>OY821787.1:11402562-12782624 GCA_963682175.1 Triglochin maritima
AAAGTAGGTCTAATTTAACATAGCAACTGCATTATGAACATGATCATAGAAACAAGAAAATGAACATCTAAACTGAATTTAACATAACAACTACATAGTTTCCAAAAACCACAACAACTGTAGACTTTCTTATCACAATACAACTTAACACCACTTCACACAACACAACACAACTTAACACAACCAAACAACAACCACAATCTTTCACCTTCAAACTAAACAAGCACCTCCAAAAATTGACCCACAAACAACAACTTTCTACATCATCCAGATAACAAGCAGACCAAGCAAAACAAATACCCCAACATTCAACACTATGTCGACCTTGCTCATGAATAATTTGGTCTCACCAACAAACACCTGCAGCTCACGAATACCAACTCTCATCTCGAGCACTAGCAAGTTGTGTTTCCACCATGTAGTCCTTCACTTCCTCGACCTTCCTATCCAAATTAGCGTACCTTTCCAACAACATTTCATGAAATCTCTCCACATGCGTACGCACATCCACGAAGGCTCCTTCATTTGCATCAATCCATTGGAAAAAAATCACACTTCCGGCAGTCGAGCTCCTGCACATTCGTCGAAATCTTATTGCAAATTTGGAAAAAAAAAAGATTAAGCACCAAATTAAGGGAAGCAAACCTTCCAGTAGTTGGGGGCATCTTAAGAACTCTCGACCATATGACCACTCTTTCCTAGAAGTGTGGGTCTTGCATGGTGGCCTACATCCACAAAGTGGAATAGATCTGACCGACGGTGTGTCCGGCATTTGCTGGAATGGTCGGTCGTGTTGTTCGACTGCTAGTAACTACTGGCGGTATGGGTTTGGGAGGGGTTGGACGTGGTGTATGTGTTGTTCATCGGGTTCGAAACTAAGTCAACAAAATCATCGTTGCTACTAAACATCATGATCTCCACCACCATCCAAAGGAGTCAAACCTTGAAGATGGAGGAGAGGATCAACTTGGAAGGGGAAGCGTCTAGAATGGGTGGGTAGAACCAGGGATTTATAACCTCCGGCCAAAATGAGGGGAAACATTACTCAAGCGGGAGACAAATTAGTGTGGTCGGTATTAACACTAACCAAACGGATACTAACATCATTGTCCCTATTTTTTACGGGGTGCACAAAATGTGGGACCCACATATGGAACAAGTGCATACAAGCAATTAAACTACAAAATGCGAGTGCACCCACAAAAACACGATGTAAAGAGCCAATTAGGACTTTGCACCCAGCAAATCCCCATGTAAGTTAGTGGCTTATGGATTTATTTTATTTTTATTGTAATAAAATATGAACTCTTACTTTGTTAAAGTAGTTTTGCGTCTATGCCTTCTATTTTGGGCTTATTTTAAATCTTGACCCTTGAATTAAAGTATTAGCACATATATTATCCAATTTGTTTCCACCGTGTCAAATATATTCTCTGTCAACACTTTCTTTGAATATGTATATTTCTTTTGTAAAAAAAAATCAATATTTATGAATCTTGTCGGTAACAAAATATAAGTGTCACAACGTCCAAACGCAGGAGATGTATTTTTTTTTCTACTTTGCCACCAAACTCTTATTTTAAATATCAACATTCTAAACATGTGAACAAGACTATTGGAATTCGATCGTTAGTCTTGACCAAGGTTGAGACACATTTTTAGAAGGTTGAGACACTCCAAATATGTGGATTCGATGCGGCGAGACACCGCGTCCGACATATGCGGGATGCGGATGTGATGCGTGTACATATGCAGTTTGCGATTTAATAATTAAATAATATAATATAGATATATTAATTATAAATTATGTACATGTAATTAAAAATTTACATCTAAGATCATTAATTCAATATTAAAAAAATCAGAGTAAAAAATAAAAGTAAAAACCCAAAAAATCAAAAACAAAAACAAAAACGGAGTGTTTTGAAATACGGCCGCATATGTCCGCATATGCGCTCGCATCGGGCCGCATACGCGGGCTGCATCGGGCTGACCGCATCGGGGAGATGTGATGCGCTTCCCTGCCACATCGCACCACATCCGCATATGCGACGCATCCGGTCGCATTTCTAACACTGGTCTTAACTATCTTAACACAAGAGATCTTCCAATCAAGTTAGTCCCATTTGGTAGATGTATGATCAGGGCCGTCTCGGAAATTTTTGAGGTCCTGTGCGAACATCAACAACGAGACTCCTAAATTTGAAAAAAAATATCCTCCTAGTTTAAATAATAAAAAATTCACTAACTTAATGCAATATTAATTGAATTTTTTGTCCTCTTAGCAATATTTGAGACAAATTTATCAATGTTTAAGTGTTATTTATGTGTTAACACTAATTTTCTTTGCAACCCAATAAGATCATGTACATTTTTTTTGAGGCCCCCTCAAAGTGAGGCCCGGAATGAGGCCCGGAGCAGGAGCTCACCCTGCTCCTGCTGTTGGGCCGGGCCTGCGTATGATATATAAGAGCCAAAACAACTCAGGGCATTAAGTTTACGTGACGACGTATTTAAAACAATCACATCAAGCAATGGAGCATCAACTCTAAGACGTATTTAACACAACCACATCAACTTGGGGTGACTTAATTTTCAGTGACTGAAATGAAGAATAAATTCATTCCATTTATTCCGATGTTGATGACCTGACTCTCCAATAAGAACATTTTCCATTTAAATAAATTTCAGAAGAATAATGAAACGAAGAGCGAATTATTGGCACCGTCTCTCTATTTTTGAGGAGCTTATTAGATGCGGTTTAGAAGGAGCGGTAAATATATATTCATGTTTATATGTGAAATGTATTATGAAATCCAAATGTCTTATGGATGATTCACCTTCCTCAACCCACCACCATTTAAGAAGATTGTTATTATTATTATTATTGTGTAATTTCATTTATTTAGTTGTAACCCTACTACCTCATCATCCTATATATAAGAGGCTAATGTACACATTTGGAGTAGACAATGAAATAAAATACAACTCCCCCATTCTTCTCCCTCAACCTCTTGTCCTTTTACTTGATCATTGTTTTATCAGCACGAGTAGCCTCTAGCACATCCAATGATGCAAAAGGAGATCAAAGTGAAGAAAAATAAGGTCGTTATTCGTTGACCTTGGAGCTTGCCCGTACGATCCAAGACATGTTGTTCTAGTACATGCACCTGATATCCACAAGTGCATATTGTTCTTTAATGCTTGCAAGACTTTAATTTTTCCATGAATCTTTTGGTGATTGCAATCATTTGGGTTGTTCCTGTCTTGTATCTCAAATTTCTCGATCTAGTAACCCACACCTACGTTTTTGTATATAGATGTTTGAAGGTTCATTGGTTTTTAGTCATGTTGATAGAAGTTCACAAACATCCTACACATTATTTCATTGATCTCCATTTTTATTTATTTGGTTTAATCATAAAATGTTCTCAAGTTTCATGAGAAAATCAATCTCAACTCCATGGGATTATGCATGAGGAGAAGTTTCAAATATAGACTTGGACTTCTTAAATATGATTTGATTATTTATTGGTATCTAGGATTTTATGCCGTATATATATATTTTTTAAGACCTATGGTTTTATGAAGATGATTGCCCTTGCATGATTGCATTTCTCCCAATAGAATTATGCTTTCTTATCTTCTTTATCAAGTTCAATTTGTGATTTACTCTTTTTCTAACGGAGATTTGATTTGGGAAACCATGAACTCGTTTTCTGGAAGTTGCGTTAATTTGTAAATTCTATTCTTATTTCAGTTGCATGATCGTGAAATTTATATTTCTAATTTCCATTAATTGATTCTTATTACTGGGCATTTACTTGATTTATTGCCATTAATTGGTTATTGATATATATATATATATATTATGGAAATACAATATTACTGCATAATATTATTGCTTTCCATGATGCATGTGCCAGATTCGTGTTGAGGCCAAGGTATGTATATGCACTAATTGATGCATAATTTCTGTTTTTGATTTTCTATAGTCATAATTTCCTTATTCCATGATTGGCTGGCTTAATATTCCCGTTGTCATAGATTGATTCTTATTATTTGGAATTAAGCAGAGTTTACAAGAAAATAACTAATTATTGTGAAATCCGGTGTTTGTTGAATAAAGCAAGCATTCAAAAGGAATACTTACATAATTTTGTAGTACTTCTAAAATTAAATGATATATATCTCATGCAACTTTGTATTGATTCACTTGCTTTGTATAAGTTATATGAATTCTTAGTATCATGTTGATTAAGAGAGTATAGGTAAAGTGATTCAAGCATGCGATTATTACTTGTTAATTTTGACGCATCACATGATCATTCACAATTAGTACGAGCATTCCTCTCGTGAGCACATAATATCCATCTTGATAGATGTATATATATATATATAATACAATATATATATATATATATAATACAATATGCTACATTATAGTGGAATTCGAATTACTATGTTACAAGTGATCATTATTATTGAAAATGATATTCATTGGCCCAGAAGGCGAATATCTTGTGATCATTGTTATTGAAAATTATATGCATTGGCCCAGAAGAAGAATATCTTAATATTCATGCAATGCTACCACACAAAGATTTAAAGATTATTCATTTAAAGAGGGTTATGAAATTTTATGATAATCCCTGAAGGATTCGTATGACCGTCAAAAAGACGTGCAAATAGCTAATTTAGTAACAATGCACATCAATCGCTAAATCAAACCCTATGACCAGAAGACCATAGATATATAGAGTTTAGTTGTAAAGAAAAATATTTTATTGATCACTTTACGAATTAATAACCCAATACTCCAATAGTAGTATGGAATAAAAAACCCAAAAAGTTTTGGGTTATGCATTACCGATGATTGAAGGTCATGAGAGTTGTTGGAAAATCACAATACCTTTTTTTGTGTGTCAGAAGCACTGATTGACATCATATCATGCATATATTTATGTCTTATATCCATTATCTTGAGCCTAAACAATGTTACGTAACGAGTTTTATGTTGAGTTTTAGGAATAAACAGAACTGAGATGCAAGAGGGAAGGACCCGAATGAAAACCTAAATGACCAATGAGCAAATCAGGAAACTCCACACCATCATGAGGAGTATTTTGGCAATTAAATCCGGGCCCAACCATCAACAACCGAATTGGGTTCATCAAACACCAAGAAATCAATCCAAAACCGAGCCACCAAAATCCAGACTCGATCCAACACTTATAGACCGCCAATAAGCGGTCCAAGACCGCCAATTGGTGGTCCATTTGGATCCAAACCCGATAAGACTTGGCCAAGTGTTGTATTAGCATGTATTTAGTCCATTTATGGTATGCGTTTAGTCCCATACCGGGGGATTGTCCCGGATTACCTTTTTCTATGGCTATAAATAGAACTCCTCCTCCATTGTATTCTACCCATTGCTTGGTGGCATTCTCTCTACTTGGAGTAAGTCTTGAATAAAAACTCAATGTGGGGAGGAGTGCTACCTTCAATGTGAGTCATTTTAATAAAATAATTGTTCTTAGTTTCTTTTAATCTTGTCTTTTAATTCTTGCATGCTTCTTTAGTTTTACTTTCCTTTCCTTTTAGCTTCTTTAATATTTATTACTTTCTTAGTTTAATTTTATTTCAGTACAATGTTTCATTTTGTTAATATAGTTAGTGTAATGATTAGTGAGTAAATCCATCCCTATTTGGGGGGGTGGAAAAATATGTGATATCAATAATGTGTTGTATGAGGTGTGTGTTATCTTAATCCCTTGAGCCTTATATGATTTCCATAACCATCTAATGAGATTTCACTCTTGTCTTTGATATGCTAATGCTCTTGAATGAAGCTTAGCTTATGCTTAGATTAGTGGACCTATTTTATGGGGAATGATAAGGTAAGGATATGGATGGAATTGATGAAGGAAACATGACTTGTAGTGTATGTTCTCTTGTTGCCCTTACCTTTATTAATGTCTTGTATGTTTTAATGATTGGGTAAATCTTATTTCAAGTAGAGGCATAGTGGGGTTTGGTCTTTGTACTTGAGTTCATCTAGCTTCATTCCAATTATTGTCTTCTATGTTTTAATGATATGATCTTATCTTATTTCATGTAGAGGCAAAGTTGGATGTAGTTTTATGATTTTCATGCACTGCATATTGTGAGGAGCTTAATTGAACACACACACATACACATATCTTTGTATTCACACTCTTTTCTCTACCCCCTTTGGGGTTTAGTTTTATTGCTTATTTTCCATTTACTTTTGCATCGTAGTGTAGTGTAGATCATAACTCCTTTCTCTCATTTCTTTCCCACTCGCCTTCACACAAACTAAAGTCGACACACCTCCCTGTGGATCGACCCGTATTTGCCACCCTTCAACACGGCATTGCACTTGCGGTTAATTAAAACATATCAATCAAGCACTCACTACAAAATATCGTGAAAACAAGAGCATTGTGCAAATAACAAGTATGAAATAAAGATGACTTCAATGACACGAAACATGCCCAGAAGTGCCTAAATAAATCATCTCTTATCCAGTATGTTCAAAAATCCAATATAGTGTCTAATATAAGTGAGACACGGTTTATCAACATGTATATCTGCCAATATTGTTTATACCAATATCATATTATAAATACTTACTTATTTTACTTGTACAATAATGAATAGATTGTTTCCCTCCTGCGATTTAAAGCTTCTGAAGGGCTAAATTTTATTGTCCAATCCAATAATCATATATATAATGTACATTTTCTGGCATTAGGGGGAGAAGCTAGAAAAAGAATGCCAAGAAAATGTACTATATTGAACCTGAAGTTCAAAAGACAATATACGTACAAGTATGGTTGAACCTGAAGTACATAAAATCATTATCTTGCAATATCTAGCAAGTAATTGTCATACGTTTTTATTGATCACAAAAGAGTGACGTGTATTATATTACTAGATATAAACCACATAATAGAAAGTGGAGATCTCCACATGATAACATATATTTGAGCTCAACCAACGCAAGAAGAGTGGACCATAACATATATTATTTGTGGAAATGAAATAAAAGTTAGTCACTTTCATTGCACCTCCTGAAGAGGTTATTCCTGAAGAATATAAACCCGTAAAAATAACACTAGTGCAGAATAGGCTTTACTCGTCCCCCATAGACGTCAGCCGTTGTAACGACCGACGTCTAGTAAGGACAGGACCGAATAGACGTCGGCCTTGTTAAAGACCAACGTCTATTGTGTACTATAGACGTCGGGTGTAGGAATACCAAGTTTAGCCGACGTCTATAGGGTATAGACGTCGACCTATAGACGTCGGTTGTTGGAGTACCATGTGCATCTGACGTTATAGGGTATAGACGTCGACCTATAGACGTTGTATGTTATATAAGACCGACGTCTATACTCCATGCATATAGACGTCGAGGTATAGGCGTCGGCGTTATATAACATCCGACGTCTATATATCTTAAAGAAATCGAACAGACATGTTTTCTTTCATTCATTTTAGACGAAACCCACCCAAACCCTAGCCGTCCCGCGACTGAACTCTCCTCCGCGACCGATCTGCACCATCTCCGGCACCGCAGCGAGGTCCCAAGCTCTCCTCCACTTCTCCGGCCCTCTTCTCCTTCTTCCTCCGTCTTTCTCCACATGTAAGTTTTAAGTTCGTTTTTGGTTGTTTATTTTCGGATTTTTCTTGTAGTAACGATTCTTTTCTATGTTAGAATACTTCTCGTGTCGTTTACAGCGACATCCTCCGCTGCCACAACTGTGTGACGTCCTCCGCTACCACAGCCGTCACCGCACCACCTCTGCGACGTCTTCCGGAACCACAAAGACCTCCTCCGGCATCACAACTTTCCCCTCCTCCTCTGGTTCGTGCTTAACCACCTGTAAAAAATCATATTGTTTGATTAGGTTCTCATATTTGATATGTTTAGATTGTGGTGTTCGGATATGTTTAGATTGTGGTGTTTAGAAATATTCTTAATCCTGTAAAAATATTTGATATGTTTAGATATGTTAAGAAAGAGTGATCAAAGTGGTGGTCTGTAGAGGTGTGAAGATCCCATGAAAACATACACTACTTATATAGAGATATTGGTGAAGAATTTTCAACAAAGTTTATTACATTTTAGTTTATGTCATTTTCATGTTGGATGTGTTTGGTTGACTAGAATGGAGTGTGATTGTGTGAATATTTAATTCATTTGATTTCACTCATTCATTGGATTGATTTGGTTTGGATTGAGTTGGATTGGTTGGATGATTTAAATGAGTATATATGACTTGGATTGGTTTGGTTTGCTATCTTAGATCTTGAGTTGGGTTGGTTGGATGATTTAAGTAATGATGTTATGTTGTTTGGGATACATTATTGAGTAAATTTTAATGTAAATAAACTAATGTTCTTCATGGATCTCATACATGTCTATTTCAACATGAGTAGATTTGTAATGTGAATGTGATGTAGTAGAGAAATACATGATGTGAATGTGAGTAGATATACATTTTTCCTGTTGATTTCAGGATTTGAAGAATTTTACATATCAAATTTTAAGTGGAGGTTCTGCCAAAATTTCAATAAAATTTTATTCCCAATTATTATTAATAACATGATAGTTTGTGTTTAAAATGTTTTTCTGTCAATCCAAGTAATTATTTTTAATACTTGCTTTTAATATTTTAAATGTTTATTGCCTTACTTTTTTGAATTTTTAATTTTATGATAATAACTCATTGCCCCCCTTAAACAACTTGGCCTTTAATAACCCAAAGCAAAAGATTAGATAATATTTGCTAAGTCATTCATCATATAGGATTTGCATGCATTGTATTTTTCTATTATTTACGATTTCTGTCGTAGATTGCTGGCGTAAGGTACGTACAATCTTTCACTCATCATTCGTTAGAAAGCACGCATTAGTTAGTAGGACTTGCATTGGAACAAGAGTGAGGTGAGTGTTTGTTTGGTGTGTTGTTTGTTAGATTAAGGTATGAAAAACACTTAGGGGGCAGTCACCTATAGGAGATGAGGTGGGGGATTTCATCACCCTTTCCTTGGCCCAGAAACAACTTAATAAAAGAGCCTTAATAAAATTAATTAGACGTTGGCCCCTAGGATTTTCGGACGCATTAAGGAGATGAAACCGTTTAAGACCGTTATGGCCTGAATGCCGTTGCCCATCTAGTCTCCCTGAGATTTTAGGAACCTCCGGGTTCTTGATTTCCTACAGATTAGTGGTCCTCGATGTTTAAGACCGTTTCGGCCTGAATGTCGTTGCCCATCTAGTCTCCCTGAGATATTAGGGACCTCCGGGTTCTTGATTTCCTACAGACTAGTGGTCCTCAGTGGGACCTCGAAGTTAGGCGTCGTCTATTACTAAGGACCTATAGTGGACTTTAGGCTTGTTTTGGCCTTGATTGTCACACTTTAATGCAACAGTTGTTACATGTAGCACTGAGATCCATATTACCAAAAGATGTTAGACATGCAATAATAAAGTTGTGTTCCTTTTTCAATAAGATTTGCAATAATTTTATAATTTTCAAATTTTAGTAAATATTATTTTAAACTTAGGACTCTCTGAAGTTGAGAGAATCTCAATGAGAATTTGCTTCCGATGGTCGGAATGATATTCTATGCGAAGCCTTGGGAAACGACGAACACCACGGTTATGTGCGAGGGGTAGCGAGTAGAGTTGGACTTCGACAATATTATAGAAAGACTCAACGGTCTACTTCGTCGACGGGTGATGCATTACATACATTGCATCATATGTCTTTCATTTAGATTAATTTTATATCAATAAATGCTACTAAGGTATGTGTTTAGTCTGATTTACATAATACAGGGACCTGAATGCAAATTACCCATATCCCGAGAATAAACGCGTGCAAAGAGACTCATCTCTATCATAAAGACCAAGTCAAGATTATCGGGAGTCAAATGGAAGTTCATCCAAGCATAAAAGCATTCAAGGACCTAATTACAAAAAGGCCAAGGACTTAAGCACAAAAGTAGCCAGGGACGTAATTGCAAACAGCCGAGGACCTGACTGCAAATTAAATATCTTGGAGAAGTTTTAAAGAAAAATCAATGTAGATCTCCAAATATATAAAGAAATAAAGTCGGAGCCCAAAAGAAATGAAAGAATCAATCCAGACGCGCAAAGGAGGATCAAATCATACCATAAACATTCAGCCAAAATCCGGATTTAATCCGACTCAATTGTGCGACGTTTCCGCCGCACAACACATACACCATGCGGTGATTCCGCCGTCTACCTTGCAATCCGTGTGCTCAAATTTTGTCCAGTCGTGTCTGGACACGTGTACTTTCTTATTCTATACCTAGGTCCCTTGTATCGGCTATAAATAGCCCCGAAACGATGTTGTGAGGGCCCCTTAGCTTACGTCCTTAGTTTTTATTCCATAATTTAGTTTTTTTGTTTTTTTTCTTCTTGTTTTTAGTTTTCTTTTGTAATTCCTCTAGGACCCCTTCTCCTTCCTCCCATCCATGAGTTTCTAACTCTTTCCAAAGGGTGGGGGTGACGAATTTAGGGTGATGAGAAGAGAATAAAGTTATTATTTTAATTTCGTGATTAGTATATTTTGATTACTTGAGTTTGTGTTAAATTATTTATCATGTAATGCTTTATAACTAATATGATTTATTATAAGTTTCTGAATTCTCTAATCTAAACCTTATATCTAAACCCCCACCCAACGGAATTCACCATCTTTGTTCTTACTTTAGTTTTAATTGTTCATGTTTCTTGCTTTAGATAATTAAAAAAAACAAAAATCTCAAAACCAACTTATTTCTCCCTCTTCCTTTCCCTTAATCGAAAATCACACAAATAACAAATCTCTCCCTCCTTGTGTTTGACCCGTACTTGCCACGTCTTCATTGACGCCGTGCACTTGCGGTATAAATTTAATTCTCATCAAGTTTTTGGCGCCGTTGCCGGGGAGGCGACACAGATTTTGTTTTTTTTTTGTTGATTTCGATTCTATTCTGTTTATCTTGTGCGCGATCTAAGTATTTGGATTTGTGTTTCAGGAGACAACAGAGCGCGCGGCGAAATCTGAACGCAGTCTGAGCAACAAGGGCGGCGGAATCGCCGCACATCAGTAGAACCTGCGGCGGAATCGCCGCACATTTGAAGCATCTGGGCTTCAACTTTTTCTGGGGTCGTCTCCATCTCTGGGTGGACACGTAGAGCATCTGGAAATTTCGAGAACGGGAGGTGAACCCGACTGAGCATTGCATAGGTAACCTTTGTTGCCTCTTTCCTCGTAATTTCTAGTTTCGGAAAATTTCCTTTTGTAGAACTGCACGTGTTAAGCTTAAATTCTATAATTGGCAATAATTCAACTCTGACCTAAAAATTGGCAAAACTAGAAGAACTTAGTGCATGCATCATATAATGTTTTGTTTGCATTATTCTTGCTAAATTCTTGTAAATTAATTCTTGTTGAAGAGTGCTGGAGGCAAGGTACGTATCGCGGTTTTTATCGATTGCATTTAAGCATATAATCTAATTTGCATACAACCTTGCAATTGCCCCCCACTAAAGACCATTGTTTGACTATCTTTGCTAGATTTAAGTTAAACTATCTTAAGGGCAACTCCGTAGGAAAAGATACGGTGGGGATTTCATCACCCTTCCGTGGCCCACAAATCACAATCCTAAAGTGTCACCCAAACCTTAAAATTAAAATCAATTAGACATTGGCCCCTAAGGACTCAGACTCAATTAAGGTGAAGATTGGTTTGACTTGCTATGACCTGAAGCCGATCGAATTTAATTTGGTGTCTAGAAAGTGTTTTGTGTTAACGTAAGTCTTCCAAGCAAAGTGGTTGTCTAATTGGCCACGACTCTGTCGGAAGCGCCCCCACTAGCTATACACGGCCTGGCCAAGTTGGTTTGATTAGTGAGGGAGGTGAATCAAGCAAATCAACTCGACTCAACCAGTTAGGAGTCATCTAGATTTAAGCGACACTAGGTCTAGGATTGTTTGAACCGTGCTTGTTCAGGAAATTTCTGACTGACCCTCTTTCCTATCTTTAGAGTTAAGTTTCCCTTCTTATCTGAGTCTTCTTTCTCTTCTCACCTCAATTCTCTAGATTAGGATTCCTTTCTCATCTTTCCCCCATTCTATTGTTTGTTTCCAATTTCAAAAAAAATTGTAATTAATTCTTGAAATTAAATTTGGAATTTAAATTTCGAATTTGAACTCAAAAAATGATTCAACCCGGTGCACTCAGATTTGGATTTGGGACTTGAGTAATCGACTCTCACGAGTTCATCTAGATTCCAGTCTAGAACTTAGCCCCAATCCATCTGTTGCACCACCTCACCCGGATCCAATGGGTGAGAATGTAGTGGACCCACCTGTTGCACAACCTATAACTCTGAGGGATCGATGCTACCCAGCGATGGCTGCTCAGCCATCATGCATCATTATGCCCACCACACAGGGTCGCGACTTCGAACTTAAGGCACAATACATGAGTATGTTGCCTAAGTTCACCTCTAGGGAAGACCCAGATCTCTTCCTTAGAGAATTTGAGTAAATCTGCTCTCTTATGCAATACCAGCATATCCCTGAGGAGGCAGTGCGTCTGAAATTCGTGCCTCTAGCACTGAAGGACGACACTAAGAAATGGCTATATAGTCTAGCCGAAAGATCCATTAGAAGTTGGGCTGAGTTTGTTCAAGTATTCCTAAAAAATATTTCCCCAACCATAAGACTATGAGGATTAGGAATGAAATTGTTGCATTCGTTCAATCTGAGAGCGAGCCGTTCTATTCCTATCTAGAAAGATTTAAAAGTGTGCTGACCCAATGCCCTCATCATGGAATTCCAAGATGGCAATTGTGTCAAATTATTTATGAGGGATTGACACCCACATCTAGGGTTATGGTAGAATCCGTAAGCCAAGGGAACTTCATGTCAAAAAATGAAAATGATGCCTGAACTTTTCTTGAGGATTTAGCTGAAAACAGTATGCAATGGGACAATGCTAGAACACCGCTTAACCCGAGTATTGGATCTAGAATAGCAAGTCAACCCAAACCAGGTGTCTTAGCTGTAGATGCTAATGTAGCGGCTGAAGCAAAACTAGCTACCCTTATGCGCAGAATGGAATGTTTAGAGCTACAAACCCAAACCCGAGTGAATCAATCCTCGTCTATCCCATGCTCTAGATGTGATCAGACTGGTCATTTAATGGAGGACTGTGCGGACTGGGAACAAGTTAATGCCACATTTAATCATGCTAGAAATGACCCTTACGCATCAACCTATAACTTGGGTTGGCGTAATAATTCCAATTTCTCATCAAGCCAACAAGGTCAACTTCCTAAAGAACAACCAAACCCGTATAACCAAAATAATACATCATCTGGGTTTAGTAACAATGGCGATCATGAGGTTAGGTTGACAAGCTTGGAAAATTTGATGAAAACCTTCATACAAACAACCAACCAGTCCTTCCAAAGGCTAGAGACACAAGTCAGCCAACTCGCGCAAATTGTATGTGCGAGAGAAAAGGGTCAGTTTTCAAGTCAACCTGAGGTGAATCCAAGATCTAATAATTCATATCAGCCCTATCAACCACCTCTAGGAAATAACAACCCTAGACCGGTTCAAATGGTTAATGAGGAAGGACCGTTCCAACAAATAAATGCAGTAGTATCATTACGGTCCGGAAGACAAGTTGATAACAATGTGGTAATCCTAGAACGTCTAATCAATCTAGCAATCAAGCAACCTCATATGACCTAACCATTGAACCTGACGTCCAATCTGAAATGCCCAACCCACCTACTCAAACTGAACCCATAGCTCAACCTCAGCGAGTCTATGTTCCTAAAGCTCCATTCCCAAATAGACTCAAGAAGAACTCAAGTGCACAAATGGAGAAAATCTTGGAAGTATTTAAGCAAGTTAAGGTGAATATTCCACTCTTAGATATGATTCAACAAATACCTACTTATGCTAAATTCTTAAAAGATCTGTGCACTAAAAAGAGAAAAACGAACGTACCAAAGAAGACATTCTTAACTGCAAACATAAGCTCTATTTTGTCCAACACATCTCCTATAAAATATAAGGATCCTGGGTGTCCCACAATTTCATGTGCAATAGGAGATACTTATATCAACAAAGCCCTTCTAGACATTGGTGCTAGTGTTAACCTACTCTCATTCTCTGTCTACGAGCAACTCAACCTTGGTCCATTAAAACCCTCTAAGACAACTCTTCAATTTGCTGACTGCTCTATTAAGAAACTAAGAGGTGTAGTCGAGGACGTTTTGATCAAAGTGGGTGACTTCATTTACCAAGTGGATTTTGTCGTTCTAGACACTGAACCTGTTGTCGATCCTAAGAGAAATCCAAGTGATACTAGGCAGACCTTTTTTAGCCACTTCTGAAGCATTAATAAACTGTCGAAATGGGCTCATGCAATTATCTTTTGAGAACTTAAAAGCTGAATTTAATATCTTTCATGTTGATAGTGAGCCAGAAATAATATGCAATCAGTGATGTTGTGATGAGAGCACGTATCTATCAGAATTCTGAATCAAATAAATCATCACGAAATCAAAAAGGAAGTAAAAAAAAGGAGTAATTCTTCGACACACCCACCATCACTCGAGCAAATAAGAGAACCAATACATGTGAGGGGTGTGGAATCTGTGCCTCAGTGCAACATGTGGAACAATTCAACTGGATACAAGCACCAACATGGTGTCATTCAATCCAGTTCTGACTATGGTTGACTCTGAGCAAATTTAACCCCTCTACCGCAAGTTGACTCAGGTAATACGTGCATTTGCTTTTTCTTTGCATACATTGGGGACAATGCATGATTTAGGTGTGGGGGTGTCTATCTATCTGTTTTATTTTTCTGTTCTTAAAAAAAAATATATATATATATATATATATATAAATTCAATGTTTCATGACATAGCTTAAAATTGAACTACCAAAACCCGTGTACAAAATGCATTGAGTTTTTGTTCCTTATTATATAGTTCTGCTTGTAGAAACTATGACATAAATCTAAGTTCCAAAGAAATAACCCATTACCCTTTAAGACATGTATGCACTTAAATTGGATGAATCAAATCTTTGAAGTTGTTGATAAAAAGCAGAGGTTGAGGAAAATATACCAGGAAGTGTGGACTTCTAATAGCAATTAAGCCTTGAGGAAAATAAAAGTAAAATAAAAATAAAAATAAAGGAATAAAGTGAGGAAAGCACATTTTGCAAAATGATTACAAAAGTCCAAGTCTTCGAGTCACTGGTCCGTAGGGGTATCTTGAAACCCGGTAACTTGAGTCTACCAGCTCGGGATTATCGACCAAACTCGCTACACGAATGCAAAAAGTGTAAAAGTGTCAAAAAGCAAATGTCACTACAACATTTTTACCTTTTAGCCACGGAAAAAATCCGTGGCTGTAACTTAATGTCCGTCGCAATGGACCAATAGCCACGGATTTTTCCCGTGGCTAATTTGACGGTCACTGTAGATCTTTAGCCACGGATATTGTGACGAAAAAATACCGACGTTGTTTCCCTTTTGGCGGGAAAAGCGAGCGCGTAAATATGTATCAGCCACGGATATTTTCCGTGGCCGATATGGTACTGTAGGAACAGCCACGGATAATTTCCGTCGCTATTGGTTATTGACTGAAGACCAATAGCCACGGATATTATCCGTGGCTGTAGCTAAGTTTCATACCACAAATAACAGCACCCCATTTTTTTGATATTATTCATTTCAAATCCTGTTTCATACAATATATTATAAAACAGATGCATACAAAAACACATTGTATATCCATCATCTCACAAACACATGCATACAAGAAATTCATTGTCAATTACAATCATGCATACGATTCATTGATATTAATAAGCAAGGTTCAACAAAATATTTAAGTTAGTAATCAAAATAAATAACAAGTGTTTTAAGACTCAAGTAAAGGAAACAAACTTATACATCTCCCCCGACTCCCCGTCCATTCCTAGTAGTCATTGGAGAAGATTCATCTTGCACTCCATCTTCATTCTGAGTTTCATAAAAAAATTAATTAAAAAATATCCAATTATCATAAAATTCTATAACTATCTATAAAAAAGTTTGTATATTATGGAATATACAACAATTTAGAATCCACTACGCAACAATTTAGAAGTTTAAATAAATGAGTAAATAACACCACTTGTATCAAACACACTAACATCAGTTGGACGGGACGAGGTTGGACGACGCGAGGTTGGAGGGTTGAACGGCGCGAGGTTGGACGGCGCGAGATTGGGCGTGCGGCGTTGGCTGCGGGGATTCGGAGTTTCGGAGGGGGGATTCGGGGTTTGGGTGAGGGAAGAGGTTGGGTCGGAGGAGGGTTGCGGTCGGAGGAGGGGTGGTCGGAGGAGGGGTGGATCGGAGTAGGAGAGCGGGTTTGCGGGTTTGAGGATTTGGGGGTGAGGGTTTGCGGGTTTGAGGATTTGGGGGTGAGGGTTTTGAGGATTTGGGGGTGAGGGAGTCGGATTTTCTTTTAGATTTTGGAGTAACGATTCAGCCACGGGAATTATCCGTGGCTGATTCTCTCACATCCGTCGCTGTTGTAGGAAATAGCGACGGACCCTACAGCCACGGATACACCTCCCGTGGCTGTAGGTTTAGTTTGTTGTAGTGTGTGTTGAATCACGGAAGAAGAAAAAAAATACTTTAAGATGCTCAAGGCCCAAAGCTAAAATCATGATCCATGTCATGGTTGATCCGAATGATACTTCACCACTAGAGGAGGCGTGCAAAATAATTTAAGTGATAAACATGTGTAGAAGGGTTAGTGGTGTGAATGTGGAGGAACAAAGCCCAAGTCAGAATTTTGATAAGTTAGATCTGTATAATGAGCATGCAAGGATTCTAAGTGAGTTGTATAAGGTTGAGGTGGAGATATTGAGAGCTATTAATGGAATGTTGAATTAAGACTTTGTGGGTGTGTCAACTGAAAAAAACTTGATGAGAATTAAATTTATACCGCAAGGGCACGACGTCAATGAAGACGTGGCAAGTACGGGTCGAACACAAGGAGGGAGAGATTTGTTATTTGTGTGATTTTCGATTAAGGGAAAGGAAGAGGGAGAAATAAGTTGGTTTTGAGATTTTTGGTTTTTTTTAATTATCTAAAGCAAGAAACATGAACAATAAAAACTAAAGTAAGAACAAAGATGGTGAATTCCGTTTGGTGGGGGTTTAGATATAGGGTTTAGATTAGAGAATTCAGAAACATATAATAAATCATATTAGTTATAAAGCATTACATGATAAATGATTTAACACAAACTCAAGTAATCAAAATATATTAATCACAAAATTAAAATAATAATTTTATTCTCTTCTCATCACCCTAAATCCGTCACCCCCACCCTTTGGAAAGAGTGAGAAACTCATGGATGCGAGGAAGGAGAAGGGGTCCTAGAGGAATTACAAAAGAAAACTAAAAATAAGAAATAAAAACAACAAAACTAAATTATGGAATAAAAACTAAGGCCATAAGCTAAGGAGCCCTCACAACATCGTTTCAGGGCTATTTATAGCCGATACAAGGGACCTAGGTATAGAATAAGAAAGTACACGTGTCCAGACACGACTGGACAAAATTTGAGCACACGGATTGCAAGGTAGGCGGCGGAATCACCGCATGGTGTATGTGTTGTGCGGCGGAAACGCCGCACAATTGAGTCGGATTAAATCCGGATTTTGGCTGAATGTTTATGGTATGATTTGATCCTCCTTTGCGCGTCTGGATTGATTCTTTCCTTTCTTTCGGGCTCCGACTTTATTTCTTTATATATTTGGAGATCCACATTGATTTTTCTTTAAAACTTCTCCAAGATATTTAATTTGCAGTCAGGTCCTCGGCTGTTTGCAATTACGTCCCTGGCTACTTTTGTGCTTAAGTCCTTGGCCTTTTTGTAATTAGGTCCTTGAATGCTTTTATGCTTGGATGAACTTCCATTTGACTCCCGATAATCTTGACTTGGTCTTTATGATAGAGATGAGTCTCTTTGCACGTGTTTATTCTCGGGATATGGGTAATTTGCATTCAGGTCCCTGTATTCTGTAAATCAGACTAAACACATACCTTACTAGCATTTATTGATATAAAATTAATCTAAATGAAAGACATATGATGCAATGTATGCGATGCATCAACGGGTCATACCAAATGCCAGCAAGAGATCGCAGATTTGAAGAAGACGTTGCAACTTGTTTTGGAGAGATTGGATCGTTTGCCTACTTCTCCTACCCGTTGTAAGACCGGTTCTTCCGCGGAGACTACTCCTCCAGTTCTGCCAGTGTTCCACCGCATTCGACAAGATGATTTCGTGTCTCCTTCTCGAGAATTGGGCCTCGTCGACGGTCCCTCATTTGGAAAGTTCACGGATGGATTTAGATGTGCTTTATGTGTCGAAGACCCTGATCGAAGATTGGTGGACACGGGAAAGTTTATAACATCTCCAGACACCACTTCACAGAGGTAGGAGAGGGAGAATTGAAGGTTGCAGTTGAGAGTTACTTAGATCCTGGTGCTTTTGTGTCATTTCCGAAAGAAGAGATTGTTACTCTCGGCGATGCTATCGGTGGGTTCGTGCGGTGGCCTAGTTATTTAGTAGAGCTAAACGACAAACATGAGGTATAGTTTAACTTTGAAAGACTTTAAACTTCAAATTTGTTAACAATTGTATTTTAACGATTGTATATATATCTGTAAGGTGTTAAGTCCCCAGAGAAAAGAGTCAAACAACCAATCTCCGATCAACATTAATTCGCTTCCAAGTAGGTGCAAAATGTTGTATCAATGTATGGTAGGTAGGGAAGCACAATCCTTAAGTACCTCGGAGTTGGAGGGGGATAAAGGGTTGCCTCCCGCTTTGTTCGTCACCACAGAGGATATCATGCAGTTCATGGCGATGGATTCGTTGTGTATCATGATTATCGACGTGCAAGTAAAGTAAGTGTTTTTTTGTATATAATGAAAAGTATTGAATAATTTTATCAAAACTGTAATAAAGTATAATTTTTATACCTGTAGACATCTTTACAACGCCAGAAGGTCAATCTTTCCCGAGGATCAAGTATTTGGATTTATCAGTCCATCTACATATATATACGGGAATGGCGATAAATCAGGTCAGCTTGGGACATTCTTTAAAGAAGAAGACAAAAGATATTATCTGCTCCCTTATCATGAGAGGTAAACTTTGTAATTCAAAGTGAAATTTTATTTTGTAATAAGCTTCTAATTATATATATAACAGGGCTCATTGGATGCTTGTCCTTGTATGCCCCACGACTAATTCGGCATATTGGTTTAATCCGTTGGGGTCGAATATGTAGGATTTCGTGTCCTTATGTGTGTATATATTTTAAAAAATTTAATACAACATACAAAATCGATTTTCATATTTTCAACAATTTTTATGTACATAGTTTTGTGATTATTCTAATAACATGCAATCCTACATTTATTAAAATAAATCACAAAGATAGAATCATACCTAACGGTTCTCTAAAACCTTTTTGAAGATTCGGAGTCGCGTTTATAGCCGATACAAGGGACCTAAGTATAAAATAGGAAAGTACACGTGACGAGACACGACTGGGAAAAATCCGAAGCCACGGATCCACAAGGGGGCGGCATTTCCGCCGCACATTACATGTGATGTGCGGCGGATTGGCCTCAAGAATGTGTCTGATTCGATCCGGATTTTTCCTGTGTGTTTATGGTATGATTTAAATGTCCTTTGCGCATCCAGTTGATTTCTTTCCTTTCTTGTGAGCTCCGAATTAATTCTTTGTATATTTGGAGATCCAAATTGATTTTTTAGAACTTCTCCAAAATAATATTTTGGTCCTTGCAGTCAGGTCCTTGGCTTTTTGCAATTAAGTCCCTGGCTATTTTTGTGCTTAAGTCCTTGGCCTTTTTGTAATTAGGTATTTGAATGTTTTTATGCTTGGATGAACTTCCATTTGAATCCCGATAATCTTGAACTTGGTCTTTATGACAGGAATTAGTCTCTTGCATGCATTTATGCTCGGGATATGGGTAATTTGCATTCAGGTCCCTGTATTCTGTAAATAAGACTAAACACATACCTTATTAGCATTTATTGATATAAAATTAATCTAAATGAAAGACATATGATGCAATGTATGCAATGCATCAAATACCCCCACACCTAGATTTTGCTAGTCCCTAGCAAAACAGAATACAAGGAAAATGAAAACAGGGAAATCCTAACTCACTTTCGTAGGAATCACGGTTGCATTTAGCCTGTGCAACAAGCCTTTAAACCCCCAAGCTTCCTTAGAGGACGAGTTTTGTCTCGTGAGGGTTTTCAGTTGACACACCCACAAAGTCTTAATTCAACATTTCATTAATAACTCTCAATATCTTCACCTCAACCTTATACATCTCACTTAGAATTCTTGCATGCTCATTATACAAATCTAACTTATAAAAAGTCTGACTTGGTCTTTGTTCCTCCAACATTCACCCCACTAACCCTTCTACACATGTTATCACTTAAATTATTTTGCACGTCTCCTCTGGTGGTGAAGTATCATTCGGATCAACCATGGCATGGATCATTCTTTTAACTTTGGGCATTGAGTATCTTAAAGTATATTTTTTCCCGTGATTCAACACATTTGCTTTTTTTGTCACTTTTACCCTTTTTGCATTCGTGTAGCGAGTTTGGTCGATAATCCCGAGATGGTAGACTCAAGTTACCGGGTTTTAAGATACCCCTACGGACCAGTGACTCAAAGGCTTGAGCTTTTGTAATGACTTTGCAAAATGTGCTTTCCTCACTTGATTCCTTTATTATTATTTTACTTTTATTTTCCACAAGACTTAATTGCTATTAGAAGTCCACACTTCCCGGTATATTTTCCTCAACATCTGCTTTTTATCAACCACTTCAAAGATTTGATTCATCCAATTTAAGTGCATACATGTCTTAAAGGGTAATGAGTTTTTTCTTTGGAACTTAGATTTATGTCATAATTTCTATAAGCAGAATTATATAATAAGGAACAAAAACTCAATGCATTTTGTACACGGGTTTTGGCAGTTCAATCTTAAGCTATGTCATGGAACATTGAATTTATTTTTATTTATTTATTTATTTCTTCTAAGAATATATATATATATAGATAGATAGATAGATACATAAACATCCACCCACACCTAAATCATGCATTGTCCTCAATGTATGCAAAGATAAAGCAAATGCACTTATTACATACGTCAACTGTGGTGGAGGGATTGAATTTGCTCAGAGTCAACCATAGTCAGAACTGTATTGAATGACACCATGTTGGTGCATGTATCCAGTTGAATGGTTCCTCATGTTGCCCTGAGGTAAAGGTTCCACACCTCTCACATGTATTGATTCTCTTGTTTGTTCGAGTGATGGTGGTTGGGTAGATGACTTACTCCCCTTTTTCGCACTTTCTTTTTGATTTTGTGATGATTTATTAGATTCAGAAATCTTATAGATATGTGCTCTCATCACAACATCATTTTGATTGCATATTATTTCTAGCTCATTATCAACATGAAAGATATTAAATTCAGCTTTTAAGTTCCCAAAAGATAATTGCATGAGCACATTTTGACAGTTTATCAATGCTTCAGAAGTGGCTAAAAATGGTATGCCTAGTATTACAGGGATTTGTCTATTAGGATTTACAACAGGTTCAGTATCTAGTACGACAAAATCCACTGGGTAAATGAAGTCACCCACCTTGATCAAAACGTCCTCGACTACACCTCTTGGTTTCTTAATAGAGCAGTCAGCAAATTGAAGAGTTGTCTTAGAGGGTTTTATGTGGTCCAAGGTCGAGTTGCTCAGAGAACGGGAGTAGGTTAACACTAGCACCAAGGTCTAGAAGGACTTTGTTGATAAAAGTATCTCCTATTGCACATGAAATTGTGGGACACCCAGGGTCCTTATATTTTATAAGAGATGAGTTGGACAAAATAGAGCTTATGTTTGCAGTTAAGAAAGCCTTCTTTGGTACGTTTGTTTTTCTCTTTTTAGTGCACAAATCTTTTAAGAATTTAGCATAAGCAGGTATTTGTTGAATCATATCCAGGAGTGGAATATTCACCTTAACTTGCTTAAATACTTCCAGGATTTTCTCCATTTGTGCACTTGAGTTCTTCTTAAGTCTATTGGGGAATGGAGCTTTAGGAACATAGACTCGCTTAGGTTGAGGTATGGGTTCAGGTTGAGTAGGTGGGTTGGGCGTTTCAGATTGGACGTCAGGTTCAATGGTTAGGTCATATGTGGTTGCTTGATGGCTAGATTGATTAGACGTCCTAGGATTTACCACATTGTTATCAACTTGTCTTCCGGACCATAATGATACTACTGCATTTATTTGTTGGAACGGTCCTTCCTCATTAACCATTTGAACTGGTCTCGAGTTGTTACTTCCTAGAGGTGGTTGATAGGGCTGATATTGATTATTAGATCTAGGATTCACCTCAGGTTGACTTGAAAACTGACCCTTTTCTCTTGCACCTACAATTTGTGCGAGTTGGCTGACTTGTGTCTCTAGCCTTTGGAATGACTGGTTGGTTGTTTGTATAAAAGTCTTCATCAAATTTTCCAAGCTTGTCAACCTAACATCATAATCTCCATTGTTACTAAATCCAGATGATGTATTATTTTGGTTATACGGGTTTGGTTGTTGTCTAGGAGGTTGACCTTGTTGGCTTGATGAGAAATTGGAATTATTACGCCAACCCGAGTTATAGGTTGATGCGTACGGGTCATTTCTAGCATGGTTAAACGTGACATTAACTTGTTCCCAGTCCGCACAATCCTCCATTAAATGACCATGACCACATCTAGAGCAAGGGATAGACGAGGCTTGATTCACTCGGGGTCGGGTTTGTAGCTCTAGACTTTCCATTCTGCGCATAAGGGTAGCTAGTTTTGCTTCAGCCGCTACGTTGGCATCTACAGCTAAGACACCTGGTTTGGGTTGACTTGCTATTCTAGATCCAATACTCGGGGTAAGCGGTGCTCTAGCATTGTCCCATTGCATACTGTTTTCAGCTAAATCCTCAAGAAAAGTCCAGGCATCATTTTCATTTTTTGACATGAAGTTCCCTTGGCTTACGGATTCTTCCATAACCCTAGATATGGGTGTCAATCCCTCATAAATAATTTGGCACAGTGCCATCTTGGAATTCCGTGATGAGGGCATTGTGTCAACACACTTTTAAATCTTTCTAGATAGGAATAGAACAGCTCGCTCTCAGATTGAACGAATGCAACAATTTCATTCCTAATCCTCATAGTCTTATGGTTGGGGAAATATTTTTTTAGGAATATTTGAACAAACTCAACCCAACTTTTAATGGATTTTTCGGCTAGACTATATAGCCATTTCTTTGTGTCGTCCTTCAGTGCTAGAGGCACGAATTTCAGACGCACTGCCTCCTCAGAGATATGCTGGTATTGCATAAGAGAGCAGATTTCCTAAAATTCTCTAAGAAAGAGATATGAGTCTTCCCTAGAGGTGAACTTAGGCAACATACTCATGTATTGTGCCTTAAGTTCGAAGTCGCGACCCTGTATGGTGGGCATAACGATGCACGATGGCTGAGCAGCCATCGTTGAGTAGCATCGATCCCTCAGAGTTATGGGCAGGTTCACAACATTCTCACCCATTGGATCCGGGTGAGGTGGTGCAGCAGATGGATTGAGGCTAAACTCTAGACTGGAATCTAGATGAACTCGTGAGAGTCGATTGCTCAAGTCCTGAACCCAAATATGAGTGAACCGGTTCGAATTAATTTTTGTTTTTTGAATTCAAATTTGAAATTTAAATTTCAAATTCAATTTCTAGAATTAATTACAATTTTTTTTTCGTTTTTTTTTATTTTTATATATTTTTTTTCAAAAGGGAAACAATCAATAGAAAGAAGAAAGATGAGAAAGGAAACTTAACTCTAAAAGATATGTTCTAGGGTTGGTCAGAAGTTTCCTGAACAAGCACGGTTCAAACAATCCTAGACCTAGTGTCACTTAAATCTAGACGACTCCTAACTGGTTGAGTCGAATTGATTTGCTTGATTCACCTCCGTCACTAATCAAACCAACTTGGTCAGGCAGTGTATAGCTAGTGGGGGCGCTTCTGACAGAGTCGGTGCCAATTAGACAACCACTTCGCTTGGAAGACTTACGTCAACACAAAAACACTTTCTAGACACCAAATTAAATTCGATCAACTTCAAGTCATAGCAAGTCAAACCAATCTCCTCCTTAATTGAGTTTGAGTCCTTAAGGGCCAATGTCTAATTGATTTTAATTTTAAAGCTTGGGTGACACTTTAGGATTGTGATTTGTGGGCCACGGAAAGGTGATGAAATCCCCACCGTATCTTTTCCTACGGAGTTGCCCTTAAGATAGTTTAACTTAAATCTAGCAAAGATAGTCAAACAATGGTCTTTAGTGGGGGCAATTGCAAGGTTGTATGCAAATTAGATTATATGCTTAAATGCAATCGATAAAAACCGCGATACGTACCTTGCCTCCAGCACTCTTCAACAAGAATTAATTTGCAAGAATTTAGCAAGAATAATGCAAACAAAACATTATAATGATGCATGCACTAAGTTCTTCTAGTTTTGCCAATTTTTAGGTCAGAGTTGAATTATTGCCAATTATGGAATTTAAGCTTAACACGTGCAGTTTTACAAAAGGAAATTTTCCGAAACTAGAAATTACGAGGAAAGAGACAACAAAGGTTACCTATGCAATGCTCAGTCGGGTTCACCGCCCGCTCTCAAAATTTCAGTAGCTCCACGAGTCCACCCAGAGATGGCGCTAACCCCAGAAAAATTTGAAGCCCAGAAGCCTCTGTTCTGCGGCGGATCCGCCGCAGCTTGTGCTTGATATGGGGTGATTTCGCCGCCCTGCTTGCTCCGGCTGCGTTCAGATTTCACCGCGCACTCTGTTGTCTCCTGAAACGCAAATCCAAATACTTAGATCGCGCACAAGATAAACAGAATAGAATCGAGAACACAACAATAAACAAAATCTGCGTCACCTCCTCGGCAGCGACGCCAAAAACTTGATGAGAATTTAATTTATACCGCAAGTGCACGGCGTCAATGAAGACGTGGCAAGTACGGGTCGAACACAAGGAGGGAGAGATATTGTTATTTGTGTGATTTTCGAGTTAAGGGAAGAAATAGAGAGAAAACATAATTTTGGTTTGAGATTTTTGGTTTTTGATTTCTAAGGCAAGAACAACAAAAACAAATTTAGAATAAAGCAAAGAAGGGTGAGAGTCCAGCGGGTGGAGGTTTAGATGTCGGGTTTTGTTTAGAGAAATCAGAAACTTATAATAAATCATATTAGTTATAAAGCATTACATGATAAATGATTTAACACAAACTCAAGTAATCAAAATATCCTAGCACGAAATTAGAATAATAACCTCATTCTTCTTCTCATCACCCTAAATCCGTCACCCTCACCCTTTGGAGAGAGTTAGAAACTCATGGATGGAGGGAAGGAGAATGGGTCCTAGAGAAATTACAAAAGAAACTAAAAACACAAGATAAAACAACAAAACTTTACTACTAAATTATGGAATAAAAATAAGAACATCCTCTACAACATCGTTTCGGGGCTATTTAAGCCGATACAATGAACCTAGGTATAAAATAGGAAAGTACACGTGGCGAGACACGACTGGGAAAATCCGAAGCCACGGATCCACAAGGGGGCGGCGTTTCCGCCGCACATTACATGTGATGTGCGGCGGATTCGCCTCAAGAATGTGTCTGATTCGATCCGGATTTTTCCTGTGTGTTTATGGTATGATTTAAATGTCCTTTGCGCATCCAGATGATTTCTTTCCTTTCTTTTGAGCTCTGAATTAATTCTTTGTATATTTGGAGATCCAAATTGATTTTTTACAACTTCTCCAAAATAATATTTTGGTCCTTGCAGTCGGGTCCTTGGCTTTTTGCCATTAAGTCCCTGACTACTTTTGTGCTTAAGTCCTTGGCCTTTTTGTAATTAGGTATTTGAATGTTTTTTATGCTTCGATGAACTTCCATTTGAATCCCGATAATCTTGAACTTGGTCTTTATGACAGGAATGAGTCTCTTGCACGCATTTATGCTCGGGATATGAGTAATTTGCATTCAGGTCCCTGTATTCTGTAAAATAAGACTAAACACATACCTTAGTAGCATTTATTGATATAAAATTAATCTAAATGAAAGACATATGATGCAATGTATGCAATGCATCAGTTCTCTAAAACCTTTTTGAAGATTCGGAGTCGCGTTGCCCGTTGAATCGTCCACGGATTTACCTCCGAGTGTTCACCAAACTCTAAACAAGATTAGAGAGAAATGAGCTAGTCAATTAATCTCTAACAAGGTTTAGAATCTAGCTAATAACCTCTCTTTAAGCTCCTGAGATTCTTTTATAGTCTCCTAAAACATCCTCATCAAGAGTTATTCTTTAGCCATGATCTCTTGCTTATTCTCTCCTAAAATTAATCTCTAATTTCCACATAATCACCCACAAGAAACGTTTTAATTAAATCTGGAATTAATCCACCCATGATTTAATTAATCTCTTAATAATTCAGGCAGAATCGTTCTTGTTCGGTAGACCGAGTATTATTCGGTCAACCGAACCATTCAGTTATAACACGTGTTCGGTGCACCGTGAGCTAGACGGTCGACCGAATCCGTATGAGAAAAATTCCCTGGAAGAATTCGGACGAACCACGTCTTTTACTCGGTCTACCGTTGACCCACCAGAATCGCTCCTGGGACATAGTCATCGGATGACCGTGTCACCTTCGGTCTACCGAAATTACTACTTCCCGGTTGACTGTGCTCACTCGGTTAACCGAACCTGATTGTCCAGGCACTCCAGACAATTTCGGTCAACCAATTGCGCTTATCCGTTCCCTATTCGGTTAACCGATCCGAAGATACCCCGATCGACCGAACCATGAATGGTTTACCGTGTTTGACCCCGATTTTGCCTTTGTCAAATTTTGGATTTATTTCCAACAAAATTTGATCTTTTTGGGGTTTTTAGCAAATTCACATCTTATATAATATATTATCATATATAATATTAAATTATTACACCCCATAATATATATACCTCATATAAATTTATTATGATTCTAATTATGTCAATTCTCATGACACATTGATTTTAATTAATTCACCACATGTGTCCCATTTTTATATGAAACTCGACACATCATATGAACTTAAAATCAACCCTCTTGTTTCTCAGTTTTGTGGTGTGACCTATAGAAGGATCTAAGCCAAATTGGCAGTGATATTAAACACTTAATATCTCAAACTATAAGCGGTATCTAGCTACACATTATAGTGACCCAATTAGCATAGATGTCTTTGTTCCACCCGAACCAAAACACGATCCATTTAGTGATGTAAGTGCACCACTTGTGTCTGTCCCTTTCCTCATGATATTAAGAATATATACAAAGTAGAAATGTGTCATCTTTGTATTATATTCATTTCTTGATGTCTATAAGCTAATTATAACTATGTAACTTAACTCAAGTTACATTGTGCACATTATAATTTTGCTTTATCAATGGGCCCACTAATATGATCACTCAATTAGGAGGGGCAATGATAATCATTTGACTAACTATCTTTTCCAGCACAAGTCATGTTCAACCAACTATTGTCTTTATCTCTACACTCATTGATAGCTTTTGACAATAATCAAATTAAGCACTTCTTGAGTGAAAAGATATAAGTCTCATATCTTAGGATCCAAGACACAGTAAAAACATTAATGACACGAAACACAATTCCATAATGTTTTACTTGTTTGGTCTATTCAATATATAAAAGTAATCTTTTCCTCTTTTATATACTCGTGTCGTTAATTATTTGTAGAGCTACAAACAATCGATGACCAACACGACAATCTTATCTCGGTAATTAATGTTCCATGTTAATTACCATGATTGTGAATAACTTTTGATTTATGTAAATCATTATCTTTTAGAGCTCTACAGTTAAGGACCAAGCGCATCTTCTTTAACACTTCCAAAAGACAAATACCATAATCAAGGAACAAAATGTTTGCACATCTAATTCATAACAATTGACATGTAAAAGTAAAACTTTTAGAACACATTCCTTTCAGAATAAACCAAGGGACTCAATAAAGAAACTTCTAAATATGTAAGTTCGTTTAGTCCTGAAAAAAGTAATTTATGGATTTTTATTAGTATTATTGCATGATATTTTAACTTGTGCTACTCAGGGCAATTAAGGTTTACAGAGCTTTAGGTGGTAGGAGAACAACCACAAAAGCAGGAATAACATGGCATGGAATGATAGTACGTTCTATCTCATTTTTGTTAATTAACTTAGGAACATATATTTAGCCAATTTCTATGTTTGTAGTACCGGAAGCATGTTGGAAATACGGAATGTGGTTACTACGTGATGAGATACATGGAGGAAATCCTCGATGTGGCAACTCAAGACGTATGTCTAACCGAGGTAATGTAGATCGTTATTCAATTGTATATTCAATTGTAGTTTCAATATTTAGTTATTAATATTCAACACACTTGTATTTTTTTGATAGGTCTTCCCAAATAGTGATCCCTTCTCGCAACAAGAGCGCGATGAAACTCGCGACCGATGGGCTCGCTATTTTATCAGAAACATGTTGATGAACTAAGAAGTTCTCCTGCCACTAGCATTTTTTGTAATTTAGTTAACAAGTGCACTTGTATTACAAACCTACACTTTATGCCTTAATATAATCGCCTTAATTTTAGAATTAATTAATTGCAAGTGTGTTGAATGTCAATTGTGTATGCTTGTGTGTGCTTGTATGTTTGTGCATGTATGGTTGTATGTTTGTGTTTGCGCATGATGCTTGTGTGTTTGTGCTTGTATGTACATGTGGATGAAATTGTGAGTATTTGTGAACAAATGTATAGGTGAACGAATTTGGTGCAGTTGTATGTGCACGAATACGATGACTAAAAACACTTGTGTCCGTCCCTTGCCTCATGATATTAAGAATACACACAAAGTAGTATTGTGTCATCTTTGTATTAGTATTCATTTCTTGATCTCTTTAAGCTAGTTATAAATATGTGACTTAACTCAAATCACATTGTGCACATTATAACTTTGCTTTATCAAGGGGCCCACTAATATCATCACTCAATAAAGAGGGACAATGATAATCTTTTGACTAACTATCTTCTCCAACAAAAGTCATACTTAACCAACCAATGCCTTTACACTACACTCATCGATAGCTCAAGACACTAGTCTAATTAAGCAATTCTTAAGTGATCGGATATAAGTCTCATATCAAAGGACCAAAGACACAGTGAAAACATTAATGACACAGAAAATACAATTCTATAATGTTTGCCTTATTAGGTCTATTCAGTATACAAAAGTAATATTTTCCTCTTTTGTGCACCCGTGTTGTCACTCACTTGTAGAGCTACAATGATCTATGACCAACACGACAATCTTAACTCGGTAATTAATGTCCCATGTTAATTACCATGATTGCGAATATCTTTTGTTTTATGTAAACCAATATCTTTTAGAGCTCTACGGTTAAGGACCAAGAGTCTCTTCCTTAACACTTCTAAAAGACGAATAACATAAACAAGGAACAAAATGATTTCTCATTCAATTCATAATAATTGACATTTAAAAGTAAAACTTTTAGAACACATTCCCTTCAGTATATGCTTTAGGAATAGACGTCGTCGCTTATTGAACCGACATCTATACCTAACGAATAGACGTCGGTCTATATAACGACTGACATCTATACGTTAAAGAATAGACGTCGTCTTATATATACAGCCGACGTATATTCTTTAGGTATAGACGTCGGTCTATATGAAGGTTGACGTCTATGTATAGACGACACACACATAGACGTCAGATCTCGGAGTGCTTATATCCAACGTATATAGCCCCGTACATCCGACGTATATTCCATTTTCTGTAGTAGTGTAAATGCAGCTGCTAAACAAAAGATTAAAGAAATTACGGGGATACATAACGGTCAAATCCTAAAGTTTTGGGAAACGATGAGGATTTGATTATTATTGAAGTAAAACTTGCAATCAACTATATATGTGGATTTGAGAGATATTAAATAATTATTAAAATTATTGTCGACAATTCATTCGTCTTCTTAATAGCATGCTATATATTAAGAGAAAAATTGGATCCAAAACCTATGATATTATAAGAATGCCAGAAGCATTCGTATTTGATATAATCGAAAGAAGACAAACAATATAGAATAAACTCGCTGAATAAATATATTATTTGGACATGTAGTCCTGATTTCTGAAACTATATCGTGGAGGAGACAAATAGAAATCACAATAACATGTGATACATTATAAAGCGAGAAGTAATATAAGGGTATTCGCAGGACCCAACATCCATCGTGATGTTACTCATTCTCTTGTAATATTGATAATACGTTCTGTTACATGATCAATATGATATGCATATAAGATATGTTGTGACTTTAAAGTTTTATAAGTTACTTAATATTGATACTTATATGAGAGTCCCTGAAGGACAAAGATGACAAAATATATTATAACAAGAATCAAAAGATGCACTATATAAATATCACTACATGAAGAAACAAGTAAGGGTGTGCATATAACATCTTCAATCAAAGTCATCCCGAAGAATGATACGCAGTTGATCTTAGTCATCCATATGTTTCACCAAATAACAAAATTTACTATTATTTATTATATGCATATGACTTGATGTCATAGACCTCCAACAAAGTTTTTTGAAAACCTGTGAAATATTTAAATGACGGATTTTTAGATAAATGACTAATTGTTTTTCGACCTGAAGTTCGAACATTCTCCAGAAGAGAATTGGTACAATGATTCAAATGTAGAAAGGGAATATTGAAGAAAAATATTCTAATAAATGCTCACCTTAACAACACATTAACAAAAGACATTTATTGTATATCAACAAAGATCCAATTCTTATAGGACCTGAAGTTCTTATCATGTTCACAGTAAATGTTTTTTTGAAAATATTTAGATGACGTTCAATGATCTACCAATTTCTAGTCATGCGACAAAGATTTATATTAGTATTGTTTCCTACATGTCCAATACACATCAATTATTATCGCAAACTATTTGGTGTCATTATGCGGAGTCATTACAACTTTATGAAAGTTGGTGAATCAGTTATTGATTCTTACTTTCTCATATTGTTATGACATCAATATAAATATAAGACATTAACATATTCATATTTTGCAAAAGTTACCACAGTTTGTATTACTCCCAGTATATCATTTGAGAAAAATTGCGCAAACACATTTCACAATCCTATTATCTAAGTGAAATATAGTAAATATTCATTAAATCCGTTGAACTATGATGTATTTGTCTGTCGATTCCCCATGCACTTTTGTGTTTAAGAACTTTGTAAAATATATTCGTAAGTTTGGTAAACTACGAATCAGGGGAGCGGATTTGTATTTATCGTCTTTGAAGGACAAATATCCCTGAAGGATAAAACCCGGAAGACTTATAGTTGCACTCTTTTTCCATTTTTCCAATTTTTGTCCTAAAGAGTTTTATTGGTTAAAGGTTTTTAATGAGGCAGTTTGTGCAATTTTGTTAGTGTATGTTATGCACTTTTTTTCTTAGCTACTTTTTCTGACAGGGTTTTGTAGCAAGGTTTTTAACGAGACATAAACATAACGCGTATTATCAAAGGGAGTGTTATAAATGTATGTTGAATTGAGGGGGAGAATTATACGGTACACCTTTTTTCCTTCAACAAGTTTTTGTCCCATAGGGTTTTACTTGACAATGTTTTTAATGAGGCAGACCGATCAAATGACAACCGATTAAATCCAATCAAGCGAGAATTTGGCGAATTTATTTACAAAGTCATTGCCCATCAAAGCCTTTGAGAAGCTTGTTTTCAAAATTGGTGTTCGTCGTTGAAGAATGTATGTTGAAGTGAGGGGGAGCATCATACGAGCTGCATTCTTTTTTTCCTTCACCAAGTTTTTGTCTCATCGGGTTTTTCTTGGTAAGGTTTTTAACGAGACAACATCGCTAGCGTATAAACACGATCATCCAAGGGGAGTGTTATGAAATCCAAAGGTCTTATAGATGATTCACATTCCTCAACCCCCACCATTTAAGTAGATTAATATGATGTAATTCCATTTATTTAGTTGTAACCCCTACTACCTCGTCATCCTATATATAGAAGGCTAATGTACACGTTTGGAGTAGACAATGAAATGAAATACAATTCCCCCATTCTCCCACAACCTCTTGTCCTTTTACTTGATCATTATTTTATAACAAAATGTTAATAATGTGCATTAAATTTGGTGGCCTGTTAACATGATAGAAGGTTATCCTTATCTTCGTTAAAAGTGTCCAGAGCGGATATATAAAGTATGTAGCAAAAATAGTAATTTGTGGATCCCAATTAAATTTGCATATTTTTAGTAAATTCATTATTCACAAAATATGTGTTTAAGTTAACTTAAATCTTATTGTAATTCATATATAATTACTTGAATTATGAAAAATATTAGCGATGTTTATTGTAAAGAAATTGGTTAATTAGTGATCCGTTACTAGTACTTAACTAGTAACGAAGTAGGATTATATTGAATTCATACGACTAATAAGAGTATAGGTGTAAAGTGTGAATATATACAACATGTCTAAGTAAACATTCTATTTTTTAGAAATTAACACATGACCAAGTCATTCTTTAATGGCAAATTGTCTTCTACCCTAATTCCCACGCACATCCCACGTGTTGCTGACTTGGGATGCCACGTTTGCATTACATGAGTTACTCAGCAAACCTAGTACCAAAACTATAGACTCACAATAAAAAATAAAACCAAGTACACAAACTGCAGCAAACATTTAATAGTCAATCAAATCCATTCTGCATTTCTACAGCTCCAGTAAGCAATAACATTCATTTTGCATCAAAACTAACCTATGACATCCATTTCTCATTCTCTCTCTTTCAAAACACTACATTACCAATGAATAACATATTTGTCCTACTGAGAACCACTCCCAAATCTGTTGGACAATCAATCTCCTACTAAGAACCAATCAGAATTTTGTACGAAATTATAACTTGTTTCATTTTTATGGAACATTGGGGTAAATTAAGTTTTGATAGGGGTACCTTGGAGCAAACATCTAAAAACAAAGTGAAATCCATTCTGGATTTCTACAGCACAACTAACCAATAACATCCATTCTTCTTTTTTTGCAGTAAAAAAATCAATGACAATCTTCTTCTTATCTCTCTGTCAGAAACACTCAAAAACCAATGAATAATGTCTTCTCGTACACAACCAATCACAAATTTGTTGGGCAATCAATCTAATACTCAGAACCAATCAAAATGTTTTATGCAAGAACTGCCTTCATTTGCTGAAATTTTGAAATAAAACTTCCATAACCCATCAACCATAACCAAAATATTACATCCACACCACCCCTCTTACGTTGTATCTTCTCTTGGCCTACAATGTCCTCCGGTAAATGTAAGCTAATCACCTCTTCTTCCTTATTTTTAGTTTGACAATCTTTCATGCATATTTCAGTGTTGAAAAGTGTAATTAAATCTCCTCGCAGTTACATTTTGCACCTTGTTTTTTTTTGTCATCTTTTTTATAACCTATTTACATTCAATGTGCTCATATTTGAAGGACCAAAATGTCAATTAATTTGTTCAATAAATGAGTTAGACCTGCATTCTACTGTACACACTACATTCGTTTTGGTCATCGGACCTCATTTATTGTTGGCTTTTAATAATTGTGTTTACAGATCCAATCGAACTTGAAGGTGGTGCTATTGTGGCCAAATGTGGTGTTTTGGGTGGTGAAAGATAAGAATATGGTGGTGGTGATTACAATGGTGATGTGGGTTTTGGATGTGGTGTCAATATAATGTTCGAAAGTAGTGGTTTGGTGGTGGTGAATGATAAGCAGTGGTGACACCAATAAGGTGGTTGCTTGGGTGGTATTGGATTGGGTGTATAAATCTATGAGTCGATGGTGGTATTAGATTGGATCTTGTATATTTGTGTTATAATTGATGATGTAATTTGGTATTTTCGTGGTCCAATAGATATAGTATGGGTTTAATGTAATAGTTTAAGTATTTTCGTGTTATAACTGTGGGGATGTATATTTTGGTGTTATAATATGAGTACTTTTGTTTTACAACAAAGGTATTTTCTTGGTGTAATATGAGTATTATAGTTTGATAATTCATGTTATAAATAAAACAAGATAAATGGAAACCAAAGACAACCGCTACGACAACAAAATGCCAAATCTGACAAGAGGATAATCAGTCAGGAGGACATGTAAAAAAAACAGTATAAAAAATGCAAAAATTGAATCTCCAAAAAAACCAAATATTATACACGTATGTGGGTGAATTCCCAAGTGGGAAGGTGCGTGACCCTCTATGGAAGGTGTGTGGCCTTCCGGAGATTAAAAAAGGATTTATATTCATTTCTTAACTTAGATTCTGATGGGTTTTGTAAAGAGGATAGAATTATGTAATAAAATGCTCCTACAAGGTCATTCTTTTAATATATGTGCGTTTCAATATACGATCATAGGTAATCAAGTCCAAATGGCGTTTCAACTCAACATATAAAAAAGTGAAGGGTCTAAAAAAACTTTTCTATCGTAGAAAACTACATTATCATGACAATAATTAGATTCGCAAACGACGATGGTGTCGAAAATCAACACAATATTTGCAAACATATGGAATAAAAGATGTTAAAATTCAAAAGATCATAAGTAAAGGTAAGAAAAGGAATGCATTTAGTTTTAGTTTCTCAAATTAAACAAGAAATAAAATAAGATTCAAAAGAAGATTCAGTTGACGAAAAAAATCACATATGTAGCCAACCGACTTTGGTCTTTTCAGAATCTAAGTCTGGCTTGGTCAAACCTTGTTTTTCTATTTCTATTTTTTTATTTGTTATTTAAATTATATCGTATACTTATATTTGATCACTAAATTAATCATAGATCAGTCTTAACCTGGCAAAGTCCTTTTTAGAGGGCGAAATTCATTGAGGTACTTCAGTTCGAAAATTTCCAAAAAATCTATTCAAATTCTTTTTTGGACAATACACTAGTCTTTTGTTATTGTTATTACACTATCAATTATTTTTTACAATTAATTAAGCCAATACAAACAAAGAACTTTGTTTTTGAATTCATGCCAAATCAGTTGTTTACACTCACTCTCCTTGAAAACACACCAAAAACAAAGCCACCTTAATTCGAATGGCACTGATCCCACACACCAATCCTAAACCAACATCTCAATATCTTTGTTGATATTGATGGTACTGCTGTTGCTGTTGGTAGAATCCACCATTACCCATCATGGGATAATGATTCATTTGCAACTTAGCCAGCCCCATCTGCCCATGCATTCCCTCCATAGCATACTGCTGCCACATCACTTGCTCTTGCAACACCAACTCCCTCTTCCTCTCAATCTCACTCATCTGAACGTAGGCCGGCGGCGCCACCGCAAGCGAAGCTGCAAACGGGTCCTCGACACCGGCCCCCACCGGTGCCTGCAATGCAAGATATCCTTGTGTGCTAACCGCAATGCTACTCGCGCTATTGGGGTTCATGGAGTGTGTGGTCGCCGGGTGTTGTTGTTGGTACATGGCGTCTAATAACGAGACGTCGAGACCGCCGCCTAGACTTGGTTTGCTGGCCGGGAGACGGCTTGCTGAGAGTACCAAAGCGGTTTCCCAATCGAGGTTGTTGTCCGGGAAAGCCTCCCACTTGGGCTCCTCGGTGGTTACATTACCGTCGAATAATGCCAGTGCAAGTTTGTTTTCTTGCTCTTCGGCGGTCACCAGCTTTTGCTCTAGACCGAGGAAGTCGGCCTCTTTGCTATCGTCTTCTTGAACTTCTGCTTTCTCTTCAACCTTTGGCTCTTCCGGTGCTGGAAGTGGTAGAGCTTTGACATCACAGTCGTCTTCAACTTCTTCTTTTTCTGGTTCCCGGAAGGGAGTAGGTTCGTCCAGGAGGTCACGGTCGAGGGAGGAGAGTTTGGTGGATGCTAGAAGGGTCTTATCGCGGATGAAGGAATCCATAAGATCGAGCTTATCACGTGCGATCTTATCGATGGTGGGGTACTCGGACGAGCGGCCGATTCCCACGGTCTTGCACCAGGTGTACAGGACGTCGAGCTCGTCGAATTGCTTGGCGATGAGGGCGAAGATGTCGTGGATCTTGACGCATTCCGCCACGTCTAGTTCCATGAATCGGTCGACGAAGGTCGCCATTGTCTCGTTTAGGTCGTAGTAGAGCTTGTGGCTCTCCATCACCATTGGGTACATCGCCACCGCAACGATTCGGTTTTTCTTCGCAGCTCCTGTAAAAATGGGCATTAATCGTTAATATCTCTGTTTTAAAAACCCAATCGGTGGTTCTACCTGTAAATTAGAAGTTCACCGGTCAGTTAACTGAAGTCTAATCAAACCGATGGGTTAGAGCTGAAAACACCGAAAAATCGGTCAAATATTGATTATTAATTAACTAATTGCTATTCGTCGCCTTAAAACTACTTAAATCGTCCTAACAGATTACCATTTTACCCTTCTCTCATTTCTACTGCTATAACGCGACATTTTACCCTCCTATCACACATCTCTCTTCATCTTCCTCTTATATTCATAAAAAATAATGTTTTGGAGGTCAGTAATGAGCCAACAGACACCCTGGTGTACTCGAATCTGGTAAAATATCCAACATCTTTTTAATAAAAAAATAATAAAAAATTGCGGGCGTCTGGCGGAGTCGCCCAGCGTAGGAGAGGGGCGTCTGGGTAAGACGCCTCCCCCTACGGGGCGGCGTTTTACACAGACGCCCCGCCCATGGGACGGGCGTCTGGCTAAGACGCCTCTCTCCTACGCTGGGCGGCTTAGCCAGACGCCTCTCTCCTACGCTGGGCGTTTTACACAGACGCCCGCAATTTTTTATTATTTTTTTATTTTTTATTAAAAAGATAATTGATTATAAATTTAGATAATTACTAAATTAATTAATTAATAAGTTAATAATTACTATATTCGGATGACTGATACCCTTTCGGTACACCGAATAGAGATTTCCAGAGAAATGTCGAAGCTACTGAGAATAAATATTCGGATAACCGGGTAGAGATCGGTAAACCGACATAATGATTCTAGGAAGAGCAAAACTTACTGTATTTACGATCACGGTGGACCGATGGAAACTCGGTCATCCGCATGGAACATGTTCGGTAGACCGAGAAGCAAACGGTCGACCGTCTGACATCACCTTACAACGAGTTTTTGCAATTGATGAAAATTCAAAAAAAAATCAGATCCAACAATTTCAAAATCCAAAAAAATTGAGCGAGACCCCCGAACGGACCTGTCGGTGTGGTATTTGTAAGTCGGGAGGCTTTACCACCGGGGATTTGGGATCTTAAATTTTTTGAAAATTTAATCACTTGCAAAAAAACTCATTGTAATTTGACCCCGTTACCACCAAAAAACTTGCAACAGAACCTCAAATAATTTGAGATAACACACCGTATAATTTTAAGAATTTATTTAAATTTTATTTTTTATTTTTTATTATTAAAAAATACGGGCGTCTGGCTAAGACGCCTCCACCATGGTGTAGGCGTCGTATCCAGACGCCTCCACCTAAGTGGAGGCGTCTTAGCCAGACGCCCGAGTCGGAAAAAAAAATCCGCCTCCGTTACCTAGCCGGATTCAGGTGTTTCGCCAGACATTTTCATGGTGTTGGTACTAGGAATGTGAGTAAAACTGAGTCAAATACCTTGTTTAAAGATACGGGACGAAATGGGCATTAATTGATTTGTTAAGGGCAAAAAGGTAATTTTTGGGGCGATTTAAGTAGTTTTCCGGCAACGAATAGTAGTTCCCTTAATTAAACCTCGGTCTAACAAAATAAAGAAGATTAAACTGCAATTTGCACTTGAACAATAAAAGTAACAGTTTACCCCAAAAATATATTTTATTTCAATTTAATCCAAAAATATTATTTTGTTTTAATCACTAAACAAATTTAATTAATATTTTGTGTTTGTAAAAAGATAGATTATGACAAAACTACAAAATTAATTAACATTACTTAATCTTAAAATTCTTCTTTTCTTTTTGTAGACGGTTGATGATCAATGTATAATTAATTATATATGGTTACATGTCATACATAAGAACTTTAAAAACCTTGGTTGGTATAGTGTATTTTTTTCAAGTTTCAAGCAGAGTCGTCATAAAAGTAATCAACATCAGTTTAAGGTTGTGAATTTGAATATCAGTTGTAATTTTGCAGCTTAGTTTTCATTTTCCTGCAGCTTATAATGCCTTTCCTTAATATAATAATAATAATGCATTAAAAAGTAATGGTCATTTGAATGGGCACTATTCTTAACATTCCTGCTTGTTTATATAACTAATGCAAAGTCCGTTCTTCCAAAAACAGAAGTTTTTTTTTTTGAAAGCAAACTTGAAATAATAATTAACAAGTTAAACAATTTGAACCAATTACAAGTTGGCCAACTCAAATTGACCTCAATTAAATTTCGAATCTACATGTTCTTTTCCAACTACAATTGTTCCATTTTTGCTCTGTGTGCCTTTATTTTTTGTGACTTATTAAATTGACTTTGTAAGTCAATTTATTTCAGGCTTTGTCAATTGATTTCTAGAATTAAAACCTAACAAGTCAAATTATTTGAACGAAATAACCTGTTGGCCTGCAAGCTATGAAACGCTGCAGCAACAGCTGCAACTTCTGGGTCCGTTGAAACAGGTGCTGAATCCCCATCTCCGCCACGGGAGTCGACCCCACGTCCTCCTCCGGCATACTCCTGAACCTTCTCTTATCCTTCTTCCCATTCATCTTCTGATCCAACCACTCATCCAGAAACCTCCCGAAAGTCCTTATAAACGCAGAATAATCCCAAGAGTCGGTCCCCGCCGAGACGTCCCTGAACTCAGCCAAATCCAGAAGCCTCGCGCCCCGTCTCGTCGTAAAAAACAATTCGTGCTTGAACGCCGGATCTCCATCGAGCAGAAGACGATGGACGAGGACGAGAGTCTTGAGAGCGACGCACCAGCTCCTCGTCTTCCCCAGCCGCCGAGCGATAATCTCTACGCAGGTCGCAACCATGTGTCTGGAGTAGCACGTGAGGGTGAGGATATCCCTCACGTGCTTCTCCGACGCCGGGTACTCATTATGCCGGCTGGCCTTAACGACCGCCACATGGAGGCACGACAAGGTGTCGTTATTGCTGCTGACTTTCGCCAGGCCAATGCTGGCCTGGTCCTTGACGGCCCCGACCGCCTTGCGCAGCGTACTAATCGCCATTATTTATTAATAAAAAAGAATTAGAGGTAATAATTCTTTTTGGTGGTAGTGGTGGTGGTGGGGAGAGGGAATGGTGGTGTGGGGTTGATATATGGGTATTAATGGCAAATGACTTGATGTAGTCATTGGTGGGGAGTCCGGGAGTTGAGGGGAGATTTTACCAGGGAAGGAAAGTACAGGGAGAGTGTTAACGTGTGTGATGTGTTCATACTGTTTTTGTTTCGTCTAATTTTGGAATTGATCGAGGATCTAAGAATCTAACACTGTTTGTGCTGTTCATTGACAGAGAGATGGTTTTGACCTTCGGCTGGGTTTTTTTTCTTTTTGAAATTGATATAGTGCACTGATATTAATCATATACTTCAAATTATACTTTACTTATAGATCATCAATTGAATTGCACCTTTCTGTATGCTTTGGACGTGTTTCGGTTCAGAAATGTCAAATGTGTAGGAAATGTTCGGCCATTGATATATATGAAACAAAATTTGATTCAACATTTCAACGTATTCGCAAGGGACATTATGATTGTTAAGGACAAGTTTTCGTATTTTGAAGAGATACATTATTGTATTATTTATAATTTAGGACATTCACGGCTTGCATTTCAGAACTGCTAGTGTCTAAATGCAGGAATAATTTAATTTCTTTTTTGTAGCAATGACTAGTAGTTATTAATAAAACGCAATCCATTTGTGTACTCAACAAATTCTTGGAGAATCAATATTTTCTTGCAATCTAAAGGTAAAAGACACCGAACTAGAGTTCTTGATGGTGCATGATCGAATGGCACCCTTGGCGCTGGGAACAGTTATATTTCTTGTGTTTCCTTGCAAATGAATATTTCATGTTTGGCCAAGTAATATTGACTATTACATCCGAGTTGCTATAGTATACTGATTACATAAAAAACATGTACGAATTTTTTTGGCTTAACCATAATGCAGATAAGTAGGATCACAAGTTTTGGCCGCTGGCAGCTGGAAAGCCTGGAATACCAGTAAGGTTTGATGGTGCTTGGTTTGTAGAAGGATACAAAGACTCACGGAGGGCCTTGAAGTGGACTAAGTTTTGGGTAGTAACGAGATTTATAGGACCTGGGACTGCAAGTATGCAACCGCCCCTAGTCCAAATGCCTTTTAGGGAACAAGTTTGACAAATAAGGTTATCTCCTAGATGATTTCCAAAGACTCGCCTAAAACAAGAACATCCTGAAGAACAAAGGAGGCAATGAGGCTCATCTGTCATGCAATTCCGTGAATGCTCATAACTCATACCTAACTTTTTACTTTTGCTTGTTTTTCATGGTAGAATTCTCAAAAGCTTCGATCTTTATGACTAAACGTCCAAAACCAGCGTTTAGTAAATGGTCAATAGGATTTGTGCATCTAGTTTGGAATCAAATCGGATGCTTGCACCTTTGTTTCTAAAAATTGGTTTGCATCTGAACACTCGAATCTTTTAGCTCTATGCATCTATGACATTAAAAATACTGAACTGCTATTCGTCGCCGTAAAACTACTTAAATCGCCCGTAAGATTACCATTTTGCCCCTCTACACTTTCTACTAATATAACTCCTCATTTCACTCTTTTAACACAACTTTCTCTTCATATCACACTTTTATTCACCAAATAGGATGTCTCGGAGGCCAGGGAAAGAGCCAGCGGACACCCCGGACTACTCACATCTGGTAAATCACCTTGTTTATTTCAATTAATTTTTAATTTTTTTTTTTGAGTCGGGCGACCGCGGGAGCCGCCCGACCCAACGAGAGGGCGGTCGCGGGAACCGCCTCCCCCCAGGGATGGCAGCGTCATTACGGTAAAAAAACAACACGATATAAGTAGAAACACACGATATATTATACATTACAAAACATTACAAATTACAATCAACGTAACCGATTCCAATACTCCATCCTATTTTGGTACTGATCCTCCCATCCAACAACACTCTCATCTCGCATTTGATACCATAAGGTCGCTATAGGAGGTACTGGGAAATCATCAAGTAATTCCAAACGAATAAAATGAGCGTAACTCCCTAAATGAGCAATGACCAACTCTCTGACAGGCCTCGTCATGGTAGAGGGACGCTCCCAGGGTAGAACAGTAAGACACGGGAACAACGAACCATCTGTTCCCACTGCGAAATACATGACCGCACACTTGTAAAAACTCGCAATAGGAAACAAGTCGGACCAAACCTCCATATAATGATCCTCGCCACAACCTCCCCCGCCCCAATCAATTCGTTGACGAGCCTCTCTCACATGGCCGAAATAGACTGTCTCATAAATAGGATGTGCACCTATCTCATTAGAAATCGCACGACGGGCGTACGACCAGTTCTCCTGACCACCATGAAAGACATCAGCAACACATCGAAATCCACAGTTGCCATCAGCACGTACGTCATTCCACCTATGCAGAAATGGCAAAATGATTCCTGGCAGTCTATCATTATATGGGAAGTTGTCCACGTCAACCCGTCCGGACACTGTAAGATAAGTAAATAACAATTCATTAAAACAACAAAATTAGGAGATAATATATTCAACCTCATTTAGATTACTAAGATATATTAAATAACATAACAACAAAGATATCGACATACCAGAAGATCCTGTGCCCGTATTCAAGGACGATCGAGACGAATTAGACCGACGACCCCTGCTCCCACTACTGGCAGACCGACCACGACCCCTGCTCCCACTACTGCCAGACCGACCACGACCTCGCTCAGCATACTCGAAGGCACTCGGGTCCCGACGTGTCGACTTTCCCCTAGGTCGACCTCGTACCTTAGTATTTTCTTCGGGTTCTCCATAGTTCGACTGATCGGGGTGTAACTGTTCGTATAAAATACGAGAGGCACTACGAATTACTGCAGAATCGCTCTGCGAGATCTCATCCACTAGCTTCCGAAAATGCTCGGTGTCTTGTGCTAACTGATCAACAAACTCTGACATCTGGACTCCTCCGATAACAAGTGTTTTCCAGAATGGATGAATCTGCTCTAAATAAATTCCATCACCTGACGCGAAACACTCGTACATGGTACAGGCACAAGGAATCCCATGTGTTGTCAGGAAAGCACACCCACAACGATATTCAATTTCATCACTTAAGTCCTGCATTCTCTTCAACTCCTGAGTCATTAACGACAAGCAGTGATGCGAAACTCGGTCATTTATATGCTGAAACAGAGGACCTATGTAATGTGCCAAATTTCGACGTCTCGAATCTTCAAGAAAGTTCCGAATATTTGTCAGCTGCATTTCAATAGACGAGTTCACGCGGTCCAAAAGAGTGTCGAGAGCGGCAGTCGATGTAGTGATCCACTCTTTCAGAGCCGAATGTGCACTTTCCACCCTGCAGTTCGTAGTGTTGCCGAAATGAAGAACTTGATTCGTCCAATTCAACACGAATTTTTCCTTATGCACCAACCACGTGTCTTCAACATACTTCGTCAGCACTGGCCAGGAACTGTAAGAATCCTTCAGATTACAGACTGCTCTATCATAATCCGTCTGTGAATCAGAAAGCATGACTCTCCTCCATCTTCCACGTCTAAAACTCTCTGCAAGCTGCTTCTCCTTGCCGAATACGTGGTATGCGTAGTTGTACACGTCTTTGTTGATATGCCAGGTGCATAGTAAATGAGCTGACTCAGGAAAAACCTCTGCCACTGGTCGCATCAGACCCATCTCCCGGTCCGTAATTATTGTTGTCGGACTAACAATATCCAATAACAGATCTCGTAACCTCTCCAACACCCACCGGTAACTAGACTCGGTCTCATCCTGCAAAATCGCATATCCGACGAGGAAATTCATATTTGTTGGAGTAACCCCAACCATCTCAAACAAAGGCATCTTGTACTTGTTCGTCTTATACGTCGAATCCATACAGATCACGAATGGGTATGTACGCAACAACTGAACTGAAGTCGGATGTGCCAAAAATGCGTGAGTCAAGACATTAGTTTCTTCATCTGCCACAATCCAATGCAAATACTTATGCTGCACTGCCTCTTTGAGAAACTGCTGCGCGGGATTCCTGTCTTCAGATTTCGTCCTCCTCATGTACTCTCTGAAGTTGTAAATGTGCCTTTGATTAGGATTATCGTCCGGAAATTTCTTCTTTACCGCCAACAAAATGTTACGGGGCCTTGCTTGTGCCTCTGTCATATCCCGAACAATTTGCTTTGCCCCAGCACTAAGTCCGCTGACCTGTCGGTGACCCTCTGAATAAACTGCCAATGGGTGGTTGTGCTGCCCAAACATGCTACTAGAAACAATAACCCATCCATCACGATCTCGTCGCTCCACCACTTTTACCAAAAACCGACAACCGCAACCTTTTCTTTTCGTATTCTTTCGCAGTGCAATACTCGTATCACGAGAACTCATCTCACGTCTGCGATCGCATCTGTGGTAACAATCCATCCGGTTATCTGCTTTTGGTTTGTACGATGATATAACCAAAAAAAATCCGGCTCCTATCGCAATTTGTTTCGCCCATTTACAACCTTCCTCGATTGTTGTAAATATTTCTTTACTGTCAAAAAGCTCACTGTAATCTACTCCATCACCACCGAAATCTTGCAACGAAACCTGAAAATTTTGAATTTAACAAAAAATTAAAAAAAAAAAAAAAAACGGGCGGCTGGCTAGGCCGCCTCCACCAAGGTGGAGGCGGCTGCCTAACACGCCTCCACATAGGTGGAGGCGTGTTAGACAGACGCCTCCACCATGGTGGAGGCATGCATCTAAGCCGCCTCCACATAGGTGGAGGCGTCTGGCTAAACCGCCTCCACCTAAGTGGAGGCGGCTTAGCCAGACGCCTCCACCTATGTGGAGGCGGCCTAGCCAGACGCCCGAGTCGGAAAAAAAAATCCGCCCCCGTTTCCTCGCCGGATTCTGGTGCTTCGCCGGACATTTTCGTGGTGTTTGTACTGGGAATGTGAGTAAAACTGAATCAAACACCTTGTTTAAAGACACGGGACGAAATCGGTATTAATTGATTTGTTAGGAGCAAAAAGGTCATTTTTGGGACGATTTAAGTAGTTTTCCGGCGACGAATAGTAGTGCCCTAAAAATATTGTTAAGTTACGGTTTTGGTTGGACATTTTGCACGTTACACATTATAAATTTGACTAATAATATTTTCTATTAGAAAATACCTTATAAAATAACAATTATTCTTATAATAGTCATCTCTCATCATTATCTCTTCTCTTCCTCTCTCTCCTCCCTTTCTCTCTTCTTTCCTCTCTCTCCTCCTCCCTCTCTTCTCTTCCTCTCTCTATCCTCCTTTCTCTCAAGTCCTCTATCTCTTCTCTTCCTTTCTCTCTCATCCTTTTCTCTTCTCTTCCTCTCTTTCTCTTCTTTCCTTTCTCTCTCATCCCTCTCTCTCTTCTATCCTTTCTCTCTCCTCCTTCTCCCTTCTCTTCCTCTCTCTCTTCTCTTCATTTCTCTCTCATTCCTCTCTTCTCTTCCTCTCTCTTCTTTCCTTTCTCTCTCATCCCCATTTCTCTTCTCTTCCTCTATCTTCTTTCCTTTCTCTCTCGTCCACTTCTCTCTTCTCTTCCTCTCTCTTCTTTCCTTTCTCTCTCATCCCTTTCTCTCTCTTCTTTCCTTTCTCTCTCATCCCTCTCTCTTCTTTCCTTTCTCTCTCATCCCTCTCTCTTCTTTCCTTTCTCTCTCTTCTCTTCCTCTCTCTCTCCTCCTCTCTCAAGTAGAGGTGCAACTCGGATAATTTGACTCGGATACCTAGTATATTTGAATTCGAATTCCGTAATCCATTACAAAATTTGAATTCGAAATCAGTAGAACTATTCGAATTCGAATTTTCAAAATTTTTGAATACTAATTGGTGTTCGGATATTATCCAAAATTGAATAGATATGTATATTGTAATCAAAATTTTTGAATACTACTTTTCGAATACTAATGTGTGTATGTGGTCATGTATCCGAATAATTCAGATAATTCAAATTTGAAACACTTTGTATCCGAATTCGTATCCGATTTCTAATTAGTATTTTTAAAACCAAATCCGTATCCAAAATTAAATTGATAACATGGAACTTACCAAATACCAACTAAATAGAAATCTTCGAATCAAATACTCGGATAGTTGGTAACCATTTGCAACCCCTACTCTCAAGTCTTGTATCTCTTCCTTTCTCTCTCATCCCTTTCTTCTCTTCGTCTCTCTCTCTTGTAATGCATTAATTTCTATTTAGTTGGTATTTGGTTAGTTCCATGTTACCAATTTAATTTCGAATACGAATTTGATTTTAATAAAATACGAATTAGAAATCATATACGAATTGGAGACAAGGTGTTTCAAATTCGAATTATCCAAATTATTCGGATACGTAGACACATACACACAGTAGTATTCGAAATTTTTGATTCGACAATTAGTATTCGAAATTTTTTATTACAATATACACATCTATTCAATTTCGAATAATATCCAAGTACCACTTAGTATTCAAAAAATTTGAAAATTCGAATTCAGATAGTTCTACTAATTTTGAATTCAAATTCGAATTTAGTAATGGATTACGAAATTCAGATTCGGATATACTAGGTATTCAAGTCAAATTATCCGAGTTGCACCCCTACTTGATAGAGAGGAGAGAAAGAGAGAGGAAGAGAAAAGAGAGAAAGGAAAGAAGAGAGATGAGAGAGAAAGGAAAGAAAAGAGAGAAAGGAAAGAAGAGAGAGATGATAGAGAAAGGAAAGAAAAGAGAGATAGGACTTGAGACAGGGGGAGGGAGACGAAGAGAAGAGAGAGAAAGGAAAGAAGAGAGAAAGGGATGAGAGAGAAAGGAAAGAAGAGAGAAAGGGATGAGAGAGAAAGGAAACAAGAGAGAGGGATGAGAGAGAAAGTAAGAGAAGAGAGAGGGAGGGAGGAGAAAGGGGAAGACAAGGGAGAGGGAGGAGAGATAAAGGAAAGGAGAGAGGGATGAGAGAAAGGAAAGAAGAGGAAGAGAGGAAGAGAAGAGAAAAAGGATGAGAGAGAAAGGAAAGAAGAGGAAGAGAAAAGGATAAGAGAGAGAGCAAAGAAGAGAAAGAGGGGAAGAGAACATAAAAGGATGAGAGATAAAGGAGTTGAGAGAGAAGGCGGGAGAGGAAGAGAAGAGAGAGAAAGCAAAGAAGAGAGAAGGATGAGAGATAAAGGAAAGAAGAGAGAGAAAGGGATGAGAGAGAAAGGAAGAGGAGAGAAGAAGGAGAGAGATAGAGGAAAGAAGAGAGAGAGTGAGGAGAGAGAGAGACGGAGGAAAGAGAGGAAGAGACGAGAGAGAATGGAAAGAAGAGAGAGAGGAAGAGAAGAGAGAGGGATGAGAGATGACTGTTATGAGAATATTTGTTATTTTATAAGGTATTCTCTAATAGAAAATATTATCAGCAAAATTTACAAGGTGTAATGTTCAAAATGTCCAACCAAAATCGTAACTTAACAACATTTTTAACGGCAGAGGTGCATAGAGCTAAAAGATTTGAGTGTTCAGGTGTACCAAACCAATTTCGAGAAATACGGGTGCACGTGGCCAATTTGATTCCAAACCAAGTGCACAGACCTAATTGACCCTTTAGTAAACGAATAGCTAAAATGATCGATGTACCCACGGCTGACAAAGTCATGCCTAATTGCCTACACTAATTATGATTAACTAGGTTTTGACTTTTAGTACATCAAGTATAAGTGCACTTGCATACCCAGATTGCATGGTGTAGAAAATGAAACATAAAATGGGAAGACTCAAATACGATAAAAGATGGAGATGTTGTAAAATAAATAGATATGGAACAAAGAATATTTGTTGTATTTCATCATCTCCAAAGTATTACAATAGTCTCCTATTTATAGGCTAAAGGAAGCAAATGAAAGAGTGTATGTTCTAAGAGTTACAAATAAGAAGGTGAGAGTTTGATGGGTTATGGGACGAGAAGGTGAAACATCCATTGCAACACTCCCCTCTTCGATCTACACCTATATGTTTTTCAGTCTGCCTCGTTAAAAACCTTCCTACACTAGTGCAGAATGCTCAATAGACGTCACCAAATAGACGTCGGATGTCCAAACAACCGATGTCTATAGGTATAGACGTCGGATATTTGGACATCCGACGTCTATAGGTTTGTAGAAACGTTGGTTGTTTAGCATAACCGACGTCTATACCTCCTGAAAGAAGAAAATATTTTTTGTTTATTTTTTTGATTTATTTCGTATAAGAATTTATGTGGATTTCTTTTGTATCAGAAATAACGCAATTATTTGGGATTTATTTCGTGTAAAAATTAACTCATTTTTTTGGAATTTATTTTGTATAAGAAATAACGCAATTTTTAGGATTTATTTCGTGTAAGAATTTATGTGGATTATTTTGTATAAGAATAATGTGGATTTAAAAATAATTACAATCACATGTGTGTGTATGGTGACATGTTTAGTCCCACATTGGAGAAATTTTTTTATTGGTGGAGTTGAAGTACTCCACTACTCCTTTACTTCTAAATGTTAGTTTGGTATCACACTACAAAATGCAAGTGAGATACATATATATATTTAATGGTCAAAAATTGGCACTTGGGGCAACTTGGGCTTAAAATGGTTGCAACGTTTTTTTTACTATTAACCCATGTATAGACGTCGGTTGTATATGGTAGCCGACGTATTTTTTTATTAATTATTGTTATTTCAAAGTATAGACGTCGGATGTATAGCATGACCAACGTCTATAGGTCATGCTGTATGAATAAACATCGGTCAATGTATATATCCGACGTCTATTTGGTGTAATAGTTTAGTCCCACATCGGAGAAATATTTTTTTTGGTGTGGTTGATGTACTCCACCACTCCTTTACTGTTGAACGCGAACGACTTGGGGCACCTACGCATGTTGGGCTTGATATTCATGGTTATTTGTCAAAAGTTTGGCCCTTGGGGCACTTGGGCAGCTTGGGCTTGATTAATGTGAGTGCAGAATGTCCGATATACGTTCCAATGTATTTTTTGTTAATTAACATATAATAGACGTCGGTCGTATATAGCCGACGTCTATACAACAAGGAATAGACGACGGGGAAATAGACGTCGGGTACTTGGACCATAGAAATCCGACGTCTATACCACTATATATCCGACGTATATGGACTTTTCTGCACTAGTGCTAAGAAAAACTCATTGGGATAAAACTTAGTGAAGGAAAAAAGAGTGCAGAGCGTATAATCCTCCACCTCATTTGAACATACGTTTTTCAAACACTGAACAACAATCTTGAAAACAACTTGTTCAAAATCTCTGGTAGGCAACAACTTGGTGAATAGATCTGCAAAGTTGTCACTTGATCAGTCTGCCTCATTAAAAACATTGTCAAGTAAAATCATGTGGGACAAAAACTTGGTGATGGAAGAAAGTGCAGTGTATAATTCTCCCCTCAATTCAACATACACTTATAACACTTACTTAGACAATATGCGTTATGTTTATGTCTCGTTAAAAACCTTACCACAAAATCTTGTGGGAAAAAGTAGCTTAGGGAAAGAGTGTATAACATACGCTAACAAAATTGCACAAGCTGCTTCATTAAAAACCTTTAACCAATAAAACCTTTTAGGACAAAAACTGGAAAAAAGGAAAAAGAGTGCAACTACAAGTCTTCCGGGCTTTATCCTTCAGGGATATTCGTCCTTCAGGGACGATAAATACAAATTCACTCCCCCTGATTCGTAGTTTACCAAACTTACGAATACATTTTACAAATAAGTTCTTAAACACAAATGTGCATGGAGATTCAATAAACAAATACATCATAGTTTAACGGATTTAATGGATATTTACTATATTTCACTTAGATAATAAGATTGTGAAATATGTTTGCGCAATTTTCTTAAATAATATACTGGGAGTAACACAAATTGTGGTAACTTTTGCAAAATATGAATATGTTACCTCAAAAGATATTACTTATGGACATTTTAAAGACGACTCATATTTATATTGATGTCATAGCGATATAAGAATGTAAGAATTAATAATTGATTCACCAACTTGCATAAAGTTGTAATGACTCCACATAATGACACCAAATAGTTTGTGATAATAATTGATGTGGATCGGACTTGTAGGAAACATCACTAATGTAAATCTTTATCGCATGACTAGAAATTAGTAGATCCTTGAACGCCATCTAAATCTTTTCTTATGAACATTATGCTTAGATAAAACATTCACTGTGAACCTAATTAGGTTTCAAGTTATAAGAAAATTTTCATGACGTTCTGATAATGAACTTCAAGTCCTATTACAATTGGATATTTGTCGATATACAATAGATGACTTTTGTTAATGTGCTTTCAAGGTGAGCATTTAGTAGAATATTTTTCTTCAATATTCTCTTTCTAAAATTGAATCATTGTACCAATTCTCTTCTAGAGAATGTTCGAACTTCAGGTCGAAAAACAATTGGTTTTTCTCTAGTCATTTGTTCCAAAAATCCGTCCTTTAAATATTTCAAGGTTTTCAAAATCTCTGCTGGAGGTCCTATCATACCAAGTTATAAGCATGTAATAAATATAATAAATAAAAGTAAATTTTTATTAGGTGAAACATATGGACAACTAAGATCAACTTCGTATCATTCTTCGGGATGACTTTGATTGAAGAGGTTATATGCACACTTTTACTTGTTTCTTCATATAGTGATCTTTTCAAAATTTGTATAGTGCATCTTTAGATTCTTGTCATAATATACTTTTTCATCTTTGTCCTTTTGGACTCTCATATAAATACCAATATTAAGTGACTTATAAAATTAAAGTCAGAACATATCTTATATGCATATCATACTGATCATGTAACAAAACGTATTATCAATATTACGAGAGAATGAGTAACATCATGATGGATGTTGGGTCCTGCGAATACCATTATATTACTTTTCTCTTTGTAATGTATCACATTGTTATTGCGATTTCTAGTTGTATCATTCGGGGATATAATATCACAAATCAGGACTACAGGTCCAAATAATATATGTATTCAGTGAGTTTATTCTATATTGTTCGCCTTCTTTTATTTATATCAACTACAAATGCTTATGGTATTCTTATAATATCATAAGTTTTGGATCCAATTTTTCTCTTGAGATATAATTTTAATAAAGACGTGGCAAATACGGGTCGAACACAAGGAGTGAGAGATCTTGTTATTTGTGTGATTTTCGATTAAGGGGAAGAAGGAGAGAAGAAATAAATTGGGTTTTGAGATTTTTTATTTTTAATTTCCTAAAGCATGAAACATGAACAAATAAAACTAAAGCAAGAACAAAGATGGTGAATTCCGTTGGGTGGAGGTTTAGGTATTGGGTTGAGATTAGAGAATTCAGAAACTTATAATAAATCATATTAGTTATAAAGCATTACATGATAAATGATTTAACATAAACTCAAGTAATCAAAATATACTAACACGAAATTAAAATAATAACTTTTATTCTTCTTCTCTTCACCCTAAATCTGTCACCTCCACCATTTGGAAAGAGTTAGAAACTCATGGATGGAAAGGAGGAGAAGGGATCCTAGAGGAATTACAAAAGAAAACTAAAAACAAGAAATAAAACAACAGAAATTTATTAAACTAAGGAATAAAAACTAGAACATAAGCTAAGGACTCTCACAACATCGTTTCAGGGCTATTTATAGCCGATACAAGGGACTTAGGTATAAAATAGGAAAGTACACGCGTCAACACGCAACCAGTAAAAATTTTAGAGCATGAATCTGTAGGATCGTGTGGGTTATGGGTTCACTAATCACTTTTTAATCTAATCACCTACTTGTTTAAGCAATCGATAAGCGCAGCGGAAATTTAAAACAAAACAAGCAAGTGTAGGAAATATGCAAACCACAAGAAGTCGGGTCGATTTTTATAGAGGTTCGGCACCCCACCCGGGTCCTAATCCTCTCTTGCAAGCTCCGCCCGGATCACCGAGCTCCGCCTACGACTTCACTATCCGCTCCCCGTTCCGGGCCGGGAGACAACGCCTTACAACCGTCAAACTCGCGAACAACCCTCGCCGAGCTTGGAAAATGTAGGATCGTGTGGGTTATGGGTTCACTAATCACTTTTTAATCTAATCACCTACTTGTTTAAGCAATCGATAAGCGCAGCGGAAATTTAAAACAAAACAAGCAAGTGTAGGAAATATGCAAACCACAAGAAGTCGGGTCGATTTTTATAGAGGTTCGGCACCCCACCCGGGTCCTAATCCTCTCTTGCAAGCTCCGCCCGGATCACCGAGCTCCGCCTACGACTTCACTATCCGCTCCCCGTTCCGGGCCGGGAGACAACGCCTTACAACCGTCAAACTCGCGAACAACCCTCGCCGAGCTTGGAATCTTCCTCTCACAATCCGAGAGGGACACTTCGGGCTTTCACCGAAGTCCTTGCTTCCTTTTACAACAATTGAGAACTTGAGTGGAACAACACTCTCTAAACTTTGAGCACACTTGAGTAGGATGAAGAAATGATCACTAAGTGTGTGAGGTTTGAAGCTTTGAGTGTTTTGGATTCTCTCTAAAGTTTGGGACAAGTTTGTAGTGGGAGAGTTGTGTTAACAACAAGTCTTGATCCTCTATTTATAAGCTCCTAAGGTTTTCTAGCCGTTGGGGATAGATTTGATTGGGTTTTGTGCAAGATACACAAAGCAGAAAATCGGGCTGCAAATCTGTCCAGAACCGGTCGACCGAAACTACTAAACCGGTCGACCGTTCACTTGATTTCAAGGAGAACGGTCGAACAAAAGAATATTCGGTCGGACAAACGAGCTAGAACTTAACTCTACTTAAGTGAATCGGTCGAACCAAAGTATGGAGCGGTCGACCGAAAAGGGGATTCGGTTGAGACAAAGGTCAATCGGTCGAACGAGAAATGTGTCGACCGATAGCAGGGAATTTTGTTTCTTGAAGAAATGTTCAACCGGTCGACCGAAACAAGGTCGTCGTTCGACCGGTTACCGAATGTATTTTGGGGTTAAGTTTGTTTTATACGAATACGACCGTTATAGGAATACGACAAGAAAAACGGTCATATTAAAATCCGGGATCGGTCGACCGAAAATGTAGAACCGGTCGACCGGTAGAGTTCGGTAAAATCACTGTGGAGAGTCTGTTATAAACCGGTCGAACTGAGAACTGGTTCGGTCGACCGGTTCACACAGGAAATCTGGGTTTAAGTTTATAAGTGATTTCCGACTAAGGTTTGGGTGATCTAATGAAGTCCAAATAATGTGAAATTTCGTGTGTGACTTCTATAGGGAACCTATTGTGTATGTGATTGGTTTTTAACTCTTGTATGCTCAATTTACACATGTTCCTAAGACTCAAAATAAAATCAAGATTACAAGTCTTCATTTAGCTTTATTACAAATCTTGACTTGATTTCCTTCCTTCCATGAGTCTTGATCACCTGTAGAGGTTAGCACAATACAATATACATGCAATGCAATATGTGTGCTACTCTACATCATCATAATTAAGATTAGGTTAATTAAATCATCAAAACATAGATTAAGGCCAAAAAGCCAACAATCTCCCCCTTTTTGATGATGGCAACCTATATCTTAATTCTATCTAAATACATGGAATTTGTATATGTAAACTATGCATATTAATGCTCCCCCTATGGATGTGCATAGTTTTTGATCAATTTTATGCCAAATTCCAAGTTACCCCCTTAATTATCTCTCCCCCTTTGACATCCATCAAAAATAATAAATATTTAAGACTTTAAGCATAGAATTTGGATGTCTTGTAATGAAGTTGCTCCCCCTAAATTTTGCACTTCATTACTCTAATAAAAGATATAACATTTAAGCTCCCCCTATTAATAAGGCTAAATTGAAACAATGAGTATGATGAAATTTAAGTTTAATTAAGTTTCTTCTTAAGCCTTATTCTAACATCCATTTAGAATTGACATTTAAAAACAATGGATGTGATAAAAGATTTGCAATGAATAGGGATAATGATTTTCAATGAATTGAACTATATGATATGTCAATTAAGCATATGAAGCTAGATTAGAGCTAATTTAACATGAATTGTATAGATAGGAATTTATACCAATGTTGAATTCGAATTTAGCTCCAATCTCATTTGGTGATGCAACCGGATTTGAATTTGACTCTTGAGCTCACCCGGTCACCACCAATTTCCTCCTCAAGCTCCTACAAGTGTAGACTTAGGTACCCAAACAACTTTGGGTCCTTGAACATTAGCTTTTGGGATCCAAACCATTTTGGTTTTGGGAGCCCACACACTTGAGGAACTATGGTTAATGAACATATGCTTACCATTTAGAGTAGTGTGAGATACATGGTTTTTCAATTTAAAATTGTAACCTAAACCATGTTTAGCTAAGGATTGTCTTTGACTACCTAAAAGCATATCAAGCATTTTTGTTCCTTTAGTGAACATTTCAAGATCTTTTCTTAATTGCATATTTGAGGCTTTAAGATCTACATGTTCATCAATAATGGGTGTTTTACTTAGACTAGCAAGTGATGATTCATTTGATTCAAGTCTAGCAATCACCTCATTCTTTTCATTCATGATTAATTCAATTTGACATTTGAGATCATTTATAGTTTTTCTAGCATTTTTGTTCTTTTCACAAATGATCTCATATTGTTTAACTAAATCATGAAATGCATTTTGTAGCTCATCATGTGTATATGATTCATCATTAGCATTAGAGTTAGAGCTAGCACTAGAATATGATTTACTTGACCATGAATTACTTCTAGTGGAATAAGATTTAGAGGAGTTAGAAGCTACCTCACTTTGTTCATCTTCAATGGCCATGAAGCATGAATGTGCAACCTCTCTTCTACTTTGTAAGGAAGAGGATGATGATGATGGAGATGAAGAGTCATCCCAAGTGGCTTTGTGAGCTTCCTCCTTCCTTTCTTTCCTCTTACTCTTCTCCTTTTCTCTTCTCCTCTCTCTTCTCTCATTTTTCTTCTCCCTCTCTTTTCTCTCATTTTCGCTCTCCTCCCTCTCTTTTTCTTTTTCTCTTTTCTCACTTCTTCTACCTCTTCTTTCATTCTTTTCTCCCTTATCCCTCTTGAGATATTTGAAGAAGTCTTGGGCAAGGACCTCAATGTCCTCTTCTTCCACCCTCCTTGGCTCATCAAAATTTGCATGCAATGCCACCATGGAGTTTTTCTTTGAAGCTTCCTTCTCTCTTCGATGACTCAATTGGAGCTCATAGGCCATGAGATTTCCAATGAGTTCCTCCATCTTCAATTTTGAAAGATCATGTGCCTCTTCAATTGCGACGACTTTATCTTCCCAATCGATGCTAAGTGACCGGAGGAACTTCCTTGTCATCTCTCCTTCATTGATTTTTCTTCCAAGAACCAAAAGAGAGTTAGTGATATCGGTGAAGCGAGTGTTCATTTCGCTTATGTTTTCACCGATTTGCATAGAAAAAATCTCATATTTATGCATGAGGAGACTAATGCGGGTTTCCTTAGTTTTACTATCCCCCTCATGATGCATTTGTAGTCTATGCCATATTTCATGTGCACTAACACACCCTCTAATCCTATTATATTCACCCTCATTTAGCCCACAATATAGAATGTTCATGATTTTTGAGTTCATCTCAATTTCTTTCATTTTGGGCCTAGTGAGTGAATCTAATTCATCTTCATTTGGTGGTGTGTATGGATTTTGGAGAAACATCCAATACTTAAGGTCATTAGAAATTAGGAAAATCTTCATCCTATTCTTCCAATAATCATAATTTGACCCATTAAGCAAAGGAGGTCTAGTGGTGCATAATCCCTCTACATGATTAGATGTGCTAGCCATGCTAAAAATACGATTAAGTATAGAATTTAGCTAACAAGGCTCTGATACCAAATGTAGGATCGTGTGGGTTATGGGTTCACTAATCACTTTTTAATCTAATCACCTACTTGTTTAAGCAATCGATAAGCGCAGCGGAAATTTAAAACAAAACAAGCAAGTGTAGGAAATATGCAAACCACAAGAAGTCGGGTCGATTTTTATAGAGGTTCGGCACCCCACCCGGGTCCTAATCCTCTCTTGCAAGCTCCGCCCGGATCACCGAGCTCCGCCTACGACTTCACTATCCGCTCCCCGTTCCGGGCCGGGAGACAACGCCTTACAACCGTCAAACTCGCGAACAACCCTCGCCGAGCTTGGAATCTTCCTCTCACAATCCGAGAGGGACACTTCGGGCTTTCACCGAAGTCCTTGCTTCCTTTTACAACAATTGAGAACTTGAGTGGAACAACACTCTCTAAACTTTGAGCACACTTGAGTAGGATGAAGAAATGATCACTAAGTGTGTGAGGTTTGAAGCTTTGAGTGTTTTGGATTCTCTCTAAAGTTTGGGACAAGTTTGTAGTGGGAGAGTTGTGTTAACAACAAGTCTTGATCCTCTATTTATAAGCTCCTAAGGTTTTCTAGCCGTTGGGGATAGATTTGATTGGGTTTTGTGCAAGATACACAAAGCAGAAAATCGGGCTGCAAATCTGTCCAGAACCGGTCGACCGAAACTACTAAACCGGTCGACCGTTCACTTGATTTCAAGGAGAACGGTCGAACAAAAGAATATTCGGTCGGACAAACGAGCTAGAACTTAACTCTACTTAAGTGAATCGGTCGAACCAAAGTATGGAGCGGTCGACCGAAAAGGGGATTCGGTTGAGACAAAGGTCAATCGGTCGAACGAGAAATGTGTCGACCGATAGCAGGGAATTTTGTTTCTTGAAGAAATGTTCAACCGGTCGACCGAAACAAGGTCGTCGTTCGACCGGTTACCGAATGTATTTTGGGGTTAAGTTTGTTTTATACGAATACGACCGTTATAGGAATACGACAAGAAAAACGGTCATATTAAAATCCGGGATCGGTCGACCGAAAATGTAGAACCGGTCGACCGGTAGAGTTCGGTAAAATCACTGTGGAGAGTCTGTTATAAACCGGTCGAACTGAGAACTGGTTCGGTCGACCGGTTCACACAGGAAATCTGGGTTTAAGTTTATAAGTGATTTCCGACTAAGGTTTGGGTGATCTAATGAAGTCCAAATAATGTGAAATTTCGTGTGTGACTTCTATAGGGAACCTATTGTGTATGTGATTGGTTTTTAACTCTTGTATGCTCAATTTACACATGTTCCTAAGACTCAAAATAAAATCAAGATTACAAGTCTTCATTTAGCTTTATTACAAATCTTGACTTGATTTCCTTCCTTCCATGAGTCTTGATCACCTGTAGAGGTTAGCACAATACAATATACATGCAATGCAATATGTGTGCTACTCTACATCATCATAATTAAGATTAGGTTAATTAAATCATCAAAACATAGATTAAGGCCAAAAAGCCAACAGAATCTAATTTGGTGTGGCGGATTCGCCGCATTTTGTACATAAGGTGCGGCGGATTCGCCACCTTTTTAGCTCCGATTTAATCCGGATTTTTCCTGTGTGTTTATGGTATGATTTCAATATCCTTTGCGCATCTGGATTGATTCTTTCCTTTCTTTTGAGCTTCGACTTTATTTCTTTATATATTTGGAGATCCACATTGATTTTCGTTAGATTTTCTCCATAATAATAAAAGCTAGTCGTAATTTGCAATTAGGTCCTTGGCTTTTTGCAATTAAGTCCTTGTCTACTTTTGTGCTTAAGTCCTTGTCCTTTTTGTAATTAGGTCTTGAATGCTTTTATGCTTGGATGCATTTCCATTTGAAACCCGATAACTTGAACTTGGTCTTTATGCCAGGAATGAGTCTCTTGCACGCATTTATGCTCGGGATATGGGTAATTTGCATTCAGGTCCATGTATTCTGTAAATAAGACTAAACACATACCTTAGTAGCATTTATTGATATAAAATTAATCTAAATGAAAGACATATGATGCAATGTATGCAATGCATCACTATCGTATCAACATATATAGTTGATTGTAATTTTTACGTCAATAATAATCAAATCCTCGTCGTTTCCCAAAACTTTAGGATTTGACCGTTCTGTATCCCTAAAAAAATTCTTTTGTTTAGCAACTGCATTTATTTTACCGAGTTTATATTCTTGAGGAATAACCTCTTGAAGAGGTGCAATGAGTGACTAACTTTTATTTCATTTCCACAAATAATATATGTTTTGGTCCACGCTTCTGGCGTGGTATCAGCTCAAATATATTTTATCATGTGGAGATCTCTAGTACTTTATATTATGTGTATTATGTCAAGTAATACATGTCTTAGTCACTCCTTTGTGATCAATAAACATGTATTATGACAATTACTTGCTAGATATTGCAAGATAATGATTTTATAAACTTCAGGTTCAACCATACTTATACGTATATTCTCTTATGAACAATATAGTACATTTTCTTGGCACTCTTTAAGCTTCTGACTTTCTCCCCCTAATGCCAAAAAAAAGCTCCTCTATATATAATTGTTAGACTGGACAATAAAATACATCACCCTTCACGAGCTTCAATTTTTTTAATATTATCAGGAAATATGAATCATGTTGAAATGTCCATGTCAATTTGAGGCCATTAAATTGTGGAGGTGGTAATGTAAAAGAAATCGCAGATGGAAAATATTTCATTCATTATTGTACAAGTAAAGTAAACGAGTATTTATAATATGATATTGATCTAATAAAAAAATGACAAATATGCATGTTGATAAATCGTGTCTAAATTATATCAGACATATAAATATGAGCAATATGAAGTGTTCAATAATTTTACCATTCTTTAGATACCAAAGCGATCTATATTTGAGAGATACTCTAGCAACAGAGGGACTCACATATATTGTGCAAATCAGTCGACAAACTTGACCTCATTTTTGGTCGACTGATAGAAGTAAAAAAAGTCATCTAAAGTTTCACAAAAATAATACCAATGTTGACCTCCATAATAAATATAAGTGATAATTTTATTTGGACGCTTCTGGGCCTCTTTCGTCTAGTTGACCTTTGAGAGTCACTTTAAAAAAAACTTCTTATTTGCACAATTCCTCTCTCAGTAGCTATGTTCTTATTTTCATGGTGCTTTGTAGTGTGTGCTTCAGGTACACCAATAAATATACGAGGAAAAATGACTTTGAAGCACATGTAATGTATAATCCAAAACATTTGGTTTTTGACTCCGTACTACTACTGGAGTATCAGGTCATTAATTTATAAAGTGATCAATAAAATATTTCTCTTTTACTACTAAACTATATATATCTATGGTCTTCTGGGCATAGGGTTTGACTTAGAGATCGACGTGTATTTTTACTCAATTAGCTATTTGCACGTCGTTTTGACGATCCTACGAATCCTTCAGGGATTGTCATAAAATTTCATAACCCACTTTAAATGAATAATATTTAAATCTTTGTATAACAACATTGCATGAAGGGCGCTGATATACGGGCGCGCGCCCAGTCAGCTGCCATGTCAGAGCATTTGTAATTGTGGGCTCAATAAAGTCACCTGATTTATTTCCAATTCCCAATGTAATTGTGTTGCTCAAAAAAGGTTGCTTCTAATTCCCGCAAGGGAAATGACGATTCACATTCCAAAAAGATAATCAGATGAAAAAAGAAATCGTCAATTCACAGTCCTCGACGCTTTCTGGACAAATATTGGACGAATTTGTGAACTAACTAATTTCGGACATGTCCAGAAAATCTGGACCATGTATGTACATTTCCAGACTAATGCTGGACGAAGGCATGAACTAATTCACACCAAATCTGGACGAAGGTGTTGAGAATGTTTGTCCAGAATGAGTTTGTCTAGAACATATCCAGAGGGTGTCCATAATATGTCCAGAATTGTGTCTAGAATCAATCCATAATGTATTCAGAATCGTGTCCAGAATCAGTCCACAGTTAGTCCAAAATAGTGTCTAGAGTCGTAGCCATAGTCAGTCCATAATAGTCCAGAATAAGTCAAGAGTCGGTTCAAAATTGTGTCCACAATCAGTCCATAATGTGTCCAGAATCAGTCCAGAGTCAGTCCAGAATCGTATACATAATCATTTCATAATGTGTCCAGAATCGTGTCCAGAATTATTCCATAATGTGTCCGGAATCGTATCCAGAATAAGTCCATAGTGTGTTCAGAATCGTGTCCAGAATCAATCCATATCATGTCTAGAATTAGTCCACAATTAATCCAAAATCGTAGCCAAAGTCAGTCCATATTGTGTCCAGAATCGTGTCGAGAATCAATCCAAAATTAGTCCAGGTCCAGAGTCTGTCCAGAATCAGTCCAGAATCAATCCATAATGTGTCATGAATTAGTCCATAAAATAAATAGACATGGAACAAAATCGTGTCCAGAATAAGTCCACAGTTAGTCCCGAATCGTCTCTAGAATAGTATCCATAGTCAGTCCATAATGTGTCCAGAATAAGTCCAGAGCCAGTTCAGAATCATATCCATAATCAGTCCATAATCATTTCATAATGTGTCAAGAATCAGTCCAGAATTGTGTCCAGAATCATTCCATAATGTGTCCATAATTGTGTCCATAATGTGTCCAGAATCAGTCCATATCGTGTCCAGAATTAGTCCACAGTTAGTCCAAAATCGTGGCCAGAGTCAGTCCATAATGTGTCCATAATCAATCAAGAATCGTGTTGAGTATCAGTCCAGAGTCAGTCCAGAATCGTGTCAAGAATTAGTCCATAATGTGTCATGAATCAGTCCATAAAATAAATAGACATGGAACAAAATCGTGTCCAGAATCAGTCCACAGTTAGTCCAAAATCGTATCCAGAATCGTATCCATAGCCAGTCCATAATGTGTCCAGAATAAGTCCAGAGTCAGTTCAGAATTGTGTCCACAATCAGTCCATAATGTGTCCAGAATCAGTCCAGAGTCCGTCCAGAATCGTATCCATAATCAGTCCATAAACAAATCCCCAAACTTACAACGTATCACTCACTGTTCCTATTCCGCCAAAAGAAAACTTATTATCTGCGTCCTACAAAGCATTGGCTGAGAAAAGAGGTGAGCAGTGATCCCACAATGGCTTCTTCTTCTTCTTCCCTCTTCTCCACTTCCCTCCTCTCCGTCCCTCGCCCTCGCGTTTCTCCATTCCTCCATCGAGCCCCGGCTCCCAAACCAAGCCCCGGATTCTCACCCATCCGGGCTGCGGCCGCTGTGCCAGAGAAGGAGGAGAAGAAAGGGGAGAACGTCTCGCCCAAGCCAGCTTCTCGGCCGAAGAAATCGGTCTACTCGAGTAAGCTCTTCGACTACTTGTGAACATGTTATCGTACAATTGATTGTTTTGAAGATTTAGTTTCAACTTGGAGCCATATTGTAATCATTTTTTGTGGATATAAAAGTTTATTTGGATTCACATTATTAGAGTTTTCAATGTCCATACAAATCTCAAAATCAATTCTAAAGAACTACTCTAAAGTCTTCCAAATTAGAATCACATTTCGGTTCATGATTTTACAAAATCAAAATCTGACTATGAAAGTGAGATTCCAAACATAGGCTAAATCTTTGATTTCAGGATAGGGCTGATTTTTATTTTTATTGAAATAAAACCCAGTTAATAATAAGTCTACATTTGAAAATTTAGGACCGTTCTCATGAAAGATTTTGAGTCCTTCACTTAACATGGTATCGAAGCTTGATGATTTAACGACTTAGCTAACACATCCACCCATCTTGGACTCAAACAAAAGCAGCCACATATTTGGGGAGATATTGAGAATAGCATTGTAATGGTAAAATTAGGAACATTCGCGTAAATTCTAAGATCCTAGATTGCTCCGCTCAACACTGAATGGTTGGTTTTGCGATAAAAGCCCAAACTGAATGTGCCTTTAGACTGCTTACATGAAGCAACTCTCTGAATATAATTCTACTTGATCATAATATTAATATCCAAATAGTAATTTTATACCCTAAATGTTGGCGCAACACGATCCTATCGAAAATTTATATCCATGTAGTTCTTCAGAATGATATTCAGACGTCCTTCATTTTTGTAAATCAAATTGGTCGAAAACTATTCTAAAACTTACTACTTGCACTTCGTTGTTTCGTTGAAACTGAATCACCGTTGCTTCTTATTTGGTATTGCCGTTCGTAGTGAAAAAGGGGCAGATCGTTAGAGTGGACAAAGAGAAGTACCTCAACAGTATCAATGTAAGTTGCCTTGACTTCTATGGCTCTTAGTGATGATGTTTCTGTATGATTTCGTGTCCCTATGTATGTATATATTTTAAAATTTTAATTTAACATACAAGATCGATTTTCATATTTTCAGCAATTTTATGTACATATATTTGTGTTTTATTCTAATAACATGTAATCCTACATTTATTAAAATAAATCACAAAGGAGAATTATACTTAAAAGTTCTCTAAAACTTTTTGATAATCTGGAGTCGCGTTGCACGTTGTGTTGCCCACGGAATTACCTCCGAGTGTTCACCAAACTCTAAACAAGGTTAGAGAGAAAGGAGCTAGCCAATAAATCTCTAACAAGGTTTAAAATCAAGCTAATAACCCCTATTTAAGTCTCCTGAGATTCTAATCTCCAAACTTAATTTTACTAAGAGAAATTTCGTGGTGATTAGGGAGAGATTAATGAGAGAAAGATTTTGCATTAGATTTTTTAAAACAAGTAGGAATAGGTGCCCTTTTATAGGCTCCCAAAACATCCTTATCAAGAGCTATTATTTAGTCATTATCCCTTGTTTTTCTCTCCTAAAATTAATCTCTAAATTCCACATAATCACCCACAAAAAACGTTTTAATTAAATATGGAATTATTCCACCAATGATTTAATTAATCTCTTAATAATTTAGGCAGAATCGTTCTTGTACGGTAGACCGAGTATTATTCGGTCAACCGAACCATTCAGTTATAACACGTGTTCGGTGCACTGTGAGCTAGACGGTCGACCGAATCGGTATGAGAAAAATTCCGTAGAATAATTCGGACGAACCACGTCTTGTAATCGGTTTACCTTTGACCCACCAAAATCGCTCCTGGAACATAGTCATCGGATGACCGGGTCACCTTCGGTTTACCGAAAATACTACTTCTCGGTTGACCGTTTTCAATCGGTTAACCGAACCTGATTGTCCAGGCACTCTGGGTAATCTCGGTCAACCAATTGCGCTTACCCATTCCCTATTCGGTTAACCGATCCGAAGATGCTCCGGTCGACCGAACCATGAACGGTTCACCGTGTTTGACCCCGATTTTACCTTTGTCAAATTTTGGATTTATTTCCAACAAAGTTTGATCTTTTGGGTTTTTAACAAATTCATATCTTATGTAATATTATCCTATGTAATATTTAATTATTACACCCCATAATATATACACCTCATATGAATTTATTATGATTCTAATTATGTTAATTCTCATAACATATTGATTTTAATTAATTCACCACATGTGTCCCATTTTCATAAGAAACCTGACACGTCATATGAACTTAAAATCAATCCACTTGTTTCTCAGTTTTGTGGTGTGACCTATGGGAGGATCTAAGCCTAATTGACAGTGATATTAAACACTTAATATCTTAGACTATAAGCGGTATCTAGCTACACATTATAGTCACCCAATTAGCATAAATGTCTTTGTTTCACCTGAACTAAAACACGATCCATTTAGTGATGTAAGTGCACCACTTGTGTCCGTCCCTTGCCTCATGATATTAAGAATATATACAAAGTAGAAATGTGTCACCTTTGTATTATATTCATTTCTTGATCTCTTTAAGCTAATTATAACTATGTGACTTAACTGAAGTCACATTGTGCACATTATAATTTTGTTTTATCAAGGGGCCTACTAATATTATCACTCAATTAAGAGGGGCAATGATCATCGTTTGACTAGCTATCTTTTCCTGCACAAGTCATGTTCAACCAACTACTGCCGTTATCATTACACTCATTGGTAGATTTTGACAATAATCAAATTAAGCACTTTTTAAGTGAAAAGATATAAGTCTCATATCTTAGGATCCAAAACACAGTAAAAACATTAATGACACGAAACACAATTCCATAATGTTTTACTTGTTAGGTCTATTCAATATATAAAAGTAATTTTTTCCTCTTTTATATACTCGTGTCGTCAATTATTTGTAGAGGTACAACAATCGATAACCAACACGACAATTTTATCTCGGTAATTAATGTTCCATGTTAACTACCATGATTGTAAATAACTTTTGATTTATGTAAACCATTATCTTTTAGAGTTCTACGGTTAAGGACCAAGCGTCTCTTCCTTGACACTTCCAAAAGACGAATATCATAATCAATGAGCAAAATGTTTGCACATTCAATTCATAATAATTGACATATAAAAGTAAAACTTTTAGAACACAATCCTTTCAATTTCTTCACTTAATCTCCTTCTTAATCATTGCTACAACCCTATAACAATTACTCTTGTGGGTTTTTACCTAATGAATATGTGTGCGCAAACTTAAAGAGAAAAGAAGACAAAATTTGAACACAACCTAGTTTCTGTTGGTCGAGTAGAAACTTTAAGGAGTGAACTTGCTGTCAAATTTCGTTCCTACAGCAAATCATACACATTTTTTAGAGAAATGGCGTTCCCTCTTTTTATTTTTGACTAGTAACTAATAGGCACTGACACCAGAGATAAATTTTTTGCGTCTCACTTATTTTAACCCAATGAGCTAGTTTCCATTTAGAAAATATCAGAACTTGACGATAGGGGAATTGTTAAAGGACATCAATGCAATAAACTGCTAGATGATGCTACATTTTAGTTGTCTGTACAGGTTATTTCCATATGTTTTTGCAAGAAAGAAATATTGGACAACGTGGTCCAGACATGTGAATGTACTATTCATTTAATTAGCTTGTTCATGGAATCAGTCTTTGATAGTTGAAGGAAATTAAATGAAACCAAATCTTACAGATAACACATGATTTGATGATAAGTAGATTGTTAGTTTCTTTAGGACAGGATGCGCTGGGTTCACAATTTGAATCACCTTAACTGACATTGATCTTCTGCCAAATAATAAATCGATGACAAAGTACTTCACAGTCAACAAGCTAAATTTCAGATGAAGATATAATTTGAGAATAGAGTAAAAAACTTGTTTCGAGAACAATAGAAGTGGATAAAGGATGTGACAATGAGTTTGGAGGTTCAAAAATCTAATGTTGGGTTGAGAACTAATTAAAAACAACTCATATTATGAAAAGCAGGACTATAGTTGTAACGTCCCGAAACAGCGGAAGATTTAAAATTTCAAAATAACCAACATAACAGACAACTCACGCGGGAACGTCACTAATATATAAATATATAAATCCGGGTGCACCCAAAATACAAGGAGTTTTCCAAAAGAAGTACAACTACAATACTGATACAAGGAATAGAATACAAGTAGTCGTACGGTCTAGCAACTGCCGAAGAGGATCCGACTCCAAAGCGCTCCGTCCTCGGTCACCACCCACCCGGACCTACTGCGATCCTGAAAAAGATGCAACAACAATGCCTGAGTTTCCAGAAGGAAACCACGTATGCCAACCCACCTATATGCATGCATCACATAATGAACCTATCATACTAGTAGCATGTCATGACATCAACAGAAATGGAAAACAATTCCCCCGAAGGGTAAAACAGGACATCAGTCCGACAATCAATCATCGGGTCTCCCGAAGAGACCTACTGCAGGCACATGCAGTCTAGCAGCCCGCGACATCGCACCCCCCACACGCAGCTACACTACTCAAGGGTTCGGCAGGGAGCCTCTGTCACGTCTACGCGCCGATAGAAACAGATCTGTAAATCTCAGTGGTCAGGGCCACAGGGACCAACGGGGCCGTCGCCCGGAAGGTATAACAACATCATCTCGGTAGGTGCCCAGCCGAGGAAAACAACATAGCCGGCACAGCCTCGGCCCAACAATCATCATCGCCGGCACAACCTCGGCGGCATCACCGGCACAGCATCGGTGGTCCATCACAACGTCCGGCACAGCATCGGACGGTCCAGACCGAAGTCTGCCAGGTCATCAGGCTCCTCGAGCCGCGAACACCAACCGCGCCGCTATAAAAGCAGGGCAGCGACCTCCGTAGCCCGTGGGCCGGTAGTCACCTCACCCAACGCCAGTTGCATGGCCGCACAACATCAACACTGGGATCCGCGATCCCTCAGGCCTGCTATACTACAAAGTGCCAACAATCATCTCAAATGTCACGGTCCATACATGGAGGTGACGCGTCCCGAACGCCCACACTCTTCCCAACGGCGGTCCCTGGGCAGGCACGCATCCCGCGCCCACCGTCACCTCCCGGCTCACGCACAAGGCGAGGACACGGGTTTCCGTGGACAAAGTTGGCGTTCAAAAAGGGAACCAGGAATTCAGTTCTGAGCAGATTCGGTCGACCGAAATAGTCTAACCAGTCGACCGTTTCCACGAGGAATTCGATCGACCGAAAGTCTGAATCGGTAGAACTCACTGCGCAACACTAATTCCCAAACGGTCGAACAAAAGTCTAAAACCGGTCGACCGAACGAGGTCAAAATCCGGAGTCTAGTCAACATTAAATTCCACTCTATCGGTCGACCGACTCAGGGGTCTCGGTCGACCGAAACAGACAGGGTCAACCTATCATTCTAAGTCATATAATCGGTCGAACGCAAACCTCCAACGGTCGAACAACAAATGATCGGTCGAACGCCACATGAAATCGGTCGAACAAATCAAGCAAAACTAACAGGTACACTTAAGTTCCGGTCGAACACAACAAGGACCGGTCGACCGACAACAGGTAGAAAAATCCCAACTCACCAGCAATAATGCACTACCGGTCGACCGCCCCAAGGCATCGTTCGACCGGTGAAGGTTAAAGTCGGGCAAACAGTGCTAAAACGGTCGACCGCCCGAAGGATCCGGTCGACCGTTGGTCGTCTTCAACCTCGCGCCAGCCGAGGTTTTACGAAGAAACGCGTCGCCGGAGAGGTCTCCGACCTCCCCCGACTCGACCAACGCATCCCTCACATGAGGGTCAACAAATAAACCACACTAAGGAGCGGCATACCTTTCACCCGCGTGAAGTCGACGGTGCCGGAGCTCCTACGCCTCGCCTCCGGTAGACCTCGATCACGCGCCGCGCCTCTCCCGCACGAGCACCTTCCTCCGTTGCCGGTGACGCCTCCTCTGGTGCAGCCGAAAAGAGGAAGAGTGAGAACCAAGGTGAGTGAGGAAGAAGAGTTGGAGAAGAAGAATGGAGGAGAGAAGGTTTTTGCTTTTAAAACAAAACCCAACCCAAGGCAACACTCCCCACCATCCCCTACACTCCTAGCCCATACCTCCCTTACCTCCCATACCCTCTCACATCAACCCCACCTAATCCGGGATTAACCCTCTAATCACGGTTTGGGTTCTAACAATAGGTGGCCCTTTCTGCAGAAAATTTCAATTCACCTTAACTGAAGTAGAATCTTTCTCTTGCATGTGATGCATTAGAAAATTTACAAGATAGCCAAATTATCTTTTAGCTTTCCCTCAACCACATGTTTCTCTTGTTACTTTTACTTTGCTTTGGCTTTTGATTTCAAATGAAATCAGGTCCCGACCGATATTTAGTGCTTTTGTTATTTCGGAAAGCTATAACAGCTCTGTTATTTCAGACATAGCTATTTGAAAGCTGGCAGTCTTGTTGTTCTGCCTAAATGAATTTCAGCAAATTTAGCATCATTTCGGGTTAAATTTTCAGTTTGAATTCATAAGATTAAACCAAGGGAGTTAGGTTTCAAATATAGATTCAGATAACTGAGTGAGTGTTTATTTTCGGATTTGTGGTTCAACTAAAATAAGATGCGTAAGATAAATACATTGGTTCAGTTCACTCCTGAAAATCCAAAAAAATATCGGCAGACATGAATCTCACCGTGTAAAGAGAGGACATAGTAGAAAGACAAAAGAAAAGTTAAAGCATTGCCTGTTTCATGAGTGTTTCTCAGAGTTAAAGATTTATAATTACATGTGCAAATATTAAGCTGAATAAACATAAAATAATAATGATCAATGTCTTTGTTGTTGTAGTATTTGTCTGTAGGACATCCTCCCAACTACAAAGGCTTGGACTATATATATGAAGATCGCGGGGAGGTAACAAAATAAAATCGCTTGAACGGTTTTGGTTTACATATGCTCTCTAACCACTTTATTTGTAATGCTAGGTCTTGGACCTAAAAAATTTCGATACAGGAGAATATGCTCTGGTATGATTTAGTTACTTTCATTCTTTATCCGAAAATAAGTTCTTCTTTGTAGTTAATCTTTACTACTATTTGTTATTTTAATTAGTGATGATAAGGAAGACATCTACTCTTGAGTCTGCTAATTTTGTTCGTTTTCCTAGTGTATTATTACTTCATGTAAATTACCTTTTACCACATCCGCTATCTAGCAAGCATATAATTATACCTGTTAAGATTTGTGCTTTGAAATCCCTAACAATACCGAACACTTGAACAAAAGGAAATCAATATCACTTGAAGACAAGCATTGCTATTGGACAATCCCAAAATATATCCTTGAAGACAATATCGCTACTGAAATATCACTACTGAATAATCACTTATATTTCAGGCATGAGGCTACTGCATTGTTCGCATTATGTAGGGACAAAAATTGTGCAACACAAACATTTTCCCCCAAATAATACCAAAAAAAAGTAAAATTTCAAGTGAAACAAAATTATTTATTTAAGAACATAAAGAAAATTCAACATGTACTGTGTGATTATGTGCAAACAACGAGGAATCGGAATGCAAGATAATTTATCTCATCATCTCAATATCCTTTTTTATCGGTATCATGCTAACTAGACTAAATTTTCCATCCACTTCATGTTTTCATAAGTTTGGATTATGAAATCCTATGCGAGTTTATAACTCAAATTGTTTATCTATCTTACCATTTCAATGTTTCATCTCATCTAGTTTATAAGAATTCGCAAAATATGTGCATAATCCACTAGCTCAAAGTCCACTGAACTTGTTTATCAATTAGTACTCATTCCTGTGATGGAGTCTGAAAATGGTTCGTTCTTTTATTTGCGGTAGGTTTGCATGATTTACATCAGACATTTCTTTTCTTACCTTCGTGATTTTCTTCACTCATTTAATATTTAGAAGGCTTTCATGTTGTTTCACAACTATTTAATTTAGGGTAAATTACGATTTGTCCCCCTCAACTACGGTCGAGTAATACTTTGATGACCTGAATTTTAAATCGTTACCCTTACACCTTTTAAATTTTGATTTGTGTAATGAATTAAACTCTTCTCTATAAAAAATTATTTTTCAACATATTGATTTTTTATCTTAATTTTTTTCGTGTTTGCGAGACATAACTCTAATCTATCTTTGTGCTTAAAGTTCTAACCAAATTGGATGTCGGATTCACTTCAAATTGGGGTCGGATTTTGAACTAATCAGTGTCAAATTCTAGTAAAATCTGATATCCGATTGGATTCATATTTTACCATAGAATACATTAGAAGCATGTTTCACAAATAATAATAAAATATTTGAGAAAAAAACGACAAATATTTTGCCAAATAACAGTTTTATGATGGCGAGGGGTCAAAATGCTACATAAATCAAATTTTAAGCGGTGTGATTGTGACAATTTAAATTTAAATTGTTACTCGACCATAGTTGATGAGGGCTAACTATGATTTACCCTTTAATTTATTGAACATCGCTTCAAGTCCTCAACTAGTAGAACCGAAGTTAACACACATGCTAGTCTATAAGATAAATTAATGAAAAATTAAGCTAAATTAAATAACCAAACTAAAGAAAGGATTTAGAATACAACACATATTAAATTAACTTTTATTGACCACATCAACCAAATTTCACCAACCAAGCCAATTTGGCTTTCTTTCTTACTTTCGCCAACTAAAGGTTATTCCTTAATTATCATACCAAATCAATTGATTTTTGTATCACTCCAAGCATGGACCTAAACTTCTCAAATACATATGCTTTTAATGTCTTGGTCAAAATATCAGCAACTTGATTTTCATATTTGCAGAAATCAAATTCAATTTCACATCTTCTATCAGCTCATGGATGTTGTGATATTTAATCCCAATGTGTTTACTCCTATAAAGCACTAGATTTTTGTCAGTGTGATAGCACACTTGTTATTGCACATTACCTTGATAGGACTGATTTGCTCATGCATCTAAGTCACTAAGCATCCGATAGAGCCAAATAGCTTGTCAGGCCTTCCTTCGATCCAACCTTTCCATAAATGGAGTTCGGATTGGGTTAAGCGTCTCTAAGTTAAAACACTTTAGAATATAATTTGCATATTTATTTTGGAAAATAAATATACCTTCATCCGTCTGCATTACTTCAATGCCTAGAAGGCAAGACATAAGTCCTAAATATGTCATTTCAAACTAGTTGGTGATAGCCTCTCTGAACTCGGCAATATCAAATAATTCATATAAAGACACATGATCATAAAATTACCATTAGCATCAGACTTCACACAGAGCGTATGTTCATAAGTACACTTCTGAAACCCGTGTTCCAACAAATAAGTGTCTATGCGCTTGTACCAAGCACGTGTGCTTTCTTTAGCTTATATACTTTATTTTCATGTCCTTTCTGCACATAACTTGTTGATTGCTCAACATAAACTTCCTCCTTGAGAAAGCCATTAAGAAATGGTGATTTCACATCCATCTGATGTATTTTCCACCGATTCTGAGTTGCAATAGATACAATCATCCGAATGGTATCCATTCGGGAGACCGGTTCAAATACTTCACAGTAGTCAATACCTAGCTTATGCTTATAGCCTTTGACCACCAACCTTGCTTTAAATTGGTTCACCCGACCGTCCGGTTTGAATATTGTCTTGTAAAACCATTTAACACCAATGTGTCATTCTTCTCAATAGAATGAATCTCCTCATCCATTGCATGGGTCCATCTTTCATCTCCTACTGCATCATCAAAACTCACGGGATCACAATCTGCAAAAAGACAAAAATTAGCCACTCCATCATTTGTGACTTCATCGGTGCCATTTTTTCATCTCTTGTGACCACATAATCCCTAAATCGGCTGACATCGTGCATGTCCATTGCGACCTTCTTGGCTGCGTAGGAACTAGTGTTGGTGAAGATGGTGTGGATGAATCAGAGAATGAGGATTTTTCTTTCTCCTCTTCTGAAATTTTATTGTCAATGATGACACTCCCTTGTCCATTAATTTGATTCCAGTCCCAAGATTCAGTTCCAACAAACTGAACAACTTGTTACTATCTAGTCATGTCACTATAGTCAGAAGAATATGCACGTCTGACTTTCAACATCCGGTCTCGGCACAAAGAAAACATCGGTAACGGTATGTAGATACTAAATGGCATCAAGAAAAACTCGATAATGACATGGAAATACTAGACGACATCTAGATATTGGACGACATCAGTAACGGATGGTTAGCAACATCGATTCAAATCAAGGTTGGTGGTCAAAGGCTACAAACAGAAGCCAGTTATTGACTTATTTGACGTATTTGAACTGTTCTCTCGAATGGATACCATTCGACAATTACATCTATCACAACTCAGAATCGGTGGAAAATACATCAGATGGATGTGAAATCAGCATTTCTTATCGGCTTTCTCGATGATGAACTTTACGTTGAGCAACCACAGGTTATGTGCAGAAAAGGCATGAAAACAAAGTATACAGACTAAAGAAGGCACGGTACGGACTACAGAATGCCCAACATGCTTGGTATAAGTGCATAGACACTTATTTGTTGCAACACGGGTTTCATAAGCATCCTTATGAACATATACTCTATGTGAAGTTTGATGATAATGGTAATTTATGATCGTGTGTCTTTACGGGGATTATTTGATATTCATGGGAAATTCTGAAAAGATGTTTGTCGAGTTCAGAGAGGCTATGACCAAACAGTAAGAAATGACAGATTCATAACTTATATCTTTTTTTAGCATTGAAGTAAAGTAGACATACGAAGGTATATTTATTTCCCAAAATAAATAGGCTAATAATATTCTGAAGTGTTTCAAGTGGAAATGCTTAAACCAATCTGAAGTCCAATGATGGAAGGGTTGGATCTAAAGAAGGAAGGAATGGGAGAATTAATAAATCTCACTTATTTTTTATTCGAACACTATAAGTTTCAGTCGAGTAGGATATACAAACAACGGTTGGGCAGAAGATACCGAGACCTTGAAAAGCACATCGGGATATGCTTTTTTCTTGAATCAGAACTTTTTTTGGTTCTAAAAAACAGGTTGTCACAGTTTATGCGTGCAGCATCAGCAGCCTGCCAAATTGTTTGACTTCATTGGATGCTTAGTGACTTGATGTATGAGCAAGTCAGTCCTACTAAACTAATGTCGATAATAAGTTTTTTATGACATTGGCGAAAAATCTAGTGTTTCATGGGAGGAGTAAACACATTGGGATTAAATATCACCATATCCGTAAAGGAGGTGAAATTCAACTAGATTTCTGCAGTTTTGAATATCAAATTGCTGATATTTTTACCAAGTCATAAAAAGCAAATGCATTTAAGAATTTAATGTCCATCCTTGGAGTGATAGAAAAATCAATTTAAGGGATGTTGCTAGAAGTGCTAAATTGATTTGGTATGATAATTAAGGATTATGCTTTGGTTAGTGAAAGTAAGAAAGAAAATCAACATTTGCTTGGTTGGTGAAATTTGTTTAGTGTGGTCAGCAAAAGTTAATTTAGTACGAATTGTGTTGGCTTTTATGCCTTAATCATGTTTCTTTTGATGATTTAATCAATGTAAACTTAATCACAATCAAATTGGGTCAGCATTCTATGCATTGCACATATACTTGTATTTTGCATACTTTTATTTTAATATGTGATCAAGATTAAATGAGAAAGGAATAGAAGTCAAGACATGTAATCAAGCTTTTGAAGACTTGTAATTTTATTTTATTTGAGTCTTTAAGAACCTCTGTAAACTCAAGCATACGACTCAATTATCCACCCACATTAACCTTAGTTTCCATGTAGAAGTTACATATCAAAATCTCACATTATTTGGACTTCAATATATCACACAAACCTAAAACCAGAAAAACACCAAAACTCAACTTCAACCAACCTGTAAAAAACCGTCGACAGTTTGTAGACAGTCGTTTGACATATTTTTCACTTTCGTCTAACCGTTTCTAGACAACATTTCTTTTGTCTAAAGGTCGACCGATTTTGCTTTTTCGTTTGTTCGTTCCCTGGTTTTCAAATTTCTATTTCAAGTTGGTTTCTTGTAGTTATTCGCCAACGACTATTTTGATTATCGTACCCTTATCCAATTTAGACTCAAGACCACCAGTCGGCCGAAACACTCTTATAGGTCGACCGAAATAAACCCAAAATTATACAATAACTTTTCTCTTGACAAAACCCATTTTACACTTTGTTCATTCGATCGGTACTTGCAATCTGTTCGGCCATTTTAATGGTCAAACGGAATGCTAAAACGGTCAATCGTTTCTGCCTCTGATAGAACTTCAATTTTACCTTTTTTTATCGATTGTTTTCCACATTGTTTTGTCTTTAGCCCCAATGACTATATGGATTTTAGAGTCTATAAATAGATGTTCAAACCTTAGTTTAACATATCTCTCACACTTTCTACTGATCCATTCCTTGAGAGAAAACATTTCTCATACACAAACATCAACTTCACACAATCGAGCCTAAATTCACCACTTGTATTTCCAAATTCTATCATACTCAAGTGTGCTCAAGTCTAGAGTGTAAATCAATGATTCTCACTCCTACTTTGTTAAATCACAAGAGTTATACAAGCTTCGGGATGAAGCTCCCATCTCGGATTGTGAGAGGAAGAATCAAGTTTGGTGAGGTTGTTCGCAAGCTTGCTTTGTAAAAGGCTTGTGGTGATCGAGTGAGACTTGCAAGAGAGGAATAAGACCCGGTTGGGGTCTTAAACCTTTATATAAAAAATTGATCTACATTGTGGTTTGATTGTTGTCTCTACTTTTATTTTTCCGCTGCTTAATCGATCATTAGTAGAGTACTTTAGATTAGATTTATGGTCATCATCGATTTTAATAAATTTTATTTTGAAGGTGTTAATCATGTTGAAGAGGTAGGTTGGTGAAGTAGAACTAAATTTGAATTCTTATGTTTTGTAATATATAAATATATGTTGTAACCTTAATTTACAAAAAAATGAGTGAAATGAAAGAAGAGTTGTTGTCTACTCTCTTTTAGTTTGGTTCCTAAGTTTAGCTTATTTCGTCTTTAGTCAATTCTACATACTAGCAAGTGTATTAATTTTTGTTCCAACATGGTATCAGCCACGTGGGAGCTAAATGTTGGCTCTGTTATCATGTTAAAGAATAGTATCACCTTGTAGAATTTGTAGGCATTCTTCTGGGTTATAAGTTGAAGGATCTTTTTACTTATTATCAAATGATTTTGAGTTGGATACATATAGTTTAATATGGTATTAGAGACTGAGAGACTAAATGTAACATCCTCAAACAGCGGAAAAATTTAAAATTTTAATAACACACAATCAACAGAGGATATTACACAATAAAAGGAAACATGTGCACCATATATATATATATAATATATTCGAGTATTTCAAAAGTGTGATTACATTCCAAAAGGCTAAACAATAGATACAGTAATTACTCCGACCTCAAATGAGAGAAAGCATGATCAGGTAGCAGCGCTCCTTTCCTCGGTCACCACCCCCATATCGTCGATCACGACCTGAAAAGCAAACATGCAACAATGCCTGAGTTTCCAGAAGGAAATCTCGTATGCCAAACTCTACAATGCATGAACTGAATGACACCCTAGCATGCAATTCTACCAACAAGAAAAGCACCATAACCAGGCTGGGCTCCAGGGCTCTTTCACCCAACCACAACACACACCACCGTTACGGGGCTCCAGGGTTTTTTTACCCAACCACCGCAACACACTCGTCGCCAAACTGGGCTCCACGGCTTTTTCACCCAACCCAAATGTCCAAGGGCTCCAGGGTTTTTTCACCCAACCCTTAACACGCGGTCCATGCTCAGGCTACAGGGCTCTTTCACCCAACCTGAACACACTACAGAGCTCCAGGGCTTTTTCACCCAACCCCGCACAGACTAGCTGGGCTCCAGGACTCTTTCACCCAACCGCAGCTCTCACACAGTTACGGGGCTCCAGGGCTCTTTCACCCAACCACCGCAACACACCCATTTCCAAGTTGGGCTCCAGGGCTTTTTCACCAAACCACAGCTCTCACACGGTTACGGGGTTCCAGGGCTTTTTCACTCAACCACCGCAACACTCGTGCTCACTAGCACACCTGCCGGAGGAACATCGGCACCACAACTTGACCCACACGGACGACCACGACAACTGCACCTCCAACGTGCAAAACTGGACACAAACGGTCGACCGAACCAAAAGTCCCGGTTGACTGAATCTCACAAACACAAGGCAATTGCCTCGACCGGCACTCCATCGGTCGACCAATTCCCACCAACCACACTCGTTCGGTCGAACCAAAGTCAATGACCGGTTGACCGTTTAGAAGTCGCCTCCCAGGTTCAACGAACAAAACGACCAATCGGTCGAACGGCAAAGGGGCTCGTTCGACCGAAAGTCACCAGGGAAAAATCCCTCACGCACAACAACGAATCCGATCTAACCCCCGAGCACTCTCGATCGACCGAATTCCACCAGGGAATTCACCCAACTCAACATCAAGTCTGGTCGACCGAACCACCTTCGGTCGAACTAACCACCAACCCAACTTAAGTAACCGGTCGGACATTTAGATGGTCAACGCCCCAATCGACCTAAAATAGTGCACACGGTTGAACGGCAAAGGGGACCCGTTCGACCGAAACCAACCAGACTTGCCTCAAATGCACAACCGGTCGACCGCCCCAAGGGCATCGTTCGACCTGTGTGAGGCAGAACCCGAAATCTCATTAAGAACGGTCGATCGTTTGCACCAACCGGTCGACCGATCAGACAGTAAAATTTGCTGCATGTTTACTTGCAACGAGCCGGATGGCCTACCGTCGACTCCAAATACTCACACTACTAAAGTGAGCTACAACTACAATTTTAACATACCGTGAAGATTTGAAGAAACCTTCGAAGAACCATGACGGCGCTTCCACGAGCACTTCTCCCCAAAATACGATCCGTCAACGAACCTCACGCTCGAACAACGATCACCACTCCTCGACGCTCCACAGATCCGTAACCACCTTCGTCGACCGCTTCCCCAACCACTGGGAACGAGATGGGTTGAGAGGGAGAAAGGAGAAAGAACAAAAGAGATGAATAAGCACACAACCCAACTCACCTCCACCAACCAACCGGTGCCGACCACTTCTCCTCGCCGGAGATCTCTATTTCTCGTCGGAGCACAACTGAGGAGAGAGTGAGAAACGAGAGAGAGAGAGAGTCGTGAGAGGGTGAGAGAGAGAGAGAGAGAGAGAGAGCTTTTTCACCATAAATATCTTCCTCCAATCCATCTCAACCATCCATCCACTCCACTCCATCTCAGCCGTCCATCTCATCTCCTCCTAATCGCCACCTAAATCAACATTAAAACTCAATTAGGATTAGGATCCCACACTAAACGACCGTCTTAACACATCCACTTTTGTTATTGTTCACGTAGACACGGAGAAAAAGTAATTTTGATCACACGTGCGGAAGAGTGCTAGAAAATAGTCTCACAGTGAGAGATTTGTGTGCAATCTCTGGGGTTATAAATTGAAGAATTCCTACACTCGTCTCCAATTGGTTGAGTTGGATACCAACACTTCAATATCAACAATTATTTTCATACTATAAAACATTTTGTCAACAATCAATTTTATGTAAAAAACAGTTGATATACAAGAAAAGATGCTGAACGCATCAATTTCATGTAATAAGTCATCATGGCATATAAAAACGTGTCTTTTGTGTCAAATAGACTTATAATGTGTATTTCATGTTCATTATTCATAAACCATCGCAATTGAGCTAATCAACCACAGTTTTTAACGTGTTTGAATCTTAAGACGTAACAGCATTTCCTGTTGTGCCGGATTATGTAACCATGTCTCTTCAAAAATTGTTAGGCACTTGATCACCATTATATTACATTCGAAATTTGACGGTTAATTAGATTGTTGTTACCATGTGAATGTTGTGATCATGAATACTTTCAGTCATGAATTTTGACATTGCAAACAAAATTGCTTTATACGGTCTTGGCTCATTCCAGCGTCTGCATCATGCTTGTTTCTGCTCACCTATCAGATTGCTTGGGTTGGAGTTCCGACGGCTCCGGCATGGCTTTCCACAGACATGCTTCATAAGGTAATAATCGTATCCATTTCTAGGAGAGTATATATTAGCTATTGAAATGTGATTCCATTATCTTCTTTTTTTCCTTCTTTCTAAACCATCTCTGGAATCCTATCTAAATCCTTTCTTACGAGCTCCATAGTGATCAGTGATCACAGCCCCATCTTGTTTTAACTTCATACAAAATCAAAAAAAATGATGTAAAGGGAAATAACATTTCATGTCAGATGTCTGTCTATGTTTTATTCTCGATTCTGTTATACACTTATACTCATGTTTCTTTATGCATTGATTGCAGTCAGAGAAGCTTGTTTATGAGAGGTGGTGAATTGCAGTGTCATGAACAAAAATAGTCAACCCGTTCGTCTGATCTTTCCGTACATGAATCAATCTCTGTCATTTAAGTCTGTAGTTTTGTAAGTAATTTTGTAACGTCCCGGAACAGCAGAAGAAATTTTTAAATTAAACATACGACCGTCAACGGTCAACAAGGACACGTTACTAGAAAAGTCAACTAAATACATATATAAAATATCTCCACCTGGAAGTCATAATACAGAGTGTCAAAAGAGTGATTACATGACTAATACATAACTACTGTAATCATTACCTCTACAAAAATGATAAGATGACAGGACCCGATCCCGGAGGTACTCCCCTCGGTCACCACCAACCTACGACTGTCTGCTCCCTGAAAATGTAACATAAAATCCGCCTGAGTTCCCGAAAGGAACCCCGTATGCCAACATCTCCTACCATATACAGAAATACAGACAAAAATGTCAAATAATGCTCATGCAATGCAAATCCGCCTCGGGCCCAATGAATGCCTAACCGCCACCACGGTCCATCTCCCAGCCGCACAGGCATGAAATGCTTCCCTCTGCCGCACAGGCTCAAAGGGCATCACTCTCCTACACAAGGAAAGGGCATATCCTTCCTACACAAGGATAGAAGGCGTCTCCCACCTACACAAGCATGGAAGGCATCCCCCACCTACACAAGAATAGGGGGTCCAACTGAATACGCCCTCGTCGAAGGTGAAATCCGTAGTTCCGAGGTCCGGTGATCGACCGTGGGCTCAGAGCCGGTAGTCGATCTATGCTCGACGGCTCGCGTGTGGATAAATCCACCAACCTGCGATTAATCAGTCGACCGCAACAAGTACACCGGTCGACCGGTCTCCCGCTCAGTACTCGGTACTGAGGCAAATCACTATCAATCGGTCAGACAAGGTCTCTCAGACGGTCGACCGTTTAGCATGTCATCGCCCAATCCTAACCAATGAAAATTCGACCCACTGGTCGAACAAGGTCAATCTAGCGGTCGACCGTTTGGAAGGTCTACGCTATACGTTTTATATACATATATATCTTGTCGGTCGAACCAGGGTCCGTTCAACCGATAAGAAAGTCTGCATGAATCTTGCCCACTGTATTCGGTCGACCGAAACTCTTCCGGTCGACCGGATCAACAAGCACTTCACTACACGAAAACTGCACGCGGTCGGTCGACCGGATCCATAGCGGTCGACCGTTTAGATGGTCAACGCTCTTGACTGACTTTGCACAGTTCGGTCGACCGAGACACATTCGGTCGGCCGAAGGTCTGTCTAACCTATCTAAAGGGGGTCCGGTCGACCGAAACAAACACCGGTCGACCGGGCTAATGTATCCCTTAAATTCCCGCTAAAATTTGGCATAAACGGTCGACCGTCACACAGACATCGTTCGACCGTTTTCGGGCAGAAAGATAATATTCACTGATATCGGTCGACCGAACCTCACACGGTCGACCGAAACTATACATAATCGTCACTGAATAGGCATCATTTAGTTGATGTTCGGTCGACCGAACCTCACAACGGTCGACCGAACAGGTCGTCTTCAACCTTGGTTCAGTGGGTTTTCGCTGGGGAAACGACACCAACGCCGCCCCCTACACTCCCACACCTCTTGGGGAGTTACTATGAAGAGTTGACATACCTTTTCCGAGGCGAGAACGCGTCCGGTGAGCTCCTCCTCTTCCGGCGTCGATCCTAGCTTCTTCTCCTTCTTTCCTCCGCTCCTTCCTCGTGCGCGCCTCCACCACGCCGCCAGAGATCTTCTCCTCCTGGTCGTCGGAACAAGGGAAGATGGTGAAGATGAAATGGAGAAGGGAAGGGGAGAGAAAGGGTTGGGTTTTGTATATATATAAAACAAAACCTACACCTACCCCATACCCTATCCATGCCTCCCTCCATACCACCTTACCCTAACCACACTCCACCCCATACCTCTCTCTCTCTCTCTCTCTCTCTCTCTTCAGGTCTTTACAAATTTTCTCAGGTCAGATGTAATTTCCATGTAATTTTGAATTTCGACTGTAACGTCCCGAAACAGCGAAAGATTTAAAATTTCAAAATAACGAATAAAACTGACAACTCAAGGCGGGAACGTCACTAATATATAAATATATAAATCCGGGTGCACCCAAAATACATGGAGTTTACAAAAGGTGTACAACTACAATCCAGATGAAAGAAATGAAAATACAAGTAGTCGTACGATCTCGCAAATGCCGAAGAGGATCCGACTCCAAAGCGCTCCGTCCTCGGTCACCACCCACCCGGACCTACTGTGGTCCTGAAATAAAAAGTGCAACAACAATGCCTGAGTTTCCTGAAAGGAAACCCCGTATACCAAGCCCTAAATGCATGCAAGACTATCAATGAAACCTATCATACTAGTCATCATGGCATGGCATCAATGCGATACATAAACAATCCCTCAACAGGTAAACAGACCCACAACGGGGTAACCAATCCCACCACGGGGAACACAGGACCTCTGTCCGCAAACTGTAAGGGGTCCCACTCTGAGACCTACCGTAGGCACATACGGTCTAGCAGAAGGTACGCAACGAACCCCACACGCGACTACACTAGTCAAGGGATCGGTGAGGAGCGTCCGCACGCCTGCGCAAAGTAGAAATCAGCTGAAATCTCGAGGTCAACACCTCACCAACGGGGCCGTCGCCCAGGTCGGTCCACTCATCTGGAGGAGCCCGTCCAGACTACCCTGCCGTAAAAGATCGTCGGCAGTCTATACCCTCACCGGAACAGCATCGGTGGGACACCATCGCCCGGAAACGTCGTCGGACGGCACTTCCGCCGGAACAGCATCGGCAGAACAATCATCACCCGGAACAGCATCGGGTGGAACGATCATCGCCTCGTCTACACGAGCGATCCGAGCTCAAACAGCCCGCAGGGTCAACATGCTCCAACGAGCCGTGCATCTCGTGCACCGGGATCCTCAATCCCTCAGGCCTGCTACTCTACTGTGAATCAGAACATCAAGGCTACGTCGCCCTCCATCTGTGGAGACGACACGTCCCAGATGCCCACACTCTTCCACACGGCGGTCCCTAGGCAGGCACGCAGAACGCACCCACCGTCACCTCCTGGCTCACGCGCTAAGCGAGGACACGGGTTTCCGTGGACAGAGTTGACATCTCACTAGGACAAGAAAACCAGTACTGTGCCCCATCGGTCGACCGAATCAGGCAAACCGGTCGACCGAAACCAACAGTAACGGTCGAACGGATTTCCTCCAAACGGTCGAACAAAGTGCCCAAAACTCTGTCTCCAATCGGTCGAACCAGCGGGAAGAACCGGTCGACCGGACAGGTCAAAATCATAGGTCTGACTAGGTCAAAATCAATTCAACTATCGGTCGACCGACTCAAGGGTCCCGGTCGACCGAACATTACAGGGTCAGCCTAGCAATTCTAAGTCATATAATCGGTCGAACGCATATACTAATCGGTCGAACCAACATGCAGTAAACAACTTAAGTTCCGGTCGAACCACAAGGCTCGGTCGACCGGAAACAGGCAACATCAACCACGAACCCACGAAATTTGGCATAACCGGTCGACCGCCCCAAGGCATCGTCCGACCGGTTCTGGGCAAAAACATCATTTTACACTATCACCGGTCGACCGCCCGAAGGCACCGGTCGACCGTTGGTCGACAGCAATCTTGCACCAGCCAAGGATTTTACGCTGTTTTCTTGTCGCCGGCGAGGTCTCCGACCTCCCGCGACCGACCCAAACTTCCCCCAACATGGAGAACCACAAAACACACTAATGCTTGGCATACCTCGAGAGAGAGACGAATCCGCCGGAGCAACGCTCACGCCTCCGTCAACTCCTCACGCGCGACCTCCGCGAGCCTCACGCCAAACAGCCTCCTCCGCTCGCTCGCGTCCCTCCGTCACCGTCCACCGGAGCTGCTCGCCGACCAAAAAGAGAGGATGTGAGAACAAGGTGAGTGAGGAAGAAGAAAAGTGAAAGAAGAAGAAAAATGGAGAAGGAAAGTTTTGTTATATAAACAAAACCAACACCCCCACCATACCTCCCTCACTCCCCACCATCCCCTACAACCCCACTCCCATACCTCACCCATACTCCTCTCTCTCTCCTCCTCAAAGTCAAACCTCACTTAACACTAATTAAACCCTAAACCGGGTTAGGGACTTAACATCGACAGTGTACACGAATTTTTCGTGCTACACTTGATGTGCTGCATAACCAGAGGGTCCAGGAACTTTATTTTCCCAGTGGAAGCCAAATTATAGTAAAATAAATATCAGCTACATTTAAAATTTTAATGATCTATTGAAAACATTAGCAGAAACATTAATCGATGTAAAAAGACAAACAAAATTATATATGATTTTCATAGTCTAAAATTATTGAACTATAATCTCGTATGTTAACATGAATTTAAACGAATAAACTCAAATAATCTTAAAGGCAAATTGTAGAAGATTAGAAGTCTCGGGTAGTGTTTGTCCTGGGCAGTCGTTTGTGTAAAATCTTGCTTTACTTCAATTAACTTTCGATAGTTTACATTTGAATTCTAGTTACAATCGTCAGCTTATAGGCAGACACTTCCCACTGTGAAAATCTTGATTTTGTAAATGAGAACTAAGAATATAATGCTAAATAAAAATGAACCATATTGTCACAACTCGGAAGTGATTTGATTTCTGAAGCTATAAAGGGGTGCAATCGGACATTTTGAAGGTTAAGAGGTTTGTGCATTCAACTCTAATTATTGGGCAACATTTATAACTTTTCCCGAAATATATAGTAATTAAGTAAACTCATGAGTTGTTTAATTCCTACCATATTTTCCATTTGAATATACTTTAGAGACGTTGTAACATCCCGAAACAACGGAAATTTAAAAATTTAAACAATCAAGAGATCGTCAGATAAAACTCATCAACGGGATTGTTACTCATATAAATCAACAGTCGGTGCACCAATAATACAACAGAGTTTGTTAAAAGACATGATTACAACAATACGGCAAAGGAAAGTAATCATGACGACCTCGAATAGTCCGAAGAGGATCCTGACCCCAAAATGTGTGCGTCCGCTGTCACCACCCGACAGAACCTACTACGGTCCTGAAACATGAATCAAACAACGATGTCAGAGTTTCCCATTAGGAAACTTCGTATGTCAAACTCGCCTTTTATATGAATGCAACAGTACGGTAAATGAACATATCATACTAGTAGCATGTCATAACACATCTGCAATGCATCAAATCCCTCCAAGGGTAAACGGGACCTCAGTCCAACAACACAAGGACCCTCAAGGGTCAACAAAAACATCAGTCCAGCAACAACAACGGGTCTCCACGGAAACCTACCATAGGCACATACGGACAGTACGCGACGTATCCCCCACACGCGACTACACGAGCCAAAGGGATCGGTGAGGAGCGTCCGCACTTCCGCGCAAAGTAACGCGTGGTCTACATCACCTCGACGGAGTCGTAGCTTGGCCGATCAACATCCCAAGATAGGTGCCCAATCGGGGATCATCGCCGGAACAACATCGGCAGTACAACATACATCCGTCACAACATCGGACGGTACAACTACAAGCCGGAACATCGTCGGCAAAAACCTCGGCGGCATCACCGGCACAACCTCAGCGGTACAACATACGTTCGGTAAACATCAGACGGGTCCAGACCGTAGTCTGCAGGGTCATCATGCGATCCCTCAGGTCTGCTACTCTACAGAGAGTCAAGCAACAACAGTCACACAACGGTCCAACACGTCACACACACAAAACCCGAAATTAACCCTAAGTATGGGTTATGATCTAACAGATGTAACATCAGAAGCTAAACTATTGTATTAAAAATTAATTAATTAATAAATACCTTTCACGCGTGCAACCACTGCATTGCACAAGAGTTGACAACTGTTGGGATTCTCCAACCAACAAGAGTACAACAGAGCAAAACTTGACGTTAAAAACAACTTCCAAGATTGAACAGTCTTGAATGTTATCCTTAATAGTGCATTTTTACAAAACCAACCAAAGAAATGACACAAGTTAAAGTAAGAAGAGAAAACATATACACTACAAGAACAAGGTTTACTTGGAAACTTTTCCCAACTCAAAACTGCATAAAAGTAGAAGATTGAATGAGTGCAATATTTAAGAAAGGATGGTAATGGATGATTTGAATTCTCAACTGCTAATTTGAATATGTTTGTATAGCTAGGTTTCAATTCATCATTATGTTCGTCTAAATATTAAATAGGCTGCAACTCTAAACTGTGACCTCTTACGCAAACAAAATCCTTATTGGACTCAGAACTTTCTTTCATGAACATCAAATTTGCTACCCGTACCCACTGAGCTGCTTGGTGGAACTAAAGTAAGTTAAATGGCACACTAACTGTGGCATAATAAGTACATTATGACACAATTATGTGAACTCTTGTGTTGGAGCATCCAATGTCCTGGTCCTTGTTCTGACGCTGTTGTTGCCTTCTCCTGAGCACCGACAACCTGATTAAGTAATAATGGCTCCATGTCTGGGCCCTAACGAACTACAACACCATCATCATAGCATGTGGAGTCGTACCGTGAACTGCACTATGGATATCAGCACCCACATGAAGCACGAAATCTACTTGCATGTGGCTAAGGCCCAAGAGGACCTCCACAAGGACCACAACAAATGGCAGACCAATTTATAGATGGCCGCGAATAATGTAATGGAATTTGAAATTTCATTTAATTTGTAAGGATCTCTTAGATCGTTTACTTTTGTTTATATAATCTATTCTATTTCTCTGTTTCAAATCCAAAATCTCAATTATGTGAATGTAACTGCTGGGATTTGAATCCTGATATTGACTATATCAAGATAAAGGTTCTCCTAACTGTGCTAACATAGTTAGTGATCGTTTAATTTTTTTTACATATGAGAACTTACAAAGATAAATGAGATTTTTTTAATTAGTTTAATTTAAAAAAATTCACAAGTCACAACATTATCTATTTATTCATTTCTTAAGATCGTTCCGACAAGTTCCAACCTCATAATATGAATTCGTAGCATTGCTTCTAACCACAGCCAAAGTTCAACTTGCAATCCTTAGTTTGACATGGTCAAGATTTTAACGTTTATTTGATTCATGGTAATTTGTTTAGGATGTGATGGATTTAAAGGAAGAATATGAATTGTAGGACTTCTAGATATAGGAACTCAATTTCATAAGAAAAGGAGTTGATATTTGCCTATTTGGTGATTAGATTAAAATGTAATCATAAGTTGGAAATAGAAGAATTCAACTCTACATACTTATTCTGAAGTTTTCAATGAATTTTTAGTGGACAAATGGGAAGTCAGCATACGCTTAAACTGGTAGGACAAGAGGTCAAGTTTTAGAATCTTCAAGAAGAGAATAATCATAGATTTTGTAAAGTACATCTTCCTACATTCAGACTACTTATCTTCAAAGCAATCACACTTATCATACACAAGTATAAACACGATTGCCAAAAAGGCGGTAGCCTTTTGGTAATGTTGTGTTTTTTTCTTTATATTCCTGGGGAAATGATTTTGGAACTCCATAAGAATGAGGATGGGATTTTACATGTGTCAAGCATCAACCACGTGATATGCAATTATTTTATGTACCTGCAGTTGATTGCCATCCCCTTGCTCTCGTGCATGCTTTCCAATTTGAGCAAATGGATTCCTGAAAGTGCGCCAGAATCATTTGGTTCCGTTAGTGCAAAAAGCCTAGAGAGTGTAATTATGGGTATTGTAAGTGGTACTTCCTTTACTTAATTATTCATGATACTATTAGTAGTTTTTATTGGACTTACTTGCAACGTGATCTGTTATTTCGTAGTTAATCTTGTTAACTTTTGGTATTTAATGACAAGTTTATAGATGACTTAACTGATGACCTCAAAGTAACCTTAACCAAAAGTTGTCGATTCAAATCACTTCACTCACATCTCTCTTCTTCGGAGTTTATGTGCATTTCATTCGTTTCATTAATATAATACCAAATGCTCGTTTCATTAATACAATACCAAGTACTTTCAACTTTTCAAGGAAGAACTCGGGGTATTTCGCACAAAGGGTGGCCGGGTGGGTAGCAAAGATATACCAACTGAACCATCTCTAAATAATTGATCTACCCAACACAAACATTGTGACTCTTTAACAAGTTACTGTCTTACTGATCCTATAATCACATTCGCAGAAATAAATACTGTTGTATAACAGAGCCCTGCCAAGAGAACTACCATTTCTCAACTAGTGTTTTATACAGTGTTACAAAAATTAATTCTGTTTCAAAGGCTGTAGCCTGTAGGCATTCTCACAAACAACAAAAGTTTCTGGTTCATGATGCTGATCTTAACGCCCACTTCTATTTGAAATACCAATTCCACAAAGTGGAGTATAAAGATTTTTGCTTCTCACTTACACAACCAGAAGAGCTTTCGACCTTTTACACACGCATTCACATTAGTTTTCTAAGTGCACCTACTTTTGCCGTGATTTTTTTCATTTATGAAGGAAACAACCTCACTTTATAGCTAAAAAAAAAATTACAACGCAGATCCACACGATGTACAATGATATAAAGAAAAGGCTGTACCGATTGCATCCACTTCTATTGACCCACAAACACACTAAAATCATAGTTCTTCATACAATAGATTCCGGTAGTCTCACGAGACCTGATTTCGTGTTTCTGTTGGCCGGACGAAAGACCTTCTCCACCACACCTGAAAGGCTTTGCTTAGATTCGGACATTCTGATCCTCTACACGAGAAGCACTTGAACCAATCGACGAAGAAACTCTCTTGGTTCTTCAGCGAAAGGGTTAGTAGTGCCTGACCTAAACTTTCCTCCACAGTTCGCATGTCAAGTCCTTTCGAGCAGCGCTGAAGCCAACCAAAATCCGATAACATTGGTCTAAACCAAGTTAAGACAACCTTGTACCTAATGTCTCCCCCACATTGAAGTTTTCCTTTTCCCAAACCGATAAAGACATAAGCAGAGATTCGGCTCAGTTCGTATCTGATCATAGGGGATGTTGTTTCATGCATCCTCACTAGTTCTGCTTGGTCTGCCCACAGACCAACAAAATCTTCACCCAATTGCTTGTCAATCAGGATGTCAAGCAACCAAATGAGGTTCTCAACTTGCTTGGAGATCCTCTCGATTAACGGTCTTGCATCTTTCAGATTGTCAACCTGACCTACTGGCACAACACCAGAAGCTTCTTCGAAGAGATCCACCAAGGAATTTAAACAGGAACAACAAATGCTGTACAAGCCTTCTTTGTTAAATCCAGCAGGATCCTTTTCGTAAACTGAACTTTTGGACAAGAGGCCATTGACTAATGACTGCATTTCCTTCTTTGCACTAAGAATAGTTCCGCTTGCAACAGATTGGATGAGCCTCAATGTGAGGCTTTCAAGTTGAGACCGACCTTGAGAGTAAAGCCTTGCCAAGATGTCTTGTGTGATTGATTCATCAAATGGGCATCTCAAGAATAAGGACTTGAGCTTCTCTTCTTCACTCTCAGTCCATGGAACAGCTTCAAGATACTTCAAACATGCATTTACACCTCTTTCAAACATGATTGTGGATGATACCTGAAAGGTAGGTCAAAATTAAGGGCAGAACAAAAGCATTCACAAAGGTTGAAAATAACATCATTTCCTAGAAAATCAAACTGGCCAATGATACATTAACAAATTGAAGAAGAAAAAACATATTTCAACTACGTTTTAAGGTTTAAACAAGAGTGCGTCAAACCATATTTCATCAGATAACATAATTTCCCTTCAATCATCATACAAACCAAACATTTGACTACCAGGTACCCTTCCAACGAAGAAATCATTGGAATATGGATCTCAAGAGTGCCAAGATCAAGCATCATAAATCACATATCGCAAGCTAAACACAACAAATTAATCAGGTTTGCGTCATGCGAGTTTCTCGACTAGTTTTGTTACGTTTAACCACAAGAGCATTAGCAATCAACTCCTTCCCGAGCAACTATGACACCCAATTGTTAAAAAGAACTTGATTTCACTTCAAATCATGGTCCGTTTGGAATCACATTTTGGTAACTAGGCTTTCCAAAATCTAACAAAATCAATCCCAAGACATACTCTGTAGTCTTAGTACGAAGAATCTAAATTTTCCACGTCAATTGCAAATCACATTTGAATCTTGATTTCATGAACCAAAATGTGATTTCACGAAACCAAACACACCACCACAAACTCCGACGAAACGAACCTCGAGCAGATCAACGGCTCTAGACACACCAGCCCTAACGAGAATCCCCTCCAAATCTCCCTCCAAATACATCATCTCGACGGCATCCTTAAACACCCCCAAATCGGCAATATTCCCGACCTCGATCTTCCGACACTCGACACCACCTCTCCTCGCCTCCCCGACCAACCGGTCGAAAAACGGACTACTCCGACACAGCACCTCCGGATCCAGCTCCAGCACGATCCCCCTCCCATCCCTCCCCTTCAGCCCCAGCCTCAGATCCCTCCCCCTCTCCACCACCTCCACCTCCACCTCCTCCTTCTTCTCGGCTACCTCGAGGGGGATGGGGGAGACGCGGCCGGGGGAGAGGATACGGCGGGGGTCGATGAGGCCGCGGGGGGGCTTGGATGAGGGTGAGGAGGTGATGGAGGGAACGGGCGGTTTCGGGGGTTTGGATGGAGGGGCGAGGTCGGGGCTGGGTGGGACCACGCCGAAGGAGCAGCACCAGGCCCGCCGGAGTGGGGCGTCCTTCGGATGGAGCCGGCGGGGGACGGCGGGGGCTGGGGTGGTGCGCATTGGGAGATCTGGAGGCGAGTTAGGGTTAGAGTTTGGAGAGGGAGTGAGAGAGAGAGAGTGATGCTGGATGATGATGGAGTGTTGCTTCAGTGATGGATGGCTACTTTTGGCAGTTATGTTCTCGGCAACAAATTTACTACTGTCCACTTTTTTCCTTGAGTGGTATGTTGTTTCCTTTGTTTGGCAACTCTAGATTTTCCGACTTTTACTTTTACGTCGTCGTGACAATGGGTTGGAACATGCAATTCTAGAGGGTAGGGGTCAGCAGGTCCAGTCTTGTTTTTTGGATGGGATCCAAGCCGTCCTGGTTCCGGTCTGGACTATTTTGAAATTTCGGTTTCGGTCCGGTCCGGTTTGATTTTTCGTTTTTTTATATTAAAAAATCCGATTTTGGACCAGACCGAATCGGATCGGTTAGGTCCGGTCCGCTCACGGTCCAAAGTCATTCGGTCCGGACCTCGAAAAAAATTCTGATCCGGATCGGATGCTCTGATGCTCACCCCTACTAGAGGGTGTGTGTGAACGTAGAAAACCATTGGAAAATGAATTCTGTGGTTAAATGGAAAATAATGGAAAATAAAAATCAGAGTAAATTAATTTCTCTTTAGCCAAGATTTTGTTGTTTGTGCAACCTACTGAAATATACTCGAAAATAAAAAAATTGAATTAATCATCTGTTATTTCCGGAAATTGATATTATCTATGAATGTTGTATATATAATTGTATAATTTTATTACGAATAGTATGTTCTCCGTTAAGATTTAAATAGACATTGCACATTTTAGTTTAATTTAACTTAAAAATGTGATGTGTGAATTATATATTATATACATATATTTCTTGTTGAAGAATAAAATTATATATTTTAAAATTTTATTTTAACAAGACAATATGAAGTTCAAGATGTATTCTTAATTTTTATTACCTAGCTTATGGTATAATTTTGTAATATATTGTCATGATTTTTTAAAGATAATTTAATTTTAAAAATATGATTTTAATATTTTTGTAATTAATTTTTATATAATAAAAATAATTATTAAATAAGTTTAATAAACGTGTACATTTTTTACAATTTTCCTGCACTTTCTGTTGGTTTCCTTTTGGGGGTGTGAGAAACTGATGGAAAAGATTTCAGTACATTCTGGATGGTAGAGAGAAACAGGGAAAATATTTTCCTTTTCTAATACTCACACAAACACCAGGAAATTGTTTGGTCAAAAGGAATCTGTTTCTTTTCCCTCTCTTTCTAGTTGCACAAACACCCCCTAATGACTGAATATTAGATTTGTCTTTTTTGCTTCTACTAGGTTTTGTAATTGTTTTCAGATTAAATGAAATCACTTTTCTTACTAATTGTGTCGTGTAATAGGGAGTGAGTTTCTTGAGAATGGGTACGAGTTTCTTCAGCGTGGAAACACATGCATATTAATTAGGCATAAAAGTGATGAGATGGTTGTTGGGTGCAAAATAATTCAACGAGTCCAGCCTCCCTCGGCTCGAGCTCGACTCGGCTCGAGCTCGACTCGGTTCGAGTCATCGAGCCAACTTGACTCGACTTCGTACTCTACTCGATATAAAAAATTGACACGGGCTTGGCTCGATTTTTATTTATTTTCACATAATTACCTCCTTAAAGCTTAAAATATCACTAGTTTAGATTACTCATATATCTCCAATTCCATCCAACACCACAACAAAACAAACAAACTAGTTCATAAATCAAAAGTTTGGTTAATTGTTTTTCAATAGTTATTACTTATTAGAGTTTCAAAATTTATAATATCAATTATTATATATATTAAAAATTTAATTTAGTATCAAGTCGAGTTTGAGTTTTTTCGAGTCGAACTCGGGCCAGCTCGTTAAGTGATTCGAGATAGGAAATGTGTTTGTGCTCGGCTCATTAATTTTCGAGTCAAGCCCGAGTCAGGTAATTATCGAGCCGATCTTGAATCAAGTCTAAAACTCGAGCCAAAATCGATAGCCCTACTTTTAACCGCAAAAAAAAAATAAAAAACTCGTAATCTTTAAAATACTTTTCATAAACAATATATTTGGTGATACGAACATTTGAGGTTGTGTTTGGCATCTTGGGTCTTGGTATTTGATAATGCCAAAACGTTGTTTTTTGCACACAAACAACTATTTCAAAGGTTGGACTTTTGGTTTGATTGGCGTTTTGGTTTGTATTGGAAATAAAGGTTTGGATAACTCTCACCCCACCCAATTGTTAAAAGTTGTAAACGGCACGAGGGCAGGTTTTCACCCCACTCATAAGGAACTGAGTGTCGTAGCAATCACCTTGTTTGAATTTTTCTATTTCATCTGATTTGCATCAGTATTGATCTAGATGGCTTCGTGCTTTAAGTGCCCAGGTTGGCATCCTTGAATGATTCTCTTGCTCTGTATGTGTGTGCTCCTCTTCTACATCTTCATGTAGATTTAGATGCACTTCTTCATGGTCATTTGTTAATTCAACTCCCTCTTCAAATCTAATTCATTATGTAAATTATATTGGGTTATTTGCTTCCATACCTATCAAAACATCATTAATTGACAACATACCCATGATTCGTTGATAAATCACGTATGTATCAAAAACAATGTAATTGACCTCATACTCATCCGTTACGGTGGGACTCACGTTCGTTAACGTTTTCCGTACCGATCAAAATATTGTTAATTGGCAATGTACCCATGGTTCGGGAAAAATTGGTCATGTACGTATCAAAACAATGTAATTGACCTCATACATATCTGTTACGGTGGGACTCACATTCATCTGGCACCATTTACGTTTTCTGTGACGTCCCGTGATTTCTCAACATTTACCTCTTATCAACACCTTATAACTCTAATTAGTATCTGACCCGACCTCAATTACAACTTAAAATCCCAACCCAGTGTTGCACCCAACCTGATCCCAATTACAACTTCAAATCCCGACCCGGTGGTGAATGCGGGTCCCACCATAACGGATGGGTATGAGGTTAATTACATTATTTTTGATACGTAAAGGGCCAATTTTCTCCGAACCATGGGTATGTCACCAATTAACGATATTTTTTGATCGGTACGGAAGCAAAAAAACCCCAAATTATATTGCAAAGTTTAATAGTTAATTCATTTACTAGACCTGGATATTGCAAAGTTTGTGTGGAAATGGACTTAAGAAAACCAAGACCTAAGCACATTTTCATCAAAATGGGAACAGAGTTCAGTAACAAAATGTGGTCTATGAGAGAATTCCCCATTTTTGTTCAAAGTGTGCCAAAGTTGGTCACTCCCTTGTAAATTGTGTAGGATCGTGTGGGTTATGGGTTCACTAATCACTTTTTAATCTAATCACCTACTTGTTTAAGCAATCGAGTAAATGCAGCGGAATAAAAAACAAAACAAGCAAGTGTAGGAAATAATGCAAACCACAAGAAGTCGGGTCGATTTTTATAGAGGTTCGGCACCCCACCCGGGTCCTAATCCTCTCTTGCAAGCTCCGCTCTGATCACCGAGCTCCGCCTACGACTTCACTATCCGCTCCCCGTTCCGGGCCGGGAGACAACGCCTTACAACCGTCAAACTCGCGAACAACCCTCGCCGAGCTTGGAATCTTCCTCTCACAATCCGAGAGGGACACTTCGGGCTTTCACCGAAGTCCTTGCTTCCTTTTACAACAATTGAGAACTTGAGTGGAACAACACTCTCTAAACTTTGAGCACACTTGAGTAGGATGAAGAAATGATCACTAAGTGTGGAAGGTTTGTAGCTTTGAGTGTTTTGGATTCTCTCTAAAGTTTGGGACAAGTTTGTAGTGGGAGAGTTGTGTTAAAATGTGTTTTACAACTCTATTTATAAGCTTTAGAGAGAATAGATCCGTTGGGACAAGATTTGGTTGGATATTGTGCAAAGAACACAAAGCAGAAAATCGGGCTGCAAATCTGTCCAGAAACGGTCGACCGAAAAGGTGCAACGGTCGACCGAACGCTTGGGTTCGATAGGGATACGGTCGACCGAAATATGAATCAGTCGACTGAACACTTAAGTCTATTAAGAAAATGGTCGACCGAACAGGGTTACCGGTCGACCGAATAAGCGTTTCGGTAGAGGGAAAATTGGATCGGTCGAACGAAATCGTATCGACCGATAGCAGGGAATTTTTGACAAGGTTAAACGGTCGACCAAACTTGGCACCTGGTTCGACCGTTTGGTTAAGTATATGGAGGTGTATATAGTTTTAATACGAATACGACCGTTGGGCATATACGACAAGAATAACGGTCGGAACAGTAAGTTCAAACGGTCGACCGAAAGATATGGTGCGGTCGACCGAAACTAGACAGGGAAACACAAACAGAATTAATTGATCATCCGGTCGACCGAACGGCATGTTGCGGTCGACCGAATGTGGGCAGACTTTTGCAATTCAAGTTTTGGTGTTTTCCGGTCTAAGTTTGGGTGATCTATTGAAGTCCAAATTATGTGAAATTTCGTGTGTGACTTCTATAGGGAACCTAGTGTGTGATTAAGTTGATTTTAGCTCAAGTATGCTCAATTACACTTTGTTCCTAAGACTCAAAAGAAATTAAGATTACATGTCTTCGATTTAACTTTAATTACATGTCTTGACTTCATTTCCATCTTTCTTGAGTCTTGATCACCTGTAGAGGTTAGCACAATACAATATATATGCAATGCATAGTGTGTGCTACTCTAATTAAGATTCGGTTGATTTAAATCATCAAAACATAAGATTAAGGCCAAAAAGCCAACAATCTCCCCCTTTTTGATGATGGCAACCGATATCTTAATACTTGAAATTTGTATATGTAAACTATGCATATAGATGCTCCCCCTATGGATGTGCATAGTTTTTGTTCAAATTTTATCAAGTTTTTCAAGTTACCCCCTTAATTTATTACTTCTCCCCCTTTGACATCCATAAAAAACAACAATTAATTATGACTTTAAGCATAGAGTTTGGATGTCTTGTAATGAAGTTGCTCCCCCAAAATTTTGCACTTCATTACTCTAATAAAAGATATATCATTTAAGCTCCCCCTATGGATGTGCATAGTTTTTCTTGACAATTTTCATGTACATTTCTCCCCCTATCAATAAGGCTAAATGGAAACAATGAGTATGATGAAAGTTAAGTTCATTTAGGTTTCAACTTAAGCCTTATTCTAACATCCATTTAAAATTTGACATTTAGAATCAATGGATGTGATAAATGATTTTCAATGAATAGGGTATATGATTTGCAGTGAATTAAACTTATAAAGATATGACAATTAAGCATATAAGCTAGATTAGAGCTAAATTTTCAGAAATTTCAAGGATAGAAATTTATACCAAACTTGAATCTTGATTAGCTCCAATCTCATTTGGTGATGCAACCGGATTCGAATTCGACGCTTTGGCTCACCCGGTCACCACCAATTTCCTCCTCAAGCTCCTACAAGTGTAGACTTAGGTACCCAAACAACTTTGGGTCCTTGAACATTAGCTTTTGGGATCCAAACCATTTTGGTTTTGGGTGCCCACACACTTGAGGAACTAGATTTAACAAATAAATGCTTGCCATTTAAAGTAGTATGAGATACATGGTTTTTCAAATGCACATTGTATCCTAAACCATGTTTAGCTAATTATTGTCTTTGACTACTCAAAAGCATATCAAGCATTTTTGTCCCTTTAGTGAACATTTCAAGATCTTTTCTTAATTGCATATTTGAAGCTTTAAGATCTACATGTTCATCAATAATGGGTGTTTTACTTAGACTAGCAAGTGATGATCCATTTGATTCAAGTCTAGCAATCACCTCATTCTTTTCATTCATGATTAATTCAATTTGGCATTTGAGATCATTTATAGTTTTTCTAGCATTTTTGTTCTTTTCACAAATGATCTCATATTGTTTAACTAAATCATGAAATGCATTTTGTAGCTCATCATGTGTATATGATTCATCATTAGCATTAGAATTGGAGCTATCACTAGAATATGATTTACTTGAACATGAATTACTTCTAGTGGAATAAGATTTAGAGGAGTTGGAAGCTACCTCACTTTGTTCATCTTCAATGGCCATGAAGCATGAATGTGCAACCTCTCTTCTACTTTGCAAGGAAGAAGATGATGATGATGATGGAGATGAAGAGTCATCCCAAGTGGCTTTGTGAGCTTCCTCCTTCCTTTCTTTCCTCTTACTCTTCTCCTTTTCTCTTCTCCTCTCTCTTCTCTCATTTTTCTTCTCCCTCTCTTTTCTCTCATTTTCGCTCTCCTCCCTCTCTTTTTGTTTTTCTCTTTTCTCACTTCTTCTACCTCTTCTTTCATTCTTTTCTCCCTTATCCCTCTTGAGGTATTTGAAGAAGTCTTGGGCAAGGACCTCAATGTCATCTTCTTCCACCCTCCTTGGCTCATCAAAATTTGCATGTAATGCCACCACGGAGTTTTTCTTTAAAGCTTCCTTCTCTTTTCGATGACTCAATTGGAGCTCATAGGCCATGAGATTTCCAATGAGTTCCTCCATCTTCAATTTTGAAAGATCGTGCGATTCTTCGATTGCCACGACCTTGTCTTCCCAATCGTTGCTCAATGACCGGAGGAATTTTCGAGTCATCTCTCCTTCATTTATCCTTCTTCCAAGAATCAAAAGAGAGTTAGTAATATCGGTGAAGCGAGTGTTCATGTCTCTTATGTTCTCACCGATTTGCATAGAAAATATTTCATATTTATGCATGAGGAGACTTATCCTAGTTTCTTTGGTTTTGCTATCACCCTCATGATGCATTTGTAACCTATGCCATATTTCATTTGCACTTTCACATCCCCTAATTCTATTGTATTCTCCCTCATTAAGGCCACAATAAAGAATGTTCATGATTTTAGAGTTCATTTCAATTTCTTTCATTTGAGCCCTAGATAGAGAATCTAAATCATCTTCATTTGGGGGTATGTATGGATTTTGAATAAACTTCCAATACTTAAGGTCATTTGAGATTAAAAAGATTTTCATTCTATTTTTCCAATAATCATAATTTGACACATTAAGCAAAGGAGGCCTTGTGGTGCATAAACCCTCTAAGTGATTAGATGTGCTAGCCATGCTAAAAATACGATTAAGTATAGAATTTAGCTAACAAGGCTCTGATACCAAATGTAGGATCGTGTGGGTTATGGGTTCACTAATCACTTTTTAATCTAATCACCTACTTGTTTAAGCAATCGAGTAAATGCAGCGGAATAAAAAACAAAACAAGCAAGTGTAGGAAATAATGCAAACCACAAGAAGTCGGGTCGATTTTTATAGAGGTTCGGCACCCCACCCGGGTCCTAATCCTCTCTTGCAAGCTCCGCTCTGATCACCGAGCTCCGCCTACGACTTCACTATCCGCTCCCCGTTCCGGGCCGGGAGACAACGCCTTACAACCGTCAAACTCGCGAACAACCCTCGCCGAGCTTGGAATCTTCCTCTCACAATCCGAGAGGGACACTTCGGGCTTTCACCGAAGTCCTTGCTTCCTTTTACAACAATTGAGAACTTGAGTGGAACAACACTCTCTAAACTTTGAGCACACTTGAGTAGGATGAAGAAATGATCACTAAGTGTGGAAGGTTTGTAGCTTTGAGTGTTTTGGATTCTCTCTAAAGTTTGGGACAAGTTTGTAGTGGGAGAGTTGTGTTAAAATGTGTTTTACAACTCTATTTATAAGCTTTAGAGAGAATAGATCCGTTGGGACAAGATTTGGTTGGATATTGTGCAAAGAACACAAAGCAGAAAATCGGGCTGCAAATCTGTCCAGAAACGGTCGACCGAAAAGGTGCAACGGTCGACCGAACGCTTGGGTTCGATAGGGATACGGTCGACCGAAATATGAATCAGTCGACTGAACACTTAAGTCTATTAAGAAAATGGTCGACCGAACAGGGTTACCGGTCGACCGAATAAGCGTTTCGGTAGAGGGAAAATTGGATCGGTCGAACGAAATCGTATCGACCGATAGCAGGGAATTTTTGACAAGGTTAAACGGTCGACCAAACTTGGCACCTGGTTCGACCGTTTGGTTAAGTATATGGAGGTGTATATAGTTTTAATACGAATACGACCGTTGGGCATATACGACAAGAATAACGGTCGGAACAGTAAGTTCAAACGGTCGACCGAAAGATATGGTGCGGTCGACCGAAACTAGACAGGGAAACACAAACAGAATTAATTGATCATCCGGTCGACCGAACGGCATGTTGCGGTCGACCGAATGTGGGCAGACTTTTGCAATTCAAGTTTTGGTGTTTTCCGGTCTAAGTTTGGGTGATCTATTGAAGTCCAAATTATGTGAAATTTCGTGTGTGACTTCTATAGGGAACCTAGTGTGTGATTAAGTTGATTTTAGCTCAAGTATGCTCAATTACACTTTGTTCCTAAGACTCAAAAGAAATTAAGATTACATGTCTTCGATTTAGCTTTAATTACATGTCTTGACTTCATTTCCATCTTTCTTGAGTCTTGATCACCTGTAGAGGTTAGCACAATACAATATATATGCAATGCATAGTGTGTGCTACTCTAATTAAGATTCGGTTGATTTAAATCATCAAAACATAAGATTAAGGCCAAAAAGCCAACAAATTGTAGATACAATGATCAGGAAAAAGAAATCAGTAAAGATAAGAGTGCTCAAGAGAAAGATAAGGCAGTGGAGAAAGTTACTGAAATCAAGGATAAAGAATTTCAAGTCCTAAAACACCTAAGTAAAAATGCTAAGAAGAGAGCCAACAAACTTCAAAAGAAAGAAGGGAAGAAAGTTACTGAATAGATTAAGAGTGCTAAAGCAGTTCAGAAGACAGATGAAGCACCTGACTCAGGGGTTGCTGATGTACATTGCTCATGGTTCAGGGGTTCAAATTGCAGATGTTCAAGAAACTACAAATCATGAGATAGTAGGCTCAGTTATTGATGATGTGCAGGCTAAAAAATGAAGAAGAGGTTGTTTCTCCTAATCAGGACAACTTAAGTGAAAATAAACCTGAAAATCAAGTGAATGAAGTGGAAGAGGGAGAAATTCAGACTCAGTACACTGTTGTTCAAGAGATCATTTTTCACCCCCAAATCCTTTGCTTTGTTTGAAAATTAAGAGGTGAATGAAGAAGTTATGGATAAGGTGGAGGAAATTCAAGTTGTTGACAGTGTTATTGAACAACAAAATTGGCTTCACAAAGAAAGAGAAAGCACTGAAAATGTGGAGGTGTTGTTTGATGATAATGACATTCAGATGTGGTTGCTGCTGGGTTAGATCCACAAACTATAAAGGAAGCTAGCAAGAAACCACCTGACAGACCACCAGATATAGGTCCTGAAAAAATAGAAAGTGAAAGTGAAGAAGAGGAGGAAAATGCGGAATCTAGTAAGGATGACTCTTCAAAAGATCCCAACTACAATCCACAACAAACCTTGCAAATGGCTTTGAAATTTGATATTGAATCATTACAAATCAAGAGAGAATTGTTGTCTCAAGAGGAGAGAAGAACTTCCAAGAGGCTAAAAAGTACAAGAGGGAAGGAGAAGACAAGATTTCTTGATCTATGATCAACACAATTATCTGGAACATAAGAGGGATTATAAATATTTCCTCCATATCCAAGTTAAGGAAACTCATTAAGACTCATAATGCACAACTGGTTTGTATCATGGAACCCAAGACTCATGAGAAGCATATGCCCTTCATAGGGAGGTATATCCAGCTCCATCATCACAGCAAGAACTACAATAATAAGATCTGGGTTTTTTACACTGATAGCATAAACTGACCAAGCTCCCTTAATGTCAGATGTGAGAATAATCAGGCAGTCATGACCTTTGTCTATGCTTATACCAACTATATTGAAAGAAGAAAGTTAAGGGATCACCTTCAAAATATTCATATAGAAATCAACAAACCATGGATGGTAGGAGGAGATTTTAACTATGTTTTATCTAGTAATGATAAAAGAGGTGGTAGAGGGCTGAATTATGTTGTTGTTCATGACTTTGCCAATTGTCTTCACAATTGTGGTATCCTTGAAGTGAATCATGAGGCTAGTGACACCCTTCCTTGGTTCAATGGTAGGAAAAGAGATAAAATCTTCTGCTACAGATTGGATGGCCAATTATCACAACTATCATACTCAGTACCTTCCTAGGAGTTTTTCTGATCACATGAACATGCTTTTGAAGCCTAAAATCAGAGCTAAGTTAGGTGCTTCCCCCTTCAAATTCAAAACTATGTGGAACACTCATCCTTTATTTGATAACTTTCTGAAAAACAACTATGACATCTCCAATAACGGCCTGCTTCATCAGTGTTCTAACCTCAAGAACCTGAAGCTGAATCTGAAAAAATGGAATGTGGAAGTCTTTGGTCACATTAGCAATCAAGTGACTGAACTTGAAAATCAAATTGCTCACATTGAAACAGAAATGCATAATAATGACTCCAGTGATCTGTGGAATGCTTGAAATCAAAACCACTTATAACCAGAAGATGCAACAAGAAGAAATTTTCTACAAACAAAAGGCTAAGCTTGACTGGCTCAAGGAAGGGGACAAAAATACCAAAATCTTTCACAGTATTGTCAACTGTAGGATGAGAAACTTTGTTGCTCACACCTTACTGGAGAGAGAACCTTATTCTGGGAATATCCAGAAACTTCATAGTAAGGGAATTGATTTTTATAAACAATTGTTCACTTCTTGTCCCAGAACTGAAGACAATGACCTTCTGTCTTGCATTCCTTCTTTTGTCACCCAAAATGATAATGAAACCATTTTTCTATTCCAAGTGAAGATGAAATCAAAGAGGTTGTTTTCAGCATCCCAGCTAATAACTACCCTGGTCCAGATGGCTTTAATGGAAGTTTTTACCAGAATAATTGGCACACCATTGGTAAATAGGTCATCATTATTGTGCAAGAGTTTTTCACCTCTCATACCATTCCTAGGGCCATGAAAGCACTTTCATAGCTTTAATTCCCAAAATTCCTCAGCCTAAAGGTTTTTTCAGATATGAGGCCTATCAGCCTTTGTAGTGTGCACTACAAGATTCTTTCTAAGGTGATCTCCAAGCGGTTGGCCAACATCTTCCTAGACTCATTTCTCAAGAACAAGGGGGTTTTGTCAAAGGAAGGCAAATTGTAGATAATATAGCCTTAGCTCAGGAATTAGTTCAGCACATTAGAGAGAGCAATCAAAGGGGCAATGTGGTCATCAAATTGGACATGGAGAATGTTTTTGACAGGATGGAATGTGAATTCTTATTTCAGGTCATGAAAAAAGTTGGTTTCAGTCATAAGGTCATCAGTTTAATAGCAGCATGTGTTAAAGATAACCACTTCTCTCTCCTTCTTCATAGTACTACTGAATTCTTCACTAGATCAAGAGGCTTAAGACAATAAGACCATATATCTCTCATTCTCTTCATCATTGCTGAAGAAGTGTTGAGTATAGGCTTAACTAAACTGTTGAAAGATAAGAAAATTAAGCCTTATAAAACACAATGGAAGTGCACTCCTGTCACACACTCATTGTTTGCTGATGACACCATTATTTTCACTAATAGGAGCACCAAATCTTTGAATACCCTTTTTGCCTTCCTTGACAGATACCAATAATCCTTAGGTCAGAAAATTAACATGAGGAAAAGCCAATTTTATGTTCATAGCAGCATGAATATCAATAGACGACAGAAGATTCACAGCATCACAGGCATTTCTAAGGGTAATTTTCCTTTCATATACTTGGGTTGTCCCATTTTCAAGGGTACTTGCAAGAAAACGTACTTTGACCATCTAATTGAGAAAATTAGAGCCAAGGTGGTTGGCTAGAAAGGGAAATTGTTGAGCAAAGGTGGTAAACTGATCTTAATTAAACATGTACTATCAAGTATCCACATACACACCCTAGCAGTTTACAACATTCCTCAAGGTGTACTTCACATGATTGATATGATTATGGCCAACTTTCTTTGGGGTCATAATGAGCAAGGCAATAAGAAACATTGGATTGCATGAGATAAAATTTGCAGACCTTATAATGTTGTTGGGCTGGGCATCAGGGAATTGAAAGATATAATGATGGCTATGAGGATGAAGATGACTTGGAAGTTTCAACTTCAAAATTCCATTTATGTGAAATTCATGAAAATAGATATAGAGATATGGCAGCTAATCCATTTATGCAAAGGTCCTGCTAAATGGAAAAATTTGCAGCAAGCTTGGCACAAAATTAAGAATTCTTTTCACTGGTGTGTAGAAAGAGGTAATATCAACTTTTGGAGGGAGGCATGGCTAGAGCGAGGTCTAATTGGACAACAGGCTGGGGTTACCATCATCAATCCTGAGCTTATTGTTGGTGAAGTTCTACAAGAGGATGATCTTGAAGCTAAACTTACTGAGCTCAACCTTCCTAGAAACATCAAAGAGGATATTATTGAAGGTAATTTCATGTCAAGTGATGAACCAGACCAATTCTATTGGCCTCATACTTCAGATGGAAAATATACAGTTAAGACTGAATGACATTCTTTACAGCAGCATGAAGAGGTGGATTGGGGAGCTCAAATCTGGTCTACTTCTCTCCCTAGCAAGATTTCTATGATCACTTGGTAGTACATCCATGGTACACTCCCTCTTGAAGACAATTTGAAGAAAATTGGTATTCAACTAACCTCCAAGTGTAGTTGCTGCAATCAACCTAAAATTGAAACTCACCACCACCTTTTTCTTTGAAAGTGATGCTGCTAGGATAGGTTGGCACTGGTTGCAATGGCAATTTAATGGGAAGAAGATCAATAATCTACATGATTTCCTCCAGGTGATGAAACCTATCACCAATCCTACCAGGGTTCAAATCATGCACAGATGGCTGACCTGCTGTACTATTTGGGAGCTCTGGAATCACATGAACACTTGGAAATTTGGAGGACACTCTAGTAATAATCATGGGATAACTTACAAGCTGGAATATTGGATTGCAATGCTAGCTACTCAAAGAAACTTTAAGTGGAGAGATACTCAACTTGATAATGAGGTCATCAACAACCTGGGACATCAACAACTCAAAGCCAAGGAATACACTTAGGGAAATGGCAATCCAGGTGGTGCTTGTAAAGGCAATCCAGGTGTTTGTGGAGGAGGAGGGGGTACTAAGGGACCATCATGGCAACTTGATTTTGGCCTACCATGGTTACTATGGTTATGGAACTAACCTTCAAGCTGAGTTCAGAGCTATTGTTCAAGGTCTAACCCTATGTGAAGCTAGAAATTACAGTAAAGTCGTGGTAGAATTAGACTCCAAAACTCCCTTGGAAGTCATCAACACAAGACATTGGATTCATCCCACTTTCAGTAGATGGATAACTGAATTCCGAACACTTTGGCACATTTTGGTGACTTCAGCTCACCACCAATTCAGAGAAGCCAACGGTCTAGCTGACTTGCTAGCTAACATGGGTATTATCACCAAACTCACCAACATCTATGCTCCCAATCACAACCTCCCTCATCTTCTAAAAGGAATGCTGGCTCTTGAGAAGCAAGGTCTTCCTTATCTCAGAATCAGGAAACAAGTGAACTGCTTAAAAGGCACTTTTGGTTGATGACTTTCATTTATTACTCACTTTTGCTCCTACTATTATATCCTAACCCTTGTTTAGTGGTTAATGGTGTTTAGGTGGTTGATTGGAGGGGTTTTAGATTGGACGGGTTAGATTGGTTTGGTTGGAAAGGTGTTGAGGTGAGGGTATAAAAGGTGAACCCATCTCCTTCTTTCTCTTTTCTTCCTCACTCTCTCACTTTCGTCTCTCCCTCAGCCCTCTGATCTCGGTTCAAGGCGCTCTCGACGAAGAAGAAGGTGGTGATCGGTGAAGTAGAGGCAAGCTCTGGGTGTTTTTGGTCGACTGGGTCCCCTTTGTCATTCGACCGAATGCACTGTAGTGAGTGGGTTGGGGGCGTTGACAGTACAAACGGTCGACCATCTGGTGGACCAGTTCGGCCGATTGCACTATAGTAAGTCGGTTGGCTTAGACCATCTAAACGGTCGATCACTCTTCGAAATCATTTGACCGATTACTTAAGTTGACTTAAAGTCTGTTCGACCAGTGTGCGTTTCGTTCGACCGGTTGTGGACCATGAGAAATGGTGAGTCCCTGTGTTTTTCCGGTCGACCGGGTCCCATTTGTCGTTCAACCGATGGGATGTTGAATTTAATATTATTGTGGCTTAGACCATCCAAATGGTTGACCGTCAGAGACCTTCTGTTCGACCGATTGGTTGTTTTATTAGTTTTGTGGTTTGATCGGTCGCGGAGACGGTCAAACGCCTATGTGTTCCAAGGAGGAACCGGTCGACCGGTTGGCTTGTTCGGTCGACCATTTTTGCACAGTTTGGTATATTTTATGTTTGTTGTTGATCGGCTAGAGGGCAACGGGTTCACCGGTCCTTTTGGGGTAACAGACGGACAGACTTGCCTAATAGCAATCAGTTGTGGCTCTACGGAGCAGATTGTGGTATATTTTCTCATTTCGTCTCTCTCTCCCTCTCCCTCAGTTGATAGGGCTCCGGTGGTCGTTGACAAGCGTGGTCGTGCGGTTCCGGCATGAGGCGTGCGGAGGTGGACGCGCGAGGAGGTTCCGGAGACGACGTTGTGCGAGTGAGGCTCCGGCGGTTTCGTCATTTTCTTGAGGTATGCCGACTTCTTAGTGTGATTTTGGTTGCTCACCCTCGTGTGGGTGAAGTGTTAAATCCTTGCCTGGCGCAAGGTTGCAGACGACCAACGGTCAACCGGTTCCTTCGGGCGGTCGACCGATGTATGCATTTTTGCCCGACTTTAACCAACACCGGTCGGACGATGCCTTGTGGCGGTCGATCGGGAGTGCTTTGTGCTGGTGGGTCGGGGTTGCCTGTTGGTTTTCGGTCGACTGGTTCCATGTTTACGTTCAACTGGAACTTAAGTGTACTGGATTATTATGCTTGATTGTTCGACCGTTGTTTAGTATGTGTTCGACCGTTATATGACTTAGAACTGCTACGATGCCATGGTAGTTTTCGGTCGACCGGGACCCCTGAGTCGGTCGACCGTTAGTATTGATTGATTTTGACCAGACTCTGGATTTTGACCACGTGTCGGTCGACCGGTTTTAGACTCTTGTTCGATCGTTCGGACTTAGGTTTTGCGCAGAGAGTTCGACCATTACAGACTTTCGGTAGACCGAACCTTCTTGAGAACGGTCGACCGGATTGCCTCTTTCGGTCGACCATTTGTGCACAGAACTGGATTCCCGGTCCTTTTGCGATGCCAACTCTGTCCACGGAAACCCGTGTCCTCGCCTAGTGGGTGAGCCGGGAGGTGACGACGGGTGACCGCCATGTGGAAGAGTGTGGGTGTTCGAGACGTGTCACCTCCGTGTATGGATCGTGACTTCATGTGATGGATTGATAGACTAATTGTAGAGTAGCAGACCTGAGGGATCGCGAATCCCAATGTATGATGTGCGGCTCGTGGAGCCTGATGACCCAGCGGACTTCAGTCCGGACCCGTCCGATGTTGTGCCGGACGTATGTTGGACCACCGATGCTGTGTCGGTGATGCCGCCGATGCTGTTCCGACGATGGTGGGTCGTTTTTGTTCCGGTTATGATGTTTTATGGGCCGATGTTGTTCTGACTATGATGTATGATGGGCCGATGCTGTTCCGGCTATGTTTTCCTCAGCTGGGCACCTACTGAGATGATGATTGATGGACCAACCGAGTGACGGCTCCGTTAGGGTGGTTTCGGCCATGAAGTTACAGATATGTTTCTTATGGCGCGGACTTGGCGGATGCTCCTTGCCGAATCCCATGATTAGTGTAGCCGCGTGTGGGGAGCGTCACGTCTTGTTCCGCTAGACCGTATGTGCCTACGGTAGGTCTCTTTGGGAGACCCGATGATGATTGTCGGACTGATGTTCCGTGTTACCCTTCAGGGGAACTGTTTTCCTTACTGTTGATGACATGACATGCTACTAGTATGATATGTTCATTTGTACTACTGCATGCATATAGGTGAGCTTGGCATACGGGGTTTCCTTCTGGAAACTCAAGCATTGTTGTTGCATGTTTTATTTCAGGACCGCAGTAGGTCCAGTTGGGTGGTGACAGCGGGCGTGCGCATTTTGGGATCGGATCCTCTCGTTCGGACCACTGAGGTCGACATGATTACTTGTATCTCCTTTTGTTATATCTGATGTAATCATGTAGCTTTTGACAAACTCTGATGTAATATGGTGCACCGCTTGGATGTTTTTACGAGAAGTAATAGTCCCGTTTTTTTATTATTGGTCTCTGATTTCTTGATGATAAATTTTAAATTTTCCTCTGTTTCGGGATGTTACAGATTTTATGTTTTAAATTTTAAATTTTTCCGTTGTTTGAGGATGTTACACCTACTGTCAACTTGTGTTTCAGGTTCATTTCCCATGATGTTGGCACATGTTTTGCTGAAGGCATCACCTAGCCAACTCAGGAACCGACCAAGTCATTTTTTCTTGAATTGACTTGGTCGGAACTTGGAAGTTCTATTCTGAATTTCTCAACTTTTGGGGTATTTTTGGTGCCTTGATAGAGTTGCTCTCATGTTCATGATCTCATGCACTTGTGCTTAGGATTCTCTTCCATTTATTTCAAAGATTTTTGTTGGACGCTCAGATGATTGCATCCAGCCAGGGGTATTTGGGGATCACTCTTCATACTCTTGCACTCATCTTGTCTATTTCTCTTAAGACCACTCTTGCTGCCAATTGATCACTTGTTCTACCAGTTGCTTTCTATTCAGATTACAGAATTTGTGGGAAAGTTGGCATATGTTTTGCTGAAGGCATCAACTAGCTAGCCAACACAGGAACCGACCAAGTCAATTTAGCTTTAATTGACTTGGTCGGAACAGGGAAGTTATCTTATGATTTTCCAGATTTAAGGTTGCACTTTGTCTTGAAGAAGTTTCTCTTAGTTTGTTGCTTCATGCTTTTGATCTCAGGATTATGGCCCCAAGGGTTTTTGAGGGTGTTTGATTGCTTGTTTTTTATTACATACATGATACAACCAAGGGTATTTGAGGGTCACACTTCAAACTCTTGACTTCATCTTGCTTATTGCCTACTTAAGTTCAATTCTTGCTGCCTTAGATCATTTGCTCTCCCAGTGACTTCCATTTCACGCTACAGGCACTTCGGATATATGGCATATGTTTTGTTGAAGGCATTCTTGGAACCGACCAAATCAATTTTTGAAATTGATTTGGTCGGAATTGGGAAGCGTTTTTCTAAATGTCAACATTTTTTTATCATATTTCAGACTGGGTGGCTGGATTTAAAGCTAGATGCAAGAGAAAAAGGAGGGGAGTTGTTATTAAAAGAATCGGGTGATTGGAGGTTAAATTTGTTTTCACTGTGGAGTTCGGGCTTGTTTTGGGCCTAACGGGCCTTTTTTTAAATCCGTTCTGCTGTGCACATAGGTGAAGGATGTTATCGTTTTGGAAAATGTTTTATGAACGCAACGCGTCACGGACGCACTCTACGTGGACATCCATGTCAGCCCTTACGTGGCCAAAGCATGAATGTTTTTTTGTTTTTTCTTCCTGATGTCCACTCAAATCACATTAAATGCGTTTCAACTCAGCACGTTCTCTCTCTCCACCCAAATACAAATATGATGACACTCTTTCTTTCTTCTTCATTCTTTCTCTCCAGAATAAATCACCATTTCTAGCAAGATATTATGTCGAAGAAGCGTCTGATGCCGACTCCCAGGATTCTTCCCAACGTAAGCAGCATGAATGGGACGGTGCGAAGACTTCCCGATGTTCTTGTCAGCGTTAGCATCGTGAATGTGACGATCCGGTGGTGAAGACTTCGCACCACAACATCTTTGCTGCATTGTTGGAGTGCCCATGACAGAAAAAGAAGGAAGAAGAAAGAAAGAGTGTCATCGACTGTCCCATTCACGCTGCTTACGTTGTGAAGAACCCTTGGAGTCGGCATCAGACGCTTCTTCGAAATAATATCTTGCTCGAAATGGTGATTTATTCCGGAGAGAGGTACAACGCTCCGTGGTGAAGACTTACGTCTGTTCGGTTTATGTCATACATCTCTCCGTAATAAATCACCATTTCGAGTAAGATATTACGTCGAAGAAGCGTCTGATGTCGACTCCCAAGGTTCTTCACAACGTAAGCAGCGTGAATGAGACGATCATGTTTAAGTCTTACATCTTCTTTCCGATTTACTGGGAAAATATATATTATCTTTGTAATTTGTGTGTGTTTGTATTGTTTGTTTGTGTGTGATTTACTGGGAAAAGATATATTATTTTTGTAATTTTTGTATGTTTGTGTTTGTGCTTGTATTGTTTGTTTGTCTTTGTGCTCTCATTGTATCTTATTGTGTAATAGTTATCATCAATAATATGTACCATCAATATCTCATTGTGCTCTCATTGTATCTACATAAACAGGACAAACTTTCTACATAAACAGGACAAACTTTGTACATAAACAGTACAAACTTTCTTCATAAACTGGAGAAACATTTTACATAAACAAGACAAACTTTCTACATAAACAGGACAAACTTTCTACATAAACAAGACAAACTTTCTACATAAACAGGACAAAACAGGACAAGCTTTCTACATAAACAGGACAAAACAGGACAAACTTTCTACATAAACAGGACAAAACAGGACAAACTTTCTACATAAACAGGACAAAACATGACAAACTTTCTACATAAACATGACAAAACAGGACAAGCTTTCTACATAAACAAGACAAAACAGGACAAGCTTTCTACATAAACAAGACAAAATAGGACAAACTTTCTACATAAACAGGACAAACTTTCTTCCTAAACCGGACATGAACTACACTTATTCCGGACAACAAATACACTTATTCCGGACAAACTTTCTATTCCATTTATGAACACACTTTCTTCTTATTCTGGACAACTACACTTATTCCGGACTGTAAATACACTTATTCCGGACAACAAATACACTTATTCCCATTCCGGACAGCAAATACACTTATTCCGGACATCAAATACACTTATTCCGGACAAACTTTATGTTCCGTTTCTGGACACACTTTATTCTTAAACCGGACAACAAATACACTTATTCCGGACAACAAATACACTTATTCCAGACTACAAATACACTTATTCCGGACAGCAAATACACTTATTCCGGACAAACTTTATGTTCCGTTTCTGGACACACTTTAAGTGAAGTCTGTTCCTTTTTAAGTGATGTCTGTCTCTTTTTAAGTGAAGTATGTTCCTTCTTAAGTGAAGTCTGTTCCTTTTTAAGCGATGACTGTCCCTTTTTAAGTTAAATCTGTTCCTTTTTAAGTGATTTCTGTTCCTTTTTATGTGAAGTCGGTTCCCTTCTTAACAAATACGACATGTCCCTTTTTATGTTCCTTTTTAAGTGTAGTCTGTTCCTTTTTATTTGTAGTCTGTTCATTTTTAAGTTGTCTGTTCCTTTTTAAGTGTAGTCTGTTCCTTCTTATGTGTAGTCTGTTCCTTTTTAGTGTTGTATGTTCCTTTTTAAGTGATGTTTGTTCCTTTTTAAGAGATGTTTGTTCCTTTTTAAGAGATGTCTGTTCCTTTTTAAGTGTAGTTTGTTCATTTTTAAGATGTCTGTTCCTTTTTAAGTGTAGTCTGTTCCTTTTTAAGTGATGTATGTTCCTTTTTAGGGGATGTCTGTTCCTTTTTAAGTGAAGTCTGTTCCTTTTTAAGTGAAGTCTGTTCCTTTTTAAGTGATGTCTGTTACTTTTTAAGTGAAGTCTGTTCCTTTTTAGTGAAGTCTGTCTTTTTTAACTGATGTCTGTTCCCTTTTATGTGAAGTCAGTTCCTTTTTAAGTGAAGTCTGTTCCTTTTTAAGTGTAGTCTGTTACTTTTTAAGTGAAGTCTGTTCCTTTTTAGTGAAGTCTATTCCTTTTTAAGTGTAGTCTGTTACTTTTTAAGTGAAGTCTGTTCCTTTTTAAGTGAAGTCTGTTCCTTTTTAAGTGATGTCTGTTCCTTTTTAAGTGATGTATGTCTCTTTTTAAGTGAAGTATGTTCCTTTTTAAGTGAAGTCTGTTCCTTTTTAAGTGAAGTTTGTTCCTTTTTAACTGATGTCTGTTCCTTTTTAAGTGATGTCTGTCTCTTTTTAAGTGAAGTCTTTTCCTTTTTAAGTGAAGTTTGTTCCTTTTTAAGTGAAGTCTGTTCCTTTTTAAGTGTAGTCTGTTACTTTTTAAGTGAAGTCTGTTCCTTTTTAAGTGATTTCTGTTCCCTCTTAAGTGTAGTCTGTTCCTTTTTAGTGTTGTCTGTTCCTTTTTAATTGATGTCAGTTCCTTTTTAAGTGACCTCGTTTCCTTTATAGCGATTTTTCTTTTTCCTTGCAGATATCCCTCCACCAGCCATCATAACGGACCAATGTGGGGTCATTACTGCTGCTGTAAGGAATGTCTTCCCAAATGCCAGACACCGATTTTGCATTTGGCACATAATGAACAAAGCTCCCGTGAAGTTGCCGACGAAGTATCGACAGCACATGTTATTTGATCTAAATTTGATTGTCTATGACTCAAAGAACCCAGCTGAATTTGAGCGGAATTGGCACGCTTTCCTGGTTGATTTTGACCTTCAAGAACATAGTTGGCTCCAAACAATTTACGGTATCCGTGAGTCTTGGGTACCTGCTTACTTGTGTGATTGTTTTTTCGCTGGAATGGCTTCTACCCAAAGAAGCGAAAGTATAAACTCCTTCTTCGACAAGTACTTATCTTCTAGAACCACCCTTAAGCAGTTCGTTCAACAATACGAACTTGCTCTACGTCACAAGTACGAGAAGGAAGCTCAATCGGATTTCGATTGCCTGCATAAGAAACCCCAAATGGTTTCAATATATCCCTTCGAGAGTCAAATGAGCGAGTTGTATACCGTAGGGGTTTTCAAGAAAGTACAGTTATAAATTGGTAAGATGATGAACTACGACCTAACCGAGGAGTTGCAATCAGCCGACGCGTTTCATTACAAGGTGACTGAACGTGTACGGGTCGGTGAGCAACTATTATCGAAACGTTTCCTTATAGAGAGGACAAGTCTGAACTTGACATGCGATTGTAAACTGTTTAAGCGTGTTGGTATTCTATGTTGTCACCTCGTGGTCGTATTTGCACGGCTAGATCCTAATGCATTACTCCCGCCATCTTACATCACAGATCGATGGCGGAAGGATATTCGTCGGAGCTATGGAGAAAAGGTGTACCAAGCCGATGGCGTATTGGACAAGGATGCGCTGAGTCGTCACGCCGACATAATGGGTCGCGCTCTTTGGATTGCACAGGAAACATTCATTTCTCATGAAAGGTATCTTAAGGTCGTGAAGTGTATGGAGTGGCTCAGGTCTCGTATTAACATTCCCCACGCCCCTCCCATAGTTGATGAAGTTGTGGCCGGCGGTACCTCTTTGCGCAATCCAGACAAAGTAACCCGTCCAGGAAGACCGCCTACTAGACGTCGGGTTTCCTTAGCCGAGAGAATTCTTCAAAGAAGCCAAAAAAAGCGCCTCACAACAGAAAAGAGCAAGTATCGAAGGAAGGACAAATCACCTATGCATGAGGTCGCACCTAGACCAGGGGATCCAGATTTTGACGATTGGGACATGAAGTTGTATTACGACCAAATTGCTCCTTAATTATGCACCAAGGCTTGGTCTTTGAATTTTTTACATTTTTGTAAGACAACAGTTATTCTTAAGTGTAAAGTTCTCTTTTAATTCTGAGTGTAAAGTTCCCTTGTAAGTTTACGGTTCTCCTTTTTAACTGTGACTTGTATCTTTTTAAGTGATATATGTTCCTTTTTATGAATTGCTTGTACCTTTATAAGTGAAGTCTGTTCCTTTTTATGTTATTGTCTGTTCCTTTTTAAATTATTTCTGATCCTTTTTATGTTATTTTGGTTTCTTTTTAAGTGATGTCTGTCTCTTTTTAAGTGAAGTCTGTTCCTTTTTAAGTGAAGTCTGTTCCTTTTTAACTGATGTCTGTTCCTTTTTAAGTGATGTCTGTCTCTTTTTAAGTGAAGTCTGTTCCTTTTTAAGTGAAGTCTGTTCCTTTTTAAGTGAAGTCTGTTCCTTTTTAACTGATGTCTGTTCCTTTTTAAGTGATGTCTGTCTCTTTTTAAGTGAAGTCTGTCCCTTTTTAAGTGAAGTATGTTCCTTTTTAAGTGAAGTCTGTTCCTTTTTAAGTGATGTCTGTTTCTTTTTAACTGATGTATGTTCCTTTTTAAGTGATGTCTGTCTCTTTTTAAGTGAAGTCTGTTCCTTTTTAAGTGAAGTATGTTCCTTTTTAAGTGAAGTCTGTTCCTTTTTAACTGATGTCTGTTCCTTTTTAAGTGATGTCTGTCTCTTTTTAAGTGAAGTCTGTTCCTTTTTAAGTGAAGTCTGTTCCTTTTTAAGTGTAGTCTGTTACTTTTTAAGTGAAGTCTGTTCCTTTTTAAGTGTAGTCTGTTACTTTTTAATTGTAGTCGGTTCCTTTTTAAGTACAACTATGGAAAAGTTTTAATTACAACTATGGAAAAGTTTGGAAAAGTTTTAATTACAACAACTATAAAATGTATTTGTTCCTGTTTTAATTTACAACTATGCACTACTTAAATTCGACACAGCAGCGGGACTCCCTCAATAAAGTAATGGCCATTTCACCCCTGATGGAGTGAAGTGTCTTGGGGTTTTTCGTTTCCGTTGGGTTGACATTTTGTATGAGACATTTGATCCAGTAGTATAGAAAAACACCGCAGTCGTTGCTTCCCGGCATTTGTCTTTGGCACGTTTCCCTGAGGTATCTCAATGGCCAGTTCACCTTAAGACGGTTTCTCCAGAATTCACTCACATCTTTGGCCGAACATTCATGTACCCCTACCGCATTGTCAGGATCCTCATCTGGTACCAGCTCCCTACTGCAACTGTTGTAATGCAGGATCTCCTTGTCTAAGCCATTAACAACTACAAGGGTCCAGTGTTCTGACAACAGCAATGGTTGTGCAATGACGAGGCTTCCCGTTTCCTGGCCTTGTAATTTGGGCGCCAGCCACTCTTCAATCATGGTATCCCCTTGATCGATCATAACTCTTTCCGAATAGAAGCTTGGAATACAAATTACCTCTTGGGGGTAGTTTTCTGTTTTTTGGCGCTCTTCAAGTACACAAAGCATACTGTCTATCGCCTCGTTGGTCAAATCCATCCCCTTCGTCATTAGCTCCTTCAGGTCGGAACGTGTGAAGAAACAGGAATCACCTCTCCAGATCACCTCCCGTTGGTTATGTGTAGGTGCGGTCACCTTCAGTACAATGTTCAGCTCATCGGGGTTCAATGTGCCCAATGCATCCATGTCAACGTCTGGCCTATCCTCTCTCCCGTGATGAGCCAACTTGAAATCGTCATTCCCATCCCGCTTTCTTTTTTTGTTCATGCTCCTCTGGAGCCTTCTATCTCCCCTTTTCCGCTCCTCTTCTTTTTTCTTCCTTTCTTTCACCTCATCTTCTTGTTTTTTGGCCGTTGAGCGTGATCCTTTGGCCCCCCAGTCTGCCCTGAGGGGTTTTTCCTTTACCTCATCCTCCTCTACCCTCTTTCTTTCTACCACTTCCCTCAACCTCTTCTTTGAAGCTTCGGTCTCCCTCCTTTTATCATCAGCTTTCCTCTTCTCTCTTCTCTCCCTGTCTCTCTTCTCGTTTTCTTTCCTCTCTCTTTCCTCTTCCTCCCTCCTCTTTTCCTCTTCTATTCTCTTCTGCTCTCTCTCCCTCTTTTTCTCCTCCTCTTTCCTCTTCTCTTCTCTTTCCCTCTCCTCTCTCCTTTTCTCCTCTTCTATTCTCTTCTGCTCTCTCTCCCTCTTTTTCTCCTCCTCTTTCTTCCTCTTCTCCTCTCTCCTTTTCTCCTCCTCGTCTTTCCTCTTCTCTTCTCTTTCCCTCTCCTCTCTCCTTTTCTCCTCCTCCTCTTTCCTCTTCTCTTCTCTTTCCCTCTCCTCTCTCCTTTTCTCCTCCTCTTTCCTCTTCTCTTCTCTTTCCCTCTCCTCTCTCCTTTTCTCCTCCTCCTCTTTCCTCTTCTCTTCTCTTTCCCTCTCCTCTCTCTTTTTCTCCTCTCTCCTTTTCTCCTCTCTCCTGCTCTCTTCTTTTTCTTTTTCTCTTTCCCTCTCAATCTCATTCTCTATTTCCCTCCTATTCTCCTCCTCTCTTTCCTGCTCTTCATCCCTCCTTTCATCCTCTCTTCCTTCGTGTCCACCTTCTATTATACAATATCCTCGAAGAGATGCAATCTCTTCCCTTAGGGTCTCATTTTCCTCCCTGGACTTCCTAAGTTCCTCATTCAGCCTCTTAACCTCTTCATTTGCCTCATTCAGTGCAACTTCTGCTTCAAGCCATTTTGTCTTCAACATTGCAAAGTCCAATTCTTCCCGTAGTGGGTCCCGAGGGATGCTGCAGTCCCTCAATTGCAGCCTAGGTTCGCTGCTTGTTGACTGGAAATCACTATTGGTTCGTAGGGTTGGCTGAGTTTTTTCAGCCTGACCAATGATTTCCCTCTCTTTCTGAGTCAGGGTCGTCGACTCAGTCTTATTGAAGTCTCCCTCGTAAATTTTTGAAAGGGTGATGCCCTTTTCCTCCCATTTCTTCAGGATGAGCCATTTTCCAAACATCCTCGACCACCGATTCCACCTAGGATGGCCTCCCATTTTAGGCTCTACCAGGTTGAACTTCTCGCACAGCCATACCTAAGAAAGAACAAGAGAAACTTAAAAAAGAATCAACTTGAACTTAAAAAGAAACAATTTCAGCTTAAAAAGGAACAAACGAAACTTAAAAAGGAACAAGCGAAACCTAAAAAGGAACAAGCGAAACTTATAAAGGAACAACTTCAACATAAAAAGGAACAGACATAACATAAAAAGGAACAACCGAAACTTAAAAAGGAACAAGCGAAACTTAAAAAGGAACAACTTCAACATAAAAAGGAACAAACATAACATAAAAAGGAACAACCGAAACTTAAAAATGAACAACCGAAACTTAAAAAGGAACAAGCGAAACTTAAAAAGGAACAACTTGAACTTAAAAAGGAACAACTTCAGCTTAAAAAGGAACAAGCGAAACTTAAAAAGGAACAAGCGAAACCTAAAAAGGAACAAACGAAACTTATAAAGGAACAACTTCAACATAAAAAGGAACAGACATAACATAAAAAGGAACAACCGAAACTTAAAAAGGAACAACCGAAACTTAAAAAGGAACAACTTCAACATAAAAAGGAACAGACATAACATAAAAAGGAACAACCGAAACTTAAAAAGGAACAACCGGAACTTAAAAAGGAACAAGCGAAACTTAAAAAGGAACAACTTGAACTTAAAAATGAACAACTTCAGCTTAAAAAGGAACAAACGAAACTTAAAAAGGAACAAGCAAAACCTAAAAAGGAACAAGCGAAACTTATAAAGGAACAACTTCAACATAAAAAGGAACATACATAACATAAAAAGGAACAACCGAAACTTAAAAAGGAACAAGCGAAACTTAAAAAGGAACAACTTCAACATAAAAAGGAACAGACATAACATAAAAAGGAACAACCGAAACTTAAAAAGGAACAAGCGAAACTTAAAAAGGAACAACTTCAACATAAAAAGGAACAGACATAACATAAAAAGGAACAACCGAAACTTAAAAAGGAACAACTTCAACATAAAAAGGAACATACATAACATAAAAAGGAACAACCGAAACTTAAAAAGGAACAAGCGAAACTTAAAAAGGAACAACTTCAACATAAAAAGGAACAGACATAACTTAAAAAGGAACAACCGAAACTTAAAAAGGAACAAGCGAAACTTAAAAAGGAACAACTTGAACTTAAAAAGGAACAACTTCAACATAAAAAGGAAAAACTTCAACATAAAAAGGAACAGACGTAACATAAAAAAGAACAACTTCATTACCTGTAGTACAGCAACACACCCCTCGACGTATCCCCTTCTTAAAATAGAAGAACCGGTAGATCGCCTATCGCGTAGATCCCGGTTTGCCTTCTTCAGGCCCCTCACAAGTGCTTGGTGAACAACCTCGGCCCACGCGTACTTGTGTAGCTTAGTGAAGTCGGCCAAGTGGTCGAGGAACCAAATTTTGGTTCGAAGGGTGCCATCGCAGAACAAAAAATGGTTGAAGATGTAACAAATGAGTAGCCGGACGTACTCCTCCTCCTCATCAACCAAATATCTCGTAGCCATCATCTGGACAGATAGTTGGGTGTTGTTCAGAATCTCCCCCTGTCGGGTTGCGACTTCATTCGGCTGCATTCTGACAGCCTTCCCATGTTATCTGAGCCCCAAAATTAGGGCAACGTCTTCGGCGGTGAAGTGTACTACCCCAGAGCCGATCCTCAACCCCACCTCCTCGGGGTCATAGTGTTCCACGAACCAGTCGATAATGTCATTATCGACAGGAACGTTGGAGAGGTTGATGAAGTGACCGAAGGGTGTAGCCCGGAAGACATCTTTCTCTGCGTCCCTCAACTTCCCAAAGACCTTCTCTATTGGGGTCCACGAACATTTGGAGGGCTGGAAGTAATGCGTAGAAGCCTAGGAAGACATCAACTGTATGAGAACATTCCTTTTTAGAGTATCGCAATTCAATGTTACGGTAAAAACGACAAACCTGGTGCACCACAACCCCCGAAATAGAAGCTTGAAGTGTAGAATCCATTTGGTCGACGGATATCTAGGGTTACGGTGAAGAACTGGGGTGATGAATCGGAGAAAAGTTGAGAAAGGGAATGTGAGAAAGATCGGAAACGTTTTTGGGTTTTTTTCGCGCGTCGGGATGTGAACAGGCGCGTCTGATGTCCCTTCCCGGTCTTTTCGATACGTCAGAGAAGGAACCGTCGCACGAAAGCCGCATCAATTTTCCCATTTTTCGAAACAACGCGCGCTTTTATTTTCGCTGATTGGGCAGCTGACTGGACTGCTGACTAGATGCCACGTAAGCCGCGTCCTGGACGCACGCGTCCGTGTATAAGAACCCAAAACTCAATAATGTGCATATGGTTACATTTGAAAAATAACATAAGCATTTTATATTGATTTGAATTGACAATTTAACAAACTTCAAAATACTAATGTAAGTCAGTACGTCATGTGAAACTTCCCAGTTTACTTCTAAACAAGGAATTTATATTTGACAAATTTTGAACAGAGGTGTAGCAAAATACCTTGAAGGATTTGAAATTTCGATGCCTTATCAACCAAAAGTCATATTTACAAATGTCACACTTTGCAATCCCAACTTAAAATGAATTCTCAAGTTAATGTGACACATCGGAGCGCTGATTATGCTTTTTCATGGTTATGTTTATCTTTGTTTATGTAACAATTGGCAAAGTAGTCCCTGTAGTTAAAGATTGGAACAGTGGACACGGTGAACATCATTGTTCAACAATCAACGTGCATCAGTCCCTTAAAATCATAAAGTTCATTCGAAGTAATATGGAATTTTTAATAATTTAGACCAAATCGACTAACCTCAAAAATGAGATGAAAACATAACAATAAAAATAAACATTCCCAACGTCATCACTTAATAATAAGTATATTTTATTCATTACATAAATCACATTGTTAGCTCAAATGCATCTAGTTATGGAACATCAAAACTACATACCGACAATGTCAACGTAAGAAAATGAAGTATTAGTCAAGTATTATTTGAAACTACATCACAATGAGATCCGGTCTTGCATTAAATATATGTGAGATATGTTTCCTTTCCCTACAAACCGAGCTTCCTCTTCACCTTGTTCTTCAACTCCGCGAACTACTTTGTTGCTCTCTTACCTGTGCTCTCCGTCGCTTCTTCTCCCTTCGAATCATCTTGCAGCCTCACAAACGTGTAGCTCCTCAAGAAAAATTGCCTAGCATATAAACTTTAAACTTTGATGTAGCTGCTGGAAGTAGCCGTTAGGGGAGAGCATTGACCGGGTCAAACCGGTCAACCGGACCGGACCGGACCGGTCGGTCCGGGTTCGGTCCGTAAAGTTTTGAAAAAATTCGGTCCGGTCCGGGTTTCGGTACGGCAAATTTTAAATTTTCCGGTCCGGTCCGGTCCAGACCGGTCCAATTTTTTTTTAACTTAAAAAATTCGGTTTATGATCGGACCGGACCGGACCGATTCAGGCTTGGTGGTGTCTCCGAGAGCAACAATAACCATGAAAAAGCATAATCAGCGCTCCGATGTGTCACATTAGATCTTTGGCTCGTATTGACCGTAGTTGAAAATTTATTATGTTTTTTTAATCGTGTTGGATTGTACACGATTAATCGTGATAGGTTATGTTTGAATTAGATAGATCACTTCCGAACTAAAAAAATTAATATATTACTTGTACAATTGTATTATTAAGTCATGTTTTGTTTAATGGTGAATTATTGATGTTAGGAATTATTCAAAATGTTATCTAAATTTTTAATTATATATATACAATTTATACTTATTATATGTATATTATTTAATTATTAAATTCGTAAACCGCATATGCACCCGCATCGCATCCGCATTCCACATATGTTCGATGCGGTGTCCCTCCGCATCCACTCCTCATCCCGCATATCTGAACTTTGGGTCAGCCGACCAAAACTCATTCTCTCTCAACGTTCTCTCCTCGTCTGCATTAAATGCAACATTAACTTTGCAAGCTATTTGACTTAGACGTTAAGATGAACATTTTTTGGTGGGATATGTTGCGTAATTTTTATATATAATAAAAAAAATCAAAATTAGAAATTTAGGCATAATTTTTTTCGAAATCTACTCAAATCGCGGGTCCTACCCGCGATCCGTGGAGGCACGACTTTTTTTATTTTTTTGCACGGATCGCTGTTGTGAACCACGATCCGACAAATTTAAAATAAAATTCCATGGATCGCAGTTCACACCCGCGATCCGTTGCCTTTTAAAAAAACTTTTATAAAAAAAATAAATCACGAATCGCAAGTGTGAACCGCCATATGTGATTTTTTTATTTTTATTTTTTTTTCGAAATTATTTTTCATCTATTTTTTAATTATTATTTTTTCAAAATATATTTTTTAAATGTTATCATTTTCTAAAAAAATAATTTTTTTTAAAAATTCCAGAATCAACCCCTAACTTGAAAAGTTAGGTTATTTCTACAATAAAAAAATAAATTCTCGTATTCAGAATAATAAATTATTTAGAACTAAATATTAAACAAACACCAAAACTAATTAAAACAAAAAAATTGGTGACGTTAGTAAAAATCCGTAAGGTGTACACTTATTACAAACATTTTTGAAAGTCGATACAACAAAAAAATTAAAAACAAAATTTAAAAAAATTGAAAAGTTATAAAAATTAGAAAACATATTTAAAGAAATTATATAAACACATATTTAAAATGATTTAAAAAAAATCAAAACTTAAAATCCTAAAACTAAAATCCCTAAACCTTAATAATTAGTTTTTTTTAAATAACACCAATCGCGAACGAGACTTTTTAAACTAACCTAACTTTTCAACACATTCAGTTATTCACGTAATTTGAAGGTCGATTCGTGATGGGGAAAAATTAACAATTACAAAATACCTTTTGAAAGTTTATTTTTTAAAAAGATTACAAATCATTTCAAAAAATATCAAAAAAGTAAAAGAAAATAAAAAAGTGAAAAATCCCTTAAGAAGTTATTTTTTAAAAGAGACAAGTTTAGGGATTGCGGGCGTGACTTTTTTTAATTTAATTTAATTTTTGTTTCGCGATCGCAAGTGTGAACTACGATCCGAGTATATTTCGATTTTTTTTATTCTTAAATTTCTAATTTTGATTTTTTTTATTATATATAAAAATTACGGGATATGTTTGTATATTAGATATATATGATGTTAATTGATTAGGTTTGATAATTTTTGTGGGACATGTTTTGTATATTTTCAATGGAAGATACCATACACACGCTGCAATAAATGTAGTAGCATTAATTCAAGAGCATGTGTTATTTGCATGGACGTGGACATATTTGGACAACAATCTCATAATAAAAATGAGATTGTCTGTTGTTCGATTAATATCTTTGATGGCCATATCCGGTTAGTTTTTTATTTTAGATATATCAAATGTATTATATTCTTTTGTTACTATCTTGTTTTATTGCCAAACTCAAAATACTATTTAGATATATTCATTGCATGTGACTGATAAATTAGATAGATATATTATTATGTATGTGGTATGAACACTTACATTATTGTGAGGAACATAGTTACTTAATATAATGTATGATTTTTAAATGGATGTTGTATCTTGATATGTCTATTACTCTCTCCAATGTTCAAACATATATGTTCCAATATACTGGATATCATAAAAACCACTTACCACCACTTGTTAATTAGAATATTTGGAAAGATCTTGGTGGATATCTGCTCATTCCCGTGAAGTTTGTTAAATGTGTCTTTGAGATATCTAATATATTTAGTATCTAAAGTCACATTATGATTTAATGAAGTTGATTTAAATTAGATATTCACATAATAGCAAGAGACAAAACTGATAAACATTATGAATAGTCACATAATGTTGGTAGACAAAATTAATAGTGAGATATTTTCATATAAACGACAGTTGCACTACCCAAGCAAATATATTTAAAGTATACAGTTTTGGGAAACAAGCAAAAATCTGTGTTTTAGCTATATATTTTAGCCTAAATTGAACGGTGCAGTAACAGAAGTTTACGGAATTACTTATGGACTGATTCCATCTTGAAGTGAGTTGTTTCCAGGCCATTTTGAACCGAAGAAAGTGGACCCAAGCAATTTCTAGAATTTGATCGGCAAATGTCCGATATTGAACCTTTCCAGGTATACCGAAGCGAAAAAATCTAACGTAAAACAAACCCTCAATGCTTGTTGGGCTTCTTTTTTTCATGCACGCGTATGCTAGTATTTTTCCATGTTACAATTCCTTTGAGAAGAAACCGGTTGGGTCTAGTTCAGTTGGCTTATATCTCTCACTTGAGACGAAGTCAATTACATTTTAGGATTTAAGTAAAATATATAATTATTTAATCACTCCCAACGAGTATTCATGATCATGCTTAACAACAATGGCTGGTTATGTACATATTAACATGGAAACAAACTGAAACTAATTTCTTTGGTTGTACTTGCATTTACTTATTGATTATTCATTAATTCATTTTCAATAGAATCACTTGGAAATAGGGTTGTCAATAGGTAGGGTACGGAATGGTATAAGTTATTTCAATAACATACCAAATAATTTCAAACGGTTAAACGAAACAGTTATGGTATAGCCATTTTCCAAATCCTACCCATTATCTGAAAAGAGACAGGTAAATAGAACGGTTAACGTAACAAATAGTTAATTTCCTAGTTCAACAAAAAGATAAAAAAGTAGCGTAGAACATGATATTTTTATAGTTTCTTTCTTGAATTTTCATTAATTTGTAAGATTTCAATAAAAATACATATGTTACAATCCTACAAATCACATTTTTTCAATCAGTAAACATGGAAAGACACCAAACCATCATTTATTTTCAAAATTCAAATTGTCATCCTTCATCCTTTAACTAAGAATAGCCCACGGTTTACAACTAGAAGTGTAAAAAGAATTACAATTAAGTGAGTTCACCTTACACATATATAATATAAATTACAACTTAAAGAAGCCAAGTGAACACGTTGACTACATTGTCGTTGACACATACACTAAAATTCTCTTACATTACCATTTTACTAGGCAAATATGACATGCACCTCTAAGGTTGTAAGAGTAATTATACAAAGTAATTATACATATATACCTAACGGTTTACGGTATAAGCGGGTAGTAATAATTATTAATAATCTTTATTTCATTACCCCCACCCGCTAAAAAACACAGTATAACGAAACGGAAAAAATGGTTAGACAGGTAAGAAAATTCTCTACATTTATCCTTACCCGACGAGTGGAAAATCAATGATCAAATGGATAAAAAGTTACCTATTGACACCTCTACTTGGAAATCTGTATATTAATATATTAAGATAGCTGCCATTGTGCTCGAATTAATGAAGATTTCTCGTCTAATACATACATTTTAGAAGTACTTAAATATTTTTTGGGGCGATTTTCTACGTCAAAACCATCTGACAACTTGGGTTTATGTCGAACAATTCTATAAAAAAATTGTTTCTTTTAACATCGTACGTTAGTCATTATTCTTGGAAGTTTATGAGTTTTGAGTATTTTGCAACAAGTTGTCTGTAGTTCGAATACTTTTTCGTAATTTTACTTTTGTAAACATTATCGACTACTTTGCTCTGAGGAAGAATCTACAATTCAAGGAAAATTATAAAAGCAACAAAAAAGATCATTTTTCTGTACTTTTTAAAACCCCCAGCTAAAAACAATCATCGGCAGTGAGAGACGTGACTCGAAGCCGTGACCTGCTATAATAGCAAATGACGTTCCTGAGCCTAATATTAGATAGAGATGGAGTCTCCTTACCATTTAAGTTATCATCTACGCATCCGTGGTGCGCCAGGGATGCCCCACCGACCCCTAATGAATTGTCTAAGGATCACACACTCAACGCCTGCGACATGCTCTGATACCAAATGATGCTCTTGAGTCTGAGACTTAACTACTTCATTAAAAGTAATTGTTGTTAGTTAGGGAACCCCCATACCCTCTAATAGGAGTGCACACAGGTCATGTTGAACCTGAAAATTGACCCAAACTAGACTGGTCGGGTTGGGAAGGGGTTCGGGTTGGGTTGCCCAACCCAACCCGAACCCGATGATTTTTCTTAATAAATTAATCCCAGAATAATATGGGCCGTCCAAATTAACGCTTAAATATGAGATCCTCTCCAAACCCAAACCATTTCATCTCCAAACCCTCTCCTCCTCACCCCTCCTCTCCCCGCCCCTCTCCTCGCCTCGTCACGCATGCACTCCTCCTCACGCAAGTTGGTCGGCGCCTCACCTCCTCACATACTCCTCTCTGTCGACCCGCCCCACCACGATCGTCGACCCTCATGCGGCTCGGGTTCGGTTCCAACCAACACAAAGATGGAAAGGGGAAGTGAAATTGTTCGAATCTGGGTTCGAAGTGAAACGACTTAGATTTGTCCATTCTTTGTTGCCCAAAGTTTTTGTCTTTTATTGGTTGAGTGATTTTGTTTTGGGAGTGAAACTGTTCGATTAAGAGGTTTGGTTTTGGTTTTTCCACTTTTTGGATCAAAGATTGGATTTATTTTTGTGGATCAAAGGTTTGGTTTTGGTTTTGTCCACTTACAAGGGGAAATTTATTAGATTGTTCAGTTTATGGTTTGTTGATTGCAAATAAAAATATTCAACATGCTAAATTTGGGTCCAACCCTATCTGACCGAACCCAACCCGAAAATTTCAGGTCAGGTTGGGTTGAACTTGAATCGGTTTGGGTTGGGTTTTTCACAAACCCAAAATTTTCAGGTTGGGTCGGGTTCTGACCCAAACCCAACCCAACCCAACCCATGTGCAATCATACCCTCCAAGCCATCACTCATGCATCCGCAGTGCACTGTGGAGGCCCTGCTAGTCCCTAAGGAATTTTCCGAGGATCACACACCACAACAAATATATTTAAATTAATAGAAAAATATAGCTTTAATTATGTTGAAATTGAAACAAGTAGAGATAGAAAAGATATGGGTACAAAATTGAAACATACCGTCACTGATCATATATATAGTCATAGTCATATCCATTTTGCTTTTGCAATCGGGATCTAGATAGGATAATGATCCTCTACGGATATAAAAGTCATATTCATATTCATTTTCTAATTTGGATTTGGATTATGATATAGATCATCTACATATACAAAAAAATATATACATATCCATATAAAATTGATACGAATTTTTTTTAAAAATCATATCAATATCCTTAAAAAATTCAAATAGGATACCATGCATTAGAGATGAACCTTATCCATTTATAACCGTATATCTCACACGCAGGGGCGGATCCAGGATGGAATTGAAGGATGGACACCCTATAAGTAATGTTTTAAAAATTGAACCGAAAAGTGAACCGAAAATAACTCAATTTGGTTCAAAGTGGTCTAAATGACAGTTCAATCTAGTCAAACCAATGATGACGTCAGCACAACATCAACATTTTCATGAGTTTATATAAGATATTTTGCACATATACACCGGCTAATGAGAAATATGGACCTTTGTACAAGTACTTTAATTTGAAAATTACTTGCGTTTCTACAGTTCTACGACCTCCAAATTACACGGAATGTTTGTTGTACTTGGTGCACTTCCGGGATAATATATGTTAATTGAAAATTTGCAAATTATCTCATGCCAAATTCGAAATTTCTATTTAATTCTTAAAAACTACGATAAAATTAGCAAAATTTACCGAGTTAGGTAAATAATTATGAAGATTATGAAGAATAAAATAATTATGAAGAAGAAAATAATTATGCTATTCCAAAGGGGGGAAATAATTATGAAGAAGAAAATAGAACTCTAAAAAGAGAACGTTTTCTAGAAGAAACATAAAACTGGACGGAAAAGTAGATTTCTAAACAGGAAAATAGATTTCTAAAGAGGATATATTAGGACAGAAAAATTTGCAGAGAGAAGATGAAATTTCTGGAGAGAGAAAATATTCTAGAGAAGGAGAGAGATCTAGAAATGATGTCTCTATCCTCAAATCTTTTTTTCTATTTTTCTGACTTAATCTATTTGCGAATCATACATCCTAAGACAAAAAATATCTTAATTGTAAACAAAAAATATATAAAAGAAAAAAGAAAAAGCCCAACTACTACTCCGTCCCATCCATCCTCTCCTCCTCTGGGCTGACCTCATTTTCCGGTCCCTACTCCTCCCCGTCCTGTTCCTCCTCCTTCCAGCACTCTCCTCCTTTTTGGCCCTCTCATCCTCCTACTCTCCCACCTCTTTCCTCCACCTTCTGGTGATCTCCTTTTCTTGCTCGTAATTTCTGCCATCTTCGTCCCCTCTATTCGACCTCTCGTTGGAGAAGTCACCGGAGGTGGCTAGTCATCTCCTCCTTCTCTCTTACGCCCCTCACCGGAAAGACGTCAGAAGTGGAGGAGAAGCATCAGGATTGCAGGGTGAAAACACTTCAAGAAGATCCATACCACAAAGATTCAGGCGTGGGCACTTGTCTACGCGTGCCCACGCCTGAGTCCGCCCCTGTGAGCTCACACGTAGAATACTTGTGTTCTTTTGTTCGGGTAACGATGACATTTAAGAGTCTAGTACGTGCATTTGGTTGCATAATTTCCAATATGTGTACGAATTAGAAAGGACGTGAATTGTGTTTCTCTTGTTCGGGTAATGATGTCATTTTGGAATGACATATACTTGCGCAAAATGATAGATGACCGCTCTTTAGGACGCTCTTTCAGTGACGCGGCTGAGTTGACACTCTCCATGTCAGCACAGAAAAAAGTTTCTTTTTTATTTTAGTTCTCATTTCTTTAGTTATACGTACAACTGTCCACATCTCTCCGTCCCTCCCTCCATCCCTCATTATTGCGTCTCAAATCACTCCCTTCCTTCATCATTTTGGCGCTCCTACACAGCAGAAGACTTGTTATTCATCTCAAGATGCGTCTTCCTTTTTCTTCCCTTCTCTTCTGTGGTCCTTTCTCTGTACTCCAATGGAAATCGTTCATGTGCCCCCCAAGTGGAGCAGCCGGCAAACGTTCCTAATGAGGAGATGTTTTTTCCTTCTTTCGAAGAAGCCAAAACATTTTACATGGCTTATGCCGATTCTTGTGGTTTTGGTGTTAAGACAAGACAATCTCATTACGATCGTGGTGTTGTTATACGGGCTACGCTGTCTTGCTCCAAAGAGGACACGATACCAACAAACCAAGGGCAAGGAAAATTGAAGCCTAGGTTATCCAGTAGAGTCCAATGCACTGCTCGGATAAGGGTCTCCGAAACCCAGCAAGGGGTTACCACATTAACTTTGTGGATCTTAAACATAACCACGCCATGCTTGAACAGGAGCAAATGCGTTTTCTCAGACTAAAACGAACCGTCCCTGAGGCCGCCAAAGCACGCATATCGTGCAATGATACTACTGGGATGTCTGCTGCTAAGACCATGCAATCTTTTGTGGTCAAGGCTGGAGGTCATGACAAATTGACTTTCAACGAAAGGGATTTAATGTTTGTGTTCTTTCTGCCTAACATAATTGAAGTTGGACATTTTACGTCTGGTCTTAGTGGTTCCTGTGTGCAGGAATGTTGTAAACGAAGTTAAAAATTTAAAGATGGGACCTGGTGATGCACAAGCTCTTCAGAACTATTTCATTAGGATGTAGAAGATTGATTCTATGTTTTTCTATGTAATGGATATGGATGTCGAAGGAAGACTACGCAACATGTTTTGGGCTGACTGTCGTTCTAGAGCTGCATATTCATACTTTGGAGACGCAATATGTTTCGACACCACCTACTTTACAAACAAAAATTTGCTGTCTTCTGAGACCACTGAAAATTACATATGGTTGTTCCAAACATGGTTGTCGTGCATGAACGGTAAGGTGTGGCTATGTCCAGTTAAATGTTTGTGATTGTTCAGTTTAAGCTATGTATGTTTTCGGTTTAAGTGGTGGAACTGTTTGGTTTAAGTGGTGGATCTGTTCGGTTTAAGTTGTATGTCCGTTCAGTTTAAGTTGTCTGTATGTTCGGATTAAGTTGTCTGTCTGTTCGGAATAAGCTGCCAGTCTGTTCGGAATATGTTGTGTGTCTGTTCGGTTTAAGTTGTATGTCTGTTCAGATTAAGTTGTGTGTATGTTCCGATTAAGTTGTGGGTCTGTTTGGAATAAGTTGTGTGACTGTTCGGTTTAATTTGTATGTCCGTTCGGTTTAAGTTGTATGTCTGTTCGGATTAAGTTGTCTGTCTGTTCGGAATAAGTTGTCTGTCTGTTCGAAATATGTTGTGTGTCTGTTCGGTTTAAGTTGTATGTCTGTTCGGATTAAGTTGTCGGTCTGTTCGGAATAAGACGTCTGTCTGTTCGGAATATGTTGTGTGTCTGTTCAGATTAAGTTGTGTGTCTGTTCCGATTAAGTTGTGTGACTGTCCGCTTTAAGGTGTGAATCCATTCGGAATAAATTGTGGGTCTCTTTGGTTTTAGGTGTGTGACTGTTCTATTAAAGTTTTCAAAGTAGGATTTTGTACCTTTCAATATATGTCTCACTCCATTTAAATTGCCCCCCTTACGCAGATATAACCCCCCATCCATAATAACAGATCAATGTGGTGCCATTACTGCTACTGTAAGGAATGTCTTCCCAGATTCAAGACACAGATTCTGTATATGGCACATAATTAACAAAGCTCCCGTGAAGTTGCCGATGCAGTATCAGAAGCACATGTTATTTGATCTGAAATTAATTGTATATGATTCCAAAACCCCAACAGAATTTGATCGTAATTGGCAGGGTTTCCTTCTTAATTTTGACCTGCAGAACCATAGCTGGCTCAAATCGATTTATGCAATCCGAGAGTCGTGGATACCTGCATTTGTTGGTGATATTTTTTTCGCGGGAATGGCATCTTCTCAGAGAAGCGAGAGTATGAACGCCTTTTTCAACAAGTATCTTACTTCGAAGACCACCCTTAAGCAGTTTGTTCAACAATACGAACTTGCGCTCCGCCATAAGTGCGAGAAGGAAGCTCAATCAGATTTTGATTGTCTTCATAAGAGACCTCAGTTGGTTTCAATTTATCCATTCGAGAGACAGATGAGCGAGTTGTATACGGTAGGGGTCTTCAAGAAAGTGCAGTTAGAAATTGGGAAGATGATATACTACGATATAATGGAGGAGTTCAATACGAATTACACATTTCAGTACAAGGTATCTGAACGTGTTTTGGCTGGTGAGCAGCTACTGTCGAAACGTTTCCTAGTACAAAATATATCCTTGAACTTCACATCTGATTGTAGAATGTTTCAGCATGTTGGCCTTCTATGCTGCCACATTTTTGTTGTAGTTGGACGCTTAAATCCTAATGCATTGCTGCCAGACTCTTACATCGTTAATCGATGGCGGAAGGATATTCGAAAGAGCTATCGAGATAAGATGTACCCAGACGATGGCGTAATGGAGAAGGATGTGCTTCGTCGTCACGACGACATCATGGGTCGTGCCGTTTGGATCGCACAGGAAGCTTTCATTTCCCACGAAAGGTATATTGAGGTCGTGAAGTGTATTGAAATGCTTAAGTCACGTATGCACACTACCCAGTTCTTGATTCGACTTGATGAACCTGAGTCTGCAGGTACATCGGTTCTTAATCCAGATAATGTCAGACGTATAGGAAGACCGCCAACTAGACGTCGAGTGTCTTTAGCTGAGAAGATAATTAAAAAAGCCATAAAAAGCACGCCCAACAAGAGAAGAGAAAGTTCAAGATGAAGGTTACATCGTCGCTTCACGAAGTCGCACCAAAACCCGGGGATCCTGATTTCTCTGATTGGGACATGAATTTTTATTATGAGGAACTTCCTCCTTAATTTAACATTTCTTGTTTTTTCAGTTCTTGTAAAACCAAGAAACTTCTAATTGTTGATCTGTTTAGATCTGTAAATGGTTGTTATACACGTTCAGTTCGTATTAAACTGTTTAAGTTGTGTGTCTGTTCGGTTTATGGTGTGCATCTGTTCGGTTTAAGATGTTTGATTGTTCGGAATAAGTTGTGTGTCTTTTCGGATTAAGTTGTGTTTCTGTTCGGAATATGTTGTCGGTCTGTTCGGATTAAATTGTGTGTCTGCTCGGATTAAGTTGTCTGTCTGTTCGGATTATATTGTGTGTCTGTTCGGAATATTTTGTGGGTTTGTTCGGAATAAGTTGTGTGTATGTTCGGATTAAGTTGTCTGTCTGTTCGGATTAAGTTGTGTGTATGTTCAGATTAAGTTGTCTGTCTGTTCGGAATATGTTGTGTGTCTGTTCGGAATATGTTGTGGGTCTGTTTGGAATAAGTTGTTTGACTGTTCGGATTAAGTTGTTTGACTGTTCGGATTATGGTGTGCATCTGTTCGGATTAAGTTGTGTGTCTGTTCGGTTTATGGTGTGCATTTGTTCAGTTTAAGATGTTTGACTGTTCGGAATAAGTTGTGTGTCTTTTCGGATTAAGTTGTGTTTCTGTTCGGAATATGTTGTGGGTCTATTCGGATTAAGTTGTGTGTCTGTTCGGATTAAGTTGTCTGTCTGTTTGGATTATGTTGTGTGTCTGTTCGGAATATGTTGTGGGTCTGTTCGGAATAAGTTGTGTTTCTGTTCGGATTAAGTTGTATGTCTGTTCGGATTAAGTTGTGTGTATGTTAGGATTAAGTTGTCTGTCTGTTCGGGATATGTTGTGGGTCTCTTCGGAATAAGTTGTGTGTATGTTCGGATTAAGTTGTCTGTCTGTTCGGAATAAGTTGTTTGACTGTTCGGATTATGGTGTGCATCTGTTCGGATTAAGTTGTGTGTCTGTTCGGTTTATGGTGTGCATCTGTTCGGTTTAAAATGTTTGACTGCTCGGAATAAGTTGTGTGTCTTTTCGGATTAAGTTGTGTTTCTATTCGGAATATGTTGTGGGTCTGTTCGGATTAAGTTGTGTGTCTGTTCGGATTAAGTTGTCTGTCTGTTCGAATTATGTTGTGTGTCTGTTCGGAATATGTTGTGGGTCTGTTCGGAATAAGTTGTGTTTCTGTTCGGATTAAGTTGTCTGTCTGTTCGGATTAAGTTGTGTGTATGTTCGGATTAAGTTGTCTGTCTGTTCGGAATATGTTGTGTGTCTGTTCTGAATATGTTGTGGGTCTGTTTGGAATAAGTTGTGTGTATGTTCAGATTAAGTTGTCTGTCTGTTCGGATTAAGTTGTGTGTATGTTTGGATTAAGTTGTCTGTCTGTTCGGAATATGTTGTTTGTCTGTTCGGAATATGTTGTGGGTCTGTTTGGATTAAGTTGTCTGTCTGTTTGGATTAAGTTGTCTGTCTGTTCAGAATAAGTTGTGTGTATGTTCGGTTTAAGTTGTGTGTCTGTTCCGAAAAATCTGTGTGTGTGTTTGGATTAAGTTGTCTGTCTGTTCGGAATATGTTGTTTGTCTGTTCGGATTATGTTGTCTGTCTGGTCGGAATAAGTTGTTTCTATTCGGAATATGTTGTGGGTCTGTTCGGATTAAGTTGTGTGTCTGTTCGGAATAAGTTGTGTTTCTGTTCGGAATAAGTTGTGTGTCTGTTCGGTTTAAGTTGTGTGTATGTTCGGATTAAGTTGTCTGTCTGTTCGGAATAAGTTATGTGTATGTTCAGAATATGTTGTTTGTCTGTTCGGAATATGTTGTGTGTCTGTTCGGTTTAAGTTGTGTGTATGTTCGGATTAAGTTGTCTGTCTGTTCGGAATAAGTTATGTGTATGTTCGGAATAAGTTGTGTTTCTGTTCAGAATATGTTGTGGGTCTGTTCAGATTAAGTTGTGTGTCTGTTCGGAATAAGTTGTGTTTCTGTTCGGAATAAGTTGTCTGGGAAGAGTTTGTAATTTGTACATATAAAAACACAAGACTTTAAAAATAACCAAAATAAAGAATTTGTAATTTGTACATGTAAACAAATAAACACTAAAAGTTGTGTGTCTGTTCAGATCAGCACACACGATCGGCGGTCCATAAGTAACATGACCGCCAATTCACCCCTGATACAGTGGATGTTATTGGTGTCGTTCTCCTTCGTCGGGTCAAGTTTTAGCATTAGGCACCTTATCCAGTCTAAAACATAGGCACCGCAATCGTTGCTCCCCGGTGGTTGTTGTTGGCTATTTTTCCTGAGGATTCTCAAGGGCCAGGCGACCTTTAGTAGATCCCTCCAATATTCAGCCACATCCGTTGCTGCGCATTCATGTACGCCTATGGTCTGCTCTGGATCTTCACCTTTCTCTAGCTCCCTAGAGATACTGTTGAACGCCAAAATCTCCTTCGACTGGCCGTGGACAACCACCAGAGTCCAATGACCTGCATACCAGCATGGTTGTGCGATTACGGACTCTGTTGGAGACACACCTTCTATTTTAGGGAGGATAAAATCATCAATTGCTCTGCCTTGGCCACCCAAAATTCGCCCTGACTCGAATGTTGATATGCATATAACTTTTTGTGTTGGGCGTCTTTCTTCGAGAACCGAAAGCATAGCGTCGATAGTTTGGTCAGTAATATCCATCCCAAGCGTTATAAGTTCCTTGAGGTCGGTGCGTGTTAAACTGCACATATCGCCTCTCCAGATGACCTCTCTATTGTCCTTGTTGGCTGCGGTCAAGTTCAATATCATGTTGACCTCATCAGCTGACAACGTTCCCATTGCAGCCATGTCAACGTCAGTCCTGTTCCCTCCCAAGTGGACAGCCAACCTATAATTCTCCTTTTTTCCTTTTTTTTCTTTAGGCTCCTTTGAGCCACTCTCTCTTTTCTCTTTTGCTCTTCTTCCACCTTCTTCTTCTTGCCCCGCTGTTCATCTTCCTTCCTCTGCTGCTCCACGATGGCCGCCGAGCGTTGTCTTTTCACGCCCCAGTTTGGTTTCTGGGGCTTGCTCTCTTGTTCCTTTTCCTCTTCTTTATTCTTCTCTTCCTTCTTCATCCCCTCCTCCCTCTTCTTCTCTTCCTCCTTCTCCACTCTCTTCCTCTCTTCTTCCTTCTTCCTCTCTTCTTCCCTCTTCTCCTCCTCCTCCCTCTTCTTCTCTTCATCCTTCTCCAATCTCTTTCTCTCTTCTTCCTTCTTCCTTCTTTCCGTCCAACTTCTCATTCGTGGAAAAACTCCAGTTCTGGGCTCCCCCAATTTGAATTTCTCACAAAGCCACACCTTCAAATGGAAAAAATCAACTGTTTAGAACGACTCAACAAACATACGTTCATATTCTAAATAGACACAACTTAATCCAAACAGACAGACAACTTAATCCGAACAGACACACAACTTAATCTGAACAGACAAGTACTTATTCCGAATAGACACAACATATTCCGAACAGACACTCAACATATTTCGAACAGACAAACAACTTATTTCGAACAGACAGACAACTTAATCCGAACAGACAGACAACTTATTCCGAACAGACCCACAACATATTCCGAACAGACCCACAACATATTACGAACAGAAACACAACTTAATCCGAACAGCCACACAATTTATTCCGAACAGACCCACAACATATTCTGAACAGACACACGACATATTCCGAACAGACACACAACATATTCTGAACAGACACGCAACTTAAACCGAACAGACACACAACTTATTTCGAACAGACACACAACTTATTTCGAACAGACACACAACTTAATCCGAACAGACACACAACTTATTCCGAACAGACCCACAACATATTCCGAACAGACACACAACTTAATCCGAACAGACACACAACTTATTCCGAACAGAAACACAACATAAACCAAACAGACACACAACTTAAACCGAACAGACACACAACATATTCCAAACAGACAGAAAACTTAATCCGAACAGACACACCACTTAATCCAAACAGACAAAAAAACCTAAAAACACTTACTTACAGTATTGCCACACAACCGTCGACGTTCCCCTGCCTCATAATGAGGTTCCCTGCCTTTCTTCTCTCCTGCAATTCTAAGCTGGCTTTCTCCAGGCCCCCAACCAGGGCTTCGTGAACTGCACTTACCCATGCGTATCTGTTTATGCGTCTGATGTTCCTCAAATGGTGCATGAACCATTGCTTCGGTCGAAGTGTTCCATCATAGAACAAAAAATGGTTGAAGATGAAAGAAATCAGGAGACGAACGTACTCCTCTATGTCGCCCATGGTACTGCTTGCCAGCAGATGACCTAAAAGTGTTGTGTTGTCAAGGTTCACCCCTTCTCGCCTCTGTACACCTAATGGTTCCATCACCACGGTCTTCCCATGCATACGTAACCCCAAAATTAGGGCAACGTCTTCCGGTGTAAGGGGAACTACCCCTGATCCTATTCTCATCCTCACCTCCTCTGCATCATAGTGTTCGACGAACCAACCAACTATTTCGTTGTCCGTAGTAAAGTTAGGAAGGTCTAGGAAGTGACTGAAAGGGGTGCTCCAGAAAACCTCCTTCTCAACCTTCTTCATCCTGTCAAACTGCTTTCGGATAGCCGTCTAGGAGCACCGGGATTCCCGGAAGTAGTAGGTGGTTCCCTAAAACAAAAAAGTGAAGAAATGAAAGTTCATAAAAAAATAACGACCCAGGGGAAAAAATTTATAGACCCACCGGTTCTGGGACAGGTTCGCTATCGACGGCAGGAGTCGAAGAATCCATTATCGTTTAATCGGGAAGAAAGAAAGCCGGAAAAGGTTCACAGGTACGCTTCCTCCGTTCACAGGTAATACAACGAGAAAGAAAGCGAGACTCTCTCTTTCAGTCTGGATATTTTTTTATCTTCCTCGGTATCCGAACCTTCATTCGTAGGGTTTCTGCCGCTGTCTTATCTGGAAAGCAACCGTCGTTCTTCGAAAACCGTCAAAAAATAAAAATAAAAATAATTTAAGGCGCGTTTGGAAAGGTTGACATGACAATCCCAGTAGACGCTGACTCACCAACTTTTGGGTGCCACGTAGGGCTCGTCACGGACGCCATCGTCCGTGTATAACGACCCATGATAAGGTGATACTCAGATTTACTTGTCACGATTGACATAGAGGCCAAATTAATTAAATGTATATATATCATGGAATTAATATAGGATGGTATACATAGTGATGATACCAACAATTCCTTGCATGCACTCTTTTTTATAATTAGTGGTCGTTCATTCTTCATGTCTCATGTTTTCAACATGGTGAGTGAACAACGTACTGATTAGTATCATATATATCATACCTCGTACTCATATTATATATCTTTTATTTTACCCCAATATTGTGTTACTTTAGTGTTTATTATTATATTTCAGGTATTAGGTAAGAAAGAAGAAAATAGAAGAGAAAAAAGACTGAAACATAAGAAGAAAAAAAACATAAATAAAGCAAAATTGACATGCCTGTCATACACAAGGACCCATCAGCAAGAGGGAAGGACCTGGACGTAAGTCCGGAGAGATCAAATAGCAAACTGAGAAATTTCACACTATCATGAGTGATATTTTGACAATTACATTCAGACGCATACTCAAATGACTGACCAAGACACACTCCACGTGAAGAATTGAAGAATTTAAGTAGACGTGCAAAATTTGGTCGCATCTGACACAAAAGATCCGCCAGTGGCGGATAAAAAGGGTCAGAAGATGACATAATTTCGTGCAGATTTGGATTATGTGTTTATATCTGTTCTGGGAATGTTTCAGTAGTCCTACACTGGGGGATTGTCCCAACTTGTCCATTTCATGTCTATAAATAGAACTCTTCTTTCTCCTTTGTAACCTACCCATTGCTTTGATAGTCATTCTTTCTACTTGGAGTAAGTCTTTGAATCAAAGCTCAAGGTGGAGAGGATGTCACTTTGTAATGTGTCGTGTAAATAAAATATTTCTTTTTAGTTAGATATTTTTCCTTTAGTCTTACATGCTTTCTTTCCTTAAATCTTAGCATAATTAGTTAGCTTAGTGAGTAGAGAGTGGATCCACCCCATTTAGGGTGGAGGTGATGTAGATTATGTGATGTATTAGCGATGAGTTCTTTTATTTGTGTCATTGCATGTGCTTAATGTAGATCTATACTCGTAGCATGCTTAACTTGTATTAGATGGGATAATGTGCAAACTAGGTAGTTATCTCATGCTAGTTTTAAGGTTCGACCCGTATTTGTCACATCTTCACCGATGTTGTACACTTGCGGTCATTAAAAATCATCAATGAAGTTTCTCCTGCCTCGTCTCTTATTCTTCCTTCCTCTTATTTAGTAGAGTTTATTTCTTGCTTAGTAGTGTAGTGTAGGAGAAGATAAACATATTTTGTAATCTTTCTTTCTCAATCAAGTTTTAGTTTCTCATTCTTTATGTTCTTGTCTTTCCTTTGATGCAATTTTTATTTCATTGCTTTGGCTTGATCTAGTTTTATTTAGTTGTTTTTATTTTGTATTTTCTTTGTTTACATGAGGATATTTGAGTAATCCATCCCCATTGGGGGTGTAGAATGATGTGAAGTGTGAATTGTGAGATTGGGGTGTGTTTTAGTCTTAATCTTGGAGTTTCACATGATTTTCATAACCATTTTGTTTGGTTTCTCACTCTTGCATTTGATAAGTTAATGATCTTAATTGATGCTTAACACATGCTTTAGCTAGTGACCCCACTTTATGGAGAATGATGAGGTGTGGATAATGTTGGAGTGGGTAAGGAGATAAGGATGGCATGTGGGGAGCATGTGCTATTGTCGGTCTCATCTTAATTAATGTCTTGTATGTTTTAATGATATTGTTAGATCTTAATTCATGTGGATACATAGTTGGTGTTGTGGTTTATTAGTAGCATATCATGCATCATATTCATGCTATATATCCTTAATTTTACCCTAATTTTGTGCTACTCGAGTGTTTGTAGTGTATTTTCATGTATTAAGTAATAAGAGAGAATTGAGTGCTACTCGAGTGCTGTAGTGTATTAGGTATTAATACGAAAGAGAAAATGGTTTAAATATAAGAAGAAATGACTTAAATAAACTAGACAAGTTCGTCATACACAAGGACCAATCTGCAAGATGGAAGGACCAAATTGCAAATCAAGAAACTCCACACCATCATGAGGAGCATTTTGGCAATTAAATTCAGGCCCAAACTCCAATAACTGATCCGAGTGCACCCCACGTAAATAATTGAAGCACTAAAAAAGATATATGAAATCAGATCACATCAAACAAAACGTAACCACCAATTGGCAGTCGATGTTGGTCAGTATCTGACCCGGTTTTGCATGGTTGTGGATTATGTAGTTTGTGATCATTATAGGTATGTTTCATTAGTCCCTCATTAGGGGATTGTCCCCAATTTCCTTTTTCATGTCTATAAATAGAACTTCTCTTCCTCCTCTGTAAACTATCCATTGGTTGGTGGTCATTCAAAGTACTTGGATTAGGCCTTTGAAACAAAACTCAAGGTGGAGAGGATGTCACTTTGTAACGTGAGTCATGTAAATAAAATATTCTCTTTTAGTTAGATATTGTTTCCTATAGTCTTGCATGCTTTGTTTCCTTCAATCTTTGCATAATTAGTTACCTTAATGAGTAGAGAGTTGATCCACCCCATTTGGGGTGAAAGTTGTGTAGATTATGTGATGTGTTGGTGATGGGTTCTTTTTGTGCCATTTCAGGTGCTTGATGTAGATCTATTCATGTAACTTGTTTAAACTTGTATTAAATGGGATAATGGCCACACTAGTTACTTGTCTCATGCTAGATCTAGAGTTTTATCTTGTTGATTGTAATGGTTTATCTCAGTATGGTAATTGACTTGTTATGGATGCTTGATTAGTAGAGAATGCATGAATGTATTAAGTTGTATGGATGGTTAATTGATGTCCTAATGACCACACTAGGTACTAAGTTCATTCTTGAGAACCCAAAGTTTATTTTAACTTTATGTCTAACTATATTAGTCATGTATTCATGTAAACGTAGTTGATGTTAATTACACTTCCCACTAGTTTCTAGTTCATTTCACCTACCTCGCACACTTGTGCCTGACTGACATCATTTCATGCTTATATTTGTATCTTATATCCATTATCTTTCACCTAAACAATGCTATGTCACGAGTTTTATGTTTAGTTTTCAGGAATAAATAGGTTTGAAGAGATGAAGGATAAAAGGACCCAAAAGCTGGGAAAAAGGACTGAATTGTGAGATCTGGGGACCAAGATGCAAGGAAGAAGGACCTGATTGCAAGACAGAAGGACCTAAGAGCAAAACAGAATACTCCTCACCATCATGGGGAGTATTTTGGCAATTCTATTCGGGTCGGAGCTCCAACATGCAAACTAGATGCATCAAATACCAACAAAGCCTTCCAGAAAAGCCCACAAGAAATTCCAGAGCGATCCGGACACTGTAGACCGCTAATTAGCGGTCACTTTTGTCCCAAATGTGCTCAAATTGCTCCAGCACATGTATTAGAGGATTTTTAGTCTATGTGTGGTATCTGTTTAGTCCCACATCGGGGGATTGTCTCGGATTAGCTTTTTTCATGCCTATAAATAGAACTCTTCACCTCCTTTTGTAATCACTCCATATTTTAAGTGGCTATTCTTCCTACTAGAAGTGAGGCCTTGAAGCACACACTAAAGTAGGAGGATGCTACTTTTAATGTGAGTCATTTTATCAATAAAGTTTTATGTTTCTTTCACTGTTTGTTTGATGCTTCTTTTATTGTTGTGCATGTTTTAGTTTAATCGTCTTTTAATTCTAGCTTAGTTTTAATATGCTTTCTTTCCATAGTTTAATAATTAGTGTAATGTTTAGTGAGTAGTTCCATCCCTTTGGGGGGTGGAGTAGATGTACATACATGCATTAGAGAATGTGATGAATGCTTTAATTTCAATGTGTTGATTAAACATGAATGTATGCTTGCTTGTTTAGGATAGAATTTACAACTTGATGAGTTTTGCCAAAATGATTAGACACCTCTCATGCTTGTTTAGGTTCTGAAATAAACACCTTGCATATGTAAATGTTAATCAACTAAGTTGGTGAATAGATTGATAGGTTTTGCCATAACATTTAGACACTTCCTATGCTTGATAAACACCACCTTCATGTGCTTAAAGAATGTATTCTACACCCACCTCTTTACTTGTGTGCACTCACTCCACCCCTTAGGGGTTTTCCATTCCTGAAATTCCAGCATTCTTGTTTTGTTCTTAGCTTAGTTCTTATTTCATCGTTTGTTTGCTTCTTTCACATTTCATACTTCTTAGAGTAGTTTAGTGTAGAGTAGCGTAAACAACTTTCTCCCCCTGTTTTTCGCCACTTGATTTCGTGCAAACAAGAGGCTGCTCACCTCCCTGAGGACGACCCGTACTTGCCACCGCTTCATCGCGGCCGTGCACTTGCGGTTTAAAATAAAACGTTCAACAAGTTTTTGGCGCCGTTGCCGGGGAGGTGCCAGTCCAGACTCTTGTTTGGACGATTCGAGTGGATTTAATTTGTGTTTTGTAGTTTTGCTTTGTTTCAGGAGACTTGGAGTCGTCCATAGGAACGCCTGGAGAAGTTTTGAGTCAATCTGGGCACTTCAGACTGCTAATCAGCGGCCTGAGACCGCCAATTGGCGGTCTGGTAAGCTCGTTTTTGTCTCTTATTTCTTTGGTTGGTTTTCATAATTGATGTAGTGATCTGGGATTTCATTTGGCATGTTTTGACTTATAATTTGTTCCCAGATCAATAATCAAACCTCCCTTAAGCAACTTGGACCCTAAAAACTCAAAGCAAAAGATTAGGCATTTTTTTGTTTAGGCCATGCATCATGTATGTGACTTAGGCATTTAGATTGTCTTTTATCTTAGCTTTATTTTCTGTTGCTGAGAGTTGGCGTGAGGTACACACCTTCTACTCTCATTCATGCATTTCGTATGAACATGCATTAGTTAGTAGGAAGTGCATTGAAACAAGTGTGAGTTGAGCGTTTGGTTTGGATAGTTGATTGCTAGATTAGGACTCCAAAACGCTACTAAGGAGGGGCTGTCCCATAAAAGATAAGGTGGGGGATTTCATCACCCTTTCCTTCGCCCCACAAACCACACTAATAAAGAGCCTAATTTTTAAAATCAAGTAGACATTGGCCCTAAGGATTTCGGGCGCATTACGAGAGTGATCCGGTCCCGACCATCATGACCTGATCGGCGTTGCCCACTTTGTCGATAGTAGGAGAGACGAGATCCCCGGATCTTGGCTCACTTGCTGGGCTTTGTGGTCCTCGTTGTAGGGAGGTGAGGCGTGTTGAGGCCGTGTGACCTCGCAGTTAGGCGTCGTCTAGCTGTAAGGACCTATAGCGACCTTAGGATTGCTTGAGCCTTGTTTGCTTGTGTGCTTCTACTTGTACCCATCCGCTGTAGCTTAAGGACTTCTTCCCTTCTCTCCTGAGTCATTCTTTCTCTCCTGTGTTCCCCCGTCTTCTCCCCTACGTACATTCCTTGAAAAAAAGAAAAAAAAGAAAAAAGAGAAGAAAAAAAGAGAGAGTTGTGGTTTGTGTGTGCACCTTTGTGCATGCTTTCGTGGACACGAGACGAGAGTGGTCGTTTGACGAGGAGCGTTGTCAATCCGGCTTCGGTCATCGATTTCTCGACACCTTCCTCCTCTCGTGTCGCACGTAGTTCGGGTCCAATGGTTGCTAATTTCCGTGAGGAGGAGCAGTTGCTGGACCCACCTGCTCCACCAGTGCTTCCAGTTGTCGTTCCCATACCTCTTCGTGATCGATGCTACCCGAGCCGTACCGCTCTACCCTCATGCATCGTATTACCAGAGGCTAATGGGAACCATTTTGAGGTTAAGCCTCAATTCATTTCCATGCTCCCTCATTTCACTGGGAAAGGTGAGCCCTATATCTTTCTCAGGGAATTTGAGGAGGTCTGTGCTATGTTCAAGCTGCAACAACTTAGCACAGACTCCATCCATCTTAGGCTCGTTCCTTTTGCACTAAAGGATGACGCCAAGAAGTGGTTATACAGCAACCAGGCGAATTCCTTTAGGACTTGGGATGAGTTTCAATCTGCATTCCTCAAGAAGTATTTTCCAAATCATCAGACTCAAAAATTGAGGAACGAAATCAATTCGTTCTATCAACATGAGACCGAATCATTTCATGCATACTTAGAGAGGTTCAAGGAGCTACTATCCTCATGCCCTCACCACGACATTGAGTTGTGCCGCCTGTGTCAGATTATCTACGAGGGTCTTCACATTCCATCCCGAACGCTCCTTGAGTCCATGTGTCAAGGAGAGTTCTTGGGAAAGGATGAAAGGGAGGCATGGGCCTTCCTAGAAGACCTCGCTGAGAAAACCATGCAGTGGGAGAGTGTGAGGGAACCACCTGCATCATCTAGTATAGGAGCGAGGATCGCGAATGCAAACTCGACTAGATCGGGTGCCGCATTTGCTATCGATACCACTACGACCACCGAGGCACGCATGGCGGCCTTAATGCACCGTATGGATTCGATTGAGCTCCAAAACCGACAAAGTGCACCTCACATGTCCACATCTGGTCTAGTTCCTTGTCATTCATGTGGTAGGATAGGTCATGTAGAGAGCGAGTGTGAGTCCATTCCTCCTGAGATGGAGCGTGTCAACGCCATCTATGACAAAGCTAGGAATGACCCATACTCATCATCTTATAACCCTGGATGGAGGAACCACCCCAATTTTTCATGGAACCAAAATAATGCCCTGGGTGGTCCTTCAAACTCCTCTAGACCACCTTACCAATCACACCAACCTCCCATGCATGCACATTCCTATCAGCCACCCCAAACGCAAACCACCAATCCATCGGGTTTCCCAAATTCCAATAATATGGAAACCCGATTCAATTCGCTTGAGACCTTGACTCGTGGACTTGAAAACTCAATGAAAATTTTTATGTCAACCACGAGTCAAGTTCTCACTTCAAATCAGCAGACCATCAAATCTCTAGAGCTTCAGATGGGCCAATTGGCTCAGTCTGTACATGAAAGAGAGAGAGGGTCTTTTCCTAGCCAGCCTGAGGCTAACCCCCGCATGTACCAACAACAACAAATGCAAAATGAGAATGTGGTACCTCGGGGGAGGCAAGTGAACCATGTGGAGGAACCTGTTCACCATGTCAATTCCATTGTGACCTTAAGGAATGGAAAACAGGTTGACAATCACATCTCCTTGCCACACCCACCACCATCTATGCAGCCCCCCAGTGGGAATGGTGGTGAAGAAGAAGCTGAGGGTGAGGATAATACACCAAAGCTTTCTTCTCAGGCACAGCAGAAAACCTACCTGCCAAAAGCTCCCTATCCAAGTAGGTTAAACAAAAAGCAGAGTGACAACATGGACAAGATAGTAGAGGTGTTTAAGCAAGTAAAGGTTAACATCCCCTTGTTGGATGTCATCCAACAAATACCTCAATATGCCAAAGTGTTGAAGGATCTCTGCACAACCAAGAGGAAGACCAATGTTCCTAAGAAAGCATTCTTGGCTGCAAATATCAGCTCACTTTTGTCAAATCCTACCTACACAAAATACAAGGACCCTGGGTGTCCTACCATTCAGTGTACGATAGGGGACACTAGATTGAGCAATGTTTTGCTTGATTTAGGATCAGCGGTCAACCTCCTCCCATTCTCTGTTTATCAACAGTTGAACTTGGGAGAATTGAAACCAACTAAGATCACCCTCCAACTGGCCGATAGATCCATTCGTATTCCCATGGGGATTATCGAGGACGTGCTTATCAAAGTTGGAGATTTTATATTTCCAGTCGATTTTGTTGTCCTCGATACCAATCCTGTTGCGAACACCCACTCTCAAATACCTTTGATTTTGGGTAGACCATTTCTGGCAACCTCCAATGCCTTGATTAATTGTAGAAATGGTCTCATGAAGCTCTCATTCGGTAACATGAGTGCCGAGTTTCATGTGTTCAACTCTGGTAGGCAACAGGAACCCATGGATGAACCTTTAAATCTCAATCTCATCCGCCAATTGGAGAAAGCACCACAAAATCAACGAACACCTCTAACACCAATGCAACCCGTTGAGAATGTTTGTAGGCTCAGCGAAGACTCATTGCCTGTCTTTGCAATGCAACAGAGTGAGCTGGCCTCGAACATGAATGTCCAAAGGGAGTGTTCGTTGCATGATTCAGTTGAGAGTACTAGTGAGAGTGAGACACCTCATCATATGCCTATACAAGAAGGTGTCTCTACCTCATGTCCCATGGCCATTGAGCCATTTGAGCTTCATATCGACTCCAACAAGGACCCACCTATGACCGAGCTTATGCTTGATGATCTAAATGATGGTGGGAGGTCCTTGTTGGATGACTTGGGGAGAAGCCCCATTTTTAGTGATGCAGGTCTGCTGCATCCATCGAATGAGCCTGAGGAACTCATTCCGATGCACCCGCCTATTGGTTGGAGGGTTTTCTTCGATGAGCAATTAAACCCTAGTGAGGCAACACAATTTCATTCTTTGTTGCCCACACCCAACCAATATCATGAGGGGTTCGAGCCTTTCAGCTTTGACCTTTCACCTCTCATGACACCTCAGAGTATCAGTGGAGTTTGCCCATCTCGGCAAGTCTCTGGTCCTCCTGACTTGATGTTCTCATTTGATGTTCCTTGACCAAATGATTATGAGAATATCTTGGTTGATGTATATATCTTAAAAAAAAAGAAAAAAAGAAAAAAAGAAAAAAAAAGTGTGTAATAAAAGACTCCTTCAGTGAGCATCGATTGTTGTGTGCCCCAACCCTTGTGTACTTGGGCCCAATCTCTTCACGTATTTATCTCCCTTCTTCAGCTTCTCACAGGTTTTGAGGGAATTTGGGTTTGTGTCCATCAACATGACCCTGAACGTCCCTTTGTACTTCATGTTGGTGAGATGTTTCCCTTTTCATGCATATCTCCATGTAGTATCTTGCTCGCATTCATTGAGGACAATGCATGAAATAGGTGTGGGGGGTGTTTTACGTGTGTACAGAGTCGAGTCTTTTTCCTTTAGTTTTATTTTCTTTTGTTTGTACTGCTAGGGTCATGTTAGTGTGCCGCATTTAACATTGATATATCTGCTTGCCATGATCCTTGGGTGACTTGTCTTCTTTTGCTTGCCGAGTGCTTTAAAATTTTCACATTTCTTTCAAAATCTTCATGTGTTTGCGAAAGAAAATGTTTTTGTGGGTTTTGCGTGTGTTTAGCATGTCCAAAACCGTTGAGAGGCAAAGTAAAAAGAAAGCTCCCAAAATTGTCTTGAACTTGATGCATTAGGATTTCTAGTTTATTGGCTTTAGGTCTTGTCGAGTCGTTAGGATGCACCCTGGTTTTCCCTCAGGGGACGTGTAATCATAGGGTTTCAGTACTCAAACATTTAAAGAAGTCCACCCTGAACCTAGTGAGTCAAATAATTCGTGTCTGTTAGTATAAGGAAGTTTGTCGTAGTCAAGGGCCCTTAATCTCTTTTTGTGAAACTTAAGTGTAGGGGTTTTGGTTCCCATGTAGATAAATAAATAAGTGGTGTTCTCTCTTCTCGCACGGCTCCTATCACTCGGGAAAGTAGGTCTGAGGGGACTTTGTGCCTGGTGCTTTTGAGTCATCTGACTTGGGATGCACTGACCGAACTCCCGTTACACGGGTTGTAGGGATCGCCTTATGTGGAGATTTGGGGGAAGGTGTACGTGATAGTGTAAGTCCTCATAGCCAATGACGTACGAAACCTGACCCTGGGAGAATCAAACACCAACCAATAAATGCTCCAAAGAAAAAGAAAAAAAAAGAGTCAAATAAGAACCAAAATGGACTTTAACGTTGTATCACATTCAGAAGTTAAGGTTGCCCATGTCTTTCACTTAATTCCTTAGTTAACTCTCACGAATAACTCATTAGGCTAGGTGTGTGGACTGATTACATATATAGAGTCGACCCGTAGTATTACCGCATCCCATGATCGACAAAATAAGTCCAATGAGTCGTGTAGCTAGATTGATTAATGCATCTTGTTCGGATTTTGTGGGTATATCCGCTGAAAACCCTCAGGAGACAACACTCCTCCTCCTTGGTGACAAGGAGGTTTAATGGCTTGTTGCACGTGCTAAGTGCAACCGTGATTCCTACGAAAGTGAGTTAGGATTTCTTGTTTTTTCGTATGCTTTTCTCTTTCTTTGTTTTGCTCGGGACTAGCAAAAGTTAGGTGTGGGGGTATTTGATTGACATCATTTCATGCTTGTATTTGTATCTTATATCCATTATCTTTCACCTAAACAATGCTATGTCACGAGTTTTATGTTTAGTTTTCAGGAATAAATAGGTTTGAAGAGATGAGGGATAAAAGGACCCAAAAGCTGGGAAAAAGGACTGAATTGTGAGATCTGGGGACCAAGATGCAAGGAAGAAGGACCTGATTGCAAGACAGAAGGACCTAAGAGCAAAACAGAATACTCCTCACCATCATGGGGAGTATTTTGGCAATTCTATTCGGGTCGGAGCTCCAACATGCAAACTAGATGCATCAAATACCAACAAAGCCTTCCAGAAAAGCCCACAAGAAATTCCAGAGTGATCCGGACACTGTAGACCGCTAATTAGCGGTCCAAGACCGCTAATTGGCGGTCACTTTTGGCCCAAATGCGCTCAAATTGCTCCAGCACATGTATTAGAGGATTTTTAGTCTATGTGTGGTATCTGTTTAGTCCCACATCGGGGGATTGTCTCGGATTAGCTTTTTCCACGCCTATAAATAGAACTCTTCACCTCCTTTTGTAATCACTCCATATTTTAAGTGGCTATTCTTCCTACTAGAAGTGAGGCCTTGAAGCACACACTAAAGTAGGAGGATGCTACTTTTAATGTGAGTCATTTTATCAATAAAGTTTTATGTTTCTTTTATGCTTCTTTTATTGTTGTGCATGTTTTAGTTTAATCGTCTTTTAATTCTAGCTTAGTTTTAATATGCTTTCTTTCCATAGTTTAATAATTAGTGTAATGTTTAGTGAGTAGTTCCATCCCCTTTGGGGGGTGGAGTAGATGTACATACATGCATTAGAGAATGGGATGAATGCTTTAATTTCAATGTGTTGATTAAACATGAATGTATGCTTGCTTGTTTAGGATAGAATTTACAACTTGATGAGTTTTGCCAAAATGATTAGACACATCTCATGCTTGTTTAGGTTCTGAAATAAACACCTTGCATATGTAAATGTTAATCAACTAAGTTGGTGAATAGATTGATAGGTTTTGCCATAACATTTAGACACTTCCTATGCTTGATAAACACCACCTTCATGTGCTTAAAGAATGTATTCTACACCCACCTCTTTGCTTGTGTGCACTCACTCCACCCTTTAGGGGTTTTCCATTCCTGAAATTCCAGCATTCTTGTTTTGTTCTTAGCTTAGTTCTTATTTCATCGTTTGTTTGCTTCTTTCACATTTCATACTTCTTAGAGTAGTTTGGTGTAGAGTAGCGTAAACAACTTTCTCCCCCTGTTTTTCGCCACTTGATTTCGTGCAAACAAGAGGCTGCTCACCTCCCTGAGGACGACCCGTACTTGCCACCGCTTCATCGCGGCCGTGCACTTGCGGTTTAAAATAAAACGTTCAACAGTGCCTCATGTAAACAAGACTCACTCACTCACACACACACACACACACATACCTACACACCTCCACTCCATGGGGGGTTTAGTATAATGTTGATTCATTCATAGTTTAGTGTAGTTACTTAGCATAACTGATTGACATCATTTCTTGCATATCTTTGTGTCTTATATCCATTATCTTTCACCAAAACAATGCTATGTAATGAGTTTAATGTTTAGTTTTCAGGAATAAGTAGGTTTGAGAAGGAGAGACTATAAATGGACCTAATAGCAGGGAAAGGACTGAGTTGAGAGACTCGAGGACTAAGATGCAAGATCAAAGGACCTGAATGTAAGACCGAAGGACCAATGAGCAAACAAAAATACTTCACACCATCATGGGGAGTATTTTGACAATTCTATTCGGGTCGGAGCTCCAACAAGTGAAGTAGATGCGTCAAAGACAAACAAAGCATTCCAGAAAAGCCCACAAGAAAATCCAGAGCGATCCGAACATGTAGACCGCTAATTGGCTGTCACTTTTGGTCACTGTAGACCGCTAAGATTTATGTGGGGCGTGTATTAGTGTGTATTTAGTCTATTTCTGGTATTGGTTTAGTCCCATACAAGAGGATTGTCCCGGATTACCTTTTCTATGGCTATAAATAGAACTCTTCACCTTCTATTGTAATCACTCATTGTTTGGTGGTATTCTCTCTACTTGGAGTAAGCCTTGAAGCAAAACTCAAAGTGGAGAAGATTGCTACCTTCAATGTGAGTCATTTTAATAAAATAATTGTTCTTAGTTTCTTTTAATCTTGTCTTTTAATTCTTGCATGCTTCTTTAGTTTTACTTTCCTTTCCTTTTAGCTTCTTTAATATTTCTTTATTGCTTAGTTTAATTTCCTTTCTGTATAATGTTTCATTTTGTTAATGTAGTTAGTGTAATGATTAGTGAGTAGTTTCATCCCCATTTGAGGGGTGCAGAAATATGTGATGTGATTATGTGATGTATTAGGTTTGTGTTATCTTAATTCTTTGAACCTTATATGATTTCCATAACCATCTAATGAGATTTCACTCTTGTCTTTGATATGCTAATGCTCTTGAATAAAGCTTAGCTTATGCTTATACTAGTGGACCTATTTTATGGGGAATGATGAGGTGAGGATAAGGATGCATTTGATAAATGAAACATGACTTGTAGTGTATGTGCTCTTGTTGCCCTTACCTTTATTAATGTCTGGTATGTTTTAATGATTGGGTAAATCTTATTTCATATAGAGGCATGGTGGGGTTTGGTCTTTATACTTGAGTTCATTTAGCTTCATTCCAATTATTCTCTTATATGTTTGAATGATATGATCTTATCTTATTTCATGTGGAGGCAAAGTTGAGTTTAGTTTTATTATTTTCATGCACTACATATTGTGATGAGCTTAATTGAACACGCACACGCACACACATACACATATCTTTGTATTCACAGTCTTTTCTCTACCCCCTTTGGGGTTTAGTTTTATTGCTTATTTTCCATTTCCTTTAGCATTGTAATGTAGTGTAGATCATAACTCCTTTCTCTCCTTTCTTTCCCACTCGCCTATGCACAAACTAAAGTCGACACACCTCCCTGTGGATCGAACCGTATTTGCCATTGCTTCAACGCGGCCGTGCACTTGCGGTTAATTAAAACATATCAATCAATAACCCACTCATTCTCTTCTCCTTTCCCACTCGAGTATTGGTGGAACAACAACACTCACAACTCCTTGAGGTTCGACCCATATTTGTCACATCTTCACTGACGTCGTGCACTTGCGGTCATTAAAAATGATCAATCAAGTTTTGGCACCGTTTCCAGGAAGTTGGTCACAATCGTTGTTCCCACCATTCCGGTGGGCTTTTTCTGACATTTTCTCTGTAGTTTTGTTATTGGATAGGGAAACAAGTAGACAAGGGAGCCTACAAGAGTAGGAGAGCACATTGGTAAACTTTGGGGGTCCAGAATCCTTAAACTATCTACCTGTGGCGGATTTGATGAGGAGTTTCTCATCTCTATTTCACTAGTAGGATTCTCTGCTTATTTCTACTTGATACCTTCCACTGTTGACTCCACGCATGCTCTGTTTTGATGTCAAAAATTAATTTTCTTTGCATGCTTCCCTCATAATACAACTTGGACTTTAAAAGTCAAAGCAAAAGATTGGTTGATTGTCATCTAGGTCATGCATCATTTCTAGACCTTTTATGCATTCGTATTTTCTTTGCATAACGTTTTGTGTTGTTGAGTACTGACGTAAGGTATGTGCTGTAGGATTTCGTGCCTTATAGTTGTGTATAATTTTAAAAAAATTAATGAGCATTTATGATCGATTTTCATATTTTCAATAATTTTCATATACAAAATATAGACTATACATTTCAATATATATATGCTACCTAAATATAAATTGTATAGGAGAAAATCATACCCAAAATGTTCTCTAAAACCTTTCAAAGATCCGGAGTTGTGTTGCACCTTAATCGCTTCGAAATTCCTCTAAGTTTTCACTAAAGTCTAAACACAATTTAGAGAGAAATGAGTTAGCCAATCAATGTCTAATTGAAGACTAAAATCTAGCTAATTACCTCTTTGATTCTCCTGAGAATTTAATCTCTAACACAACTAAGAAGACAATTTTAGGATGGATTTGGTGGAGAAAAATAGAGAGGGGAATTTTACATTTATATATTAACAATGAGTAGAGAAGGGTCCTATTTATAGGACTTCCTCATAACCTATTCATCTGCAACCCACTTGCACATGATTCCTTGTTAATATATCCTCTAATCCAATCATATTTCGACATGTAATCGTCCATTAACCTCCTATGACCGAATTGGAATAATTCCACCCATGAGAAAAGAATTTCTCTTACTAATTCAAGCAAAACCATTTGCAAACGGTCGACCAAAATAGTCAATCGTTCGACTGATTGATTGCAAATCATCAATTTAGTTCAAACAACACGTCCAACCAGTCGACCAATTCATAACAACCAAAATCCCTGGTTTCGGTCGAGCGACATGTCCAAACGGTCGACCATTTCTCAATCACGAAAATCCCTGATTTTCCCAGTTTCCCTTATAAAAAAGTAAAATGAAATTCTTTGTTTCCCAGTTCTGTGGTGTGACATATAGGAGGATCTAAGTTATATTGACAATGATAGAAAACACATTATATAATAAACTATAAGTGGTATCTAGCTACACATTATAATTATCCAAATAACAAAGATGTTCTGCTCACTCGAGCTAAATAGGATCCATTCAGTAATATTTAATATTACTTATGTCTGTCCCTTGCCTTATAATATTGAGAATATTATACAAAGTAGAATTCTTTGTAATATATATTCGTTTCATGATCTCTCAAGCTAATTATAAATATGTAACTATACAAAAGTTACATTGTGCACATTCTAATTCGCTTTATCAAGGGCCCATTGACATATCAACTTTTCCATCACAAGTATGTATAACCAACTAATAACTTTATCACTATACTCATTGATAGCTTTTGATAAATATCAAATCATACACTCCTTATGTGAAAAGATATAGGTCTCATATCTTAGGATTTAAAGACACAATAAATCATTAATGACACAAACACAATTCCATAATGTTTCAATTGTTAGGTCAATTCAGTATATAAAAGAAACTTTTTCTATTTCATATACTCATGTTGTTAAATATTTGTAGCGCTACAATATCTCTGTTAACCAACACGGCAATCTTAACTCGATAATTAATGTCACATGTTAATTACCATGATTGTGAATTACTTTTGATTTATGTAAACCATTATCTTTTAGAGCTCTACAGTTAAGGACCAAGAGTCTCTTCCTTAACACCTTCAAAAGACAAATACATTAATCGAGGAACAAAATGTTCAATACATTCAATTTATAATAAAAGACATTTAAAAGTGAAAATTTTAGAACACATTCTTTTTACATGCAACCATTTTCTCAATTTGGCATGGTTAAAGCATGTATTAGTTAGTAAGGTGCATTATAACAAGAGTGAGTGCTTGTTTGGTGAGTTGCTTGCTAGTTTAAGGAAAAATGATCTAATGGGGCACCACCTTAGGCCTTCAGATATGGTGGGGTGATTCATCGTTTTATATTAACCGCAAGTGCACGACCACGTTGAAGCGGTGGCAAATAAGGGTCGTCCACTGGGAGGTGTGTCGACGATTGGTTTGTTCGAAGGCGAGAGGTAAAAAGAAGGAGAGAAAGGTTGGTTACACTAAACTACACTAAGATGCAAAAAGGAAATGAAGATAAGCAATAAAACTAAGCCCCATAGGGGGTAGAGAAATAATGTGAATGTGAATATGAAGATGTGTGTGTGTGTTCAATTAAGCTCCTCACAACATGTAGTGCAGGAAATCATAAAACTACATCCAACTTTGCCTCCACATGAATTAAGATAAGACTACATCATTAAAACATACAAGACAATAATTGGAATGAAGCTAAATGAACTCAAGTTTAAAGACTAGACCCTACTATGCCTCCACATGAATTAAGATAAGACTACATCATTAAAACATACAAGACATTAGCTAAGGTAAAGGCAACAAGAGCCCATACACTACAAATTGTGTTTCCAATATTAACTTCATCCATATCCTAACCTTATCATTCCCCATAAAATAGGTCCACTAATCAAATCATAAGCTAAGCTTCATTCAAGAGCATTAGCATATCAAAGATAAGAGTGAAAACCCATTAGATGGTTATGGAAATCATATAAAGCTCAAAGGATAAAGATAACACACACTTAATACACTACATGATTATATCACATATTTCTCCACCCCAAATGGGGATGGAACTACTCACTACTCATTACACTAACTATATTAACAAAAGAAAGCATAATACTGAAATGAAAGTTAACTAAGAAAGCAAGAAGTATTGAAGAAGCTTAAAAGGAAAGGAAAGACTAAACAAACATGCACAAATTAAAAGACAAGATTAAAAGAAACTAGAAGAATTATTTTATTAACAAATGACTCACATTGAAGGTAGCATTCTTCTCCACCTTGAGTTTTTGCTTCAAGGCTCACTCCTTAGTAGAGAGAATGCCACCAAGCAATGGGTAATTACAATGGAAGGTGAAGAGTTCTATTTATAAGCATGGAAAAATGTAATCGGGGACAATCCCCCAGTGTGGGACTAAACCAATACCAAAAATAGCCTAAACGAACATTAATACAAGTTCAGGAGAAATTTGGGCGGATCCTGAGTAATATGGACCGCCAATTAGCGGTCCAAGATCACCAATTGGCGGTCCAAAAACTTCGGATCGTGTTGGAATTTGTTGTGGGTTTTTCTTTCTGGTATCGTTGGTCTTTGATGCGGTTACTTGACTTGTTGGAGCTCCGACCCGAATCGAATTGGTAAAATACTCCCCATGATGGTGTGGAGTATTATGTTTTGCTCTTAGGTCCTTCTGTCTTACATTTAGGTCCTTCTCCTTGCATCTTAGTCCCCAGATCTAACAATTCAGTCCTTTTTCCCAGCTTTTGGGTCCTTTTATCCTTCATCTCTTCAAACCTATTTATTCCTGAAAACTAAACATAAAACTTTAGCATTGCTTAAGTGTAAGATAATGGATATAAGATACCAATATGAGCATGAAATGATGTCAATCAAATACCCCCACACCTAAGTTTTTGCTAGTCCCGAGCAAAACAAAGAAAGAGAAAAGCAAACGAGAAACAAGAAATCCTAACTCACTTTCGTAGGAATCATGGTTGCACTTAGCACGTGCAACAAGCCGTTAAACCTCCTTGTTTCCAAGGAGGAGGAGTGTTGTCTCCTGAGGGATTTCAGCGGATATACCCACAAAATCCGAACAAGATGCATTATTCAATCTAGACACTCGACTCGTTGGAAATATTTTGTCGATCATTGGACGCGGTAATCCTACGGGCCGACTCTATATAGGTAATCAGTCCACACACCTAACCTAATGAACCATTCGTGCAAGTTAAATAAGGAATTAAGTGAAAGACATGGACAACCTCAACATCCTCAAGTGCTACAAAGTGTAAAGTCCATTAAGGTTCTTATTTGCATTACCATTTTTTTTCTTTTTGTTTCTTTTCACATTTTTTTCTTCTTTTTCTTTTTATTAGTTGGAGCTTCATTCTCCCAGGGTCAGGTTTCGTGCATCATTGCCCATGAGGACTTACACTATCACGTACACCTTTCCCCAAATCTCCACATAGGGCAATCCCTACCACCCGTGTAACGGGAGTTCGGTCGGTGCATCCCAAGTCAGATGACTCGAAAGCACCAGGCACAAAGTCCCCTCAGACCTACTTTCCCGAGTGATAGGAGCTGTGCGAGAAGAGAGAACACCTACTCACTTATTTCTTATCTACACATTAACCAAAACCCCTACACTTAATGTCTCACAATAGGATTTAGAGGGTCCTTGACTACAACAAACTTCCTTAAGTTAACAGAGACGAATTATTGACTCACTAGGTTCAGGGTGGACTTCATTAAATGTTTGATCACTGAAACCCTATGATTACTCACCCCAAGGGAAAACTGGGTTGCATCCTAACGACTCGATAAATCCTAAAGTCACTGTACTAGATATCTTAATGCATCAAGTTCAAGACAATTTTGGGATCTTTCTTTTTACTTTGCCTCTCAACGGTTTTGCACATGCTAAACACACGCAAAACCCAAAAAACATTTTCTTTCGAAAACACATGAAGATTTTGAAAGAAATGTGAAAATTTTGAAGCACTAGGCAAGCAAAAGAAGACAAGTCACCCAAGGATCATGACAAGCAAATACATCGATATTAAATGCAGCACACTAACATGACCCTAATAATGCACACAAAAGAAAATAAAATCAAAGGAAAAAGACTCAACTATGTACACACGTAAAACACCCCCCACACCTACTTCATGCATTGTCCTCAATGAATGTGAGCAAGATACTACATGGATTTATGCCTGAAAAAGGAGAGATCTCACCAACATTAAGTACAAAGGGAAGTCCAAGGTCATGTTGATGGACACAAACCCGAATTCCCTCAAAACTTGTGAGATGCTAAAGAAAGGATACAAATACGTGAAAGAAATGGAGCCCAAATACACAAGGGTTGGGGCTCACAACAATCGATGCTCACTGAAGGAGTCTTTTATTGTACTTTTATTATATATAACTATGTACACACATAAGTTCCCATCTTCATTTGTCAAAAGACATCAAATGGGAACCTCAAGAGTGGGTCAATGCACTTGGAAAGGGAACCTGACACCACGCGGGGCCAGAATACGCATGCGTGGGCCCCCTTCACAAAGAGCACCGGATGAAATGAGAGGTTCATGAATTGGACGCAAAGGCGTCTCATTCAAAGGATCAAACTGAAAGAGCTTGAACCTCTCAAGAATTTGGGAAATGAGGGGCAACGGAAGAAGAGTTTCTTCCGTTGCGCTGCTGAAGTTATGATCGCCAATCCAAACTCTCCAACCAACAGGCTGGTGCGTGGAACGAGGTCAAGAACCTCGTTAGGCATGTCCGACACACCAGGTGAACAAATAGTGGGTCTCATACCCAAGGTATCCTCCAAGGAACTCCTAATACCCTCATGAGCAATGTAGTTGTTTGATGTTCCATCATTTCCAAGATGATCAGGAACAATAGTGAGAGGCAAACTCGCATCAGGTTGTTTGAAATTGAGGGGACTAGGGAGCTCTTGCTCCACCAGAGGTGAGTCCTTAGGAGGTACAATAATAAGGTCATGTGGCTCAAGGGCCACGGGACAAGAAGATAAGGCACAATCCTGTGCCGACTCATAAAGAAGCAGGTCCATAGTATTCTCAATTGGAATCGAATCCTCCACCAAATGATCGTGAATTGAAACCCCAAGTCCCTCAGACTGACTAGGAGTTTGACTTTGAAAGATTGTGCTTTGAATTTGTGGATGTGGTGGTGGTTCGATTTCAGAAGGTAAATCCTCATGTTGACAAGAAAGGTTACCCTCCTCACGTTCATGGAATTGATGTGTCATTTGACTCACTTGCATTTCCATATTTTGCAAGGAATTCAAGTTGGACTTCAATAAAGTTTGAGTGGTTTCCATGAACGTTTGGAGGGTTTGTTTTAAGGAATCAAATTTGGGGTCAACAGTGAGGTCCAAGTCAGAGCTTGGGAAATTGTGGGTTTGGGTGTTGATGGGCTGAGAATGAGTCCAATGATTTGAAGTGGGGTGTTGGTAGAATTCTGGGTATTCGGGAGGAGGATACGGGGGTGAAAATGAGGTATAAGAATTTGGATAAGAATTGTCTCCCCACGAATCCATCACTCTCGGGTTGTACGTGGATGCGTAATGGTCACATTGAGCATTTTGGGAAAAGGTATGCTCATACTCAAGTTCAGGGGGAACATAAGGATATTCCCCGATAACATGACCACTCAACCCACAACAGTCGCACGGTATGGCTACTGGAGCCACCAGTGCACTCATGTCGTCTGCCATACGCATGAAAGAGGCCAAAGTTTGTTGTAATGCCTCAGTTTGTTGACCAGCATATGATCCGATATAACTAGATTGTGGTCTAACAGTCGGTGCCTGTCTCATGTTACCCCTATATGAAGATTGCTCAGTCACACAATGAAGATTATCCCAACCAAAAGGGGTGTTCGTCTGAGCCACCCCCGGTTACATGGGTCTGGAATACCAGGAAGAATTGTCCTGGTCCCAACAATTATATGGATGGTCACCCATGTAACCATCCATGTCAACAAACAACTCTCGAGTCGACCACTCTCACCACCACGAGACTAAGCTCACAAAAAGTGCTCGACTCGACCCTAAAACGCTACTAGAGAGTGTAAAGGGGAGGAGACTAAAACGAAGAAGTAGGTGAGAAGAAGATGACTCAGAGGAGAAGGGAAGAATCCCTAAAGCTAGCATGGGTGAAGGGATCAGGTAGAAGCCTAATGGTGAGAATTAAATTTATACCGCAAGTAAACGGCGTCAATGAAGACGTGGCAAATACGGGTCGAACACAAGGAGGGAGAGATTCTGTTATTAGTGTGATTTCGATTGGGGGAAAGAAGGAGAGAAGAAATAATTGGGTTTTGAGATTTTTGGATTTTAATTATCTAAAGCAAGAAACAAGAACAATTAAAACTAAAACAAGAACAAAGATGTGAATTCCGTCGGGTGGAGGTTTAGATTTAAGGTTTAGATTAGAGAATTCAGAAACTTATAATAAATCATATTAGTTATGAAGCATTACATGATAAATGATTTAACATAAACTCAAGTAATCAAAATAGACTAATACGAACTTAAAATAATAACATTTACTCGTCTTCTCTTCACCCTAAATCCGTCACCTCCACCCTTGGGAAGGAGTTAGAAACTCATAGAGGGAGGAAGAAGGGGTCCTTGAGACATTACAAAAGAAAACTAAAAGTAAGAAATAAAAGACAGAATTTTATTAATGAAAAGAAGAATACAAAACTAAGATTAAGAATAAAAACTAACACCAAAGACTAAGGACCCTTCTAACATCATTCTCGGGTCTATTTATAGTTGCTACAAGGGATCTAGGTATAATATTGGAAAGTACACGTGTCCAGACACGACTGGACGAAATTGGAGCACACGGATCGACTAGGGGGCGGCGGAATCGCCGCATGGTGTGTGTGATCTGCGGCGGAATCGCCGCACATCATGCTCTGATTTGGTCCAGATTTTGGTTGAATGTTTATGGTATGATTTGATCCTCCTTTACGCGTCTGGATTGATTCTTTCCATTCTTTTGAGTTCCGGATTAATTCCTTCACATATTTGGAGATATACATTGATTTTTCTATATATTTTCTCCAAGAGAATAAAGGCTACTCGTGATTTGCAATTAGGTCCTTGACTTTTTGCAGTTAAGTCTCCGGCTACTTTTGTGCTTAAGTCCTTGTTCTTTTTGCAATTAGGACTTGAATGCTTTTATGCTTGGGATGCATTTCCATTCGTAACCCGATAATCTTGAACTTGGTCTTTATGATAGAAATGAGTCTTTTTCATGCGTTTATGCTCGGGATGTGGGTAAATTGCATTCAGGTCCCTGTAATCTGTAAATAAGACTAAACACATACCTTAGTAGCATTTATTGATGTAAAAGTAATCTAAATGAAAGACATATGATGCAATGTATGCAATGCATCAAATACCCCCACACCTAGATTTTGCTAGTCCCTAGCAAAACAGAATATAAGAAAAATGAAAACAGGGAAATCCTAACTCACTTTCGTAGGAATCACGGTTGCACTTAGCATGTGCAACAAGCCTTTAAACCTCCTTGTTGCCAAGGGGGAGGAGTGTTGTCTCCTGAGGGTTTTCAGTTGACACACCCACAAAGTCTTAAATCAATATTCCATTAATAGCTCTTAATATCTCCACCTTAACCTTATACATCTCACTTAGAATTCTTGTATGCTCATTATATGAATCTAACTCATAAAAAATATGACTTGGTCTTTATTCCGCCAACATTCACACCACTAACCCTTCTACACATGTTTATCACTTGAATTATTTTGCACGCCTCCTCTGGTGGTGAAGTATCATTCGGATCAACCATGGCATGGATCATTCTTTTAGCTTTGGGCCTTGAGTATTTTTTTTTCTTTTCTTCCGTGATTCAACACATTTGCTTTTTGACACTTTTACCCTTTTTGCATTCGTGTAGCGAGTTTGGTCGATAATCCCGAGCTGGTAGACTCAAGTTACCGGGTTTCAAGATACCCCTACGGACCAGTGACTCAAAGGCTTGGGCTTTTGTAATCATTTTGCAGAATGTGTTTTCCTCACCTTATTCCTTTATTTTTAATTTCCTCAAGGCTTAATTGTTATTAGAAGTCCACACTTCCCGGTATATTTTCCTCAACCTCTGCTTTTTATCAACCACTTCAAAGATTTGATTCATCCAATTTAAGTGCATACATATCTTAAAGGGCAATGGGTTATTTCTTTGGAACTTAGATTTATGTCATAATTTCTACAAGCAGAACTATATAATAAGGAACAAAAACTCAATGCAATTTGTACACGGGTTTTGGCAGTTCAATCTTAAGCTATGTCATGAAACATTGATTTTATTTATTTATTTATTTATAAAAGACAGATATATAGATAAATATATACATAAACACCCCCCCACACCTAAATCATGCATTGTCCTCAATGTATGCAAATATATAGCAAATGCACTTATTACCTTGATGAACTGCGGTGGAAGGGTGGAATTTGCTCAAAGTCAACCATAGTCAGAACTGGATTGAATGACACCATATTGGTGCATGTGTCCAGTTGAATTGTTCCTCATGTTGCAATGAGCATCCTGAGTTACAGGTTCCACACCCCTCACATAAATTGGTTCTCTTATTTGCTCGAGTGACGGTGGGTGTGTAGATGAATTCCTCCCTTTTTTCTTACTTCCTTTTTGATTTTGTGACGATTCAGAAATATTATAGATACGCGATTTCATCACAACATCACTTTGATTGCATGTTATTTCTGGCTCACTATCAATATGAAAGATATTAAATTCAGCTTTTAAGTTCCCAAAAGATAATTGCATGAGCCCATTTCGACAATTTATCAATGCTTCCGAAGTGGCTAAAAAGGGTCTGCCTAGAATTACAGGGATTTGTCGATTAGGATTTACAACAGGTGCAGTATCTAGTACGACAAAATCCACTGGGTAAATGAAGTCACCAACCTTGATCAAAACATCCTCTACTATGCCTCTTGGTTTCTTAATAGAGCAATCAGCAAATTGAAGGGTTGTCTTAGAGGGTTTGAGTGGACCAAGGTTCATTTGCTCATAGACAGAGTATTGGAGTAGGTTAACACTAACACCAAGGTCTAGAAGGGCTCTGTTGATAAAAGTATCTCCTATTGAACATGAAATTGTGGGACATCCAGGATCCTTATATTTTATAGGAGATGTGTTGGACAAAATAGAACTTATGTTTGCAGTTAAGAATGCCTTCTTTGGTACGTTTGTTTTTCTCTTTTTAGTGCACAAATCTTTTAAGAATTTAGCATAAGCAGGTATTTGTTGAATCATGTCTAAGAGTGGAATGTTCACCTTAACTTGCTTAAATACTTCCAAGATTTTCTCTATTTGTGCACTTGAGTTCTTTTTGAGTCTATTGGGAAATGGGGCTTTAGGGACATAGACTCGCTCAGGTTCAGGTTGAGCTACGGGTTCAGATTTAGTAGGTGGGGTGGGCGTTTCAGATTGGACGTCGGGTTCAATGGTTAGGTCATATGTGGCAGTTTGATGGCTAGATTGATTAGACGTTCTAGGATTTACCACATTATTATCAATCTGTCTTCCGGACCGTAATGATACTACTGCATTTATTTGCTGGAACGATCCTTCCTCATTAACCATTTGAACCGGTCTAGGGTTGTTATTTCCTGAAGGTGCTTGATAGGATTGATATGAGTTATTAGATCTAGGGTTCACCTCAGGTTGACTTGGAAACCGACCCTTTTCTCTTTCACCTACTATTTGTGCTAGTTGGCTGACTTGTGTCTCTAGCCTTTGGAAGGTCTGGTTGGTTGTTTGTATAAAAGTTTTCATCAAATTTTCCAAGCTTGTCAACCTAACCTCATGATCATTATTGTTACTAAACCCAGAAGATGTATTATTTTGGTTATACGGGTTTGGTTGTTGTCTAGGAGGTTGACCCTGTTGGTTTGATGAGAAATTGTAATTATTACGCCAACCCGAGTTATAGGTTGATGCGTATGGGTCATTTCTAGCATGGTTATACATGGCATTAACTTGGTCCCATTCCGCACAATCCTCCTTTACATGACCAGTCTGACCACATCTAGAGCACGGGATAGTCGAGGCTTGATTCACTCGGTTTTGGGTTTATAGCTCTAAACTTTCCATTCTGCGCATAAGGGTAGCTAGTTTTGCTTCAGCCGCTATGTTCGCATCTACAGCTAAGACACCTGGTCTGGGTTGACTTGCTATTCTAGATCCAATACTCGGGTTAAGCGGTGTTCTAGCATTGTCCCATTGCATACTATTTTCAGCTAATTCCTCGAGAAAAGTCCAGGCATCATTTTCATTTTTCGACATAAAATTCCCTTGGCTTACGGATTCTACCATAACCCTAGATGTGGGTGTCAATCCCTCATAAATAATTTGACATAATTGCCATCTCGGAATTCCATGATGAGGGCATTGGGTCAGAACACTTTTGAATCTTTCTAGATAGGAATAGAACTCTCGCTCTCAGACTGAACGAATGCAACAATTTCATTCCTAATCCTCATAGTCTTATGGTTGGGGAAATATTTTTTTAGGAATACTTGAACAAACTCAGCCCAACTTCTAATGGATCTTTCGGCTAGACTATATAGCCATTTCTTAGCGTCGTCCTTTAGTGCAAGAGGCACAAATTTCAGACGCACTGCCTCTTCAGGGATATGCTGGTATTGCATAAGAGAGCAGATATGGGTCTTCCCTAGAGGTGAACTTAGGCAACATACTCATGTATTGTGCCTTAAGTTCGAAGTCGCGACCCGGTATGGTGGGCATAACGATGCACGATGGCTGAGCAGCCATCGCTGGATAGCATCGATCCCTCAGAGTTATAGGTTGTGCAACAGGCGGGTCCACTACGTTCTCACCCATTGGATCCGGGTGAGGTGGTGCCACAGGTGGATTGGGGTTAAGTTCCAGACTAGAATCTAGATGAACTCGTGAGAGTCGATTACTCAAGTCCCGAATCCAAATCTGAGTGCACCGGGTTGAATCAATTTTTGAATTCAAATTCGAAATTTAAATTCCAAATTTAATTTCAAGAATTAATTACAATTTTTTTTTTAATTTTCGTTTTTTTATGTTTTTTTTTCAAAAGGGAAACAAACAATAGAATGAGGCAAGATGAGAAAGGAATCCTAATCTAGAGAATTTAGGTGAGAAGAGAAAGAAGACTCAGATGAGAAGGAAAACCTAACTCTAAAGATAGAAAGAGGGTTGGTCAGAAAATTCCTAAGAAAGCACGGTTCAAACAATCCTAGACCTAGTGTCGCTTAGATCTAGACGACTCCTAACTGGTTGAGTCGAATTGATTCGCTTGATTCACCTCCCTCACTAATCAAACCAACTTGGCCAGGCCGTGTATAGCTAGTGGGGGCGCTTCCGACAGAGTCGGTGCCAATTAGACAACCACTTCGCTTGGAAGACTTACGTCAACACAAAAACACTTTCTAGACACCAAATTAAATTCAATCGGCTTCAGGTCATAGCAAGTCAAACCAATTCTTCTCCTTAAATGAGTCCGAGTCCTTAGGGGCCAATGTCTAATTGATTTTAAATTTAAGGCTTAGGTGACACTTTAGGATTGTGATTTGTGGGCCACGGAAGGGTGATGAAATCCCCACCGTATCTTTGCCTACGGAGTTGCCCTTAAGATAGTTTAACTTAAATCTAGCAAAGATAGTCAAACAATGGTCTTTAGTGGGGGGCAATTGCAAGGTTGTATGCAAACTAAATTATATGCTTAAATGCAATCGTTAAAACGTGATACGTACCTTGCCTCCAGCACTCTTCAACAATAAAAATAATTTGCAAGAATTTAGCAAGAATAATGCAAACAAAACACTAGATGATGCATGCACTAAGGCCTTTCTAATTTTGCCAATTTTAGGTCAGAGTTGAATTATTGCCAATTATGGAATTTTTCCCTAACACATGCAGTTCTAATAAAAGGAAATTTTCTGAAAATAGAAATTACGAGGAAAAGAGGCAACAAAGATTACCTTATGCAATGCTCAGTCGGGTTCACCGCCCGCTCTCGAAATTTCAGATGCTCTACGCGTCCACCCAGCGATGATGCGCGTCCCAGAAAAAGTTGAAGCCCAGACGCTCCAAGTGTGCGGCGGATTCGCCGCAAGTTGTTCTTCAGGTGCGGCGATTTCGCCGCTCGTTTAGCTCAGATTGTGCTCGGATTTCGCCGTGCACTCTGTTGTCTCCTGAAACACAAATCCAAATACTCAGATCGCGCACAAGATAAACAGAATAAAATCGAAATTAACAAAAAAAACAAAATCTGCGTCGCCTCCCCGGCAACGGCGCCAAAAACTTGGTGAGAATTAAATTTATACCGCAAGTGCACGACGTCAATGAAGACGTGGCAAATACGGGTCGAACACAAGGAGGGAGAGATTCTGTTATTAGTGTGATTTCGATTGGGGGAAAGAAGGAGAGAAGAAATAATTGGGTTTTGAGATTTTCGGATTTTAATTATCTAAAGCAAGAAACAAGAACAATTAAAACTAAAACAAGAACAAAGATGTGAATTCCGTCGGGTGGAGGTTTAGATTTAAGGTTTAGATTAGAGAATTCAGAAACTTATAATAAATCATATTAGTTATGAAGCATTACATGATAAATGATTTAACATAAACTCAAGTAATCAAAATAGACTAATACGAACTTAAAATAATAACATTTACTCGTCTTCTCTTCACCCTAAATCCGTCACCTCCACCCTTGGGAAGGAGTTAGAAACTCATAGAGGGAGGAAGAAGGGGTCCTTGAGACATTACAAAAGAAAACTAAAAGTAAGAAATAAAAGACAGAATTTTATTAATGAAAAGAAGAATACAAAACTAAGATTAAGAATAAAAACTAACACCAAAGACTAAGGACCCTTCTAACATCATTCTCGGGTCTATTTATAGTTGCTACAAGGGATCTAGGTATAATATTGGAAAGTACACGTGTCCAGACACGACTGGACGAAATTGGAGCACACGGATCGACTAGGGGGCGGCGGAATCGCCGCATGGTGTGTGTGATCTGCGGCGGAATCGCCGCACATCATGCTCTGATTTGGTCCAGATTTTGGTTGAATGTTTATGGTATGATTTGATCCTCCTTTACGCGTCTGGATTGATTCTTTCCATTCTTTTGAGTTCCGGATTAATTCCTTCACATATTTGGAGATATACATTGATTTTTCTATATATTTTCTCCAAGAGAATAAAGGCTACTCGTGATTTGCAATTAGGTCCTTGACTTTTTGCAGTTAAGTCCCCGGCTACTTTTGTGCTTAAGTCCTTGTTCTTTTTGCAATTAGGACTTGAATGCTTTTATGCTTGGGATGCATTTCCATTCGTAACCCGATAATCTTGAACTTGGTCTTTATGATAGAAATGAGTCTTTTGCATGCGTTTATGCTCGGGATGTGGGTAAATTGCATTCAGGTCCCTGTAATCTGTAAATAAGACTAAACACATACCTTAGTAGCATTTATTGATGTAAAAGTAATCTATATGAAAGACATATGATGCAATGTATGCAATGCATCACCTAACTAGCAAGCACGACTCAAACAATGTAAGGCAATGAGTCCTTAGGCTATACGACACCTAACTTCGAGGTCACTAGCCTCGACACGCCTCACCTCCCTACAACGAGGACCACAATGCCCAGCAAGTGATACCAGATCCGGAGATCCAGTACCTCCTACTATCGACAAGGTAGGCAACGTCGATCAGGTCATGACGATCTCAACTAGATTACTCTCCTAGTGCGCCCTCAATCCTAGGGCCAATGTCAACTTGCTTTTAGTTAAGGCTTTATAAAGACTGATTTTTGGGGCCAAGGAAAGGGTGATGAAATCCCCCAACTTATCTTTTATGGGACATCCCCTCCTTAGTAGCGTTTTGTTCCTAAATCTAGCAATCAATCGCTCCAATCAAACGCTCACTCACTATTGTCTTGATGCAATTCCTACTAACTAATGCATGGGCATACGAGATGCATGAATGAGTGTAGGTAATTGCGTACCTCATGCCAGCGCTCAACAACTGAAAATAAAGATAAAAGAAAAGACAACTATATGCCTAAGTCAATACATGACGCGTGACCTAAACAAGTAAGAACGTCTAGTCTTTTGCTTTGGATTTTAGGGCCAAGTTGATAAATGGGGGAGTGATTAATGATCTGGGAGCAAACTAGAAGTCACAACATGCAAAATATGGCTCCCAGATAACGAAAGTGAAGCAATAAACCACCAGAAGAAAAATGGAAGCAGGAAGACCTCACCAGGCCGCCAATTGGCGGTCCCAGACCGCTGATTGGCGGTCCGTTTTGAAGTGTTGGTGCTCCAACTCTTCCAGTAGCCTCCCCGTGAGCTCTAGGATCCCTGAGACTAAGAAAAACTGGAAACAAAAAATTAAAACCCCCTCAAATCGTCCAAACCAACGTATGGACAGAGCACCTCCCCTGCAACGACACCAAAAACTTGATTGATCGTTTTATATTAACCGCAAGTGCACGGCCACGTTGAAGCAGTGGCAAATACGGGTCGTCCACTGGGAGGTGTGTCGACGATTGGTTTGTTCGAAGGCGAGAGGTAAAAAGAAGGAGTGAAAGGTTGGTTACACTAAATTACACTAAGATGCAAAAAAGGAAATGAAGATAAGCAATAAAACTAAGCCCCATAGGGGGTAGAGAAATAATGTGAATGTGAATATGAAGATGTGTGTGTGTGTTCAATTAAGCTCCTCACAACATGTAGTGCAGGAAATCATAAAACTACATCCAACTTTGCCTCCACATGAATTAAGATAAGACTACATCATTAAAACATACAAGACAATAATTGGAATGAAGCTAAATGAACTCAAGTATAAAGACTAGACCCTACTATGCCTCCACATGAATTTAGATAAGACTACATCATTTAAACATACAAGACATTAGCTAAGGTAAAGGAAACAAGAGCCCATACACTACAAATTGTGTTTCCAATATTAACTTCATCCATATCCTAACCTTATCATTCCCCATAAAATAGGTCCACTAATCAAAGCATAAGCTAAGCTTCATTCAAGAGCATTAGCATATCAAAGATAAGAGTGAAAACCCATTAGATGGTTATGGAAATCATATAAAGCTCAAGGGATAAAGATAACACACACTTAATACACTACATGATTATATTACATATTTCTCCACCCCCCAAATTGGGATGGAACTACTCAGTACTCATTACACTAACTATATTAACAAAAGAAAGCATAATACTGAAATGAAAGTTAACTAAGATAGCAAGAAGTATTAAAGAAGCTTAAAAGGAAAGGAAAGACTAAACAAACATGCACAAATTAAAAGACAAGATTAAAAGAAACTAGAAGAATTATTTTATTAACAAATGACTCACATTGAAGGTAGCATTCTTCTCCACCTTGAGTTTTTGCTTCAAGGCTCACTCCTTAGTAGAGAAAATGCCACCAAGCAATGGGTAATTACAATGGAAGGTGAAGAGTTCTATTTATAAGCATGGAAAAAGCTAATCGGGGACAATCCCCCGATGTGGGACTAAACCAATACCAAAAATAGCCTAAACGAACATTAATACAAGTTCAAGACAAATTTGGGCGGATCCTGAGTAATATGGACTGCCAATTAGCGGTCCAAAAACTTCGGATCGTGTTGGAATTTGTTGTGGGCTTTTCTTTCTGGTATTGTTGGTCTTTGATGCGGTTACTTGACTTGTTGGAGCTCCGACCCGAATCGAATTGGTAACATACTCCCCATGATGGTGTGGAGTATTCTGTTTTGCTCTTAGGTCCTTCTGTCTTATATTCTGGTGCTTCTCCCTTGCATCTTAGTCCCCAGATCTCACAATTCAGTCCTTTTTCCCAACTTTTGGGTCCTTTTATCCTTCATCACTTCAAACCTATTTATTCCTGAAAACTAAACATAAAACTCGTCACGTAGCATTGCTTAAGTGTAAGATAATGGATATAAGATACCAATATTAGCATGAAATGATGTCAATCATGGGGGATTTTATCACCCCTTCCTTTAGCCCAACAAAACACCTCTCAAAAATCCTAATTTTAAAAACAAGTATACATTGACCCCTCGGGACCTCGAACGCATTAGGAGAGTGATTGAACATTTTAATTAACCGTAAGTGCATGGCCGCGTTGAAGCGGTGGCAAATACGGGTCGATCCACAAGGAGGTGTGTCGACTTTAGTTTGTTCGAAGGCGAGTGGGAAAGAAAGGAGAGAAAGATTGATTAAACTAAACTACACTAAACTAGTAGCATCAGGGAGGTGTGTCGACATTGAAGGTAGCACTCTTCTCCACCTTGAGTTTGCTTCAACGCTTACTCCAAGTAGAGAGAATGCCACCAAGCAATGGGTGATTACAATACAATAGAAGGTGAACAGTTCTATTTATAGCCATAGAAAAAGGTAATCCGGGACAATCCCCCGGTATGGGACTAAACAAATACCAGTAATAGACTAAATACACACTAATACATGCCCCACATAAAACTTAGCGGATCCGGACCAAAAGAGACCGCCAATTAGCGATCATGGACCGACAAATTGGTGGTCTACCGTGTTCGGATCGCTCTGGATTTTCTTCTGGGCTTTTCTGAATGGCTTGGTTTGTCTTTGATGCATCTACTTCGCTTGTTGGAGCTCTGACCCGAATAGAATTGCCAAAATACTCCCCATGATGGTGTGAAGTATTCTTGTTTGCTCATTGGTCCTTCGATCTTACGTTCAGGTCCTTCGATCTTACGTTCAGGTCCTTCGATCTTGCCTCTTAGTCCATGAGTCTCTCAACTCAGTCCTTTTTCATGCGTTTAGGTCCTTCGATCTTGCCTCTTAGTCCTTGTGTTTCTCAACTCAGTCCTTTTTCATACGTTTATGTCCTTTTATGCATCTTCTCTTCAAACCTATTTATTTCTGAAATTCAAACATAAAACTCGTCACGTAGCATTGTTTAGGTGAAATATAATGGATATAAGATACAAATGTAAGCATGAAATGATGTCAATCAAATACCCCCACACCTAACTTTTGCTAGTCCCGAGCAAAACAAAGAAAGAGAAAAGCATACGAAAAACAAGAAATAGTAATTCACTTTCGTAGGAATCACGGTTGCACTTAGCACGTGCAACAAGCCGTTAAACCTCCTTGTCTCCAAGGAGGAGGAGTGTTGTTTCCTGAGGGTTTTTAGCGGATACACTCACAAAATCCAAACAAAGATGCATTATTCAATCTAGTTATACGACTCGATGGCTCATTTTGTCGATCATTGGACGTGGTAATGCTACAGACTGACTCTATATATGTAATCAGTCCACACACCTAGCCTAGTGAATCATTCGTGAAAGTTAATTAAGTACTTAAGTGCAAGACATGGACAACCTCAACATCCTCAAGTGAGACAAAGTGTAAGGTCCATTAAGGTTCTTATTTGCATTACCATTTGTTTCTTTTTGTTTCTTTTCTTATTTTTTTCTTCTTTTCTTTTTATTAGTTGGAGTTTCATTTTCCCAGGGTCAGGTTTCATGCATCATTGCCTATGAGGACTTACACTATCACGTACACCCTTCCCTAAATCTCCACATAGGGCAATCCTTACCACTCGTGTAACGGGTGTTCGGTAGCGCATCCCAAGTTAGATGACTCGAAAGCACCAGGCACAATGTCCCCTCGGACCTACTTTCCCGAGTGATAGGAGCCGTGCGAAAAGAGAGAACACCTACTCACTTATTTCTTATCTACACATGAACCAAAACCCCTACACTTAGCGTCTCACAACAAGATTTAAAGGGTCATTGACTTCAACAAACTTCCTTAAATTAACAGACACGAATTATTGACTCACTAGGTTCGGGATGAACTTCTTTAATTATTTGAGCACTAAAACCCTATGATTTCTCACCCCCGAGGGAAAGCTGTAGGATTTCGAGTTTAATTGCACATATTTATTTTCGAAATTTTTATGCACAATAAGGATCAATTACAATTTTTCTATGATTTGTTTCATGCATGCATCAGTTTGTTTCAATAACTAGTTTCAAAACTTTATTAAAACAAACATGGGCTCCGAATTTCATACCAAGAAGTTCTCTAAAACTTCTTGACGATCCGGAGACGTTGAAGATGCTTGTCGCTGCGCCGGATGCCTCCGAGTATTCACCAAACTCTAAATAAGATCGGAGAGAGAAGAGCTAGCCTCTCAATCTCCAATAGGGTTTAGAATCTAACAACTAACCCCTCTTTAGTTCCCTTGAGAAGAAGATCTCTGAAAACTAAAACTAATACTCAAGAATTAATGGAAATTCGTGGAGAATTATGGAGAGAGATGTTTGCACAAGAAGATAATGAATTAATTAACAAGGTAATGAGATAAACTTGTATTTATAAGTTCTCTCCAAATTACCTATTCATGTGTAACCTCTTGCCCATGATTTCATGCAAACTTCCATCTAACCATCCATTATTTGCTAAAAAAATCTTAGCCACAATTAAATTAGTTATGGACCAATTCCATGCATGATCTAATTAATTCTTAAATTAATTCTGCATAAAACCGTCTGGACCGGTCGACCGTTTCGAGGTTCGGTCGACCGTTTAGAACGAGTTTCGGTCGACCGTTCATAACTCGGTCGACCGTTCGTAACAAAAATATTTCATCACGATGTTCGGTCGAACGACCGATTATACTCGGTCGACCGTTCGTAACAAAAATATTTCATCGTGATGTTCGGTCGACTGACCAATTATACTCGGTCGACCGAAAACGAACAGACAAAATTCTTGTTACCGATGCGACATTCGGTCGACCGTTTAGCATTTAGCGGTCGACCGTCTTTGCACAGTACTTGCAGACTTGTCAAATTTGGTTTAACCCCTACAAAATTTGACATTTCGGGATTAGTAGTATGTTCACAACTTATGTAACATATTATCCTATGTAATGATAAATCATAACACCCCATAATATTTACATCACATATGAATTTAATTTAGATTCTAATTATGTTATTAATCACAACATAATTTTGATTTTGCTTGTTCACCACATGTGTCATATTTTCTACATTAAAATCCGACACACCTTATGAACTCAAAATTCCCATTTCTTGTTTCCCAGTTTTGTGGTGTGACCTATGGAGGATCTAAACTAAGTTGACAGTGATATTAAGAGCTTAATATCACAAGCTATAATCGGTATCTAGCTACACATTATAGCTCCCAATTAGTTAGATGTCTTAATTCCACTCGAACCAAAACCCGATCCATTTAGTGATGTAGTGCACCACTTGTGGTCGTCCCTTACCTCATGATATTAAGAATACACACAAAGTAGTATTGTGTCATATTTGTATTAGTATTCATTTCTTGATCTCTTTAAGCTAGTTATAAATATGTGACTTAACTCAAATCACATTGTGCACATTATAACTTTGCTTTATCAAGGGGCCCACTAATATCATTACTCAATTAAGATGGGCAAGACAATCTTTTGACTAACTATCTTCTCCAACAAAAGTCATACTTAACCAACCAATGCCGTTACACTACACTTATCGATAGCTCAAGACACTAGTCTAATCAAGCATTTCTTAAGTGATCGGATATAAGTCTCATATCAAAGGACCAAGGACACAGTAAAACATTAATGACACAGAAAACACAATTCTATAACGTTTTACTTATTAGGTCTATTCAGTATACAAAAGTAGTATTTTCCTCTTTTGTGTACCCGTGTTGTCACTCACTTGTAGAGCTACAATGATCTATGACCAACACGACAATCATAACTCGGTAATTAATGTCCCATGTTAATTACCATGATTGCGAATATCTTTTGTTTTATGTAAACCAATATCTTTTAGAGCTCTACGGTTAAGGACCAAGAGCCTCTTCCTTAACACTTCTAAAAGACGAATAACATAAACAAGGAACAAAATGATTTCTCATTGAATTCATAATAATTGACATTTAAGAGTAAAACTTTTAGAACACATTCCCTTCAATCTCCCACTTGTTATTAAAGTTTTCTCTCACATACATTCTCAATGTATAAAACAGTAATAACTAGGGTAAACCCCATTCCATATCAATCATCAAGCCAATCTACATGGTTCCTCAATCCCATGGACTCGAAATGTATTTTGCCCTTGGCTTGGGATAAGGGTTTTGTGAATGGATCAGTTGTGTTGCTGTTGGTGTCCACCCATAAAAGATTTATTTTGCCTTCGTCGATGAGGTCACGTGTCACGAAGTACATACAATCCATGTACTTCACTTTGTGGTGTGATCTAGGATCCTTGATTTGCGAGATAAATGCACTATTATCGCAAAATAACTCAATGGGTCCCTCGCTCGTGGGAACTACTCCAAGCTCTTCAAGGAACTTCTTGATCCACACTCCTTCCTTGCTCGCTTCACCGACAACCATTACTTCTGAAGCGGTGGTTGAATCGGTCGTAGTGGTTTGCTTCCAGCTACGCCAACTCACAGCTCCACCATTCAGAAGAAAGACATATCCTGATTGCGACCTTCTATCATCTGGATCACTCATGAAACTCGCATCCGAGTACCCTTTGGCTACCAACTCCCTTTGTCCTCCATAAACAAGAATCTTATCATTAGTCCGATTAAGGTACTTTAGGATATTCTTGACCGCGGTCCAATGCTCAGGACCTACGTTGGATTGGTGACGACTTGTCATGCTTAGAGCATACGAGACATCGGGTCTTGTGCAAGTCATCGCGTACATGATCGACCCAATTGCCGAAGCATAAGGGACATCCTTCATGTACTCTAAGTCCTTACGTGATTGTGCACGTTGAGACTTCTTGAGTTGCACACCCATACTCATTGGCACACTGCCCTTTTTGGAGTTGTTCATCTTGAACCTTTCCAAGACCTTGTCAATGTATGCACGTTGACTGAGGCCAATGAGTCTACGGGATCTATCTCGATATGTCAAAACCTTGAGGTTGTACCATGTACACATCCTCTTTCAAGTTCCCATTAAGGAACGTCGTTTTGACATCCATTTTCCATATTTCATAATCATGAAATGCAGTAATAACGAGCATTATCCGAATAGACTTGAACATGGCAACTGGTGAAAAAGTTTCATCATAGTCAATTCCTTGAACTTGAGTGAAACCCTTCGCTACAAGCCTTGCTTTGTAGGTTGTCAAGTTCCCATCCATGTCCATCTTCCTCTTGAAAACCCATTTATTTTGAATGACCTTTTTCCCTTGAGGAAGGTCAACCAAGTTCCACAATTGATTATCATACATGGATTCTATTTCGGATTCCATGACCTTAAGCCATAGTTTGGAGTCTTCCCTTTCCATTGCTTCTTGGAAGGTCAGGGGATCATTGGTATCAAGTATCATGATTTCATGAAGTCCCAGATACAAGCCGGGTTTCTTCCTTTCCTTCATTAACCTTCTTAGTTCTTTTGGTTCTTCTCGTGTTTCTCGAACTTCTTCCATAATTTCTTGAGGAGTGGGTTCACGTTCAACTCTTGAACGTACACTAGGTGGGGATGATTGAGATTCTCTTACAATTTCTTGCGAGTGTCTCTCACTCATGCTCCCACTAACCGAAGGAATCTCGGTTGGGCCTTCATGATCTTGAATGTCATCGTTCATGTCATGATCTTGTAGAGTATCTTGAGTTTCCTCAAGCACAACCCTACTCGCACTACTTTTTACTCTTTCCAAAAATTCCTTTTCCAGAAATGTGGCATCCCTCTCCACAATCACTCAATTGGAGGTGATATGCCAAAAGTAGTATCCTCTTGTCTCACGAGGATAACCAATAAAAAAGCACTTATCCGCTTTTGGTTGAAGTTTGGCCGACATCAATTTCTTCACGTAAGCCTCACAACCCCAAATTTTGACAAAATTGATCTTAGGTGTTTTACCACTCCATAGCTCGTAAGGCGTTTTCTCTATGGATTTGGATGGAACATTATTTAGTGTGTAAGCCACAGTTTGTAGTGCATAACTCCAAAAGTAAAGATGTAATTCCGCATGTCTCATCATTGACCGAACCATGTCGAGCAATGTCCTATTCCTCCTTTCGGATACCCCATTCCACTGAGGTGTACCGGGAGGGGTGAGTTGAGGTATTATACCAAACTCCTTTAGATATGAGTCAAATTCGGCACTTAAGTACTCACCTCCACAATCCGTTCGTAGAGACTTGATTTTCTTGTCGAGTTGGTTCTCTACTTCATTCTTGAATTCTTTGAACTTGTCAAAGGATTCACTTTTGTTTCTCATTAGATAAACATAGCCATAACGACTATAATCATCCGTGAACGTAATGAAGTAGCTGAAACCATCTCGTGCACTAGTACTCATTGGACCACATACATCGGAATGTATCAAATCCAACAAGCCACTCGCCCTTGGACCTTTCTTCTTGAAAGGCCTTTTGGTCATTTTTCCCATTAAACATGGTTGGCACGTCTCCAATGATTTAAAATCAAGTAGACCAAGAAGGTTAGCTTCTTGCAATTTCTTGATTCGTTTTTCATTTATGTGACCAAGTCGATAGTGCCGCAAGAGAGTATCATTCTCGTGAGTGGTCTTAAGTCTCTTGTTATTGATATTAAAGATTTGTTAAATTAATCAATTCAAGCAAATAGAGACCATTCCTTATGAATGCATTTGCATAGAAAACACCATTCTTCGATATAGACAAGCAAGAATTTGAAATATTTATATTAAAATTATCCATATCTAAACATGATACAGAAATAATGTTCTTGCTAATCGAAGGCACATAATAAACATTCTTTAGACATAAATTTGAACCACTACATAATTGAAGCACCACAGAACCTTGTGCAACCGCAGAAACGTTCGCACCATTTCCGACCTTCAATTCTACCTCGTTCCTTACGAGTTCCTTCCTATCCATGAGTAGTTGCACATTAGAAACTATGTGAGCACAAGATCCGGTATCAATTACCCAATCCTGGACAGAGGTGGCTAAATTTATTTCAATAACAAATATACCTTTGGCCTTTTTGGGGCGACGACGTTCAATCACTCTGTTGTCAAGGTCTTCCTTGTACTTGGGGCAATTTGGCCGGATCTGTCGTTTTTCACCGCAGTGAAAGCACTCCGTATTGGGAGTTTGAGATTTCTGAGATTTCCCACTTGAGGCACTCGCACGAGCACCTCCTAATCCCTTGCTCTTGATTGAACCACTTTTGGTAGATTTGCCCTTTCCTTTACCAATATTTTGGCTCCTCCCATGGACGGCAATGACATGCTTGTCCCTACCCTTGCCCATGTCAACTTCAGCAGTTTTGAGAGCGTTGTGCAGCTCCTCAAGACTCATCCATTTTTCACGCACGTGATAGTGCATCACAAAGTCCTTAAAGGACGGGGCTAGAGAGCCAAGAATCATATCTTCAGCAATGTCCTCGGGCATTGGTGAAGAGAACTTTGCCAACTTCTCAAGGTACCCTTGCATCGTGAGAAAATGCATGGATACCGATGTTCCCTCCGCCATATGACACCTTGTGAGTGCGATGGTGGTCTTATAGCGCTCCTTTTGGGCACTATCCATGAACATCTTAGACAAAGCCTCCATGGTCTTCTTGGGTTTTGAATCCAAGTATTTCGGTTGAAGTGAGTCACCCATGGATGCTAGCATGAGACCGTGAACTTGGTTCTCTTGGTCTTCCCACTTGGCTTTAGCCTCTTTCTCTTCATCGGTTAATCTCTCATTCCATTTTGGGATTGGACCTTCCAAGATGTGAGATAGTTTCTCAAACTTTAACACGATGTTGAGTTTGAGTTGCCAACTTATGAAGTTCGAGCCATTATTTGCTAAAGGGTGTTTTTCTATCATGGATCGTACGATAGGTTGGATGTTCGACATTTTTCTACAAAATAAATCATACAAGATTTTAATGCCAATTTTATGTTTATCATACATACATACAAATGTAAATGCTGCAAATAAAAAATCTTGACCATAAATGCAACAATCCAAGAACCCATCAATTGTAATATAGACTAGCTAAGGGCTATCGAATACATTACAATATCAAGGTAAGAAAAGCATTTTCTAATCACAACCTTTTTGAATTTTAGCAACCTTAGCATCTTCAAACTCTTGTGATTCTTGTCATTTTAATTATGATGGAATATGACCTATCCTCGCAAGAAAAACGTTTTCCCAAAACCGAGCGAGGGCTCTAGGTAATGTTAAGAAAACTTATTTTCATTTGATACGAGATATGTTTATCCATTGTATTCACAACTAAACATACTTGGGGTTCACTAGGGTGAAACACACCTCATATGTCTAATTGTGGCACAACAATAGGCAACCATTATATCTCCCACTATTCCCAAAGATGAAGGGAGCTATCTCCCGCTAAGGGCGAGCAGAGTATCCCTCGATCAATGGCTGCTAGTGGATGAAAAAAGAAGGAAAATCACTCTTAATTTTGTGGGACAATTTCATATATTAACATGTGATTCAGAATTTTAGGTTGTCATGCATATTATCATTCATACACATCCTACCGTTCAACACATTCATCACATGCATAGCAAGATTAAAAACAGAAATTAAACCATTCACACAATCCACATCGTGTGAGTTTATATGTTCCCTTTGATCGTTGATCCTCGATCCCTGATCCTCGATCGATGCGCTACAACGGCGACTTCCTCTTGCACCGGAGATGTAGATTTTACAGAAAAAAAAACATGCTCCTCACATTCGATAAAAAACCGACTAGTGCAAGTCCTATGTAAAACCTCTCAAATGCAATGCAATTATCTAAAGATAGAAGGACAGAATTTGGCTTTTACATATAAATAAGCCCCTGTATAATAATAATTACAAACATTCATAGGCGCTGATTTGGAACATATAAACTCAATTCCTGCAAAGACAACTCGAGCATCCATGCCATCAATATTGCTATAAACTATACAACCTAGTTTATCAATCATCTAGAATCTCAAACAATTCATTGAAAAACATTTTGAAATCCATTAAAAAAATTTCATCCATCCACAAGTTCAAAAACAATTTTGAACCGCTGTCCATCCAATTTCCTAAACGGAAAGACGAAGCACAGTTTTTCGGTTTTGTTGATTCTCTTACAAAACAATCGTTTATGCTTAAAATGAAATTATTGCAAGTTAGACTTATGTCTAAATCATAATTCTAATAATTACATGGCATGTTTTAAACAACTTAAAACATTCAAAACGAATTTTACAAAGAATTATTCCAACAAAACATTTAAAGACCGAAAAACCGGAAAATCGAATTGTTCGAACCCTAGATGGTAAACTAAATTCGTTTGTAGTTTCAAATCATTAGAAAATTGAACCCTATGCTCTAATACCACTGTAGGATTTCTAGTTAAATTGCACATATTTAGTTTCGAGGTTTTTATGCACAATAAGGATCAATTACAATTTTTCTATGATTTGTTTCATGCATGCATCGGTTTGTTTCAATAACTAGTTTCAAAACTTTATTAAAACAAACATGGGCTCCGAATTTCATACCTAGAAGTTCTCTAAAACTTCTTGACTATCCGGAGACGTTGAAGATGCTTGTCGCTGCGCCAGATGCCTCCGAGTATTCACCAAACTCTAAACAAGATCGGAGAGAGAAGAGCTAGCCTCTCAATCTCCAATAGGGTTTAGAATCTAACTACAAACCCCTCTTTAGTTCCATTGAGAAGAAGATCTCTGAAAACTAAAACTAATACTCAAGAATTAATGGAAATTCGTGGAGAATTATGGAGAGAGATGTTTGGATAAGAAGATAATGAATTAATTAACAAGGTAATGAGATAAACTTGTATTTATAAGTTCTCTCCAAATTACCTATTCATGTGCAACCTCTTGCCCATGATTTCATGCAAACTTCCATCTAACCATCCATTATTTGCTAACAAATAATCTTAGCCACGAATTAAATCAGTTATGGACCAATTCCATGCATGATCTAATTAATTCTTAAATTAATTCTGCATAAAACCGTCTGGACCGGTTGACCGTTTCGAGGTTCGGTCGACCATTTAGAACGAGTTTCGATCGACCGTTCATAACTCGGTCGATCGTTCGTAACAAAAAACTATTCCATCGCGATGTTCGGTCTACCCACCGATTATACTCGGTCGACCGAAAACGAACAGACAAAATTCCTATTACCGGTGCAACATTCGGTCGACCGTTTAACATTTAGCGGTCGACCGTTTTTGCACAGTACTTGCAGACTTGTCAAATTTTTGTTTAACCCCTACAAAATTTGACATTTCGGGATTAGTAGTAAGTTCTCAACTTATGTAACATATTATCCTATGTAATGATAAATCATCACACCCCGTAATATTTACATCACATATGAATTTAATTTAGATTCTAATTATGTTATTAATCACAACATAATTTTGATTTTGCTTGTTCACCACATGTGTCATATTTTCTACATGAAAACTTGACACACATTATAAACTCAAAATCCCCATTTCTTGTTTCCCAGTTTTGTGGTGTGACCTATGAGAGGATCTAAACTAAGTTGACAGTGATATTAAGAGCATAATATCACAAGCTATAAACGGTATCTAGCTACACATTATATCTCCCAATTAGTTAGATGTCTTAATTCCACTCGAACCAAAACCCAATCCATTTAGTGATGTAGTGCACCACTTGTGGTCGTCCCTTACCTCATGATATTAAGAATACACACAAAGTAGTATTGTGTCATCTTTGTATTAGTATTCATTTCTTGATCTCTTTAAGCTAGTTATAAATATGTGACTTAACTCAAATCACATTGTGCACATTATAACTTTGCTTTATCAAGGGCCCACTAATATCATTACTCAATTAAGAGGGGCAATGACAATCTTTTGACTAACTATCTTCTCCAACAAAAGTCATACTTAACCAACCAATGCCTTTACACTACACTTATCGATAGCTCAAGACACTAGTCTAATCAAGCATTTCTTAAGTGATCGGATATAAGTCTCATATCAAAGGACCAAGGACACAGTAAAACATTAATGACACAGAAAACACAATTCTATAACGTTTTACTTATTAGGTCTATTCAGTATACAAAAGTAGTATTTTCCTCTTTTGTGTACCCGTGTTGTCACTCACTTGTAGAGCTACAATGATCTATGACCAACACGACAATCTTAACTCGGTAATTAATGTCCCATGTTAATTACCATGATTGCGAATATCTTTTGTTTTATGTAAACCAATATATTTTAGAGCTCTACGGTTAAGGACCAAGAGCCTCTTCCTTAACACTTCTAAAAGACGAATAACATAAACAAGGAACAAAATGATTTCTCATTCAATTCATAATAATTGACATTTAAAAGTAAAACTTTTAGAACACATTCCCTTTAAAAGCCGAGGTGCATCCTAACGACTAGATAAGTCCAAAAGCCATTATACTAGATATCTTAATGCATCAAGTTCAAGACAATTTGGGAGCTTTCTTTTTACTTTGCCTCTCAACGGTTTTGCAAATGTTAAACACACACAAAACCCACAAAACATTTTCTTTCGCAAACACATGAAGATTTTGAAAGAAATATGAAAATTTTAAAGCACTAGGCAAGCAAAAGACGACAAGTCACCCAAGGATCATGGCAAGTAGATATATCGATATTAAATGCAGCACACGAACATGACCCTAACAATGCACAGAAAAGAAAAGAAAATCAAAGGGAAAAAGACCCGACTATGTACACACATAAAACACCCCCCACACCTACCTCATGCATTGTCCTCATTGAATGCGAGCAAGAAACTACATATATTTATGCCTGAAAAAGGAAAGATCTCAACAACATTAAGCGCAATGGGAAGTTCATGGTTATGTTGATGGACACAAACCCAAATTCCCTCAACACCTGTGAGATGCTAAAGAAGGAATACAAATACGTGAAAGAAATAAGGCCCAAATACTCAAGGGTTGGAGCCCACAACAATCGATGCTCACTGAATGAGTCTTTTATTGTACATTTCTTCTTCTTTTTTTCTCTTTTTTGAATATAATTATGTACAAAATTAAGTTCTCATATTCATTTGTCAAATAACATCAAATGGGAACCTCAAAGTGGGTTAATGCACTTGGAAAGAGAACATGACACCACGCGGGGCCAGAATACTCAAGTTTGGGCCCCCCTCACAAAGAGCACAAGATGAAAGGAGAGGTTCATGAATTGGACGCAAAGGCGTCTCATTCAAAGGATCAAAGAGCTTGAACCTCTCAGGAGTTTGGGAAATAGGGAGCCACTGAAGAAAAGTTTCTCCCGTTGCGGTGCTGAAGTTATGATAGTCAATCCAAGCTTTCCAACCAACAAGCTGGCGGGTCGGAACGAGGTGAAGAACCTCATTAGGCATGTCCGACTCACCAGGCGAACAAAAAGTGGGTCTCTTACCCAAGGTATCCTCCAAGGAACTCCTAATACCCTTATTGGCGATGTAATTGTTTGATGTTCCATCATTTCCAAGATGATCACGAACAATAGTGAGAGGCAAACTCTCATCAGGTCGTTTGAAATTAAGGGTACTAGGGAGCTCTTGCTCCACCAGAGGTGAGTCCTTAAGAGGAACAACATGAAGATCATGTGGCTCAAGGGCCACGGGACAAAAAGATAAGGCACAATCCTGTGCCGACTCATAATGAAGCTGGTCCATGTTTTTCTCAATTGGAATCGAATCCTCCATCAAGTGATCGTGAATTGATACCCCAAGTCCCTCAGACTGACTAGGAGTTTGACTTTGAAAGATTGTGCTTTGAATTTGTGGATGTGGTGGTGGTGGTTCGATATCAAAAGATGAATCCTCATGTTGACAAGAATAGTTACTCTCCTCACGTTCACGTAATTGTTGCGTCATTTGACTCACTTGCAATGCCATATTTTGTATGGATTGTTGAGTGGTTTCCATGAACGTAAGGAAAGCTTGTTTCAAGGAATCAGGTATGCGGTCAACTATGAGGTCCAAGTCAGAGCTTGGGAAATTTTGGGGTTGGGTGTTGATGGGCTGAGAATGAGTCCAACGATTTGAAGTGGGGTGTTTGTAGAATTCTGGGTATTCGAGAGTAGGATACTGGGGTGAAAATGATGTATAAGAATTTGAATAAGAATTGTCTCCCCACGAATCCATCTCTCTCGGGTTGTACGCGGACGCGTAATAGTCATATTGAGAATTTTGGGAAAATGTATGCTCATACTCAGGCTCTGGGGAACATAAGGACATTCCCCGAAAACATGACCACTCAACCCACAACAGTGACACAGTACGGCTACTGGAGTCATCGGTGCACTCATGTCTTCTACCACATGCATGAAATAGGCCAAAGTTTCTTGTAATATCTCAGTTTGATGACCAACATATGATCCGACGTAACTAGATGGTGGTCTAGCAGTCGGTGCCTCTCTCATATTACTCCAATATGAAGATTGCTCAGTCACACAATTAAGATTGTCCCAACCATACATGGTGTTAGTTTGAGACACCCAGGTTGCATGGGTCGGGAATACAAGGAAGAATTGTCCTGGTCCCAACAATGATATGTATGGTCGCCCATGTAACCATCCATCTCAACAAAAAACTCTCGAGTCGACCACTCTCACCACCACGAGGCTAAGCTCGCAAAAAGTGCTCGACTCAACCCTAAAACGCTAACAAAGAGCGTAAAGGAAAGGAGACTAGAACGTAGAAGTAGGCGAGAATAAGATGACTCAGAGGAGAAGGGAAGAATCCCTAGAAACTAGCGTGGGTTGTGGGAGCGGGTAGAAGCCTAATCTAGCAAGCACGGCTCAAACAACTTATGGTTATGGGTCCTTAAGCTAGACGATGCCTAACTTCGCGGTCACTAGTCTTTACGCGCCTCACCTCCCTACAACGAAGACCACAATGCCCAGCAAGTGGTACCAAATCCGGAGATCCAGTACCTCCTACTATCGACAAGGCAGGCGACGTCAATCAGGTCATGACGGTCTCAACTCGATCACTCTCCTAGTGCATCCGAATTCCTTAGGGTCAATGTCTACTTGCTTTTAGATTAAGGATTTACTTAAGAGTTATTTTTGGGGCCAAGGAAAGGGTGATGAAATCCCCCACCTTATCTTTTATGGGATAGCCCCTCCTTAGTAGCGTTTTGATCCTAAATCTAGCAATCAACTCTCTAATCAAACGCTCAACTCACTCTTGTCCTGATGCAATTCCTACTAACTAATGCATGGTCATACAATATGCATGAATGAGAGTAGGAAATGCGTACCTCATCGCAGCACTCATCAACCGAAAGTAAGCTAAAATAAAAAACAACTACATGCCTAAGTCAAGTATGTGATGCATGACCTAAACAAGTAAGAATGTCTAATCTTTTGCTTTGGATTTTAGTGGCCAAGTTGATTAAAAGGGATTCATTTTTAATCTAGGAGCAAAATAAAAGTCACAGCATGTAAAATGGTGCTCCCAGATAACTACAATGAAATAAACAACAACCAGAAACAATTGAGAGAAATTGAAGCTCACTAGGCCACCAATTGGCGGTCATTACTGAGTGTTTCGCTCTCCCATTCCTCCAATCACCTCCCCTTGATCCTCAAGATCCCTGAAATAGATCAAAACTAAAAAAGATAAATTAAAACCACTCGAATAGTTCAAACTAAAATCTGGACAGAACACCTCTCCGGCAACAGCGCCAAAAACTTGATTGAACGTTTTAATTAACCGCAAGTGCACAACCGCGTTGAAGCGGTGGCAAATACGGGTCGATCCATAGGGAGGTGTGTCAACTTTAGTTTGTTCGAAGGCGAGTGGGAAAGAAAGGAGAGAAAGATTGAATAAACTAAACTACACTAAACTAGTAGCATCAAGGAAGGAAATGAAAGCACTAAACGAACTAAAACTAAGTGACTAATAAAAGAAGATTGAAATCAGGAATGGAAACCCCCTAAGGCGTGGAGTGTGTGTACACATGAAATAAGAAGTGATGAATGCATACAATAAGCTCAACTGTAGTTAGTGTTTGTAATGCATAAGAAGTACCTCATGGAAAGACTTATCATTCAAAGCACTAACCTAAGTGATTAATATGAGCATGACAAGTTTGTTATTAAGAACCTAAGCAAGCATGGAATGTACCTAAACATTATGGCAGAAATCATCAAGTTAAGTGTTCTCATTAATTCAAACAAGCATACTAACATTTCTCACATACAACAATGTTTAACATTCATTCCATCTACATAACATGTATAAACATCTACTCCACCTCCAAAGGGGATGGAACTACTCGCTAATCATTACACTACAAACTATATTAACAAAACAAAACTTTCTAATGAAAGGCAATTAAACTAAGTAAACAAGAAAAATTAAAGAAGCTAAATGACATTCCAAAACATTATTTTCTCCATCAGAACGAAACCTCCCAACTGTAGGATAGTGAGGGTCTCTAATTCTAATCAGTTTTATCCCTAATTACCTACTTATTTAAACAATCAATGATATGCAACGGAATTTAAACAAATAAACAAGCAAGTAAGGAATGAGAAGCAAACCACAATGGAGACGGGGGATTTACAGAGGTTCAACACCTCACTCGGGTCCCAGTCATCTCTTGCAAGCTCCGCTCGGATCACCGAGCTTTTCTCACGACTTCACGAACCAGTCCTTGTTCCGAGCCAGGAGAGAATGCTTTTACAATCTTCAAACTCACGAACAACCCTCGCCGAGCTTGACTCCTCCTCTCACAATCTGAGAGGGACACTTCAGGCTCTCACCAAAGTCTATACTCTTGTCTTGGGCTTTCACCAAGACCCTTGCTTCTTGAACAAACAAGGAGTGTAACAACACTCTAATCTTGAGCACACTTGAGTGAGAATAGAATTTAAGACTAAAGTGTGGACGGTTTGAGGCTTGGAGTGTTTGGAGCTTTCTCTCTAATGTAAGGGGCAAATAGTAGTGGGAGAGTAGTGTAAAAATGTGTTTTACAACTCTATTTATAAGCTCCAAAAGATTTATAGACGTTGGAGATGAATTGGATAAATATTCTGTAAGATACACAAAAATAGAAACTGAGAGGACCCAATTCTGAGTGTGTTCAGTCGACCAGATCGGGTTGAACGGTCGACCGTTTGGCAATTTTGAACTCGATTTGGTCGACCGGTTAAGGAACGGACGACCGCCAAAGGCTATGACTCAGGTACACTTAAGTGATCGGTCGAACACCGAGATAGGTTCGGTCGACCGATTCACACCAGGCACTTTGGGTTAACAAACAAGATCATATTCGGTTGACCGAAATAAGGACCACGGTCGACCGTAAATAGACAGACACTTTGGGATTGTCAAGACAACTAAGTTCGGTCGACCAAACAAGGTCCTCGGTCGACCGATACACTAAATGTATTTTGGGTATTTGGAGATAATACGAATACGGCCATCGGATATAATACGACAAAACAAACGGTCGGAAATATGTTGTTGCTTGGTCGACCGAAAAGGTCTGGACGGTTGACCGAACTTGGGAAGTAAAACACTAACAAGATATATGATCACTCGGTCGACCGAACGGTCTATTTCGGTCGGCTGAATGTGGGCAGACTGTTCAGGTTTTGGTTTAGTGTTTATCGGCCTAAGTTTGGGTGATCTATTGAAGTCCAAATTATGTGAAATTTTGTGTGTGACTTCTATAGGGAACTTAATGTGTGTTTGAGTAGTTTTTATCTCAAGTATGCTCAATTACACAAAGTTTCTAAGACTCAAAGAAATACAAATTACATGTCTTCAAATGAGCGTGATTACATGTTTTGACTTGATTTCCTTTCTTACTTATGTCTTGATCACCTGTAGGGGCTAGCGCAAAGCAATATATATGCAATGCAACATGTGTGCTACTCTACATGATCACAATTAAGATTTGGTTGATTAAATCATCAAAACATAGATTAAGGCAAAAAAGGCAACAATCTCCCCCTTTTTGGTGATGGCAACCTATATCTTAATACTTAACATTTTTAGATATAAATTATGCATATAAATGCTCCCCCTATGGATGTGCATAGTTTTTGTTCAATCAAAATTAAATTTCAAGTTACCCCTTAATTATCTCTCCCCCTTTGACATCCATAAAAAATTATAAGATTTTAGCATTGAATTATGGATGTCTTGTAATGAAGATGCTTCCCCAAAATTTTGCACTTCATTACACTATGTAAATGATATTTATTAAGCTCTCCCTATCAATATGAATATGATTTTTTGATTAAGTTCAATTCTTAATTCTCCCCTATAACATCAAGCAAATATTACAATTTAGCATGTGATGTATTCATTTCCCCTTTTTGACATCCATTTAGAAAATTTGACTCTAAAACAGTGGATGTTATTCAAATTTAAGGATTTGCAATGAATGATTATATGATATGTCAATTAAGCATGTACAATCTAAACTAGAACCAATTAATTGAAAATTTTAGAGGATAAAAAATTTATAATCACTTGAAGCTTTGAATTTCTTCCAATCTAATTTGGTGAAGCAATCGGCTTTGAATTTGACTCTTAAGTTTGCCCGGTCACCACCGATTTCCTCCTCAAGCACCTACAAGTGTAGATTTAGGTACCCAAACAACTTTGGGTCCTTCAATATTAGCTTTGGGAATCCAAACCATTTTGGTTTTAGGAACCCACACACTTGAAGAATTATGCTTTACAACTAAGTGCTTTCCATTTAAAGTTGTATGAATTACATGGTTTTTAACATATGAATCATTATATCGTAAACCATGTTTTTGCAAATATTGCATTTGACTTCCTAAAACAATATTAAGCATCTTAGTTCCATTAGTGAATCTTTCTAAATCTTTTCTTAATTGCACATTGCAAGCTTGAAGATCTAGTTGTTCACTATCAATAGGTGTTGCTTTTAAACATTCAAGAGTTGATGCGTTAGTTTAAAGTTATCAAGCACCTCATTTTTCTCATTCATGCATGTTTCAATTTGGTTTTGGAGATCATTAATTACCTTTCTAACACTTTTGTTCTTTTCACAAATGATCTCATATTGTTTAACTAAGTCATGGAATGCATTTTGAAGCTCATCATGTGTATATGTTTCATCATTTGCACTAGAATTTGAGCTATGACTATAATAAGAGTTAGTTGAGCATGATCTAATAGAAGAAGAGTTAGAGTCTACCTCACTTTGATCATCTTCAATAGCCATGAAGCATGAGTGAGCCACCTCTCTTCTACTTTGCAAGGAAGATGATGATGGTGATGAAGAATCATCACATGTAGCCTTGTGAGCTTCCTCCTTCCTTTCTCTTCTCTTCCTCTTCTCCTTTTCTCTTCTCCTCTCCCTTCTCTCCTTTTTCTTCTTCCCTTCTCTTCTCTCATTTTCGCTCTCCTCCTTCTCCTTATCGTTTTCTCACTTCTTCTACCTCTTCTTTCATTCTTTTCTCCCTTATCCTTCTTCAGGTATTTGAAGAAGTCTTTTGCTAGGACTTCAATGTCCTCATGTTCTACACTCCTCCTTGGTTGGTCAATATTTGCATGTAATGACAAGAAGGGTTTGTTCTTTGAAGCTTCCTTCTCCTTCGATGGTTGGTTTGAAGTTCATACTCTATCAAGTTTCCAACGAGTTCCTCCATCTTTAATTTGGAAAGATCATGCGCCTCTTCAATTGCGACGACTTTATCTTCCCAATCGATGCTAAGCGACCGAAGGAACTTTCGTGTCATCTCTCCTTCATTGATTTTTCTTCCAAGGACAAAAAGAGATTTAGTAATATCGGTGAAGTGAGTGTTCATGTCGCTTATGTTCTCACCTATTGGATTAGAAAAAATCTCATATTTATGCATGAGGAGACTAATGCAGGTTTCCTTAATTTTGCTATCCCCCACATTATGCATTTGCAATCTATGTCATATTTCATATGCACTTTCACAACCCCTAATCCTATTATATTCACTCTCATTTAGCCCACAATATAGAATGTTCATTATTTTAGAGTTCATTTCAATCTCTTTCATTTTGGGCCTAGTATGTGAATCTAATTCATCTTCATTTGGGGGTGTGTATGGATTTTGAAGAAACATCAAATACTTAAGGTCATTTGAAATTAGGAAAAATTTCATCCTATTCTTCCAATAGTCATAGTTTGACCCATTTAGCAGAGGAGGTCGAGTTGTGCATAAACCCTCTACATGATTAGATGTGCTAGCCATTGCCAAAAATTACGGTTAAGTAATGAAATTTAGCTCACAAAGCTCTTATACCAAATGTTGAATCGTGAGGGTCTCTAATTCCAATCACTTTTAAGCTAATTACCTAGTTTAATCAATCAAGTATATGCAGGGGAATTTAAAACTAAACAATCAAGTAAAGGAAAGACAAGCAAACCACAAGGAGTCAGGGTATTTTTATAGAGGTTCGGCACCCCACCCGAGTCCTACTCCCTTCTTGCAAGCTCCGCTCGGATCACCGAGCTCCGCTCACGACTTTACTAACGACTCCCCGTTCCGGGCCGGGAGAGAACGCATTTACAATCTTCAAACTCGCGAACAACCCTCGCCGAGCTTGGCTCCTCCTCTCACAATCCGAGAGGGGCACTTTGGGCTCTCACCGAAGTCTATACTCTTGTATTGGGCTTTCACCAAGACCCTTGCTTCTTGAACAAACAATGAGTGGAACAACACTCTCTAATCTTGAGCACACTTGAGTGAGAATAGGATTTAAGACTTAAGTGTGGAAGGTTTGAAGCTTGGAGTGTTTGTAGCTTTCTCTCTAATGTAAGCGACAAATAGTAGTGGGAGAGTTGTGTTAAAATGTGTTTTACAACTCTATTTATAAGCTCCAAAAGAGTTATAGCCGTTGGGGATGAATTGGGTAAAGATTGTGTAAGATACACAAAAACAGATACTGACAGGACCCAATTCTGAGTAAGTTCGGTCGATCGGATCGGGCTGAACGGTCGACCATTTGGCAATTTAGAACTCGATTCGGTCGACCGGTTAAGGAACGGTCGACCGCCAAAGGCTATGACTCAGGTACACTTAAGTGATCGGTCGAACACCGAGATAGGTTCGGTCGACCTATTCACACCAGGCACTTTGGGTTGACAAACAAGATCATATTCGGTCGACTGAACAATGTCCTTGGTCGACCAATACACTATATGTATTTGGGGTATTTGGAGATAATACGAATACGATCGTCGGGTTTAATACGACAAAACAAGCGGTCGGAAATATGTTGTTGCTCGGTCGATCGAAGGGCAGTAAAACACTAACAAGATATATGATCACTCGGTCAATCGAAGGTCTGTTTCGGTCGACCGAATGTGGGCAGACTGTTCAGGTTTTCGTTTAGTGTTTTCCGGTCTAAGTTGGGGTGATCTATTGAAGTCCAAATTATGTGAAATTTCGTGTGTGACTTCTATAGGGAACCTAATGTGTGTTTGAGTAGTTGTTAGCTCAAATTTACTCAATTACACAAAGTTTCTAAGACTCAAAGAAATACAAATTACATGTCTTCAAATGAGCTTGATTACATGTCTTGACTTGATTTCCTTTCTTCCTTGAGTCTTGATCACCTGTAGAGGTTAGCACAAAGCAATATATATGCAATGCAACATGTGTGCTACTCTACATGATCACAATTAAGATTAGGTTGATTAAATTATCAAAACATAGATTGAGGCCCAAAAGCCAACACTATTCTCCTCCCCTTTACAATCTCTTTAAGCATTTTAGGGTTTAGTCGAACACTTTTTGCGAGCTTAGCCTTGTGGTGTAAGAGTGGTCGATTCGAGAGTACTTTGTCGAGATGGATGGTTACATGGATGGTTACAAGAAATTTTGGCCACTTTTTGGTTCCCATTTTATGTACATTGACCCACTTTTTGGTTCCCATTTTATGTGCTTTGACAAATGAAGATGAGAACTTATTTTTGTACATAGTTATATTTGAAGAAAAAAGAATCTAAGAGTATGCCTAGGTTGTTGTGGGCCCCAACTCTTATGTATTTGGGTCCCATATGTTTCACATATTTGTCTCCATTCTGAAGTGTCTCACAAATTTTCGGGAATTCGGGTTATGTCCATCCACATAACCCTGAACTTCCTTTTGCGCTCCACGTTGGTGAGATCTTTCATTTTTCTGTATAAATTCATGTAGTATCTTACTCACTTTCATTGAGGACAATGCATAAAGTAAGTGTGGGGGTGTTTTACGTGCAGGGGCGAACACAGTATGATATTGAGGGGTGGGCACCCTTTAAATATAGGGTTTTTTGCTTGCATGCCATTTCGAAACACTATATTTCCGTTTCTGCCATCACTCCATACCTATTTGTATTAATGCCACTAAAAACTTTACAAATTCGATTAATGCCACTAAAAACCATACAAATTCCATTAATTTCATTTTGTTAACATTTTCTTTTAGCGACGTTACTGTTCCGTTAACGTCGTTAAAAATATATTATTTTAATAGTAATATTTACAATTTATACCATATATAATTTACTAACTTAGTGATCCAATTCTGTCATTTTAATGATCTCCACAGCAAAGCACTTAAATTCCAAAAATCAAGACTTTTAATTTTCACAAGTACAAACGGTGGTGATACGGGATTTTGGTGTTTTTTGCTATGAAAATTAAATTTTGATTTTTGGAATTTAAGTGTTTTGTTGTGAAAATAATAAAGGTTTAATTCTTGTTAAATGTTTTGGAATTTAATTTTCATAGGATTAAAACACCAAAACACCCGTATCACCACCGTTTGTACTTGTGAAAATTTAAAACACTTGATTTTTTGAATTTAAGTGTTTTGCTGTGAAGATCATAAAAATGACAGATTTGGATTACTAAGTTATTAAATTATATATGATAGATTTTCTAAATATTACTATTAAAATAATAAAAAATTTAACGTCGTTAACGGAAAAGGTTAAAAGAATTGCATTATTGGAATTTGTATAGTTTTTAGTGACATTAGTAGAATTTGTATAATTTTTAGTGACATAAATACAAATAGTTATGGAGTGATGGTAGAAATGGAAATATAATGTTTTGAAATGGCATCCAAGAAAAAACACTTAAATATATATGAATGCAAAAATAATATAATAATTAAAACAATTTTATATTAACTTCAAACTTGGGGGCTGGGGGAGGCGTGCTTGTAGCCGTGTGGAGGTGGAGCGATGCGTCGCCGCCTGCCGGATCAAGGATATCACCAGTGCTGGATGTCGGAGGTGGACTTTAGGGATTTTGGGTGGAGGTGGAGAGGGAATTTAGAGATTTTTTGTGGAGGTGGAATTTGGGAAAAATGTTTTTTGTATAAAAAATTAAGAAGATAACATGTGAATATTTAATGTAAATGTAGTGTGTGGTTTTTGACTTTGTATAACAAACTCTGTAATAAGGCCACCCACTGTGGAGTCAGGATCGGGGCGGGAAAAATCGTCTTCTTCATGCCCTGAAGCCGTTTGTTGGTTTACTATTTTTTGTGTTTGAGTTTTTTAAATATGTTTTTAAAAAGTTGTTTTTTAAATATGTTTTTTCATAGTTTTTAAATATTTTAAAATTTATATATTATTTTTTTGTTTTATTCTGGATGATGTGGAGGGGAGAGAGTGTTGAATAGTTTGGTTGTAATAGTGGAGAATTTTTATGTTGGTTTGGATAAATAGTTGGATTAAAAGTTGTGCAGACATGGAAGAGAGAAAAATGTTGGGTTGGATTTGTGGTTGGGGTACTGGATGTCCTAATTGTTTGATGGAATTTATAAGTTTTTAGCACCTTACTACTAATCTGTGAGTGAGTTGACCACACACTCACAAGTCACATTATGTTTAATTTGTTGGCAGCATGGACACATCAATTTTGACTAATATCACCCATCAATATCAGAAATCTTACATGGGCACTTGACTACGTGTGGCTACACGTAGGTCCGCCCATGTTTACGTGTGTACATAGTCGAGTCTTTTTCATTTTCTTTGGTTTTGTTTAGTTTGCATTGTTAGGGTCATGATAGTATGCTGCAATTTACATTGATATATCTATTATACCATGATCATTGAGTGACTTGTCTTCTTTTGCTTGCCTAGTGCTTTTAATTTTTATTTCTTTCAAAATCTTAATGTGTTTGTGAAATAAAATGTTTTGTGGGTTTTACGTGTGTTTAGCATGTGCAAAACCGTTGAGAGACAAAGTAAAAAGGAAGCTCCCAAAATTGACTTGAACATGATGCATTAGGATATCTAGTACATCGGCTTTAGGTTTATGTAGCCGTAAGGATGCACCCTGGTCCCTCGGGGAGAGTAATCATAGGGTTTCATTTCTCAAATAAATAAAGAAGTCGACCCTGAACCTAATGAGTCAGATAATTTGTGTCTATTAGTATAAGGAAGTTTGTTGTAGTATGGGATCCTTAAACTCCTGTTGTGAAACCTTAAGTACTACAAGGGTTTTGGTTCATGTGTAGATAAGAAATAATATAGAAGAGTGTTCTTTCTTCTCGCACGGCTCCTATCACTTGGGAAATTAAGTCTGAGAGGACTTAGTACCTGGTACTTTCAAGAACTTTCGAGTCATCTGACTCGGGATGTACCGAACGAACTCCCGTTACACGAGTGTTAGGGATCGCCCTATGTGGAGATTTAAGGAAGGTGTACGTGATAGTGTAAGTCCTCACAAGCAATGATACACGAAACATGACCCTGGGAGAATTCCAACCTCTTTGTTAAGTCTTTAGTTTAGTTTTAGTCCATATTTAATTGCTCTCTTTTGCACTTGTTAACTACTAGTTTAGTTTAGTGTAATCAACTTCTTCTTCTCTCATTTTCCACTTGACTTCGAAAGAACCATAGTTGACCCACTTCCCTATGGACTCGACCAGTATTTGCCACGTCTTCACCGATGTCGTTCACTTACGGGTATTAAGGTTAATTTCAATCACCGCGTGCAACATGTGTGGTCCGGTGTGTGAACTTGGTGGATTTTGGGATGCGACGAGGTACACATGGCCACTTGAGCTGGGTGCACACTCGCGTAGGACCTTCGGGCGTTAGAGTGTCTGCTGGAGATAGCCTACACTCACTACTATAGAATAGGGAATAAGCGTTGTCAAATATACGTCGGTCTCCCGTAAACACGTCGTCTATTGGTATATAAGTTGCATGTAAGGGAGGTCAATGTCTATACATAACTATAGACGTCAGTTATTCTAGAAGCGGCGTCTATAGTTATGTATAGGCATCCGTTGTAGTATAACCGATGTCTATAGTTATGTATAGACATCGGATATTTCTTGGGTCCAAACGTTCTGAAATTTTGGTCCAAGTTTGAATGAATTCCGGAATTTAAATTCAGCATATGTTGAAACGAAGAAATAAAAATATATTAGTATAAAAAACGAAATATTAAAAAATCAAGTTAATCAAACAAATAAAGATCAACAAGACATTGACTAAAAAATAAATAAAAGGAAAAAGACATGATGCCACTTCCCAATAAGAGAAATCAAAGAAGATCGACAACACCCAAATGACTAATAATCGATAGGAAGGACTATGAAGAAAATTATTCAGTCGTTGCATCAGCTCATGCAGTAGGTGGGGTTGCTGGAGCATCATACTTAGTACTACAATAACCTTTGAGTATGTCACCCTCCTCGACCGTAAACCCGAGAGAGGTCAGCATGTTTGGCCAGCACTCGTGTGTCACAATGCGTATGGCACGGCAACAATCTTCTCCAAGGTAGGCATGCTTCTTGTCCGTAAAGAACACCACGACCTCGTCGACGCAGAACCTCAACTTCAACAGTGTTTTCCAACACTTTTTAGATCCGAATGAGTTGACGCCAAGCCTCGCCTCAAGTGTGGCAGGGCTCAAGTCTTGCGGAGTCTCTCTTGCCATGGTGGCAACAAAGAAACAAGCAAGCGCAAGTAGAAGAGTTGCTTTCAGATAAAAAGCCATTTTAGATGCAGGAAGTGAACTCTCGGAGTGTGTGTAATGGTTTTGCTGAAAATCTGTATTGTGGTGATGTTAGTTACATAAGAAACCTATTTATAGATGCCAAAATGTGCTTTGCTGTTTTTTCAGTTGCTTTTTTGTTTAATGATCCGAGGCTTTCGCAAAGATCTATGACAATATTGGGGTGTAACAATGATTGACATCTATGTTATATAACTATTGAAGGGAATATTCTTGAGATAGTTTGTCGAAATTGAAGGATCGAGATTACAACTAGATGTGGGGATAAATTTGTATTACCTATATTTGGTGAAAGAAACAATCTTTTGGTTGATAACATGCTATCTTTAGACCATTTAATGATTTTTCCTCGTAGGGGCCGGGTTTGTGTTCGAACAAACTATTTATGTAGTTAAGACTTTAGAGGAGCTCATTTTTTACTTCTAAAACGAGCAACGTAAATATGCTTGAAAGAAAAACTCATGTACATTTTCTTGTTTGTAACCGAACTCTAACAAAAAATAATTACTTTGGTATCCTAATTTATAAAAAAAATTCTGTTTTGTAATTTGAACTACGGGAATCGTTTTTTGTGTGAATTTTCAATCATGTCCATTTAAGTTTTTTATAATCATTTTAATTTTGAGATTAGAACTTAGATCCATAAACAATCTCCTACGACGACCTAAAGTTCCCTATGTAGGAATCTTTTATCTACTCTTCAAAAGAACTTTTGTTTCTTCTCCTTTGTACTTTTAATTCTGAAAAGAGAAAATAATCGGTGAGCAAAAGGTCCATCCAGGGAAACCGTTTTTGGAGTTTGGAAATTGGGTAAATTTCAGATTCACATAAAATGTACTTCGAATGTCCTATTTAACAGTTGACTTTTAGCTAGACTTGGGTGTAGGGCCGTGTTGGCCTGGCCAGGTACGGCGGGTCGTGCCGGCCTGGAAATCCGAACACCGGTCTACTCCAGGCCTGGCCCCCAGTTCTAATTTTAGCTTTTACTGTTTCCGACTTCATACGAGAATCAAGAAGGTAATTACCAATGACAGCTTTTCCCTGATGCTAGATTTTGAGTGATTAGAACTAAGGTTCAGAAATACAGGATGCGGATGCGATGTGGCGAGGCACCGCAACCAATATATGCAGTATTCGACGATGCATGTGCATGTGTGATTTCCGATTTAATAATTAAATAATATAATATATGTATATTAATTATAAATTATATATATGTAACTAAAAATTTAAGTAATTTTTTGAATAATTTGTAAGATTAATAAGTTGATATTAAACAAATCAGAGTAAAAAACATAAAAACAAAAAAAGTGGGTATTCTGAAATACGGCCGCATCGGACGGGCAACATCGGGGAGATGTGATGCACCTCTCCCCCGCATTGCACCCACTTCCGCATATGCGGCCGCATCGGGCCGCATTTCAGAATAGAGATTGGAACTACACCTTATCAACTAAATTTTTGGGAAGTTAAGAAAAAAAATTCCCAATGACATTTGAAATCCTAATTTCCTTTAGGATGTGTGAGATTTAAAATGGGGTTGATAGTAGCGTAGATAATTCCAAAATAACATGAAAGTTACAAAAAACTGAGTATCGTGAATAGAACCAAACCATAGGATCTTTTTGCAGTACGTTGTGATTTTGGAAGGAATTTGCTACACAACCAGGGGTAAGATTGCAATGAAATGCACACGGGATTTTTAACATCATTAAACCAAAGTAACACTTTAATTTTAAAGTTTTAGGTACCAAAGTGTGGATTTTTAAAGTTCGAAAAAACAAAGTTGTGTATATTTGTAGTTAACGTACCAAAAAAACTGTTTATTTCTGCTAAAGATTTTCTCTAGAAAGTAAATACAAATATACAATTGGATTTCGTTAAGTTGAGGTCAAAAAAGGTAGTTCTGTCCCATAAGGAGGATGTAAAGTCACAATCGAAAAATAAGTGATATATTGACTCATGATTCGACCCACAAAGTGGTCTGGGTCGATGTTGACCCCACGTCGGATTAGTATCTAGTTTTGGGTAGTAATCGGTTTTCCGCTAGTAACCAAGCGAAGATTTTGAAATTGGGGGGGGGGGGGGGGGGTGGCAAACTATTTTCCAAATTTGTTTTGTTGGAGGATATTTAATTCCTACAACAATTTAATAAAGTTGTAAAATCCTTTGTAAGTAAAACGCCCAACTTTGGAACATTTCCACTTGCGAACATCATGTCCAGATGTCGGAGTGAAAGAGATGTGCTCTTGGAAAAGGCGTAGCATCTGGGACGAGGAAATCATATGGGTAAATCTTTTCTTTAACAATTGTGGTTCGACACTGCTAGAAAAACAAGATATAACGTCGACATGTCAGGTCGGGTATTTAAAACCCAATGTTAAACTAACTTGTCACGTAGGTTAAGCCAAAACTGACGTGAGAAGTAGACATATCACGTCGGTTGAGCCAAAACCGACGTGATTTATTTTTTTAATCTCTTTAGCAACATAAATAAACATATGACGTTCGTTGTGTGAGAATGGACGTGTTTTACAAGGAAATTCACATCATTTTTGATGAAACCGACGTGATAAATGGCATGTTCCACGTTGGTTTTGCTTAAAACCGACGTGTTTGCTTTTCCACACTTTGTTTGCTTCACCTTATCCAAAACTTTATTTTCTCCATCCGAACGAAACCTCCCAATTGTAGGATCGTGAGGGTCTCTAATTCTAATCACTTTTATCCCTAATTACCTACTTGTCTAAACAATCAAAGATGTGCAGCGGAATTTAAACAAATAAACAAGCAAGTAATGAATGACAAGCAAACCACAATGGAGACGGGGGATTTTACTATGGTTCAACACCCCACTCGGGTCCTAGTCCTCTCTTGCAAGCTCCGCTCGGATCAAAGAGCTCTGCTCACGACTTCAATAACCACTCCCCGTTCCGGGCCGAGAGAGAACGCCTTTACAATCTTCAAGCTCGCGAACAACCATTGCCGAGCTTGGCTCCTCCTCTCACAATCCGAGAGGGACACTTCGGGCTCACATCAAAGTCTATACTCTTGTCTTGGGCTTTCACCAAGACCCTTGCTTCTTTGACAATGAATAAGTGGAATAACACTCTCTAATCTTGAGCACACTTGAGTAAGATATGGAATTGATTACTAAGTGTTGAAGGTTTTGAGTTTTTTAGTGTGTGGAGCTTTCTCTCTAATGTAGGGGACAAATAGTAGTTGGAGAGTTATGTTAAAATGTGTTAGACAACTCTATTTATAAGCTCCTAAAGAGTTATAGCCGTTGGGGATGAAATGAGTAAAGAATTGTAAGATACACAAAACAGAAACTTGCAGGATGCATTTTTGCATAAGTTCGGTCGACCGAATCGGTAAGCTCGGTCAACCGTTGGGCAGTTTTGGACACGATTCGGTCGACCGGTTAAGGAACGGTCGACCGCCAAAGGGTATGACTTAGGTACACTTAAGTGATCGGTCGAACACCGAGATAGGTTCGGTCGACCGATTCATAACATGCTCTACGGGGTTGACAAACAAGATCAAATTCGGTCGACCGAAACAAGGTCCACGGTTGACCGAAAACCAATAGGCAGTTTGGGTTTGTCGAGATATCTTAAGTTTCGTCGACCGAACAAGGTACTCGGTCGACCGATACACTCAATGTATTTCGGGGTATATGGAAAAATACAAATACGACCGTTGGGTATAATACGAGAAATCTAACAGTCGGATAAATAATTTTACACGGTCGACCAAAAAGGTATGCACGGTCGACCGAAAACACGCAGTAAAACACTAACAAGATTTATGATCACTTGGTTGAACGAATGGTCTTTTTCGGTCGACCGAATGTGGGCAGACTGTTCAGGTTTTGGTTTGGTGTTTTCCGGCCCAAGTTTGGGTGATCTATTGAGGTCCAAATTATATGAGATTTTGTGTGTGACTTCTATAAGGAACCTAGTGTGTGTTTGAGTGGGTTTTAGCTCAAGTTTGCTCAATTACGCAAATTACATCTTCTACACTCCTCCTTGGTTGCTCACTATTTGCATGTAATCCCAAGGTAGGTTTGTTCTTGGAGGCCTCCTTCTCCTTCCTATGGTTAATATAGAGCTCATAAGCCATGAGATTTTCAATTAGCTCCTCCATCTTGAGTTGGGAAAGGTCGTGTGCTTCTTCAATTGCGACCACCTTATCTTCCCAATCGTTGCTTAGCGACCAAAGGAATTTCCTTGTCATATCTCTTTCATTTAGGTTTCTTCCAAGAACCAAAAGAGAGTTAGTAATATCGGAGAGCGAGTGTTCATGTCGCTTATGTTCTCACCGATTTGCATAGAAAATATTTCATATTTATGCATGAGGAGACTAATCCCAGTTTCTTTGGTTTTACTATCACCCTCATGATGCATTTGCAATCTATGCCATATTTCAAAAGCACTCTCACCATCATTAAGGCCACAATACAAGAGTTTGTGATTTCTGAGTTCATCTCAATTCTTTCATTTTGGGCCTAGAAAGTGAATCTAATTCAACTTCATTTAGGAGTGTGTATGGATTTTGAAGAAACATCTAATACATGAGATCATTAGATATTAGGAATATTTTCATCATATTCTTCCAATAATCATAGTTTGACCCATTAAGTAAAAGAGGTCTAGTTGTGTATAATCCTTCTATGTGATTAGATGATGTAGAAGTCATGCTAAAAATACGATTAAGTATGTGATTTAGCTCACAAAGTTATGATACCAAATGTAGGATCGTGAGGGTCTCTAATGCTAATCACTTTTATCCCTAATTACCTACTTGTTTAAACAATCAAAGATGTGCAGTGAAATTTAAACAAATAAACAAGCAAGTAAGGAAAGACAAGCAAACCACAATGGAGACGGGGGATTTTACAGAGGTTCGGCACCCCACCCGCGTCGTAGTCCTCTCTTGCAATCTCCGCTAGGATCACCGAGCTCCGCTCACGACTTCACTAACCACTCCCCGTTTCAGGCCGGTAGAGAACGCCTTTACAATCTTCAAGCTCGCGAACAACCCTCGCCGAGCTTGGCTCCTCCTCTCACAATCCGAGAGGGACACTTCGGGCTCACACCGAAGTCTATACTCTTATCTTGGGCTTTCACCAAGACCCTTGCTTCTTTAACAATGAATGAGTGGAACAACACTATCTAATCTTGAGCACACTTGAGTAAGATATGAAATTGATTACTAAGTTTGGAAGGTTTTGAGCTTTTGAGTGTGTGGAGTTTTCTCTCTAATGTAGGGGACAAATAGTAGTGGGAGAGTTGTGTTAAAATGTGTTTTACAACTCTATTTATAAGCTCCTAAAGAGTTATAGCCGTTGGGGATGAAATGGGTAAAGATTGTGTAAGATACACAAAACAGAAACTTGGAGGATGCATTTCTGCATAAGTTCGGACGACCGCTTCGGTAAGCTCGGTCGACCATTGGGTAGTTTTGGACACTAATAGAATATATGATCACCCGATCAACCAAACGGTCTGTCTCGGTCGACCAAATGTGGGGCAGACTGTTCAGGTTTTGGTTTGGTGTGTTTCGGTATAAGTTTAGGTGATCTATTGAAGTCCAAATTATATGAGATTTTGTGTGTGACTTTTATAAGGAACCTAGTATGTGTTTGAGTGAGTTTTAACTCATGTGTGCTCAATTACACAAAGTTCCTAAGACTCAAAGGAATGCAAATTACAAGTCTTCAAATGAGCTTGATTACATGTCTTGACTTGATTTCCTTTCTTCCTTGAGTCTTGATCACCTGTACAAGTTAGCACAAAGAAATATATATGCAATGTAATGTGTGTGCTACTCTACATTGATTACAATTAAGATTAGGTTGATTAAATCATCAAAACATAGATGAAGACCAAAACGGAAACACCGACCCCCGCCCAACGCAACACCACCCCACCACCTCTCACAGCTCCGACGCCCCACCAGCCGAGACCCAACGCACCACCTCCGACCCCACCCGCCCCAACCCAACGCACCACCACTCGACCACCGACCCCAACTCACCACCCACGACCAGCTCTGCCCCAACACACCACCCCCGCACCACACCACTCACTAACTCCTCTGGCCACCAAGAACTCGTCGAGGTCCTCAGTACTCGCCGTGCTCCTCTGACCTTATCGTGCTCCTCCGAACTCGACTCCTCCAAAATATTAGTGCACGACTCTCAACTTGATTAAGGTTCACTCTCATCTTGAATTTTTTAGTAACATTATATTCTAAATTTTTACTAACATTATGTTCTTTATGTCAAAGTTTGAGTTTTGTTACCTGTTACATGTTTCAATTGAGTTTTGTACTACATGAGTACCTACCACAAGTTGTCAATATTGTTGAGTGAGGATTTGGTTTGTTTTTTAGTCAGGCTTAATTGTTTCTCCAAATCTTAGTTGGGTATTAATTAGAACCTTGAGATTTGTCTTGGGTTGTAAGTTTGAACTTGAGTTTTTATTTAGAACACATCTTACCTATGAATCTTATTTGGACCTTGCATGCAACTCATTGCATTCAACTATTAATTTCTACCATTACTTATTTAAATGACTACTTAAGTGATAAATATATAGTTGTGTTAAAATAACTACTTAAATGAATGGTTGTGTTGAAGTTTTTAGCATATATAGTTGTGGCTTGTTTGCATTTTTCCCACAGGAAATTTTTTATTACTATGAAATTTAAGGGAAGTTCTGCTGAAATTTTGAAAAATTTCTATATATTAGGTTCATTTTGTATTACGATTGTTTGTGTTGTTGTGTAGATAACAATGGATAGAAATTGGATTTTTGCAAGTTGGTTGAGTGATGAGTATAAGTACATAGTTGATAAATTTCTAGAGTTTGCACAAAAAAATGCACATTTTAGAAATAAAGGAAAGGTCTTATGTCCATGTAGGAAGTGTCTTAACATGTTCTTAAGAGATGTAAAAGAGATCAAGACTTATTTGTTTGAGAAAGGTTTTGATGAAGGATACACACGTTTGATATGTCATGGTGAGAATGAAATACGTACGAAGGAAGAAATTGATAGTCCTTCCAATCAAGATGTTAATGATCAAGAACGGTTAAATGATATGATTCGAGATGTTGCCGATAAGTTTGATGATAAACCCTAAGTACTTAGTAGTCTATTATCTGATAATGAAAACCTTTGTATCCGGGTTGCACCGATTTCAGTAGATTGTCTGCAGTGTTATAGTTATATACCTTGAAAGCCTCGAGCGGTTGGAATGATGTCAGTTTTACTGTCTTACTTAAGTTGTTAAAAGAAATTCTTTCAGAAAAAAATGAACTACCGGACCGTACATCAACAACAACAACAAAGCCTTTTATCCCACACTAGTTGGGGTAGTCTAGAAATGAAACTCTATGGAGTCACGGTTCAGGCACGTGAATCACCTTCTTCCACGCGTTTCTATCCAATGCAAATTCTCGAGGAACATTCCAATCTTTTAAATCTCTTTTGACCGCTTCCTCCCAAGTCAATCGTGGTCTGCCTCTTCCTCTTTTTATGTCTTCGATCCGATTCAATACCCCTCTTCTTATAGGTGCCTCCATAGGTCTTCTTTGTACATGTTCATACCATCTCAATTTGTGTTGGATAACTTTATCTTCCATTGGAGCAACTCCAACTCTCTCACGAATGTCTTCATTTCTAATCTGATCCATTCGCGTATGGTCACACATCCACCTCAACATCCTCATTTCAGATACACTCATCTTTTGTATATGTTGTCTTTTAGTGGCCCAACATTCCACACCATATAGCATTGCAGGTCTTATTGCGATTCTATAAAACTTTCCTTTTAACTTAAGTGGAATTTTGTTGTCACATAAGACACCTGAGGCTTGTCGCCATTTCATCCATCATGCTCTAATCCTTTGATTAACATCTTCATCGATCTCCCCATCCTTTTGAAGTATTGATCCAAGATATCTAAAAATATCTTTCCTACGCACCACTTCCCATCTAATATAATCTCCTCTTCCTCGGTATTAACGGTACTGAAACAACATTTCATATATTCAGTTTTAGACCTACTTAGTCTACAATCTTTTGTTTCTAAAGTATTTCTCCACAACTCTAGTTTCCTCTCAACACCTATCCTACTCTCATCAATTAATACTACACCATCCGCAAAAATCATACACCATGGAACCTCACATGTAAGTCTTTTGTCACCTCATCCATTACTAAAGCAAATAGATATGGACTTAAAGCTGAACCCTGATGAAGTCCAATCTTAATTGGCAAAGCTTTAGTCACACCATCACAAATTCTAATGCTAGTTTCAACTCCTTCATACATATCTTTAATTAAATTCACATATTTTCTTGAACTTCCGGACCGTACATATGAAGCCAAAAAAATATTGTGTCTAATAGGAATGTAATATAGGAAAATACATGCATGCTCTAATGATTGGATATTATATAGGGTTGGATATGAAAATATGCATTATTGTCCGGTTTGTAATACGTCACGATACAAACATAAGTTATATGGGAGTGGTGATATACCAGTACATGGACTTCCTGCGAAGGTGTTGTGGTATCTTCTGATAATTCCAAGGTTGAAACGTTTGTTTGCTTTCCCCGCGGATTCAAAGAATCTGACATGGCATACAAAACGTGATAAAGTGAGTAATCAGATGCTTCGACATTCTGCGGATTCTCCGTAGTGGAAGAAGATCAATTCAGATTTTCGAGTGTTCGGTCAAGAATCCAGAAATCTGAGACTTGGTATGTGTACTGATGGAATGAATCCTTATGGGAGTTTGAGTAGCCTTCATAGTTCGTCGTATTTATCGGGTGGTATATCTCATAGGTTCTTCTAAAATCGACGTGATATACCACATATGTCACCTCGGTTATTAAACCAACTAATAACAGACGTGGTATTGTCCACTGATGTGAATCAGTTAAAATAACCGCAAGTGCACAGCCGGGTTGAAGCGGTGGAGAGTACGTGTCAGTCCACAGGGAGCATGTGTGAGTCGAATTCACGATACTCGAGTGGGGGAGAAGAAGAGAGAGATGTGATCGAAATTAAACTACGACGGGTAGGAAATCGAAAAACAACACAATGAAAGCTAAACACCTTAGTGGGTAGAGAGAGAAATTGAATGAAAATATGTGTGTGTGTTCAAATGTGCTCATCAAAACATGTCATACATGAAATTCATAAAACTCAATTCCAACTTTGCCTCCACATGAAATAAGATAAAACCATATCTTTAAAACATACAAGAGAATAATTGAAATGAAGTTAATATCTTCACATGCATAATGACTCAAATCCAACTATGTCTCCACATGAATTAAGATTTATCAGAATTATTAAAATATACAAGACATTAATTTAGATAAGGCCAACATGAGCACATGCATGCACATGTCTTGTTCCCTTCTTCCACTCCATCCTTATCCTAGCCTCATCATTCCCCATAAAATAGGTCCACTAATCTAAGCATGTGCTAAGCATCACTCAAGAGCATTAGCACATCAAAGATAAGAGTGAAATCCCATTAGATGATTGTGGAAATCATGTAAGACTCAAAGGATAGGATTAACACACACTAAAACATCACATAATCACAACACTTTCAGCCTTACATGATTTCCACTCATCTCTACACTAAATAAAGCATAAAAATAACATGAACCCATAGGGGAAAAAGAAGAAGACTAGATTTAACAAACATCAAACACAAAGGAAATTGCATAAAATGGAAAATATCAACATAAAGAACAAGTACTAAAGTAGATTAAGAAATAAAAATACAAGGTTTGCTCCTCTCCAACCCCCATATTACACTACTAAAATAGGAAACTAAAACCTACTCTAACGGGGGAAGGAGGAAGAAGCGGTGGAGAGGAGGAATTACAAGGGTATTTATATAAGAAATAAGGGTTAGGATGGATCTCAAAGCAATACGACGACGTTCATAACTTTCTCTATACTCTGGTGCACCCAATTAATCACGTCCGAGACACAGAAGAAATTGGGAATCCATTGGAGCAAAATGATCCGCCACTGGCGGATCATTTGCGCACGATCGGTCCCAATTTCTTCCAAGAGCTTCAATGTTATATTGTGCACTGATTGACATCATTTCATTCTTATATTTATATCTTATATCCATTATCTTACACCTAAGCAATACTACGTGACGAGTTTTATGTTTGAATTTTAGAAATAAATAGGTTTGAAGAGATGAAGCATAAAAGGATCCAAAAGCAGGGAAAAATGACTTAATTGTGAGACCTAGGGACTAAGATGCAAGGGAGAAGGACCTGAACGTAAGACCGAAGGACCAAAGAGAAAAACAGAAAACTCCACACCATCATGGGGAGTATTCTTTTGACAAATGAAGATGGAAACTTATGTTTGTACATAGTTATATTAAAAAAAGTACAATAAAAGACTCCTTCAGTGAGCATCGATTGTTGTGGGCTCCAACCCTTGTGTATTTGGGCCCCTTTTCTTTCACGTATTTTTGTCTCCCTTTTTAAGTATCTCACAGGTTTTGAGGGGAATTTGGGTTGTGTCCATCAATATAACCACGAACTTCCTTTTGCGCTTCACGTTGGTGAGATCTTCCCGGTTTCATTCCATAATTCCATGTAGTATCTTGCTCGCATTCATTGAGGACAATGCATGAAGTAGGTGTGGGGGGGGGGGGTGTTTTACGTGTGTACATAGTCGAGTCTTTTCTTTTGATTTTGATTTTGTTTTCTTTTGTTTGCATTGTTAGGGTCATGTTAGTGTGCTGCATTTAATATCGATATATCTGTTTGCCATGATCCGTGGGTGACTTGTCTTCTTTTGTTTGTCTAATGCCTTAACATTTTCACATTTCTTTCAAAATCTTCATGTGTTTGCGAAAGAAAATGCTTCGTGGGTTTTGTGTGTTTAGCATGTGCAAAACCGTTGAGAGGCAGAGTAAAAAGAAAACTCCCAAAATTGTCTTGAACTTGATGCATTAGGATATCACAGTGGCTTTAGGATTTATCTAGTTGTTAGGATGCACCCCAGTTTTCCCTTGGGGGTGAGTAATCATAGGGTTTTAGTGCTCAAACATTTAAAGAAGTCCACCATGAACCTAGTGAGTCAATAATTCGTGTCTGTTAACTTAAGGAAGTTTGTTGTAGTCAAGGACCCTTTAAATCTTGTTGTGAGACATTAAGTGTAGGGGTTTTGGTTCATGTGTAGATAATAAATAAGTGAGTAGGTGTTCTCTCTTCTCGCACGGATCCTATCACTCGGGAAAGTAGGTCTGAGGGGACTTTGTGCCTGGTGCTTTCGAGTCATCTTACTTGGGATGCACCGACCGAACTCCTATTACATGGGTGGTAGGGATTGCCCTATGTGGAGATTTGGGAAAAGGTGTACGTGATAGTGTAAGTCCTCATGGACAATGATGCACGAAACCTGACCCTGGGAGATTGAAGCTCCAACTAATAAAAAGAAAAGCAAAAAATTGAGAAAAGAAATAAAAAGAAAAAAATGGTAATGCAAATAAGAACCTTAATAGACCTTACACTTTGTATCACTTGAGGATGTTGAGGTTGTCTATGTCTTTCACTTAATTCCTTATTTAACTTGCACGAATGGTTCATTAGGTTAGGTGCGTGGACTGATTACCTATATAGAGTCGGCCCGTAGGATTACCGCGTCCAATGATCGACAACATATGTCCAATGAGTCGAGTGTCTAGATTGAATAATGCATCTTGTTCGGATTTTGTGGGTAACACTCCTCCTCCTTGGCAACAAGGAGGTTTAACGTCTTGTTGCACGTGCTAAGTGCAACCATGATTCCTACGAAAGTGAGTTAGGATTTCTTGTTTCTCGTTTGGTTTTCTCTTTCTTTGTTTTGCTCCGGACTAGATAAAACTTAGGTGTGGGGGTATTTGATTGACATCATTTCATGCTTATATTTGTATCTTATATCCATTATCTTACACCTAAGCAATGCTACCTGACGAGTTTTATGTTTGAATTTCAGAAATAAATAGGTTTGAAGAGATGAAGCATAAAAGGACCCAAAAGAAGGGAAAAATGACTTAATTGTGAGACCTGGGGACTAAGATGCAAGGGAGAAGGACCTGAATGTAAGACCGAAGGACCAAAGAGCAAAACAGAAAACTCCACACCATGATGGGGAGTATTTTGGCAATTTTATTCGGGTCGGAGCTCCAACAAGTGAAGTAGATGCATCAAAGACCAACCAAGACATTCAGAAAAGCCCAGAATAAAATCCAACATAATCCGGACCATATAGACCTCTATTTGGCGGTCCAAGACCGCTAATTGGCGGTCTGTTTTGGCCGAAATCCGCTAAGAGTTTGGTGGGTCGCGTATTAGTGTGTATTTAGTCCATTTCTGGTATTTATTTAGTCCCACATCGGGAGATTGTCCCGGATTGCCTTTTTCTTTGGCTATAAATAGAACTCTTCACCTTCTATTGTAAATACCCATTGCTTGGTGACATTCCCTCTACTAAGGAGTAAGGCTTGAAGCAAAACTCAAGGTGGAGAAGAATGCTACCTTCAATGTGAGTCATTGTTAATAAAATAATTGTTCTAGTTTCTTTTAATCTTGTCTTTTAATTTGTGCATGTTTCTTTAGTTTATGTTTCTTTCAATTAGCGTCTTTAATGTTCTTTTCTTGCTTAGTTAAATTTCCTTTCAGTATAATGTCTCGTTTTGTTAATGTAGGTAGTGTAATGATTAGTGAGTAGTTCCATCCCCTTTGGGGGTGGAGTAGATGTATGTACATGTTATGTAGGTGGTATGAATGCTAGATATTATTGTTTGTGAGAGATATTAGTATACTTGCTTGAATTAATAAGAACTTTACTTGATGGTTTCTGCCATAGTTAGGTACACTCCATGCTCGTTATGTTCTTAATAACAACCTTACATTGCTCATATTAATCACCTAGGTTAGTGTTGTAAATGATAGGTCTTGTCATGAGGTACTTCTTATGCATGAACAAACACTAACCAAACTTGAGCTTATTGCATGCATTCACCACACTTATTTCATGTGCACACACACACACTCCACCCCTTAAGGGTTTTCATTCCTGAGTTTTATCTTCCTTCATTAGTTGTTTAGTTTAGTTTGTGTTGTGATTTCATTTCAGCTTTTCTAGTTTCCTAGTTTAGATTAGTGTAGTTTAGTCTAATCCATCTTTCTCCCTTTTCTTTCCCACTCGCCTTCGCACAAACCAAAAGTCGACACACCTCCCTGTGGACGACCCGTATTTGCCACCGCTTCAACGCGGCCGTGCACTTGCGGTTAATTAAAACGTATCGATCATGCACGTTGGGTGAAGCCATGGTCCACTGTCTTAAACCGATGTGAGTTTAATTGGCAAAATACTTATCTTGTTCAAGTCATGTGTCACAATACTTTACATTTCACAATCAGGTCCCTCTGGATTTTCACTTGGGTCCTTCCTGATATGCGATACAGTCCTTGTGCATTGCAAATGGGTCCAGAAGTCTTCAATTCAGTCCATTCTTGTTGCATTCAGGTCATTTTTGTTCCATTTTCTCTTCTTTATTACCTAACACCTGAAACACTACAACAACAACTCGAGTAGCGCAATATTGGGTTAAAATGAAGGATATATAACATGAATATGATGCATGATATGCTACTAATCAGCCACCATTTTACGTCTCCCTTTTATGATGTCAGTATATTGAAACAGGACAACCGCCGTGATATGGGCCAAAAAACGACGTGAAAACCATATTTTCCAGCAGTGCTCTTCGAAGAATTTAGCAATATTTCAAGGACCACCAAACATTTTGGGCTTGCAAACTCATTTCGAATTTATCAAGTTCTTGAGATGCCCATATTCTGTTAAGTTGTTCCACACGAAGTTCTACAACTTTACCCATTTCTTTCACGATACCTATCGGGACATTTCAGAATCTTATGTGGTAGGTAGTGATAGTGGTGATGACCGCGTTAATCACAGTCATACGACCCCTTGAGAAAGTTGCTAAGTTTTCCAACTTCCCACTTTTTTCTCCTTTTTCAACTTCCCACAAAGTAGCGGGGCTTTGTTTTGTTGAGACTAGGATACCTAGGTAGGTTAAGGGAAAACTACCTCCTTGACAACCTAGGAAAGCCTTAAATTGATCAAGCTCCCTAGTGATCATGTTGATCCCGCTTAGGGATGATTTTCCATAGTTAATTTCAAGACCCAACAAGGTGTCAAATATTGCAAGTATTCATTTGATATTAATGACGTTATCAAATTCTTGTTTTAGAAAGAGTAATGTGTCATCAACGAATCGTAGATTAAGGACCTTGGTGTTTGTAGTTCAAATTGAAATTCCTTCCGTGACGAAGATACACAAACACATTACAAGACACTTGGGTGTTGGCAAAAAGGATATTGGCATCATCATTGGATTTTCGTGGTCAAATTTATATAATGCAACATCAATCAATCAAAGAGGTTATTAATTATTAAATATATGTGATTTTAACTTCACATAAAGAACATAGAATTATCGACCAACAATTACATTGATTTTGGAACAACAGACTCGACTACGTTAGTAAACATTAGGGAAAGAAAGAAACTTGGAATCAATCAAAGTGAGAAAATACGATTACATGCATTGCATACATACTTGTATACTTGCAAACATCTTAATAGGTTGATCTAGATAATCAACAAAATGAGCATTGGGACAAAGACATCAAGACTCAAGACTTGTAATCAAAGCTTTGGACCAAGACATGTAATTTTGTATTTATTGAGTCCATAAGGTTTAATTAAACTTGAGCACTAGGATTTTGTCCCGTCAAGATTTGGTAAACCGAACCCCAGGCAGTCAACCGAAACCTTCTAGTTCGGTCCACCGAACACCTATCGGTAACCCGAATTCTTCCCACCAGTAAAACTTAGGTGTTATCTGGAATTGCCACGACGGAAGACCGAACCACCTTCGGTCGACCGAATAGCCATAGACCGGTTTTGGACTTTGCTCCAACGGTCGCTTCTGAATCAAGTCCCTAGAGCCCAATTGATTTGTCCTAATTCGAACGATCGAATATTTATCGGTCAACCGAGTCCTTCTTGGCTTTAGACGCCTGACAACTATTTACACGTGGCACTTGACCATTGTACCCAACGACTAATTGAGCTATAACTGTCAGCGCAAAACCCACGCTAAACTTTGGTCTACCGAAGTGTACACGGTCAACCGAACTTGAGTAGATCAGAGCCCAACCAATCTTACTGCCCACCTTGGAACGGTAAACCGAATGGAATTTGGTTAATCGAACTTCATTAGGGCTAAATTGTTAAAAGCTACTGGAAGTTTTTGAATGGTGGTGATCTGAGCCCTATTCGGTCAACCGTATTCTTAATTCAGATCAATTCTTTTACTACCACTATGTTAACGGTCGACCAAATGTGCATAGAAATCTGCCCATGCTTAAGTCACATCTTGCATTCCTATTGGTCAACTCCCAAACGGCTAGTAGAGCTTGAAGGCTTATAAATAGGATCCCATTTGTTGGTTTTGAGCTTCTTGAACACTCCCTATCTATCCCACACTCAAATCCAAATCCTCTTCATCTTCAAGATCACAATCCTCAACACTCAAGCCAAAACTTCACCACTTGCATATCCAATTCCGTATCAATATCGAAGTGTGCTCAAGTATAGAGTGTTAGTTAGATTGTTATTCCATCTCCATATTCAAGAATTACCAAAGAGCTGTAATGTTTCGAGGAAGCTCCATCTTGGGTTGTGAGAGGAGACACGAGCGAGGCGAGGTTGTTCGCGAGGCTCGGTGGTTGTAAACGGTGTTGATCACGGCCCGGAATGGAGATCAGTTAGTGAAACCGTAAGCAAGGCTCGGGGATCGAGCGAGGCTTGCGAGGAGGACTAGGACCCGGGTGTGGGTGTCGAACCTCTCTAAACTCCGGTGTCGTCGATTTTGTGGTTTGCATTGTCTCTTCCCTTAATCCTTCGATTAATATTTTTAATTCCGCATTTATCTAGTGATTAGAGGTACATAGATCCTAATAATTGGTATCAGAGAGTTAGGTTGCTAATTTCATATAGTTAATCGTAATTTAGCAAGGCATCTACTTCTAATCATTGTGAATGATTATCCAAAACTAAGCCACCTTTGTTTAATGGGTTAAACTATGGCTATTGGAAGAAAAGAATTCGAATTTGTTTGCAATCCAATGACATAACATTTTGGACATTCATCTTAAACCCATACACACCTCCAAACGATGATGAAATTGTTTCCTCCACTAAACCCAAAATTAAAGAAACGGAGATGAATTCCCGCATTATGAACATCTTGTATTGTGGGTTAAATGAAGGGGAATTCATTAGAATAAGAGATTGTGAAAGTGCTTATGACATTTGACATACATTAGAAATGCATAATGAGGGTTCAAATAAATTCAAAGAAACTAGGATTAATTTGCTCATGCATAAATATGAACTCTTTCGTACGCAATCTGGTGAGAACATAATCGAGATGTACACATGCTTCACCGAGATCATTAACTCTCTCAAAGCACTTGGCAAAGATTTTACCAAGGGAGAAATGACTCGAAATATTCTTCGGTCACTCACGGACGATTGGGAGGAGAAGACGACCGCCATCGAAGAAGCATAAGATCTCACCAAATTATAGGTCGAGGAGCTAATGGGTAGTATCATGACATATGAGATACAAATGAAAGACCGCAAGGAGAAGAGAGACAAGAAATCCTTGGTGCTACACGTCGTCGCCAATTCGATCAAAGGAGATAGTGACATTGAAGAACAATTGACAGCACAACAATTCAAGGAGTTTCTTAAAGAAGAGAAAGAAAGGAGAAAAGAGAAGAAGAAAAGCAAGAGAAAAGAGAAGAAGAAGAAGAAATCTCTCAAAGCTACTTGGGACGAGTCATCATCTTCATCAATTGAAGGCGAATTCGCTGCAATTTGCTTCCTCTCAATAGAAGATGAAGATTGTGAGGTATCTTCTTGCTCTAGTCGTGATTCAAATCATTCAAATTCATATAATGAACTTCAATGTGAATTCAATGAATTGCTTGAAAATTTTGAGAAAAATTGTCAAAGAAACAAAGTAGCTAAAAAGAAAAATCAATGAGCTACAATCTCAAATTGAATCTATCATGAATGAGAAGAATGAATTGCTTGCTAGTCATGATAAAATTGCATTGGAAAACACTCATTTGTTGATGAAATTGCAACTCTAAATGCAAAACCCTCATGTAGTGATGATATTCAAGATCTAATTGCTAAGAATGTTCAATTACAAAAGGATCTTTAAAGATTTATAAAGGGAAAATAAATGCTTGATAGGCTTATTGGTAGTCAAAGACAATCTTTAAACAAGTATTGTTTAAGCTATTATGTTGACAACTATAAAAACCATGTTATTCATACTACATTCAATGGAAAACATTTCTTTGTGATTAAAAGTTCCTCAAGTGTTTGGGCACCTAAAACCAAAATGCTTTGGGAATCAAAATTTAATGTCAAATGACCCAAGGTTGTTTGGGTACTAAAATCTTCACTTGTAGGTACTTAGAAGGAGGAGAATCGATAGTGATCGGCTCAAGCAATAAAAGATCGATTTCAAGCTTCATGGAAATCATTTGGATCGAATTCATAAAGTCGTTGTTGCTATCGAAAGGCGATTGGAACCAATACCAAATCAAGGATCAAAAGTTGGGTGACATTTTCAATCCTCTTAAACTTTAACGTTTGGTTCTAATCTAGGATTGTTGCATGCTTAATTGATATCATACATCATTACTTTTAGGCCTTAGTGATATGGGGAGCATATAATGTTATATCATCTAGTTAAGGGGGAGAATTATGTATTCCTAAACCTTTGCATCATATGCTCGTATTGTTTGCATTTGATTGATGTAAAACGGGGATAATGATAAGGATTGAACTTCAATTTACTCATATTATGCATATTGTTAGGGGAGTATCTTATACATGCATAGTTTGCATATATGAAGTGGGAGCAATCATATAGAAAAAGGGAGAACTTCAATTGAATCTCAAGTATTAAGATATAACTTTGTCATCGTCAAAAAGAGGGAGATTGTTGGCTTTTTGGCCTTAATCTATATTAATTTTGATGATTAATTAACTAATCTTAATCAATCAACCTAATCAATCAAAGTGAGAAAATACGATTACATGCATTGTATACATACTTGTATACTTGCAAACATCTTAATAGGTTGATCTAGATAATCAACAAAAGGAGCGTTGGGACAAAGACATCAAGACTCAAGACTTGTAATCAAAGCTTTGGACCAAAACATGTAATTTTGTATTTATTGAGTCCATAAGGTTTAATGTAAACTTGAGTCCTAGGATTTTGCCCCATCAAGATTCGGTAAACCGAACCCCCGACAGTCAACCAAAACCTTCTAGTTCGGTCTACCGAAAACCTATCGGAAACCCGAATTCTTCCCACCAGTAAAACTTAGGTGTTATCTGGAATGCCACGACGGAAGACCGAACCACCTTCTGTCGACCGAATAGCCGTAGACCGGTTTTGGACTTTGCTCCAACGGTCGCTTTTGAATCAAGTCCCTAGAGCCCAATTGATTTGTCCTAATTCGAACGACCGAATATCTATCGGTTAACCGAGTCCTTCTTGGCTTTAGATGCCTGGCAGTTATTTACACGTGGCACTTGACCGTTGTACCCAACGACTATTTGAGCTATAACTGTCATCGCAAAACCGACGCTAAACTTCGGTCTACCAAAGTGTACACGGTCAACCGAACTTGAGTAGATCAGAGTCCAACCAATCTTACTGTCCACCTTGGAATGGTAAACCGAATGGAATTTGGTTAATCGAACTTAATTAGGGCTAAATTGTTAAAAGGTACTGGAAGTTTGTGAACGGTGGTGATCCGAGCCCTATTCGGTCAACCGTATTCTTAATTCAGATCAATTCTTTTACTACCACTATGTTAACGGTCGACCAAATGTGCATAGAAATCTGCCCGAGCTTAAGACACATCTTGCATTCCTATTGGTCAATTTCCCCACCAACTCCCAAACGGCTAGTAGAGCTTGAAGGCTTATAAATAGGATCTCATTTATTAGTTTTGAGCTTCTTGAACACTCCTTATCTATCCCATAGTCAAAGCCAAATCTTCTTCATCTTCAAGCTCTCAATCCTCAACACTCATGCCAAAACTTCACCACTTGCATATCCAATTCCATATCAATATCCAAGTGTGCTCAAGTATAGAGTGTAAGTTAGATTGTGATTTCATCTTCATATTCAAGAATCACCAAAGAGTTGTAAAGCTTCGAGTAAGCTCCCTCTCGGGTTGTCAGAGGAGACACGATCAATACGAGTTTGTTTGCGAGGCTCGGTGGTTGTAAACGGTGTTGATATCGGCCCAGAACGGAGATCTGTTAGTGGAACCGTAAGCGAAGCTCGGGGGATCGAGCGAGGCTTGCGAGGAGGACTAGGACCCGGGTGTGGGTGCTGAACCTTTCTAAACTCCGGTGTCGTCGATTTTGTGGTTTACATTGTCTCTTCCCTTAATCCTTCGATTGATATTTTTAATTCCGCATTTATCTAGTGATTAGAGGGTCAGAGATCCTCACAGATAGTTGGTGCAATCGTTCTTGTCAAGGTTTTTTTTTTGGTTTCTGCCATTGCAGACTAAAATAGACTTAAGCTTTGCTTTTTCTCTATCACCCATTGCTGGTGCCGTAAAGATTAATCATGGGTGGGTTTTTATTCTCTCCCATTGCATATGCCCCCCTACCTTTTAGCACGGCATTTTTTCAACACACTGCTGGTGTCTTGAATAACTGATACATATCCTTATTAACAATCTTGAATGCTGACAAATGTTTGAAATTGGAAGCTCTTAATTGATTTAACAATTACCGTGGAGACTTATATTACAGTTTATAAGTTCTTGATTTGTGTCTCTTTTTAATAACTAAGGTAACTTTTTTTTAATTTATATTTTTTGAAGTCTCTTGTACATTTAATATTAATTGTAGTTTTTTAAAATCAACCATAAATATCATATGAAATATTATTCACCTTTCTTCCTTCACTACTTTTTCTCGCTCTGTCTTTTTTTGTATTCATTACAGACTCTTCTTTCATTCTCTTTGTGATTTGTCTATAATTTATTCCCTTTCTCACTTAAATTGAAAGAGATCCAACTTGCATAAGGCCATCGAACAGGTAAACTCCGTCTAAGAGTTGTATGTATTTTCAGTTCGCTTTAGCAATAACTATTTATAATTTTAATTGATTATATTATTATAAAATTGATATTTTAAGGGTTAATTACAGTTTGCCCCCTGAACTATGCATTGGTATCACTTTGCCCCCCTGAACTTTCAAAGTTAACAATTACCTCCCCTGAACTTTAATTTTGTAACACTTTGCCCCTTGAACTTCAAAAACTCATTATTTAACACACATTCGACGTTTTTTTCCTAATTTTTGTTGTTGTATCCCTAATACACTCCTAAACCTATATTTACGTGAAAGTTTGGATCCAAACGGAGGTCGGATATGGTTGGAATTTGGGTCGGATTGAATCAATCCGACCCAAATTCCAACCATATAAAACCTCCGTTTGAATCCAAATTTTCACGTAAATATAAGTTTAAGAGTGTATTAGGGATACAACAAAAAAAATTAGGGAAAAAACGTCGAATGTGTGTTAAATAATGAGTTTTTGAAGTTCAGGGGGGCAAAGTGTTACAAAATTAAAGTTCAGGGGAGGTAACTGTTAACTTTGAAAGTTCAAGGGGGCAAAGTGATACCAATGCATAGTTCAGGGGGTCGAACTGTAATTAACCCATATTTTAATTAAAGTTTGTTTATATTATTCATAAATATTCAAAAAATAAGTGATGTTAATTAATATCTGAAAAATCGTATACAAATTAAAATAAAATATTGAGAATTCGGAATTAAATATAGTTTTAAAAAATGTAACGTATTAAAAGTAAAACTGTTTTAAATTAGATAAAAATTGATTAAGCATACATGGGTGTTTGCACTTTAATTTTTGACGTGCACACAAAGACGAAGGAAGGTGGGAGCTCAAGCTAGCCCCACAGCTTTTTGTAAATTAATTAAAGTATTATTTGTTTGGGTGCACTTAGGTACTATTGATATTGGAGCAATGTACTTGAATTTTTGGATCTTAATTTGGTATACTAATCAAATTCAAATATTGTCTTAGTACACTTGTTAGAAAGTAGGTCACATTCAACGTTAGTGTGTTGTGAGGGTGACAACGTAGAGTTTAATTAAACTCACATTACCATCACGAAATGTTGTTTAGTTGCTTAAAAAATTAAATATATTTGACCTTAAACAATCGAAAGAAGTCATATGAGGTTTATGACTTTAATTTTTAACCAAATAAGGTACATACCTAACCCTAATTCCTTAAATTTCTTTTCCCAGACCCTAGATCAGAATTGTCTCCTTCTGGGTTTCACGAGCGCTACAGTGGTGTTGAAGATGCACACCCAAACGGCATTGTCATATTAAATATTGGTAAGTATGGTTCTCTCTTCTTCTTCATCGTGGTTTGAATTTATGGCATTTGCAATGTCAATCAATATTTTAGTTCCATTGTCTGCTTATTTTTACTTTTGTTTTGGTTGTAAATGTATGTCAAAGGCTAGTAGTGTATGTCCAGCAACCCCAGATCCAAGTATATACCAAGACAATTTGTAAATTTCACAATTCTACCAAAATAAAATCAAAAACCTCAACATTGCTTCAATATCATTACTTCGCAAGTGCATCTAAGCAAATAATCCTTAATTAAATCAAGATAGTTGAGGTCTTAGTTTCATCGTTTAAGGTGAGATTAAGCGCCATGATTAAAAATTGTGCAGGAGCCTTTACATCAACTCAAACTCAATTCCTATAATGAAAATAACATTGGATTAACACCTTGGAAGCCGTTGGATATTATTCATTTTTTTTAGCTTTTTCCAAGTTGAGAACGTATATGCTCATAGTAAATGTTAGAGAATGTTTTATGTTTGAGAATTCATAAATTTTAACTTGGGTTATAAGGTGTAAGATCTCTCTATTCATTACCAATTTGTTTGAGTTAGATACTCATATTTCAATATGTTATCAGAACCAAAAAACACAATGACAGACGTACACATCTTATTATTTAAGTGTAAAAATTCTGAGTCACTTATACAGAAGAGTGTTAAAGAATAATCTCACATAAGAGGATTTGATACTTTCTGGTATTAGATGATTTCGATACTTTCTCCTAAATTATTAAATAGAATCCCTCCACTGTCACCGTTTCGTTTTGAGCCGGGTATGGACAATATTTTTAAGAAGGGTGATTTGCTTGGGTAGACCTCAAAAGGTGCACAATTGTCGAAATACCCACGTGTTTTTACTATTCACTTGGGTGCACCTCGTTTCAAACATTATTGTTTGCATACCCTCGGGCCATTTATGGGCCCCACTCCGTTAAATGTTTTGTTGGTTCATTTACAAAACACACCCTTTAAAATTCAAATATTCTTAATATTAAATATAAAAACACAAAACAAATATTTTCTTTTCAAACACACCCTTCTTCTCCCTCTCTCTCTCTACTCCACTCTCTTGTTCTCTCTCTCTCTCTTGTTTTCACTCTCCTCTCTTTCTCTCTTCTCCCTCTCTCTCCTGTTTTCTCTCTCTCTTCTCCTTCTCTCTCCTGTTCTCTCTCTCTTCTCCCTCTCTCTCGTTCTCTCTTCTCCCTCTCTCTCTTGTTCTCTCTCTCCTCTCTAATTCTCCTCTCCCTCTCTCTATGTACTCTCTTGTTCTCTCTCCTCTCTCTTTCTTCTCTCTTCTCCCTCTCTCTCCTATATATTCTCTCTCTCTCATGTTCTCTCTTCTCCCTCCTCCTCTCTCATCTCTCTCTCTTGTTCTCTTTTCTCCTTCACTAGTGCAGAATAGTCTTTACTCGTCGCCCAATAGACGTCGGTTGTTATAACAGCCGACGTCTAGTAGGGCGAAGATAGCATAGACGTCGGTCGTTACCAAGGTCGACATTTATTGGGTACTATAGACATCAGGTGTTGGAATACCCATTACATCCGACGTCTATACGTTATAGACGTCGACCTATAGACGTCAGTTGTTGGAATACCCATTGCTTCCGACGTTTATACCCGATAGACGTCGACCTATAGATGTCGGATGTTATCGACGACCGACGTCTATACCCCTATGTATATAGACGTCGGGGTATACACGTCGGCTGTCCAGAACATCCGACGTCTATAGGTCTTAAAGAAATCGAACAGTTGCGTTTTCTGACATTCATTCCAGACGAAAACCCAACCAAACCCTAGCCGTTCCGCGACCGAACCCTCCTCCGCGACCAATCTCTGACCGATTTGCAGCAATCTTGGGCACTGCAGCGACGTCCCAACCTCTCCTCCCATTCTCCAGCCTTCTCCTCTGTGTTCCTCCGTCTTCTTCCTCATCCCTAACCACCGTAGGAGTTTCGTTTAGTTTTGGTTGGTCTAGTTTCAGATTTTTGGAGTAATGATTCTTTTCTTTCTTGGTAAACTTCTCCTCTCATTCGGATCCAACAATTCGATTTTTGTTTGTATTTTGAATAGGGTTGGACAAGCGGACGACCGAGAACGCCGTCGTCAACACCAAGGTCACCGCCAACCTTTCCGCCGTCATCAAAGAGGTTTCTTTTCCCGTTCGAGTGACTCGCTTTTGTCGGATTCGATTTGATGTTTTTTCAAAAAAAATCACGTGTTGATGTTGTTTGTGGATTTAGGTTCTTGGGATTGATTGTATTTGTGTTTTTCTGGATTTTTAGTTCGGAATTGTGGATTGATGTGGATTAGAAGTGGATTTTGGAAAAATGGACGTGTTGTGTGTTCTCCCAAGTTTGTTCTCATCTTTGATTTGGGAATATGATTTGGAATAAAGATAGAAAACAAATAAATATTAGCTTTAACTTTGCAAGAGTGCGTTATCTAGTTAATTGTGTGAAATTGATTTTTTTTGGATGTCGGATTTGGTGTTGGTTATTTATGATTTGTTTGTGGTCTTGTGTTGGTTGAAAATCATTTAGTTTGTGATTAAATGCATGGTTTGTTGTTGTATGTGGTTTATGTGTTGTCTGATTATTCAATTACCAGTCAAGTGTGGTTTAGATCTATCTATATTTGGCAGATTCGAGGGAGGACGCGCATTTGCTGGTTCATGATTCCACTCATTTGTCTCTTAGTTTGAATTGTTGTTAGTAATTTTTCCGTTGTGAGTTTAAAACTGATGCATTGTAATATGTTTGGAAGAAATATAAATATATAAGTAATAAATTGTATGTTTGTGTCCACTTAGTTATGTATTTGTCAATAATCGTTGTTAATGGGGTTTGTTGGTAGCTTGCTCATGAGATAACATGTATTAAAGACTAGCCTTTAACTATTTATTCTTTAATCAAGAAGCCAATTTTGTTATGTGGAAAATTTAAACATATGACTAAATGTAAACATGTGTTGTGTTGAAGTTTGAGGGGTTTGGATGTAGTGTGTTTGTGATGAATTGGGTGGAACTGAGATCAAGTTTATATCGTGAACTGTTATAAAATTTTCTTGTTTATTCCAGGATTTGAAGACTTTACATAGCATATTTTAGTGGAGGTTCTGCCAAAATTTCAAAAGAAAATAATCTCAATTGTTATTAATAACATGATATTTTAAAATAATAACTTTAATTTTATATTAAAAGGAATATAACTTAGATCATGTAAAAAAATTATGTTTAATTAGTTGAGTGAGTTCATACATTTATTTATGTTTATTAATGTTTAGCTTAGTTAAATGTTTATTTATTTATGTTTATTTATGCTTAAAATAATTTATTTTGTTTAGTTAACTCATTGCCCCCATTAAGCAACTTGACCTTTAATAACCTAAAAGAAAATATTAGACAATATTGCTAAGTCATTCATCATATAGGATTTGCATTCATCGTATTTATTATTTATTTACGATTTCTGTCACTATTGCTAAGTCATTCATCATATAGCAACTTGACCTTTAATAACATGACATGGAATGAGAATACGTTCTCTCCTATTTTTGTTAATTAAGTTAGTGATATATATTTAGCGAATTTCTATATTTGTAGTACCGGAAGCATGTTGGATATACGGAATGTGGTTACTACGTGATGAGATACATGAAGGAAATCCTCGAATTTGCAACTCAAGACGTATGCCTATCCGAGGTAATATAGATCATTATTCACTTGTATAGTTGTAGCTTCAATATTTAGTTATTAAAATTTTTACTTGTATTTTGATAGGTCTTCCCAAACAGTAGTGATCCCTTCTCGCAACAGGAACTCGATGAAACTCGCGACCGATGGGCTCACTATTTTGTCAGAAACATGTTGATGAACTAAAAGGTTCTTCTGTCACTAGCATTTTTTTGTAATTTAGTTCTCCTGTATTACAAACCTACAATTTATGCCTTAATATAATCGTCTCAATTTTAGAATGAATGTCAATTGTTTATGTATGCATTAATTTCAAGTGTGTTGAATGACTGTGTATGCTTGTATGTTTGTGTTTGTGCATGTATAGTTGTATGCTTGTGTCTGTGCATGTATGCTTGTATGTACACGTGGATGAAAGTGTGTAAGTATTTATGAACGAATTTGGTGCAGGTTGTATGTACACGAATACGATGACTAAATAAAAGTTTGCAGGATGCTTTTTTTGTCCAGATTTAAGAATAGACGTCGGATGTTTGTATTCGCCGACGTCTATGTCTCTGAAGAAAGGAATAGAGACGTTATTTAGGAATAAGCGTCGTCTGTTATTTCACCGACGTCTATACCTAACGAATAGACGTCGGTCCTATATAAGGACCGATGTCTATTCTTTAAGTATAGACGTCGGCTGATACATCCAGCCGACGTCTATTCCTAAAGAATAGACATCGGATTTCACACGTCCGACGTCTATTTATAGACGACGTACACTTAGACGTCAGATCTGGGAATGCTGATAGCCGACGTATATACCCCCATACATCCGACGTATATTCCCTTTTCTGTAGTAGTGTCTCTCTCTCATGTTCTCTCTCCGGTTTTCTCTCTTCTCTCTCTCTCTCCGGTTCTCTCTTCTCCATCTCTTTTTCTCTTTCTCTCCTCTCTCTCTCATGTTCTTTCTCCTCTCTCTCTCTCTCTTTTCCTCCTCTCCCTCATGTTCTCTCTTCTCTATCCCTCTCTGTTATTCTCTTTTCTTCCTCTTTCTCTCTTCTTCCTTTCGAATTCTCTCCTCTCTCTCTTCTATTCTCTTTTCTCTCTCTTTCTCTATTCTTCCTTTCGAATTCTCGATCCTCTCTCTCTTCTCCCTCTCCAATTCTCTCTCTCCTCTTTCTCTTTCTCTCTTCTCCCTCTCGAATTCTCTCTCCCCCTCCTATTCTCTCTTCTCTCTTTTCCCTTTTTCTCTCTTCTTCCTTTCTCTCTATTTTCCCTCTTTCTCTCTTCGTCCTTTCGAATTCTCTCTCCTCTCTCTCTCTTCCCCTCTCGAATTCTCTCTCTTCTTCCTTTCAAATTCTCTCTCCTCTCTCTCTTCCCCTCTCAAATTCTCTCTCTTCTCCCTCCCGAATTCTCTCTCTTCTCTCTCTTGAATTGGAGAGAGGGACAGAAAGAGAAAGAGAAGAGAGAACGAGAGATGGAGAATTTGAGAGGGAGAAGAGAGAGAGAGGAGAGAGAATTGGAGAGAGAGAGGAGAGAGAAAGAGAACATGAAAGAGAGAAAGAGAGAGGGTGAAGAGATAACAGAGAGAGAGGAGAGAGAGAGAGAAAGAAAACGAAAGGGAGAAGAGAGAACATGAGAGATAGAGAAGAGAGAACATGAGAGAGAGAGAGGAGAGAGTGGGCGAAGAGAGAATAGGTTAGAGAGAGAGAAAAAAAGAAGGAGAAGGAAGAATCGGAGAGAGAGAGAGAGGAAAGAGAACATGAGAGAGAGGGGAGAATAGACAATAAGAGAGAGAGGAGAGAGGGAGACGAGAGAACATGAGAGAGAGAATAGGAGAGAGATGGAGAAGAGATAAGATGAGAGTAGAGAGAGTGAGAGAACAAACGAGAGTTTATATAGAGAGAGGGAGAATAGAGAAAGAGAGGAGAGAAATGGAGAAGAGAGAAAGAGAGGAGAGAGACAATAAGAGAGAGAGGAGAAGAGTGTGTTTGTAAAGAAAATTTTTATTTTGTGTTTTTATATTTAATATTAAAGACATTTGAATTTTAAAAAGTGTCTTTTGTAAATGAACCAACAGAAAATTTAAGGGAATGAAACTTGTAAACGACGTGAAGGTATGCAATCAATAATGTTTGAAATGAATTGTACCAAAGAAATAGTAAAAACGCATAACTATTTTGACATTTGTGCCGATTTTGAGTTCTACCCAGCAAATCATCTTTTTTTTAAATGTAACATTTTTTAAACAAGTCTAGAGCACGTGGACCTGACTTATCGCAAGTTCACAACAAAACCTTGCCACTAACATCGAAGACACATTGTAGTAAAACCAACACTGCAACATCCTTATTTATACAACGCAGACATCCCTCCCATACCTCCATCCCACCACAAACTCCTCAACCGATGTCTCCAATCTCCATCACCATCTCCATCCTCCTCTTCTTCCTCCCCCACCTCTCCGCCTCCGCGACCAACGGCCCGGATCTCATCCACCAAACCTGCAACAAAACCACCTACCCCACCCTTTGCATCTCCACCCTCCAATCCACTCCCTCCAGCTCCGCCTCCTGCGACGCCAAAGGCCTCTCCACTATCCTCCTCAACTTCGGCGCCGCCAACGCCACTAGCACAGTCTTTTACGCCACCATACTAGCTAAAACTACAACCAATAATGCCCTCAAAACCGCACTTCTCGCATGCGCTGGGAGGTACGCTGACGCTAACGACTCGCTTCGGTCGGCCGTTGATGCATTGGAGGGGGAGATGTTCGATTACGCGTTTGTGCACGTGAGCGCGGCGATGGAGTATCCTGCGGTGTGTAGGGATTGGTTCGAGAGGGCGGATGGATTGAAGTATCCGGCAGAGATGTGCCGGAGGGAGGTGGTGTTGGAGCAGCTTTGTAGTGTGGCCAAGGACATCATTCGAGGGCTTGGTTGAGAGTTTGGTGTATCTTTGTTATGTTGGTGTTTTGTGGTATGAGATATGTCATCTTTGATGTTAATGTTATGGTTTGGTGGAAGTTTTGAGTTTGTTATCGAAAGACATTAACATGTGTATTGATAATCGAGTGTTGAAGTGTTTGTTTGGTGGAAATTTGGAATTTGCTATGGAAAGACATTAACATGTGTTTTGAGTGTTGAAGTGTTTGTTTGGCGGAGCATCTGCACAGAGTGATATATATGCATGCGCCAATTTGGTGGACATCTAAACATGCAATATATAGATGCATGCACCAAGTGATTGAAATCAGTTGTTAATTTTCCAACTCAATATTTCTAGTGATAGAACTCTATTTTATGACTTACGAATGTTTTTAATTAGCATCTAAAAGTATATTATAAATTCAAAGAAATGGCATGTAGTTGCAGATAGGAATATTGTGATTATATGTAAGAAAGGTCAATACTTAATGACTTGTTTGCAGGTTAATGGAAAAGGTTCGGCTCGTGCTCAAGCTCAAGACATCTTTCTTGGGATGAGTAGCTTAATGAGTCATCTTTTATCTCTGTTGGAAAAGAATGAACTTAAATGCCGGAATCAAATAAATGTGTACTGACCAATTGTAATAACCTAATCTAAACACTAAAATTAAACTAAACTAAACCTAACTTACCCTAATTAATTATGTTAATAAAGAGTTAGGAGATAAGGATGGGAATATGAGGTGGCTTATTGTGGTTGGAGGATTTGAAGGTGGTTAATTAAAGTAAGTATATATATAGTTAGATAGGATTTTACCTAAAACGTTTCTTTCAACTGAACAACCAGAGAGTGAGAGAAGAGTTTGGAGAGAAGAAGAAGTGAAGAAGAAGAAGAAGAGAAGAGGTGTTGAAGGGAGCTCGGGAGGCTTCTTCACTCGACCAAAAGGTATGCCAAGTCTTCATATTAACTCCCCAAGAGGTGTGGGAGTGTAGAGGACGGCGTTGGTGCCGTTTCTCCGGTGAAAACCCTACTGGACGGAGGTTGAAGACGACTGGTTCGGTCGACCGAAACACTACTATGCAATCATATGCATATCCATAAAATCAATATTAATGCTCAACATGCATGCAACTACGAATATCAAGAGAGACAGACATGATATGAAACTGAAGAATAACGAATCAGTACTTGCCTCAAAATCTCCATCTTTTTCTTCTCTATATTCTTCTCAAAATTTCATCTTCTCCTAAAACCACACAATCATCCAATAATCTTAATTAGTCCATTAAGATATTTGATTATTAACTCAACTAAAAATTCAGGATATTACATTCTACCCTCCTTAAAAGAAATTTCGTCCTCGAAATTTTAATTCAACATCATATCATTTGGAATTCACATATCCATATTAAAATAGACTCTCACATCTAAAACAATTTGATCCAAATCAAAACAAAATTTTCAATCCTACTTTCATTAAATCTAAAATTCATCTCCAACTATTTATTCATAATTTGGATAGCAAATCCAACCAAGTCGAAATTCACATTTTGAACTCAAGTCCGAATAACTCCAAATTCATATTCAAATCAATAGTCGAAACTTCTAAATCTAAATTCTGACTAATTCCGATTCAATCAAAAATTTCTATTTCAAATCCGATTCCGACTAATTCCGAGGATCGTATTGCTCTGATACCAAATTGTAACGTACCCGAAAACAGCGGAAAATTTAAACAATAATAAAGACCGTCAACGGTCAACACAGGGCACGTCACGGGAAACAAACCAACATATATATATAAAATATATAAGATACAGACCTACGTGGAAGTCAAAGTATACATAAGAGTCAACTGTGATTACAACAAAAATGAATATACATGTAATCACTACCTCAACAAAAGATGATATAAAAGAGAACAGGATCTGATCCCGGGGGCACTCTCCTCGGTCACCACCTGACTCTAATGCTACTCGCTACCTGGAATGAAAACAAACAAACATGCCTGAGTTCCCTGCAGGAACCCCGTATACCAAGCCTCCTAAAAATATAAAAAGGAATTAAAGACAATGCAATACAATGCACATGATCATCCACCTCGGGCCCACAATAATGCCCTCACCGCCTCCGCGGCACTGAACCACTCCTGCCACTAGGGTCAAGTCAGTCCATCGCTGCCTCACAATGGTCAGTCGACACCACTGCTCCCAAAAAGTGCAGGAAGGAACCCCCGGTACACGCCGCACTCCAAGAGCGAGTCAGCCCGCCGAATACACAGCTCGGGTCAGACGACAGCCACTGCTCCCCCAAGAGCTGCCAAACGCGCACCCTGCCGGAACATCCTCGGCCTACCGCTAAACCCTCGCAAATTGCCCAAGGTTTACGGCACACATCTCTCACACCCCGCTCGGTAAGAGAGGAAACAGTAGTACAATAATACGCCTTCGTCGAAGGTGAAATCCGTAGCTCTCAAAGCCGGTAATCAACCGTCGCCTCGGAGCCGGTAGTCGACCTATACTCAACGGATCGCGTGTGGATAAATCCACCAACCTGCGGCAGATCGGTCAACCGCTAAAAGCACACCGGTCGACCGGTCCCCCACACAGTACACGGTACTGTACAAACAAGTCTACCGGTCGAACCACGCCAACCGAAATACTGACCACTCGGTCTAACAAAAGTCATCTAGCGGTCGACCGTTTGGAAGGTCTACGCTATACATTTTATATAAATATATATCCAATCGGTCAAACCAGGGTCCGTTCCACCGATAAGGAAAACTGCCTGAATCCTGCCTACAGCATTCGGTCGACCGAAACCTACCTCCCGGTCGACCGATCTACAGGCACATCACTGCAGGAAAACTGCACGCGGTCGGTCGACCGGATCCAGAGCGGTCGACCGTTTAGATGGTCAACGCTCGTAACCGACCTTGCGCAGTTCGGTCGACCGAGACACACACTCGGTCGGCCGAAGGCCTGTCTAACCTATCTACTGGGTTCGGTCGACCGAAACAACACCGGTCGACCGGCTAATGTAACCCTTTATTTTCCCGCGAAATTTGGCATAAACGGTCGACCGTCACACAGACATCGTTCGACCGTTTTCGGGCAGTAAGTTAATATTTATAAATATCGGTCGACCGACCCATATACCGGTCGACCGAACAATACATCTTCCTACTGGACAGGCATCATTTAAACATTGTTCGGTCGACCGAAACACTCAACGGTCGACCGAACCAGTCGTCTTCAACCTCCGTCCAGTAGGGTTTTCACCGGAGAAACGGCACCAACGTCGTCCTCTACACTCCCACACCTCTTGGGGAGTTAATATGAAGACTTGGCATACCTTTTGGTCGAGTGAAGAAGCCTCCCGAGCTCCCTTCAACACCTCTTCTCTTCTTCTTCTTCTTCACTTCTTCTTCTCTCCAAACTCTTCTCTCACTCTCTGGTTGTTCAGTTGAAAGAAACGTTTTAGGTAAAATCCTATCTAACTATATATATACTTACTTTAATTAACCACCTTCAAATCCTCCAACCACAATAAGCCACCTCATATTCCCATCCTTATCTCCTAATTCTTTATTAACATAATTAATTAGGGTAAGTTAGGTTTAGTTTAGTTTAATTTTAGTGTTTAGATTAGGTTATTACACCAATACTATAATCATAATTAAATCTTAATATGTAATTCACGTACAAAATTTCAATCTCTGGGCTCAACTAATCCAAGAATATGAATATACTGACTGACTTAATTTGAATTGGTAGAAAGGTAAGAATGGACAAAAAACTTAACAGAGTTCTTTATCAAGATCGCTTGACAAATTGATTTGGGAAGTGTTTATCGAGGAGCATTGGTTTTACAAGTTCACACGTTTTACTCATTAATGTACATTATTTATGACACTACTATGTAATTAAGTAGACTGATGAACCAAGTTGCCATTTCTTTTACCTTGAGATTTCCTCAACCAATAGGGTGTAGGTTCAAACCCTACCAACTCGTTGTGGTTGGAAATTTCTTCTCTTCTCCTACCTTCCCGAGGCTTATGTCATATGTGTGTACATTCGCTCGGTGAAAATAAAAAAAATGGTAATTAGGTAGACTAATCCTCATGTTCCTTGAATGTTGACATATACAATAATTATACAACTATGGGCAACGTATATGCCATGTCACAAATACTAAATACATTTTTTATGTATTTATTGGTGGACAAGTTTTTCTATATATAAGTGATAGGGCAATTTGATTAATAGATTGGGTAACCATATCCCGCTTACTACGGGTTGCTATGTGGGCGAGGATCATACTTGTGTTCGAATTCGTCATACAATTTAGTCATTATACCAATTAAAACACACATTTTGTGTCTTATTTGTGGGACATGTTACTTACATGATTTTGAGACATCGAGATAAGTTTTAGAGTACTCTTTGGGTGGTCGAAGTTCTATTTTTGGTCTTGGAAGTAACCCCACACGCTTGAAATCTTCCAATAGGACAATTCATCCTGGCCATTTAGATGTCGTCGAACTTAATTAAATGGACAGCATTCCTTCCTCGCTAAACAACGGAAGGAAACGCCCTTTCTTGTGGAGTTGTTATGAGAATATAGACAACGTTGTATTTGTCTTTCCCAGAACAAGAGGCCCAGTTGGCACGCCATCCAGTTTTTTAATTTTGGATTCGACCAATAACGATGCCAACGATGGGCTCGGACAATGACAAGACCCAGAAGGCACGTGATGAGCTCTAATGAGACATGCTTTGCTACTATTCCTTCGATATTTTGTTCTACTTTTCCTCGAACTGCACTCAATGTTACAACTTACATGTCTCGATAAAATCTTTAATATTTATGATGATCTAGAATTTCCAAACATTCATCCTACTATGTGAATTGAGTTGCGCTTTTAATTTGAAGATGACCTAACAACAAGTATCCAATGTCTATTTTTTTTGCATCCAACATTAGGCTTCGACCCTAAAATATGAGAGAATGATCCATTCCCTCACACTAGTTGTGTTACAGCTGGGAGGTGATGAAATCCTTCATGTTATTATCATACTGCGACTAGTATGTAAGAAGTGCAACAAAAGCTTGAACTGTAGTCTTATTCAAATTTATATTCCTATTGTCTCACTAGTCACTACCCAGCAATCGATACAAATATATGTATTATGTTAAGTAATGTATAAGAGAAAGAAAAAAGAAATATAGAGTAGGGGGAGAGAGAGGTTAATATTCACAAAATGGTTATGCAAAATTACAATTAAAAAGTGAGAATTGTCAATTCTTATATTATTTAGAGTGAGGTTTCTCAAATTTGAATTAAATAATAATTTAGTTAACTAAAAGCTAATGGCATTAGCAGAAAAGCTAACAAAGTGACATATTACAAAAAATAATGACAAAACTAAATTGAAGGGACCCAGATGCTCTCTAATTCTTTAGTGAAGAATTCAAACAAAATGAACAATCTATATCTTGTTGAGTTAAATTGTCTATTGCAATGTAATTATCATGTTCTTTTGGGTGTTCTGGCAATTATTCTAATAAAACCCAAACCACTTTAGGCAAAAAGATAAGATTTTTGCATTTACGCGGATTCTAATGGATTCTCGGATGGATACGTACCGTCCCACCAGATTTCCCACGTGTGCTGACTTGGAGATCCACGTCGGATGTGGACCTGGTGTGGGTGGTTTTGAAAACAACAAGTTTTGAACATATTTGATTTTTGGGTGAGTAATTTTTTTCTAGCTTTTGGGAGTCTGGCTTTGTACGTGTTTTGCTTGTCTATATTTTTCTAGTTTCAGAAGAAGTTTGTTTTTTTCATTAATATTTAATTTTGAGAATAAAAGCCCAAACTTTATCTTAACCCAAGCATTATCTTTTCGTTTTCCAATTTCCATTCCGGTCATAATTTCATTTACTAATTTTCTGGACTAATCATTTGATTTTTATTTTATTTTACGGTTAGATGCTCTAATTGGAACATTTTTTGTGGTTTTGAAGAAAAAGTAAATTCATATGTTGTCAGGGTATTTTGGTTGACTTATGATGATGGTTTAGTGTAATGTACTTTCAGTTTTCACTACTACAAAAATAGATTTCAGTGACGGATAGAGATCTGTCGGTGACACATCCGTCGGTAAAGGAAGCTATACACCGACGAATATCTTTTGTCATCGATGTAGCCATATACCGACAGATAGTCTCGCTAACGTCGACGGTAAAGAACCGTTGGAAAATGTTTTCGTAGTATTCGTCCAAACATAAAAATACATTGACGGATAGCGAGATATGTATTTGTCGGTGAAAATATTGAATCTGCGGTAAAATGATTTTTTCTGCAAAAAACCATCACTGACGGCTGTGTTAACCTTCACTGACAAATATATTTGTCGGTGTCTTTTTTAAAGTCACCTACAAATAGCATCCATCAGTGAAGATTTCGAAGAATGTTCGTTAAAGGAACTAAATGCGTTAAGATACACCGACGACTAGGTGATGAATCTTTGAGTAAAGTTATCAGTTGATGTACATTTTAGATGAGATGACACAATTAGTGGTAAAATGAATTTTTACGTGGAAAAACGATCACCGACGGCTTTGTCAACCTACACCGACAGATATATTCGTCGGTCCTTTTTAAGTCACTAACGGATATGATTTGTCGGTGAATATTTTGAAAAATGTCCATTATGAACTTAATACGAATAGATACATCGACGCATAGGTCATGAAGTACTGACAAATATATATTCCGTTTGTATAGTGTTTTATCAGGAGTGGATTCAGGCTTCCCCTTCACTTTCCCCTAATCTCTCCGAACTCCGATCGCCGCCGGTCCTCCACACCGTGCCTCCTCGCGAACCCCCCCCCCCCCCCCCCCCCCCCCCCCCGACGCCTCACCACTTTACACTATAAGCTTCTACTCGAAAACCCACCCTCCCTCTGCGTAGCCCCGACCCCAACCCCCATGCCCGACCCTTCCCTGGTCACAACCCCGACGCCAACCCCATCAGCCCAACCTCGATTCCAGACCCCTCCCCAAACCCCAACCCCACCCTAGACCCCTCTCTGACTCCCAACCCCAGCCTTGACCTCAAACCTTACCTCTAGCTACGATCCTAACCCCAAACCCGAACCCAAGCTGCGATCCCAGCCCGAAACCTGACCTCAGACCGCTGTACATTGTTATTGGTTTTGAAAAGTTTAGATTGTTTTTTAGTTCTAATGTGATTAATTGAATGTAGTTGGAATGTGTTTTTAAATATAGTCTGAATATACTTTGAATATAGTTTTTATCTATATTTTTGTTTAGATAATTTGTTTTGATAAATTTAGATTAGAAATTTTAGTTTGGATGTATGAATTTGTTTTGTTTGAATGTAATTTTAAATATAGTTGGAATATAGTTTGAATGTAGTTTAAATGTAGTTTAAATATGTGAATGTGAAATGCAATGAATATTGAAATTGTGGACTATTTTGTGTATCTAGGGATTTGAAGAATTTTTTAGTTTTCATTTATAGGGGAGGTTCTGCCTTTTTTTAAATTTAATGTAAATTGAACGGAACTTTAAGTCTAACAAGTTTTACCATCTTGTTTTGTTTGATGTTGTTGTGATTGGTGGAGTTTGAAGGTTTTTAGTGTTACGATTTATTAGGTTCTTAGTTGGATTGGTCTTTCGAACAACAACAAAAAGAAGGAAACAACTTTTAGTATGTGTAAGAGTGTTGACAATAGCTCTACATTGATCAATTTTTACACTTTTGTGATATTAAATATCTCAAGTACATCCTATAGAAATATATCAATTTTAAGATGGGTATCCATACTTTAACATATTATATAAGCATGGATTGATGTAGTATTACATCGACAAAAGGGGATATGCACTGACAAGTAAGCACCGTCGGTGAAATTCTATATTGTTGTAGTGTTTAGCAAGGCTATATATATTTCTGTGGTTGAGATGGTATATTCGTAAGGTAAACATGGTATTTCTTGTGGTGGTAGTGAGTTTTTAAGTGTTGGTTTTTTTGCCTTAATCTATGTTTTGATGATTTATTCAGCCTAATCTTAATTATAATCAATGTAGATTAGCACACACTATGCATAACATATATTTTGTATTGTGCTAACTTCTACAGGTGATCAATACTCAATGAAGAAAGGATTCAAGTCAAGACATGTAATCAAGCTCATTTGAAGACATGAAATTTGTATTTCTTTTGAGTCTTAGGAACTATGTGTACTTGAGCATACACGAGTAAATAACCACTCACATACACACTGGGTTCCTTAGAGAAGTCACACACAAAATTTCACATTAATTGGACTTCAATAGATCACCCAAACTAGGACCGGAAAACACTTAAAACAAACCTGATCTGCCAGTGTCAAATCGGTCGATCGGAAAAGGTTCTTCGTTCGACCGATTGGGTCTGTTAATACTGTTAGCCTAGGTGTTTAAGCAGTCGACCGTTTGAACCATTTCGTTCGACCGTTTATGCGTGTCACATGACAATTAGATTTGTCGTTCTACAACAGTCGGATTTCCCAAAACCCAAATTTACAAGTCTTTCAGTCGACCGATATATACATAGCCGTCGACCGATTAAACAAACCTTGGTCACCTTGAACACTCTGTAAGTTTCCGATCGAACATCTCCTAGATCGTGGTCGACCAAAACTCATTTTCTCGTTGAACCCGGAAGTGCCTGGAAATTTCCGGTCGAACCGACCATTCGCTTAGGTCGACTGATCCATAATTTACCAGACCAAAACCCCTTGAACGGTCTACTGATATCCAATTTAGTTTGACTGTTCACTTGAGTGAACTTAACTAATAGCCAGATTTGACCTACCGGTCGACCGGTATGCCCGATTCAGTCTACCGAATTTGTCTTGAAATGTGTGTTGCAGTTCACTGTTTTGTGTTTCTCACACAACCTTGTACCACACTTATCCCCAACGGCTATAACACCTTACGAGCTTATAAATAAAGGATTGCACACTTTGTTTAGACAACTCTCCTATACACAATTGTTCCATACATTAGAGAGAAGTGTCCCAATCCCAAAAGCTCCAAAATCGCACACTCTAAGTCTTAAACTTCCACACCTTCGATCATAGCCAAATCCTACTCAAAGTGTGCTCAAGATACAGAGTGTTTGTTCATTCCAATTGTCTATCAAGTAGCAAAGGGTCTTGGTGAAAGCCCAAGACAAGAGTATAGACATTGGTGAGAGCCCGAAGTGATCCTCTGGGATTGTGAGAGAAGAAGCCAAACTCGGCGAGGGTTGTTGGCGAGTTTGAAGACTTGTAAATGCGTTGTCTCCTTGCCCGGCCAGGAACGAGGAGTGGATAGTGAAGACGTGAGCGGAGCTCAAAGTGTCGGGCGGGTGGCCGAACATTTGTAAAAATCCCCGAGTCTTCCTTTGTGGTTTGCATAATTTCTTGTCTTTACTTGCTTATTTGTTTTAATTTCCGCTGCATCTTTGATTGAGCAAGTAGAGGTTAATTAACACTAAAAGTGATTAGATAAATCCGGCCTTACACAATCCTACATTAAGGACTTTGTTGGTTTAAATTACATGATCTGTTTGAGTGATGAAGAGGAAATTACATGAATGTTAGTTATAATAATTCATTGGATATATGATAGTATTTGGAAAGTCGGTTAGTACCGTTCAATACGATAGAAGGGTGAGATATAATGACTTATACAATAAGTTGTACTAAGTGGGGACAAATGGATTCATATTGAAGGATATTTCTAAGAGGACAATTGACTACTCTTAAGATTGGTTGACAGGCCGTTGATCTTATTTTGTAATACATGCTAAACATGTATGCTAATTTTTGCTAAGCTTTGAGCTCATTTAAATATAATATATAGTCACTCAAAAAATCGACGCACTGAATTCGTTAAAAAATTGTAATAAATTGATCTTTAGAGCAAACAAGCTCCAAACTTAATGAAATTTAACATGCATGTTTAGTATGTGTTAAACAAGATCAATGTTTTGGATTTGTCATTGAGAGTTCAAATTTTGAAAAAAATGAACAACATTTATAATACTTCGGTAAGGAGCACAATAAAAATGAACATTATTAGTAAGCAACAATTGACATTTAATACTTGGGATCCATTTGGGACACAACTGTTGAGAATGTTTTGAGTATGAGATTCTCAAAAGCTATGTTTGAGAGGTAGATAGTTTTTAAGCGGTTTTTTGAAGTACGAGTCTTATTTTTCAGTTTGCGACATTAAAGTTCCGTAATTTTTTTTAAATAATAATCATTTAAAAAAATTCGAAAACTAATAATAAAAAAATTAAATCTACGACGATCGCGGGTCGAACCCGCGATCCGCGCGACCACGGATCGCGGGTGCGACCCGCGATCCGTGGGCACGGATCGCGCTATAAAAGCGCGATCCGTCTGGTTTTTTTTTTAATTTTTTTTTTGATTTCAGTTATTAAGTTTTGAGTTTTCAGATTAAGTATTCAGTTAATTTTTGAGCTTTCAGATTAAGTTTTCAGTTAAAATCAGTTAATCTCAACTAGTTTTTATTATCTTCTCGGGTTCGCACGACACTTCTCTTCTAGTTTTTCTTCCATTCGGAGCTCACACAACACTTATTTCCCAGCTTATCTTGGACTCAGGTAAATTTTACACAAATTTTTTACTTAAGAATATTTTAAATTAAGATTTAATTTCTTTGTTAAATTTAAATTATTTGGAATTGTTTTGTTATTTTCTATTATATTTAATTTTAAATATTAGTTGTATTTATGTATCTCTTTATAATTAAATTAAATGTATATACATTTAAAATTTGTATAACGTACATTTACGAAATTTATTATATAATATAAGTATTTGGAATAGTTATTTATTATTTTCTGTTAAATTAAAATTTAAATATTAGTTGTATTTATGTGTTAAATTGTTATAGCTTTCATTATTTCTATAAGATGCAATTTGTCATGAAATGTACGAGTAAATTATTTTTTAATTATTATAATTAATTCTGTTTTTATTTTCATGAACAGTTGTTTTGACAAAATGAGTCATTTAAGTAGAAGTCGCTCTGTACAAAACGAACGTGAGTATAATGATGCAGTGGATAGAGAGTCTATTTCCCCACTTCTCGGAATACCAAATTGCATGTTCAGAGTCAATGATATTTGCACAAATGTAAGTACCAAAAAAATCATATTGTGTTAATTTTCTAAATATTTAAATTACATTTTGTTTAATTGATGCATTTTTCACAATATATTTGAATATATTATAGCCGGAGGCTGTTTTGGAATGTCGTGCACATCGTCCAGTAATTCCTTTCCACGATTGTTTTAGTCAAGCACTCAAAAATTTGGGATTATATCAACTTGCCCAAATAAAATACACAAGGACAGACAATAGATTGATTACTGCACTTGTAGAGCGTTGGCGTCCTGAGACTCACACTTTCCACTTACCGGTTGGGGTTAGGGGTGCACATGGGTTGGGTTCAACCCGAAACCCAACCCGAACCCGACTGGTCGGGTCGGGTTGGGTCGGGTTGTGGAGGGGTTCGGGTCGGGTTGGGAAAATAAAAAACCCGAGTTTTCGGGTCGGGTTTGGGTTGAGGAGGTCGGGTTGACCCAACCCAACCCGAACCCGATTTTTTAATTTTTTAATTTTTTTTATTTTTTCCCAAATAAACCGGTCGACCGAACATCACTCGGTCGACCGTTTCCAACCCGAAAATTTCGGGTGTTCAAGCCACCGGTCGACCGTTTAAGCACCGATCGACCGAACCCGACCAAGTTTGGGAGAAAATTTCCGAATTCGGGTTCAACCCGATCCAACCCGACCCAACCCGAAAATTTCGGGTTGGGTTGGGTTGAACCTAAACCGGTTCGGGTTCGGGTTGGGTTGGGTTTTTTCCCAACCCGAAAATTTCGGGTTGGGTCGGGTTGAGGCCCAAACCCGACCCAACCCGACCCATGTGCACCCCTAGTTGGGGTGGTTGGATTAACATTGCAGGATGTTAGTTGTTTTGTGGGGTCTACCTATAAGTGGTATTCCAATAATCGGGCACAGTGATCGAGACAGTCGTGAGTTAATTAGAAATTCCTTTGGGATTGATATAAACGCCGAGATTATGAAAAAAGGTAAAAGAACGGTAGAAGGAGATGAGCCACAAATGTTCAAAGAGTCTGGATTTAGCATCAGTTTGCAATGGTTGCGGGTAAATTACGGGAATCTGCCAGAATTTCCCACAGATGAAGAAGTGGCACAATATACACGGGCTTTCATTTTAGATTTGTTTGGATCCACGGTTTTCCCTGATAGCTCTGGGACAGGTGTTCCAGTTATGTATTTGAGGTTTTTGCCGGTGTTGGGCAAGCCGATAGTATACAATTGGGGTGCGACCGTGCTTTCATGTTTATATCGCAACTTGTCTATTTCATGACAAACTGGAAAAAAGAACATTGGTGGTGCATTGTTACTTCTTCAACACTGGTCTTGGACTCGGTTTCCCGTAGCCCGGCCGAGACACGTGGGTCATGCTGAGTGTTTAGGTGGAGAAGACCTAGACTCGCGACCTCCATTTGCTATTAAGTGGCAATACCCACAGACTTATGAGGTTAGTGCCGCACATAATTGTCTTACACATTACAGAAATGAATTTGAATGCATGTAGGATGAACATGTAAACTGGCACCGTATTATGAAAGTATGATGTTGCTTCCTGGCCGGGTATTTACTACTGATGCTGCATATTGGCTTGCGAGAGTGCCTTTGATTCATTTCTGGATGATTTCATGGCATTATCCAGAAAGAACTATGAGACAATTTGGATTTTATCAGACGACGCCACCGCCAGAATCTCATCCGTGGACAGAACTCAAATACTTGATAAGATAGTACATGCGGCCCGACAGAGAGATGATTGGTCAGCGAAGCATGAAATTTACATACGAATGTGGGACATACCGCATATTCTTCACGAAGGTCGACCATATGATCCGAGAGAAAATCGACGGTATCGTCAGTGGTTTCAGCATAATGGTATGTACACAGTCTACATACGAGGCCAAATAGAGTTCGGTTTGGAAAGGCCGTTGCCACCCCCACGTGATTCTATCGAGGACTTAGGTTACGTTCCTGGTGGACCACGTATTCGACGTATGGTATGTTTTTTGAACGACTTTGACGATTATTGTTTGTTGTGTTTTACTATCTAATTTTCAAACTACAATTGCAGGGCTTACGTGGTATTCAACGGGCTAAATTTGTTATCAAGTAGCTGTACAAACGTGGAACTAAGGGACTGTGTAAAATGTTGCTGAAGAGTCACCAACTCGATGCTGTCGATTGCGATCAGGTGCACGAATTTGAAAGAGTACTGTGCGATGCTGGATTACCTGGAGATGTGGAGTCGATTCCTGAAGATGATGATGGTAATAATGAGATTCGTGATGATTGTCCTGTACCTAGAGTTGCAGACCAAACAACATATAGTTTTAGGCTATCCAATGCATCATACGATGATTTTGTCCCAGATTCATCGCAGTTTAGAGGTTCATATACATACGATGACATTGGCGCAGGACCGTCGCAGCCAACCCAGTTTGGATATTCTCAAACATATGGTGACATTGGAGCAGGACCATCGCAGCCAACCAAGTTTGGATATTCTGAAACATATGGTGACATTGGCGCAGGACCATCGCAGCCAACGCAGTTGGGGCTTTCCCAGATTCCCGAAGATTATCCAACTTATCAGACACCTGGTAGTAATTATGATACCCCTCAGTTGCCGCAAACATACTTCGGGACTTTGTTCGATGGTATATTCAGCCCATTAACTGACCAAGGGTACACTTGTGAATTAAATCCTGTACCTTCTATAGTTTACGAGACTCAGACACCTCATTTGCCTGTTCAAAATCAGTCACCTTTTCGACCTGTTGAGTCTCATTCACATGTTGAGACTCAACCCCATTCTGAGTTGGTTCCATACGTTTTCTCTGATGATGAAGAAGAATCAGTGCATGTTGCGACTCCAGTCGGTCGAGGGTGCCGATGCAAGATGAAGACAAAGATTTTCACTCCCGCGCAGTAGTTCATATTGTAATTCAGTTGTACTCGCGGTTGTACTTTAAGATCTTATGATTTTGTTTTGTCATCTTAATTGATATGGTTTGACTTATTAATAAGACATTATAAACATTATAAACATTACAACACATTCAACAATACAACACATTCAACATTACAATACATTCAACATTACAATACATTAAACGTTACAATACATTCAACATTACAATATATTAAACATTACTATACATTCAACCTTCTCTTACATTGCAACGATCGCTTGTGTGATTAATCGAACCACAACCTGTACAATGACCCGGACCTATCCTTCCTTCTATGACATCCATCGTCATCGGTAAACGTTTTGACCTTCTCCTTCCTTTCTTGACGAGAGTTCGATCAGGTATTATTTTGTCTCCCATATATTCAGGCCAATCCTCTTCCTTCCCGTACACATCGAAGTGACCCTCCCATGTGTGCACTAGAGAGTTGACACTGTAGTACGAATGTGTATATTCATTGGCATTGTAGTTACGTGCGGCACACACGGCCAAAACATGACTGCAAGCGATACCTGTATTTTGTAGTCCCCGATACTTACACTTCGGTCTGGTGCCGTCACGTAGAATCACCTTGTAACTACGATCCCTCCTACCTCCAGTTCTGCTCACTCTTTCATGTTTGGATATGACGTCATATACTCCTGTATCGAAATCAGTTATTTTCACCTCATGTTGACATGCAACTGCTGCAGATTTTTCCAATATTTGTGTAACCCTCTCGAAAAAGATGTGTCCTCTTTGTGCCAACACACGTGCATGTTGTCTTCTGTTGTTGAACCACTCCAACTGTTTATAGTATGTCGCCTCTACAATTGCACAAATGGGTAAACCACGAGTTTCTTTGAAAACATTGTTCAGACACTCTGCAGCATTGCTTATCATTATTCCCCATCTTTGGCCTCCGTCGTGACACAACGACCACTTACTAGGAACCTCCGGTTCATTCTCATTTGTTTCATATTTTTTCCCTATCCCTTTTATGTATTGTAATGCATCTTTACTCAAATACTCAACTTGTTCCAAACTGGCTTTGAAATCCCACGGATTACTGTGTCTGCATGCTGCCTTGAAGGCGTCAACTGCATATTGATTCTTACAATTTTTAGCAAGTTTTCGGCAAGATGTTGTGCGCATAAACGGTGAACTGCATCATTTCCTTCCTCGTGCCAACCGTAACCGGGATTCCTAAAAATGTGTTTAATTGCAGCATGTCGATCAGATATGACACATATCTTCCTATCTCCAATCACCTCTCGTCGCAACCATCTCATAAACCATCCACAATTGGCTATATTTTCCTTCTCAACGAGTCCAAATGCAAGAGGCAGTAGTTGATTCTCGGCGTCATACCCAACAACAACAAGTAACCTTCCTTCGTATCTACCTTTAAGAAATGAGGCGTCTATGTTGATAACAAGACGTAGATATTTGAATGCCTGAATACAAGGACCAAAAGCCCATGCTGCACATTTAAACTGACGGACACCAGGGCATGGTAAAGGGTCAGAATGAACTACAAATTTACTTCCAGGATTTGATTGTTTAATAACATTTAACAATTGAGGCAACAAAGCATATGAACCCGACCAACTTCCAAACATGTATGCAACAGCAATCTCGCGGGCACGCCAGAATAATCATGAAAGTTTTTAGCTGGGTGAACCGAACCCCTCCCTCTAAATGGGTTGTATTGGCTTAACTGACTCACGTTTGGACCAATATCTTCATCTTCCTCAATCTCATCAGCATCCTCATCCTCCTCACCTGATGATTCATTCTCTGTATCTATATTGTAATCTTCGTCATCATCTGTTGGTATAGGCACGAAATCAGAAGTTCTATTCGCAGGTCGACTGGTTTCTGCTATGGTGTTTGCATCACATGATTGTTGAGATATGAAACCTGCACCACTACTACTACCCGGTTGGTTACCTGTAAACATCTCAGCCCTCCACTCAATTTCCACAGGATTCAACTGTACATATAACTCCATCATTCCCATTTTGGAATAAGCTGTTTCATAGGCTATTCTCCAAGAATTCTCATCATATACAGACATCACATTAAAAAAAAAGTAACCGGTTGGTGCAATGTTACAACGATATTGAATATTCATCGAGTACTGAGATTCTTCGACATTCAAACCTTGATATATCCAACTCTTAAGTTCTTCTAAGGTTACATTTTTGCTAGCAGAAAGTGTAAGTCTTGGACCTATCGTGTACTCTACACCGTAACTTGCATTTTGAACTATTTCACCGCCAAAGTACACACTTACCGCAATCATTTTGTTAATTACAATGAAAAATTCTTTAATCAGTTTTATATTACAAATTACTTCAAGATTTGATATTATTACCAATTATTAATAATGTGAGATAAATAGAAATTAGGAATGAAAAAAAATTACCTCAAAATTCACCAGGAAAAAAACACACGGATTAGAAATATTGATATCACCAGGCACAATTTGAAGACTGTGAAGAGAGTAGAATTTCAATATTTGATATTATTACAAATTATTAATAACTATAAATATTAGAATGAAAAAAATAATTACCTCAAATAACACCAGGAAATACACACGGATCGAAAAAATGATATCACCAGGCACAATTTGAAGATTGTGAAGAGAGTAGAGTTTCAATATTTGATATTATTACCAATTATTAATAACTATAAATATAAGAATGAAAAAAATAATTACCTCAAATAACACCAGGAAAGACACACAGATCAGAAAAATTGATATCACCAGGCACCAGGCACAATTTGAAGACTGTGAAGAGAGTAGAATTTCAATATTTGATATTATTATCAATTATTAATAACTATAAATATAAGAATGAAAAAAATAATTACCTCAAATAACACCAGGAAAGACACACGGATCAGAAAAATTAATATTACCGGGCACAATTTCAAAACTGTGTGGAGAGTAGAAGTGGAAATGTAGGAGGAATTGAAAAAATAATTGAATTGAAAAAAAAATGGACGAAACGTGTATTTATAAGAACTCGCGCCCACGGATCGCGGGTGCGAACCGCGATCCGTGCTCACGGATCGCGGTTCGTACCCGCGATCTGTGGTGACGGATCGCATCGCGGGTGCCACCCGCGATTGTCGTAGATTTAAATTTTTTTTTTGATTAGTTTTCGATTTTTTTAAATGATTATTATTTAAAAAAATTACGGTTAAAGTTTGGGTTTTTCTTTGCGTTTCAGGTATCGTTCTAGATAATAGAATTTTTTATGGTTAAACGTGATTAATTTTTTGTGTTTCAGTGTTTGAGATATTTTTTTAATATTTAATGTCTCATTTCATAGAAAAAATGACCATTTATTTAAATTTGTTAGATATGGTTAATTTTTCATCATATAACCCAAGTCACTTTAGAAACTTTTCTCAATATAATTTTCAAATTTAATTAATGCTGATATTGTTGATCTTAGTTGGATCATTATACGTGTTAATTTTTTTCCTAAAATTCAATACACGTTATTAGTCAATCTCAACTTTAAAATACCCTTATATGCTAGAGGAATTACCTTCTGATAAACATTACATTTTACAGCCCAATATACCATATTCATTCGATCAACATTTACACATAGTATACCATCCTTCAAAAATTTGAAGTGTCTCTTCAATTACCTTTTGTAAGATACCTCTTATAAGAAACCTTGTGCAAAACAATGAGACTGTGACACAATTTTCATTTGACCACCAGATTCGCCCCAATATACCTACCCCTCAAAATACCTCGAAGTGTACCTCAAATTACCTTTTGGCAATATAGGACATGTTCACTCTTATATGTTATCGGTCAATTTCTACTTCAAAATATCCTCTTATCCAATAGAAAATAAATTTTACAATAGATTTCACAACACAATATACCATGTTCTTTATAACTTCCTTCAAAATTTTTTGGAGTATATCTCAAATTATCTTTCCTAAAATACCTCTGACAAGCAACCTTGTGCAAAACACTTAGATTGTGAAACCATATTTGTTCGACCCACCACATTCACCCCAATATACCTTCCCTCCATTATACCTTAGAGTGTATCTGAAATTACTTTTCCTCAATACAGGTAATATGTACAACAACATACATTTTATGTCAATTTCCACTTCAAAATACGCTCATATGCTATAGGAAATACCTCTTAAATATTAGATGTTACTCCCTAATATACCATGACGAACATGTACTACCCAATATACCTTCCTTTGAAAATACTTTAGACTGTTATCTCAAATTACCTTTCCTACCTCCTAGGATCTGTTGTTATGGGTTTTCCCAAGTCATGCAGCTTCTACCATCTTCGATAAACACAATACCTCATAATTTGCACACATCCTTACATTAAAAGTAACTACCTAGTATATAGGTATGTGTCACATACTCACATGTTGAAGGTGGTAACAACAAAACTTGGGAAAACCCCATAATAGCATATCCTCCCTCTTTCCTAAAATACCTACATTAATAGTAGGGGTGTCAACGGAGCGAATATGGACCGGATCTACCAATATCTGTATCCGTATCTGTATCCGCGGAACAAATGATACATCCGTATCAGACGGATATTAAATTGAATATCCATTTTAGAATCCGTCGTATCCAGATATAAATCGAATACAGATATTATCCGTATCCGTATTCATATCCGTTGGAGTTGTGTTTGGGGGACTTTACGTAGGTTTAGGGTTAGGAATTTAGGATAGGTTATATATTTGGTTAATTTATAGAAAAAATATTTAACATATAAATATTTCATTAATTTAACGAATAACTATATATAATACGGATTCGAATACATATATGAATACGGATGTTGTACTACGGATATCCGATCCCAGATTGGATATTATACGGACCGGATGTACCAATAACCATATCCGCTCCACGACTTTACGGATCAGATACGAATACGGTCTTACGGATATTTTTTCACGGATTGAATGTCAAAATTCGAATACGGATACAGACAGATGTTCAGATATTCGAATATCCACTAACACCCCTAATTAATAGCCAAAATACCTTCTTTCCTAAAATACCTCTTACATCAAACCTTATGCAAAATACTCGTAATGTATCTAAAAATACCTACATTAATTGCAAGTCACAAAAGTGGCTCTACTTCAATGATAAAGGGTTGACTTTTCAACATTAATTTTAGCATGACCTCTTTATTTTTCCAAAACTGCCATTCTCACAACTAACTAATTACAATAGTGACATTCTCATCAAGTTTGGGGTTTAGCAATAGAAACTCATCATTTTAACCTCTACTTTTCTTTCCTCTCTCATCTTTAAAAACGTTTCCCCTCTAAAAATGTTTTATTGAAGCTGAAGTTGTGAGATTCAACGTTTTAGGCAAGGATAATGTGAGTTGTTCACGTTTTTTTATTTTTTTATTCTCATTTCGTGAATTTCTTTGAACCCATAATTTTAATATCTAATTTTTTTTGAAAATGTAGTTTTCTTTCCGATTAATTAAGTTTCGTATGTTACTATAGCTTAATAGCTGAATGACAATGATTGATGAAATTGGTGGTTGATGTTTCTATATACTTGTATGCAAGGAATTTCTAAAAGTAGATGTTACGCATGTGTATATATCTGTAATTTGTCAAATGTTGCCTTTTATTGTTTCCTTAGTATTTATAAGGAAGGATAAACCTTTGTAGTTTGTTGAACATATGCAGCAGTAAAGCCTTTCTTCTTTTAAAATTACTGTGTCTGTGTTGCTGGTAAGGGGTGTTGGATGATGAGTTTTTCTTTTGTTTTTTTGTTGATTGTTCATGGATGGGTACATCTCACTTGTCACACCAACAAAGAATCCATGGCTCTAAATACGTGTTTTGTCATTATAGTATTTTGCATGATCTGAAGTCATCCTGCCTACTGTCTTTTTTTTCTTTTAAATTAATGCAAAAACATACTTGTATGTTATGTTTCAGATATTTTGGTCTTTCAATGTGTTCTTATTATGTTATAATGTATTAATAGCTAATTTTGCCTTTGATGAATTATGAAATGCATTCACAACATTTTATTCCATTCATTACACATATTTACTTGTGTATTTTTTAAACCTTATTATCATTATCTTCCATTATTAATAGACTTCAAAGATGAACAAACTCATGATATTATGTGTTTACCATGGTGAGGGTAGAGGAACATATCTTCGAAAGACAACCTTGGAGGATCTTCAGTTATTTATTTCTTCCCAATGACAATTACTTGAATTATCATCTTTAACTTTGTCTTATTTTTCCCTGGAGAAAATGATGTCCGAATTACCTTGTTCTCCTCTGACGATGTGCACTATATGTTTGACATTGGGATTCATTATTCATTGGCCAGTTTGAAAATTCTAGTAAATGTTGAATGAGTGAAAATAAATAGTAACTCTACGCCCAGCAGTACAAAGTCTCCATCTTTATCTACTTTTGCTAAGTCATTAAGTAACAATTGCTTACATAAATATGGGGTCGGATCAAGTAAACATAGGAAAAAGGTAGATATGTGGGATAAAGAGCTTGATGATATGTTGTTCAGGAATTTGTAGATGTTAGAGCTTTTCGCAAGGTATGGTGCAATTTTGCTATTTGTTGGGGCTTCACCTACAAGTTTCTGAGGAATAATTTACACGTGATCACTGCGAAATGTGCAAAAGAAGGTTGTGATTGGAAAGTTCACGATCTTAGGAACTCAAAGCATGGGAGCTTCATAATAAAAGCATTTTTGAAGAATCATTCTTGTGGTGGTGGGATTGCAGCAACGAACCATCCCAGCGCTTCTAAGAATTGGGTTGCTCGTATTTTAGAAGAGACCTTGAAGATTCGGTCGTTGTACAAGGCTTCTGAAATGTGTTCGGATATTTGTAGTGATTACGACATTGAAATTCCCTATCATAAGGCTTGGTTTGGAAAAGAGGCAGTAATGAGGCTTTTAAATGGTGAAGATAACGACTCCTTTGACTTGCTTCGTTGGTATCGTGACGCGGCGTTGAAGTGTTATCCAAGTTCTTTTATTGATTTAGAGGTTGATTCTCAGTCATCTCGATTTCAAAGAATTTTTGTTACTTTCCATGCTTTCATTTATGGATTTCAAGTTGGGTGTAGACCATTATTATTTCTCGATGACACCTTTTTGAAGTGCAAATATCAAGGGACATTACTTACTGCTACTACTTTGAATGGAAAGGATGGAATATTTCCATTGGCATATGTCGTGGTAGATTTGGAAAATGAAGACAATTCGAGTTGGTTTCGAAAAAACCTAAAGCAAATAGTTGACTTAGAAGAGAAAATAACATTTATTTATGATCGATGCAAAGGTTTACGTGCAACCATTACAAGATTTTTCCCTAATTGTTATCGGGAAATTTGACTTTCTATGCCTCAAGTGGCCAATCCTCTGGAAAAAAACCCCCACTTTGACATCCTCTGAAAAATATTCCTATCTTTCCACTTCGTCCCAAAATACCCCTGCCTATCTTATGAGACTACTAACACAGAACAACCTATGTCTGCTTTGTTGATGTTGTGCGTACTTTTGATGCCAAACATTTTTCACGATATGCCCTTTACACGAAGAGCTCAATATGCACTCGATAGTGATTCTATAATTTAGTTGACCCACAATGGTACGATTACTGAGAAAGTCTTCGACGGTTCAATTTCCTTCCCTCCAGATGTCACATCAGCAATTAAGAGCGAAGTGTGAAAATTGTATAATGGAGGTACGATGTGACCTCGATATGATGAAGCAAGAGAGTCGTTTTGTTTGGATCGATGACCTCGATATGTACTCGATAGTGGCTCGATAGTTTACTCGACAAGATTATTTAGGACATTTTTTTCATTTTACTTAACTAATCACCAAACGTCAACTCAGCAATTAAGAGGGAAGCGTGAAAACTGTACCAATGTGTGGTTCGAGGTGACGCTATATATGTTCGGATCGATGAGTTCGATACATACTCGATCAAAGCTCGATAACAAATTTTATTGTCAAGACACGTACATTTTCGACGGTCGACTTTCCTTCTGTCGAAATGTCTCATCAATTATGAGCAAAGTGTGAAAAACCATACCAGTGGGAGGCTCGAGATGCACACGATATAATGAAGAAAGAGAGTTCTCTACGTTGGGATCGATGAACTTGATATGTACTCGACATGAGTTTGATATTTTCTTAACCTTCTCTTTGCCATATAAGTGTGACTGAAATGCATGATAATCGAGGGCATTTTCGACGGTTCGGTACTTTCTCTTTAGACATCGCCTATGTCATCCAGATAGTGTAAAACGCCTTCCCCTTCTTTCGGCCTTACACTATTACACTTCTCTTTCCAACACCTTCTTCCTTCGACCACATTCCGGTCCCAGAATGATATGCAATGACGACATCTCCGAGGTCTCACCCATCGAAGACAACCTCTGCTTATGCGGTTACGTAGCACGACAGGTGTGTGTCGGGTCCTTAACCGGGCCGGTGCATGTGACCTGGCGTTATGGGGCCCCGCAACACCAGAGAAGCACCTTCTACGTGCATGATGCCATGTCTCCGGTACGACCGTCCCCGGAACCACTGTAGGAGGTCAAGCATACCCTGGCGAAACATTGCCACATGATCGCTGATGGGGAGCGTCGTTTGGCCACCGTACAAGCCGCAGTGGCATACCTCCTCATCGACAATGGTAGGTTTTAATCATGTCTTACTTTGTTTTTTAGTTACTTTCTGTTATAAGTTAATGTCCACAGTCATACCGCTATTTGGTTTGCGTAGTTTCCACCCCGAGGACACCAACCCCAACACCCCATTCTTGGAGCACACATGTTTCAACTGTGGAGCAACCTGCCTCGCCGAGACACCCATCCCTAACCCAACGCCTCCCCACTGTTTGACATCCCTCTTGGCTTTGAAGAACAAATTGAGTGGACTAGGAAGAAGGTGAAGTTATTTTAGTTATTGTAGTTAATGTTTTATTCTATGATTGTTTTTGTTTTTGTTGTGCATGTGTTAGTTACAAACTTTGATAACCCTATTTTTTGTAAATGTGTGGTCAATACACAAGCAGTTATGTTGTTTTTTTGTTAATATTCAAATGTTGTGAATATTTTACGTTGTTGTTTGTTAATATTCGAATGTTGTGAATGGTTTACATTGTTTTTTGCTAATATTCGAATGTTATTAATGGTGTGACCGTTTCAATCTTCCTCATGAAAACGACATAGTCGAAGAGATAATAGAACAACCATCGACCAATTGAGCAACCGTCGAGCTCTATCGAGGTAGAATGACAAGACTGACTTGAAGGGGCGAAGTTGTTCATTTGAAACTGCACAATAACCATCGAGCTATTATCGAACTAAAGTTTTGTTAAACACTAAACCCTAAAGTCCCTCAGGCCTTCATTTGAAAAGACACAAATAAATGGTGGTTCGTTTAAGTCCTAGTCCGTTGAGTGCTCATTGAACTACCGTTGAACCACAATCGAGGTACAAGGGGAGACTTCATTCAAACTTTGTTTTAAAAGACTCAAATGAATGGTGGTTCGTTTAAGTCTTAGTCCGTCGAGTGCTTATCAAACTACCATCAAACCAGAATCGAGGTTAAAGGAGAAACTTCATTCAGACTTTGTTTGAAAAGACTCAAATAAATAGTGGTTCGTTTAAGTCCTAGTTTGTTGAGTGCTTATCGAACTACCATAGAACCACAATCGAGGTTAAAGGAGAGACTTCATTCAGACTTTGTTTGAAAAAACTCAACTAAATGATTTTGTTTTTAATACTAGACCGTCGAGTGACTGTCGAACTGCCATCGAACCACAATCAAGGTTAAAGGAGAGAGCAAGGAGAGATTACAAACACAAAGACAAACAAAAAACTCATAAACAAACACAAACATCGAGCTATTATTGATATTGATAGTAACTATTACCGAGGTACAAGGAGAGAACACAAACACAAACAAAAATACAAACAGAAACACACAAAAATTATATATCTCTTCCCAGTCAATTGGAAGAGAATGATATGCTCAGATGTCACCTGCAAGCCCAAAAGATAGTTTTGTTTATCTCTTGGTTCTGACTCAACTTAGTATCTTTCCAGAGAAACTTCCACATCCCTGGGTCCTTTATGCTCTGGTCGGGTTTATCCATCGGTGTTACTGGTGTTCCATCATCCCATACGAAGTACCGAAAGCAAAGGGTTGACTTCGAGGAGCCACAAACGTAGAACTTTTTGCTAATCTTTCGGAGTGTTGGACCACAGCTCCGTTGCCTTCAATCCGCACCTATAGGTGCGATAGGGCAGAGGTAAAACTCCCAGTATGGGGGGACAACCTCCCCATATTGGTCCACCGACGATGTGCTCAGCTTCGTCGGAGTAGTCGTTCGAGGCATTGTGTTGGAAGGCCATATTTTTGGGTGGAGGACATGAATCAAATACACTTAGTTTGGACTTGAGAGGGGATCAAATACACAACTAAATGGAAGACACCCTAATCTCTGATTTTTTTAGACCCTGTAATGAAGGTTTGTGCCTCTTCGTGCAATAATGAAAGGTTGTGTCATCTTAAAAGGAAGGAATGCCGAACGGTTGCGTCTCTTCGCATAATAATGACCTATCCCATCATGGGATGTTTCACTTCGACATGTAACATTATCATCTTAACCATCGAGCGTCATCGAACCCATGTCGAGTTTTTAAATAACACACATCGAGTACCATCGAACTCTATTGATTTTTGATTTTTTTTAAAATATCAAGACAGAGAGACAGAGAGAGTGTTTCAGAGGATGTTAGTGGTCCCACAAGATAGGCAAGGTTATTTGGGAAGAAGTGGAAAAATAAGCATATTTTTCAAAGGATGTTAAAGTGGGGGCTCTTTTTCAGAGGATGGGCCACTTGAGGCATAGAAAGTCAAATTTCCCTTGTTATCATGCTTATTACTTGAGACACTAACGCCGTGTAGAATTGTGATGCATTCTACAAGCATGTGACACCCTGGCTACAAGAGAATTGAAGAGAAAAACACCAACGTTGAGATAAAACTATCTTTGATTTTGTATATTAATTCAAAACGAAAATTGGATGTTCTATTGACCTACAAGCCAGGTCTTATAGCTTTAATCCGTATAGGAATTAGGAAGTTAACCAACATGGCAACTCCTTTGATTTGCATAAAAAAAACAAATAACAAAAAAGGAAATAATTAACTACCGAATTAACTTGTCTAAGGAAATAAAAATTTAGGGAACCTTCCATAAACCTAATTGGAAGCAATTAAATTTCATGTGTGGCTGGAGGGAAACGTCTTGTTGACTTGGCTGGCCGGTCGGAAGGAAACTTCCTTGCTGACTTGGCTGGACGGTTGTAGGGAACCTTCCTTGCTGATTTGGCTTCTATCCAATGACTCCATCATAAAATATCCAGCAACTCCAGCATCAATCAACCCTGGTTGGAAAGAACTCGTCCTCGAGTTTGCCTCAACATCCCCCTCGTTTCTGAAGTACGAACTAAGATGCTTCACGTTAAACACATCAGCAGTCCTTAAATTCTTTGGTAGAAGCCACTCATAAATGGCATTCACCTTGGCGTGGTCAGCATGAAAACCGTCAATAGACACCACAAATCTAAGGAAGGTGACTGAGGTTGTGAAGAACGAACATTTTTTTCGATTAATGAACAAATATTCGGGCTTCAGTTTGTCAAGGTATTTTCTTCCGCTTGAATATGACACCAAGCACCTCTTGTCCACCTTTATCTCCGTCTCCTTGCTCAGCCAAGAATTGGTCTTCAGCTGCAACTTCCGGACTACCTCTTCGGACACCACATTCTCAGAACTGCCACTATCGATGATCATCTTCCACACCTTGTCCGCGACCGTGCAAGTGGTACGAAAATTATTATGTCTCAACCACTCATCTCCTGACCCACATTTAGATGTTAGAAGACTTTTGCAGATGAGTAGGGTTTCTGGTCCATCCCCATACAACACCCCATCTTCGTCCTTATATTCATCAAACACGGGCTCATCATCGATCTCGTCCTCACCCCTTAAGTCATCCTCAATCAGGAGGTTCTTGCCACCCTTGCTGGTGGTTTTCCCACTGCTGGAGGCGATGTGGCCCTCCTCTCCACACCTATAGCACTTCACGCCCGTCTTAGGCTTGCCCTGGAACGGCGGTTGCTGAGGGCGCACCTCTGAAGGTCTAGCAGTCCGGTTGGGCTGCTGCTGCTCGTGGCTGGTGGTGACTCGCCTTCTTTGCTGCTTCTACGCTGCGAGGGCTCTCTGATAGGCCTCAGAAATCGTCCATAATGAGTGGAGGCTTAGGGCATCTTGTAGGGATGGTCGTAACCCCCCCCCAAGTATCGTGCCATCGACTGCTCCTCCGACTCCGATAGATCATTCCGAGCCACCAACTGATAGAATTCCTCCATGTAGTCATCCACCGACCTCACACCTTGCCTCAATGCATTAAGCCTCTGAAACAAGGATTGCGTGTAGCTGAAAGGAAGAAAGTGATCCTTCATCTTTTTTTTCATCTTGCACCATACAGTCAGCTTGGTCTTGCCTTGCCTTTCACGTGTGCACCTCAATTGTTCCCACCACGCAGACGCTCTTCCCTTGAGTCAGATGGCGATGAGCTTAACCTTCATATGCTCCGGAACCTCCTTGTAGTCGAATACTCGTTCGACTTCATTCAACCAGTCCACGAAAGCATCAACATGCAACTTACCAGAAAATTCTGGCAGCTCCATCTTCAAACCGAGGTCTCCATGACGATCACCCCAACGACAATGTCCTTGACCAGCACCATGATCATGGAACATGTTGTGGAGATTTGAGCTTGTGTCGGAGTCCGAATCTTCAGTCTCAGGATGGTTTAGATCTTTCACCGCAAGACGTTGGGTTAGCTCAGCAATTTGTATCTTTAGACCCTCAATCAACTCGACATCTTCGTTGCTGTGACCATGGTGCGGGAGTTCCTCCTCTGGATTAGGTTCACGACGCCCATGACCACCACATCTACCAGCCATCACGCTGTTGAAGCAACAACTAGAGGGAGGATTTCGGCTCTGGTACCAACTGGCGCCGTGTAGAATTGTGATGGATTCTACAAGCGTGTGACACCCTAACTACAAGAGAATTGAAGAGAAAAACACCAAAGTTGAGATAAAACTATCTCTGATTTTATATATTAATTCAAAACAAAAATTGGATGTTCTCTTGACCTACAAGCCAGATCTTATAGCTTTAATCCGTATAGGAATTAGGAAGTTAACCAACAAGGCAACTCCTTTGATTTGCATCTAAAAAACAAATAACAGTAAAGGAAATAATTAACTACCGCATTAACTTGTCTAAGGAAATAAAAATTTAGGGAACCTTCCATAAACCTAATTGGAAGCAATTAAATTTCATGTGTGGCTGGAGGGAAACTTCTTGTTGACTTGGTTGGCCGGTCGGAAGGAAACTTCCTTGCTGATTTGGCTGCTATCCAATGACGCCATCATAAAATATCCAATAGCTCCTGCATCAGACACCTAGAGAAGAATTTTAAGGCATCAGTCCTTTAAAACTGTACATCTGAAAGAAAGAACAGTTATACATCAAAACCTTAACTACATCTTATTGTCATTTTCTTGTACAATTAACTTCTGTTCCTTCAAATTCTTCTTTTTTACATGTGTATGATGTTTAGAACATTAAGAGGAATTGCATACTCCAGCACACAAGCCAATTTTACCAACTACTACGACTTACTCTCTAGGGAGTCTTCCGTAGCCAAATATTTTGTTGATGAGACTAGATTAGAACATTGGGCCAACTACTAGTATGGAGGATAGCGTTATGGTCACATGTACTCTAATGTTGCTGAATCCTACAATTCATGGATACTTGATGCTCTACGCCTTAGCATAAGTAATCTTGTCGACTCTAAGTAAAAGTTATGGATATGTTATGTAGAAGAAAGATTGAGTTCGCAAAATAGAAATCACACTTGTGTTCGTCTATTAAACTAAAATTGGAAGCCACTATTATGATGGAAAAGACCTACGTTGCACCATTTTTGTGCCTTATACAATTCTTGAAGTTCACTTGACAAATTGTTGTATGGTAGACCTTTAAATCATGCATTGTACTTGTGGTAATTGGCAAATCTATCGATTTCCTTGCAAGCATGCATGCATAGCCATTCAATTTTTAGGTAAGGACATGTTCACATTTTGTTCTCGTTATTTCACTACTGAGAATTACAGGACGATGTACGAAATGCCTATATATCCTATACTAACAACCGATCGTCCAACACTCGATCCTTCCGACGTCAACAAAATTGAACCGCCAATTACCAAGCAAATATCTGGTAGGCCAAGGAAGAAACAAATTCCATCGATGATTCGAGATACAGATCATATCTGATGTTCCCGTTGTCATATGTTGGGTCATCATAATAGAAAGACATGCATGAAAGGAATTGAAGATTAGAAATTAAGGAAAATTCTTTTTATTGTGCTTCCAATTTCCTATTGGATAGGTTGCACATTGTTATGTTGCTAATTTAATGATTGTTGGTAGTTTTTTTGGTTTGGGTTTTACTTGCTAACAATGTAAGATTCATTCATGACTGCATCCAAAAACACAGAGTTCAAAGATTCAAATAGAAAACTAAAATCAAGCGAACAAACATCCAAATATATAGAGTTCAAGCATCCAAAAGAGATCCTAAAAAAGAATTATACAATCAAGCGTAAAAGTGAAACGAAATGTGAGTTTTTGTTACCCTAGAGGCAAAAATTGCGATGCCAATCGACCGAACAAAATGTTTTGAGGAAAGTTTAGGTCAACTTGAGCAGGGTTTTGACCGTCAAAGAGTAACAATTAAACAAAAATAAAGGTAGAAGGTGCCTGATATTTTCGATGGAACGATAATGAATAACGGTCGAACAAAGCAAGAGAAGATTTTTTTTGAAAATTTCGATCGAATGAGAAGGAATAACGGTCGAACCCAATCAGTCCATCGTTAACAAACTGTTTGACCGATCACTTAAGTGAGCTTAAAGACCAGATCAGGGAAAGTCCAATTGGTCGAACAGAACCCATTTTACGTTCGACTGGTGTGACTTTGCTTGGTCTAGTACTTCAGTTCAATTTAGTGACCAGTAGAACAATTTGCCAGTTTGGTTCGACCGTTCCGTTAATTTCAGCTTGAACTAACTCGATCCACACTCCAAGTAACTAGTTCCAGACTTCTGCTAACTCGTTCATTTCTCCAACTAACTCGATCCACACTCCAACTGACTCGTTCCAGACCCTAACTAATTCAATCCACAACTCAACTAACTCGAACGACAATCCAACTAACTCCTTCCAGACCCCAACTAACTCATCCAACACTCCCACAAACTCATTCATCACTCCCACTAACATGTTCCGTTCGACTGAACAAAGTGTTCTTTTCGACCAAAAAATGTGTTCCGTTGGATTCAAAAACAAACCGTTCGACCAGTAAGACTCCAACTATCGTTCCACACTCCCACTAACTCGTTCCACCCACCAACTAACTCGACCCAACACTCCAACTAACTCCTCACAAACCCAACTAACTCGTCCAACACTCCCACTAACTTGTCCATTAGTCCCACTAACATGTTCCATTCCAATGAACAACGTGTTCCGTTTGACCGAAATATGTGTTCTGTTCGATTGAAATATGTGTTCTGTTCGACCGGTATGACTCCAACTAACTCGTTCCAACATGCCAACTAACTCATCCAACACTTCAACTAACTTGATCGACACTCCAGCTAACTCATTCATGTCTCCAACTACCTCGTTCCACACTCCAACAAACTCGATCGAACATTCCAACTAACTCCTTCCAGACCCCCACAACACGTTCCGCTCGGTCGAAATATGTGTTCCGTTCGACCGGTACGACTCCAACTAAGTCGTTCCAACACTCCCACTAAGTCGTTCTAGACTCCAACTAACTCATTCCAGACCCCACTAACTCGATCCACACTCCAACTAACTCGTTCATGTAAGAACCGCTCTCCTGCTATAATATTAATAAGCCCACTCTCCTTGGTTATGCATAATTTAGTTCTTAGAAGCCAACTCCTCCAGTCGCTTCCCCTGGATGCTTAGGTTACCTGAAACTTGCTAAAACTAAAAACAAAAAATTAAAAACCCCTCAAATCGTCAAAACCAACGTCTGGACAGAGCACCTCCCCGGCAACGGCGCCAAAAACTTGATTGGTCTCGTTTTATATTTAACCGCAAGTGCACGGCCGCGTTGAAGCGGTGGCAAATACGGGTCGTCCACTGGGAGGTGTGTCGACACTTGGTTTGTGCGAAGGCGAGAGGTAAAGAAAGCGAAGAAAGGTTGGTTACACTAAACTACACTACAATGCTAAACTAGAATGCAAAAGGAAATGAAGATAAGCAATAAAACTAAACCCCAAAGGGGGTAGAGAAATAATGTGAACATAAAGAAGTGTGTGTGTGTTCATTAAGCTCCTCACAACATGTAGTGCATGAAATCATAAAACTACATCCAACTTTGCCTCTACATGAATTAAGATAAGACTACATCATTAAAACATACAAGACAATAATTGGAATGAAGCTACATAAACTCAAGTATAAAGACTATACCCTACTATGCCTCTACATGAATTAAGATTTCACTACATCATTAAAACATACAAGACATTAGCTAAGGTAAAGGCAACAAGAGCACATACACTACAAATTGTGTTTCCAATATTAACTTCATCCATATCCTAACCTTATCATTCCCCATAAAATAGGTCCACTAATCAAAGCATAAGCTAAGCTTCATTCAAGAGCGTTAGCATATCAAAGATAAGAGTGAAAACCCATTACATGGTTATGGAAATCATATAAAGCTCAAGGGATAAAGATAACACACACTTAATACACTACATGATTATATCACATATTTCTCCACCCCCCAAATGGGGATGGAACTACTCACACATATTTAAACTAACTACTCTAACAAAATGAAGCATTCTACTGAAATAAAACTACACTAATCAAGCAAGAAATAAAGAAGCAAAAAAGGAAAGGAAAGACTAAACAAACATGCACAAATTAAAAGACAAGATTAAAAGAAACTACAAGAATTATTTTATTAACAAATGACTCACATTGAAGGTAGCATTCTTCTCCACCTTGAGTTTTTGCTTCAAGGCTCACTCCTTAGTAGAGAGAATGCCACCAAGCAATGGGTAATTACAATGGAAGGTGAAGAGTTCTATTTATAAGCATGGAAAAAGCTAATCGGGGACAATCCCCTGATGTGGGACTAAACCAATACCAAAAATAGACTAAGAATACACTAATACAAGCCCAGCACAAATCTTAGCGGATCTGGAGACATATGGACCGCCAATTAGCGGTCCAAGACCGCCAATTGGCGGTCTATAAGCTTTGGATTCATCTGGGATTTGTTGTGGGCTTTGCCGGTGGTCTTTGTTGGTCCTGGATGCATCTACTTGGTTTGTTGGAGCTCCGACCCGAATCGAATTGCCAAAATACTCCCCATGATGGTGTGGAGTTTCCTGGTTTGCTCTTAGGTCCTTCTGTCTTACGATCAGGTCATTCTATCTTGCATCTTGGTCCCCGGGTCTCACAATTAAGTCCTTTTTCCTGCTTTTGGGTCCTTTCATGGCTCTTCTCTTCAAACCTCTTTATTTCTGAAAACTAAACATAAAACTCGTCACGTAGCATTGCTTAGGTGTAAGATAATGGATATAAGATACAAATATAAGCATGAAATGATGTCAATCAGAGTGTTGGATGGAGATTAGTCCAGCACAAATAGAGTGGTCGGTCTGAGGTTTGGAGTTGCACAAATGGAGATCTACCCGGTAGGGTGGACTGTGGTGCACTCTCCAAATTTTCAGAGGTTGGCTGAGCACCTCTCTCTCTACCACGACTTGTGACTCCTGATTCCTTGGTGGTTTGTTGGAAAAACCAGAGGTGGTGAGGCTGGGCCGTGGAGATCTAGAGGGGAGGGGTTTTGCGTGCATGTTGTGCTTCTTGGTATTCATCTTGTGATGTTGTTTTGTGAGCTTCGAATATTATACTTGTGTGTGATATTGTGATCATGTCCAGATGTGTTTGCATGAGATATTTTCAGATATTAGAGTCACATATTTATGTGTTATTTCACGAGTAGGGTCAGACAACATATGTACGACTCGTTACTGAATTCTGCTCTTACGTCCATGCATGATCTAACTAGTAAGTATAAATAATATTGCATGAATCGCTCTGAATTTAGTCCAGAAATCATTAACACCCATACACACTCTGATTTGTTGATCCCTTATGATATATTAATGACATTCCATCAGTGAATAAATCGAATACTTTCATCAAGATTGTAATGTAACAAGTATAGTTGCCCGTCTCGACTTGAACATGCGTTGAGTTAATCGAATCTGATTTTATTCGAACCATGTCTAGCTCAGGTGTACAATCAGATTTGTGTATGATTTATCTGACATATCTCGTTATGCTCTCACATGAGACTAAACCAGGACTCATCTATGATCTATGCTATTCATACTATGACATCTAGTATGGTGCAAATCAACCAACACGCATGTCAATATATCTGTTTCGACTATGAAGGAACGTAGACTCCTGATTTCAGAGGCATGTTTTATATATATAGAACTACTGATACATGTATGAATTAATTCCCATGCACCTATTCTCTGACCATGTTCGGGATCACAAGTTCTAATGCATGCGTCTTCTCAAATTTATAGTTTATGCTATCGATTACCTGTAGTGGTTGATCATCATGTATTCTGTTGTTATACATGCTTTTTGTTATTCGTTTAGTACCAATATATGACTGATATGAGGTGTTGTGTGGTGATTTTAGTTGACCCTTAGGATATCAGACCTTATGACATCTTTATTATGACCCGTAGATAACTCAATGTGTTGTTACCTTGAATTGCCATCGGGGTTGTCTGCTTGCTGATTTGTGTTTGGTTATTGTTGGGATGTTCTGATTTTGTTTTGTTTGGGGCTGTTAGGAGGGTATCCGGATGCCTTTCCTTGAGCTCACTCCATCCACTATAGATGCATTAGATTTTAGATGCTTAAGTAGCTTGCATCGCATTTAATCTGATTAATAATTCTGGGCACATTCTATTTTTGGGCCGACGGGCCACGAGTGGGTCCTCTAGCTAGAAAGGCCATTCGCATAAGACCTTCACGTTGGGAGGCCAGGCGTAAGATAAGTCCTGGGCAGGCGCGCTGCCATTCTGTCTCAGGGTAAGTATTCCCAAGTTCGCGATGGCACCATGTAGGTCACTTGCCGTGAATTGGGACACTTATCCGGCGCACCGCTTTGTGCCGAGCGGTGGGTCACTGTCGAGTGACCGCCTTTGACCAGCGAGGCTGGTGTTCTGGTTCCTATTGAGGAATGATTCGGGTGCGCCCGACCGGCACGGCTTATGGAGTCGTGGCCTTCTGTTGCATTATGTGCTTTTCTGTTTCTGTTTCGGATGCTTTTGTTTTACATAGATTGCATGCATTCTTCCATATAACTCCGATTGGGCCAGGGGCATACTGCGTTTTCTTTATAGAAAAGTCACGCATATGTTGATGCGGTGCTTGCAGGTACTTAGATTCCTACAGGGTAGACTGGACGAGTAGTCGAAAATTCTGTACACGAGGGACACGTCGACCAGATTCTTAAGTTTGTTTTTTGCTTCCGCATTATTTACGATGTATTTCCCTTTTGAACTCGATGTAATGTATTTGACCTTGTTACCATATATGGATAATCTCTCACTTTTCAGTCATGTTTTATGTTAGTCTATCAATGTATGATCTCTCTACGTATTGTCGAGTCGTTGTTGGTGTGTCTTTTGTAACTCCTTCGGTCGTCGCGGAGGTCTCTCATCGCGACACTTGTAGTCTGTCCCAGTGTGCGTACCCGCGAGATCGGGGGCGTTAGAACTTGGTATCAGAGCAGGTCGGTCCCTAAAGTGTATAGAATCCAGAGACTCACCAGTGGGGCATCTTGCCCAAACCCTATCGGTAATTTCCCATCTTTTAGAATTGCATTCTGATTGTGATAGATCATATTTGCATTGCTTAAATTGCTTTCTTGTGCATTGCCTTGTGTGCTTGGAGACCAAAACCACCCAGCCCTCTACCTTTGTTAGTTCCCTTGCCTTCTCCGCCGTTTTGGTGTCGAGATCACCAACAAGTCCAACCGGTCAAGCAAGCAAGAAGTGCAAGTGCAAGAGGCGACTAGCTAGCAAGCATGGGAGGCAATTGCAGCGGGATTCCCGCAAAATCGAAGGCTCTTCTCCACCAGTTTCAGGTATGCTTCTACCCCCTTAGCATAAGAGGATGTAGAGTGGGTGTTGGATGAAGTCTAGTCCAGCCCCATTGGGTTAGCCGACATGAGGTTCGGAGTGCACAAGTGGAGATCCACCCGATAGTGTGGACTGTATAGCACCATTCGAATTTCAGAGGTTGGTTGGGCTTTTCTCCCACTAGTATGACCCTTGCTTCATGCTTTCCTTGTTGGATTGATGAAGAAACCAGAAGGGATGAGGTTGGGCTGTGGGGAGCAAGTCGGGGTTGTGTTTGCATGCATGTTGTGCGTGATTTGCTACCACCTCTTGTGGTTGAAATTATGATTTCTTCATTGATCTGTTAATGTATTTAACATACTGTAACATGCGATTTTTGTAGGGTGTTACTGATTTTAGAACTCGCGCTCCTTCATTATTTCATGACTTAGTTAAGATGATATTTGCATGAATCATTACTAATCACTGATCCTAGGTCTATGCGTGACTTAGCAATGAGTCCAGATTTCCTTGCATGAGGTGCTTACTGATTTAGGTCTTATATTCATGTATGGATTTATAATTTCATTCAGACATTAGTTACATGAATTGTTACTATTTTAGGTCACCTAATCTTGCATGATTTCATGACTGGTTACGTCAGTAGTTTATAAGTCATCACTGATTTCAGACCTTATATCTATGCATGATCTAGCTAATAAGTCTAAATAATACAGCATGACTCATTCTGATTTTAGTCAACTAACGACCAATACAAGTATACGCACTGATCAGACTATTTCCTAAGATATATTCATGACATCTCATCTAAGAATAAGTTGCATAATTCCATATAGTTGATAATGCAATCGGTAGGACTGATATGTGTCGATTGCTATGATTGCTAATCTAGTTTGATTTCGTTCCAGCAGTAGCCATGTCACATATATAATCTAATTTTCGTATACCTCCTCTGATATGTCTTGTTATGCTCTCACATGAAAATGAAATCAGAACTCATCCATGTTTTATGCAACTCATTCTATGGCTTATAAGTAGTAAGCAAATCTGAATGCATGCATGTAGATCAATTTATAAACCGGTTTGGACTATTGATATCACAAGCATGTTTCATAACCTTATCTTATTTTTATATACTTGTGCATGTTCATATCATCTCTGATCATGTTGAGTGTGGCTAGAACTAACGTGCATGTGGTCTGAAATTTAATGTTCCTGTCATAGAATGCTTGTAGTATCTCTTTTGTGATACCTCTTTTTGTTATGGAAGTGTTTCTCATACTGAATACATGTTATTGTGTGAGTTTCATTTTCTGTTAAATAGGTACATCGGATACTTGTATAATTATCCTTTGAGATCTGATTTTATTGTTTATTTTTATCCCATAATTTAACTGTTGGGAAGGTGCTACATGTTAATATATCTTTAATTGCTAAATACATGTGATTCCTTCCTAACTAAGTGGTTGTTAAGATGTTGCATGCCTATGCATTATTTAGCTACTAGATTTATGGGAATATTCATGTTTAGATTATTTTTAGGAAGCTATACTTGTACGCATGACATCATCGCTGGAACCAGGAAATTGCACTACATGTAAGGGCTAACCGAACATTTTAATTCAACTATGTGCATGATGCTATGCTCTAAAATGTTGGAATCAGAAGTGATTTGCCATCCATTCATGCATGCTTGTCACTTGTATTATCATGATTCTATCGTGGGATCTTATATTATGCATATGGTCACATATATCCCCTAAATATGCCTAGATTCATGTAGAAATGAATTCTAAACCCACGATTGCGTTATAGTAGAGTGAAGTGTTGTGTAATCATCTAAACATGACCATAGCTCCCACAGGTTGCATGGTTAATTCTCATGATCTATGATTATCATGGCATGTGTTTTACCTAATTTATTATAATTGTTGTTGCTTCTGTTGTGTGCATCATGACGTGAGTGCATGTCGTGCATGCAAGTAAGTTCGTGTTGTGATATTATGACTATGATTCCATGATTTATTGGTTGTGTAGATACATCATGCCCATATATATTTATCCATCGAGATCTTATTATGATTACACGTCTTAATTGCTATCCTCATACATCATGTGCATGTACATACATACACGCATGGAGATCTTGTTATTAGCACATGATTTAATTGCTGCCTAGATATATCTTGTGCATGAATATTGCCTATCGAGATCTTGTCATTAATTCCATGTTTTATTTGTTGTTCTCATACACATTGTGCATATAGATATAAATATATTATATGTCCATGTATGTTCAGTGACCGTATTTTGTGTGACATTCCTAATTAGTTTGTTGTCAATACACATTATGATCATGCATCATTAGCTTGCTGTTGTTAGGTCATACGTATATAGGTTGTTGGTTGTTGGATTCATGTGATTTGTTCATGATTAATTCTCAGAATCTATGGCATCATGACACTTGTATTTCATTGTCTCATGGCCATTGTTGGCAATGTTTTTGCAGTGCCCCTTGTTTTTCTTGTTACTGCAAAGTTTCGGTCCGGAGGATGATGTAAGGAGTTTGTATCCATAGCTCTTATTAAGAGTTAGGGGTAGCAAATTTCGAGGACGAAATTTATTTAAGGGGGGTAGGTTGTAAGAACCGCTCTCCTGCTATAATATTAATAAGCCCACTCTCCTTGGTTATGCATAATTTAGTTCTTAGAATGTCAATTTGTGTTATGGTATGTTTGTTTAAGTATATTTGATCGGATTTCTCATTGGTCGATCGGGTGCGACACATCGAGCTAGTGCGCGATGGGTTGACTCGATCACCCCATTTCGGGCCCTGGTGAGTATAGAGCCGGCTTTGGGATGAGCCTTGTTAGGAGTGGCGTGGAATGGGAAGAGAGCTTTGGAGTTACACGAAATTTTCAAGGGAGACTTTTGGGTGTCCAAGCTGGCACCATTCTTGGCAAGTCTTGAAGTAGCTTGATAGCTAGGAAGTTGGAGGGTTGTGTGCACAAATATAAGGCCCTCCCAGCCATCCTCTTCCTCCCTTTCCATCTTCTCACGCACCACTTCAGACCACTCATTCCTCCCTCTCCAGCTTATTGGTGGGCTGATCTCCGTAGAGTTGGGAGCTACATCAAGTGCAGCCTGGTGCAGCTAGAAGAAGAGATTGTGGGCAGAATCTCCGGAAAAGCTTGGGCAATCTTTCTTGCCGATCAGGTATGCTCCTGGACCCTTAGTGTAATAGGAAGCATGGAGTGTGATTGGTCTCGTTTTATATTTAACCGCAAGTGCACGGCCGCGTTGAAGCGGTGGCACATACGGGTCGTCCACTGGGAGGTGTGTCGACACTTGGTTTGTGCGAAGGCGAGAGGTAAAGAAAGCGAAGAAAGGTTGGTTACACTAAACTACACTACAATGCTAAACTAGAATGCAAAAGGAAATGAAGATAAGCAATAAAACTAAACCCCAAAGGGGGTAGAGAAATAATGTGAACATAAAGAAGTGTGTGTGTGTTCATTAAGCTCCTCACAACATGTAGTGCATGAAATCATAAAACTACATCCAACTTTGCCTCTACATGAATTAAGATAAGACTACATCATTAAAACATACAAGACAATAATTGGAATGAAGCTACATGAACTCAAGTATAAAGACTATACCCTACTATGCCTCTACATGAATTAAGATTTCACTACATCATTAAAACATACAAGCCATTAGCTAAGGTAAAGGCAACAAGAGCACATACACTACAAATTGTGTTTCCAATATTAACTTCATCCATATCCTAACCTTATCATTCCCCATAAAATAGGTCCACTAATCAAAGCATAAGCTAAGCTTCATTCAAGAGCATTAGCATATCAAAGATAAGAGTGAAAACCCATTACATGGTTATGGAAATCATATAAAGCTCAAGGGATAAAGATAACACACACTTAATACACTACATGATTATATCACATATTTCTCCACCCCCCAAATGGGGATGGAACTACTCACACATATTTAAACTAACTACTCTAACAAAATGAAGCATTCTACTAAAATAAAACTACACTAATCAAGCAAGAAATAAAGAAGCAAAAAAGGAAAGGAAAGACTAAACAAACATGCACAAATTAAAAGACAAGATTAAAAGAAACTACAAGAATTATTTTATTAACAAATGACTCACATTGAAGGTAGCATTCTTCTCCACCTTGAGTTTTTGCTTCAAGGCTCACTCCTTAGTAGAGAGAATGCCACCAAGCAATGGGTAATTACAATGGAAGGTGAAGAGTTCTATTTATAAGCATGGAAAAAGCTAATCGGGGACAATCCCCTGATGTGGGACTAAACCAATACCAAAAATAGACTAAGAATACACTAATACAAGCCCAGCACAAATCTTAGCGGATCTGGAGACATATGGACCGCCAATTAGCTGTCCAAGACCGCCAATTGGCGGTCTATAAGCTTTGGATTCATCTGGGATTTGTTGTGGGCTTTGCTGGTGGTCTTTGTTGGTCCTGGATGCATCTACTTGGTTTGTTGGAGCTTCGACCCGAATCGAATTGCCAAAATACTCCCCATGATGGTGTGGAGTTTCCTGGTTTGCTCTTAGGTCCTTCTGTCTTACGATCAGGTCCTTCTGTCTTACATCTTGGTCCCCAGGTCTCACAATTAAGTCTTTTTTGCTGCTTTTGGGTCCTTTCATGGCTCTTCTCTTCAAACCTCTTTATTTCTGAAAACTAAACATAAAACTCGTCACGTAGCATTGCTTAGGTGTAAGATAATGGATATAAGATACAAATATAAGCATGAAATGATGTCAATCAAATACCCCCACACCTAAGTGTTTGCTAGTCTCGAGCAAAACAAAGAAAGGAAAAAGCATACGAAAAACAAGAAATCCTAACTCACTTTCGTAGGAATCACGGTTGCACTTAGCACATGCAACAAGCCGTTAAACCTCCTTGTTGCCAAGGAGGAGGAGTGTTGTCTCCTGAGGGTTTTCAGCGGATATACCCACAAAATCCGAACAAGATGCATTATTCAATCTAGACCTCGACTCGTTGGAAATATTTTGTCGATCAATGGACGCGGTAATCCTACGGGCCGACTCTATATAGGTAATCAGTCCACACCTAGCCTAATAAACCATTCGTGCAAGTTAAATAAGAACTTAAGTGAAAGACATGGACAACCTCAAGATCCTCAAGTGATACAAAGTGTAAGGTCCATTAAGGTTCTTATTTGCATTACAATATTTTTTTCTTTTTGTTTCTTTTCACAATTTTTTTTTCTTTTTATTAGTTGGAGCTTCGTTCTTCCAGGGTCAGGTTTCGTGCATCATTGCCCATGAGGACTTACACTATCACGTACACCTTTCCCCAAATCTCCACATAGGGCAATCCCTACCACCCGTGTAACGGGAGTTCGGTCGACGCATCCCAAGTCAGATGACTCGAAAGCACCAGGCACAAAGTCCCCTCAGACCTACTTTCCCGAGTGATAGGAGCCGTGCGAGAAGAGAGAACATCTACTCATTTATTTCTTATCTACACAAGAACCAAAACCCCTACACTAATGTCTCACAACAAGATTAAGAGGGTCCTTGACTACAACAAACTTCCTAAATTAACAAACACGAATTATTGACTCACTAGGTTCAGGGTGGACTTCTTTGAATGTTTGAGCACTGAAACCCTATGATTACTCACCCCCAAAGGAAAACTGGGGTGCATCCTAACGACTCGATAAATCCTAAAGCCACGTACTAGATATCCTAATGCATCAAGTTCAAGACAATTTTGGGAGCTTTCTTTTTACTTTGCCTCTCAGCGGTAAAACCCACAAAACATTTTCTTTCGAAAACACATGAAGATTTTGAAAGAAATTTGAAAATTTTGAAGCACTAGGCAAGCAAAAGAAGACAAGTCACCCAAGGATCATGGCAAGCAGATATATCGATATTAAATGCAGCACACTAACATGACCCTAAAAATGCAAACAAAAGAAAACAAAATCAAAAGAAAAGACTCGACTATGTACACACGTAAAACACCCCCCACACCTACTTCATGCATTGTCCTCAATGAATGCAAGCAAGATACTACATGGATTTATGCATGAAAAAGGAGAGATCTCACCAACGTGAAGTACAAAGGGAAGTGTATGGCTATGTTGATGGACACAACCCAAATTCCCTCAAAACCTGTGAGATGCTAAAGAAAGGGTACACATACGTGAAAGAAATGGAGCCCAAATACACAAGGGTTGGGGCTCACAACAATCGATGCTCACTGAAGGAGTCTTTTATTGAACTCTTTTTTTTCTTTTTTTTATATAACTATGTACAAACATAAGTTCCCATCTTCATTTGTCAAAAGACATCAAATGGGAACCTCAAGAGTGGGTCAATGCACTTGGAAAGGGAACATGACACCACGCGGGGCCAGAATACGCATGCGTGTGCCCCCTTCACAAAGAGCACCGGATGAAATGAGAGGTTCGTGAATTCGACGCAAAGGCGTCTCATTCAAAGGATCAAACTGAAAGAGCTTAAACCTCTCAAGAGTTTGGGAAATGAGGGGCAACGGAAGAAGAGTTTCTCCTGTTGTGCTGCTGAAGTTATGATCGTCAATCCAAACTCTCCAACCAACAGGCTGGTGCGTCGGAACGAGGTCAAGAACCTCGTTAGACATGTCCGACACACCAGGCGAACAAACAGTGGGTCTCATACCCAAGGTATCCTCCAAGGAACTCCTAATACCCTCATGAGCAATGTAGTTGTTTGATGTTCCATCATTTCCAAGATGATCAGGAACAATAGTGAGAGGTAAACTCTCATCAGGTTGTTTGAAATTGAGGGTACTACGGAGCTCTTGCTCCACCAGAGGTGAGTCCTTAAGAGGCACAACATGAAGATCATGTGGCTCAAGGGCCACGGGACAAAAAGATAAGGCACAATCCTGTGCCGACTCATAATGAAGTTGGTCCAAGTTATTCTCAATTTGAATCGAATCCTCCACTAAGTGATCGTGAATTGAAACCCCAAGTCCCTCAGACTGACTAGGAGTTTGACTTTGAAAGATTGTGCTTTGAATTTGTGGATGTGGTGGTGGTTCGATTTCAGAAGATAAATCCTCAAGTTGACAAGAAAGGTTACTCTCCTCACTTAATTGTTGCGTCAGTTGACTCACTTGAAGTGTCAGATTTTGTATGCGGTCAACGAGGAGGTCCAAGTCAGATCTTGGGAAATTTTGGGGTTGGGTGTTGATGGCCTGAGAATGAGTCCAATGATTTGAAGTGGGGTGTTGGTAGAATTCTGGGTATTCGGGAGGAGGATATTGGGGTGGAAATGATGTATAAGAATTTGAATACGAATTGTCTCCCCACGAATCCATCCCTCTCGGGTTGTACGCGGATGCGTAATGGTCATAATGAGCATTTTGGGAAAATGTGTGCTCATACTCAGGCTCTGGGGGAACATAAGGACATTCCCCGAAATCATGACCACTCAACCCACAATAGTGACACGGAACGGCTACTGGAGCCACCGGTGCACCCATGTCATCTACCACATGCATGAAAGAGGCCAAAGGTTCTTGTAATGTCTCAGATTGATGACCAACATATGATCCGACGTAACTAGATGGTGGTCTAGTAGTCGGTGCCTCTCTCATATTACCCCAATAAGAAGATTGCTCAGTCACACAATGAGGATTATCCCAACCATACGGGGTGTTCGTCTGAGCCACCCCAGGTTGCATGGGTCCGGAGTACCAGGGATAATCGTTCTGGTCCCAAAAATGATATGGATGGTCGCCCATGTAACCATCCATCTCATGAAAAACTCTCGAGTCGACCACTCTCACCACCACGAGACTAAGCTCGCAAAAAGTGCTAGACTCGACCCTAAAATGCTACCAGAGAGTGTAAAGGGGAGGAGACTATAACGTAGAAGAAGGTGAGAAGAAGATGACTCAGAGGAGAAGGGAAGAAACCCTAAAGCTAGCGTAGGTAACGGGATCAGGAAGAAGCCTAACTAGCAAGCACGGCTCAAACAATGTAAGGCAATGGGTCCTTAAGCTAGACGACGCCTAACTTCGAGGTCACTAGCCTCGACACGCCTCACCTCCCTACAATGAGGACCACAATGCCCAGCAAGTGATACCAGATCCGGAGATCCAGTACCTCCTACTATCGACAAGGTAGGCAACGCCGATCAGGTCATGACGGTCTCGACTAGATTACTCTCCTAGTGCGTCCGAATTCCTTAGGGCCAATGTCTACTTGCTTTTAGTTAAGGCTTTATTAAGAGTGGTTTTTGGGGCCAAGGAAAGGGTGATGAAATCCCCCACCTTATCTTTTATGGGACAGCCCCTCCTTAGTAGCGTTTTGAGCTTAAATCTAGCAATCAATCACTCCAATCAAATGCTCAACTCAGTCTTGTCCCGATGCACCTTACTAACTAATGCATGATCGAAACATGCATGAATGAGAGATCGGGGTGCACGTACCTCACGCCAGCAATCAACAACAAAATGTAAAGAAAAGAAAAGACAAATGCATGCAAGGTCTACAAATGATGCATGACCTAGATGGCAAGAAGTCTAGTCTTTTGCTTTGTGTTTTATGGTCCAAGTTGATTAAAGGGGATTGAAATTAAATCTGGGAGCAAAGTAGAAGTCACAGCATGCAAAATTGTGATCCCAGATAACTAACATGAACAATATAACAACTGGAACAAATTTGAGAACAATTGAGGCTCACCAGGCCGCCAATTGGCTGTCCCAGACCGCTGATTGGCGGTCCGTTTTGCTTCTTTGGCTCTCCAACTCCTCCAGTCGCTTCCCCTGGATGCTTAGGTTACCTGAAACTTGCTAAAACTAAAAACAAAAAATTAAAAACCCCTCGAATCGTCCAAACCAACGTCTGGACAGAGCACCTCGCCGGCAACGGCGCCAAAAACTTGATTGGTCTCGTTTTATATTTAACCGCAAGTGCACGACCGCGTTGAAGCGGTGGCAAATACGGGTCGTCCACTGGGAGGTGTGTCGACACTTGGTTTGTGCGAAGGCGAGAGGTAAAGAAAGCGAAGAAAGGTTGGTTACACTAAACTACACTACAATGCTAAACTAGAATGCAAAAGGAAATGAAGATAAGCAATAAAACTAAACCCCAAAGGGGGTAGAGAAATAATGTGAACATAAAGAAGTGTGTGTGTGTTCATTAAGCTCCTCACAACATGTAGTGCATGAAATCATAAAACTACATCCAACTTTGCCTCTACATGAATTAAGATAAGACTACATCATTAAAACATACAAGACAATAATTGGAATGAAGCTACATGAACTCAAGTATAAAGACTATACCCTACTATGCCTCTACATGAATTAAGATTTCACTACATCATTAAAACATACAAGACATTAGCTAAGGTAAAGGCAACAAGAGCACATACACTACAAATTGTGTTTCCAATATTAACTTCATCCATATCCTAACCTTATCATTCCCCATAAAATAGGTCCACTAATCAAAGCATAAGCTAAGCTTCATTCAAGAGCATTAGCATATCAAAGATAAGAGTGAAAACCCATTACATGGTTATGGAAATCATATAAAGCTCAAGGGATAAAGATAACACACACTTAATACACTACATGATTATATCACATATTTCTCCACCCCCCAAATGGGGATGGAACCACTCACACATATTTAAACTAACTACTCTAACAAAATGAAGCATTCTACTGAAATAAAACTACACTAATCAAGCAAGAAATAAAGAAGCAAAAAAGGAAAGGAAAGACTAAACAAACATGCACAAATTAAAAGACAAGATTAAAAGAAACTACAAGCATTATTTTATTAACAAATGACTCACATTGAAGGTAGCATTCTTCTCCACCTTGAGTTTTTGCTTCAAGGCTCACTCCTTAGTAGAGAGAATGCCACCAAGCAATGGGTAATTACAATGGAAGGTGAAGAGTTCTATTTATAAGCATGGAAAAAGCTAATCGGGGACAATCCCCCGATGTGGGACTAAACCAATACCAAAAATAGACTAAGAATACACTAATACAAGCCCACCACAAATCTTAGCGGATCTAGAGACATATGGACCGCCAATTAGCGGTCCAAGACCGCCAATTGGCGGTCTATAAGCTTTGGATTCATCTGGGATTTGTTGTGGGCTTTGCTGGTGGTCTTTGTTGGTCCTGGATGCATCTACTTGGTTTGTTGGAGCTCCGACCCGAATCGAATTGCCAAAATACGCCCCATGATGGTGTGGAGTTTCCTGGTTTGCTCTTAGGTCCTTCTGTCTTACGATCAGGTCCTTCTGTCTTACATCTTGGTCCCCAGGTCTCACAATTAAGTCCTTTTTCCTGCTTTTGGGTCCTTTCATGGCTCTTCTCTTCAAACCTCTTTATTTCTGAAAACTAAACATAAAACTCGTCACGTAGCATTGCTTAGGTGTAAGATAATGGATATAAGATACAAATATAAACATGAAATGATGTCAATCAGAGTGTTGGATGGAGATTAGTCCAGCACAAATAGAGTGGTCGGTCTGAGGTTTGGAGTTGCACAAATGGAGATCTACCCGGTAGGGTGGACTGTGGTGCACTCTCCAAATTTTCAGAGGTTGGCTGAGCACCTCTCTCTCTACCACGACTTGTGACTCATGATTCCTTGGTGGTTTGTTGGAAAAACCAGAGGTGGTGAGGCTGGGCCGTGGAGATCTAGAGGGGAGGGGTTTTGCGTGCATGTTGTGCTTCTTGGTATTCATCTTGTGATGTTGTTTTGTGAGCTTCGAATATTATACTTGTGTGTGATATTGTGATCATGTTCAGATGTGTTTGCATGAGATATTTTCAGATATTAGAGTCACATATTTATGTGTTATTTCACGAGTAGGGTCAGACAGCATATGTAGGACTCGTTACTGAATTTTGCTCTTACGTCCATGCATGATCTAACTAGTAAGTATAAATAATATTGCATGAATCGCTCTGAATTTAGTCCAGAAATCATTAACACCCATACACACTTTGATTTGTTGATCCCTTATGATATATTAATGACATTCCATCAGTGAATAAATCGAATACTTTCATCAAGATTGTAATGTAACAAGTATAGTTGCCCGTCTCGACTTGAACATGCGTTGAGTTAATCGAATCTGATTTTATTCGAACCATGTCTAGCTTAGGTGTACAATCAGATTTGTGTATGATTTATCTGACATATCTCGTTATGCTCTCACACGAGACTAAACCAGGACTCATCTATGATCTATGCTATTCATACTATGACATCTAGTATGGTGCAAATCAACCAACACGCATGTCAATATATCTGTTTCGACTATGAAGGAACGTAGACTCCTGATTTCAGAGGCATGTTTTATATATATAGGACTACTGATACATGTATGAATTAATTCCCATCCACCTATTCTCTGACCATGTTCGGGATCACAAGTTCTAATGCATGGGTCTTCTCAAATTTATAGTTTATGCTATCGATTACCTGTAGTGGTTGATCATCATGTATTCTGTTGTTATACATGCTTTTTGTTATTCGTTTAGTACCAATATATGACTGATATGAGGTGTTGTGTGGTGATTTTAGTTGACCCTTAGGATATCAGACCTTATGACATCTTTATCATGACCCGTAGATAACTCAATGTATTGTTACCTTGAATTGCCATCGGGGTTGTCTGCTTGCTGATTTGTGTTTGGTTATTGTTGGGATGTTCTGATTTTGTTTTGTTTGGGGCTGTTAGGAGGGTATCCGGATGCATTTCCTTGAGCTCACTCCATCCACTATAGATGCATTAGATTTTAGATGCTTAAGTAGCTTGCATCGCATTTAATCTGATTAATAATTCTTGGCACATTCTATTTTTGCGCCGACGGGCCACGAGTGGGTCCTCTAGCTAGAAAGGCCATTCGCATAAGACCTTCACGTTGGGAGGCCAGGCGTAAGATAAGTCCTGGGCAGGCGCGCTGCCATTCTGTCGTAGGGTAAGTATTCCCAAGTTCGCGATGGCACCATGTAGGTCACTTGCCGTGAATTGGGACACTTATCCGGCGCACCGCTTTGTGCCGAGCGGTGGGTCACTGTCGAGTGACCGCCTTTGACCAGCGAGGCTGGTGTTCTGGTTCCTATTGAGGAATGATTCGGGTGCGCCCGACCGGCACGGCTTATGGAGTCGTGGCCTTCTGTTTCATTATGTACTTTTCTGTTTCTGTTTCGGATGCTTTTGTTTTACATAGATTGCATGCATTCTTCCATATAACTCCGATTGGGCCAGGGGCATACTGGGTTTTCTTTATAGAAAACTCACACATATGTTGATGCGGTGCTTGCAGGTACTTAGATTCCTACAGGGTAGACTGGACGAGTAGTCGAAGATTCTGTACACGAGGGACACGTCGACCAGATTCTTAAGTTTGTTTTTTGCTTCCGCATTATTTATGATGTATTTCCCTTTTGAACTCGATGTAATGTATTTGACCTTGTTACCATATATGGATAATCTCTCACTTTTCAGTCATGTTTTATGTTAGTCTATCAATGTATGATCTCTCTACGTATTGTCGAGTCGTTGTTGGTCTGTCTTTTGTAACTCCTTCGGTCGTCGCGGAGGTCTCTCATCGCGACACTTGTAGTCTCTCCCAGTGTGCGTACCCACGAGATCGGGGGCGTTACAGTTCATCTCTCCAACTAACTCGATCCATACTCCAACAAACTCGTCCATCACTCCCACTAACTTGTTCCGTTCGACTGAACAAAGTCTTCCATTCGACAGAAACATGTGTTCCGTTAGACCGGTACGACACCAACTAACTCGTTTCAATGCTCCCACTAACTCGTTCCACACTCTCACTAACTCGATCAAGACCCCAACTAACTCGATTCTCACTCCAACTAACACGCTCCGTTCGACCGGAAAATGTTCCGTGCAATCGAAAATAACGGGCACTTTCTGCCTTGTTTCGATCGACCGTTAGTTTTTTCTCATTTGACCGAAAATAACAGACACTTTGTTTGTTTCATTTCGGTCGACCGGTTCCCCTTATCATTCAACCAACAATAACAAGCATTTTTTGCCTCTCACTTTTGTCGATCAGTTTCTCGTCTCGTTCGATAAAAAATAACAGGCACTTTTTACATCTAGTTTTGGTCAGCTGCTTTACTCTGACGGTCGAATACGTGCTTAAATCGACTTAAAATTTTCCCCAAATCTCTTTGTTCGGTCGACCGTTGTGTGAGTCCGGTCAACTGTTGACACCATTTTCTACTACTTCTAGGGTGAAAATAGCACATTCCTCTTACTTTTACCTCTCTCTTTTTTACCCTAGTTGCCGCCTGCAATTCCGGTCGACCTTTTCTCCCATCCCACCGGAAATCTAGTGTTTTGCAACCGTTTTTCATCCCCTCTCTTCCTCAACTATCCATTCCAACGACCTTTTTCTGATCTTCTCCATCCATATCATGACCAGAAAGAAGAAGGTAGCAGTTTGCCGACCTAGATCTGACTCCGACGCCATCGCCACCGAACATCACAAGAAGAAGACCTAAGATCATCCTCGAACCAACCCAAACATTCGCCATGCACCCACACTCCGACAAATCCTTTCTACACGATCGACGATGACGCCCAAGCTGTTTCAGACACTCATTGCTCGACTCTCCGTTCATCCCTTGTCGGAAGGTTGAGGTAGCGAATTTCTCCGAATATCTTGTACGAGAGCATTTAGATGCAAATAAACTTACTCACTTCAGTACCAAACTTTTAGCCAAGCCTTATCACCCATTTTTGGTCCAACAATTCTATTGTAATCTTAGAAAGGATCCGAATCGACACACATCTATAGGACTATGATTAATGGTCAGAGATTAGAACTTATCCTAGGTCACATTACATCTGCGCTAGATCTAGAGTATGTCGGAGTTTACATTTATGTAGACCGACCTTATGTCGTGTTTGACGACATAACCACAACCTACATGATTGAGGAAATTTATGCCACACGTCCACCCACTAAGAACGGGAAAGTAGTTGACTACACCTCCCTAATACATCCATTGCCATAGATCCTTGAATATATTGTGTCCTACAACCATTTTCCAAAACATGACCACCATAACAAAATCTTTATGACCGAGCTTATTTGTATCTATTGCCCCTATAAGAAAATTCTGGTAAACTGGCCATTATTCATCTTCCCACATGTGGATTCGGAAAGGGAAGTACCTCTTGTATCATATGTGGCTTACTCATGTCTTTGAGCATCTCAAGATTAACATCTTTAGTTTTCCTTTGGCGGTCTACAGGTTTCGCATTTGCAAGACCACCTTGGAAAAGATGAAGACTATTGCCTCATCAACTCAACAACCTCTTTTAGATGAGGAATGTCAAGAAGAGTCTCCCTTTCACCCTCGGTGGATGCCAAGTCAAGCTCAGGGGGAGTCGTATGACTCTTGGGGCAAAGGAGATGAAGATGCCTGGAACTACGTGGTGGTTCAACGACTGATCATGCTGGCTCTAGTGATGCTCATTCCTTTCAGCAGCTTTTTGATCGTCTTGATGCGTTTGAAACTTCAACCTCCGCTCGGTTTGATCTTCTCGAAGCTAACATGGATGCTCACTATGACTCTATTATGAGGGGGATTGATTCCCTCTCGTCTTTCCTTCTTGATCAGCATCTTGGTTGATATTTTGGTGTTTGTCTTTGGTTTGGCTCTTTTGGAAGTTTGAACTATGTGCTTTTGTATCTTTTGTCATTTCATATGATGTTTGTTTATGTTCATCTTTATGCACTTTAAATTTGGATATGTTGTTGACATTTGGCTATTGCCTATTGAATGTGTTTGGATGTATGGATGATTCTCTCTTCATTGTTGTTTCTTTTTGGCATACATATTTGCGCTTCCGTTTCTGTATGTCATGACATGCTTTAAATTCAATACTAGATTATTGATAATTTTGTTTGATTATGTCAAAAAGGGAGAAAAAACTATATACATTATTTATGATATAGCTAGGGGGATCTATTACATAGGGGGAGTTCTCATTCCCAAAAAAAAGATTAACATGTATTTAAATCGACTAGACTCGCACTTACGGTCGAACGAGAAAGGGAAACGGTCGAACAAAATGCAAAAGATAAAAACTGCCTGAACAAATAGGTCGAACACGTATGAAAACGGTCGAACGAAAGCGATCGACCGGTGTAAGATGTAAGTTAATCGGTCACTAATCGAGAGGGGGGTGAAAAGATTATCTCCTAATTTTCTTAAACAATTGCACAATTAAAACAATAAGGGAAAGAATGCAAACCACAAGATGACTCTGGAGATTTATAGAGGTTCGATCACACCACCGTGATCTAGTCCTCTCCTCAAGTTCCGATCGATCCTCCGATCCCTACTCGAGAATTCACTATTATCTTCGTTCCGGGTCAAAGATAAATCCTCTTACAATCGGAGCCTTGCGAACACCCTCGCCTTGCTCGGATCTCCTCTCACAACCCGAGAGGGTGCTTCCTCGAAGCTTTACAACACAATGGAATTGAATGTGGTTGTTGAACTCTAACTTGAATGCACTCAAGGATATGATTTAAGCTTGGAGTGAATTTAGTGGAAGTATGAGAGTTGGTGGAGCTTTGAAGGTTTGAAGATTGAGAGCACAAGAGTAGGATTGATATTTGGCAAGTAAGGTGGAGAATGTGTCTCTTAGGTGAAGCTTATATATCCTTCAAAACAGATAGAGCCGTTATGGTAAGTTGGTGAGAATTGGACCAAGGGAAAACAAGATGTGACTTAAGCTCGGGCAGAAATTGAGACATATTCGGTCGACCGTTTGTCCAACGGTAGTCCGAAGAAATTGTCAGAAACAAGGACTCGGTTAACTGATTATAGGTCGGATAACCGTTCACCAACTTCCAGTAACGTTTTCCTAATATCGGATAATTAACTTCGGTGCACCGTTCAAGAGTGGACAGTAAAGATTTGGTGTGATTCAGTGATCATATTTGGTAGACCGTGGCATGTTCGGTTGACCGATACATGTGCGGGTTTTCGGCTGACATTATATGAGAAATTGGTTTATCAATAAAGGTCGAAATATTACGTGGAAAAATAGTCGTTATGATCTTACATATAAGAACACTTCAGTAATACGAAGAGCCATCAGTAGCCCGGTATGGATGTTTCAAAGGATGTGGCTAAACGACAAAATATAAGTCTGGTGGAGTTAGTTGTGCCACGTGGGCCAATAAGATGAAGTCGGTTTAGGCCTAAAGACACATGGAAGTTCGGATGACCGATCTCGCTTCGGAATACCGAAGAGAGATGTCGAGAGAAGTTTCGAAGCTACTGGGAATAGGGACACGATCGACCGGGTACGGTTCGGTATTCCGAAACAATCATTCCAGGAGATCAAGTTCTCTACTGACTCTAAGGAGACGGTTGACCGACGCACGTTCGGTACACCGAAACAAGGATTCCAGGAGATCAAGTTTTTACTGACTCTAAGGAGACGGTTGACCGAATCACGTTCGGTACACCGAAACAAGGGTTCCAGGTGATCAAGTGGTTTCTGAATCTATAGGGAACAGTTCACCAAGAGACACTCGGTTATCCGTGGGGAACCTGGATCGGTAAACCGATAAGGACACGGTCGACCGAGACAGACGAGTTTATCCTTTTGTGCATTAAGTGTACATTTGATACTATAACTCAAATAAATGGAAAATTACATATGAATTCCTTGAGCTTTGATTACAAGTCTTGAGCCTTGATCTTGTAGTTGATTAGTCCCTTGGTTTGATCACCTACATTGTTAGGAATACACAATATATATGCAATTTGACAATATGATGTGTGTGATGTTGTAATTGAAGTTATGCATAATATTAGTTTGTTAACCATCAAAATTAATATTAAAGGGCCAAAAAGCCAACATAAGATTGTCCGACCAGTCACTTAAGTCAACTAAAGTGAACTCCCACAAAATGTCTTCTAGTCGACAGAAAATTATGTTCCGTTCGACAGGTGCGACTTCCCTCCAACTAACTCGTGCCCCACTCCAACTAAGTCATTCTGGTCAACCGAAAAATGTGTTCCATTCGACTGGACAATGCGTTAACTCTCGATTGGACAATGGTTGAGTTCGATCGGCAAATATTAACAGTCGACCGAGAATAGAAGTAAAAAGTGCATGATATTTTCGGTCGAACGATAAGGCATAACGGTCGAACAAAACAAGAAAAGAGAAGAAGCGTAAAATTTTCGGTCGAATGATATGGGTTAACAGTCGAACAAACATGGTCGACCGAAGACAAACAGTTCGACCGGTTACTTAAGGACCAGATTAAGAGAAGTCTAACCGGTCGAACAAAACTAATTTCCAGTCGACCGGTTCGACTCCCCTTGATCTGGACCCTAAGTTCACTTATGTCGTCGGTCGAACAGTTTACCTCCGGTCAACCACTTTGGTTCAACCGTTGAAGATTCTCGTCCGACCAAAAATTGCAGACACCTTGCTACTTTCCTTTTGGTTCGACCATTGTGCTTTCTCGTTTGATCGAAAATTTAAGGAACATTATACCTCACTTTTTGGTCAACCGTTACTCTGTGACGGTCGAACATGAGGTCAAATCGACCTCATTTTCCCCAAAATTTCATCGTTTGGTCGACTGCCCGTGCAAGTGCGATCGACCATGGATGCATTTTTTTTGCTTGTTTGGTAATTGACTCAACCATGAAATGATGTAATTGAATCCAACCAACCAAACAAACTAACTCATCCATGAAGTGTTGTAATTGTATGACCATGAAGTCAATGTATTCAAAGGAAAAACTTAGAGTTCTACAATTATAAGCAACAAAAGAAAGATCACAAACTAGTCTAAAGTTCCCAAACTTTTGAATACGACGACTTTGTGAATCTTCGACATGATTGTGCCCCGAAATGCTTGGACTTCGTTGTACTTAAAGAACATTTTGGGATCGCCATTGACATATTTTTCAACAAACTTGCACACATAAGCTCCACAAGCCAACTGCACCATTAATAGAAGGGAAATATGAGATAACATATATTCACATCCAAATTGCCTAATCTTTGGAATGAAAAGAGAAGGGAAAGAACTTACAAATATGCTGGTTGTTGGGGCATAATCTTTGGAAAACATGCAAGAACTTGGTAGGGTCTGGTTTTCAAAATTGACTATGTAATGCAAAACCGATGAAGTCTGCCTGACACCAAATCAAAAGTTTACCTTTAATGATACCTAAAAATTGAATTACTGAATTGTTATTTTGCCACAAGATGGAAACTTACAACTCTTTTGTCTTCCTTTCGTCTTTGTTTGACAGACCTGCATTCCTGCTTCTACTGTGCTAGGAGGAGTTGTAGAAATGTATCGTTTCGTCTACATAGTCAAACCCCACCAACTCCCAATGCTTACCAAAGATTAGGGGTAGCAAGATATCATCGAAGATCCCCACAATGGTAGCATCCAAATCCGGACAGTTAGTTGTGAAAACATATTTTTGCTGATTATCAAGATTTGGCTACAACAAATAATTTAGAACCTCTTCAAATTGTTATTTCTGAATATTAAATATAAACAAAAATAGGGTATCTAATTACCGTTATATTTGCAGGAAGATATGTCCATGTTTTCCAATTGTTTTAGTAAGTGATGTAGTATCCCATGTAAAGGTTCTCATTCTTGCTTGGATGACCGAATCACACATGTGTCTTCCGAAAATGAGACTCCACAAATGGTTTTCTCTTAGGACGAACTCTTCCTCTTGAAAAAATATATTTCTGCGAACTAAGCTAGCCATTACTTTCAGATTAAAAAAAAGCTCAAAATCATAAACTTATTTCACCTACCCATCTACAAGAGTATATAAAAATGATTCCACTACATCCTTCTCAGCCATAGTCATGAAGCCTCTACCGAAATACTCTTTTCCTTTTGCAATGTGGGTGAAGTTCCAATCGGGCTCATCACCACAATCTTGGGGCACAATGGTTATAGTTCTAATGATTGCGTTTGTTGTTTGTGCATGACTTCTTGTGGCATCATTACTCAAGTCCACAATCTCTGTAGCTGCAACTTTACCCTTTGCCTTGGCTTTCTTGGGTTTCTTATTATCCACTAAATAGTCTGGGTCATCTCTTTTTCCGTGTGTTCACCATTGTTCTCTTTTTGAGGTCCTTGTACATTGACGATGGACTTTTTTTCATTCAAAAAGCTACTTTGAAGGCATCGTCTTCCAAACATTTTACAAAATTTTGAAGGTGAGCATTCTCAGTATCGGAGTTTGGCTGAACATCATCAATGTCATCACTAGACTCTGGTTGCACCTCAGCTTGCCACATACATTGACTTCCAATCACAAGATCTATTTCTTTATATTCTTCATCTACAATCAAAGATTAAAGAATAGAAGCAAGATCATAAAATATTCTCAAAATGAAAGTATTGAAATAGAAGCAAGATAATAAAATATTCTAAAATAGAAGTATTGAAATAGAAGCAAGATTGTAAAATATTCTAAAATTAAAATACCTCCATGTGCCAAATCTTTGTACTCTACGGCTTCTAGACACACTTCCACTGCTATACCAGTAGCAACTGATCAATTAATGGGAAATTGCTCTGCCTCAATTTCAGTATTTAGATTTGGCACATCCTCATCAGCGGTCTCCATATTTTGGGGCTCCTCCCCAACAATGTTAGTTACATCTTCGGCATCCACTACAACCTAAACCTCGACATTCTGGGCTCCTCCAGTTTGGCTCTTCTGCCACTCTTGGAGGTGGCAATGGTCTCCATTCCACGTCCATCAGACGAATGTCAATAACTGCATCTTACCATCCTTCAGGTTTAGCAGGACGACAATCCAACGACCATGTTTCATTTTGCCTTGTAGATAAACTTTCAACAACAACCTGAAATTAATACCAATAGTTACAAAACATAATTAAATATCTTTATCCAAAAATTTAGATAAATGCCACTACTTAAGAAACACTTACATCATTTGGTGTAATCGTGTTGAAACTAAGCCCTCTTTTGAAGTTTGAACACAACAATCTTGGACTTGTACCCTTGCTAACTCGATTGGCGATAGAGCCATGTTCAAAAAACCACCCCTACAAGAAAATGGAACTTCAATTGGTAGGCATGGAATGAAATGCAATTTCACATATAATAGTAAATGAACTTACCATTAATCCGACGAGATAACCATACACGAATATGTCTTTCTTAGCAAAGGCCAGATTCTTCAACTTTGTTGTGGTGTCCTTTAGACATTTAATCAGGTGCTCATAAACCATTTGGACCCATACAAACTTCCACAATCAGTCCAAGTGGTCCATAACCCCACATAATGCAGGTTCAATGGTAAAATTTGCTTCAGGGAAAAGAATGGATGCAAATAGATACAAATGAATCAATTTTATTGTTCCCTTTGCATCACCTTTTGTTAGGTTCTCCTCCACTAAATCCTAGGGTACTTCACGTGACTCTTTTCTTTTATATTTGTGAAGGTACTTTGACTTGGTGTCTGAATTTTCCTATTATAGTCAACATATGAGCCATTGGCAGGTAAACCTAACACCAAACAGAGCTCATCTGCTCTCAACTGTATATATTTATCCCCAACTTTGAACGTCACTTGTTCAAGATCAAAACTTCTAACCAAATCATCTATAAAATTACTATCAGTCTCTACCCTACCATGGTGGTAAAAGTGACCAAATGGAAGTCCGTTCAAAATATTCCAATGTGCTTCAGTAAGATGTGATCGAATAATCTCAAAATTGGAGACAAAAGAGGACACGTAGCAGTGAAAGAGCAAAGGTTTCTTGCTACTACACTTTGACATTATCTCTGCACCCAAAAAAAAGTGAGACAACTTCTTCACAAAACACTAGGATTTCATGAGACAGCAAGACACTCCAATTTTGTTTGTCATGAGATATTTTGACATTAAGATGCCTACAAACTATTGAGTTTTGAAAATATGAATGTTTCAAAATGGTTGCTTTTTGAAAACCAATGTGATACACACCTTTTGTCTGAAAAAGGTTCATAGGAAAACAGACTAGATATCTTAAACTTGATCGTATCATGTTCCTTGTTCCAAAATATGAGTGATGTTGATCTTTTGATTGAAGTAGAATCAAAGAAATAAAAGGTGGTGCAAAAAAATACACCATGGTTCAAGAAAAAATAAGAACCAAGACATCTTTATTTGCTCGATATTCTACATTTCATGTTTTTATAAATTTGACTAGAATTACTACTTCCACTAAACTCATTACATGAGAATTGATAAAGTCGATGCATACACGTCATGTTTAGCAACATAACCAGCTAACAGAGTGATTGAACGTTTTAATTATAACCACAAGTGCATGGCCGCGTTGAAGCGGTGGCAAATATAGGTCGATCCACAGGGAGGTGTGTCGACTTTACTTTGTTCGAAGGCGAGTGGGAAATAAAGGAGAAACGATTGATTAAACTAAACTATACTAAACTAAACTAGTAAACTAGAAAGGAGGAAATGAAAACACAAAATGAACTAAACTAAGTAACTAATAACAGAAGATAGAAATCAGGAATGGAGAACCCTTAAGGGGTGGAGTGTGTGTGCACATGAAATAAGTGTGGTGAATGCATACAATAAACTCAAGTGTAGTTAGGGTTTCTTAATGCATAAGAAGTACCTCATAGGAAGACATATCATTTAAAGCACTAACCTAGGTGATTAATATGAGCATGACAAGTTTGTTATTAAGAACACAAACAAGCATGGAATGCACCTATCATTATTGCAAAAACCGTCAAGTAAAAGTTCTTATTAATTCAAGCAAGCATACTAACATTTCTCACAAACAACAATGTCTAGCATTCATACCATCTACATAACATCTATACCATCTACTCCACCCCCAAAGGGGATGGAACTACTCACACATATTTAAACTAACATTTATACTAAGGAAAGAAAACATGCTTAAACTAATTATAAGAAAACTAAAACAACAAGTTTAACTAAAAGAACATAAAACTAAAGAAGCATGCAATACATAAGAAAGGAAATTAAACTAAGAAAGAAACAACATAACCAAAGGAAAACATCTATTATTACTCACTCAATTACAAGTAGTTTCTCTCCACTAGGGTTTTTGCTTCAAGGCTTTAACTCCTAATAGAGAGGATGACCACCAAGAGAGAGATGGGGTACAAGAGAGGAGGGAGAGTTCTATTTATAGCCATAGAAAAAGGTAATCCAGGACAATCCCCCGGTATGGGACTAAACATATACCAGAAATAGACTAAACACGCTCTAATACACGACCCAAAGAAATATTAGTGGATTTGGAGAAGCCCGGACCGCCAATCAGCGGTGCCAGACAACCAATTGGCGGTCTACAGGGTTTGGATCCGTCTAAGTTTTCTTCTACGTTTTTCTGGATGGATTTGTTGGTCTTTGATGCATCTACTTCGCTTGCTGGAGCTCCGACCCGAATAGAATTGCCAAAATACTCCCCATGATGGTGTGGAGTATTCTTGTTTGCTCATTGGTCCTTCTATCTTGCATTCAGGTCCTTCGATCTTGCATCTTAGTCCTCGAGTCTCTCAACTCAGTCCTTTTTCCTGCTTTTAGGTCCTTTCATGCCTCTTCTCTTCAACCCTATTTATTTCTGAAATTCAAACATAAAGCTCATTACTTAGAATTGTTTAGGTGAAAGATAATGGATATAAGATACAGATGTAAGCATGAAATGATGTCAATCAAATACCCCCACACCTAACTTTTGCTAGTCCCGAGCAGAACATAGAAAGAGAAGCATACTGATTGATCGTTTTAAATTTAACCGCAAGTGCACGGCCGCGTTGAAGCGGTGGCAAATACGGGTCGTCCACTGGGAGGTGTGTCGACACTTGGTTTATTCGAAGGCGAGAGGTAAAAAGAAGGGAGAAAGATGTATTACACTAATCTAAACTACAAAGCTGAAATGAAATGCAAAGGAAATGAAGATAAGCAATAAAACTAAACCCCAAAGGGGGTAGAGAAATAATGTGAACATAAAGAAGTGTGTGTGTGTTCATTAAGCTCCTCACAACATGTAGTGCATGAAATCATAAAACTATATCCAACTTTGCCTCCACATGAATTAAGATAAGACTACATCATTAAAACATACAAGACAATAATTGGAATGAAGCTACATGAACTCAAGTGTAAAGACTATACCCTACTATGCCTCTACATGAATTAAGATTTCACTACATCATTAAAACATACAAGACATTAGCTAAGGTAAAGGCAACAAGAGTACATACACTACAAATTGCGTTTCCAATATTAACTTCATCCATATCCTAACCTTATCATTCCCCATAAAATAGGTCCACTAATCAAAGCATAAGCTAAGCTTCATTCAAGAGCATTAGCATATCAAAGATAAGAGTGAAAACCCATTAGATGGTTATGGAAATCATATAAAGCTCAAGGGATAAAAATAACACACACTTAATACACTACATGATTATATCACATATTTCTCCACCCCCCAAATGGGGATGGAACTACTCACTACTCATTACACTACTGATTAGACTAAGTAAAGAAAACATTTAACTAAGATACTAAAATTACTAAACAAGAAATTAAACAAAGTAAAACAACCCACACAAAACAAACAACATAACAAAACAAGATTAAAAGAAACAAATAAACTTTTATTAACAATGACTCACATTGAATGTAGCATCCTTCTCCACCTTGAGTTATTGCTTCAAGGCTCACTCCTTAGTAGAGAGAATGCCACCAAACAATGGGTAATTACAATGGAAGGTGAAGAGTTCTATTTATAAGCATGGAAAAAGCTAATCCGGGACAATCCCCCGATGTGGGACTAAACCAATACCAAAAATACACTAAGAATACACTAATACACGTGCTACAGAAAACTAGATGGATTCTGGGCTAAATGGACCGCCAATTAGCGGTTCCAGACCGCCAATTGGCGGTCTATAAGGTTTAGATCCGTCTGGTTTTCTTTGTGGGCTTTTCTTGAAGTGTTTCTTGGTCTTAGATGCATCTGGTTGGTTTAGTGGAGCTCCGACCCGAATCGAATTGACAAAATACTCCTCATGATGGTGTGGAGTTTCCTGTTTTGCTCTTAGGTCCTTCTGTCTTACGATCAGGTCCTTCCCCTTGCATCTTGGTCCCCAGGTCTCACAATTAGGTCCTTTTTTTCCTGCTTTTGGGTCCTTTCATGGCTCTTCTCTTCAAACCTCTTTATTTCTGAAAACTAAACATAAAACTCGTCACGTAGCATTGCTTAGGTGTAAGATAATGGATATAAGGTACAAATATAAGCATGAAATGATGTCAATCAAATACCCCCACACCTAAGTTTTTGCTAGTCTCGAGCAAAACAAAGAAAGGAAAAAGCATACGAAAAACAAGAAATCCTAACTCACTTTCGTAGGAATCACGGTTGCACTTAGCACGTGCAACAAGCCGTTAAACCTCCTTGTTGCCAAGGAGGAGGAGTGGTGTCTCCTGAGGGTTTTCAGCGGATATACCCACAAAATCCGAACAAGATGCATTAATCAATCTAGCTACACGACTCGTTGGACTTATTTTGTCGATCATGGAATGCGGTAATACTACGGGTCGACTCTATATAGGTAATCAGTCCACACCTAGCCTAATAAACCATTCGTGCAAGTTAAATAAGGAATTAAGTGAAAGACATGGACAACCTCAAGATCCTCAAGTGATACAAAGTGTAAGGTCCATTAAGGTTCTTATTTGCATTAACATTTTTTTTTTCTTTTTGTTTCTTTTCACACATTTTTTTCCTTTTTTTTCTTTTTATTAGTTGGAGCTACATTCTCCCAGGGTCAGGTTTCGTGCATCATTGCCCATGAGGACTTACACTATCACGTACACCTTTCCCCAAATCTCCACATAGGGCAATCCCTACCACCCGTGTAACGGGAGTTCGGTCGGCGCATCCCAAGTCAGATGACTCGAAAGCACCAGGCACAAAGTCCCTTCAGACCTACTTTCCCGAGTGATAGGAGCCGTGCGAGAAGAGAGAACATCTACTCACTTATTTCTTATCTACACATGAACCAAAACCCCTACACTAATGTCTCACAACAAGATTAAGAGGGTCCTTGACTACAACAAACTTCCTAAATTAACAAACACGAATTATTGACTCACTAGGTTCAGGGTGGACTTCTTTGAATGTTTGAGCACTGAAACCCTATGATTACTCACCCCCAAAGGAAAACTGGGGTGCATCCTAACGACTCGATAAATCCTAAAGCCACGTACTAGATATCCTAATGCATCAAGTTCAAGACAATTTTGGGAGCTTTCTTTTTACTTTGCCTCTCAACGGTTTTGCACATGCTAAACACACGCAAAACCCACAAAACATTTTCTTTCGAAAACACATGAAGATTTTGAAAGAAATGTGAAAGTTTTAAAGCACTAGGCAAGCAAAAGAAGACAAGTCACCCAAGGATCATGGCAAGCAGATATATCGATATTAAATGCAGCACACTATCATGACCCTAAAAATGCAAACAAAAGAAAACAAAATCAAAAGAAAAGACTCGACTATGTACACACGTAAAACACCCCCCCACACCTACTTCATGCATTGTCCTCAATGAATGTGAGCAAAATACTATATGGATACATGCATGAAAAAGGAAAGATCTCACCAACATGAAGTACAAAGGGACGTTCGGGGTCATGTTGATGGACACAAACCCAAATTCCCTCAAAACCTGTGAGAAGCTGAAGAAGGGAGACAAATACGTGAAAGAAATGGGGCCCAAATACTCAAGGGTTGGGGCCCACAACAATCGATGCTCACTGAAGGAGTTTTTTTTTGTACTTTTTTTTTTTTAATATATAACTATGTACAAACATAAGTTCCCATCTTCATTTGTCAAAAGACATCAAATGGGAACCTCAAGAGTGGGTCAATGCACTTGGAAAGGGAACATGACACCACGCGGGGCCAGAATACGCATGTGTGGGCCCCCTTCACAAAGAGCACCAGATGAAATGAGAGGTTCATGAATTGGACGCAAAGGCGTCTCATTCAAAGGATCAAACTGAAAGAGCTTGAACCTCTCAAGAGTTTGGGAAATAAGGGGCAACGGAAGAAAAATATCTCCCGTTGCGGAACTGAAGTTATGATCATCAATCCAAACTCTCCAACCAACAGGCTGGTGGGTCGGAACGAGGTCAAGTACCTCGTTATGCATGTCCAACTCACCAGGAGAACAGGAAGTGGGTCTCATACCCAAAGTATCCTCCAAGGAACTCCTAATACCCTCATGAGCAATGTAGTTGTTTGATGTTCCATCATTTCCAAGATGATCAGGAACAATAGTGAGAGGCAAACTCTCATCAGGTTGTTTGAAATTGAGGGTACTAGGGAGCTCTTGCTCCACCAGAGGTGAGTCCTTAGGAGGTACAACAATAAGATCATGTGGCTCAAAGGCCACGGGACAAAAAGGTAAGGCACAATCCTGTGCCGACTCATAATAGAACTGGTCCAAGTTATTCTCAATTTGAATCGAATCCTCCACTAAGTGATCGTGAATTGAAACCCCAAGTCCCTCAGACTGACTAGGAGTTTGACTTTGAAAGGTTGTGCTTTGAATTTGTGGATGTGGTGGTGGTTCGATATCAAAAGAAGAATCCTCATGTTGACAAGAAAGGTTACTTTCCTCACATTCACGTAATTTCTGCGACATTTGACTCACTTGCAGTGTCATATTTTGTATGGACTGTTGAGTGGTTTCCATGAACGTAAGGAAAGTTTGTTTCAAGGAATCAGGTATGCGGTCAACGATGAGGTCCAAGTCAGAGCTTGGGAAATTTTGTGGTTGGGTATTGATGGGCTGAGAATGAGTCCAATGATTTGGAGTGGGGTGCTGGTAGAATTCTGGGTATTCGGGAGGAGGATACGGGGGTGAAAATGAGGTATAAGAATTTGGATAAGATTTGTCTCCCCATGAATCCATCACTCTCGGGTTGTACGCGGATGCGTAATGGTCATAATGAGCATTTTGGGAAAATGTGTGCTCATACTCAGGCTCAGGGGGAACATAAGGACATTCCCCGATAACATGACCACTCAACCGACAACAGTCGCACGGTACGGCTACTGGAGCCACCGGGGCACTCATGTCGTCTGCCATACGCATGAAAGAGGCCAAAGTTTGTTGTAATGTCTCAGTTTGTTGACCAACATATGATCCAGCATAACTAGATTGTGGTCTAGCAGTCGGTGCCTCTCTCATGTTACCCCAATATGAAGACTGCTCAGTCACAAAATTGCGATCATCCCAACCATACGGGGTGTTAGTCTGAGCCACCCCAGGTTGCATGGGTCCGGAGTACCAGGGAGAATCGTCTTGGTCCCAACAATGATATGGATGGTCGCCCATGTAACCATCCATCTCAAGAAAAACTCTCGAGTCGATCACTCTCACCACCACGAGGCTAAGCTCGCAAAAAGTGCTCGACTCGACCCTAAAACGCTAACAGAGAGTGTAAAGGGGAGGAGACTATAACGTAGAAGAAGGTGAGAAGAAGATGACTCAGAGGAGAAGGGAAGAATCCCTAGAGCTAGCGAGGGTACAGGGTGAAGGTAGAAGCCTAACTAGCAAGCATGGCTCAAACAATGTAAGGCAATGGGTCCTTAGGCTAGATGACGCCTAACTTCGAGGTCACTAGCCTCGACACGCCTCACCTCCCTACAACGAGGACCACAATGCCCAGCAAGTGATACCAGATCCGGAGATCCAGTACCTCCTACTATCGACAAGGTAGGCAACGCCGATCAGGTCATGGCGGTCTCAACTAGATTACTCTCCTAGTGCGTCCGAATTCCTAGGGCCAATGTCTACTTGCTTTTAGTTAAGGCTTTATTAAGAGTGATTTTTGGGGCCAAGGAAAGGGTGATGAAATCCCCCACCTTATCTTTTATGGGACAGCCCCTCCTTAGTAGCAATTTGATCCTAGATCTAGCAATCAATCGCTCCAATCAAACGCTCTCTCACTCTTGTCCCGATGCACCTTACTAACTAATGCATGAAAGAAACATGCATGAATGAGGGATGTGGGTGCACGTACCTCACGCCAGCAATCAACGACAAAATGTAAAGCAAAGAAAAGACAAATGCATGCAAGGTCTACCAATGGTGCATGACCTAGATGGCAAGAAGTCTAATCTTTTGCTTTGAGTTTTATGGTCCAAGTTGATTAAAGGGGGAGTGATTAATGATTTGGGAGCAAATAAGAAGTCACAGCATGCAAAATTGGGCTCCCAGATAACACAAATTATAACACAAATGACCACAAAAAAATTGGAAGACAGAATCCCTTACCAGGCCGCCAATTGGCGGTTCCAAACCGCTGATTGGCGGTCTGTTGTTGGATTTGCTTCCTCAAACTCCTCCAGTGGCCTCCCCGTGATCAGAGTGGTCCCTGAAACTAAGAAAAACTGAAAACAAAAAATTAAAAACCCCTCGAATCGTCCAAACCAACGTCTGGACAGAGCACCTCCCCGGCAACGGCGCCAAAAACTTGATTGATCGTTTTAAATTTAACCGCAAGTGCACGGCCGCGTTGAAGCGGTGGCAAATACGGGTCGTCCACTGGGAGGTGTGTCGACACTTGGTTTATTCGAAGGCGAGAGGTAAAAAGAAGGGAGAAAGATGTATTACACTAATCTAAACTACAAAGCTGAAATGAAATGCAAAGGAAATGAAGATAAGCAATAAAACTAAACCCCAAAGGGGGTAGAGAAATAATGTGAACATAAAGAAGTGTGTGTGTGTTCATTAAGCTCCTCACAACATGTAGTGCATGAAATCATAAAACTATATCCAACTTTGCCTCCACATGAATTAAGATAAGACTACATCATTAAAACATACAAGACAATAATTGGAATGAAGCTACATGAACTCAAGTGTAAAGACTATACCCTACTATGCCTCTACATGAATTAAGATTTCACTACATCATTAAAACATACAAGACATTAGCTAAGGTAAAGGCAACAAGAGTACATACACTACAAATTGCGTTTCCAATATTAACTTCATCCATATCCTAACCTTATCATTCCCCATAAAATAGGTCCACTAATCAAAGCATAAGCTAAGCTTCATTCAAGAGCATTAGCATATCAAAGATAAGAGTGAAAACCCATTAGATGGTTATGGAAATCATATAAAGCTCAAGGGATAAAAATAACACACACTTAATACACTACATGATTATATCACATATTTCTCCACCCCCCAAATGGGGATGGAACTACTCACTACTCATTACACTACTGATTAGACTAAGTAAAGAAAACATTTAACTAAGATACTAAAATTACTAAACAAGAAATTAAACAAAGTAAAACAACCCACACAAAACAAACAACATAACAAAACAAGATTAAAAGAAACAAATAAACTTTTATTAACAATGACTCACATTGAAGGTAGCATCCTTCTCCACCTTGAGTTATTGCTTCAAGGCTCACTCCTTAGTAGAGAGAATGCCACCAAACAATGGGTAATTACAATGGAAGGTGAAGAGTTCTATTTATAAGCATGGAAAAAGCTAATCCGGGACAATCCCCCGATGTGGGACTAAACCAATACCAAAAATACACTAAGAATACACTAATACACGTGCTACAGAAAACTAGATGGATTCTGGGCTAAATGGACCGCCAATTAGCGGTTCCAGACCGCCAATTGGCGGTCTATAAGGTTTAGATCCGTCTGGTTTTCTTTGTGGGCTTTTCTTGAAGTGTTTCTTGGTCTTAGATGCATCTGGTTGGTTTAGTGGAGCTCCGACCCGAATCGAATTGACAAAATACTCCTCATGATGGTGTGGAGTTTCCTGTTTTGCTCTTAGGTCCTTCTGTCTTACGATCAGGTCCTTCCCCTTGCATCTTGGTCCCCAGGTCTCACAATTAGGTCCTTTTTTTCCTGCTTTTGGGTCCTTTCATGGCTCTTCTCTTCAAACCTCTTTATTTCTAAAAACTAAACATAAAACTCGTCACGTAGCATTGCTTAGGTGTAAGATAATGGATATAAGGTACAAATATAAGCATGAAATGATGTCAATCACATACAAAAAACAAGAAATCATAACTCACTTTCGTAGGAATTACGGTTGCACTTAGCACATGCAACAAGCCATTAAACCTATTTGTCGCCAAGGAGGAGGAGTGTTGTCTCCTGAGGGTTTTCAACGGATATACCCACAAAATCCGAACATAGATGCATTATTCAATCTAGAAACTCGACTCGATAGACTCATTTTTATCGATCATTGTACGCGGTAATCCTACGGGCCAACTCTATATAGGTATTCAGTCCACACACCTAGCCTAATGAACCATTTTGTGCAAGTTAAATAAGGACTTAAGTGAAATACTTAGACAACCTCAACATCCTCAAGTGATACAAAGTGTAAAGTCCATTAAGGTTCTTATTTGCATTACTTTTTTTTTCTTATTCTTTCTTTCTTCTTTTCTTTTATTAGTTGGAGCTTCATTCTCCCAGGGTCAGGTTTCGTGCATCATTCCCTATGAGGACTTACACTATCACGTACACCTTTCCCCAAATCTCCACATAAGGCAATCCCTACCACCCGTGTAACGGGAGTTCGGTCGGCGCATCCCAAGTCAGATGACTCGAAAACACCAGGCACAAAGTCCCCTCAGACCTACTTTTCTGAGTGATAGGATCCGTGCAAGAAGAGAGAATACCTACTCACTTATTTCTTATCTACACATGAACCAAAACCCCTACACTTAATGTCTCAAAACAAGATTTAAAGAGTCCTTGACTACAACAAACTTCCTTAAAGTAACAGACACAAATGATTGACTCACTAGGTTTAGGATGAGCTTCTTTAATTGTTGAGCACTGAAACCCTATGATTACTCACCCCCGAGGGAAAACTTGGGTGCATCCTAACGACTAGATAAGTCTTAAAGCCACTATACTAGATATCCTAATGCATCAAGTTCAAGACAATTTTGGGAGCTTTCGTTTTAGTTTGCCTCTCAACGGTTTTGCACATGCTAAACACACACAAAACCCACAAAACATTTTCTTTCGCAAACACATGAAGATTTTTGAAAGTAATGTGAAAATTTTAAAGCATTACACAAGCAAAAGAAGACAAGTCGCCCATGGATCATGGCAAGCAGATATATCGATATTAAATGCAGCATACTAACATGACCCTATCAATGCACACAAAAGAAAACAAAATCAAAGGAAACGACTCGACTATGTACACACGTAAAACACCCCCTCACACCTACTTCATGCATCGACTCAATGAATGTGAGCAAGATACTACATGGATTTATGCATGAAAAAAGGGAAGATCTCACCAATATGAAGTGCAATAGGAAGTTCATGGTTATGTTGATGGACACAGACCTGAATTCCCTCAAAACCTGTGACATGCTAAAGAAGGGATACAATTACGTGAAAGAAATGGGGCCCAAATACTCAAGGGTTGGAGCCCACAACAATCGATACTCACTGAAGGAGTCTTCTTCTCTTCTTTCTTTCTTTCAAAGTTAATTATATACAAACATAAAAGCTCAACCATTCATGTGGGAACATGAATGGTTCAGTGCGAGAGAGGTTCATGAAGGAACATGACCTCCTCGACTTCGGCTGGTGCCCCCTCCAAGTAGGGTTTGAGGCGTTGTCCATTAACTTTGAATAGGTCCCCATTCCCTGGGTTCAGGATGTCAACCGCTCCATGAGGAAACACGATTTGGACAATAAAAGGGCCAGACCAGCGACTGCGGAGCTTACCCGCAGACAGATGAAGCAGGGAATCGTAGAGCAACACCTTCTGCCCGGTCGTAAACACCTTTCGCATAATCTTGCGATCGTGAAACAACTTGGCTCGGGACTTATGAATTTTGACATTTTCATACGCATCATTGCGTAGCTCTTCCAACTCCATAATGTTGAGTTTATGCTGCACCCCTGCTTGATCAAGATCCATATTCAGGTTCTTGATCGCCCAGAAAGCACGATGCTCAATCTCGACCGGTAGGTGGCAAACCTTGTCGTACACTACCCGATATGGGGACATACCCAAATTGGTCTTGTACGCGGTGCGGAAGGCCCACAACGCATCATTCAACTTAGTTGACCAATCTTCCTCGAGGAATTAACCGTCTTCTCAAGGATTTTCTTTAATTGACGGTTAGAAACTTCAACCTATCCACTAGTTTGTGGATGATATGGGGTCTTAAGCTTGTGGGTGATTGAATATTTCCTCAGAATCGCTTCAAAGGAGCGATTACAGAAGTGGGTACCCCTGTCGCTAATTATGGTATGAGTAGTACCAAATCGCACAAAAATGTCGCTTAAGAATTTGGTGACCACCTTGTTGTCATTTGTCTTTGTGGGTGTAGCCTCAACCAACATAGACACATAGTCAACGGCCACTAGAATGTAAACATTCCCGAACGAATTCAAGAAGGGACCCATAAAGTCGATGCCCCACAAATCGAAGATGTCGACAACAAGGACATTTTGCAAAGGTATCATGTCACGTCGACTAATCCTGCCAAGGCGCTGACACCTATCACATTGCTTACGAAAGTCGTAACCATTTTTGAAAAGAGAAGGCCAGTAGAATCCAGATTGGAGCACCTTGGTGGCAGTTTTCTTTGCTCCAAAATGTCCTCCACATGCCTTAGAGTGGCAGACATGGAGCACACTTTGGAACTCGTTATCTGGGACGCACCGCCTGAAAATTTGGTCAGAGCAGTATTTGAATAGGTAGGGGTCGTCCCAGTGAAAAAATCGGATATAAGATCTAAATTTGGTTTGGTCAGATTTTGACCAACCCATAGGAAGTTGCTCGGTCACGAGGTAGTTCCCGATGTCGGCAAACCAAGGGTTATCTTCGATCGTGAACAATTGCTCGTTAGGATATTTGTTATAAATAATTTCGTCCTGTGGGTTGGTCGTCTCTAGACATTTCTCCCAATTGAGAGCGAGGTTCTTCTCACGACATCGCTCGAGGACAAAGCTCAAGTGATGAAGGCACTCATCAAAGGAAGCGCCAAATATGGAAAAGTCGTCCATGAAAATCTCAAGGAAACGCTCTACCATACCGGAGAAGATGCTGATCATACACCTTTGAAACGTTGCCCGTGCATTACATAACCCAAAGGGCATGCGACGGTAGGAAGACGTGCCAAAGGGACAAGTAAAGGTGGTTTTTTCTTGATCCTCGGGGGCCATGGGAATTTGGTTGTAACTGGTGTATCCATCAAAAAAATAATAATACTCATGTCTGGCCAACCTTTCCAACATCTGATCAATGAATGACAATGGGAAATGATCTTTCCGCGTTGCCGCATTGTGCTTGCGATAATCAACGCAAACTCGCCAGCTAGTTTACAGGCATGTCGGGATAAACTCATTATGCTCATTCTCAACAACCGTCACGCCTGACTTCTAGGGAACCACATGGACATGACTCATCCACGAACTATTAGAAATAACATAGATTATGCCATGATCCAAGCACTTAAGAACTTCCTTTCAGACGGCTTCTTTCAGTACAAGATTCAATCTTCGTTGTGGGTCCCGGTGGGGCCTAGAATCCTCTTCCATATGGATCTGATGTTAAACAATACTAGGGCTAATTCCCTTGATATCCTTCAAGGACCACCCAATAGCCTCTTTGTTTTCAAATATCATTTTTTTGAGGGCAAGCTCTTAATCTTGTGCAAGATCAGAAGCAATAATGACTGGCAATGTCTCATTATCCCCTAAGAAGATGTATTTCAGGTTATCAGGGAGCAGTTTAAGCTCGACCAGAGGTGGGTCCTTGTCGGATTCAGAGTTCATTTGATGTGGCTCAAAGGCCAAGGGGTAAGAGGAACAAGCACCCAGATGTGCCTCCTCATCCAGAGATTCACAGGCGGATTCCTTAAGATCCTCTTCACTCGCAATCTGATCATTAGGCACCTCAATAATATGTCGATGTGAGTCGAACGTGCCTAATGACTCAGGCTCATCTGTGTCCTGGATGAAATTGGCTCTGAAAGCATTGCGAAGAGCCCAGGTTGCTTACCAAGAGTAAAGATGTTGAAATCCGCCGTGAGGTTTCCAAAAGACAACCTCATCAAGCCATTGCGACAATTCATCAAAGCATTAGATGTCGGAAGAAAAGGCCTCCCAAGGATTACAGGAATTTGTCCTTGTAGGTTGGACACAGGTTCACTATCCAAGATGATTAAATCAACTGGAAATACGAACTCACCCACTTTAATAAGGACATCCTCCACACTCCCTCGTGGAATCGTGACGGATCTGTCAGCCAACTGGAGGGTTGTCGTCTTTGGTTTAAGATCGCCTATTCCAAGGTTGACATAGACAGAGTAGGGCAGGAAGTTCACAGATGCTCCCAAATCCAATAAAGCTTGAGGGATTGTCACATTACCGATCATGCAAGAGACAGTTTGACAATCTGGGTCCTTGTATTTGACTGACATGGGTTGTGTCAATATCGAGCTCACATTGGCGGCCAAAAATGCCTTTTTGGGAACATTTGTTCTTCTCTTAATGGCACAAAGGACCTTAAGGAACTTGGCATACGGTGGGATTTGTTGAACAACGTCCAACAACTAGATGTTCACCTTTACTTGCCTAAGTACCTCAACGATCTTATCCCAATGCTCATCATGTTTTTAGTCAACCTATGAGGGAATGGTGCCTTGGGAACATAACAATCCTGAGGAGGAGTCTCACAATTAGGTTCCTTGACAGACTCACGACCCTACTCGGAAGACTCGCCAACAGGGTTGGCTTCAGGCATTTCTACATTGTTGTCAACAACCCTTCCCGATCTCAAGGTATGGACAACATTGGCATGTTGGGAAGGGTCACTTTCAACATTGTGCACATTCTGCCGAGCATGAGCAAGTTGACCCATGGGATTTACCACAGGTTAACTTGGTAACTGACCCTTCTCACGTTCATTGAACTGATGAGCAAACTGGTTAACTTGCATTTCCAAAGCTTTGACTGTACTTTGCAAGCTCTACATGAACGCTTGAAGGGTCGGATCACTAGAAGGGTCCTTGGGGTCAACCCGCTGGGGTAGTGGAGTTTGGTTGGAATAACCCGACGATGAGGCCTGAGCAGGTTGGTAATTATGGTGCTGAGACCTTTGATGTAGGGGTTGGTAGGTCGCCGATGGGCATGCAGGTTGAAAAGGTGGAGGTTGAGTGTGCGAGATCTGACCGTGACCCGCACTAGGCCCCCAATAGAAATTAGGATGGTTACGCCATCCCGGGTTGTAGGAGTGACTGTACGCGTTGTTACGGGGCCTCTGTTGATACATCACATTTGCATGCTCAGTATCCCTTGGAGCGTTACCGCATTCCAAGTCATCATGGCCCGTAAGTCCACACCTACTACACCCAGGAGTAGCGACCTGAGCTACAAGAGCTCGGTCCAACTCTAAACTCTCAATGCTATGCATGAGAGCAGCCAATTTTGCCTCAAACGCGATAGTTGACTCAACTTGATATGATCCAGCCCGACCAGAAGACCTAGTGGCTGGTGGCTCTCTCATGGTGTCCACTCAAAGGTACGTTCAGCCATTAAATCAAAAGTGTCCCAAGCCTTATTGATGGGTTTCATTTGGAAATGACCCTGACACATTGACTCCAACAATGTGCGGGTGTTGTAGTTGAGGCCCTCATAAACAATCTGGCACAGCTGCCATAGCTCAAGTCCATGATGAGGGCACTACTGGAGAAGGTCCTTGAACCTCTCAAAGAAAGCATGAAAAGATTCGGTCTCAGTCTGATATATTTGATGTATCTGGTGTCGTATCTGTTGAGTTTTCGTTTGTGGGAAAATCTCTTCAGAAATACGGCCACAAAGTCATCCAAAGACCGAATAGAGCTCCATGGGAGGCTGTACATCCATTTCTTCGCGTTATCCTTCAGCACGAAAGAAATCATCCTCAACCGGGCTGAATCCTCATCAAGCTGTTGAAGCTTGAACATGGAGCATACGTTGTCGAATTCACATATAAAAATATAAGGATCCTCCTTATTGGCAGTGAAGGTAGGAATCATGCTCACATATTAAGGTTTCAGCTCATAGTTGTTCCTGCAAGTTGGGGGAAGAACTATGCAAGAAGGTTGTGCGGCCCAAAAAGAAATCATCCTCATCGGTCTATCATGTCGAGCTAAAGGTGGTGGTGCACCAAGAACTCGATCCTGACCGAATCTGTCTTCCTCTCGAGTCAGAGGAGGAGGAGAAGGAGGTCTACATGGTGGTGGGAGCGGACCGAGGTAATCTATGTATGGACACCGGTCACCCCCGTCACCATGAGAAGACTCAGCCTCACTCTCCAAAGGAGCACGAGGTGGAGATGGCCGATCACTAAGACCACCCATCTCATAAAAATGCACTCTCTCAAGTCGAGCGCTCTCACCAGAACGAGCCCAACCTCGCATAAAATGCTCGACTCGACTAAAAAAACACGCCACAAAAGGTGTACTCAGAGGAGGAGACTACTCGTAGAAAATAGATGAGGAGAGGACTCATATGAGGAGGGAAGAATCGTAGAGCTAGCGTGGTAGTGGGTGAAGGTAGAAGCCTAGTCTAGAAAGCACGACTCAAACAATGTAAGGCAATGGGTCCTTAGGCTAGACGACGTCTAACTTCGAGGTCACTAGTCTCGACACGCCTCACCTCCCTATAAGTGATACCAAATCCGGAGATCCAGTACCTCCTACTACGACTAGGCAGGTGACGCCGATCAGGTCATGATGGTCTCAACTAGATTACTCTCCTAGTGCGTCCGAAATCCTTAGGGTCAATGTCTACATGCTTTTAGAATTAAGGCTTTGATTAAGAGTGATTTTTGGGGCCAATGAAAGGGTGATGAAAGGACAACCCCTCCTTATCATTTTGATCCTAAATCTAGCAATCAACTCTCCAATCAAACGCTCAACTCACTCTTGTCACGATGCACCTTACTAACTAATGCATGCTCGAAACATGCATGAATGAGAGATTTGGGTGCACGTACCTCATGCCAGCAATCAACAACAAAAATGTAAAGAAAATGATGCAAGGTCTACAAATGATGCATGACCTAGATGGCAAGAAGTCTAATCTTTCGCTTTGAGTTTTATGGTCCAAGTTAATTAAAGGGGGTTAAAGCATAAACTACAGGTTAAAGCATGCAAAATAGAACTCCCAGACCACTACATTGAAGACATAAACTACCACAACAAAAATTGGGGAGAACACAACTCACCAGGCCACCAATTGGCGGTTTCGGACCGCTGATTGGCGGTCCCTTTCTCGCAATTGTTCCCCCAGTTTCTCCAGTAGCCTCCCCTTTCTTCTTACAACCCCTGAAACAAACCAAAAACTAAAAAAGAAAAATTAAACCACTCGAATCATCCAAACTAAAGTCTGGACAGAGCACCTCCCCAGCAACGGTGCCAAAAACTTGATTGAACGTTTTTATTATAACCGCAAGTGCACGACCGCGTTGAAGCGGTGGAAAATATAGGTCGATCCACAGGGAGGTGTGTCAACTTTAGTTTGTTCGAAGGCGAGTGGGAAAGAAAGGAGATATGATTGATTAAACTAAACTATACTAAACTAAACTAGTAAACTAGAAAGGAGGAAATGAAAACACGAAATGAACTAAACTAAGTAACTAATAACAGAAGATAGAAATCAGGAATGGAAACCCCTAAGGGGTGGAGTGTGTGTGTGCACATGAAATAAGTGTGGTGAATGCATACAATAAACTCACGTGTAGTTAGTGTTTGTTAATGCATAAGAAGTATCTCATGGCAAGACCTATCATTTAAAGCACTAACCTAGGTGATTAATATGAGCATGACAAGTTTGTTATTAAGAACATAAACAAGCATGGAATGTACCTAACATTATGGCAGAAACCGTCAAGTAAAAGTTCTTATTAATTCAAGCAAGCATACTAACATTTCTCACAAACAACAATGTCTAGTATTCATACATCTACATAACATGTATACACATCTACTCCACCCCCAAAGGGGATGGAACTACTCACACATATTTAAACTAACATTTATACTAAGGAAAGAAAACATTCTTAAACTAATTATAAGAAAACTAAAACAACAAGTTTAACTAAAAGAACATAAAACTAAAGAAGCATGCATGACATAAGAAAGAAATTAAACTAAGAAAGAAACAACATAACCAAATGAAAACATCTATTATTACTCACTCAATTACAAGTAGTTTCTCTCCACCAGGGCTTTTGCTTCAAGGCTTTAACTCCTAGTAGAGAGGATGGCCACCAAGAGAGAGATGGGGTACAAGAGAGGATGGAGAGTTCTATTTATAGCCATAGAAAAAGGTAATCTGGGACAATCCCCCCGGTTGGGACTAAACGTATACCAGAAATAAACTAAACACACTCTAATACACGACCCAAAGAAATATTAGCGGATCCAGAGCAACCCGGACCGCCAATCAGCGATCTACACGGTTTGGATCCGTCTCGGTTTTCTTCTGGGCTTTTCTGGATGGATTTGTTGGTCTTTGATGCATCTACTTCGCTTGCTGGAGCTCTGACCCGAATAGAATTGCCAAAATACTACCCATGATGGTGTGGAGTACTATCGTTTGCTCATTGGTCCTTCTATCTTGCATTCAGGTCATTCGATCTTGCATCTTAGTCCTCGAGTCTCTCAACTCAGTCCTTTTTCCTGCTTTTAGGTCCTTTCATTCCTCTTCTCTTCAACCCTATTAATTTCTGAAATTCAAACAAAAAGTTCGTTATGTAGCATTGTTTAGGTGAAAGATAATGGATATAATATACAAATGTAAGCATGAAATGATGTCAATCACATAGTCTACACAAAAAACAACATCAAACTTTACCAAAATAAATAAAATCTCAAAACTTCTGATCTAAGTATTGCACCAAACCAACAAAAACCCCAAAACACTCAAATCCAATTCCAAACTTGAAACCGTAAGAGAAAACGTACCCACAAAAGTAATTACCAACAATATCAGATCTTTGGACCTCAAAAAGTCCAGAACACGTGCTTTTTCTCTGCAATTACGTACTGAAAGGTCTGTGACTGGAGAAGATGGTAAGAAGATGACGTCAAGCAAGATGGAGTGCTCCTCTCGATGACGCCTTGTTGGAGAAGGAGATCTTTAGGGTGGGGATGTCGAGGAGAACCGTGGGGTTAGGGTGAGAAGAATGGGTTTGGACAGTTTCTTCATAGAGTGAGGTTACATTTGGGTAGAATATTTTGTTTTGTTTTGAGAGGTTGGGGTGGGGTAAAATGGGATAGAGAAATTAATTTAAGGTTAAACATACAATTAGTAAATAATACTTGACAGAAGGTATGACCTAAAATTAAAGTTGAAAAGTCAACCACTTTATCATTGAAGTAGATCCACTTTTCTGACCTGCAAATAATTTCCCCTTAAAACTATCTTCTATCAAACCATCATATAGGTAATAATTAGTTACCATTTTCAAAATACACTCAACTGCTATGTGTATTACCTTTTTATAAAAATTAAAATTTTCAAATTGCCAAACAACCTTCTGTAAAACAATTAAGAGCAAAAATAACAATACCAGAGCTACCCCGGGGACCCTGCTTTCTCTCTCTACCACGTTAGATTCTCTCTCTGCTTTGTTAATTTCCCTCTCCCACGTAATCTCACCCAACCCACCCAAAAATTCCCGTTAACCACGCCTAGAAACACCCCAAACACCCTACATTCTCTCCACACCACGTCAATTGGAGGTCAATCATGGGTAAAATGTATATAAAAAATTAAAATATTTAAAAAAATCAAAACAAATAAAACCATTCAAAAAAAGTGATAAAATAATTTGAAATGATATTTTTTATGTTTTTTACGAAATAAAAAAAATCAACGAATGGGGGGACACGTGCCCCCACCCAACCCATGCAAATCTCCGGCCCAGGCACGGAATCGTTTCACCCACCGCACGATTCCACGCACAGGGTGGGAAACGTTGCGTAGAATTGGCCGATGTGGTCGGGCGCCCAAAACATCTGCTTGGATTTTTTGGCCGTTAACTTTGGCCTAAATGTTCAAATCATTCCCCTTCAAAATACCGCATAGTGTATCTAAAATACCTTTCATTAAAACACCTTTCAAATACCTACACTAATTGTCTCACATAATACCTTAATCATAATACTTTACTGATTACGTTTGAAGCATTACAGATCAACGTAGAAAATAAATTTCTAATTAAACATTACTAACCAAGAATTTACGAAGAAAATCCCTTTTACAACCCGATGTACCATCTTCATTCGACCAGTCTTACACACAATATAGCATCCTTGAAAAACCTTGAAGTGTATCTTGAATTACCTTTTGTAAGATACCTCTTACATGAAACCTTGTGCAAAACATTGAGACTGCAAAACAATGTTTATTCGACCACTAGATTTGCCCCACTATACCTTCCCCTCAAAATACACAATACAGGACATATTCATGCATATATGTTATTTGTCATTTCCAACTTCAAAATACGTTCTTATGCAATAGGAAACACCTTTTATAATAGATTCACAGCCAATAAACCATGCCCCTTATAACCAAGAACACCATGTGTTTCAAATTGCCAAAAGAAATTCAGTTATCATCCAATTAAACTTTTAACCTTTCTAATTACTAAACATTACATTAAACGTTGAATATGAGAAGGTTATATGGAAAAGCATTATACACCACAACTAAGTAAACAAGCATTAAACAAAAATTGCATTGAACACAACGATCAAACATACAATATACAACATATACAACAATCGAAATATGCAGAGATATGTCCCACCACACAACACAAATGTCTACTCCTGGAAAAAAACATACACGCATCTCAAATTACAAATGCGGCAATAACAACTTTAAAAAACCAAGCTACGTTTTCACATTCTCCTCAATCAATCAATTGCCTTTTCACTACAAAACAATGTCATTAAAACCTCACCTTGTATCCAAAATTGTGTGAACGTGCATGGTAGGCATCAGGTGCTACTATTGAAAGAACATTTGAAAGTTGTCACGGGTCATTGTTGCAGAACATGGTTATTACGTCAGGTTTTTTGACACATCACATTAGGTTAACCGACCCTAGCTGACTGACGTGTGTCTGGGGGGACATGGTAAGGGAGGAGAAATCACATCATCCAATAAATCTGATGTGATATGTAGGTATACCACGTCAATATTTAGCAATAACACTGACGTGATATTTACACAATACCACGTCTGCTGCACCCAGAATGCCAACATGGTATGTCCTATTATTACCCCCAGAAATTCGGAAAACAAATCCAATAATAGGCCATACCATGTCGGTTTGTTGGCAAATGACCGACGTGATCTGTAGACACAACATGTTGGTTGAAACACAAGGCCGACGTGGTTTGTCCTCTTATTAAAAAAAGAATTTTGAAAAAAAAGTCAATAATATAATTACCACGTTGGTTAGTTCTCAAACGAGACCCGACATGGTATGTCCTTTTCATTGCAATAATAGTTCCTAACCACGTCGGGTTTTCCAACAAACTGATGTGTTATTCATTCATTGAATTTTTTTGTTAAATTCTGATTTTATTTTCAATTTCTCATAACAATTCCCACGATTGAAATAAAAATGCACCACATAACAATCCCTGCAATTGAAACAGAAATACACCACATAAAATTCCCTACAATTGACACATGCATACACCACATAAAAATCCATGTAATTGAAATAGGCATACACCACAACATTTTGATTTTTTCTCCTGTCAATGTATATTCCAAAAATATCACATATATATAAGTTTACACTAGAATCCCTGGCTAGGTATAGTGGGTAACATTGTGGAAAGGCGTACACATATGCTTTATTCATCAGCCTATCTTTCCAGAAATGTAGTTCTTTGTCTTTCTCCCTAGTTGTTGACCTGGTCTTGTAGTAGGTCCCTCAGAATGTCGTGGGAACCCACCATTATCCTCAAAGGTGGAACATACCGTGAAATGTGGCCGATTCGTCGATCGCCACTAGTTCCAGGCTCAACATTCGTCAACCACACAGTCCTCACCTGTCTCTACATATTCAAGTGGTTCCAGATCATCTTCTTCTCTCAACTTCACTTCTCCATTGGCTCTTTTGAGGAGGAGGATGTAGGATTTCATGTCCCTATGTATGTGTATATTTTAAAATTTTCAATACAAACATACATGATCGATTTCATATTTTCATTGATTTTATGTACATGTATATGTTTATTCTAATATCATGCATTCTTACAAATATTAAAATAAACAAAAGAGAGAGGATCATACCCAAAGGTTCTCTAAAACCTTTTAGAAGATTGGGTGTTCCGTTGCTCGTCGAATCGCCCACCGATTCACCTCCAAGTGTTCACCAAACTCTAAACAAGATTAGAGAGAAAGGATGTAGCAAATCAGTCTCTAATTAAGCTTAGAATCTAGCTAATAACCCCTCTTAAATCTTGGACACAAAATAATGCTTCTTGTTTCCTAGTTTTGTGGTAGGACCTATAGGAGGATCTAAGCTAAATTTACAACAATATTAACCACTTAATATCTCAAACTATAAGCGGTATCTAGATACACATTATGGTTACCCAATTAGCAAAGATGTCTTCTTCCACTTGAACTAAACACGATCCATTTAGTGATGTTAGTGCACCACTTGTGTCCACCTTTGCATCATGATATTAAGAATATATACAAAGTAGAAATGTGTCACCTTTGTATTATATTCATTTCTTGATCTCTTTAAGCTAATTATAACTATGTAACTTAACTCAAATTACATCGTGCACATTATAATTTTGCTTTATTAAGGGGCCCACTAATATCATCACTCAATTAAGAGGGGCAATGATAATCTTTTGACTTGCTACCTTTTCCCGCACAAGTCATGTTCAACCAACTATTGCCTTTATCACTATACTCATTGATAACTTTTAACAATAATCAAATGAAGCACTTGCATCTATATTTTAACAATAGTCATGTTCAATCAACTATTGGCCTTAATCTATATTAATTTTGATGATTAATTAAACTAATCTTAATAAATCAACCTAATCAATCAAAGTGAGCAAACACAATTACATGCATTGCATATATATTTGTATACTTGCAATCATCTTAATAGGTTGATCAAGACAATCAAGGAAATGAGCATTGGGACAAAGGCATCAAGATTCAAGACTTGTAATCAAAGCTTTGGATCAAGACATGTAACTTTATATTTATTGAGCCCATAAGGTTTAATGTAAACTTGAGCACTAGGATTCTGTCCCGTCATTCGTCGGTAAACCGAACCTATTTCGGTTAACCGAATCATACCCAATTCGGTCCACCGAACACATGTCCGATAGCCTAATTCTTCTCACCAGTAAAACTTAGCTGTTCTCTGGAATTGCCCCAACGGAAGACCGAATAGCCCTGGACCAATTTTGGACTTCGCTCCAACGGTCGCATTCTAATCGAGTCCCTAGAGCCCAATTAACTTGACTCACTTCGGATGACCGCACACACTTCGGTCTACCAAATCCTTATTGGCTTTAGGAGACCAACGACTATTTTACATGTGGCACTTAACCGTTATCGATAAACCAATTTCCCATACAATGTCAGCGCAATACCCGTGCTACTTCAGTCTACCGAAGTATACACCGTCAACCTACCTTGACATAATCAGAGCCCAATCAATTCTACTATCCACCTTGGAATAGTGAACCGAATGTACATTGGTGAACCGAATTTAATTAGGGCTAACTAGAAAAAAGCTACTGGTGGTTGGTGAATAGTGATCTGATACATAATCGGTCAACCGAGTGCTTAGTTCAGACCAATTCTTCGGACTAACGTTTTGGATAACGGTCCACCGAATCTGTCTCGATTTCTGCACGAGCCTAAGTCACATCTTGCATTCCTATTGGTCCATTCCCCACCAACTCCCAAATGTCTATATGATCTTGAAGGCTTATAAATAGGACCACATTTGGTTGCTTTGGAGATGTTGAACACTTCCTATCTATCCAATACTCAAAGCCAAATCCTCTCCATCTTCAAGCTCTCAATCCACAACACTCAAGCCTAAGCTTCACCACTTGCATATCCAATTCAATATCATATCCAAGTGTGCTCAAATATAGAGTGTTAGTTAGAGTGTGATTCAACTTCCACATCAAAGAATCAAAGAGTTGTAAAAGCTTCGAGGAAGCTCCCTCTCGGGTTGTGAGAGGAGACATGAGCGAGGCAAGGATTGTTCGCGAGGCTCGGTGTTGTAACCGACGTTGATCTCGGCCCGGAACGGAGATCGGTTAGTGGAACCGTAAGCGAGGCTCGGGGGATCGAGCGAAGCTAGCGAGGAGGAATAGGACCCGGGTGTGGGTGCCGAACCTCTCTAAACTCTGGCGTCGTCATTTTTGTGGTTTGTAATTGTCTCTTCCTTAATTCTTCGATAATTATTTTTAATTCCGCATTTATCCATCGATTAGAGGGCCATAGATCCTAACAATTGGTATCAGAGCATTAGGTTGCTAATTTCATTTACTTAATCGTTATTAGCATGGCATCTAGTTCTAATCATTGTGAAGGATTATCTACATCTAAGCCATCTTTGTTTAATGGTTTAAACTATGACTATTGGAAGAAGAGAATGAGAATATATTTGCAATCAAATGACTTGAAATATTGGACATTCATATTTTAAACTCATACACACCTCCTAATGATGATGAAATTGTGTCATTAACAAAACCCAAAATCAAGGAAGCGGAGATGAATTCCCGCATTATGAATATCTTGTATTGTGGGTTAAATGAAGGGGAATACAATAAAGTAAGAGGTTGTGAAAGTGCTTATGATATTTGGCATACATTAGAGATGCATCATGAGGGTTGAACTAGATTGAAAGAAACTAGGATTAATTTGCTCATGCATAAATATGAATTATTTCGTATGCAATCCAGTGAAAACATAAGCGAGATGCACACTCGCTTCACTGAGATCATTAACTCTCGTAAAGCACTTGACAAGGATTTTATCAAGGGAGAAATGACTCGAAAGATTCTCTGGTCACTCACCGACGATTGGGAGGAGAAGACGACCGTCATCGAAGAAGCACAAGATCTCACCAAATTATCGGTCGAGCAACTAATGTGTAGTCTCATGACATATGAGATACAAATGAAAGACCGCAAGGAGAAGGGAGTCAAGAAATCCTTGGGGCTACATGCCGTCACCAATTCGATCAATAGTGACATCGAGGAACAATTGGCGATACATCAATTTAAGGAGTTTCTCAAAGAAGAGAAAGAAAGGAGAAAAGAGAAGAAGAGAAAGAGAAAAGAGAAGAAGAAGAAAGCTCTCAAAGCTACTTGGGACACTTCATCATCTTCATCAATTGAAGGTGAATTCGCCTCGATGTGCTTCATGGCAATAGAGGATGACGAAAGTGAGGTATCTTCTTGCTCTAGTCGTGATTCAATTGATTCAAATAATTCAAATGCATATAATGAACTTCAATGTGAATTCAATGAATTGCTTGAAAATTTTGAGAAAATTTGTCAAAAGAATAAACTAGCAAGAAAGAAAATCAATGAGCTACAATCTCAAATTGAATCTATCATGAATGAGATGAATGAATTGCTTGCTAGTCGTGATAAAATTGCATTAGAGAACACTCAATTGATTGATGAAAATACAACTCTAAATGCAAAACCTTCATGTAGAGATGATATTCAAGATCTAATTGCTAAGAATGTTCAATTACAAAAGGATCTTGAAAAATTCACAAGTGGAAAGAAAATGCTTGATATGCTCATAGGGGTCAAAAAAATCTTTAGATAAGCATGGTGTAGGCTATTTTGTTAACAACTACAAAAACCATGTTATTCACACTACTATGAATGGAAAACATTTCTTTGTGAATAAAAGTTCATCAAGTGTTTGGGCACCTAAGACCAAAATGGCTTGGGTACCAAAGATTAATGTCAAAGGATCCAAAGTTATTTGGGTACCAAAATCTTCACTTGTAGGTACTTAGAGAAAGGAGAATAGATAGCGATCGACTCAAGAAACAAAAGATCGATTCCAAACTTCAAGGAAATTATTTTGATCGAATTCATAAAGCCGTCGTCGCTATCGAAAGGAGATCGGAACCAATACAAAATAGAGGATCAAAAGTTGGGTAATATTTTCAATCCTCTCAATTGTGACTACTTTAACATTTGGTTCTCATGTAGGGATATTACATTATTAATTGATATCATACATCATTGCTTTTAGGCTTTAGTGATAGGGGGAGAATATAATGTTATATCATCTAATTAAGGGGGACAATTATGAAATCTTATACCTATACATCATATGCTTGTATTGTTTGCATTTGATTGATGTCAAAGGGGGAGAATGATAAGGATTGAGCTTCAATTCACTCAAACTATGCACATTGTTAGGGGGAGCATCTTATACATGCATAGTTTACATATATGAAGGGGGAGCAATCATATAGAATATGGTAGAACTTAAATTAAAACTCAAGCATTAAGACATAGATTTTCCATCATCAAAAAGGGGGAGATTGTTGGCTTTTTGGCCTTAATCTATATTAATTTTGATGATTAATTAAACAAATCTTAATCAATCAACCTAATCAATCAAAGTGAGCAAACACGATTACATGCATTGCATATATATTTGTATACTTGCAATCATCTTAATAGGTTGACCAAGACAATCAAGAAAATGAGCATTGGGACAAAGACATCAAGACTCAAGACTTGTAATCAAAGCTTTGGATGAAGACATGTAACTTTATATTTAATGAGTCCATAAGGTTTAATGTAAACTTGAGCACTAGAATTCTGTCCCATCATTCCTCGGTAAACCGAACCTATTTCGGTTAACCGAATCATACCCAGTTCGGTCCACCGAACACTTGTCTGATAGCCTAATTCTTCTCACCAGTAAAACTTAGGTGTTCTCTGGAATTGCCCCAACGGAAGACCGAACTACCTTCGGTTGACCGAATAACCCTGGACCGGTTTTGGACTTTGCTCCAACGGTCGCATTCAAATTGAGTCCCTAGTGCCCAATTAACTTGACTCACTTCGGACGACCGCACACACTTCGGTCTACCGAATCCTTATTGTCTTTAGGAGTCCAATGACTATTTTACACGTGGCACTTAACCGTTATCGATAAACCAATTTCCCATACAATGTCAGCGCAATACCCGTGCTACTTCGGTCTACCGAAGTATACACGGTCAACCTACCTTGACATAATCAGAGCCCAATCAATTCTACTGTACACCTTGGAACAGTGAACCGAATGTAGTTCGGTGAACCGAATTTAATTAGGGCTAAATAGATAGAAGCTACTATAGGTTGGTGAACGGTAATACGATACTTAATTGGTTAACTGAGTGCTTAGTTCAGACCAATTCTTCGGACTACCGTTTGGATAACGGTCGACCGAATCTGTCTCGATTTTTGCCCGAGCCTAAGTCACATCTTGCATTCCTATTGGTCCATTCCCCACCAACTCCCAAACGTCTATATGAGCTTGAAGGCTTATAAATAGGACCTCATTTGGTTGCTTTGGAGATCTTGAACACTTCCTATCTATCCAATACTCAAAGCCAAATCCTCTCCATCTTCAAGCTCTCAATCCACAACACTCAAGCCTAAACTTCACCACTTGCATATCCAATTCAATATCATATCCAAGTGTGCTCCAATATAGAGTGTTAGCTAGAGTGTGATTCAACTTCCACATCAAAGAATCAAAGAGTTGTAAAAGCTTTGAGGAAGCTCCCTCTCGGGTTGTGAGAGGAGACACGAGCGAGGTGAGGATTATTCGCGAGGCTCGGTGTTGTAAACGACATTGATCTCGGCCCGGAACGGAGATCAGTTAGTGGAACCGTAAGCGAGGCTTGCGAGGAGGACTAGGACCCGGGTGTGGGTGCCGAACCTCTCTAAACTCCGGCGTCGTCATTTTTGTGGTTTGCAATTGTCTCTTCCTTAATCCTTAAATAATTATTTTTAATTCCGCATTTATCCATCGATTAGAGGCCATAGATCCTAACAAAACGATATGTCTCGTATCAAAGGATCCAAGACACAGTAAAACATTAATGACACGAAACACAATTCCATAAGGTTTTACTTGTTAGGTCTATTCAATATATAAAAGTAACATTTTCCGCTTTTATATACTTGTGTCGTCAATTATTTGTAGAGCTACAACAATCGATGACCAACACGACAATCTTATCTTGGTGATTAATGTTCCATGTTAATTACCATGATTGTGAATAACTTTTGATTTATGTAAACCTTTATCTTTTAGAGCTCTACGGTTAAGGACCAAGCGCCTCTTCCTTAATACTTCCAAAAGACGAATACAATAATCCAGGAACAAAATGTTTGCACATCCAATTCATAACAATTGACATATAAAAGTAAATTTTTTAGAACATATTCCTTTCAATCTCCCACTTGTTATCAAAGTTTTCTTTCACATACATTCTCAATTTATAAAACAATAATAACTAGGGTAACCCTCTCTAATCACTCATCAAGCCAATCCACATGGTTTGTCAGACCCATGACTCGAAATGCATTTCGCCCTTGGCTTTGGATAAGAGTTTGGTGAATGGATCAGCGTGTTGATGTTTGTGTCCACCCATAACAATTTTTTTTTCCTTCGTCTATGAAGTCACATGTGACAAAGTACTTGCAATCCTTGTACTTCACTTTGTGGTGTGATCCTTGATCCTTGATTCACAAAATAACTCTATTGGTCCCTCACACGAGGGAACTACTCCAAGCTCTTCCAGGAACTTCTTAATCCACACTCCTTCCTTGCTCGCTTCAGCGACAACCATTACTTCAGAGGTGGTGGTTGAGTCGCCCGTAGTGGTTTGCTTCCAACTATGCCAACTTACAACTCCACCATTCAGAAGGAAGACATATCCTGATTGTGACCTTCTATCGTCGGGATCACTCATGAAACTCACATCCGAATAGCCCTCAACTATTAGTTCCCTTTTTGTCCTCCATAAACAAGAAACTTATCTTTGGTACGGTTATGGTACCTCAAAATATTCTTGATCGTAGTCCAATGCTCAGGACCTATGTTGGATTGGTGACGACTTGTCACGCTTAGAGCTTACGAGATATCGGGTCTTGTGCAACTCAGGTCGTACATGACTGATTCTATTGCCGAAGCATAAGGAATATCTTTCAAATACTCCAAGTCTTTACGTGATTCAAAACGTTGAGACTTCTTGAGTTGCACACCCATACTCATTGACACATTGCCTTTTTTGGAGTTGTTCATGCTGAACCTTTTCAAGACCTTGTCAAGGTATGTACGTTGACTTAGGCAATGAGTCTATGGGATCTATCTCTATATATCTTGATTCCCAAGATGTATTGAGCCTCACCCATGTCTTTCTTGAAAATGTAAATTTCAATGGATTTCTCGTTTGCTCAAGCAACAGAATATGATTTCCCATGAGGAGTAGTCATCGACATATAAGATCAAGAACACTATGTGGCTCCCACTAACCTTCTTGTATATACAAGGCTCTTCCTTACTTTAGACGAAGTGAATCTTTTGACTTCCTCGTCAAAGCATTTGTTTCAACTTCTTGATTTTTGCTTCAATCCATAAATAGATTTTGAAGCTTGCATACTTTCTCGCTATTCTTTGGATCTTCAAAACCTTGAGGTTGTACCATGTACTCATCCTCCTCCAAGTTCCCATTAAGGAATACCATTTTGAAATCCATTTGCTATATCTCATAGTCATGAAATGCGGCAATAGCGAGCATAATCCGAATAGACTTGAACATGACAACTGGTGAAAAAGTTTCATCATAGTCAATTCCTTGAACTTGAGTGAAATCTTTCGCTACAAACCTCGCTTTGTAGGTTGTCAAGTTCCCATCCATGTCTATCTTCCTTTTGAAAACCCATTTATTTTGAATGTCTTTCTTCCCTTGAGGAAGGTCAACCAAGTTTCACACTTGATTATCATACATGGATTCTATTTCGGATTCCATGGTCTTAAACCCTAGTTTGGAGTCCTCTCTTTCCATTGCTTCTTGAAAGGTCGAGGGATCATCGGTATGTAGTACCATGATCTCATGAAGTCCCAAATACATATCGGGTTTCTTCCTTTCTCTCGTTGACCTTCTAAGTTCTTTTGGTTCTATGTGCACTTCTCGAACATCTTCCACAATTTCTTGCGGAATTGGTTTGTGTTCGATTCTCGAACATACACTAGGTGGAGATGATTGAGTTTCTCTCACAATTTCTTGCGAGGGTCTCTCACTCATGCTCCCACTAACCAATGGAATCTCAGTTGGGCCTTCATGATCTTGAATGTCACCATTCATATCATGATCTTGTAGAATATCTTGAGTTTCCTCAAGCACAACTCTACTCCTACTACTTTTTATTCTTTCCAGAAATTCATTTTCTAGGAATACGACATCCTTCTCTACAATCACTCGATTGGAGGTTATATGCCAAAAGTAGTATCCTCTTGTCTCACGAGCATAACCTATGAAGAAGCACCTATCTGCTTTTGGTTGAAGTTTGGTCGACATCAATCTCTTGACGTAGGCCTCACAACCCTAAATCTTGAGAAAATTTAATTTAGGTGTTCTACCACTCCACAACTCATAAGGCGTTTTCTCTACGGATTTGGATGGAACATTATTTAGTGTGTAAACTGCAGCTTCTAGTGCATAACTCCAAAAGTAAAACAACAATTCTGCTTGACTCATCATTGATCAAACCATGTTGTAATGTCATATTCCTCCTTTCGGATACCCCATTCCACTGAGGTGTACCGGGAGGGGTGAGTTGTGGTAAAATACCACACTCCTTTAAGAATGAGTCAAATTCGGTACTTAAGTATTCACCTCCATGATCCGTTCATAGAGGCTTGATTTTCTTGTTAATTTGGTTCTCTACTTCATTCGTGAATTCGTTGAACTTGTCAAAGGATTCACTTTTGTTTCTCATTAAGTAAATATAGCCATAATGACAATAGTCATCTGTGAACGTAATGAAGTACCTGAAACCGTCTCTTGCACTTGTACTCATCGGACCACATACATCGGAATGTATCAAATCCAACAATTTATTCACTCTCGGACCTTTCTTCTTGAAAGCCTTCTTGGTCATTTTGCCCATTAGGCAAGATTTGCATGTCTCCAATGATTTCAAATCAAGTTGACCAAGAAGGTTCGCTTCTTGCAATTTCTTGATGCGTTTTTCATTTATGTGACCAAGACGATAGTGCCACAAGAGTGTATCATTTACGTGAGTAGTTTTAAGCCTTTTGTTATTGATGTTTAAGATTTGTCTATTATTCAATTGAAGCAAATAGAGACCATTCCTCACGAATACATTTGCATAGAAAATTCCATTCTTCGAAATAGACAAGCAAGAATTTGAAATATTTATATTAAAATTATCCATATCCAAACACGATACAGAAATAATATTCTTGCTAATCGAAGGCACATAATAAATGTTCTCTAAAAATAAATTTAAACCACTAGACAATTGAAGCTCCACGAAACCTTGTGCAATCGCAGCAACGCTCGCACCATTTCCGACCTTCAAAATCATCTCGCTCTTCACAACAAGATATAAAAGTAATTTTTTCCTCTTTTATATACCCGTGTCGTCAATTATTTGTAGAGCTACAACAATTGATGACCAACACGACAATCTTATCTTGGTGATTAATGTTCCATGTTCATTACCATGATTGTGAAAAACTTTTGATTCATGGAAACCATTATCTTTTAGAGCTCTACGGTTAAGGGCCTAGCGCCTATTTCTTAACACTTCCAAAATACGAATATAATAATCAAGGAACACATCCAATTCTCTAATAATTGACATATACAAGTAAAACTTTTAGAACACATTCCTTTCATTTGATGCCCCGCATTTCCAACACCCTCTGCATATTCCTTGCCTCGGTGAAGTAACTCCAGCGGTTCATTACTGGGAAGCATGACACCATCTCATTCTCTATTTTTATCTTCGTACAGAGCCATACCTCCAACAACATGTAGATATCTCGTTTCAGGGAAAACTATTGGTATCATAAAATGAGGGGAAATGATTGAAATCGTTATTTTTTTACCTAAAGTATAGTCACGCATCCATCCACATTGCCCTCACTTCGGTTAACAGTGTTGGTAGATTTCCTTATCTTCAAATCTATATTGACCTTTTTGTACCAGTAGTCACGTCCTCAAAAACTGCCTCCACCGAAGTCTATATTCTCATTTCCACTCTATGGGAACTCTATGCGAACCGTCTCAAAAAAGAAAGGTATTGAAAAGACATGTACCATCTCTTCACTCTATGCGAACCGTCGCAAAAAAGAAAGGTATTGAAAACGAGATAAATTAGAAGTTTGAGGCACTCTTTATCATCTCCACTCACCCTTGATTTAGCCAATTGTATTCGATACCTATATCTTCATATTAGGACATTCCTGATTCCACGTTCGAATTTCCTAACTAAAATCAGTACTTCGGACAACCGAAATGCATTCTGTCAATATTAGACAAATGCTTGGGAATATTCTGCTAGGATGGTCAATATAAGATAAGACATGATTATACAACACGAATTAAAAATAATATGGATTTTTAGCGAAGGAAAAAAATTCAAGAATATTGATTGGAAAAATTATTAAGTTTTTAGTATAAGGTTGTAACACAATTAATAAATAGATGTTTGATATAGTATGTGTAGCATGTCGACAACCACACATTCAACACCCTCATATCAAATATAAAAAAATTGAATAAATTTGTCCTTCCAAATAAACAAGACATAGCACGTCAGATTTAACTTAAATGCCGATGTGGTATTAAGAAACCAAACCTTTTAGGTTGCGTTGGGATCTCACAAAACTGAAAGATTTTTTTGAAACAACATGATTGTAGCTGGACACAGTTTTTTATGGGGGGTTTCACATTCCAATAGATGAATGTTTTGCTTCCAAAAATTGCTATTAGTTTTTGGATACTCGAAAGTTTCCTTTAAAACTCGAAAGGGTCCTCAAACCACAAGGCTGCTCTTTGAAGGGCACTTATGTCCTATAAAGCATACATATGTCCTTGAAGTACTTGTTTGTTTTTTAAAACTCAAAAGCGTCCTTAAACAACCTGCCTACCCTATAAAGGACACGAGTATGTTATTTAAAGCATAGATCTGTCCATTGAACTCAAGTCTGTGGCATTTTAAATCACAAAAAACTAACAATGGATCCAACTTCCCAACGAAGGCACGCATAATTATCCTTAGAGAGACACAGGTGTCATTCGAAGGACACGGTCCATTGGAGACACGGATTTGAGTTGTTTGAGCTGGTGTTTCTGGTTAGTGATTTCGGTGGCCCAATATGTATCCGGTCCTCCATGTAGGACATTTCAGTGTACTGTACTGACTTTGGTCGGCCACATACGATGGGTTTTTGTTGCTTTCCGACCTCAAACATTGACAAATGAAAGGGAAAATTGGGTAGGAAGTTCTTTATTTGTGGTAGTGTTTCGACAGTTGAACCCAACCTACTATTGTCAGACTTAAACTTGAAATCTGACGTGGTATGTCATATTATTAAAAAAACAATGTTTGGCAGCTATTGGCAGTCGTAATGAAAGGACATACCCTTTCATTACTGGGTATGTGAAGAGACTCAACCTTTTATTATAGGGTCTATAAAATCATAGGTTATATCGTATTCCATTCATTGTTCCAAAATCCTAAACCCTATTTTATTCGTAGTTCCAGTTGTGTATTCGATCCACCAAAAAAATGGCCTTACAACACAATTCCAATAATGACTACTCAAGTGATGAAGATGAGTACATAAGTAGTGGACCAATATGAGGTGGTTGTCCCCTCATTCAAATACCAGGAGGTTCACATCTACCCTATATCACTTGTAGGTGCAGTTTCAAAGAAACTGAGATGTGGTCCGATACTCCGAAAAAACTTAGCAAAAAGTCCCTTGTCTGTGTCTCCTCAGAGCCAACCCATTACTATCGGTACTTTGTCTGGGACGATGGACCACCGATTCCGCTAGTGGAGAAACCCGACGAGAGCATAACAGACCCATAGACATGGAAGCTTGTGAAATTGAGTCAGATCCAAGACATAAACAAACCCAGCTTTTTGGTCTTGCATGCGAAATTTGAGAGGATCACTCGTTTCTAATTAACTTGGAAGAGATTTATATTTTTTTGTGTGGGTTTGTGATTGGGTAATATATATATATATATATATATATATATATATTTATATATGTTCTCTGATATGTATGGTGTTTGTCAATATCAACAAAACAGTTTTGTGTATTATAAATAGATCTGTGATATGTTTTGTAAATCCAAAGTATTCATATCCATTTCATTAGTAACGAACTATGATTTGTAATAATCTGAATTAAATTTTTGGATGTATTGAAATTTAGTATTAAATAACATATATAACTTTATTGGTTTATGCAAGAAATCCAATAAAAAGGTAATATCAGATCTAGAAGTATTAACTTGTAGACAACCATACATTCACCTTCATATCACATATCAACAAAAAAGTATCAAATAAATTTGTCCATCCAAATAAAAAGGATATATCACGTAAGATTTAACCTAAATTCCAACATGGTATTAAGAAAAAAAACCTTTAAAGTTTGTCCTTCGATATTCTAAAATTTCCTTTAAAACTCAAAAGGGTCCTTAAACCACAAGCCGACCCTTTGAAGGTCACTTATGCCCTTTCAAAATTTTCAAGTAGCTCATTGAATTCAATTTGAAGTTTATTATATGGATTTGAATCATGACATGAGCTAGAAGATACCTCACTTTTCTCATCTTCTATTTCCATGAAGCACATTGTGGCGATTTCTTCTTTTCTTTTGTTTTGCTCTTCTTCTTTTTATTTTTTTTATCTTTCTTGAGGAGCTCCTTGAATTTTTGAGTCACCAATTCCTCTTTGAAGTCACTATCTCCTTTGTTGGAATTGGTGATGGCATGTAGCACCAAGGATTTCTTGGCTTCCTTCTCCTTGCGGTCTTCTATTTGTATTTCATATGCCACGAGACTACCCATTAGCTCCTCGATCGACAATTTTGTGAGATCTTGTGCGTCATCGATAGCATTCATCTTCTCTTCCCATTCGTCGATGAGTGACTGGAGAATCTTTTGAGTCATTTCTCCCTCGCTAAAAATCATCCCAAGAGCTTTGAGAGAGTTAATGATCTGGGTGAAGCGAGTGTGTATCACGCTTATGTTCTCACCGGATTGCATACAAAAGAGTTCATATTTATGCATGAGCAAATTTATCATAGTTTCTTTCATTCTACGTGAACCCTCATGATGCATTTGTTCTGTATGACATATATCATATGCACTATCACAACCTCTTACTCTATTGTATTCTCCCTCATTCAATCTAATAAGATGTTCATGATGCGGGAATTCATCTCCACTTCCTTTATTTTGGTTCTAGTCAGGGTCAGGATTTCATCATCATTAGGAGGTGTGTATGAGGTTAAAAGAAATGTCCAATACTTCAAATCATTGATATAAGCATTAGGAGTTTTAGATAATCTCTCACAATGATTCTAGGTAGATGTCATGCTAAACTAGATTAAGTAGATGAAATTAGCAACCTAATGCTCTGATACCAATTCTTACGAACGATGACCCTCTTATCTTAAACCAAATGTGGCATTAAAATGGTAAATCGAGGGATTAGAGTAAGAACACGCAAACCACGATTTAACACCGGAGATTTAGAGAGGTTCGGCACTACACTCGGTCCTAGTCCTCTTAGCAAGCCTCATTCAGTCCGTCAAGCCCTATTTACGGTTCTACTAACCAATCTCCGTTCCGGCTGAGATTAACGATGCTACAACATCGAGCCTCGTGAGCAATGCTCGCTCGGTGCATTCCTTGGAAATTTGGAAGACTCATATCACGTGACCCTATTTAAGGACCCTTTCGAGTTTCAAGGATAGACTCATGCTTTAACGGACACATTAATCCTTTAAAGGACATTCCCACTCTTTATAAAAAGTACCCTTTAAAGGTTTGACTTGAGTTTAAAGGACAAATTCATGTTGTAAATCCAACGAAACAAAACATCGTAAAAAATTCCAAGAAATAGAAGGTCGCATGAAAGACAAATAAAACCAACATATCACGTGAGGATATCTTAATGTGATGGACATGACCTTTCAGTACAACCTTATGGGGTCCATAAATTCCTCCTGATGTTGGTCATATTTGATATTCCCGTATTATTCCCACATCCAGTACCATTTCATTTCGTTTCAATCACGAACAAATGGCTTTCCAACGCTACAATGATCACTATTCCAACAATGATGAGGATGATATAATCGGAGGACCCCGGATAGACATAATCCACCTGGCGCTGGCAAGAAGCCGACATACGATGGAGCTCAACCATACTATCTGGTGCGCAGTTGACATATCATTGGAGCTTTCACTTTAACGATTTGACTTTAGTTTGGTTTGCTTGAAAACATTTTTGACGTTAGATTGGTTTGCTAGAAAATCCTTTTGACATTAGATAAAACCAATTTGAGTTAATTATATTTGTTTGCCTGAATAGTTTATTCAAAACCATCTTTCTGAATACCAATCTACCGAGTCCCTGTCCCTTTTAATGAAGACAATTAGGACATGGGCTCCTAGACATGGAATTCAGTATTGTTTTTTGCACAAGTGACAAGTTGTTGTCATCTTATGGTTTCTCTCCAAAACCATATTACTACATATCAATCTACCAAGCCCCATTTGATGAAGAAAATCAAGACATGGACTCATGGAAATGAAATTCAATATTGAATTTTTTGCACAAGTGACAAGTTATTGTCATCTTTCTATTTTTGTTGTTGGGTATAACATGAAGATTTAAATTAACTAAAATTGTACTTTTTGAATGTTAGTTGTCTTCTACTCTGAGATGCTTATGAAGACAAGTTTCATTTTGGTTGCACATACCCATTGGCATCTTAATTTCATGAATGAAGAGAAACATAATAAATAGAATTAACCAGTCACACAAGAATATCCAATGAAATTTCTGTGATTCAAGTAAAAATTGTGGCAAAAAATCCAAATCAAATGTCATCTTACGTCGGAATTTTCCTTGTGTTTGTGTCATCCATAGAAAACAGAAATATTTCCCTCAATTTCCCTCTACCATCCATAATTTAAAAAAACAAAAAACGCTAAATCATAATTTAAAAATTTATCTATATGAGTGTCTTAGAAAACCATGACAATATGTTACAAAATTATTGAAGGATCGTAATGGCCCCTAATTAATCTAATCACTTTCCTAAATTCTCTACTTGATTCAATCAAATATGCAACGAATTTAAACAATAAAAACAAGTAAATAAAAAGCAATGCAAACCACAAAGAAGATGTGGTGGTTTTGATAGAGTTTCGGCACCCTACTCGGGTCGTACTTCCTCTCTTGCAAGCTTCTCTTGACTCTACGAGCTCTGTCTACGTCTTCACTATCCACTCCCCATTCTGGGCAAGGAGAGAACGCCTTTACAAAACAAGCTCTGCGAACACCCTCACGAACTTGGTTTCTTCCTCTCACAATCTGAAAGAGATGCTTCAGGCTTTCACCAAAACATTTACTTCTTTTGACAGAAAATGGGAGTGGATCAAACACTTTCTAACTTGCGCACACTTTTAGTATGATTGGAAATTGATCAAAGGTGTGATGTTTTGGCACTTGAGTGTAGTATTAGGATTTTTAGGAGTGGAGGATTTCTCGCTAGTGTATGTATGAGTTTTGTGTAGAAGAGTTGTGTAAATAAGGTGTGTGAACCTCTATGTATATGCTCCTAAAGATTTGTAGCCATTAGGTAAGATTTGGTTGAAGTTTGTGTAAGATACACAAAATAGAATTCTAAGTTCAGCAAACATGTCCTTAATGGTTGTCCGATACAGGATAAACGGTCGATTGCTTCCTTAAGTATAAGGAAACGTTCGAGACAACTTAAACTATGGTCAAACAATTTGGGCTACAACTAATGTCATCAGTCGAACCAAATGTGGGGGTGGTCGACTGATTAGAGGGTTTTCACCAGGTGAAGGACTAACGGTCGAACGCAAGAAGAAGGTTCGTTCGACGGAAAATAACAGACACTTTTGGTGCACAAAATTGTTTGCATTCGGTCGACCACCGCAAGGAATTGTTTGACCAGTGGCCAAATATATTTAGGGGTTTAGGTAGAATTATATGAATACAACCGTTGTATAAAACTACAAGAATAATGGTCAAATAAAAATGTGACCAACGGTCGACCGAAAAGGTCAAATAGGTCAACAGAATGAGTTAGGTAAAATCACTAGTTGTAAAGCCGTTAACTAGTATGAATGGTCGAACGGAAAACTCGTTTCGGTCGACCGTTCTGCACATACAGGCAGAAATTTGGTTTAAGGAATTTCTTACCTAAGTTTGGGTGACCTATTGAAGTCCAATTGATCTGAGATTTTGTGTGTGACTTCTACAAGAAACTTAGGGTCTATGTGAATAAGTTTTAACTCATGTATACTCAAGTACACATAAATTCCTAAGACTCAAACAAAAAGTAAAATTACATGTCTTCAAGTAACTTGATTACATATCTTAACTTCATTCTATTCTTCCTTGAGTCTAGATAACCTGTAGATGTTAGCACAATGCACTATATGTTTTATGCATAATGTGTGCTACTCTTTATCTGATTTTGATTAAGATTAGGTTAGTTAAATAATCAAACCATCTATTAAGGCAAAAACAAACAAACAATCCCTTATTAATGATGGCAACCTATATCTTAATACTTGAAAGTTAAATTTGTAAACTATGCATATATAATGCTCGTCCAATGAATCTGCATAGTTTTTGTTAAATTATTTCAATTTCAAGTTTTTCTCTACCTCTTTGACATCAATCTAATTTTAAATTATGTGATCATGACATGTCTAATGCAATGAATTCGCTCCCCCTTAATTTTGCAATTTTTACCTACAAGATAAAGATATTCAATAAGTTCACCCTATCAATATGAATAAATATATAAATTAGGCTTAATTTCCATTTTTGTCCCCCTGAATGATGTACATTAAGCTCATCCTAATTGATCAATTAATGAAGTAAATGATATGGCTATTAAGCATTCATTTTCATATTGGAACCAAATCTACATTGGTTTCTGATTGAGATTAGGTTAGTTAAATCGTCAAAATACAGATTAAGACAAAAAAACCTCCAATTATACCATAAAACTATTTAATAAAGATTAACCATAAAAATAGATCTTGTTAGATTAAAATTTTAAAGTCAAATTTCAATCATTTCTAGCAATTACTTTTTAAAATTTGAAAATGGAAAAAATTGGTATCAAATTTTAGTAATGTTTCATACATACAATTATATAAATGATGATATATAAATTTATTTAGTTATTGGTAAAATATAAGAAATTAGTTGGAATATTTATAGACATGAAAAAAGACAACTGGGGACAATCCCTGGTGTGGGACTAATGAAACATACCTGAAATGGACATAAACAACATAACCCACAACCACAACAAAATTGGATCGGTTTCTGATTAAAATGAACCACCAATTGGCGGTCACAATTGGTCTGATGCGACCCGTTTTTGGATGTCTTCTCAAGTGTTTCAATTATTCACGTGTGATGCACCCTAGTCAGTTGTTTAAGTCTGGGTCTGAATCTTATTGTCAAAATACTCCTCATGATGGTGTGGAGTTTCTCAATTTGCTATTTGGTCCTTCTGGATTACGTCCAGATCCTTCCCTCTTGCATATAGGTCCATAAGTCTCATAGATCAATCCTATTTCTTGCGTTTTAGTCGTTTTTGTGTCTTCTTCATAAACATCTTTATTCCTGAAACATAAACATAAAACTCGTTACATAGAATTGCTTAGGCTCAAAATAGAGGATATGACCAAGATATATGGATGATATGATACTAATCATAAACATGTCTTTTATAGTCGTAGTGCCCTTTAAAAAAAAGTCTGGCCTTTAAAGAATTTTTTGGTCATTTAAAATAAGTGTCCTCAAATAATAGTCTTGTCACATGTTTTTTTATATTTACGCTTTAATGCTAATACTAATATTGTCATTTATGCTCTTAGTATCCTTCACATGTTTTGTCCTTTAAATTACTATTGTCCGAACAAATCGAATTTGTCCTTTAAAACACTTATGTCCTTTTTACCATGACTATTGTAGTAATCATCTTACATTATATTTAGCATAACAAAATCATCAATCTGTCCTTCTATGGTGGAGAAGAAGAAGCGATGAGACAAGATTAGGAGGAGAAAGAGAAGGATGAAAAGGAAAGGCCGAAAAAAGTAGAGGAAGGAAGAAGTGGAGAAGAAAAAGAAGAAAAAAAGAGGTTCAAAAGAAGAACCTTGGAGAAAACAAAAGAGAAAGAGAACAAATCACAGAACAGTCAACTGTGCTAAAGATGCTGCAATATGATGGAAATTTCAGACAATTGAGAATTGAATTCTCCAAAAAAACATGGGTAGCCAACCGACGCAGACAACAAAATGAAAATATTGACATGAAGGCCATGACTGGGTTGACAAATAAGGAAAAAATGTGCTTCTTAATTTAACAACACCGGGGGAAACTTCCAAAAAGTCGTGTGGTTCAAGGATAGGAACTTAGTAAGCCTAAAAGATATAATCATTAAAGGCTCAGGTCTATCAACGGATGTAAGTATATTTTATTTTGTGATTTGAGTTTGGGTTTAATCCACTAAAATGTCAGGTTAATTGTACAAATTTTAATGGACAGTTAATAGACGCATTGTTTGATGTGTTGGAGCAAAAATAGAAGTTGGGATGCTACCAAAGGAAAGTGATTCTCATTCCCTACACGGCCATCCTACTATCGAGCCCCGCTACTACGATTTATTTTCATCTGTAGTGAAAAAAAACTAGTAGACTGGGACCCAAAGGAAATAGACATTGCACAACTGTTGATAAACAAAGAGCACTTGACATTGTTGGTTGTGGATGGAAGAACTAATAACAGAAGTTAACAACCTTCCTCGGGTTGTTGGAGACGATGATCCAAAAACAACAGTGGGCGCCTATGAGTAAGCAGCCGTAACAATGACAGAATTCTGGAGATCCTACCTAAACATTGACTAGAAATTGTCTTATGAAAAGGAAAAGTGTCAAACGCCAAGCACCCAATAATAGTGATTGTGTAGTCTATGCCTTTCACTAGATAAAATACTTAATGTTAGACGTACATCCCACAGTTGAAATGGACAACAAATTGATACCAAAAAAATGATGTGGAATCTTCTTAACTGTAATTATATGCACTTTTGTATATTTTCAATTGTAACTATATACATTTTTTTATATACAAGTTAATTATATATATATATATATATATATATATATATATATATTATACAACTCTTGAAATTGCAATTGTTTGAAATTTTCAATTAAGGCAATAAATTTTAAAGCGCAGATTGTTTTGTTCTTTAAAACAAAAATTTGTGCTTTAAATGATGCTTATATCCTTTAAAGGACATGTATGTCCTTTAATATACTTGTTTGTTCTTTATCTCAAAACGGTCATTAAACCACAAGGATGACCTTTAGAGGGCACGAGTCCAACTCTTCCTTTTAAAGAACACTTGTGTGTTCTTTAAGGACATGTGTGTCTATTAAAGGTTTGGTTTGACCTTTAAAGCACGAGTCTATCCTTGAAACTCAGAAGAGAGTTCAAATTCTTTCTGCCTCTAAATAAGGTGTCCTTTATAGGAAATGCATGTCCTTTAAAGCACATACTTGCATGTTCTCTAAGGTCAAAATGGTCTTTCCGTTTAAAGGATACTTATGTCCCTTTAAGGACAACTATGTCTATTAAAGAACAAGTCCTTTAAAGCACGAGTCCATTAAAGGACGAGTTTGTCTTGTAAAGGGAACTTATGTCATTGAATGGACACGTATGCCCTTTAAAGGGCATAAATAAAAGGTACATCTCGCTTCGGAATATAACCTTAAAACTGACGTGTTATTTTTTTTAAATAATTTCTTGGCAAAAATATGTTTTCTTATAAATTTCTCAATTAATGTCTTGCAATTCAAATACCTAGTTACACAACATTCACTTTAATTTTGGCCACAACAAATGTAACTGAAGCAAAGGTAATGTACAACAACAAATCCAAACAACACCAAATTTAACAATAGCAAATGTAATGATCAACAACCATTAATGTAACAACAACTAGCAAATGTATCAACAACATGTCATTATATAGCAAGTGTATGGTCCAAGCAAATGTATCCTCGGAAGCGGGCAATTCACCTTAGAGAAAACATAAAAAACAAGAATTAACTCATTGTCCATTGTAAGTTGGGTAAGTTCATAAACACAATTAACTCATGAGTTCTTAACATAAACTAATAAAACAGTAAGTTAACCTTTCATATTTTTGTTTTCATTTTTGTTATAAGGATCTTCGATACACATTCCTTCATGATGATCCTCCCGAATAAGTAAGTTATCAACATTTCTATCATAATCGATTGACTTCAATTCAGGCGTTGTGTTGAAAATGGGGGTATTTCTTCAATATAATTGGCATCTTCTTGAGAAATAATCTGTCGTTTTCCTTCAAACTGACTGACCATTGATTATCATAGGGGTCTGCTACATAAAAATATATTTTGATTGAGATGGCAAAACAAAAGGTTCTTTATTGACTCCTGGTTTGTTAAGGTTCACTCTGAGGTAAATCCCGAGTCATCCACCCGAAGGCCATTGTTATTGTCCACCGACTTGCATTTAAATACAGAACATCAAAATTGGTGAAGCGCAATGCCACACATATTTTAAATTTGACCATAGTATGACATCTATGCATATATATGATTTTTGTTTTTCGAACTAGACATATGCAATGATTCAACTAAACTGACCTTGCTATTTTGCATTGTGCTTTTGTTGTCTTCATTTTTTGTGTAGAAGAAGTATCAGTATCCATGGACATCGTAATCATTATAAGATGTGAAAACAGGATTAGGCCTATAGACAAACCACTTCAAAGTCTTAGAAACATTACAGTTGTACATCGCTTTCCTGGACCAATCAATGAATATTTTATTGTGAGCATTAATTCTTTGTTGATCATTCCGTGTAGAATGTTTTCCCTTCATTAGGGACATGTTCTCTTTCAGAAAAGGCTGAACTTCGTCGGAATTGCACAACACACAAGAGTTCACCTTAAAGAGATCCTCACCCTCTAGACTTATCAACTTTGCACCACATGTACCTTTACCTCAGACCTTGTCTTTGTGACGATTCTTAGGAAGTCCAACACTTTTTGTATGTGTCTGGTACTCATTACAAAACTCGATAACCTTTGGGGTATGTAGCCTTCAACAATGCTGGCATCGGGTATTCGTCGATTGTTACAATAATGCTTCAAGACACCCATGTACTGCTCGAAATGATAGATCCACGTTAGAAATACCGGTCCAACTAATTTAATTTCTCGAACTAGATGAACCACCAAATGCACCATGATGTCAAAAATGATGGGGAAGTACATCTCCAACTGACATATTGTAATGATTGACATCATATCATACATATATTTGTGTCTTATATCCTCTATTTTTAATCGAAGCAATGCTACGTAACACGTTTTATGTTTAAATTTCAGGAATAAAACAAGTGAGAAGAAGAGACACAAAAATGACCTAAGATCAAGAGAAAGGACTCAATTGTGACATTTATGGACTGAAATGCAAAAGGAAGGACCCGGATGTAAACCAAAAGGACCAATGAGAAAATCAAGAAACTTCACACCATCATGAGGAGTATTTTAGCAATTAGATTTGGGCCGACACTTAACAACCGATCCAGATGCACCAGACGTAATAAAATATATCACTGAGGAAGATATACAAATTCGGAGCAAATCGGACAAAAACTGACCACCAATTGGCTGCCCATTTTTGTCCAATTGCAATGCGGCTTCTTCTGGTTGTTTATTATGTTGTGTTTATTGATTGACATCATTTCATGCTTATATTTGTATCTTATATCCATTATCTTACACCTAAGCAATCCTACGTGACGAGTTTTATGTTTGAATTTCAGAAATAAAGAGGGTTGAAGAGAAGAGCCATGAAAGGACCCAAAAGAAGGAAAAAGGACTTAATTGCGAGACCTAGGGACTAAGATGCAAGGGATAAGGACCTTAACGTAAGAGCAAAGGACCTAAGAGCAAAACAGAAAACTTCACACCATCATGGGGAGTATTTTGGCAATTCGATTCGGGTCGAAGCTCCAACAAACAAAGTAGATGCATCCAAGACCAACAAATATATCAAGAAAAGTCCACAACAAGATTCAACGCAATCCTGATCCTGTAGACCGCCAATTGGCGGACCGGATCTTCCTGGATCCACTGAAACTTCTAGAGCGCGTGTATTAGATGATGTTTAAGCTATTTGTGGTATTTGTTTAGTCCCACATCGGGGGATTGTCCCGGATTACCTTTTTCTATGGCTATAAATAGAACTCTCCCTCTTGCCATGTAATCCATCTCTCTCTTTGTGGCCATATTCCCTACTAAGACTGAAGCCTTGAAGCAAAACTCTGGTGGAGGAAGGGTTGCTTGTATTGAGTAAGTTAATAATAGATATTTTTCCTTTAATTGTGTTGTTTCTCTCTTAGTTTAATTTCCTTTCATATGCATGCTTGTTTGTTTGTTTTGTTTTATGCTTCGTTAATATTTCTTGCTTGATTAGTGTAGTTTCATTTCAGTATAATGCTTTATTTTGTTAGAGTAGTTAGTTTAAATATGTGTGAGTAGTTCCATCCCATTTGGGGGGTGGAGTAGATGTGTGTACATGTTATGTATATGGTATGAATGCTTGATATAAATGTTTGTGAGAGATATTCGTATGCTTGCTTGAATTAATAAGAACTTTACTTGATGGTTTCTGCCATAGTTAGGTACACTCCATGCTTGTTATGTTCTTAATAACAACCTTGCGTTGCTCATATTAATCACATAAGTTAGTGTTGTAGATGATAGGTTTTGCCATTAGGTACCTCTTATGCATTAACAAACACTAACTAACTTGAGCTTATTGTATGCATTCAACACCACACTTATTTCATGTGCACACACACACACACTCCTCCCCTTAGGGGTTTTCATTCCTGAGTTTTATCTCCTTTCATTAGTTGCTTAATTTAGTTTGTTTTATGATTTCATTTCAGCCTTCCTAGTTTACTAGTTTAGATTAGTGTAGTTAGTGTAATTAATCTTTGTCTCCTTTCTTTACCACTCGTCTTCGCACAAACAAAACGTCGACACACCTCCCAGTGGACGACTCGTATTTGCCACCACTACAACGCGGCCGTGCACTTGCGGTTTAAATAAAATGATCAGACAAGTTTTTGACACCGTTGCCGGGGAGGTGCTCTGTCCAGACCTTGGTTTGGACGATTCAAGTGGTTTTTAATTTTTTTTTCCAGTTTTTCTTAGTTTTAGGGATCCTAAAGCTCACGGGGAGGATAATGGAGAAGTGGGAGGATCTAAGCATCAACAAGGACCGCCAATCAGCGGTCTTGGACCGTCAATTGGCGGCCTGGTGAGGGTTTCTTGCTTTCAACTTTCTTCTGGTAGTTAGTTCTGTCATTTTCGTTATCTGGGAGCCCTATTTTGCATGCTGTGACTTCTAGTTTGCTCCCAGATCATTAATCACTCCCCCATTAATCAACTTGGCGTTAAATTCCAAAACAAAAGACTAGACATTCTTACTTGTTTAGGTCACGCATCATGTACTTGACTTAGGCATATAGTCGTCTTTTATTTTAGCTTTATCTTCAGTTGTTGAGCGCTGGAGTGAGGTACGCATTTCCTACACTCATTCATGCATCTTGTATGCCCATGCATTAGTTAGTAGGAATTGCATCAAGACAAGAGTGAGTTGAGCGTTTGATTGGAGCGATTGATTGCTAGATATAGGATAAAAACACTACTAAGGAGGCGTTGTCCCATAAAAGATAAGGTGGGGGATTTCATCACCCTTTCCTTGGCCCCAAAAATCACTCTTAATCAAGCCTTAACTAAAAGCAAGTAAACATTGGCCCTAAGGATTGCGGACGCACTAGGAGAGTAATCTAGTTGAGACCATCATGACCTGATCGGCGTTGCCTACCTTGTCGATAGTAGGAGGTACTGGATCTCTGGATCTGGTATCACTTGCTGGGCATTGTGGTCCTCGTTGTAGGGAGGTGAGGCGTGTCGAGGCTAGTGACCTCGAAGTTAGGCGTCGTCTAGCCTAAGGACCCATAGCTTAAGTTGTTTGAGACGTGCTTGCTAGTTAGGCTTCTACATGATCCCATTACCCACGTTAGATCTAAGGATTCTTCCCTCCTCATCTGAGTCCTCTCCTCATCTATTCTCTACGAGTAGTCTCCTCCTCTGAGTACACTTTCTGTTGTGTATTTTTTAGAGTCGAGTCGAGCATTTTATGCGAGGTTGGGCTCATTCTGGTGAGAGCGCTCGACTAGAGAGAGTGCATTCTTCTGAGATGGACGGTCTTGGTGATCGACCATCTCCGCCTCGTGCTCCTTTGGAGCATGAGGCCGAGTTGTCTTGTGGTGACGGGGGAGACCGAGTTCCATACATGGATTACTTCGGTCCTCTCCCACCACCACGTAGACCTCCTTCTCCTCCTCTTACTCGAGAGGAAGGGAGATTCGGTCAAATCGAGTTCTTGGTGCACCACCACCTTTAGCTCGACTGGATAAACCGATGACTTTGTGGGAGTGGACCCATCCTATTCGGGCCGCGCAACCTTCTTGCATAGTTCTTCCCCCTGCTCGCAGGAACAACTATGAGCTGAAACCTCAATATGTGAGCATGCTTCCAACCTTTACTGCGAATAAGGAGGATCCATATATTTTTTATACGCGAATTCGAGGAAGTATGCTCCATGTTCAAGCTTCAACAACTTGACGTGGATTCAATCCGGTTGAGGATGATTTCTTTCCCGTTGAAGGATAATGTGAAGAAATGGATGTACACCCTCTCGGCGAGCTCCATTCGGTCTTGGGATGACTTTGTGACCGTATTTCTGAAGAGATTTTTCCCTCAAAGGAAAACTCAACATATACGGCACCAGATACATCAAATGTATCAGACTGAGACCGAATCTTTTCATGCCTTCTTTGAGAGGTTCAAGGACCTTCTCAAGCAGTGCCCTGATCAAGGACTTGAGCTATGGCAGCTGTGCCAAATTGTTTATGAGGGCATCAACTACAACACCCGTACATTGTTGGAGTCGATGTGTCAGGGTGACTTCCAAATGAAACCAATCGATGAGGCATGGGACACTTTTGAGTTAAAGGCTGAACGCACCTTTGAGTGGGACACCATGAGAGAGCCACCAGCCGCCATGTCTACTGGTCGAGCTGGATCATATCAAGTTGAGTCATCGATCGCGTCTGAGGCGAAAATGGCTGCTCCCATGCGTAGGATTCAGAGTTTAGAGTTGGACCGAGCTCCTGTAGCTCGGGTCGCTACTCCCGGGTGTGGTAGGTGTGGACTTACGGGCCATGATGACTTGGAATGCGCTTACGCTCCAAGGGATACTGAGCATGCAAATGCGATGTATAACCAGAGGCCCCGTAACGACCCGTACAGTCACTCCTACAACCCGCGATGGCGTAACCATCCTAACTTCTCTTGGGGGCCTAGTGGGGGTAACAGTCAGAGCTCGCACACTCAACCTCCAACTTATCAACCTCCACGCCCATCGGTGACCTACCAACCTCCACATCAAAGGTCTCAAAACCATAATTACCAACCTCCTCAGACCTCATCGTCGGGTTATTCTAACCAGACTCCACTACCCCAACGGGTTGACTCGAAGGACCCCACTCTTGAACAAACCCTTCATGCGTTCATTAAGAGCACACAATCCTTGTTTGTGGCCAGCAAGAATTCAGTCAAGGCTTTGGAAATGCAAGTTAGCCCGTTGGCTCATCAATTCTATGAACGCGAGAAGGGTCAGTTCCTGAGTCAACCTGTGGTAAATCCCAGGGGTCAGTCTGCTCATGCTAGGCAGAATGTACACAATGTTGAAAGTGACCCTTCCCAACATGCCAATGTTGTCCATACCTTGAGATCGGGAAGGGTTGTTGACAACAATGTGGAAATGCCTGAAGCCAACCCTATTGGCGAGACTTCCGAGGAGAGTCTTGAGCCTGTCAAGGAACCTAATTCTGAGAACCCTACTCGTGATTCTTATGTCCCCAAGGCACCATTCCCTCATAGGTTGACTAAAAACGTGATGAGCATTGGGATAAGATCGTTGAGGTACTTATGCAAGTAAAGGTGAACATCCCGTTGTTGGACGTTGTTCAACAAATGCCACCGTATGCCAAGTTCCTCAAGGACATTTGCACCACCAAGAGAAAAACAAATGTGCCCAAAAAGGCATTTTTGTCCGCCAATGTGAGCTCAATATTGACATAGCCCATGCAAGTCAAATACAAGGACCCAGGGTGTCCAACTGTCTCTTGCATGATTGGGAATGTGACAATCTCTCAAGCTTTATTGGATTTGGGGGCATCTGTGAACCTCCTGCCTTACTCAGTCTATGTCAACCTTGGAATAGGCGATCTTAAACCAATGAGGACAACCCTCCAGTTGGCTGATAGATCCGTCAAAATTCCATGAGGGAGTGTGGAGGATGTCCTTATCAAAGTGGGTGAGTTCGTATTTCCAGTTGATTTCATCATCTTGGATACCGAACCCGTGTCCAACCCACAAGGACAAATTCCTGTGATCCTTGAGAGCCCATTTCTTATGACATCTAATTCTTTGATCAATTGTCGCAAAGGCCTGATGAGGTTGTCTTTTGGAAACCTCACGGCGGATTTCAACATCTTTACTCTTGGTAAGTAACCCGGGCTCCTCGACGACACTGTCGGAGCCAATTTCATCCTGGACACGGATGAGCCCGAGTCATTAGGCATGTTCGACTCACATCGACATATTATTGAGGTGCCTAATGACCAGGTTGCGAGTGAAGAGGATCTTGAGGAATTCGCCAACGTATATCTGGACGAGGAGGCACATCTGGGTGTTTGCTCCTCTTACCCCGTGGCCCTTGAGCCACTTTAAAGTAACTTTGAATCCGACAAGGACCCACCTCTGGTCGAGCTTAAACCTCTCCCCGATAACCTAAAGTACATCTTTTAGGGGATAATGAGACCTTACCACTCATTATTGCTTCTGATCTTGCACAAGATCAAGAGGTTGCCCCAAAAGAGTACTCTTTGAAAACAAAGAGGCGATCGGGTGGTCCTTGAAGGATATCAAGGGAATTAGCCCTGATATTGTTCAGCATCGGATCCACATGGAAAAGGATTCTAGGCCCCGCAGGGACCCACAACGAAGATTGAATTTTGTACTGAAAGAAGCTGTCCGAAAGGAGGTTCTTAAGTGCTTGGATCATGGCATAATCTATCCTATCTCTGATAGTTCGTGGGTGAGTCCTGTTCATGTGGTTCCTAAGAAGTCAGGTGTGACGATTGTTGAGAATGATCATAATGAGCTTATCCCGACACGCCTGCGAATTGGCTGGCGAGTTTGCGTTGATTATCACAAGCTCAATGCGGCAACGCGGAAAGATCATTTCCCGTTGCCATTCATTGATCATATATTGGAAAGGTTGGACGGACATGAGTATTATTGTTTTCTTGATGGATACTCCGGTTACAACCAAATTCCCATCGCCCCCGAGGATCAAGAGAAAACCACATTTACTTGTCCCTTTGGCACGTTTGCCTACCGTCGCATGCCCTTTGGGTTATGTAATGCGCCAGCAACGTTTCAAAGGTGTATGATCCGCATCTTCTCCGATATGGTAGAGCATTTCCTTGAGATTTTCATGGACGACTTTTCCATATTTGGCGCTTCCTTTGATGAGTGCCTTCATCACTTGAGCCTTGTCCTCAAGCGATGCCGTGAGAAGAACCTCGCTCTCAATTGGGAGAAATGTCACTTCATGGTGAAGCGAGGGATTGTACTTGGACATGTAGTCTCAAGTAGGGGAATTGAGGTTGATCCCGCCAAAGTGGGTATTATTGCTAATCTCCCACCCCCACGTAATGTGAAGGATATCCGCGCCTTTTTGGGCATGCTGGATTCTATCAGCGGTTCATTCGGGATTTTAGCAAAATTGCTTGACCTCTCACCACCTTGTTGGCTAAGGATGCCATTTTTGAGTTCACACTGGATTGCCACCATGCCTTTTTGACCGTGAAGAAAGAGTTGACTTTAGCTCCCATTATTAAGGCACCGGTGTGGACTGAACCCTTTGAGTTATTATGTGATGCATTTGACTTCGCTGTGGGAGCAGTGCTTGGGCAACGATTGGACAAATTGCCGCATGTGATCTACTATGCCAGTAGAACACTCAATGATGCCCAATTGAACTACACTGTGACCGAGAAGGAATTCTTAGCGATCATATTTGCTTTGGAGAAATTCCGGTCGTACTTGATTGGCTCCCACGTGATTATCTATTCTGATCACACCACCATCAAGCACCTCATGGCGAAGAAAGATGCAAAATCCCGACTCTTGAGATGGATCTTGTTGTTACAAGAATTCGATCTCGAGATTCGGGACAAAAAGGGTGTGAAAATGTAGTATCTGACCACCTGTCTCGTCTAGAGACGACCAACCCACAGGACCAAATTATTGATGACAAATTTCCTGACGAGCAGTTGTTCACGATCGAAGATAACCCTTGGTTTGCTGACATCGTGAACTACTTCGTGACCGAGCAACTTCCTGTGGGTTGGTCAAAATCTGACCAAACCAAATTTAGATCATATGTTAGATTCTTCCACTGGGACGACCCCTACCTATTCAAATACTTCTCTGACCAAATTTTCAGGTGGTGCGTCCCAGATACCGAGTTCCAAAATGTGCTCTATTTCTGCCACTCCAAGGCATGTGGAGGACACTTTGGAGCAAAGAAAACTGCCGCCAAGGTGCTCCAATCTGGATTCTACTGGCCCTCTATTTTCAAGGATGCTCACGACTTTTGTAAGCAATGTGATAGGTGCCAGCGCCTTGGCAGGATTGGTCGACGTGACATGATGCCTTTTCAAAATGTCCTTGTTGTCGACATCTTTGATGTGTGGGGCATCGACTTCATGAGTCCCTTCCCGAACTCTTCCGGGAATGTTTACATTTTGGTGGTCGTTGGCTATGTGTCTAAGTGGGTTGAGGTTATACCCACAAAGACCAATGACAACAAAGTGGTCACTAAATTCTTAAGGGACATTTTTACGCTCGTACCATAATCAGCGATAGGGGTACCCACTTCTGTAATCGCTCCTTTGAAGCGCTTCTGAATAGATTGGCGTACAAGACCAATTTGGGTATGTCCCCATATCGGGTAGTGTACGACAAGGCTTGCCACCTACCCGTCGAGCTTGAGCATCGTGCTTTCTGGGCGATCAAGAACCTGAATATGGATCATGATCAAGCAGGAGTACAACGTTATCCCGACATTGTGGAATTGTAAGAGCTACACAATGATCCGTACGAGAATGCCAAAATTCATAAGTCCCGAGCCAAGATGTTTCAGGATCGCATGATTATGTGAAAGGTGTTTACCGCCGGGAAGAAGGTGTTGCTCTACAATTCCCGACTTCATCTGTTTGCAGGTAAGCTCCGCAGTCGCTGGTCTGGTCCTTTTATTGTCCAAACCGTCTATCCTCATGGAGCGGTTGACATCTTGAACCCAGGGAATGGGGACGTGTTCAAAGTTAATGGACACGCCTCAAACCCTACTTGGAGGGGGCACCAGCCGAAGTCGAGGAGGTCAAGTTCCTTCAAGAACCTCTCTCGCACTCAACCATTCACGCTGCTGCATGAGTGGTTGAGCTTTCATGTTTGTATAAATAAATAAAAAATGAGAGAAGACTCCTTCAGTGAGCATCGTTTATTGTGGTCCCCAACCCTTGAGTATTTGGGCTACATTCTTTCACAAATTTGTATCCCTTCCTTATCATCTCACAGGTTTTGAGGGAATTTGGGTTGTGTCCATCAACATAGCCATAAACTTCCCTGTGTACTTCACGTTGGTGAGATATATTCTTTTTCATGCATATATCCACGTAGTCTTTTGCTCACATTCATTGAGGACAATACATTAAGTAGGTGTGGGGTGGTGTTTTACGTCTGTACATAGTCGAGTCTTTTCCTTTGATTTTTGATTTCTTTTGTATGCATTGTTAGGGTCATGTTAGTGTGCTGCATTTAATATCGATATATCTGCTTATCATGATCCTTGGGTGACTTGTCTTCTTTTGCTTGCCTAGTGCTTTAAAATTTCCACATTTCTTTCAAAACCGTTGAGAGGCAAAGTAAAAAGAAAGCTCCCAAAATTGCCTTGAACTTGATGCATTAGGATATCTAGTTTACTGGCTTTAGGTCTTATCGAGTCATTCGGATGCACCCCGGTTTTCCCTCGGGGGGCGTGTAATCATAGGGTTTCAGTCCTCAAACATTTAAAGAAGTCCACCTTGAACCTAGTGAGTCAAATAATTCTTGTCTGTTAGTATAAGGAAGTTTGCCGTAGTCAAGGGCCCTTAATCTCTTTTAGTGAAACTTAAGTGTAGGGGTTTTGGTTCCCATGTAGATAAATAAATAAGTGGTGTTCTCTCTTCTCGCATGACTCTTATCACTCGGGAAAGTAGGTCTGAGGGGACTCTGTGCCTGGTGCTTTCGAGTAATCTGACTTGGGATGCACCGACCGAACCCCCGTTACACGGGTTGTAGGGATCGCCCTATGTGGAGATTTGGGGGAAGCTGTACGTGATAGTGTAAGTCCTGATAGGCAATGATGCACGAAACCTGACCCTAGGAGAATCAAACACCAACCAATAAAATGCCCCAAAGAAGAAAAAAACAAAAAAGAAAAAGAAAAAAGGAGTCAAATAAGAACCAAAATGGACTTTACACATTGTATCACATTGAGAAGTTAAAGTTGCCCATGTCTTTCACTTAAGTCCTTAACTAACTTTCACGAATAATTCATTAGGCTAGGTGTGTGGACCGATCACATATATAGACTCGACCCGTGGTATTACCGCGTCCCATGATCGACAAAATAAGTCCAACGAGTCGCGTATTTAGATTGATTAATGCATCTTGTTCGGATTTTGTGGGTATATCTTCTGAAAACCCTCAGGAGACAACACTCCTCCTCCTTGGCAACAAGGAGGTTTAACGGCTTGTTGCACGTGCTAAATGCAACCGTGATTCCTACGAAAGTGAGTTATGATTTCTTGTTTCTCGTTTGCTTTTCTCTTTCTTTATTTTGCTCGGGACTAGCAAAAACTTAGGTGTGGGGGTATTTGATTGACATCATTTCATGCTTATATTTGTATCTTATATCCATTATCTTACACCTAAGCAATGCTACGTGATGAATTTTATGTTTGAATTTCAGAAATAAAGGTTGAAGAGAAGAGCTATGAAAGGACCCAAAAGCAGGAAAAAAAGACTTAATTGTGAGACCTGGGGAGTAAGATGCAAGGGAGAAGGACATGAACGTAAGACCGAAGGACCTAAGAGCAAAACAGAAAACTCCACACCATCATGGGGAGTATTTTGGCAATTCGATTCGGGTCTGAGCTCCAACAAACAAAGTAGATGCATCCAAGACCAAAAAATATATCAAGCAAAGCCCACAACAAGATTCAACGCAATCCGGATCCTGTAGACCGCCAATTGGCGGTCCGGATCTTCCCGGATCCGTTGAAACTTCTGGAGCGCGTGTATTAGATGATGTTTAGGCTATTTGTGGTATTTGTTTAGTCCCACATCGGGGGATTGTCCCAGATTACCTTTTTCTATGGCTATAAATAGAACTCTCCCTCTTGTCATGTAATCCATCTCTCTCTTTGTGGCCATGTTCCCTACTAAGAGTGAAGCCTTGAAGCAAAACTCTCGTGGAGGAAGGGCTGCTTGTATTGAGTGAGTTAATAATAGATGTTTTTCCTTTAATTGTGTTGTTGCTCTCTTAGTTTAATTTCCTTTCATATGCATGCATGCTTGTTTGTTTTGTTTTATGCTTCGTTAATATTTCTTGCTTGATTAGTGTAGTTTCATTTCAGTATAATGCTTCATTTTGTTAGAGTAGTGAGTTTAAATATGTGTGAGTAGATCCATTCCGTTTGGGGGGTGGAGGAGATGTGTGTACATGTTATGTAGATGGTATGAATGCTTGATATAAATGTATGTGAGAGATATTAGTATGCTTGCTTGAATTAATAAGAACTTTACTTTATGGTTTCTGCCATAGTTAAGTACACTCCATTATTGTTATGTTCTTAATAATAACCTTGCATTGCCCATATTAATCACATAAGTTAGTGTTGTAGATGATAGGTTTTGCCATTAGGTACGTCTTATGCATTAACAAATGTTGAACGTTTTAATTAAACCGCAAGTGCACGGCCACGTTGAAGCGGTGACAAATACGGGTCGTCCTCAGGGAGGTGAGCAGCCTCTCGTTTGCACAAAATCATGTGGCAAAATAGAGAAGAGAGTTGATTATGCTACGTTATGCTACACTACAAAGTATGAAGTATGAAATGTGAAAGAAAACAACAAACGATTAACTAAAACTAAACTAAGAACGAAAAACGAGTGCTGGAATTCCGAAATGGATAACCCCCTAAGGGGTGGAGTGAGTGCACGCATGCAAAGAGGTGGGTGTTGAACACATTCATTAAGCACAAATGAAAGTGGTGTTATCATGCATAGAAAGTGTCTAAATGTTATGGGAAAACCTATCAATCTCTTCACCAACATAGATGATTAACATTTACATATGCAAGTTGTTTATTTCAGAACCTAAACAAGCATGAGAGGTGTCTAATCATTTTGGCAAAACTCATCAAGTTATAAATTCTATCCTAAACAAGCAAGCATACATTCATGTTTGATCAACACATTGTAAATAAAGCATTCATTCCATTCTCTAATGCATGTATGAACATCTACTCCACCCCCCAAAGGGGATGGAACTACTCACTGCACATTACACTAATTATTAAACTAAGTAAAGAAAGCATATTAACTAAGCTACTAAAACTAATGAAATGAAATTAAACAAAGTAAAACAAGAAACATAAAACAAACAACATAATAAAGAAACATTTATTAAAATGACTCACATTTCAAGTAGCATCCTCCTACTTTAGTGTGTGCTTCAAGGCCTCACTTCTAGTAGGAAGAATGGCCACTTAAAATATGGAGTGATTACATTAGAAGGTGAAGAGTTCTATTTATAGCAATAGAAAAAGGCACTACGGGATAATTTCCCGATGTGGGACTAAACATATGCAAAAAATAGCCTAAACATCCTCTAATACATTTGCTGGAGAAATTGGGGCGGATCCAGAGTGATCTGGACTGCCAATTAGCGGTCCCAGACCGCCAATTGGCGGTCCATAAACTTTGGATCAGGTGCGAATTTGTTGTGGGCTTTTCTTGTTGGTATTGTTTGTCTTGGATGCAGTTACTTGAATTGTTGGAGCTCCGACCCGAATAGAATTGCCAAAATACTTCCTATGATGGTGTGGAGTTTTTTGTTTTGCTCTTTGGTCCTTTAGTCTTACGTTAATGTCCTTCTCCCTTGCATCTTCGTCCCCAGATCTCATAATTCAGTCCTTTTTCCCAGCTTTTGGGTCCTTTTATGCTTCATCTCTTCAAACCTATTTATTTCTGAAATTCAAACATAAAACTCATAACATAGCATTGTTTAGGTGAAATATAATGGATATAAGATGCAAATAAGAGCATGAAATGATGTCAATCAAATACCCCCACACCTAACTTTTGCTAGTCCCGAGCAAAACAAAGAAAGGAAAAAGCATACGAAAAATAACAAGAAATCCTAACTCACTTTCGTAGGAATCACGGTTGCACTTAGCATGTGCAACAAGACGTTAAACCTCCTTGTCACCAAGGAGGAGGAGTGTTGTCTCCTGAGGGTTTTCAGCGGATATAACCACAAAATCCGAACAAGATGCATTAATCAATCTAGCTACACGACTCGTTGGACTCATATTGTTGATCATGGGATGCGGTAATACTACGGGTCGACTATATATATGTAATCGGTCCACACACCTAGCCTAATGAGTTATTCGTGAGAGTTAGCTAAGGTCTTAAGTGAAAGACATGGGCAACCTTAACTTCTGAATGTGATACAATGTGTAAAGTTCATTTTGGTTCTTATTTGACACCTTTTTTTCTTTTCTTTGGAGCATTTTATTGGTTGGTGTTTCATTCTCCAAGGGTCAGGTTTCGTGCATCATTGCCTATGAGGACTTTCACTATCACGTACACCTTCCCCCAAATCTCCACATAGGGTTATCCCTACCACCCGTGTAACGGGAGTTCGATCGGTGCATCCCAAGTCAGATGACTCGAAAGCACCAGGCACAAAGCCCCCTCACACCTACTTTCCCGAGTGATAGGAGTTGTGTGAGAAGAGAGAACACCACTTATTTATTTATCTACATGGGAACCAAAACCCCTACACTTAAGTTTCACAAAAAAGAGATTAAGGGCCCTTGACTATGAAAAACTTCCTTATACTAACAGACACGATTTATTTGACTCACTAGGTTCAGGGTGGACTTCTTTAAATGTTTGAGTGCTGAAACCTTATGATTACACGCCCCCGAGGGAAAACCGGGTGCATCATAACGACTCGATAAGATCTAAAGCCAGTAAACTAGAAATCCTAACGCAACAAGTTCCAAACAATTTTAGGAGCTTTCTTTTTACTTTGCCTCTCAACGGTTTTTGCACATGCTAAACACACGCAAAACCCACAAAAACATTTTCTTTCGCAAACACATGAAGATTTTGAAACAAATGTGAAAATTTTAGAGCACTAGGCAAACAAAAGAAGACAAGTCACCCAAGGATCATGGCAAGCAGATATATCGATATTAAATGCAGCACACATACATGACCCTAGCAGTACAAACAAAAGAAAACAAAATCAAAGGAAAAAGACTTGCCTATGTACACACGTAAAAAACCCCCCACATCTACTTCATGCATTGTCCTCAATGAATGTGAGCAAGATACTACATGGATTTATGCATGAAAAAGGGAAGATCTCAGCAACATTAAGCACAACAGGAAGTTCATGGTTATAGTGATGGACACAAACCCGAATTCCCTCAAAACCTGTGAGATACTGAAGAAGGGAGACAAATACGTGAAGAAATGGGACCCAAGTACACAAGGGTTGGGGCCCACAACAATCAGTGCTCACTCATGGAGTCTTTTATTACTTTTTTTTGATTTTTTTGATTTTTAACATGATATATACAGCAACAACGATATTCTCATAATCATTTGGTCAAGGAACATCAAATGAGAACATCAAGTCATGATGACCAGAGACTTTCCGAGATAGGCAAACTTCACTGGTACTCTGAGGTGTCATGAGGGGTGAAAGGTCAAACCTGAAAGGCTCGAACTCCTCATGATATTGGTTGGATGTGGGCAACAAAGAATGAAATTGTATTGCCTCACTAGGGTTTAGTTGTTCATTGAACAAAACCCTCCAACCAATAGGCGGGGGCATCGAAATGAGTTCCTCAAGCTCATTCGATGGATGCAGCAGACCTGCATCACTAAGAATGGCGCTTCTCCCCAAGTCATCCAACAAGGACCTCCCACCATCATTTAGATAATCAAGCATAAGCTCGGTCATAGGAGGGTCCTTGTTGGAGTCAATATGAAGCTCAAATATCTCAATGGTCATGGGACATGAGGTAGAGACACCTTCTGGTATAGGCATATGATGAGGTGTCTCACTCTCACTAGTACTCTCAACTGAATCAAGCAACGAACACTGCCTTTTTGACATTATGTTTGATGCCAGCTCAATTCGTTGCATTGAAAAGACAGGCAATGAGTTTTCGCTGGGCCCACAAACATTTTCAATGGGTTGCATTGGTGTTAGGGGTGTTCATTGATTTTGTGGTGCTTTCTCCAATTGGCGGATGAGATTTAGATTTAAAGGTTGATCCATGAGCTCTTGTTGCCTACCAGAGTTGAACACATGAAACTCGGCACTCATGTTACCGAATGAGAGCTTCATGAGACCATTTCTACAATTAATTATGGCGTTGGAAGTTGCCAGAAATGGTCTACCCAAAATCAAAGGTATTTGAGAGTGGGTGTTCGCAACAGGATTGGTATCGAGGACAACAAAATCGACTGGAAATATAAAATCTCCAACTTTGATAAGCACATCCTCGATAATCCCATTTGGAATACAAATGGATCTATCCGCCAATTGGAGGGTGATCTTAGTTAGTTTCAATTCTCCCAAATTTAACTGTTGATAAATAGAAAATGGGAGGAGGTTGACCGCTGATCCTAAATCAAGCAAAACATTACTCATGCTAGTGTCCCCTATCGTACACTGAATAGTAGGACACCCAGGGTCCTTGTATTTTGTGTAGGCGGGATTGGACAAAAGTGAGCTTACATTTGCAGCCAAGAATGCTTTCTTAGGAACATTGGTCTTCCTCTTCGTTGTGCAGAGATCCTTCAACACTTTGGCATATTGAGGTATTTGTTGGATGACATCCAACAAGGGGATGTTAACCTTAACTTGCTTAAACACCTCTAATATCTTGTCCATTGTGTCACTCTGCTTTTTGGTTAACCTACTTGGATAGGGAGCTTTTGGCAGGTAGGTTTTCTGCAGTGCCTGAGAAGGAGGCGTTGGTGTATTACCCTCACCTTCAGCCTCTTCTTCACCACCATTCCCCCTAAAGGGCTGCATAGATGGTGGTGGGTGTGGCAAGGAAATGTGATTGTCAACCTGTTTTCCATTCCCTAAGGTCACAATGGAATTGAAATGGTGAACAAGTTCCTCCATATGGTTCACTTGCCTCCCCCGAGGTGCCACATTCTCATTTTTAATGTGTTGTTGCTGGTACATGCGGGGGTTAGCCTCAGACTGGCTAGGAAAAGACCCTCTCTCTTTCATATACAGACTAAGCCAATTGGCCCATCTAAAGCTCTAGAGATTTGATGGTCTGCTGATTTGAAGTGAGAACTTGACTTGTGGATGACATAAAAAATTTCATAGAGTTCTCAAGTCCACGAGTCAAGTTCTCAAGCGAATTAAACCGGTTTCAAAGTTATTAGAATTTGGGAAACCTGGTTGGTTGGTGCTTGGAACTTGGGGTTGCTGATATGAATGAGCATGCATGGGAGGTTGGTGTGATTGATTAGGTAGTCGAGAGGAGGTTGAAGGACCACGGGGCATTACTTTGGTTCCATGAAAAATTAGGGTGGTTCCTCCATCCAAGATTGTAAGATGATGAGTATGGGTCATTCCTAGCTCTGTCATAGATGGCGTTGACACATTCCATCTCAGGAGGAATGGACGCACACTCGCTTTCTAGATAACCTATCCTACCACATGAATGACAGGGAACTCGACTAGATGTGGACATGTGAGGTGCACTTTGATGGTTTTGGAGCTCAATCGAATCCATACGGTGCATTAAAGCTGCCATGCGTGTCTCGATGGCCGTAGTGGTATCGATAGCATATGCGGCACCCGATCTAGTCGAGTTGGATTCGCGATCCTTGCTCCTATACTAGATGATGCAGGTGTTTCCCTTACACTCTCCCATTGCATTGTTTTCTCAACAAGGTCTTCTAGGAAAGCCCATGCCTCCCTTTCATCCTTTACCAAGAACTCTCCTTGACACATGGACTCAAGGAGCGTTCGGGACGGGATGTGAAGACCGTCGTAAACAATCTGACAAAGACGCCACAACTCCATGCCATGGTGAGGGCATGAGGATAGTAGCTCCTTGAACGTCTCTAGATATGCATGAAATGTCTCGGTCTCAAGTTGATAGAACGACTTGATTTCGTTCCTCAATTTTTGAGTCCAATGATTTGGAAAGTATTTCTTGAGGAATGCAGATTAAAACTCATCCCAAGTCCTAAAGGCATTCGCCTGGTTGCTGTACAACCACTTCTTGGCATCATCCTTCAGCGCAAAGGGGACAAGCCAAAGATGGATGGAGTCTGTGCTAAGTTGTTGCAGCTTGAACATAGCACCGACCTCCTCAAATTCCCTGAGAAAGATATAGGGGTCACCTTTCCCAGTGAAGTGAGGGAGCATGGAAATAAACTGAGGCTTAACCTCAAAATGGTTCCCATTTGCCTCTGGCAATACGATGCATGAGGGCAGAGCAGTACGGCTCGGGTAGCATCTATCACGTAGAGGTATGGGAGCGACAACTGGAAGCACAGGTGGAACAGGTCGGTCCAGCAACTGCTCCTCCTCACGGAAATGAGCAGCCATTGAACCCGGATTGTGTGCGACACAAGAGGAGGAAGGCGTCAAGAAATCGACCACCGAAGTCGGGTTGACAACGTGCCTCGTCAAAAGATCACTCTCGTCTCGTGCCCACGAAAGCATGCACAAAGGTGCACACAAAAACTATTTTTTTAAACAAAGAATGTGCGTAGAGGAGAAGACGGTGGAACACAGGAGGGAAAAAATGACTCAGGAGAGAAGGCAAGAAGTTCTTATGCTACGGCGGATGGGTACAGGTAGAAGCACACAAGCAAACAAGGCTCAAGCAATCCTAAGGTCGCTATAGGTCCTTACAGCTAGACGACGCCTAACTGCGAGGTCACACGGCCTCAACACGCCTCACCTCCCTACGACGAGGACCACAAAGCCCAGCAAGTGAGCCAAGATCCGGAGATCTCATCTCTCCTACTATCGACAAAGTGGGCAACGCCGATCAGGTCATGACGGTCAGGACCAGATCACTCTCCTAATGCGCCCGAAATTCTTATGGCCAATGTCTACTTGATTTTAAAAGTTAGGCTCTTTATTAGTGTGGTTTGTGGGGCGAAGGAAAGGGTGATGAAATCCCCCACCTTATCTTTAATGGGACAACCACTCCTTAGTAGCATTTTGGAGTCCAAATCTAACAATAAACTCTCCAAACAAACGCTCAACTCACACTTGTTTCAATGTACTTCCTACTAACTAATGCATGTTCATACAAAATGCATGAATGAGAGTAGAAGGTGCATACCTCATGCCAGCTCTCAGCAATAGAAAATAAAGCTAAGATAAAAGACAATCTACATGCCTAAGTCACATACATGATGCATGACCTAAACAAAAAGAATGCCTAATCTTTTGCTCTGGGTTTTAGGGTCCAAGTTGCTTAAAGGAGGTTTGTTTATTGATCTGGGAACAACCTATAAGTCAAAACATGTCAAATCAAGTCCCAAATCACTACATCAATTATGCAAACAGACCAAAGAAATTAGAGAGCAAACAAAGCTTTCCAGACCGCTGATTGGCGGTCTACAATGCCCAGATTGCCTCAAAACTTCTCTAGGTGTTCCTCCTGGCGACTCCAAGTCTCCTGCAACAAAGAAAAACTACAAAACACAAATTAAATCCACTCGAATCGTCCAAACAAGAGTCTGGACTGACACCTCCCTTGCAACGACGCCAAAAACTTCTTGAACATTTTAATTAAACCGCAAGTGCACGGCCGCGTTGAAGCGGTGGCAAATACGGGTCATCCTCAGGGAGGTGAGCAGCCTCTCGTTTGCACAAAATCAAGTGGCAAAATAGGGAAGAGAGTTGATTATGCTACGCTACACTACAAAGTATAAAGTATGAAATGCGAAAGAAAGCAACAAACGATGAACTAAAACTAAACTAAGAATGAAAGACATTGAAGGTGGTGTAATCATGCATAGGAAGTGTCTAATTGTTATGGGAAAACCTATCAATCCATTCACCAACCTAGTGGATTAACATTTACATATGCAAGTTGTTTATTTCAGAACCTAAACAAGCGTGAGAGGTGTATAATCATTTTGGCAAAACTCATCAAGTTATAAATTCTATCCTAAACAAGCAAGCATACATTCATGTTTTATCAACACATTGTAACTAAAGCATTCATTCCATTCTCTAATGCGTGTATGAACATCTACTCCACCCCCAAAGGGGATGGAACTACTCACTACACATTACACTAATTATTAAACTAAGCAAAGAAAGCATATTAACTAAGCTACTAAAACTAATGAAATGAAATTACACAAAGTAAAACAAGAAACCTAAAACAAACAACATAATAAAGAAACATTTATTAAAGTGACTCACATTTCAAGTAGCATCCTCCTACTTTAGTGTGTGCTTCAAGGCCTCACTTCTAGTAGGAAGAATAACCACTTAAAATATGGAGTGATTACATTAGAAGGTGATGAGTTCTATTTATAGCCATAGAAAAAGGCACTCCGGGACAATTCCCCGATGTGGGACAAAACAGATACCAAAAATAGCCTAAACATCATCTAATACATGTGCTGGAGAAATTGGGGTGGATCCAGAGTGATCTGGACCTCCAATTGGCGGTCCATAAACTTTGGATCAGGTGGGAATTTGTTGTGGGCTTTTCTTGCTGGTATTGTTTGTCTTGGATGCGATTACTTGACTTGTTGGAGCTCCGACCCAAATAAAATTGCCAAAATACTCACCATGATGGTGTGGAGTTTTCTGTTTTGCTCTTTGGTTCCTTGGTCTTACGTTCAGGTCCTTCTCCCTTGCATCTTAGTCCCCAGATCTCACAATTCAGTCCTTTTTCCCAACTTTTGGGTCCTCTTATGCTTCATCTCTTCAAACCTATTTATTTCTGAAATTCAAACATAAAACTCGTAACATAGCATTGTTTAGGTGAAAGATAATGGATATAAGATGCAAATATGTGTTGGCTTTTTGGCCTTAATCTATGTTTTGATGATTTAATTAACCTAATCTTAATTATGATGATGTAGAGTAGCACACATATTGCATTGCATGTATATTGTATTGTGCTAACCTCTACAGGTGATCAAGACTCAAGAAAGAAGGAAATGAAGTCAAGACATGTAATTAAAGCTAAATCGAAGACATGTAATCTTGATTTATTTTGAGTCTTAGGAACATGTGTAAATTGAGCATACAAGAGTTAAAAACATATCAGAAACACAATAGGTTCCCTATAGAAGTCACACAAGAAATTTCACATCATTTGGACTTCATTAGATCACCCAAACCTTAGTCGGAAATCACTTATAAACTTAAACCCAGATTTCATGTGTGAACCGGTCGACCGAACCAGTTCTCAGTTCGACCGGTTTATAACAGACTCTCCACAGTGATTTTACCGAACTCTACCGGTCGACCGGTTCTACCTTTTCGGTCGACCGATCCCGGATTTTAATATGGCCGTTTTTCTTGTCGTATTCCTATAACGGTCGTATTCGTATAAAACAAACTTAACCCCAAAATACATTCGGTAACCGGTCGAACGAAGACCTTGTTTCGGTCGACCGGTTGAACACATTTTCAGAAACCAAATTCCCTGCTATCGGTCGACACATTTCTCGTTCGACCGATTGACCTTTGTCTCAACCGAATCCCCTTTTTCGGTCGACCGCTCCATACTTTGGTTCGACCGATTCACTTAAGTAGAGTTAAGTTCTAGCTCGTTTGTCCGACCGAATATTCTTTTGTTCGACCGTTCTCCTTGAAATCAAGTGAACGGTCGACCGGTTTAGTAGTTTCGGTCGACCGGTTCTGGACAGATTTGCAACCCGATTTTCTGCTTTGTGTATCTTGCACAAAACCCAATCAAATCTATCCCCAACGGCTAGAAAACCTTAGGAGCTTATAAATAGAGGATCAAGACTTGTTGTTAACACAACTCTCCAACTCCAATTGTCCCAATACATTAGAGAGAAACCTCAATCCTCAAAGCTCCCAATTCTACACTCTTTAAGCCTAAACTTCACACATTTGATCATATACTCATCCTACTCAAAGTGTGCTCAATTAGAGAGTGAATCCCACTCAGTTACAAGAGTTGTCAAAAGAAGCAAGGACTTCGGTGAAAGCCCGAAGTGTCCCTCTCGGATTGTGAGAGGAAGAATTCAAGCAAGCGAGGGTTGTTCGCGTTGCTTGTGGTGTAAAGGCGTTCTCTCCCGGCCCGGAACAGGGAGTGGTTAGTGAAGACGCAAGAGGAGCTCGAACGGGGATTCGAGAGGGGCTTGCAAGAGAGGACGTAGGCGCGGCCGAACCTCTGTAAATCCGACGCGTCTTTGTGTGGTTTGCATTGTCTTTCTCCACTTGCTTGTTTGTTTTAATTCCGCTGCATTTACTCGATTGCTTAAACAAGTAGGTGATTAGCTTAAAAAGTGATTAGTGGACCCATAACCCACACGATCCAACATTTGGTATCAGAGCCTTGTTAAGCTAAATTTCATTACTTTACCGTAATTTTAGCATGGCTTCAACATCTAATCACTTAGAGGGTTTATGCACCACAAGGCCTCCTTTGCTTAATGGGTCAAATTATGATTATTGGAAAAATAGAATGAAAATCTTTTTAATATCAAATGACCTTAAGTATTGGAAGTTTATTCAAAATCCATACATACCCCCAAATGAAGATGATTTAGATTCTCTATCTAGGGCTCAAATGAAAGAAATTGAAATGAATTCAAAAATTATGAATATTCTTTATTGTGGCCTTAATGAGGGAGAATACAATAGAATTAGGGGATGTGAAAGTGCAAATGAAATATGGCATAGGTTACAAATGCATCATGAGGGTGATAGCAAAACCAAAGAAACTAGGATAAGTCTCCTCATGCATAAATATGAAATATTTTCTATGCAAATCGGTGAGAACATAAGCGACATGAACACTCGCTTCACCGATATCACTAACTCTCTTTTGGTTCTTGGAAGAAGATTAAATGAAGGAGAGATGACAAGGAAATTCCTCCGGTCGTTAAGCCACGATTGGGAAGATAAAGTGGTTGCAATTGAAGAAGCACACGATCTTTCCCAACTCAAAATGGAGGAATTAATTGGAAACTTGATGGCTTATGAACTTCAAATCAATCATCGGAAGGAGAATGAAGCCACCAAGAAGATATCTACCTTGGCATTACATGCAAATCTTGATGAGCCAAGGAGAGTGGAAGAAGAGGACATTGAGGTCTTAGCCAAAGATTTCTTTAAATACCTCAAGAGAGATAAGGGAGAAAAGAATGAAAGAAGAGGTAGAAGAAGTGAGAAAAGAGAAAAAGAAAAAGAGAGGGAGGAGAGTGAAAATGAGAGGAGAGAAGGGGAGAAGAAAAAGGAGAGAAGGGAGAGGAGAAAAGAAAAGGAGAAAAGTAAGAGAAAAGAGAAGAGGTTGGAAGCTCACAAGGCTACTTGGGACGATTCATCGTCTTCATCGTCATCCAAATCAACCACACCTTCATCAACAAAGGAATATGCACATATGTGCTACATGGCAATTCAAGATGAAGGAAGTAAGGTATCCTCTAACTCTTACTCTAGTAGATCACATTCTTGCTCATCTAAATCATATGCAAGTGATAGTTCATGTTCTAAAGAAGAAACTTATTCTTATGATGAACTTCAAAATGCATTCCATGATTTAGTTAAACAATATGAGATCATATGTGATAAAAACAAGAATGCTAGAAAGTTAATCAAAGATCTTCAAAGCCAAATTGATACATGCATAAATGAGAAGAATGAGGTGATTGCTAAATTTGAAAAGAACGCATCAAATCTTGAAAAATTAAGAGCAACACCTATAGATTGTGATCAACTAAATCTTCAAGCTTCTAACTTGCAATTGAGAAAAGATTTAGAAAGATTCACTAATGGAACTCATATGCTTAACATGCTATTAGGTAGTCAAAGGCAATCTTTGCAAAAACATGGTTTAGGTTACAATTTTAAATTGAAAAACCATGTATCTCACACTACTCTAAATGGTAAGCATATGTTCATTAACCATAGTTCCTCAAGTGTGTGGGCACCCAAAACCAAAATGGTTTGGATCCCAAGAGCTAATGTTCAAGGACCCAAAGTAGGTTGGGTACCAAAATCTACACTTGTAGGTACTTGAGGAGGAGATTGGTGGTGACCGGGTGAGCCAAAGCGTCGAATTCGAACCCGGTTGCATCACCAAATCAAGATTGGAGCTATTCAAGATTCAAGTTTGGTATAAATTTCTATCTTTGAAATTTTCTGAAAATTAGCTCTAATCTAGTTTCACATGCTTAATTGACATATCATATAGTTCAATTCATTGAAAATCATTTATCCCTATTCATTGCAAATCATTTATCACATCCATTGATTCTAAATGTTAAATTTTAAATGGATGTTATAATAAGGCTTAAGTTGAAACTTAAATGAACTTAACTTGAATCATACTCATTGTTTCCATTTAGCCTTATTGATAGGGGGAGCTTAAATGTTATATCTTTTATTAGAGTAATGAAGTGCAAAATTTAGGGGGAGCAACTTCATTACAAGACATCCAAATTCTATGCTTAAAGTCTTAAATAATTATTATTTTTGATGGATGTCAAAGGGGGAGAGATAATTAAGGGGGTAACTTGGAATTTGGCATAAAATTTAATAAAAACTATGCACATCCATAGGGGGAGCATTAATATGCATAGTTTACATATACAAATTCCATGTATTTAGATAGAATTAAGATATAGGTTGCCATCATCAAAAAGGGGGAGATTGTTGGCTTTTTGGCCTTAATCTATGTTTTGATGATTTAATTAACCTAATCTTAATTATGATGATGTAGAGTAGCACACATATTGCATTGCATGTATATTGTATTGTGCTAACCTCTACAGGTGATCAAGACTCAAGAAAGAAGGAAATGAAGTCAAGACATGTAATTAAAGCTAAATCGAAGACATGTAATCTTGATTTATTTTGAGTCTTAGGAACATGTGTAAATTGAGCATACAAGAGTTAAAAACATATCACAAACACAATAGGTTCCCTATAGAAGTCACACAAGAAATTTCACATCATTTGGACTTCATTAGATCACCCAAACCTTAGTCGGAAATCACTTATAAACTTAAACCAAGATTTCATGTGTGAACCGGTCGACCGAACCAGTTCTCAGTTCGACCGGTTTATAACAGACTCTCCACAGTGATTTTACCGAACTCTACCGGTCGACCGGTTCTACCTTTTCGGTCGACCGATCCCGGATTTTAATATGGCCGTTTTTCTTGTCGTATTCCTATAACGGTCGTATTCGTATAAAACAAACTTAACCCCAAAATACATTCGGTAACCGGTCGAACGAAGACCTTGTTTCGGTCGACCGGTTGAACACATTTTCAGAAACCAAATTCCCTGCTATCGGTCGACACATTTCTCGTTCGACCGATTGACCTTTGTCTCAACCGAATCCCCTTTTTCGGTCGACCGCTCCATACTTTGGTTCGACCGATTCACTTAAGTAGAGTTAAGTTCTAGCTCGTTTGTCCGACCGAATATTCTTTTGTTCGACCGTTCTCCTTGAAATCAAGTGAACGGTCGACCGGTTTAGTAGTTTCGGTCGACCGGTTCTGGACAGATTTGCAACCCGATTTTCTGCTTTGTGTATCTTGCACAAAACCCAATCAAATCTATCCCCAACGGCTAGAAAACCTTAGGAGCTTATAAATAGAGGATCAAGACTTGTTGTTAACACAACTCTCCAACTCCAATTGTCCCAATACATTAGAGAGAAACCTCAATCCTCAAAGCTCCCAATTCTACACTCTTTAAGCCTAAACTTCACACATTTGATCATATACTCATCCTACTCAAAGTGTGCTCAATTAGAGAGTGAATCCCACTCAGTTACAAGAGTTGTCAAAAGAAGCAAGGACTTCGGTGAAAGCCCGAAGTGTCCCTCTCGGATTGTGAGAGGAAGAATTCAAGCAAGCGAGGGTTGTTCGCGTTGCTTGTGGTGTAAAGGCGTTCTCTCCCGGCCCGGAACAGGGAGTGGTTAGTGAAGACGCAAGAGGAGCTCGAACGGGGATTCGAGAGGGGCTTGCAAGAGAGGACGTAGGCGCGGCCGAACCTCTGTAAATCCGACGCGTCTTTGTGTGGTTTGCATTGTCTTTCTCCACTTGCTTGTTTGTTTTAATTCCGCTGCATTTACTCGATTGCTTAAACAAGTAGGTGATTAGCTTAAAAAGTGATTAGTGGACCCATAACCCACACGATCCAACATTTGGTATCAGAGCCTTGTTAAGCTAAATTTCATTACTTTACCGTAATTTTAGCATGGCTTCAACATCTAATCACTTAGAGGGTTTATGCACCACAAGGCCTCCTTTGCTTAATGGGTCAAATTATGATTATTGGAAAAATAGAATGAAAATCTTTTTAATATCAAATGACCTTAAGTATTGGAAGTTTATTCAAAATCCATACATACCCCCAAATGAAGATGATTTAGATTCTCTATCTAGGGCTCAAATGAAAGAAATTGAAATGAATTCAAAAATTATGAATATTCTTTATTGTGGCCTTAATGAGGGAGAATACAATAGAATTAGGGGATGTGAAAGTGCAAATGAAATATGGCATAGGTTACAAATGCATCATGAGGGTGATAGCAAAACCAAAGAAACTAGGATAAGTCTCCTCATGCATAAATATGAAATATTTTCTATGCAAATCGGTGAGAACATAAGCGACATGAACACTCGCTTCACCGATATCACTAACTCTCTTTTGGTTCTTGGAAGAAGATTAAATGAAGGAGAGATGACAAGGAAATTCCTCCGGTCGTTAAGCCACGATTGGGAAGATAAAGTGGTTGCAATTGAAGAAGCACACGATCTTTCCCAACTCAAAATGGAGGAATTAATTGGAAACTTGATGGCTTATGAACTTCAAATCAATCATCGGAAGGAGAATGAAGCCACCAAGAAGATATCTACCTTGGCATTACATGCAAATCTTGATGAGCCAAGGAGAGTGGAAGAAGAGGACATTGAGGTCTTAGCCAAAGATTTCTTTAAATACCTCAAGAGAGATAAGGGAGAAAAGAATGAAAGAAGAGGTAGAAGAAGTGAGAAAAGAGAAAAAGAAAAAGAGAGGGAGGAGAGTGAAAATGAGAGGAGAGAAGGGGAGAAGAAAAAGGAGAGAAGGGAGAGGAGAAAAGAAAAGGAGAAAAGTAAGAGAAAAGAGAAGAGGTTGGAAGCTCACAAGGCTACTTGGGACGATTCATCGTCTTCATCGTCATCCAAATCAACCACACCTTCATCAACAAAGGAATATGCACATATGTGCTACATGGCAATTCAAGATGAAGGAAGTAAGGTATCCTCTAACTCTTACTCTAGTAGATCACATTCTTGCTCATCTAAATCATATGCAAGTGATAGTTCATGTTCTAAAGAAGAAACTTATTCTTATGATGAACTTCAAAATGCATTCCATGATTTAGTTAAACAATATGAGATCATATGTGATAAAAACAAGAATGCTAGAAAGTTAATCAAAGATCTTCAAAGCCAAATTGATACATGCATAAATGAGAAGAATGAGGTGATTGCTAAATTTGAAAAGAACGCATCAAATCTTGAAAAATTAAGAGCAACACCTATAGATTGTGATCAACTAAATCTTCAAGCTTCTAACTTGCAATTGAGAAAAGATTTAGAAAGATTCACTAATGGAACTCATATGCTTAACATGCTATTAGGTAGTCAAAGGCAATCTTTGCAAAAACATGGTTTAGGTTACAATTTTAAATTGAAAAACCATGTATCTCACACTACTCTAAATGGTAAGCATATGTTCATTAACCATAGTTCCTCAAGTGTGTGGGCACCCAAAACCAAAATGGTTTGGATCCCAAGAGCTAATGTTCAAGGACCCAAAGTAGGTTGGGTACCAAAATCTACACTTGTAGGTACTTGAGGAGGAGATTGGTGGTGACCGGGTGAGCCAAAGCGTCGAATTCGAACCCGGTTGCATCACCAAATCAAGATTGGAGCTATTCAAGATTCAAGTTTGGTATAAATTTCTATCTTTGAAATTTTCTGAAAATTAGCTCTAATCTAGTTTCACATGCTTAATTGACATATCATATAGTTCAATTCATTGAAAATCATTTATCCCTATTCATTGCAAATCATTTATCACATCCATTGATTCTAAATGTTAAATTTTAAATGGATGTTATAATAAGGCTTAAGTTGAAACTTAAATGAACTTAACTTGAATCATACTCATTGTTTCCATTTAGCCTTATTGATAGGGGGAGCTTAAATGTTATATCTTTTATTAGAGTAATGAAGTGCAAAATTTAGGGGGAGCAACTTCATTACAAGACATCCAAATTCTATGCTTAAAGTCTTAAATAATTATTATTTTTGATGGATGTCAAAGGGGGAGAGGTAATTAAGGGGGTAACTTGGAATTTGGCATAAAATTTAATAAAAACTATGCACATCCATAGGGGGAGCATTAATATGCATAGTTTACATATACAAATTCCATGTATTTAGATAGAATTAAGATATAGGTTGCCATCATCAAAAAGGGGGAGATTGTTGGCTTTTTGGCCTTAATCTATGTTTTGATGATTTAATTAACCTAATCTTAATTATGATGATGTAGAGTAGCACACATATTGCATTGCATGTATATTGTATTGTGCTAACCTCTATAGGTGATCAAGACTCAAGAAAGAAGGAAATGAAGTCAAGACATGTAATTAAAGCTAAATCGAAGACATGTAATCTTGATTTATTTTGAGTCTTAGGAACATGTGTAAATTGAGCATACAAGAGTTAAAAACATATCACAAACACAATAGGTTCCCTATAGAAGTCACACAAGAAATTTCACATCATTTGGACTTCATTAGATCACCCAAACCTTAGTCGGAAATCACTTATAAACTTAAACCCAGATTTCATGTGTGAACCGGTCGACCGAACCAGTTCTCAGTTCGACCGGTTTATAACAGACTCTCCACAGTGATTTTACCGAACTCTACCGGTCGACCGGTTCTACCTTTTCGGTCGACCGATCCCGGATTTTAATATGGCCGTTTTTCTTGTCGTATTCCTATAACGGTCGTATTCGTATAAAACAAACTTAACCCCAAAATACATTCGGTAACCGGTCGAACGAAGACCTTGTTTCGGTCGACCGGTTGAACACATTTTCAGAAACCAAATTCCCTGCTATCGGTCGACACATTTCTCGTTCGACCGATTGACCTTTGTCTCAACCGAATCCCCTTTTTCGGTCGACCGCTCCATACTTTGGTTCGACCGATTCACTTAAGTAGAGTTAAGTTCTAGCTCGTTTGTCCGACCGAATATTCTTTTGTTCGACCGTTCTCCTTGAAATCAAGTGAACGGTCGACCGGTTTAGTAGTTTCGGTCGACCGGTTCTGGACAGATTTGCAACCCGATTTTCTGCTTTGTGTATCTTGCACAAAACCCAATCAAATCTATCCCCAACGGCTAGAAAACCTTAGGAGCTTATAAATAGAGGATCAAGACTTGTTGTTAACACAACTCTCCAACTCCAATTGTCCCAATACATTAGAGAGAAACCTCAATCCTCAAAGCTCCCAATTCTACACTCTTTAAGCCTAAACTTCACACATTTGATCATATACTCATCCTACTCAAAGTGTGCTCAATTAGAGAGTGAATCCCACTCAGTTACAAGAGTTGTCAAAAGAAGCAAGGACTTCGGTGAAAGCCCGAAGTGTCCCTCTCGGATTGTGAGAGGAAGAATTCAAGCAAGCGAGGGTTGTTCGCGTTGCTTGTGGTGTAAAGGCGTTCTCTCCCGGCCCGGAACAGGGAGTGGTTAGTGAAGACGTAGGCGGAGCTCGCGGAGTCGAGCGGAGTCTACAAGAGAGGACTAGGACCCGGGTGGGGTGCCGAACCTCTATAAAAACGCCGAGTCTCTTTGTGGTTTGCATTTTCTGTTAATTTCCCTACTTGTTTTTAAATTTGTTTCCGCTGCATTTATTGTTTGATTAGTTAGGGATTAGCTTAATAGTGATTAGTGGACCCATAACACACACGATCCTACAATATGAGCATAAAATGATGTCAATAACGAAACACTAACTAACTTGAGCTTATTGTATGCCTTCAACACCACACTTATTTCATGTGCACACACACTCCACCCCTTAGGGGTTTTCATTCCTGAGTTTTATCTCCTTTCATTAGTTGCCTAGTTTAGTTTGTTTTGTGATTTCATTTCAGCCTTCCTAGTTTACTAGTTTAGATTAGTGTAGTTAGTGTAATTAATCTTTCTCTCCTTTCTTTACCACTCGCTTTCGCACAAACCAAACGTCGACACACCTCCCAGTGGACGACCCGTATTTGCCACCGTTTCAACGCAGTCGTGCACTTGCGGTTTAAATAAAACGATCAATCAAGTTCTTGAAGCTCTTATGAGGAAATATTTGTTCACCCACAAGCTTGCGACCCCATACCATCCAAAAACTAGTGGGCAGGTCAAAATCTCTAACCGTCAATTAAAGTAAATTTTTGAGAAGACGGTTAGTTCCTCGAGGAAGGATTGCTCTACTAAGTTGAATGACGCGTTGTGGGCCTTCCGCACCGCGTACAAGACCAATTTGGGTATGTCCCCATATCGGGTAGTGTACGGCAAGGCTTGCCACCTACCCGTCGAGCTTGAGCATCGTGCTTTCTGGATGATTGATTGACATCATTTCATGCTTATATTTGTATCTCATATCCATTATCTTACACCTAAGCAATGCTACATTATGAGTTTTATGTTTGAATTTCAGAAATAAAGAGGTTTGAAGAGAAGAGCCATGAAAGGACCCAAAAGCAGGAAAAATGACTTAATTGTGAGACCTGGGGACTGAGATGCAAGGGAGAAGGACCTGAACGTAAGACCGAAGGACCTAAGAGAAAAATAGAAAACTTCACACCATCATGGGGAGTATTTTGACAATTCGATTCGGGTCGGAGCTCCAATAAACGAAGTAGATGCATTCAAGACCAACAAATACATCAACACAAGCCCACAACAAAAATGAGCCCGATCCAGAACTAATAGACCGCCAATTGGCGGTCTGTTTGGCTCCGGATCCGCTCATATTTGGCGGGCACGGGTATTAGTGTATTATTAGTCTATTTTTTGTATTTGTTTAGTCCCACATCGGGGGATTGTCCCGGATTAGCTTTTTCCATGCTTATAAATAGAACTCTTCACCTTCCATTGTACATATGTCTCTCTTGGTGGCCTTCTTTCCTACTAAGAGTGAAGCCTTGAAGCAAAACTCTGGTGGAGGAAGGGATGCTTGTATTGAGTGAGTTAATAATAGATGTTTTCCCTTTAATTGTGTTGTTTCTCTCTTAGTTTAATTTCCTTTCATATGCATGCTTGCTTGTTTGTTTTGTTTTATGCTTCTTTAATATTTCTTGCTTGATTAGTGTAGTTTCATTTCAGTATAATGCTTCATTTTGTTAGAGTAGTTAGTTTAAATATGTGTGAGTAGTTCCATCCCCATTTGGGGGGTGGAGAAATATGTGATATGATCATGTAGTGTATTAAGTATGTGTTATCTTAATACCTTGAGCTTTATATGATTTCCATAACCATCTAATGGGTTTTCACTCTTATCTTTGATATGCTAATGTTGTTGAATGACACTTAGCTTATGCTTTGATTAGTGGACCTATTTTATGGGGAATGATAAGGTTAGGATATGAATGGAATTAATATTGGAAACACAATTTGTAGTGTATGTACTCTTGTTGCATTTACCTTAGTTAATGCCTTGTATGTTTTAATGATATTGGGTTATCTTAATTCATGTGGAGGCATAGTAGGGTCTAGTCTTTATACATGAGTTCATTTAGCTTCATTCAAATTATTGTCTTGTATGTTTTAATGATGTAGTCTTATCTTAATTCATGTGGAGGCAAAGCTGGATGTAGTTTTATGATTTCATACACTACATGTTGTGAGGAGCCTAATTGGACACACACGCACACACATCTATCTATTCACATTATTTCTCTACCCCCTATGGGGTTTAGTTTTATTGCTTCTCTTCCTTTCCGTTTTGCATTGTAGTGTAGTTTAGTGTAATCAACCTCTCTCTCCTTTCTTTACCACTCGCCTTCACACAAACGAATAGTGACACCTCCCAGTGGACGACTCGAATTTGCCACCGCTTCAACATGGCCGTGGACTTGCGGTTTAAAATAAAACGAATCAATCAAGTTTTTGGCGCCATTGCCGGGGAGGCGCTCTGTCCAGACTTTCGTTTGGACGATTCGAGTGGTTTTAATTTTTAGTTTTTAGTTTTTGTGTGTTTCAGGTATTCTGAGGATCAAGGGGAAGCGAGTGGAGGAATTTGAGAGCCAATAACGCAAAACGGACCACCAATTGGCGGCCTGATCAACCTCATTTTCTCTCAGTTTTGTTCTGGTTGCTTGTTGGTTCATTTTAGTTATCGGGGAGTACCATTTTGCATGTTGTGACTTTTAGTTTGCTCCCAGATTTAATTTCAATCCCCTTTAATCAACTTGGACCATAAAACTCAAAGCAAAAGATTAGACTTCTTGCCATCTAGGTCATGCATCATGTGTAGACCTTGCATGCATTTGTCTTTTCCTTGCTTTACATTTTTGTGCACCCAAATCTCTCATTCATGCATCTTTTGATCATGCATTAGTTAGTAAGGTGTATCGGGACAAGAGTGAGTTGAGCGTTTGATTGGAGTGATTGATTACTTGATTTAAGCTCAAAACGCTACTAAGGAGGGGATGTCCCATAAAAGATAAGGTAGGGGATTTTATCACCTTTTCCTTGGCCCCAAAAATCACGCTTAATCAAAGCCTTAATTCTAAAAGCAAGTAGACATTGGCCCTAAGGATTTTGGACGCACTAGGAGAGTGATCTAGTTGAGAACGTCATGGCCTGATCGGCGTTGCCTACCTTGTCGATAGTAGGAGGTGCTGGATCTTCGGATCTGGTATCACTTGCTGGTCATTGTGGTCTTCGTTGTAGGGAGGTGAGGAGTTTCGAGACTAGTGACCTGAAAGTTAGGCGTCGTCTAGCCTAAGGACCCATTGCCTTACATTGTTTGAGTCGTGCTTGCTAGATTAGGCTTCTACCCTCTCCCGTTACCCACGCTAGCTTTGGGGATTCTTCCCTTCTCCTCTGAGTCATATTCTTCTCACATTCTTCTACGTTATAGTTGTGGGTTTGTTCGGAATAAGTTGTGTGTATGTTCGGATTAAGTTGTCTGTCTGTTCGGATTAAGTTGTGTGTATGTTCGGATTAAGTTGTCTATCTGTTCGGAATATGTTGTGTGTCTGTTCGGAATATGTTGTGGGTCTGTTTTGAATAAGTTGTTTGACTGTTCGGATTAAGTTGTCTGTCTATTCAGATTAAGTTGTTTGACTGTTCGGATTATGGTGTGCATCTGTTCGGATTAAGTTGTGTGTCTGTTCGGTTTATGGTGTGCATCTGTTCGGTTTAAGATGTTTGACTGTTCGGAATAAGTTGTGTGTCTTTTCGGATTAAGTTGTGTTTCTGTTCGGAATATGTTGTGGGTCTGTTCGGATTAAATTATGTGTTTGTTCGGATTAAGTTGTCTGTCTGTTCGGATTATGTTGTGTGTCTGTTCAAAATATGTTGTGGGTTTGTTCGGAATAAGTTGTGTATGTTCGAATTAAGTTGTGTGTATGTTCGGATTAAGTTGTGTGTATGTTCGGATTATGTTGTCTATGTGTTCGGAATATGTTGTGTGTCTGTTCAGAATATGTTGTGGGTCTGTTTTGAATAAGTTGTTTGACAGTTCGGATTAAGTTGTCTGTCTATTCGGATTAAGTTGTTTGACTGTTCGGATTATGGTGTGCATCTGTTCAGATTAAGTTGTGTGTCTGTTCGGTTTATGGTGTGCATCTGTTCGGTTTAAGATGTTTGACTGTTCGGAATAAGTTGTGTGTCTTTTCGGATTAAGTTGTGTTTCTGTTCGGAATATGTTGTGGGTCTGTTCAGATTAAGTTGTGTCTGTTCGGAATAAGTTGTCTGTCTGTTCGAATTATGTTGTGTGTCTGTTCGGAATATGTTGTGGGTCTGTTCGGAATAAGTTGTGTTTCTGTTCGGATTAAGTTGTATGTCTGTTCGGATTAAGTTGTGTGTATGTTCGGATTAAGTTGTGTGTCTGTTCGGATTATGTTGTGTTTCTGTTCGGAATATGTTGTGGGTCTGTTCGGAATAAGTTGTGTTTCTGTTTGGATTAAGTTGTATGTCTGTTCGGATTAAGTTGTGTGTATGTTCGGATTAAGTTGTCTGTCTGTTCAGAATATGTTGTGGGTCTGTTCGGAATAAGTTGTGTGTATGTTCGGATTAAGTTGTCTGTCTGTTCGGAATATGTTGTGTGTATGTTCGGATTAAGTTGTTTGACTGTTCGGATTATGGTGTGCATCTGTTCGGATTAAGTTTTGTGTCTGTTCAGTTTATGGTGTGCATCTGTTCGGTTTAAGATGTTTGACTGTTCGGAATAAGTTGTGTGTCTTTTCGGATTAAGTTGTGTTTCTGTTCGGAATATGTTGTGGGTTTGTTCGGATTAAGTTGTGTTTGTTCGGATTATGTTGTCTGTCTGTTCGAATTATGTTGTGTGTCTATTCGGAATATGTTGTGGGTCTGTTCGGAATAAGTTGTGTTTCTGTTCGGATTAAGTTGTCTGTCTGTTCGGATTAAGTTGTGTGTATGTTCGGATTAAGTTGTCTGTCTGTTCGGAATATGTTGTGTGTCTGTTATGAATATGTTGTGGGTCTGTTTGGAATAAGTTGTGTGTATGTTCGGATTAAGTTGTCTGTCTGTTAGGAATATGTTGTTTGTCTGTTCAGAATATGTTGTGGGTCTGTTTGGATTAAGTTGTCTGTATGTTCGGATTAAGTTGTCTGTCTGTTCAGAATAAGTTGTGTGTATGTTCGGTTTAAGTTGTGTGTCTGTTCGGAATAAGTTGTATGTGTGTGTTCGGATTAAGTTGTCTGTCTGTTCGGAATATGTTGTTTGTTTGTTCGAATTATGTTGTCTATCTGTTCGGAATAAGTTGTGTTTCTGTTCGGAATATGTTGTGGGTCTGTTCGGATTAAGTTGTGTGTCTGTTCGGTTTATGGTGTGCATCTGTTCGGTTTAAGATGTTTGACTGTTCGGAATAAGTTGTGTGTCTTTTCGGATTAAGTTGTGTTTCTGTTCGGAATATGTTGTGGGTCTGTTCAGATTAAGTTGTGTCTGTTCGGAATAAGTTGTCTGTCTGTTCGAATTATGTTGTGTGTCTGTTCGGAATATGTTGTGGGTCTGTTCGGAATAAGTTGTGTTTCTGTTCGGATTAAGTTGTATGTCTGTTCGGATTAAGTTGTGTGTATGTTCGGATTAAGTTGTGTGTCTGTTCGGATTATGTTGTGTTTCTGTTCGGAATATGTTGTGGGTCTGTTCGGAATAAGTTGTGTTTCTGTTTGGATTAAGTTGTATGTCTGTTCGGATTAAGTTGTGTGTATGTTCGGATTAAGTTGTCTGTCTGTTCAGAATATGTTGTGGGTCTGTTCGGAATAAGTTGTGTGTATGTTCGGATTAAGTTGTCTGTCTGTTCGGAATATGTTGTGTGTATGTTCGGATTAAGTTGTTTGACTGTTCGGATTATGGTGTGCATCTGTTCGGATTAAGTTGTGTGTCTGTTCAGTTTATGGTGTGCATCTGTTCGGTTTAAGATGTTTGACTGTTCGGAATAAGTTGTGTGTCTTTTCGGATTAAGTTGTGTTTCTGTTCGGAATATGTTGTGGGTTTGTTCGGATTAAGTTGTGTTTGTTCGGATTATGTTGTCTGTCTTTTCGGATTAAGTTGTGTTTCTGTTCGGAATATGTTGTGGGTCTGTTCGGATTAAATTATGTGTTTGTTCGGATTAAGTTGTCTGTCTGTTCGGATTATGTTGTGTGTCTGTTCAAAATATGTTGTGGGTTTGTTCGGAATAAGTTGTGTGTATGTTCGAATTAAGTTGTGTGTATGTTCGGATTAAGTTGTGTGTATGTTCGGATTATGTTGTCTATGTGTTCGGAATATGTTGTGTGTCTGTTCAGAATATGTTGTGGGTCTGTTTTGAATAAGTTGTTTGACAGTTCGGATTAAGTTGTCTGTCTATTCGGATTAAGTTGTTTGACTGTTCGGATTATGGTGTGCATCTGTTCAGATTAAGTTGTGTGTCTGTTCGGTTTATGGTGTGCATCTGTTCGGTTTAAGATGTTTGACTGTTCGGAATAAGTTGTGTGTCTTTTCGGATTAAGTTGTGTTTCTGTTCGGAATATGTTGTGGGTCTGTTCAGATTAAGTTGTGTCTGTTCGGAATAAGTTGTCTGTCTGTTCGAATTATGTTGTGTGTCTGTTCGGAATATGTTGTGGGTCTGTTCGGAATAAGTTGTGTTTCTGTTCGGATTAAGTTGTATGTCTGTTCGGATTAAGTTGTGTGTATGTTCGGATTAAGTTGTGTGTCTGTTCGGATTATGTTGTGTTTCTGTTCGGAATATGTTGTGGGTCTGTTCGGAATAAGTTGTGTTTCTGTTTGGATTAAGTTGTATGTCTGTTCGGATTAAGTTGTGTGTATGTTCGGATTAAGTTGTCTGTCTGTTCAGAATATGTTGTGGGTCTGTTCGGAATAAGTTGTGTGTATGTTCGGATTAAGTTGTCTGTCTGTTCGGAATATGTTGTGTGTATGTTCGGATTAAGTTGTTTGACTGTTCGGATTATGGTGTGCATCTGTTCGGATTAAGTTGTGTGTCTGTTCAGTTTATGGTGTGCATCTGTTCGGTTTAAGATGTTTGACTGTTCGGAATAAGTTGTGTGTCTTTTCGGATTAAGTTGTGTTTCTGTTCGGAATATGTTGTGGGTTTGTTCGGATTAAGTTGTGTTTGTTCGGATTATGTTGTCTGTCTGTTCGAATTATGTTGTGTGTCTGTTCGGAATATGTTGTGGGTCTGTTCGGAATAAGTTGTGTTTCTGTTCGGATTAAGTTGTCTGTCTGTTCGGATTAAGTTGTGTGTATGTTCGGATTAAGTTGTCTGTCTGTTCGGAATATGTTGTGTGTCTGTTATGAATATGTTGTGGGTCTGTTTGGAATAAGTTGTGTGTATGTTCGGATTAAGTTGTCTGTCTGTTCGGAATATGTTGTTTGTCTGTTCAGAATATGTTGTGGGTCTGTTTGGATTAAGTTGTCTGTCTGTTCGGATTAAGTTGTCTGTCTGTTCAGAATAAGTTGTGTGTATGTTCGGTTTAAGTTGTGTGTCTGTTCGGAATAAGTTGTATGTGTGTGTTCAGATTAAGTTGTCTGTCTGTTCGGAATATGTTGTTTGTTTGTTCAAATTATGTTGTCTATCTGTTCGGAATAAGTTGTGTTTCTGTTCGGAATATGTTGTGGGTCTGTTCGGATTAAGTTGTGTGTCTGTTCGGAATAAGTTGTGTTTCTGTTCGGAATAAGTTGTGTGTCTGTTCGGTTTAAGTTGTGTGTATGTTCGGATTAAGTTGTGTGTCTGTTCGAAATAAGTTATGTGTATGTTCGGAATATGTTGTTTGTCTGTTCGGAATATGTTGTGTGTCTGTTCGGTTTAAGTTGTGTGTATGTTCGGATTAAGTTGTTTGTCTGTTCGGAATAAGTTATGTGTATGTTCGGAATAAGTTGTGTTTCTGTTCGGAATATGTTGTGGGTCTGTTCAGATTAAGTTGTGTGTCTGTTCGGAATAAGTTGTGTTTCTGTTCGGAATAAGTTGTCTGGGAAGAGTTTGTAATTTGTACATATAAAAAATACAAGACTTTAAAAATAACCAAAATAAAGAGTTTGTAATTTGTACATGTAAACAAATAAACACTAAAAGTTGTGTGTCTGTTCAGATCTGCACACACGATCGGCGGTCCCTAAGTAACATGACCGCTAATTAACCCCTGATACAGTGGATGTTATTGGTGTCGTTCTCCTTCGTCGGGTCAAGTTTTAGCATTAGGCACCTTATCCAGTATAAAACATAGGCACCGCAATCGTTGCTCCCCGGTGGTTGTTGTTGGCTATTTTTCCTGAGCATTCTCAAGGGCCAGTCGACCTTTAGTAGATCCCTCCAGTATTCAGCCACATCCGTTGCTGCGCATTCATGTACGCCTATGGTCTGCTCTGGATCTTCACCTTGCTCTAGCTCCCTAGAGATACTGTTGAACGCCAAAATCTCCTTCGACGGGCCGTGGACAACCACCAGAGTCCAATGACCTGCAGACCAGCATGGTTGTGCGATTACGGACTCTATTGGAGACGCACCTTCTATTTTAGGGAGGATAAAATCATCAATTGCTCTGCCTTGGCCACCCAAAATTCGCCCTGACTCGAATGTTGATATGCATATAACTTTTTGTGTTGGGCGTCTTTCTTCGAGAACCGAAAGCATAGCGTCGATAGTTTGGGAGGTAATATCCATCCCAGACGTTATAAGTTCCTTGAGGTCGGTGCGTGTTAAACTGCACATATCGCCTCTCCAGATGACCTCTCTATTGTCCTTGTTGGCTGCGGTCAAGTTCAATATCATGTTGACCTCATCAGCTGACAACGTTCCCATTGCAGCCATGTCAACATCAGGCATGTTCCCTCCTAAGTGGACAGCCAACCTTTAATTCTCCTTTTTCCCTTTTTTTCTTTAGGCTCTTTTGAGCCACTCTCTCTTTTCTCTTTTGCTCTTCTTCCACCTTCTTCTTCTTGCCCCGCTGTTCATCTTCCTTCCTCTGCTGCTCCACGATGGCCGTCGAGCGTTGTCTTTTCACGCCCCAGTTTGGTTTCTAGGGCTTGCTCTCTTGTTCCTTTTCCTCGTCTTTATTCTTCTCTTCCTTCTTCCTCCCCTCCTCCCTCTTCTTCTCTTCCTCCTTCTCCACTCTCTTCCTCTCTTCTTCCTTCTTCCTCTCTTCTTCCCTCTTCTTCTCCTCCCCTCTCTTCTTCTCTTCATCCTTCTCCAATCTCTTTCTCTCTTCTTCCTTCTTCCTTCTTTCCGTCCAACTTCTCATTCGTGGAAAAACTCCAGTTCTGGGCTCCCCCAATTTGAATTTCTCACAAAGCCACACCTTCAAATGGAAAAAATCAACTGTTTAGAACGACTCAACAGACATACGTTCATATTCTAAATAGACACAACTTAATCCAAACAGACAGACAACTTAATCCGAACAGACACACAACTTAATCCGAACAGACAGATACTTATTCCGAACAGACACACAACATATTCCGAACAGACACTCAACATATTCCGAACAGACAGACAACTTATTTCGAACAGACGGACAACTTAATCCGAACAGACAGACAACTTATCCGAACAGACCCACAACATATTACGAACAGAAACACAACTTAATCCGAACAGCCACACAACTTATTGATTGACATCATTTCATGCTCATATTTGTATCTTATATCCATTATCTTACACCTAAGCAATGCTACGTGACGAGTTTTATGTTTAGTTTTCAGGAATAAAGAGGTTTGAAGAGAAGAGCCATGAAAGGACCCAAAAGCTGGGAAAAAGGACTGAATGGTGAGATCTAGGGACCAAGATGCAAGGGAGAAGGACCTGAATGTAAGACAGAAGGACCTAAGAGCAAAACAGAATACTCCACACCATCATGGGGAGTATTTTACCAATTCTATTCGGGTCGGAGCTCCAACAAGTCGAGTAACCGCATTAAAGACCAACAATACCAGAAAGCAAAGCCCACAACAAATTCCAACACGATCCGACAATTTTGGACCGCCAATTGGCGGTCTTGGACCGCTAATTGGCGGTCCATATTGCTCAGGATCCGTCGAAATTTCTCCTGGACTTGTATTAATGTTCGTTTAGGCTATTTTTGGTATTGGTTTAGTCCCACATCGGGGGATTGTCCCCGATTAGCTTTTTCCATGCTTATAAATAGAACTCTTCACCTTCCATTGTAATTACCCATTGTTTGGTGGCATTCTCTCTACTAAGGAGTGAGCCTTGAAGCAATAACTCAAGGTGGAGAAGGATGCTACCTTCAATGTGAGTCATTGTTAATAAAAGTTTATTTGTTTCTTTTAATCTTGTTTTGTTATGTTGCTTGTTTTGTGTGGGTTGCTTTACTTTGTTTAATTTCTTGTTTAGTAATTTTAGTATCTTAGTTAAATGTTTTCTTTACTTAGTCTAATCAGTAGTGTAATGAGTAGTGAGTAGTTCCATCCCCATTTGGGGGGTGGAGAAATATGTGATATAATAATGTAGTGTATTAAGTGTGTGTTATTTTTATCCCTTGAGCTTTATATGATTTCCATAACCATCTAATGGGTCTCCACTCTTATCTTTGATATGCTAATGCTCTTGAATGAAGCTTAGCTTATGCTTTGATTAGTGGACCTATTTTATGGGGAATGATAAGGTTAGGATATGGATGAAGTAATTGTTGGTAACACAAATTGTAGTGTATGTGCTCTTGTTGCCTTTACCTTAGCTAATGTCTTGTATGTTTTAATGATGTAGTGAAATCTTAATTCATGTAGAGGCATAGTAGGGTATAGTCTTTATACTTGAGTTCATGTAGCTTCATTCCAATTATTGTCTTGTATGTTTTAATGATGTAGTCTTATCTTAATTCATGTAGAGGCAAAGTTGGATGTAGTTTTATGATTTCATGCACTACATGTTGTGAGGAGCTTAATTGAACACACACACACACACATCTTTATGTTCACATCAGTTCTCTACCCCCTTTGGGGTTTAGTTTTATTGCTTATCTTCATTTCCTTTGCATTTTATTTCAGCTTTGTAGTTTAGATTAGTGTAATACATCTTTCTCCCTTCTTTTTACCTCTCGCCTTCGAATAAACCAAGTGTCGACACACCTCCCAGTGGACGACCCGTATTTGCCACCGCTTCAACGCGGCCGTGCACTTGCGGTTAAATATAAAACGAGATCAATCAAGTTTTTGGCGCCGTTGCCGGGGAGGTGCTCTGTCCAGACATTGGTTTGGACGATTCGAGGGGTTTTTAATTTTTTGTTTTCAGTTTTTCTTAGTTTCAGGGAACCATCAGAACAAGGGGAGGCTACTGGAGAAATTTGGGGAACAGAAGAGCTAAACAGACCGCCAATCAGCGGTTGAAGACCGCCAATTGGCGGCCTTGTGAGAGTTTCTGGCCTTCAAATTTTTACTGTTAGTTAGTGTTGTAATTTGTGTTATCTGGGAGCCCAATTTTGCATGCTGTGACTTCTTATTTGCTCCCAAATCATTAATCACTCCCCCTTTAATCAACTTGGACCATAAAACTCAAAGCAAAAGATTAGACTTCTTGCCATCTAGGTCATGCACCATTGGTAGACCTTGCATGCATTTGTCTTTTCTTTGCTTTACATTTTGTCGTTGATTGCTGGCGTGAGGTACGTGCACCCACATCCCTCATTCATGCATGTTTCTTTCATGCATCAGTTAGTAAGGTGCATCGGGACAAGAGTGAGAGAGCGTTTGATTGGAGCGATTGATTGCTAGATCTAGGATCAAATCGCTACTAAGGAGGGGCTGTCCCATAAAAGATAAGGTGGGGGATTTCATCACCCTTTCCTTGGCCCCAAAAATCACTCTTAATAAAGCCTTAACTAAAAGCAAGTAGACATTGGCCCTAAGGAATTCAGACGCACTAGGAGAGTAATCTAGTCGAGACCGTCATGACCTGATCGGCGTTGCCTACCTTGTCGATAGTAGGAGGTACTGGATCTCCGGATCTGGTATCACTTGCTGGGCATTGTGGTCCTCGTTGTAGGGAGGTGAGGCATGTCGAGGCTAGTGACCTCGAAGTTAGGCGTCGTCTAGCTTAAGGACCCGTTGCCTTACTTTGTTTGAGCCGTGCTTGCTAGTTAGGCTTCTACCTTCACCCTGTACCCTCGCTAGCTCTAGGGATTCTTCCCTTCTCCTCTGAGTCATCTTCTTCTCACCTTGTTCTACGTTATAGTCTCCTCCCCTTTACACTCTCTGTTAGCGTTTTAGGGTCGAGTCGAGCACTTTTTGCGAGCTTAGCCTCGTGGTGGTGAGAGTGATCGACTCGAGAGTTTTTTTGAGATGGATGGTTACATGGGCGACCATCCATATCATTGTTGGGACCAGGACGATTCTCCCTGGTACTCCGGACCCATGCAACCTGGGGTGGCTCAGACTAACACCCCGTATGGTTGGGATGATCGCAATTTTGTGACTGAGCAGTCTTCATATTGGGGTAACATGAGAGAGGCACCGACTGCTAGACCACAATCTAGTTATGCCGGATCATATGCTGGTCAACAAACTGAGACATTACAACAAACTTTGGCCTCTTTCATGCGTATGGCAGACGACATGAGTGCCCCGGTGGCTCCAGTAGCCGTACCGTGCGACTGTTGTGGGTTGAGTGGTCATGTTATTGGGGAATGTCCTTATGTTCCCCCTGAGCCTGAGTATGAGCACACATTTTCCCAAAATGCTCATTATGACCATTACGCATCCGCGTACAACCCGAGAGTGATGGATTCATGGGGAGACAAATCTTATCCAAATTCTTATACTTCATATTCACTCCAGTATCCTCCTCCCGAATACCCAGAATTCTACCAACACCCCACTCCAAATCATTGGACTCATTCTCAGCCCATCAACACCCAACCCCAAAATTTCCCAAGCTCTGACTTGGACCCCATCGTTGACCGCATACCTGATTCCTTGAAACAAACTCTCCAAACATTCATGGAAACCACACAAAATTTATTGAAGTCCAACTTGAATTCCTTGCAAACCATGGAAATGCAAGTGAGCCAGATGACACAGCAATTCCATGAACGTGAGGAGGGTAACTTTTCTTGTCAACATGAGGATTCATCTTTTGATATCGAACCACCACCACATCCACAAATTCAAAGCACAATCTTTCAAAGTCAAACTCCTAGTCAGTCTGAGGGACTTGGGGTTTCAATTCACGATCACTTAGTGGAGGATTCGATTCAAATTGAGAATAACTTGGACCAGTTTCATTATGAGTCGGCACATGATTGTGCCTTATCTTTTTGTCCCGTGGCCCTTGAGCCACATGATCTTCATGTTGTGCCTCTTAAGGACTCACCTCTGGTGGAGCAAGAGCTCCCTAGTACCCTCGATTTCAAACAACCTGATGAGAGTTTGCCTCTCACTATTGTTCCTGATCATCTTGGAAATGATGGAACATCAAACAACTACATTGCTCATGAGGGTATTAGGAGTTCCTTGGAGGATACTTTGGGTATGAGACCCACTTCCTGTTCTCCTGGTGAGTTGGACATGCATAACGAGGTGCTTGACCTCGTTCCGACCCACCAGCCTGTTGGTTGGAGAGTTTGGATTGATGATCATAACTTCAGTTCCGCAACGGGAGATATTTTTCTTCCGTTGCCCCTTATTTCCCAAACTCTCGAGAGGTTCAAGCTCTTTCAGTTTGATCCTTTGAATGAGACGCCTTTGCGTCCAATTCATGAACCTCTCATTTCATCTGGTGCTCTTTGTGAAGGGGGCCCACGCATGCGTATTCTGGCCCCGCGTGGTGTCATGTTCCCTTTCCAAGTGCATTGACCCACTCTTGAGGTTCCCATTTGATGTCTTTTGACAAATGAAGATGGGAACTTATGTTTGTACATAGTTATATAAAAAAAAAGAAAAAAAGAAAAAAAAAAGAAAAAAAAAGAAAAAGTACAATAAAAGACTCCTTCAGTGAGCATTGATTGTTGTGAGCCCCAACCCTTGTGTATTTGGGCTCCATTTCTTTCACGTATTTGTATCCCTTCTTTAGCATCTCACAGGTTTTGAGGGAATTCGGGTTATGTCCATCAACATGACCTTGCACTTCCCTTTGTACTTCATGTTGGTGAGATATCTCCTTTTTATGCATCAATCCATGTAGTATCTTGCTTGCATTCATTGAGGACAATGCATGAAGTAGGTGTGGGGGGGTGTTTTACGTGTGTACATAGTCGAGTCTTTTTCCTTTGATTTTGTTTTCTTTTGTTTGCATTGTTAGGGTCATGATAGTGTGCTGCATTTAATATCGATATATCTGCTTGCCATGATCCTTGGGTGACTTGTCTTCTTTTGCTTGCCTAGTGCTTCAAAATTTTCACATTTCTTTCAAAATCTTCATGTGTTTGCGAAAGAAAATGTTTTGTGGGTTTTGCGTGTGTTTAGCATGTGCAAAACCGTTGAGAGGTAAAGTAAAAAGAAAGCTCCCAAAATTGTCTTGAACTTGATGCATTAGGATATCTAGTACGTGGCTTTAGGATTTATCGAGTCGTTAGAATGCACCCCAGTTTTCCCTTGGGGGTGAGTAATCATAGGGTTTCAGTGCTCAAACATTTAATGAAGTCCACCCTGAACCTAGTGAGTCAATAATTCGTGTCTGTTAACTTAAGGAAGTTTGTTGTAGTCAAGGACCCTCTAAATCCTGTTGTGAGACATTAGTGTAGGGGTTTTGGTTCATGTGTAGATAAGAAATAAGTGAGTAGGTGTTCTCTCTTCTCGCACGGCTCCTATCACTCGGGAAAGTAGGTCTGAGGGGACTTTGTGCCTGGTGCTTTCGAGTCATCTGACTTGGGATGCGCCGACTGAACTCCCGTTACACGGGTGGTAGGGATTGCCCTATGTGGAGATGTGGGGAAAGGTGTACGTGATAGTGTAAGTCCTCATGGGCAATGATGCACGGAACCTGACCCTGGGAGAATGAAGCTCCAACTAATAAAAAAAGAAGAAAAAAAAATGTGTGAAAAGAAACAAAAAGAAAAAAAATGGTAATGCAAATAAGAACCTTAATGGACCTTACACTTTGTATCACTTGAGGATCTTGAGGTTGTCCATGTCTTTCACTTAATTCCTTATTTAACTAACACGAATGGTTCATTAGGGTAGAGGTGTGGACTGATCACCTATATAGAGTCGGCCCGTAGCATTACCGCGTCCATTAATCGACAAAATATTTCCAACGAGTCGAGTGTCTAGATTGAATAATGCATCTTGTTCGGATTTTGTGGGTATATCCGCTGAAAACCCTCAGGAGACAACACTCCTCCTCCTTGGCAACAAAGAGGTTTAACGGCTTGTTGCACGTGCTAAGTGCAACCGTGATTCCTACGAAAGTGAGTTAGGATTTCTTGTTTCTCGTTTGTTTTTCTCTTTCTTTGTTTTGCTCGAGACTAGCAAAAACTTAGGTGTGGGGGTATTTGATTGACATCATTTCATGCTCATATTTGTATCTTATATCCATTATCTTACACCTAAGCAATGCTACGTGACGAGTTTTATGTTTAGTTTTCAGGAATAAAGAGGTTTGAAGAGAAGAGCCATGAAAGGACCCAAAAGCTGGGAAAAAGGACTGAATGGTGAGATCTAGGGACCAAGATGCAAGGGAGAAGGACCTGAATGTAAGACAGAAGGACCTAAGAGCAAAACAGAATACTCCACACCATCATGGGGAGTATTTTACCAATTCTATTCGGGTCGGAGCTCCAACAAGTCGAGTAACCGCATTAAAGACCAACAATACCAGAAAGCAAAGCCCACAACAAATTCCAACACGATCCGACAATTTTGGACCGCCGATTGGCGGTCTTGGACCGCTAATTGGCGGTCCATATTGCTCAGGATCCGTCGAAATTTCTCCTGGACTTGTATTAATGTTCGTTTAGGCTATTTTTGGTATTGGTTTAGTCCCACATCGGGGGATTGTCCCCGATTAGCTTTTTCCATGCTTATAAATAGAACTCTTCACCTTCCATTGTAATTACCCATTGTTTGGTGGCATTCTCTCTACTAAGGAGTGAGCCTTGAAGCAATAACTCAAGGTGGAGAAGGATGCTACCTTCAATGTGAGTCATTGTTAATAAAAGTTTATTTGTTTCTTTTAATCTTGTTTTGTTATGTTGCTTGTTTTGTGTGGGTTGCTTTACTTTGTTTAATTTCTTGTTTAGTAATTTTAGTATCTTAGTTAAATGTTTTCTTTACTTAGTCTAATCAGTAGTGTAATGAGTAGTGAGTAGTTCCATCCCCATTTGGGGGGTGGAGAAATATGTGATATAATAATGTAGTGTATTAAGTGTGTGTTATTTTTATCCCTTGAGCTTTATATGATTTCCATAACCATCTAATGGGTCTCCACTCTTATCTTTGATATGCTAATGCTCTTGAATGAAGCTTAGCTTATGCTTTGATTAGTGGACCTATTTTATGGGGAATGATAAGGTTAGGATATGGATGAAGTAATTGTTGGTAACACAAATTGTAGTGTATGTGCTCTTGTTGCCTTTACCTTAGCTAATGTCTTGTATGTTTTAATGATGTAGTGAAATCTTAATTCATGTAGAGGCATAGTAGGGTATAGTCTTTATACTTGAGTTCATGTAGCTTCATTCCAATTATTGTCTTGTATGTTTTAATGATGTAGTCTTATCTTAATTCATGTAGAGGCAAAGTTGGATGTAGTTTTATGATTTCATGCACTACATGTTGTGAGGAGCTTAATTGAACACACACACACACACATCTTTATGTTCACATCAGTTCTCTACCCCCTTTGGGGTTTAGTTTTATTGCTTATCTTCATTTCCTTTGCATTTTATTTCAGCTTTGTAGTTTAGATTAGTGTAATACATCTTTCTCCCTTCTTTTTACCTCTCGCCTTCGAATAAACCAAGTGTCGACACACCTCCCAGTGGACGACCCGTATTTGCCACCGCTTCAACGCGGCCGTGCACTTGCGGTTAAATATAAAACGAGATCAATCACTTATTCCGAACAGACCCACAACATATTCTGAACAGACACACGACATATTCCGAACAGACACACAACATATTCTGAATAGACACGCAACTTAAACCGAACAGATACACAACTTATTTCGAACAGACACAACTTATTTCGAACATACACACAACTTAATCCGAACAGACACACAACTTATTCCGAACAGACCCACAACATATTCCGAACAGACACACAACTTAATCCGAACAGACACACAACTTATTCCGAACAGAAACACAACATAAACCAAACAGACACACAACTTAAACCGAACAGACACACAACATATTCCAAACAGACAGAAAACTTAATCCGAACAGACACACCACTTAATCCGAACAGACAAAAAAACCAAAAAACACTTACTTATAGTATTGCCACACAACCGTCGACGTTCCCCTGCCTCATAATGAGGTTCCCTGCCTTTCTTCTCTCCTGCAATTCTAAGCTGGCTTTCTCCAGGCCCCCAACCAAGGCTTTGTGAACTGCACTTACCCATGCGTATCTGTTTATGCATCTAATGTTCCTTAAATGGTGCATGAACCATTGCTTCGGTCGAAGTGTTCCATCATAGAACAAAAAATGGTTGCAGATGAAAGAAATCAGGAGACGAACGTACTCCTCCGTGTCGCCCATGGTACTGCTTGCCAGCAGATGACCAAAAAGTGTTGTGTTGTCAAGGTTCACCCCTTCTCGCCTCTGTACACCCAATGGTTCCATCACCACGGTCTTCCCATGCATACGTAACCCCAAAATTAGGGCAACGTCTTCCGTTGTAAGGGGAACTACCCCTGATCCTATTCTCAGCCCCACCTCCTCTGCATCGTAGTGTTCGACGAACCAACCAACTATTTCGTTGTCCGTAGTAATGTTAGGAAGGTCTAGGAAGTGACCGAAAAGGGTGCTCCAGAAAACCTCCTTCTCAACCTTCTTCATCCTGTCAAACTGCTTTCGGATGCCGTCTAGGAGCACCGGGATTCCCGGAAGTAGTAGGTGGTTCCCTAAAACAAAAAAGTGAAGAAATGAAAGTTCATCAAAAAATAACGACCCAGGGGAAAAAAATTATAGACCCACCGGTTCTGGGACAGGTTCGCTATCGACGGCAGGAGTCGAAGAATCCATTATCTAATCGGGAAGAAAGAAAGCCGGAAAAGGTTCACAGGTACGCTTCCTCCGTTCACAGGTAATACAACGAGAAAGAAAGCGAGACTCTCTCTTTCGGTCTGGATATTTTTTATCTTCCTCAGTATCCGAACCTTCGTTCGTAGGGTTTCTGCCGCTGTCTTATCTGGAAAGCAACCGTCATTCTTCGAAAACAGTCAAAAAATAAAAATAAAAATAATTTAAGGCGCGTTTGGAAAGGTTGACATGACAATCCCAGTAGACGCTGACTCGCCAACTTTTGGGTGCCACGTAGGGTGCGTCATGGACGCCAGCGTCCGTGTATAACAACCCATGATAAGGTGATACTCAGATTTACTTGTCACGATTGACATAGAGGCCAAATTAATTAAATGTATATATATCATGGAATTAATATAGGATGGTATACATAGTGATGATACCAACAATTCCTTGCATGCACTCTTTTTTATAATTAGTGGTCGTTCATTCTTCATGTCTCATGTTTTCAACATGGTGAGTGAACAACGTACTGATTAGTATCATATATATCATACCTCGTACTCATATTATATATCTTTTATTTTACCCCAATATTGTGTTACTTTAGTTTTTATTATTATATTTCAGGTATTAGGTAAGAAAGAAGAAAATAGAAGAGAAAAAAGACTGAAACATAAGAAGAAAAAAACATAAATGAAGCAAAATTGACATGCCTGTCATACACAAGGACCCATCAGCAAGAGGGAAGGACCTGGACGTAAGTCCGGAGAGATCAAATAGCAAACTGAGAAAGTTCACACTATCATGAGGGATATTTTGACAATTACATTCAGACGCATACTCAAATGACTGACCAAGACACTCCACGTGAAGAATTGAAGAATTTAAGTAGACGTGCGAAATTTGGTCGCATCTGACACAAAAGATCCGCCAGTGGCAGATAAAAAGGGTCAGAAGATGACATAATTTCGTGCAGATTTGGATTATGTGTTTATATCTGTTCTGGGAATGTTTCAGTAGTCCTACACTGGGGGGATTTTTCCCAAGTTGTCCATTTCATGTCTATAAATAGAACTCTTCTTTCTCCTTTGTAAGCTACCCATTGCTTTGATAGTCATTCTCTCTACTTGGAGTAAGTCTTTGAAGCAAAGCTCAAGGTGGAGAGGATGTCACTTTGTAATGTGTCGTGTAAATAAAATATTTCTTTTTAGTTAGATATTTTTCCTTTAGTCTTACATGCTTTCTTTCCTTAAATCATAGCATAATTAGTTAGCTTAGTGAGTAGAGAGTGGATCCACCCCATTTAGGGTGGAGGTGATGTAGATTATGTGATGTATTAGCGATGAGTTCTTTTATTTGTGTCATTGCATGTGCTTAATGTAGATCTATACTCGTAGCATGCTTAACTTGTATTAGATGGGATAATGTGCAAACTAGGTAGTTATCTCATGCTAGTTTTAAGGTTCGACCCGTATTTGTCACATCTTCACCGACGTTGTACACTTGAGGTCATTAAAAATCATCAATGAAGTTTCTCCTGCCTCGTCTCTTATTCTTCCTTCCTCTTATTTAGTAGAGTTTATTTTTTTCTTAGTAGTGTAGTATAGGAGAAGATAAACACATTTTGTAATCTTTCTTTCTCAATCAAGTTTTAGTTTCTCATTCTTTATGTTCTTGTCTTTCCTTTGATGCAATTTTTATTTCATTGCTTTTGCTTGATCTAGTTTTATTTAGTTGTTTTTATTTTGTATTTTCTTTGTTTACATGAGGATTATTGAGTAATCCATCCCCATTGGGGGTGTAGAATGATGTGAAGTGTGAATTGTGAGATTGGGGTGTGTTTTAATCTTAATCTTGGAGTTTCACATGAATTTCATAACCATTTTGTTTGGTTTCTCACTCTTACATTTGATAAGTTAATGATCTTAATTGATGCTTAGCACATGCTTTAGCTAGTGACCCCACTTTATGGAGAATGATGAGGTGTGGATAATGTTGGAGTGGGTAAGGAGATAAGGATGGCATGTGGGGAGCATGTGCTATTGTCGGTCTCATCTTAATTAATGTCTTGTATGTTTTAATGATATTGTTAGATCTTAATTCATGTGGATACATAGTTGGTTTTGTGGTTTATTAGTAGCATATCATGCATCATATTCATGCTATATATCCTTAATTTTACCCTAATTTTGTGCTACTCGAGTGTTTGTAGTGTATTTTCATGTATTAAGTAATAAGAGAGAATTGAGTGCTACTCGAGTGCTGTAGTGTATTAGGTATTAATACGAAAGAGAAAATGGTTGAAATATAAGAAGAAATGACTTAAATAAACTAGACAAGTTTGTCATACACAAGGACCAATCTGCAAGATGGAAGGACCAAATTGCAAATCAAGAAACTCCACACCAGCATGAGGAGCATTTTGGCAATTAAATTCAGGCCCAAACTCCAATAACTGATCCGAGTGCACCCTACATAAATAATTGAAGCACTAAAAAAGATATATGAAATCAGATCACATCAAACAAAACGTAACCGCCAATTGGCAGTCGATGTTGGTCAGTATCTGACCCGGTTTTGCATGGGTGTGGATTATGTAGTTTGTGATCATTATAGGTATGTTTCATTAGTCCCTCATTAGGGGATTGTCCCCAATTTCCTTTTTCATGTCTATAAATAGAACTTCTCTTCCTCCTTTGTAAACTATCCATTGCTTGGTGGTCATTCAAAGTACTTGGATTAGGCCTTTGAAGCAAAACTCAAGGTGGAGAGGATTTCACTTTGTAATGTGAGTCATGTAAATAAAATATTCTCTTTTAGTTAGATATTGTTTCCTATAGTCTTGCATGCTTTGTTTCCTTCAATCTTTGCATAATTAGTTACCTTAATGAGTAGAGAGTTGATCCACCCCATTTGGGGTGAAAGTTATGTAGATTATGTGATGTGTTGGTGATGGGTTCTTTTTGTGCCATTTCAGGTGCTTGATGTAGATCTATTCATGTAACTTGTTTAAACTTGTATTAAATGGGATAATGGTCACACTAGGTACTTGTCTCATGCTAGATCTAGAGTTTTATCTTGTTGCTTGTAATGGTTTATCTCGGTATGGTAATTGACTTGTTATGGATGCTTGATTAGTAGAGAATGCATGAATGTATTAAGTTGTATGGATGGTTAATTGATGTCCTAATGACCACACTAGGTACTAAGTTCATTCTTGAGAACCCAAAGTGTATTTTAACTTTATGTCTAACTATATTAGTCATGTATTCATGTAAACGTAGGTTATGTTAATTACACTTCACACTAGTTTCTAGTTCATTTCACCTACCTTACACACTTGTACCTAATGTAAACAAGGCTCACTCACTTACTCACTTACTCACACACACACACACACACACACATACCTACACACCTCCACTCCATGGGGGTTTAGTATAATGTTGATTCTTTCATAGTTTAGTGTAGTTACTTAGCATAACTGATTGACATCATTTCATGCATATCTTTGTGTCTTATATCCATTATCTTTCACCAAAACAATGCTATGTAATGAGTTTAATGTTTAGTTTTCAGGAATAAATAGGTTTGAGAAGGAGAGACTATAATTGGACCTAATAGCAGGGAAAAGGACTGAGTTCAGAGACTCGAGGACTAAGATGCAAGATCAAAGGACCTGAATGTAAGATCGAAGGACCAATGAGCAAACAAGAATACTTCACACCATCATGAGGAGTATTTTGACAATTCTATTCGGGTCGGTGCTCCAACAAGCGAAGTAGATGCGTCAAAGACAAACAAAGCATTCCAGAAAAGCCCACAAGAAAATCCAGAGCGATCCGAACATGTAGACCGCTAATTGGCTGTCACGTTTGGTCACTGTAGACCGCTAAGATTTATGTGGGGCGTGTATTAGTGTGTATTTAGTCTATTTCTGGTATTGGTTTAGTCCCATACCAGAGGATTGTCCCGAATTACCTTTTTCTATGGCTATAAATAGAACTCTTCACCTTCTATTGTAATCACCCATTGCTTGGTGGTATTCTCTCTACTTGGAGTAAGCCTTGAAGCAAAACTCAAAGTGGAGAAGATTGCTACCTTCAATGTGAGTCATTTTAATAAAATAATTGTTCTTAGTTTCTTTTAATCTTGTCTTTTAATTCTTGCATGCTTCTTTAGTTTTCCTTTTCTTTCCTTTTAGCTTCTTTAATATTTCTTTATTGCTTAGTTTAATTTCCTTTCTGTATAATGTTTCATTTTGTTAATGTAGTTAGTGTAATGATTAGTGAGTAGTTTCATCCCCATTTGGGGGGTGCAGAAATATGTGATGTGATTATGTGATGTATTAGGTGTGTGTTATCTTAATTCTTTGAACCTTATATGATTTCCATAACCATCTAATGAGATTTCACTCTTGTCTTTGATATGCTAATGCTCTTGAATAAAGCTTAGCTTATGCTTATACTAGTGGACCTATTTTATGGGGAATGATGAGGTGAGGATAAGGATGCATTTGATAAAGGAAACATGACTTGTAGTGTATGTGCTCTTGTTGCCCTTACCATTATTAATGTCTGGTATGTTTTAATGATTGGGTAAATCTTATTTCATGTAGAGGCATGATGGGGTTTGGTCTTTATACTTGAGTTCATTTAGCTTCATTCCAATTATTGTCTTATATGTTTTAATGATATGATCTTATCTTATTTCATGTGGAGGCAAAGTTGAGTTTAGTTTTATTATTTTCATGCACTACATATTGTGATGAGCTTAATTGAACACGCACACGCACACGCACACACATACACATATCTTTGTATTCATAGTCTTTTCTCTACCCCCTTTGGGGTTTAGTTTTATTGCTTATTTTCCATTTCCTTTCGCATTGTAATGTAGTGTAGATCATAACTCCTTTCTCTCCTTTCTTTCCCACTCGCCTTTCCACAAACTAAAGTCGACACACCTCCCTGTGGATCGAACCGTATTTGCCACTGCTTCAACGCGGTCGTGCACTTGCGGTTAATTAAAACATATCAATCAATAACCCACTCATTCTCTTCTCCTTTCCCACTCGAGTATTGGTGGAACAACAACACTCACAACTCCTTGAGGTTCGACCCATATTTGTCACATCTTCACTGACGTCGTGCACTTGCGGTCATTAAAAATGATCAATCAAGTTTTTGGCACCGTTTCCAGGAAGTTGGTCACAATCGTTGTTCCCACCATTCCGGTGGGCTTTTTCTGACATTTTCTTTGTAGTTTTGTTATTGGATAGGGAAACAAGTAGACAAGGGAGCCTACAAGGGTAGGAGAGCACATTGGTAAACTTTGGGGGTCCAGAATCCTTAAACTATCTACCTGTGGCGGATTTGATGAGGAGTTTCTCATCTCTATTTCACAAGTAGGATTCTCTGCTTATTTCTACTTGATACCTTCCACTGTTGACTCCACGCATGCTCTGTTTTGATGTCAAAAATTAATTTTCTTTGCATGCTTCCCTCATAATACAACTTGGACTTTAAAAGTCAAAGCAAAAGATTGGTTGATTGTCATCTAGGTCATGCATCATTTCTAGACCTTTTATGCATTCGTATTTTCTTTGCATAACTTTTTGTGTTGTTGAGTACTGACGTAAGGTATGTGCTGTAGGATTTCGTGCCTTATAGTTGTGTATAATTTTAAGAACTTTAATGAGCATTTATGATCGATTTTCATATTTTCAATAATTTTCATATACAAAATATAGACTATACATTTCAATATATATATGCTACCTAAATATAAATTGTATAGGAGAAAATCATACCCAAAATGTTCTCTAAACCTTTCAAAGATCCGGAGTTGTGTTGCACCTTAATCGCTTCGAAATTCCTCTAAGTTTTCACTAAACTCTAAACACAATTTAGAGAGAAATGAGTTAGCCAATCAATGTCTAATTCAAGACTAAAATCTAGATAATTACCCCTTTGATTCTCCTAAGAATTTAATCTCTAACACAACTAAGAAGACAATTTTAGGATGGATTTGGTGGAGAAAAATAGAGAGGGGAATTTTACATTTATATATTAACAATGATTAGAGAAGGGTCCTATTTATAGGACTTCCTCATAAACTATTTATCTGCAACCCACTTGCACATGATTCCTTGTTAATAGATCCTCTAATCCAATCATATTTCGACATGTAATCGTCCATTAACCTCCTATGACCGAATTGGAATAATTCCACCCATGAGAAAAGAATTTCTCTTACTAATTCAAGCAAAACCATTTGCAAACGGTCGACCAAAATAGTCAATCGTTCGACTGATTGATTGCAAATCGTCAATTTAGTTCAAACAACACATCCAACCAGTCGACCAATTCATAACAACCAAAATCCCTGGTTTCGGTCGAGCGACATGTCCAAACGGTCGACCATTTCTCAATCACGAAAATCCCTGATTTTCCAAGTTTCCCTTATAAAAATGTAAAATGAAATTCTTTGTTTCCCAGTTCTGTGGTGTGACATATAGGAGGATCTAAGTTATATTGACAATGATAGAAAACACATTATATAATAAACTATAAGCGGTATCTAGCTACACATTATAGTTATCCAAATAACAAAGATGTTCTGCTCACTCGAGCTAAATACGATCCATTCAGTAATATTTAATATTACTTATGTCTATCCCTTGCCTTATAATATTGAGAATATTATACAAAGTAGAATTCTTTGTAATATATATTCGTTTCATGATCTCTCAAGCTAGTTATAAATATGTAACTATACAAAAGTTACATTGTGCACATTCTAATTCGCTTTATCAAGGGCCCATTGACATATCAACTTTTCCATCACAAGTATGTATAACCAACTAATAACTTTATCACTATACTCATTGATAGCTTTTGATAAATATCAAATCATACACTCCTTATGTGAAAAGATATAGGTCTCATATCTTAGGATTTAAAGACACAATAAATCATTAATGACACAAACACAATTCCATATTGTTTCAATTGTTAGGTCAATTCAGTATATGAAAGAAACATTTTCTATTTCATATACTCATGTTGTTAAATATTTGTAGAGCTACAATATCTCTGTTAACCAACACGGCAATCTTAACTCGATAATTAATGTCCCATGTTAATTACCATGATTGTGAATTACTTTTGATTTATGTAAACCATTATCTTTTAGAGCTCTACGGTTAAGGACAAAGAGTCTCTTCCTTAACACCTTCAAAAGACAAATACATTAATCGAGGAACAAAATGTTTAATACATTCAATTTATAATAAAAGACATTTAAAAGTGAAAATTTTAGAACACATTCTTTTTACATGCAACCATTTTCTCAATTTGGCATGGTTAAAGCATGTATTAGTTAGTAAGGTGCATTATAACAAGAGTGAGGTGAGTGCTTGTTTGGTGAGTTGCTTGCTAGTTTAAGGAAAAATGATCTTATGGGGCACCACCTTAGGCCTTCAGATATGATGGGGTCCTTCTGTCTTACATTCAGGTCCTTCTCCCTTACATCTTAGTCCCCAGATCTCACAATTCAGTCTTTTTTCCCAGCTTTTGGGTCCTTTTATCCTTCATCTCTTCAAACCTATTTATTCCTGAAAACTAAACATAAAACTTTAGCATTGCTTAAGTGTAAGATAATGGATATAAGATACAAATATGAGCATGAAATGATGTCAATCAAATACCCCCACACCTAAGTTTTTGCTAGTCCCGAGCAAAACAAAGAACGAGAAAAGCAAACGAGAAACAAGAAATCCTAACTCACTTTCGTAGGAATCACGGTTGCAGTTAGCACGTGCAACAAGCCGTTAAACCTCCTTGTTTCCAAGGAGGAGGAGTGTTGTCTCCTGAGGGTTTCAGCGGATATACCCACAAAATCCGAACAAGATGCATTATTCAATCTAGACACTCGACTCGTTGGAAATATTTTGTCGATCATTGGAAGCGGTAATCCTACGGGCCGACTCGATATAGGTAATCAGTCCACACACCTAACCTAATGAACCATTCGTGCAAGTTAAATAAGGAATTAAGTGAAAGACATGGACAACCTCAACATCCTCAAGTGCTACAAAGTGTAAAGTCCATTAAGGTTCTTATTTGCATTACCATTTTTTTTCTTTTTGTTTCTTTTCACATTTTTTTCTTCTTTTTCTTTTTATTAGTTGGAGCTTCATTCTCCCAGGGTCAGGTTTCGTGCATCATTGCCCATGAGGACTTACACTATCACATACACTTTTCCCCAAATCTCCACATAGGGCAATCCCTACCACCCGTGTAACGGGAGTTCGGTCGGCGCATCCCAAGTCAGATGACTCGAAAGTACCAGGCTCAAAGTCCCCTCAGACCTACTTTCCCGAGTGATAGGAGTCGTGCGAGAAGAGAGAACACCTACTCACTTATTTCTTATCTACACATGAACCAAAACCCCTACACTTAATGTCTCACAACAGGATTTAGAGGGTCCTTGACTACAACAAACTTCCTTAAGTTAACAGACACGAATTATTGACTCACTAGGTTCAGGGTGGATTTCATTAAATGTTTGAGCACTGAAACCCTATGATTACTCACCCCCAAGGGAAAACTGGGTTGCATCCTAACGACTCGATAAATCCTAAAGCCACTGTACTAGATATCCTAATGCATCAAGTTCAAGACAATTTTGTGATCTTTCTTTTTACTTTGCCTCTCAACGGTTTTGCACATGCTAAACACACGCAAAACCCACAAAACATTTTCTTTCGAAAACACATGAAGATTTTGAAAGAAATGTGAAAATTTTGAAGCACTAGGCAAGCAAAAGAAGACAAGTCACCCAAGGATCATGGCAAGCAAATATATCGATATTAAATGCAGCACACTAACATGACCCTAATAATGCACACAAAAGAAAATAAAATCAAAGGAAAAAGACTCAACTATGTACACACGTAAAACACCCCCCACACCTACATCATGCATTGTCCTCAATGAATGTGAGCAATATACTACATGGATTTATGCATGAAAAAGGAGAGATCTCACCAACATTAAGTACAAAGGGAAGTTCAAGGTCATGTTGATGGACACAAACCCGAATTCCCTCAAAACTTGTGAGATGCTAAAGAAAGGATACAAATACGTGAAAGAAATGGAGCCCAAATACACAAGGGTTGGGGCTCACAACAATCGATGCTCACTGAAGGAGTCTTTTATTGTACTTTTTTTATATATAACTATGTACAAACATAAGTTCCCATCTTCATTTGTCAAAAGACATCAAATGGGAACCTCAAGAGTGGGTCAATGCACTTGGAAAGGGAACCTGACACCACGCGGGGCCAGAATACGCATGCATGGGCCCCCTTCACAAAGAGCACCAGATGAAATGAGAGGTTCAAGAATTGGATGCAAAGGCATCTCATTCAAAGGATCAAACTGAAAGAGCTTGAACCTCTCAAGAATTTGGGAAATGAGAGGCAACGGAAGAAGAGTTTCTCCCGTTGCGCTGCTGAAGTTATGATCGCCAATCCAAACTCTCCAACCAACATGCTGGTGCGTGGAACGAGGTCAAGAACCTCGTTAGGCATGTCCGACACACCAGGCGAACAAATAGTGGGTCTCATACCCAAGGTATCCTCCAATAAACTCATAATACCCTCATGAGCAATGTAGTTGTTTGATGTTCCATCATTTCCAAGATGATCAGGAACAATAGTGAGAGGCAAACTCACATCAGGTTGTTTGAAATTGAGGGGACTAGGGAGCTCTTGCTCCACCAGAGGTGAGTCCTTAGGAGGTACAACAATAAGGTCATGTGGCTCAAGGGCCACGGGACAAGAAGATAAGGCACAATCCTGTGCCAACTCATAAAGAAGTTGGTCCATAGTATTCTCAATTGGAATTGAATCCTCCACCAAATGATCATGAATTGAAACCCCAATATCCTCAGACTGACTAGGAGTTTGACTTTGAAAGATTGTGCTTTGAATTTGTGGATGTGGTGGTGGTTCGATTTCAGAAGATAAATCCTCATGTTGACAAGAAAGGTTACCCTCCTCACGTTCATGGAATTGATGTGTCATTTGACTCACTTGCATTTCCATATTTTGCAAGGAATTCAAGTTGGACTTCAATAAAGTTTGAGTGGTTTCCATGAACGTTTGGAGGGTTTGTTTTAAGGAATCAAATTTGGGGTCAACAGTGAGGTCCAAGTTAGAGCTTGGGAAATTGTGGGGTTGGGTGTTGATGGGCTGAGAATGAGTCCAATGATTTGAAGTGGGGTGTTTGTAGAATTCTGGGTATTCGGGAGGAGGATACGGGGGTGAAAATGAGGTATAAGAATTTGGATAAGAATTGTCTCCCCACGAATCCATCACTCTCGGGTTGTACGCGGATGCGTAATGGTCACATTGAGCATTTTGGGAAAAGGTATGCTCATACTCAGGTTCAGGGGGAACATAAGGACATTCCCCGATAACATGACCACTCAACCCACAACAGTCGCACGGTACGGCTACTCGAGCCACCGGTGCACTCATGTCGTCTGCCATACGCATGAAAGATGCCAAAGTTTGTTGTAATGCCTCAGTTTGTTGACCAGCATATGATCCGATATAACTAGATTGTGGTCTAGCAGTCGGTGCCTCTCTCATGTTACCCCTATATGAAGATTGCTCAGTCACACATTGAAGATTATCCCAACCATAGGGGGTGTTCGTCTGAGCCACCCCCGGTTGCATGGGTCCGGAATACCAGGAAGAATTGTCCTGGTCCCAACAATTATATGGATGGTCGCCCATGTAACCATCCATGTCAACAAACAACTCTCGAGTCGACCACTCTCACCACCACGAGACTAAGCTCGCAAAAAGTGCTCGACTCGACCCTAAAACGCTACCAGAGAGTGTAAAGGGGAGGAGACTAAAACGAAGAAGTAGGTGAGAAGAAGATGACTCAGAGGAGAAGGGAAGAATCCCTAAAGCTAGCGTGGGTGAAGGGATCAGGTAGAAGCCTAACTAGTAAGCACGACTCAAACAATGTAAGGCAATGAGTCCTTAGGCTAGACGACGCCTAACTTCGAGGTCACTAGCCTCGACACGTCTCACCTCCCTACAACGAGGACCACAATGCCCAGCAAGTGATACCAGATCCGAAGATCCAGTACCTCCTACTATCGACAAGGTAGGCAACGTCGATCAGGTTATGACGGTCTCAACTAGATTACTCTCCTAGTGCGCCCGCAATCCTAGGGCCATTATCAACTTGCTTTTAGTTAAGGCTTTATAAAGAGTGATTTTTGGGGCCAAGGAAAGGGTGATGAAATCCCCCACCTTATCTTTTATGGGACATCGCCTCCTCAGTAGCGTTTTGATCCTAAATCTAGTAATCAATCGCTCCAATCAAACGCTCACTCACTCTTGTCCTGATGCAATTCCTACTAACTAATGCATGGGCATACGAGATGCATGAATGAGTGTAGGTAATTGCGTACCTCACGCCAGCGCTCAACAACTGAAAATAAAGCTAAAAGAAAAGACAACTATATGCCTAAGTCAATACATGATGCGTGACCTAAACAAGTAAGAATGTCTAGTCTTTTGCTTTGGATTTTAGGGCCAAGTTGATTAATGGGGGAGTGATTAATGATCTGGGAGCAAACTAGAAGTCACAGCATGCAAAATATGGCTCCCAGATAACGAAAGTGAAGCAATAAACCACCAGAAGAAAAATGGAAGCAGGAAGACCTCACCAGGCCGCCAATTGGCGGTCCCAGACCGCTGATTGGCGGTCCCTTTCGAAGTGTTGGTGCTCCAACTCTTTCAGTAGTCTCCCCGTGATCTCTAGGATCCCTGAGACTAAGAAAAACTGGAAACAAAAAATTAAAACCCCCTCAAATCGTCCAAACCAACGTCTGGACAGAGCACCTCCCCGGCAACGGCGCCAAAAACTTGATTGATCGTTTTATATTAACCGCAAGTGCACGGCCGCGTTGAAGCGGTGGCAAATACGGGTCGTCCACTGGGAGGTGTGTCGACGATTGGTTTGTTCGAAGGCGAGAGGTAAAAAGAAGGAGAGAAAGGTTGGTTACACTAAATTACACTAAGATGCAAAAAAGGAAATGAAGATAAGCAATAAAACTAAGCCCCATAGGGGGTAGAGAAATAATGTGAATGTGAATATGAAGATGTGTGTGTGTTCAATTAAGCTCCTCACAACATGTAGTGCAGGAAATCATAAAACTACATCCAACTTTGCCTCCACATGAATTAAGATAAGACTACATCATTAAAACATACAAGACAATAATTGGAATGAAGCTAAATGAACTCAAGTATAAAGACTAGACCCTACTATGCCTCCACATGAATTTAGATAAGACTACATCATTTAAACATACAAGACATTAGCTAAGGTAAAGGAAACAAGAGCCCATACACTACAAATTGTGTTTCCAATATTAACTTCATCCATATCCTAACCTTATCATTCCCCATAAAATAGGTCCACTAATCAAAGCATAAGCTAAGCTTCATTCAAGAGCATTAGCATATCAAAGATAAGAGTGAAAACCCATTAGATGGTTATGGAAATCATATAAAGCTCAAGGGATAAAGATAACACACACTTAATACACTACATGATTATATCACATATTTCTCCACCCCCCAAATTGGGATGGAACTACTCAGTACTCATTACACTAACTATATTAACAAAAGAAAGCATAATACTGAAATGAAAGTTAACTAAGATAGCAAGAAGTATTAAAGAAGCTTAAAAGGAAAGGAAAGACTAAACAAACATGCACAAATTAAAAGACAAGATTAAAAGAAACTAGAAGAATTATTTTATTAACAAATGACTCACATTGAAGGTAGCATTCTTCTCCACCTTGAGTTTTTGCTTCAAGGCTCACTCCTTAGTAGAGAAAATGCCACCAAGCAATGGGTAATTACAATGGAAGGTGAAGAGTTCTATTTATAAGCATGGAAAAAGCTAATCGGGGACAATCCCCCGATGTGGGACTAAACCAATACCAAAAATAGCCTAAACGAACATTAATACAAGTTCAGGACAAATTTGGGCGGATCCTGAGTAATATGGACTGCCAATTAGCGGTCCAAAAACTTCGGATCGTGTTGGAATTTGTTGTGGGCTTTTCTTTCTGGTATTGTTGGTCTTTGATGCGGTTACTTGACTTGTTGGAGCTCCGACCCGAATCGAATTGGTAACATACTCCCCATGATGGTGTGGAGTATTCTGTTTTGCTCTTAGGTCCTTCTGTCTTATATTCAGGTGCTTCTCCCTTGCATCTTAGTCCCCAGATCTCACAATTCAGTCCTTTTTCCCAACTTTTGGGTCATTTTATCCTTCATCACTTCAAACCTATTTATTCCTGAAAACTAAACATAAAACTCGTCACGTAGCATTGCTTAAGTGTAAGATAATGCATATAAGATACCAATATTAGCATGAAATGATGTCAATCATGGGGGATTTTATCACCCCTTCCTTTAGCCCAACAAAACACCTCTCAAAAATCCTAATTTTAAAAACAAGTATACATTGACCCCTCGGGACCTCGAACGCATTAGGAGAGTGATTGAACATTTTAATTAACCGTAAGTGCATGGCCGCGTTGAAGCGGTGGCAAATACGGGTCGATCCACAAGGAGGTGTGTCGACTTTAGTTTGTTCGAAGGCGAGTGGGAAAGAAAGGAGAGAAAGATTGATTAAACTAAACTACACTAAACTAGTAGCATCAAGGAAGGAAATGAAAGCACAAAACGAACTAAAACTAAGCGACTAATAAAAGAAGATAGAAATCAGGAATGGAAAACCCCTAAGGGGTGAAGTGTGTGTACACATGAAATAAGAAGTGATGAATGCATACAATAAGCTCAAGTGTAGTTAGTGTTTGTAATGCATAAGAAGTACCTCATGGCAAGACCAATCATTCAAATCACTAACCTAAGTGATTAATATGAGCATGACAAGTTTGTTATTAAGAACCTAAGCAAGCATGGAATGTACCTAAACATTATGGTAGAAACCATCAAGTTAAGTGTTCTCATTAATTCAGACAAGCATACTAACATTTCTCACATACAACTGTAGGATCGTGTGGGTTATGGGTCCACTAATCACTATTACGCTAATCCCTAATTAATCAAACAATAAACACAGCGGAAACAAATTTAAAAACAAGTAGGGAAATTAACAGAAAATGCAAACCACAAAGAGACACGGCGTTTTTATAGAGGTTCGGCACCCCACCCGGGTCCTAGTCCTCTCTTGTAAGCTCCGCTCGACTCCGCGAGCTCCGCCTACGTCTTCACTAACCACTCCCCATTCCGGGCCGGGAGAGAACGCCTTTTACACCACAAGCAACGCGAACAACCCTCGCTTGCTTGAATTCCTCCTCTCACAATCCGAGAGGGACACTTCGGGCTTTCACCGAAGTCCTTGCTTCTTTTGACAACACTTGTAACTGAGTGGGATTCACTCTCTAATTGAGCACACTTTGAGTAGGATGAGTAATTGATCAAGTGTGTGAAGTTTAGGCTTATAGAGTGTAGAAATGGGAGCTTTGAGGATTGAGGTTTCTCTCTAATGTATTGGGACAATTTGAGTTGGAGAGTTGTGTTAACAACAAGTCTTGATCCTCTATTTATAAGCTCCTAAGGTATTCTAGCCGTTGGGGATAGATTTGATTGGGTTTTGTGCAAGATACACAAAGCAGAAAATCGGGCTGCAAATCTGTCCAGAACCGGTCGACCGAAACTAGTAAACTGGTCGACCGTTAACTTGATTTCAAAGAGAACGGCCGAACAAAATAATATTCGGTCGGACAAACGAGCTAGAACTTAACTCTACTTAAGTGCATCGGTCGAACCAAAGTATGGGGCGGTCGACCGCTAAGGGGATTCGGTTGAGACAAAGGTCAATCGGTCAAACGAGAAATGTGTCGACCGATAGCAGCGAATTTGGTTTCTGAAAATATGTTCAACCGGTCGACCGAAACAAGGTCTTCGTTCGACCGGTTACCGAATGTATTTTGGGGTTAAGTTTTGTTTTATACGAATACGACCGTTATAGGAATACGACAAGAAAAACGGTCATAGTGTGTATGTGATAAGTTTTTAGCTCTTGTATGCTCAATTTACACATGTTCCTAAGACTCAAAATAAAATCAAGATTACAAGTCTTCATATAGCTTTATTACAAATCTTGACTTGATTTCCTTCCTTCCATGGGTCTTGATCACCTGTAGAGGTTAGCACATGCAATATATATGCAATGCAATATGTGTGCTACTCTACATTACTTATGATTAAGATTAGGTTGATTAAATCATCAAAACAAGGATTAAGGCCAAAAAGCCAACAACAACAATGTTTAACATTCATTCCATCTACATAACATGTATAAACATCTACTCCACCCCCAAAGGGGATGGAACTACTCGCTAATCATTACACTACAAACTATATTAAGAAAACAAAACTTTCTAATGAAAGGGAATTAAACTAAGCAAACAAGAAATATTAAAGAAGATAAATGAAAGGAAAGTAAAACTAAAGAAGCATTCAAGAATTAAAAGACAAGATTAAAAGAAGATAAGAACAATTATTTTATTAAAATGACTCACATTGAAGGTAGCACTCTTCTCCACCTTGAGTTTGCTTCAACGCTTACTCCAACTAGAGAGAATGCCACCAAGCAATGGGTGATTACAACACAATAGAAGGTGAACAGTTCTATTTATAGCCATAGAAAAAGGTAATCCGGAACAATCCCCCGGTATGGGACTAAACAAATACCAGAAATAGACTAAATACACACTAATACATGCCCCACATAAAACTTAGCGGATCCGGACCAAAAGAGACCGCCAATTAGCGATCTTGGACCGACAAATTGGTGGTCTACCGTGTTCGGATCGCTCTGGATTTTCTTCTGGGCTTTTCTGAATGGCTTGGTTTGTCTTTGATGCATCTACTTCTCTTGTTGGACCTCTAACCCGAATAGAATTGCCAAAATACTCCCCATGATGGTGTGAAGTATTCTTGTTTGCACATTGGTCCTTCGATCTTACGTTCAGGTCCTTCGATCTTGCCTCTTAGTCCATGAGTCTCTCAACTCAGTCCATTTTCATGCGGTTAGGTCCTTCAATCTTGCCTCTTAGTCCTTGAGTTTCTCAACTCAGTCCTTTTTCATACGTTTATGTCCTTTTATGTGTCTTCTCTTCAAACCTATTTATTTCTGAAATTCAAACATAAAACTCGTCACGTAGCATTGCTTAGGTGAAATATAATGGATATAAGATACAATTGTAAGCATGAAATGATGTCAATCAAATACCCCCACACCTAACTTTTGCTAGTCCTGAGCAAAACAAAGAAAGAGAAAAGCATACGAAAAACAAGAAATAGTAATTCACTTTCGTAGGAATCACGATTGCACTTAGCACGTGCAACAAGCCGTTAAACCTCCTTGTCTCCAAGGAGGAGGAGTGTTGTTTCCTGAGGGTTTTCAGCGGATACACTCACAAAATCCAAACAAAGATGCATTATTCAATCTAGCTATACGACTCGATGGCTCATTTTGTCGATCATTAGACGTGGTAATGCTACGGGCCGACTCTATATATGTAATCAGTCCACCCACCTAGCCTAATGAATCATTCGTGAAAGTTAATTAAGTACTTAAGTTCAAGACATGGACAATCTCAACATCCTCAAGTGAGACAAAGTGTAAGGTCCATTAAGGTTCTTATTTGCATTACCATTTGTTTCTTTTTGTTTCTTTTCTTATTTTTTTCTTCTTTTCTTTTTATTAGTTGGAGTTTCATTTTCCCAGGGTCAGGTTTCGTGCATCATTGCCTATGAGGACTTACACTATCACGTACACCTTTCCCCAAATCTCCACATAGGGTAATCCTTACCACCCGTGTAACGGGAGTTCGGTGGCGCATCCCAAGTTAGATGACTCGAAAGCACCAGGCACAAAGTGTAGGATTTCATGTTTAATTGTACATATTTATTTTCGAAATTTTTATACACAATAAGGATCAATTTACAATTTTCTATGATTTATTTCATGCATGCATCAATTTGTTTCAATAACTTGTTTCAAAACCTTATTAAAACAAATATGGGCTCCGAAATTCATACCTAGAAGTTCTCTAAAACTTCTTGAAGATTAGGAGACGTTGGGGATGCTCCTCGCTGCGCTGGATGCCTCCGAGTATTCACCAAACTCTAAACAAGATCGGAGAGAGGGAAGCTAGTCTCTCAATCTCCGATAGGGTTTAGAATCTAATTACTAACCCCTCTTTAATTCTCTTGAGAAGATGATCTCTTAAGAACTAAAACTAAACTTTAAGAATTAAGGAATTTTCGTGGAGAATTATAGAGAGAGAATTTTGCATAAGAAAATAATGAATGAATTATGGAGGTAATGAGATAAACATGTATTTATAAGTTCTCTCCAAATTACCTATTCATGTGCAACCTCTTGCCCATGATTTCATGCAAAATTCCATCTAACCATCCATTATTTAATAATAAATAATATTAGCCACGAATTAAATCAATTATGGACCAATTCCATGCATGATCTAATTAATTCTTAAATTAATTCTGCATTAACCGTCTGGACCGGTCGACCGTTTGGAGGTTCGGTCGACCGCTCGAACCAGGTTTCGGGCGACCGTTCAATACCTCGGTCGACCGTTCGTAACAGGAATTATTCCATCGCTATGTTCGGTCGACCATTCGAACAGATGAAAATTCCCTGTTATCGGTCGAGATATGTCCGGTCGACCGTGCCCGATCAGTCGACCTTTTACTGCTAACCGGTCGATTGTTGGAGCACTGTTCTGCAGACTTGTCAAATTTCGGTTTAACCCCTACAAAATTTGACATTTCGGGATTAGTAGTAAATTCACAACTTATGTAACATATTATCCTATGCATTATCTAATTTAATTTACACCCCATAAAATTCACAACTTATGATCAATCATTACACCCCATAATATGTACATCACATATGAATTTAATTTAGATTCTAATTACGTTATTAATCACAACATAATTTTGATTTGTCTTGTTCACCCCATGTGTCATATTTTCTACATGAAACCTGACACATCTTATGAACTCAAAATCCCCATTTCTTGTTTCCCAGTTTTGCGGTGTGACCTATAGGAGGATCTAAACTAAGTTGGCAGTGATATTAAGAGCTTAATATCACAAGCTATAAGCGGTATCTAGCTACACATTATAGCTCCCAATTAGTTAGATGTCTTAATTCCACTCGAACCAAAACCCGATCCATTTAGTGATGGAGTGCACCACTTGTGTCCGTCCCTTGCCTCATGATATTAAGAATACACACAAAGTAGTATTGTGACATCTTTGTATTAGTATTCATTTCTTGATCTCTTTAAGCTAGTTATAAATATGTGACTTTAACTCAAATCACATTTTGCACATTATAACTTTGCTTTATCAAGGGGCCCACTAATATCATCACTCAATTAAGAGGGGCAATGATAATCTTTTGACTAACTATCTTCTCCAACGTAAGTTATACTTAACCAACTAATGCCTTTACACTACCCTTATAGATAGCTCAAGACACTAGTCTAATTAAGAACTCCTTAAGCGATCAGATATAAGTGTCATATCAAAGGACCAAGGACACAGTAAAATATTAATGACACAGAAACACATTCCTATAATATTTTACTTGTTAGGTCAATTCGGTATACAAAAGTACTATTTTCCTCTTTTGTGTACCCGTGTTGTCACTCACTTGTAGAGCTACAATGATTTATGACTAACACGACAATCTTAACTCGGTAACAAATGTCCCATGTTTATTACCATGATTGCGAATATCTTTTGTTTTATGTAAACCAATATCTTTTAGAGCTCTACCATTAAGGACCAAGAGCCTCTTCCTTAACACTTCCAAAAGACGAATAACATAAACAAGGAACAAAATGATTTCTCATTCAATTCATAATAATTGACATTTAAAATAAAACTTTAGAACACATTCCCTTCAATCTCCCACTTGTTATCAAAGTTTTCTTTCACATACATTCTCAATGTATAAAACATTAATAACTAGGGTAACCTTCCCAAATCACCTATCAAGCCAATCCACATGGATCCTCGGATCCATGGACTCGAAATATATTTCGTCTCTTAGCTTGGTATGAAGGTTTGTTAAATGGATCAGTTGTGCCACTGTTGTGTCCACCTATTTATTTATTTTGTCTTTCGTTGGTGGTTGAGTTAGCTGTAGTGATATTACTCCTAACTACACTAGCTCATACCTCCACCTTCGATAATGATGACGCATCATCACTCCAACCACTTATTGTCTAGAATTCCTATAAGAATTGCATCAAAACAGCCCTCGGCTATTTTCTCCTTTGTCTTCCATAAACAAGAACCTTATCTTTAGTCCGGTTAAGGTACTTCAGAATATTCTTGACCGCAATCCTACGATTAGTACTTGCGTTGGATTGGTGACCTCTTGTCACGTTTAGAGCATACGAGATATTGAGTCTTGTGCAAGTCATCGTGTACATGGTCCTTCCTTTTGCTGAAGCATAAGGGATACCTTCATGTACCCCAAGTCTTTGCGTGATTGAGCACGTTGAGACTTCTTGAGTTGCACACCTATACTCATACCTATTGGCACATTGTCCATATCGGAATTGTTCACCCTGAACATTTCCAAGACCTTGTCAATGTATGCACGTTGACTGAAGCCAATGAGTCTACGGGATGTATCTCAATGTATCTTGATTCTCAAGATGTGTTGAGCCTCATCCTTTTCTTTTCATTGAAATGCCGATTTTAATGAAATTTCGCGTTTGCTAATGCTAAGGTATATGATCGCTCATGAGCAATATGTCATCAACATATAAGATCAGAAGTACTACATGACTCCCACTAATCTCCTTGTTTATACAAGGTTTCCTTTACTTTGAATGAAGTGAATCTTTTTCACCTCTTCGTCAAAGTGTTTGTTCCAACTCCTCGATGCTTGTTTCAATCCATAAATGGATTCTCGAAACTTGCATTTCTTCTCGCTATTATTTGGATCATCAAAACCTTGAGGTTGTACCATGTACATATCCTCCTCCAAGTTCCTATTTAAGGAATGCCATTTTGATATCCATCTTCCATATCCCACAGTTGTGAAATGCGGTAATAGTGAGTATAATCCGAATAGATTTTAATATGGCAACTTCTCAAAAATTTCATCAAAGTCAATTTCTTGAATTTGAGTATAAGTTTTGCTACAAGCCTTGCTTTGTAGGTTGTCAAGTTACTATCCATGTCTATCTTCCTCCTAAAAGCTCATTCATACAAAATGATATTTTCTCTTGAGGAAGGTAGATCAAGTTCCATACTTGATTACTATACATGGATTCTACTTCGGATTCCATGACTTTAAACCATAGTTTGGAGTCTTTTCTTTCCATTGCTTCTTGGAAGGTCGAGGGATCTTTGGTATCTAGTACCATGATCTCATGAAGTCCCACATACTTATTGGGTTTCTTCCTTTCCCTCATTGACCTTCTTAGTTCTTTTGGTTCCTCTCGTGTCTCTCGAACTTCTTCCACAATTGCTTGAAGAATAGGTTCATGTTAGACTCTCGAACGTACACTAGGTGAGGATGATTGAGATTCTCTCACAATTTCTTGTAAGGATCTCTCACTCATGCTCCCACAAACCAAATGAATCTCGGTTGGGCCTTCATGATTTTGAATGCAACATTCACATCATGATCTTGTAGAGTATCTTGAGTTTCCTCAAGTTCAACTCTACTCCCTCTACTTTTCTCTCTTTTCCAGAGATTCCAGAAAAACCATATCTCTCTCTACAATCTTTCGATTGGAGGTGATACACTAAAAGTAGTATCCTCTTATCATACGAGGACAACCTATAAAGAAGCACTTATCCGCTTTTGGTTGAAGCTTGGTTGACATCAATTTATTGATGTATACCTCACAACCCCAAATCTTGAGAAAGTCGAGCTTAGGTGTCTTTCAACTCCATAGCTCACAAGACATTTTCTCCACGGATTTGGATGGAACATTATTTAGTGAGTTTGTCATTATTTGTAGTGCATAATTCCAAAAGTAAATAGGCAATTTAGATTGACTTATTATTGATCGAACCATGTCGAGCAATATCATGTTCCTACTTTAGGAATAAGTCAAATTAGGTATCCTAAGCACTCACTCCTACGAACCTTTCATAGAGACTCGATATTCTTGTTGAGTCGGTTCACTACTTCATCCTCGAATTCCTTGAACTTGTCAAAGAATTCACTTTTGCTTCCCATTAGACAAATATAGCCATAATGACTATAGTTGTCCGTGAACAAAATGAAGTACCTTAAACGTCCCTTGCACTTGTACTTATCGGACCACATACATTAGAATGTATCATATCCAATTAGTTATTCGTTTTCGTTCCTTTCTTCTTGAAAGGTCTCTTGGTCATTTATTTGACCAATCTGATAGTGCTACAAGATTGTATCATTCACGTGAGTTATCTTAGTTCCTTTTGTTATTGTTTGTTTATTATTTATTTCAAGCAAATAGAAGTCATTCCATACGAATGTATTTGCATAGAGAATTCCATTCTTCGATATAGAGAAGCAAGAATTAAAATTTATCCATATCTAAAACTTGATACAGAAATGTTCTTGCTAATCGAAGGCACATAATAAACATTCTTCAAAGAATAAATTTAAATCACTAGACTATTGAAGTTCCATAAAATTTTGTACAATCGCAGTGATGCTTGTACTATTTCCAATCTTCAATATCATCTCGTTCTGCACGAGTTCCTTCCTATCCTTCAATAGCTGCACATGAAAATTATGTGAGCACAAGATCCGGTAACCAATTACCAAATCAAGGATAGAGGTTATTAAATTTATCTCAATAACAAACATACCTATGGCGTTTCTTGGGCGCCTACGTTCAATCATCCCATTTTCAAGGTCTTCCTTGTATTTGGGGCAATTAGGTCGGATGTGTCCCTTTTCACCGCAGTGAAAGCACTCCGTGTTGGGAGTTGGAGATTTGAAAGATTTCCCCCTTGAGACACTCCCATGAGTACCTTCTACTCCCTTGCTCTTGATTGGCGTATCTTTGGTAAATTTGCCTTTACCTTTGTTGATCTTTTTGCTCCTCTCATGGACGGCTAGGACGTGAGAGCGTTGTGAAGCTCCTCAAGACTCACCCCTTTTTCACGCACATGATAGTGCATCACAAAGTCCTTGAAGGACGGGGCTAGAGAGCCAAGAATCAGATCTTCGGCAATGTCCTTGGGCATTGGAGAAGAGAGCTTCGACAATTTCTCAAGGTATCCTTGCATCGTGAGAAAACGCATGGACACCGATGTTCCCTCCGCCATATGGCACCTTGTGAGTGCGATGGTGGTCTTATAGCGCTCCTTTCGGGCACTATCCATGAACATCTTTGTTAAAGCTTCCATGGTCTTCTTGGGTTTTGAATCCAAGTATTTCGCTTGAAGCGAGTCACCCATGGATGCCAACATTAGACCGTGAACTTGGTTCTCTTGGTCTTCCCACTTGGCTATCGTCTCTTTCTCATTACCGGTTGTCTTCTCATTCAATTTTGGGATTTCACCATCCAAAATATGAGATAGTTTTTCAAACCTCAACACGATATTAAGACTGAGTTGCCATTTCATGAAGTTTGAGCCATCATTTTGCAAAGGATTCTTTTCGATCATAGATCGCACAATTGGTTGGATATTAGACATTTCTACAAAATAAATTATACAGGATTTTAATGTCAAATTTATATTTTAAAATACATACATACAAATGTAAATGTTGCAAATAAAAAGGTTGCCCATAAATGCAACAATCCAAGATCCCATTAATTGTTATATAGACTAGCTAATGGCTATCCAATACATTACAACATCAAGGTAAGAAAAACATTTTCTAATCACAACCTTTTTGAATTTTAGTAATATTAGCATCTTCAAACTCTTGTGATTCTTGTCGTTTTAATTATGAGGGAATGCGACCTATCCTCGTAAGAAAAACTTTTTCCCAAAACCGAGCGAGGGCTCTAGGTAATGTTAAGAAAACTTATTTTCATTTGATACGAGATACGTTTATCCATTGTATTCACAACTAAATATACTTGGGGTTCACTAGGGTTAAACACACCTCATACATTTAATCGTGGCACAACAATAGACAACCATTATATCTCCCACTATTCCCAAAGATGGAGGAAGCTATCTCCCGCTAAGGGCGAGCAGAGTATCCCTCAATCAATGGCTGCTAATGGATGAAATAAGAAGGAAATTATTCTTAATTTTTGTTGGACAATTTCATATATTTACATGTGATTTGGAATTTTAGGTTATCATGCATATAAATATCCATACACATCCTATCATTCACCACATTCATCACATGCATAGCAGAAATTAAAAACAGAAATTAAACATTCACACTATCCACATCGTGTGAGTTTATATGTTCCCTTCGATCCTTGATCCTCGATCCCCGATCCTCGATCCTCGATCGATGCGCTACAGCGGCGACTTCCTCTTGCACCGGAGATGTAGATTTTACAGAAAATAAACATGCTCCTCACATTCGATAAAAACCGACTAGTGCAAGTCCTATGTAAAACCTCTGATATGCATATGCTATTATCTAAAAGACGGAAATAGAGAATTTGGCTTTTACATACATAAGCCCCTGTATTATAACAATTATAAACATTCATAGGCTCTAATTTGGAACATATAAACTCACAATTCATGCAAAAACAACTCCAGCATCCATGCACGCAGTATCGCTATAAACTATCCAACCTAGTTTATCAAGCATCTAGAATCCCTACCAATTCTTTGAAAAACATTTTGAAATCCATTAAAAACGTTTTTCATGCATCCATAGTTCAAAAATTAATTATGAACCGCTGTCCATCCTATTTCCAATGGAAAGATGAATCGCAGTTTTTCGGTTTTGTTGATTCTCTTACAAAATAATCGTTTATACTTAAACGAAATTATTGCAAGTTAGACAAATGTCTAAATCTTAATTCTAATAATTAAATGGCATGTTTTAAAACACTTCAAACATTCAGAACGAATTATTATGGAGAATAACATCAACAAACATTCATAAACCGAAAAAAACAGTAAATTAAATTGTTTAAATCCTAGATGGTAAACTAAATTCGTTTACAGCCATAAATCATGAGAAAATTGAACCCTAAGCTCTGATACCACTGTAGGATTTCATGTTTAATTGTACATATTTATTTTAGTAATTTTTATGCACAATAAGGATCAATTTACAATTTTCTATGATTTATTTCATGCATGCATCAATTTGTTTCAATAACTAGTTTCAAAACTTTATTAAAACAAATATGGGATCCAAAATTCATACCTAGAAGTTCTCTAAAACTTCTTGAAGATTAGGAGACGTTGGGGATGCTCCTCGCTGCGCCGGATGCCTCCGAGTATTCACCAAACTCTAAAAAAGATCGGAGAGAGGGAAGCTAGTCTCTCAATCTCCGATAGGGTTTAGAATCTAATTACTAACCCCTGTTTAATTCTCTTGAGAAGATGATCTCTTAAGAACTAAAACTAAACTTTAAGAATTAAGGAATTTTCGTAGAGAATTATGGAGAGAGAATTTTGCATAAGAAAATAATGAATGAATTATGGAGGTAATGAGATAAACTTGTATTTATAAGTTCTCTCCAAATTACCTATTCATGTGCAACCTCTTGCCCATGATTTCATGCAAAAATCCATCTAACCATCCATTATTTAATAATAAATAATATTAGCCACGAATTAAATCAATTATGGACCAATTCCATGCATGATCTAATTAATTCTTAAATTAATTCTGCATTAACCGTCTGGACCGGTCGACCGTTTGGAGGTTCGGTCGACCGCTCGAACCAGGTTTCGGGCGACCGTTCAATACCTCGGTTGACCGTTCGTAACAGGAATTATTCCATCGCTATGTTCGGTCGACCGACCGATTACATTCGGTCGACCGTTCGAACAGATGAAAATTCCCTGTTATCGGTCGAGATATGTCCGGTCGACCGTGCCCGATCAGTCGACCGTTTACTGCTAACCGGTAGACCATTGGAGTACTATTCTGCAGACTTGTCAAATTTCGGTTTAACCCCTACAAAATTTGACATTTCGGGATTAGTAGTAAATTCACAACTTATGTAACATATTATCCTATGCAATGATCAATCATTACACCCCATAATATTTACATCACATATGAATTTAATTTAGATTCTAATTATGTTTTTAATCACAACATAATTTTGATTTTGCTTGTTCACCCCATGTGTCATATTTTCTACATGAAACCCGACACATCTTATGAACTCAAAATCCCCATTTCTTGTTTCCCACGTTTGCGGTGTGACCTATGGGAGGATCTAAACTAAGTTTGCAGTGATATTAAGAGCTTAATATCACAAGCTATAAGCGGCATCTAGCTACACATTATAGCTCCCAATTAGTTAGATGTCTTAATTCCACTCGAACCAAAACCCAATCCATTTAGTGATGGAGTGCACCACTTGTGTCCGTCCCTTGCCTCATGATATTAAGAATACACACAAAGTAGTATTGTGTCATCTTTGTATTAGTATTCATTTCTTGATCTCTTTAAGCTAGTTATAAATATGTGACTTTAACTCAAATCACATTGTGCACATTATAACTTTGCTTTATCAAGGGGCCCACTAATATCATCACTCAATTAAGAGGGGCAATGATAATCTTTTGACTAACTATCTTCTCCAACGTAAGTTATACTTAACCAACTAATGCATTTACACTACACTTACAGATAGCTCAAGACACTAGTCTAATTAAGAACTCCTTAAGCGATCAGATATAAGTCTCATATCAAAGGACCAAGGACACAGTAAAATATTAATGACACAGAAACACATTCCTATAATATTTTACTTGTTAGGTCAATTCGGTATACAAAAGTACTATTTTCCTCTTTTGTGTACCCGTGTTGTCACTCACTTGTAGAGCTACAATGATCTATGACCAACACGACAATCTTAACTCGGTAACAAATGTCCCATGTTTATTACCATGATTGCGAATATCTTTTGTTTTATGTAAACCAATATCTTTTAGAGCTCTACGGCTAAGGACCAAGAGCCTCTTCCTTAACACTTCTAAAAGACGAATAACATAAACAAGGAACAAAATGATTTCTCATTCAATTCATAATAATTGACATTTAAAAGTAAAACTTTTAGAACACATTCCCTTCACAAAGTCCCCTCAGACCTACTTTCCCGAGTGATAGGAGCCGTGCGAGAAGAGAGAACACCTACTCACTTATTTCTTATCTACACATGAACCAAAACCCCTACACTTAACGTCTCACAACAAGATTTAAAGGGTCATTGACTTCAACAAACTTCCTTAAATTAACAGACACGAATTATTGACTCACTAGGTTCGGGATGAACTTCTTTAATTATTTGAGCACTGAAACCCTATGATTTCTCACCCCCGAGGGAAAGCTGTAGGATTTCTAGTTTAATTGCACATATTTATTTTCGAAATTTTTATGCACAATAAGGATCAATTACAATTTTTCAATGATTTGTTTAATGCATGCATCGGTTTGTTTCAATAACTAGTTTCAAAACTTTATTAAAACTAACATGGGCTCCGAATTTCATACCTAGAAGTTCTCTAAAACTTCTTGATGATCCGGAGACGTTGAAGATGCTTGTCGCTGCGCCGGATGCCTCCGAGTATTCACCAAACTCTAAACAAGATCGGAGAGAGAAGAGCTAGCCTCTCAATCTCCAATAGGGTTTAGAATCTAACTACTAACCCCTCTTTAGTTCACTTGAGAAGAATATCTCTGAAAACTAAAACTAATACTCAAGAATTAATGGAAATTCGTGGAGAATTATGGAGAGAGATGTTTGCACAAGAAGACAATGAATTAATTAACAAGGTAATGAGATAAACTTGTATTTATAAGTTCTCTCCAAATTACCTATTCATGTGTAACCTCTTGCCCATGATTTCATGCAAACTTCCATCTAACCATCCATTATTTGCTAAAAAAAATCTTAGCCACAAATTAAATCAGTTATGGACCAATTCCATGCATGATCTAATTAATTCTTAAATTAATTCTGCATAAAACCGTCTGGACCGGTCGACCGTTTCGAGGTTCGGTCGACTGTTTAGAACGAGTTTCGGTCGACCGTTCATAACTCGGTCGACCGTTCGTAGCAAAAATATTTCATCGTGATGTTCGGTCGACTAACCGATTATACTCGGTCGACCGAAAACGAACTTACACAATTCCTGTTACCGGTGCAACATTCGGTCGACCGTTTCGCATTTAGCGGTCGACCGTCTTTGCACAGTACCTACAGACTTGTCAAATTTCGGTTTAACCCCTACAAAATTTGACATTTCGGGATTAGTAGTAAGTTCACAACTTCTGTAACATATTATCCTATGTAATGATAAATCATCACACCCCATAATATTTACATCACATATGAATTTAATTTAGATTCTAATTATGTTATTAATCACAACATAATTTTTATTTTGCTTGTTCACCACATGTGTCATATTTTCTACATTAAAATCCGACACACCTTATGAACTCAAAATCCCCTTTCTTGTTTCCCAGTTTTGTGGTGTGACCTATGGGAGGATCTAAACTAAGTTGGCAGTGATATTAAGAGCTTAATATCACAAGCTATAAGCGGTATCTAGCTACACATTATAGCTCCCAATTAGTTAGATGTCTTAATTCCACTCGAACCAAAACCCGATCCATTTAGTGATGGAGTGCACCACTTGTGGTCGTCCCTTGCCTCATGATATTAAGAATACACACAAAGTAGTATTGTGTCATCTTTGTATTAGTATTCATTTCTTGATCTCTTTAAGATAGTTATAAATATGTGACTTAACTCAAATCACATTGTGCACATTATAACTTTGCTTTATCAAGGGGCCCAGTAATATCATTACTCAATTAAGATGGGCAATGACAATCTTTTGACTAACTATCTTCTCCAACAAAAGTCATACTTAACCAACCAATGCCCTTACACTGCACTTATCGATAGCTCAAGACACTAGTCTAATCAAGTATTTCTTAAGTGATCGGATATAAGCCTCATATCAAAGGACCAAGGACACAGTAAAACATTAATGACACAGTTTTATACAATTCTATAATGTTTTACTTATTAGGTCTATTCAGTATACAAAAGTAGTATTTTCCTCTTTTGTGTACCCGTGTTGTCACTCACTTGTAGAGCTACAATGATCTATGACCAACACGACAATCATAACTCGGTAATTAATGTCCCATGTTAATTACCATGATTGCGAATATCTTTTGTTTTATGTAAACCAATATCTTTTAGAACTTCTAAAAGACGAATAACATAAACAAGGAACAAAATGATTTCTCATTCAATTCATAATAATTGACATTTAAGAGTAAAACTTTTAGAACACATTCCCTTCAATCTCCCACTTGTTATTAAAGTTTTCTCTCACATACATTCTCAATGTATAAAACAGTAATAAGTAGGGTAAACCCCATTACATATCAATCATCAAGCCAGTCTATATGGTTCCTCAATCCCATGGACTCGAAATGTATTTTGCCATTGGCTTGGGATAAGGGTTTTGTGAATGGATCAGTTGTGTTGTTGTTGGTGTCCTCCCATAAAAGATTTATTTTGCCTTCGTCGATGAGGTCACGTGTCACGAAGTACTTACGATCCATGTACTTCACTTTGTGGTGTGATCTAGGATCCTTGATTTGCGAGATAAATGCACTATTATCACAAAATAACTCAATAGGTCCCTCGCTCGTGGGAACTACTCCAAGCTCTTGAAGGAACTTCTTGATCCACACTCCTTCCTTGCTCGCTTCACCGACAACCATTACTTCTGAAGCGGTGGTTGAATCGGCCGTAGTGGTTTGCTTCCAGCTACTCCAACTCACAGCTCCACCATTCAGAAGAAAGACATATCCTGATTGCGACCTTCTATCATCTGGATCACTCATGAAACTCGCATCCAAGTACCCTTCGGCTACCAACTCCCTTTGTCCTCCATAAACAAGAATCTTATCCTTAGTCCGAATAAGGTACTTCAGGATATTCTTGACCGCAGTCCAATGCTCAGGACCTGCGTTGGATTGGTGACGACTTGTCATGCTTAGAGCATACGAGACATCGGGTCTTGTGCAAGTCATCGCGTACATAATCGACCTAATTGCCGAAGCATAAGGGACATCCTTCATGTACTCTAAGTCCTTACATGATTGCGCACGTTGAGACTTCTTGAGTTGCACACCCATACTCATTGGCACACTGCCCTTTTTGGAGTTCTTCATCTTGAACCTTTCCAAGACCTTGTCAATGTATGCACGTTGACTGAGGCCAATGAGTCTACGGGATCTATCTCAATATATCTTTATTCCCAAGATGTATTGAGCCTCACCCATATCTTTCATTGAAAATGCAGATTTCAATGAACTTCTCATTTGCTGAAGCAAAGGAATATGATTTCCCATGAACAATATGTCATCGACATATAAGATTAGGAATACTACATGGCTCCCACTAACCTTCTTGTATATACAAGGTTCTTCCTGGCTTTGAATGAAGTGAAGCTTCTTCACTTCCTCGTCAAAGCGTTTGTTCCAACTCCTTGATGCTTGCTTCAATCCATAAATGGATCTTTGAAGCTTGCATGCCTTCTCGCTATTCTTTGGATTTTCAAAACCTTGAGGTTGTACCATGTACACATCCTCTTCCAAGTTCCCATTAAGGAACGTCATTTTGACATCCATTTGCCATATTTCATAATCATGAAACACAGCAATAGCGAGCATTATCCGAATAGACTTGAAAATGGCAACTGGTGAAAAAGTTTCATCATAGTCAATTCCTTGAACTTGAGTGAAACCCTTCGCTACAAGCCTTTCTTTGTAGGTTGTCAAGTTCCCATCCATGTCCATCTTCCTCTTGAAAACCCATTTATTTTGAATGGCCTTTTTCCCTTGAGGAAGGTCAATGAAGTTTCACACTTGATTATCATACATGGATTCTATTTCGGATTCCATGGCCTTAAGCCATAGTTTGGAGTCTTCCCTTTCCATTGCTTCTTGGAAGGTCAGGGGATCATTGGTATCAAGTACCATGATTTCATGAAGTCCCAGATACAAGTCGGGTTTCTTCCTTTCCTTCATTGACCTTCTTAGTTCTTTTGGTTCTTCTCGTGTTTCTCGAACTTCTTCCATAATTTCTTGAGGAGTGGGTTCACGTTCAACTCTTGAACGTACACTAGGTGGGGATGATTGAGATTCTCTTACAATTTCTTGCCAGTGTCTCTCACTCATGATCCCACTAACCGAAGGAATCTCAGTTGGGCCTTCATGATCTTGAATGTCATCGTTCATGTCATGATCTTGTAGAGTATCTTGAGTTTCCTCAAGCACAACCCTACTCGCACTACTTTTTACTCTTTCCAGAAATTCCTTTTCCAGAAATGTGGCATCCCTCTCCCCAATCACTCAATTGGAGGTGATATGCCAAAAGTAGTATCCTCTTGTCTCACGAGGATAACCAATAAAGAAGCACTTATCCGCTTTTGGTTGAAGTTTGGCCGACATCAATTTCTTCACGTAAGCCTCACAACCCCAAATTTTGAGAAAATTGAGCTTAGGTGTTTTACCACTCCATAGCTCGTAAGGCGTTTTCTCTATGGATTTGGATGGAACATTATTTAGTGTGTAAGCCGCAGTTTGTAATGCATAACTCCAAAAGTAAAGAGGTAATTCCTCATCATTGACCGAACCATGTCGAGCAATGTCCTATTCCTCCTTTCGGATACCCCATTCCACTGAGGTGTACCGGGAGGGGTGAGTTGCGGTACTATACCAAACTCCTTTAGGTATGAGTCAAATTCCGTAATTAAGTACTCACCTCCACGATCCGTTCGTAGAGACTTGATTTTCTTGTCGAGTTGGTTCTCTACTTCATTCTTGAATTCTTTGAACTTGTCAAAGGATTCACTTTTGTTTCTCATTAGATAAACATAGCCATAACGACTATAATCATCCGTGAACGTAATGAAGTACCTGAAACCATCTCGTGCACTAGTACTCATTGGACCACATACATCGGAATGTATCAAATCCAACAAGCCACTCGCCCTTGGACCTTTCTTCTTGAAAGGCCTTTTGGTCATTTTTCCCATTAAACATGGTTGGCACGTCTCCAATGATTTAAAATCAAGTAGACCAAGAAGGTTAGCTTCTTGCAATTTCTTGATGCGTTTTTCATTTATGTGACCAAGTCGATAGTGCCACAAGAGAGTATCATTCTCGTGAGTGGTCTTAAGTCTCTTGTTATTGATATTAAAGATTTGTTTATTAATCAATTCAAGCAAATAGAGACCATTCCTTATGAATGCATTTGCATAGAAAACACCATTCTTCGATATAGACAAGCAAGAATTTGAAATATTTATATTAAAATTATCCATATCTAAACATGATACAGAAATAATGTTCTTGCTAATCGAAGGCACATAATAAACATTCTTTAGACATAAATTTGAACCACTACATAATTGAAGCACCATAGAACCTTGTGCAACCGCAGAAACGTTCGCACCATTTCCGACCTTCAATTCTACCTCGTTCCTTACGAGTTCCTTCCTATCCATGAGTAGCTGCACATTAGAAACTATGTGAGCACAAGATCCGGTATCAATTACCCAATCCTGGACAGAGGTGTATAAATTTATTTCGATAACAAATATACCTTTGGCCTTTTTGGGGCGACGACGTTCAATCACTCCGTTGTCAAGGTCTTCCTTGTACTTGGGGCAATTTGGTCGGATGTGTCCTTTTTCACCGCAGTGAAAGCACTCCGTATTGGGAGTTGGAGATTTCTGAGATTTACCACTTGAGGCACTCGCACGAGCACCTCCTAATCCCTTACTCTTGATTGAACCACTTTTGGTAGATTTGCCCTTTCCTTTACCAATATTTTGGCTCCTCCCATGGACGGCAATGACATGCTTGTCCCTACCCTTGCCCATGTCAACTTCAGCAGTTTTGAGAGCGTTGTGCAGCTCCTCAAGACTCACCCCTTTTTTACGCACGTGATAGTGCATCACAAAGTCCTTAAAGGACGAGGCTAGAGAGCCAAGAATCATATCTTCAGCAATTTCCTCGGGCATTGGTGAAGAGAACTTTGCCAACTTCTCAAGGTACCCTTGCATCGTGAGAAAATGCATGGATACCGATGTTCCCTCCGCCATATGACACCTTGTGAGTGCGATGGTGGTCTTATAACGCTCCTTTTGGGCACTATCCATGAACATCTTAGACAAAGCCTCCGTGGTCTTCTTGGGTTTTGAATCCAAGTATTTCGCTTGAAGCGAGTCACCCATGGATGCTAGCATGAGACCGTGAACTTGGTTCTCTTGGTCTTCCCACTTGGCTTTAGCCTCTTTCTCTTCATCGGTTAATCTCTCATTCCATTTTAGGATTGGACCTTCCAAGATGTGAGATAGTTTCTCAAACTTTAACACGATGTTGAGTTTGAGTTGCCAACTTATGATGTTCGAGCCATTATTTGCTAAAGGGTGTTTTTCTATCATGGATCGTACGATAGGTTGGATGTTCGACATTTTTCTACAAAATAAATCATACAGGATTTTAATGCCAATTTTATGTTTATCATACATACATACAAATGTAAATGCTGCAAATAAAAAATCTTGCCCATAAATGCAACAATCCAAGATCCCATCAATTGTAATATAGACTAGCTAAGGGCTATCGAATATATTACAATATCAAGGTAAGAAAAGCATTTTCTAATCACAACCTTTTTGAATTTTAGCAACATTAGCATCTTCAAACTCCTGTGATTCTTGTCGTTTTAATTATGAGGGAATATGACCTATCCTCGCAAGAAAAACGTTTTCCCAAAACCAAGCGAGGCCTCTAGGTAATGTTAAGAAAACTTATTTTCATTTGATACGAGATATGTTTATCCATTGTATTCACAACTAAACATACTTGGGGTTCACTAGGGTGAAACACACCTCATATGTCTAATTGTGGCACAACAATAGGCAACCATTATATCTCCCACTATTCCCAAAGATGGAGGGAGCTATCTCCCGCTAAGGGCGAGCAGAGTATCCCTCGATCAATGGCTGCTAGTGGATGAAATAAGAAGGAAAATCACTCTTAATTTTGTTGGACAATTTCATATATTAACATGTGATTCATAATTTTAGGTTGTCATGCATATTATCATTCATACACATCCTAACGTTCAACACATTCATCACATGCATAGCAAGATTAAAAACAGAAATTAAACCATTCACACAATCCACATCGTGTGAGTTTATATGTTCCCTTTGATCGTTGATCCTCGATCCCTGATCCTCGATCGATGCGCTACAGCGGCGACTTCCTCTTGCACCAGAGATGTAGATTTTACAGAAATAAAACATGCTCCTCACATTTCATAAAAAACCGACTAGTGCAAGTCTTATGTAAAACCTCTCAAATGCAATGCAATTATCTAAAGATAGAAAGACAGAATTTGGCTTTTACATATAAATAAGCCCCTGTATGATAATAATTACAAACATTCATAGGCGCTGATTTGGAACATATAAACTCACAATTCCTGCAAAGACAACTCGAGCATCCATGCCATCAATATTGCTATAAACTATACAACCTAGTTTATCAATCATCTAGAATCTCAAACAATTCATTGAAAAACATTTTGAAATCCATTAAAAAAATTTCATCCATCCACAAGTTCAAAAACAATTTTGAACCGCTGTCCATCCAATTTCCTAAACGGAAAGACGAAGCACACTTTTTCGGTTTTGTTGATTCTCTTACAAAACAATCGTTTATGCTTAAAACGAAATTATTGCAAGTTAGACTTATGTCTAAATCATAATTCTAATAATTACATGGCATGTTTTAAACCACTTAAAACATTCAAAACGAATTATTACAAAGAATTATTCCAATAAAACATTTAAAGACCGAAAAACCAGAAAATCGAATTGTTCGAACCCTAGATGGTAAACTAAATTTGTTTGTAGTTTCAAATCATTAGAAAATTGAACCTTATGCTCTAATACCACTGTAGGATTTCTAGTTTAATTGCACCTATTTATTTTCGAGGTTTTTATGCACAATAAGGATCAATTACAATTTTTCTATGATTTGTTTCATACATGCATCGGTTTGTTTCAATAACTAGTTTCAAAACTTTATTAAAACAAACATGGGCTCCGAATTTCATACCTAGAAGTTCTCTAAAACTTCTTGACTATCCGGAGACGTTGAAGATGATTGTCGCTGCGCCGGATGCCTCCGAGTATTCACCAAACTCTAAACAAGATCGGAGAGAGAAGAGCTAGCCTCTCAATCTCTAATAGGGTTTAGAATCTAACTACTAACCCCTCTTTAGTTCCCTTGAGAAGAAGATCTCTGAAAACTAAAACTAATACTCAAGAATTAATGGGAATTCGTGGAGAATTATGGAGAGAGATGTTTGCATAAGAAGATAAACTTGTATTTATAAGTTCTCTCCAAATTACCTATTCATGGACAACCTCTTGCCCGTGATTTCATGCAAACTTCCATCTAACCATCCATTATTTGCTAACAAATAATCTTAGCCACGAATTAAATCAGTTATGGACCAATTCCATGCATGATCTAATTAATTCTTAAATTAATTCTGCATAAAACCGTCTGGACCGGTTGACCGTTTCGAGGTTCGGTCGACCATTTAGAACGAGTTTCGGTCGACCGTTCATAACTCGGTCGATCGTTCGTAACAAAAAAATATTTCATCGCGATGTTCGGTCGACCGACCGATTATACTCGGTCGACCAAAAACGAACAGACAAAATTCCTGTTACCGGTGCAACATTCGGTCGACCGTTTAACATTTAGCGGTCGACCGTTTTTGCACAGTACTTGCAGACTTGTCAAATTTTCGTTTAACTCCTACAAAATTTGACATTTCGGGATTAGTAGTAAGTTCACAACTTATGTAACATATTATCCTATGTAATGATAAATCATCACACCCCATAATATTTACATCACATATGAATTTAATTTAGATTCTAATTATGTTATTAATCACAACATAATTTTGATTTTGCTTGTTCACCACATGTGTCATATTTTCTACATGAAAACCTGACACACCTTATGAACTCAAAATCCCCATTTCTTGTTTCCCAGTTTTGTGGTGTGACCTATGAGAGGATCTAAACTAAGTTGACAGTGATATTAAGAGCTTAATATCACAAGCTATAAACGGTATCTAGCTACACATTATAGCTCCCAATTAGTTAAATGTCTTAATTCCACTCGAACCAAAACCCGATCCATTTAGTGATGGAGTGCACCACTTGTGTCCGTCCCTTGCCTCATGATATTAAGAATACACACAAAGTAGTATTGTGTCATCTTTGTATTAGTATTCATTTCTTGATCTCTTTAAGCTAGTTATAAATATGTGACTTAACTCAAATCACATTGTGCACATTATAACTTTGCTTTATCAAGGGGCCCACTAATATCATCACTCAATTAAGAGGGGCAATGATTTCTCATTCAATTCATAATAATTGACATTTAAAAGTAAAACTTTTAGAACACGTTCCCTTCAAAAGCCGGGGTGCATCCTAACGACTAGATAAGTCCAAAAGCCATTGTACTAGATATCTTAATGCATCAAGTTCAAGACAATTTGGGAGCTTTCTTTTTACTTTGCCTCTCAACGGTTTTGCAAATGTTAAACACACACAAAACCCACAAAACATTTTCTTTCGCAAACACATGAAGATTTTGAAAGAAATATGAAAATTTTAAAGCACTAGGCAAGCAAAAGACGACAAGTCACCCAAGGATCATGGCAAGTAGATATATCGATATTAAATGCAGCACACGAACATGACCCTAACAATGCACAGAAAAGAAAACAAAATCAAAGGGAAAAAGACCCGACTATGTACACACATAAAACACCCCCCACACCTACCTCATGCATTGTCCTCAATGAATGCGAGCAAGAAACAACATATATTTATGCATGAAAAAGGAAAGATCTCAACAACATTAAGCGCAATGGAAAGTTCATGGTTATGTTGATGGACACAAACCCAAATTCCCTCAACACCTGTGAGATGCTAAAGAAGGAATACAAATACGTGAAAGAAATAAGGCCCAAATACTCAAGGGTTGGAGCCCACAACAATCGATGCTCACTGAATGAATCTTTTATTGTACATTTCTTCTTCTTTTTTCTCTTTTTTGAATATAATTATGTAGAAAAATAAGTTCTCATATTCATTTGTCAAATGACATCAAATGGGAACCTCAAAGTGGGTTAATGCACTTGGAAAGAGAACATGACACCACGCGGGGCCAGAATACTCAAGTTTGGGCCCCCTCACAAAGAGCACAAGATGAAAGGACAGGTTCATGAATTGGACACAAAGGCGTCTCATTCAAAGGATCAAAGAGCTTGAACCTCTCAGTAGTTTGGGAAATAGGGAGCCACTGAAGAAGAGTTTCTCCCGTTGCGGTGCTGAAGTTATGATAGTCAATCCAAGCTTTCCAACCAACAGGCTGGTGGGTCGGAACGAGGTGAAGAACCTCATTAGGCATGTCCGACTCACCGGGCGAACAAAAAGTGGGTCTCTTACCCAAGGTATCCTCCAAGGAACTCCTAATACCCTTATTGGCGATGTAATTGTTTGATGTTCCATCATTTCCAAGATGATCACGAACAATAGTGAGAGCCAAACTCTCATCAGGTCGTTTGAAATTAAGGGTACTAGGGAGCTCTTGCTCCACCAGAGGTGAGTCCTTAAAAGGCACAACATGAAGATCATGTGGCTCAAGGGCCACGGGACAAAAAGATAAGGCACAATCCTGTGCCGACTCATAATGAAGCCGGTCCATGTTTTTCTCAATTGGAATCGAATCCTCCACCAAGTGATCGTGAATTGATACCCCAAGTCCCTCAGACTGACTAGGAGTTTGACTTTGAAAGATTGTGCTTTGAATTTGTGGATGTGGTGGTGGTAGTTCAATATCAAAAGATGAATCCTCATGTTGACAAGAATAGTTACTCTCCTCACGTTCACGTAATTGCTGCGTCATTTGACTCACTTGCAATGCCATATTTTGTATGGATTGTTGAGTGGTTTCCATGAACGTAAGGAAAGCTTGTTTCAAGGAATCAGGTATGCGGTCAACTATGAGGTCCAAGTCAGAGCTTGGGAAATTTTGGGGCTGGGTGTTGATGGGCTGAGAATGAGTCCAACGATTTGAAGTGGGGTGTTTGTAGAATTTTGGGTATTAGAGAGTTGGATACTGGGTGAATATGATGTATAAGAATTTGAATAAGAATTGTCTCCCCACGAATCCATCCCTCTCGGGTTGTACGTGGATGCGTAATAGTCATATTGAGAATTTTGGGAAAATGTATGCTCATACACAGGCTCTGGGGGAACATAAGGACATTCCCCGAAAACATGACCACTCAACCCACAACAGTGACACAGTACGGCTACTGGAGCCATCGGTGCACTCATGTCTTCTACCACATGCATGAAATAGGCCACAGTTTCTTGTAATATCTCAGTTTGATGACCAACATATGATCCGACGTAACTAGATGGTGGTCTAGCAGTCGGTGTGTCTCTCATATTACCCCAATATGAAGATTGCTCAGTCACACAATTAAGATTGTCCCAACCATACAGGGTGTTAGTTTGAGCCACCCAGGTTGCTTGGGTCGGGAATACAAGGAAGAATTGTCCTGGTCCCAACAATGATATGTATGGTCGCCCATGTAACCATCCATCTCAACAAAAAACTCTCGAGTCGATCACTCTCACCACCACGTGGCTAAGCTCGCAAAAAGTGCTCGACTCGACCCCAAAACGCTAACAAAGAGTGTAAAGGAAAGGAGACTAGAACGTAGAAGTAAGCGAGAATAAGACGACTCAGAGGAGAAGGGAATAATCCCTAGAAACTAGCGTGGGTTGTGGGAGCGGGTAGAAGCCTAATCTAGTAAGCACGGCTCAAACAACTTATGGCTATGGGTCCTTAAGCTAGACGACGCCTAACTTCGCGGTCACTAGTCTTAACACGCCTCACCTCCCTACAACGAAGACCATAATGCCCAACAAGTGGTACCAAATCCGTAGATCCAGTACCTCCTACTATCGACAAGGCATGCGACGTCAATCAGGTCATGACGGTCTCAACTCGATCACTCTCCTAGTGCATCCAAATTCCTTAGGGCCAATGTCTACTTGCTTTTAGATTAAGGATTTACTTAAGAGTTATTTTTGGGGCCAAGGAAAGGGTGATGAAATCCCCCACCTTATCTTTTATGGGATAGCCCCTCCTTAGTAGCGTTTTGATCCTAAATCTAGCAATCAACTCTTTAATCAAACGCTCAACTCACTCTTGTCCTGATGCAATTCCTACTAACTAATGCATGGTCATACAATATGCATGAATGAGAGTAGGAAATGCGTACCTCATCGCAGCTCTCATCAACCGAAAGTAAGCTAAAATAAAAGACAACTACATGCCTAAGTCAAGTATGTGATGCATGACCTAAACAAGTAAGAATGTCTAATCTTTTGCTTTGGATTTTAGTGGCCAAGTTGATTAAAAGGGATTGATTTTTAATCTAGGAGCAAAATAAAAGTCACAGCATGTAAAATGGTGCTCCCAGATAACTACAATGAAATAAACAACAACCAGAAACAATTGAGAGAAATTGAAGCTCACTAGGCCACCAATTGGCGGTCATTACTGAGTGTTTCGCTCTCCCATTCCTCCAATCACCTCCCCTTGATCCTCAAGATCCCTGAAATAGATCAAAACTAAAAAAGATAAATTAAAACCACTCGAATCGTCCAAACTAAAATCTGGACTAAACACCTCTCCAGCAACAACGCCAAAAACTTGATTGAACGTTTAATTAACCGCAAGTGCACAGCCGCGTTGAAGCGGTGGCAAATACGGGTCGATCCATAGGGAGGTGTGTCAACTTTAGTTTGTTCGAAGGCGAGTGGGAAAGAAAGGAGAGAAAGATTGAATAAACTAAACTACACTAAATTAGTAGCATCAAGGAAGGAAATGAAGCACTAAACGAACTAAAACTAAGTGACTAATAAAAGAAGATTGAAATCAGGAATGGAAACCCCCTAAGGCGTGGAGTGTGTGTACACATGAAATAAGAAGTGATGAATGCATACAATAAGCTCAACTGTAGTTAGTGTTTGTAATGCATAAGAAGTACCTCATGGAAAGACCTATCATTCAAAGCACTAACCTAAGTGATTAATATGAGCATGACAAGTTTGTTATTAAGAACCTAAGCAAGCATGGAATGTACCTAAACATTATGGTAGAAATCATCAAGTTAAGTGTTCTCATTAATTCAAACAAGCATACTAACATTTCTCACATACAACAATGTTTAGCATTCATTCCATCTACATAACATGTATAAACATCTACTCCACCCCCAAAGGGGATGGAACTACTCGCTAATCATTACACTACAAACTATATTAACAAAACAAAACTTTCTAATGAAAGGCAATTAAACTAAGTAAACAAGAAATATTAAAGAAGCTAAATGACATTCCAAAACATTATTTTCTCCATCAGAACGAAACCTCCCAACTGTAGGATAGTGAGGGTCTCTAATTCTAATCAGTTTTATCCCTAATTACCTACTTATTTAAACAATCAAAGATATGCAACGGAATTTAAACAAATAAACAAGCAAGTAAGGAATGAGAAGCAAACCACAATGGAGACGGGGGATTTACAGAGGTTCAACACCTCACTCGGGTCCCAATCATCTCTTGCAAGCTCCGCTCGGATCACCGAGCTTCTCTCACGACTTCACGAACCAGTCCTTGTTCCGAGCCAGGAGAGAATGCCTTTACAATCTTCAAACTCACGAACAACCCTCGCCGACCTTGACTCCTCCTCTCACAATCCGAGAGGGACACTTAAGGCTCTCACCAAAGTCTATACTCTTGTCTTGGGCTTTCACCAAGACCCTTGCTTCTTGAACAAACAAGGAGTGTAACAACACTCTCTAATCTTGAGCACACTTGAGTGAGAATAGAATTTAAGACTAAAGTGTGGACGGTTTGAGGCTTGGAGTGTTTGGAGCTTTCTCTCTAATGTAAGGGGCAAATAGTAGTGGGAGAGTTGTGTTAAAATGTGTTTTACTACTCTATTTATAAGCTCCAAAAGATTTATAGCCGTTGTAGATGAATTGGGTAAATATTCTGTAAGATACACAAAAATAGAAACTGAGAGGACCCAATTCTGAGTATGTTCGGTCGACCAGATCGGGTTGAACGGTCGACCGTTTGGCAATTTAGAACTCGATTTGGTCGACCGGTTAAGGAACGGTCGACCGCCAAAGGCTATGACTCAGGTATACTTAAGTGATCGGTCGAACACCGAGATAGGTTCGGTCGACCGATTCACACCAGGCACTTTGGGTTAACAAACAAGATCATATTCGGTTGACCGAAATAAGGACCACGGTCGACCGTAAATAGACAGACACTTTGGGATTATCAAGACAACTAAGTTCGGTCGACCAAACAAGGTCCTCGGTCGACCGAAACACTAAATGTATTTGGGGTATTTGGAGATAATACGAATACGGTCGTCGCATATAATACGACAAAACAAACGGTCGGAAATATGTTGTTGCTCGGTCGACCGAAAAGGTCTGGACGGTTGACCGAACTTGGGAAGTAAAACACTAACAAGATATATGATCACTTGGTCGACCGAACGGTCTATTTCGGTCGGCTGAATGTCGTCAGACTGTTCAGGTTTTGGTTTACTGTTTATCGGCCTAAGTTTGGGTGATCTATTGAAGTCCAAATTATGTGAAATTTTGTGTCTGACTTCTATAGGGAACCTAATGTGTGTTTGAGTAGTTTTTAGCTCAAGTATGCTCAATTACACAAAGTTTCTAAGACTCAAAGAAATACAAATTACATGTCTTCAAATGAGTGTGATTACATGTTTTGACTTGATTTCCTTTCTTACTTGAGTCTTGATCACCTGTAGGGCCTAGCGCAAAGCAATATATATGCAATGCAACATGTGTGCTACTCTACATGATCACAATTAAGATTTGGTTGATTAAATCATCAAAACATAGATTAAGGCCAAAAAGGCAACAATCTCCCCCTTTTTGATGATGGCAACCTATATCTTAATACTTAAAATTTCTAGATGTAAATTATGCATATAAATGCTCCCCCTATGGATGTGCATAGTTTTTGTTCAATCAAAATTAAATTTCAAGTTACCCCTTAATTATCTCTCCCCCTTTGACATCCATAAAAAATTATAAGATTTTAGCATTGAATTGTGGATGTCTTGTAATGAAGATGCTTCCCCAAAATTTTGCACTTCATTACACTATGTAAATGATATTCATTAAGCTCTCCCTATCAATATGAATATGATTTTTTGATTAAGTTCAATTCTTAATTCTCCCCTATAACATCAAGCAAATATTACAATTTAGCATGTGATGTATTCATTTCCCCTTTTTGACATCCATTTAGAAAATTTGACTCTAAAACAATGGATGTTATTCAAATTTAAGCATTTGCAATGAATGATTATATGATATGTCAATTAAGCATGTACAATCTAAACTAGAACCAATTAATTGAAAATTTTAGAGGATAAGAAATTTATAATCACTTGAAGCTTTGAATTTCTTCCAATCTCATTTGGTGAAGCAATCGGCTTTGAATTTGACTCTTAAGTTTGCCCGGTCACCACCGATTTCCTCCTCAAGCACCTACAAGTGTAGATTTAGGTACCCAAACAACTTTGGGTCCTTGAATATTAGCTTTGGGAATCCAAACCATTTTGGTTTTAGGAGCCCACACACTTGAAGAATTATGCTTTACAACTAAGTGCTTTCCATTTAAAGTTGTATGAATTACATGGTTTTTAACATATGAATCATTATATCGTAAACCATGTTTTTGCAAATATTGCATTTGACTTCCTAAAAGAATATTAAGCATCTTAGTTCCATTAGTGAATCTTTCTAAATCTTTTCTTAATTGCACATTGCAAGCTTGAAGATCTAGTTGTTCACTATCAATAGGTGTTGCTTTTAAACATTCAAGAGTTGATGCATTAGTTTAAAGTTATCAATCACCTCATTTTTCTCATTCATGCATGTTTCAATTTGGTTTTGGAGATCATTAATTACCTTTCTAACACTTTTGTTCTTTTCACAAATGATCGCATATTGTTTAACTAAGTCATGGAATGCATTTTGAAGCTCATCATGTGTATATGTTTCATCATTTGCACTAGAATTTGAGCTATGACTATAATAAGAGTTAGTTGAGCATGATCTAATAGAACAAGAGTTAGAGTCTACCTCACTTTGATCATCTTCAATAGCCATGAAGCATGAGTGAGCCACCTCTCTTCTACTTTGCAAGGAAGATGATGATGGTGATGAAGAATCATCACATGTAGCCTTGTGAGCTTCCTCCTTCCTTTCTCTTCTCCTTTTCTCTTCTCCTCTCCCTTCTCTCCTTTTTCTTCTTCCCTTCTCTTCTCTCATTTTTGCTCTCCTCCTTCTCCTTATCTTTTTCTCACTTCTTCTACCTCTTCTTTCATTCTTTTCTCCCTTATCCTTCTTGAGGTATTTGAAGAAGTCTTTGGCTAGGACTTCAATGTCCTCATGTTCTACACTCCTCCTTGGTTGGTCAATATTTGCATGTAATGACAAGAAGGGTTTGTTCTTTGAAGCTTCCTTCTCCTTCGATGGTTGGTTTGAAGTTCAAGTTTCCAACGAGTTCCTCCATCTTTAATTTGGAAAGATCGTGCGCCTCTTTAATTGCGACAACTTTATCTTCCCAATCGATGCTAAGCGACTGAAGGAACTTTCGTGTCATCTCTCCTTCATTGATTTTTCTTCCAAGGACAAAAAGAGATTTAGTAATATCGGTGAAGCGAGTGTTCATGTCGCTTATGTTCTCACCTATTTGATTAGAAAAAATCTCATATTTATGCATGAGGAGACTAATGCGGGTTTCCTTAATTTTGCTATCCCCCACATGATGCATTTGCAATCTATGTCATATTTCATATGCACTTTCACAACCCCTAATCCTATTATATTCACTCTCATTTAGCCCACAATATAGAATGTTCATTATTTTAGAGTTCATTTCAATCTCTTTCATTTTGGGCCTAGTATGTGAACCTAATTCATCTTCATTTGGGGGTGTGTATGGATTTTGAAGAAACATCAAATACTTAAGGTCATTTGAAATTAGGAAAATTTCATAATATTCTTCCAATAGTCATAGTTTGACCCATTTAGCAGAGGAGGTCGAGTTGTGCATAAACCCTCTACATGATTAGATGTGCTAGCCATTGCCAAAAATTACGGTTAAGTAATGAAATTTAGCTCACAAGGCTCTGATACCAAATGTTGAATCGTGAGGGTCTCTAATTCCAATCACTTTTAAGCTAATGACCTAGTTTAATCAATCAAGTATATGCAGGGGAATTTAAAACTAAACAATCAAGTAAAGGAAAGACAAGCAAACCACAAGGAGTCAGGGTATTTTTATAGAGGTTCGGCACCCCACCTGAGTCCTACTCCCTTTTTGCTATGAAAATTAAATTTTGATTTTTGGAATTTAAGTGTTTTGTTGTGAAAATAATAAAGGTTTAATTCTTGTTAAATTTTTTGGAATTTAATTTTCATAGGATTAAAACACCAAAACACCCGTATCACCACCGTTTGTACTTGTGAAAAATTAAAACATTTGATTTTTTGAATTTAAGTGTTTTCCTGTGAAGATCATAAAAATGACAGATTTGAATTACTAAGTTATTAAATTATATATGGTAGATTTTCTAAATATTACTATTAAAATAATAAAAAATTTAACGTCGTTAACGGAAAAGGTTAAAAGAATGGCATTATTGGAATTTGTATAGTTTTTAGTGGCATTAGTAGAATTTGTATAATTTTTAGTGACATAAATACAAATAGTTATGGAGTGATGGTAGAAATGGAAATATAATGTTTTGAAATGACATCCAAGAAAAAACACTTAAATATATATGAACGCAAAAATAATATAATAATAAAATAATTTTATATTAACTTTAAACTTGGGGGCTGGGGGAGGCGTGCTTGTAGCCGTGTGGAGGTGGAGCGATGTGTCGCCGCCTGCCGGATCAAGGATATCGCCAGTGCTGGATGTCGGAGGTGGACTGTAGGGATTTTGGGTGGAGGTGGAGAGGGAATTTAGAGATTTTTTGTGAAGGTGGAATTTGGGAAAAATGTTTTTTGTATAAAAAATTAAGAAGATAACATGTGAATATTTAATGTAAATGTAGTGTGTGGTTTTTGACTTTGTATAACACACTCTGTAATAAGGCCACCCACTGTGGAGTCAGGATCGGGGCGGGAAAAATCGTCTTCTTCATGCCCCGAAGCCGTTGGTTGGTTTACTATTTTTTGTGTTTGAGTTTTTTAAATATGTTTTGAAAAAGTTGTTTTTTAAATATGTTTTTTCATAGTTTTTAAATATTTTAAAATTTATATATTATTTTTTTGTTTTATTTTGGATGATGTGGAGGGGAGAGAGTGTTGGATAGTTTGGTTGTAATAGTGGAGAATTTTTATGTTGGTTTGGATAAATAGTTGGATTAAAAGTTGTGCTGACATGGAAGAGAGAAAAATGTTGGGTTGGATTTGTGGTTGGGGTACTGGGTGTCCTAATTGTTTGATGGAATTTATAAGTTTTTAGCACCTTACTACTAATCTGTGAGTGAGTTGACCACACACTCACAAGTCACATTATGTTTAATTTGTTGGCAGCGTGGACACATCAATTTTGACTAATATCGCCCATCAATATCAGAAATCTTACATGGGCACTTGCCTACGTGTGGCTACACGTAGGTCCGCCCATGTTTACGTGTGTACATAGTCGAGTCTTTTTCATTTTCTTTGGTTTTGTTTAGTTTGCATTGTTAAGGTCATGATAGTATGCCGCAATTTACATTGATATATCTATTATACCATGATCATTGAGTGACTTGTCTTCTTTTGCTTGCCTAGTGCTTTTAATTTTTATTTCTTTCAAAATCTTAATGTGTTTGTGAAATAAAATGTTTTGTGGGTTTTACGTGTGTTTAGCATGTGCAAAACCGTTGAGAGACAAAGTAAAAAGGAAGCTCCCAAAATTGACTTGAACATGATGCATTAGGATATCTAGTACATCGGCTTTAGGTTTATGTAGCCGTAAGGATGCACCCTGGTCCCTCGGGGAGAGTAATCATAGGGTTTCATTTCTCAAATAAATAAAGAAGTCGACCTTGAACCTACTGAGTCAAATAATTTGTGTCTATTAGTATAAGGAAGTTTGTTGTAGTATGGGATCTTTAAACTCCTGTTATGAAACCTTAAGTACTACAAGGGTTTTGGTTCATGTGTAGATAAGAAATAATATAGTAGAGTGTTCTTTCTTCTTGCACGGCTCCTATCACTTGGGAAATTAAGTCCGAGAGGACTTAGTACCTGGTACTTTCAAGAACTTTCGAGTCATCTGACTCGGGATGTACCGAACGAACTCCCGTTACACGAGTGTTAGGGATCGCCCTATGTGGAGATTTAAGGAAGGTGTACGTGATAGTGTAAGTCCTCACAAGCAATGATACACGAAACATGACCCTGGGAGAATTCCAACCTCTTTGTTAAGTCTTTTGTTTAGTTTTAGTCCATCTTTAATTGCTCTCTTTTGCACTTGTTAACTACTAGTTTAGTTTAGTGTAATCAACTTCTTCTTCTCTCATTTTCCACTTGACTTCGAAAGAACCATAGTTGACCCACTTCCGTATGGACTCGACCAGTATTTGCCACGTCTTCACCGATGTCGTTCACTTACGGGTATTAAGGTTAATTTCAATCACCGCGTGCAACATGTGTGGTCCGGTGTGTGAACTTGGTGGATTTTGGGACGCGACGAGGTACGCATGGCCACTTGAGCTGAGTGCACACTCGTGTAGGACCTTCGGGCGTTAGAGTGTCTGCTGGAGTTAGCCTACACTCACAACTATAGAATAGGGAATAAGCGTTGCCAAATATACGTCGGTCTCCCGTAAACACGTCGTCTATTGGTATATAAGTTGCATGTAAGGGAGGCCAATGTCTATACATAACTATAGACGTCAGTTATTCTAGAAGCGGCGTCTATAGTTATGTATAGGCATCCGTTGTAGTATAACCGATGTCTATAGTTATGTATGTGCATCGGATATTTCTTGGGTCCAAACGTTCTGAAATTTTGGTCCAAGTTTGAATGAATTCCGGAATTTAAATTCAGCATATGTTGAAACGAAGAAATAAAAATATATTAGTATAAAAAACGAAATGATTAAAAAATCAAGTTAATCAAACAAATAAAGATCAACAAGACATTGACTAAAAAATAAATAAAAGGAAAAAGACATGATGCCACTTCCCAATAAGAGAAATCAAAGAAGATCGACAACACCCAAATGACTAATAATCGATAGGAAGGAATATGAAGAAAATTATTCAGTCGTTGCATCAGCTCATGCAGTAGGTGGGGTTGCTGGCGCATCATACTTAGTACTACAATAACCTTTGAGTATGTCACCCTCCTCGACCGTAAACCCGAGAGAGGTCAGCATGTTTGGCCAGCACTCGTGTGTCACAATGCGTATGGCACGGCAACAATCTTCTCCAAGGTAGGCATGCTTCTTGTCCGTAAAGAACACCACGACCTCGTCGACGCAGAACCTCAACTTCAACAGTGTTTTCCAACACTTTTTAGATCCGAATGAGTTGACGCCAAGCCTCGCCTCAAGTGTGGTAGGGCTCAAGTCTTGCGGAGTCTCTCTTGCCATGGTGGCAACAGAGAAACAAGCAAGCGCAAGTAGAAGAGTTGCTTTCAGATAAAAAGCCATTTTAGATGCAGGAAGTGAACTCTCGGAGTGTGTGTAATGGTTTTGCTGAAAATCTGTATTGTGGTGATGTTAGTTACATAAGAAACCTATTTATAGATGCCAAAATGTGCTTTGCTGTTTTTTCAGTTGCTTTTTTGTTTAATGATCCGAGGCTTTCGCAAAGATCTATGACAATATTGGGGTGTAACAATGATTGACATGTATGATATATAACTATTGAAGGGAATATTCTTGAGATAGTTTGTCGAAATTGAAGGATCGAGATTACAACTAGATGTGGGGATAAATTTGTATTACCTATATTTGGTGAAAGAAACAATCTTTGGGTTGATAACATGCTATCTTTAGACCATTTAATGATTTTTCCTCGTAGGGGCCGGGTTTGTGTTCGAACAAACTATTTATGTAGTTAAGACTTTAGAGGAGCTCATTTTTTACTTCTAAAACGAGCAACGTAAATATGCTTGAAAGAAAAACTCATGTACATTTTCTTGTTTGTAACCGAACTCTAACAAAAAATAATTACTATGGTATCCTAATTTAAAAAAAAATCTGTTTTGTAATTTGAACTACGGGAATCGTTTTTTGTGTGAATTTTCAATCATGTCCATTTAAGTTTTTTATAATCATTTTAATTTTGAGATTAGAACTTAGATCCATAAACAATCTCCTACGACGACCTAAAGTTCCCTATGTAGGAATCTTTTATCTACTCTTCAAAAGAACTTTTGTTTCTTCTCCTTTGTACTTTTAATTCTGAAAAGAGAAAATAATTGGTGAGCAAAAGGTCCATCCAGGGAAACCGTTTTTGAGTTTGGAAATTGGGTAAATTTCAGATTCACGTAAAAAGTACTTCGAATGTCCTATTTAACAGTTGACTTTTAGCTAGACTTGGGTGTAGGGCCGTGTTGACCTGGCCACGTACGGCGGGTCGTGCCGGCCTGGAAATCCGAACACTGGTCTACTCCAGGCCTGGCCCTAGTTCTAATTTTAGCATTTACTGTTTCCGACTTCATACGAGAATCAAGAAGGTAATTACCAATGACAGCTTTTCCCTGACGCTAGATTTTGAGTGATTAGAACTAAGGTTCAGAAATACAGCATGCGGATGCGATGTGGTGAGGCACCGCATCCAATATATGCAGTATTCGGCAATGCATGTGCATGTGTGATTTCCGATTTAATAATTAAATAATATAATATATGTATATTAATTATAAATTATATATATGTAACTAAAAATTTAAGTAATTTTTTGAATAATTTGTAAGATTAATAAGTTGATATTAAACAAATCAGAGTAAAAAACATAAAAAAGTGGGTATTCTGAAATACGGCCGCATCGGACGGGCAACATCGGGGAGATGTGATGCACCTCTCCCCCGCACTGCACCCACTTCCGCATATGCGGCCGCATCGGGCCGCATTTCAGAAATTAGAACTACACCTTATCAGCTAAATTTTTGGGAAGTTAAGAAAAAAAAATTCCCAATGACATTTGAAAATCCTAATTTCCTTTAGGATGTGTGAGATTTAAAATGGGGTTGATAGTAGCGTAGATAATTCCAAAATAACATGAAAGTTACAAAAAACTGAGTATCGTGAATAGAACCAAACCATAGGATCTTTTTGCAGTACGTTGTGATTTTGGAAGGAATTTGCTACACAACCAGGGGTAAGATTGCAATGAAATGCACACGGGATTTTTAACATCATTAAACCAAAGTAACACTTTAATTTTAAAGTTTTAGGTACCAAAGTGTGGATTTTTAAAGTTCGAAAAAACAAAGTTGTGTATATTTGTAGTTAACGTACCAAAAAAACTGTTTATTTCTGCTAAAGATTTTCTCTAGAAAGTAAATACAAATATACAATTGGATTTCGTTAAGTTGAGATCAAAAAAGGTAGTTCTGTCCCATAAGGAGGATGTAAAGTCACAATCGAAAAATAAGTGATATATTGACTCATGATTCGACCCACAAAGTGGTCTGGGTCGATGTTGACCCCACGTCGGATTAGTATCTATTTTTGGCTAGTAATCGGTTTTCCGCTAGTAACCAAGCGAAGATTTTGAAATTGGGGGGGGGGGGGCAAAATATTTTCCAAATTTGTTTTGTTGGAGGATATTTAATTCCTACAACAATTTAATAAACTTGTAAAATCCTTTGTAAGTAAAACACCCAACTTTGGAACATTTCCACTTGCGAACATCATGTCCAGATGTCGGAGTGAAAGAGATGTGCTCTTGGAAAAGGCGTAGCATCTGGGACGAGGAAATCATATGGGTAAATCTTTTCTTTAACAATTGTGGTTCGACACTGCTAGAAAAACAAGATATAACGTCGACATGTCAGGTCGAGTATTTAAAACCCAATGTTAAACTAACTTCTCACGTAGGTTAAGCCAAAACTGACGTGAGAAGTAGACATATCACGTCGGTTGAGCCAAAAACGATGTGATTTATTTTTTTAATCTTTTTAGCAACATAAATAAACATATGACGTTGGTTGTGTGAGAATGGACGCGTTTTACAAGGAAATTCACGTCAGTTTTGATGAAACCGACGTGATAAATGGCATGTTCCACGTTGCTTTTGCTTAAAACCGACGTGTTTGCTTTATATATTATACATTCCACACTTTGTGTGCTTCACCTTATCCAAAAATTTATTTTCTCCATCCGAACGAAACCTCCCAATTGTAGGATCGTGAGGGTCTCTAATTCTAATCACTTTTATCCCTAATTACCTACTTGTCTAAACAATCAAAGATGTGCAGCGGAATTTAAACAAATAAACAAGCAAGTAAGGAATGACAAGCAAACCACAATGGAGACGGGGGATTTTACTATGGTTCAACACCCCACTCGGGTCCTAGTCCTCTCTTGCAAGCTCCGCTCGGATCACAAAGCTCTACTCACGACTTCAATAACCACTCCCCGTTCCGGGCCGAGAGAGAACACCTTTACAATCTTCAAGCTCGCGAACAACCATTGCCGAGCTGGGCTCCTCCTCTCACAATCCGAGAGGGACACTTCGGGCTCACATCAAAGTCTATACTCTTGTCTTGGGCTTTCACCAAGACCATTGCTTCTTTGACAATGAATGAGTGGAATAACACTCTCTAATCTTGAGCACACTTGAGTAAGATATGGAATTGATTACTAAGTGTTGAAGGTTTTGAGTTTTTGAGTGTGTGGAGGTTTCTCTCTAATGTAGGGGACAAATAGTAGTTGGAGAGTTAGGTTAAAATGTGTTAGACAACTCTATTTATAAGCTCCTAAAGAGTTATAGCCGTTGGGGATTAAATGAGTAAAGAATTGTAAGATACACAAAATAGAAACTTGCAGGATGCATTTTTGCATAAGTTCGGTCGACCGAATCGGTAAGCTCGGTCGACCGTTGGGCAGTTTTGGACACGATTCGGTCGACCGGTTAAGGAACGGTCGACCGCCAAAGGGTATGACTTAGGTACACTTAAGTGATCGGTTGAACACCGATATAGGTTCGGTCGACCGATTCATAACAGGCTCTATGGGGTTGACAAACAAGATCAAATTCGGTCGACCGAAACAAGGTCCACGGTTGACCGAAAACCAATAGGCAGTTTGGGTTTGTCGAGATATCTTAAGTTTCGTCGACCGAACAAGGTACTCGGTCGACCGATACACTCAATGTATTTCGGGGTATATGGAAAAATACAAATACGACCGTTGGGTATAATACGAGAAATCTAACGGTTGGATAAATAATTTTACACGGTCGACCAAAAAGGTATGCACGGTCGACCGAAACCATGCAGTAAAACACTAACAAGATTTATGATCACTTGGTCGACCGAATGGTCTTTTTCGGTCAACCGAATGTGGGCACACTGTTCAGGTTTTGGTTTGGTGTTTTCCGGCCCAAGTTTGGGTGATCTATTGAAGTCCAAATTATATGAGATTTTGTGTGTGACTTCTATAAGGAACCTAGTGTGTGTTTGAGTGGGTTTTAGCTCAAGTTTGCTCAATTACGCAAATTACATCTTCTACACTCCTCCTTGGTTGCTCATTATTTGCATGTAATCCCAAGGTAGGTTTGTTCTTGGAGGCCTCCTTCTCCTTCCTATGGTTAATTTGGAGCTCATAAGCCATGAGATTTTCAATTAGCTCCTCCATCTTGAGTTGGGAAAGGTCGTGTGCTTCTTCAATTGTGACTACCTTATCTTCCCAATCGTTGCTTAGCGACCAAAGGAATTTCCTTGTCATATCTCCTTCATTTAGGTTTCTTCCAAGAACCAAAAGAGAGTTAGTAATATCGGAGAGCGAGTGTTCATGTCGCTTATGTTCTCACCGATTTGCATAGAAAATATTTCATATTTATGCATGAGGAGACTAATCCCAGTTTCTTTGGTTTTACTATCACCCTCATGATGCATTTGCAATCTATGCCATATTTCAAAAGCACTCTCACAACCTCTAATTCTATTGTATTCACCATCATTAAGGCCACAATACAAGAGTTTGTGATTTCTGAGTTCATCTCAATTCTTTCATTTTGGGCCTAGAAAGTGAATCTAATTCAACTTCATTTAGGAGTGTGTATGGATTTTGAAGAAACATCCAATACATGAGATCATTAGATATTAGGAATATTTTCATCATATTCTTCCAATAATCATAGTTTGACCCATTAAGTAAAAGAGGTCTAGTTGTGCATAATCCTTCTATGTGATTAGATGATGTAGAAGTCATGCTAAAAATATGATTAAGTATGTCATTTAGCTCACAAAGTTCTGATACCAAATGTAGGATCGTGAGGGTCTCTAATGCTAATCACTTTTATCCTTAATTACCTACTTGTTTAAACAATCAAAGATGTGCAGTGGAATTTAAACAAATAAACAAGCAAGTAAGGAAAGACAAGCAAACCACAATGGAGACGGGGGATTTTACAGAGGTTCGGCACCCCACCCGGGTCGTAGTCCTCTCTTGCAATCTCCGCTCGGATCACCGAGCTCCGCTCACGACTTCACTAACCACCCCCCGTTTCGGGCCGGGAGAGAACGCCTTTACAATCTTCAAGCTCGCGAACAACCCTCGCCGAGCTTGGCTCCTCCTCTCACAATCCGAGAGGGACACTTCGGGCTCACACCGAAGTCTACACTCTTATCTTGGGCTTTCACCAAGACCATTGCTTCTTTGACAATGAATGAGTGGAACAACACTATCTAATCTTGAGCACACTTGAGTAAGATATGGAATTGATTACTAAGTTTGGAAGGTTTTGAGCTTTTGAGTGTGTGGAGCTTTCTCTCTAATGTAGGGGACAAATAGTAGTGGGAGAGTTGTGTTAAAATGTATTTTACAACTCTATTTATAAGCTCCTAAAGAGTTATAACCGTTGGGGATGAAATTGGTAAAGATTGTGTAAGATACACAAAACAGAAACTTGGAGGATGCATTTCTGCATAAGTTCGGACGATCGCTTCGGTAAGCTCGGTCGACCATTGGGTAGTTTTGGACACTAACAGAATATATGATCACTCGATCAACCAAACGGTCTGTCTCGGTCGACCGAATGTGGGCAGACTGTTCAGGTTTTGGTTTGGTGTGTTTCGGTATAAGTTTGGGTGATCTATTGAAGTCTAAATTATATGAGATTTTGTGTGTGACTTCTATAAGGAACCTAGTATGTGTTTGAGTGAGTTTTAACTCATGTGTGCTCAATTACACAAAGTTCCTAAGACTCAAAGGAATTCAAATTACATGTCTTCAAATGAGCTTGATTACATGTCTTGACTTGATTTCCTTTCTTCCTTGAGTCTTGATCACCTGTACAAGTTAGCACAAAGAAATATATATGCAATGTAATGTGTGTGCTACTCTACATTGATTACAATTAAGATTAGGTTGATTAAATCATCAAAACATAGATGAAGACCAAAACGGAAACACCGAACCCCGCCCAACGCAACACCACCCCACCACCTCTCACAGCTCCGACCCCCCACCTGCCCAGACCCAACGCACCACCTCCGACCCCACCCGCCCCAACCCAACGCACCACCACTCGACCACCGACCCCAACTCACCACCCACGAGCACCTCTGCCCCAACACACCACCCCCACACCGCACCACTGACTAACTCCTCCGGCCACCAAGAACTCGTCGAGGTCCTCAGTACTCGCCGTGCTCCTCCGACCTTATCGTGCTCCTCCGAACTCGACTCCTCCAAAATATTAGTGCACGACTCTCAACTTGATTAAGGTTCACTCTCAACTTGAAATTTTTAGTAACATTATATTCTAAATTTTTACTAACATTATGTTCTTTATGTCAAAGTTTGAGTTTTGTTACCTGTTACTTGTTTCAATTGAGTTTTGTACTACATGAGTACCTACCACAAGTTGTCAATATTGTTGAGTGAGGATTTGGTTTGTTTTTTAGTCAAGCTTAATTGTTTCTCCAAATCTTAGTTGGGTATTAATTAGAACCTTGAGATTTGTCTTGGGTTGTAAGTTTGAACTTGAGTTTTTATTTAGAACGCATCTTACCTATGACTCTTATTTGGACCTTGCATGCAACTCATTGCATTCAACTATTACTTTCTACCATTACTTATTTAAATGACTACTTAAGTGATAAATATATAGTTGTGTTAAAATAACTACTTAAATGAATGGTTGTGTTGAAGTTTTTAGAATATATAGTTGTGGCTTGTTTGTATTTTTTCCCACAGGAAATTTTTTATTACTATGAAATTTAAGGGAAGTTCTGCCAAAATTTGAAAAATTTCTATATATTAGGTTCATTTTGTATTACGATTGTTTGTGTTGTTGTGTAGATAACAATGGATAGAAATTGGATTTTTGCAAGTTGGTTGAGTGATGAGTATAAGTACATAGTTGATAAATTTCTAGAGTTTGCACAAAAAATGCACATTTAAGAAATAAAGGAAAGGTCTTATGTCCATGTAGGAAGTGTCTTAACATGTTCTTAAGAGATGTAAAAGAGATCAAGACTTATTTGTTTGAGAAAGGTTTTGATGAAGGATACACACGTTTGATATGTCATGGTGAGAATGAAATACGTACGAAGGAAGAAATTGATAGTCCTTCAAATCAAGATGTTAATGATCAAGAACGGTTAAATGATATGATTCGAGATGTTGCCGATAAGTTTGATGATAAACCCTAAGTACTTAGTAGTCTATTGTCTGATAATGAAAACCTTTGTATCCGGGTTGCACCGATTTCAGTAGATTGTCTGTAGTATTATAGTTATATACCTTGAAAGCCTTGAACGGTTGGAATGATGTCAGTTTTACTGTCTTACTTAAGTTGTTAAAAGAAATTCTTTCAGAAAAGAATGAACTTCCGGACCGTACATCAACAACAACAACAACAAAGCCTTTTATCCCACACTAGTTGGGGTAGTCTAGAAATGAAACTCTATGGAGTCACGGTTCAGGCACGTGAATCGCCTTCTTCCACGCGTTTCTATCCAATGCAAATTCTCGAGGAACATTCCAATCTTTTAAATCTCTTTTGACCGCTTCCTCCCAAGTCAATCGTGGTCTGCCTCTTCCTCTTTTTATGTCTTCGATCCGATTCAATACCCCTCTTCTTATAGGTGCCTCCATAGGTCTTCTTTGTACATGTTCATACCATCTCAATTTGTATTGGATAACTTTATCTTCCATTGGAGCAACTCCAACTCTCTCACGAATGTCTTCATTTCTAATCTGATCCATTCGCGTATGGTCACACATCCACCTCAACATCCTCATTTCAGATACACTCATCTTTTGTATATGTTGTCTTTTAGTGGCCCAACATTCCGCACCATATAGCATTGCAGGTCTTATTGCGGTTCTATAAAACTTTCCTTTTAACTTAAGTGGAATTTTGTTGTCACATAAGACACCTGAGGCTTGTCGCCATTTCATCCATCATGCTCTAATCCTATGGTTAACATCTTCATCGATCTCCCCATCCTTTTGAAGTATTGATCCAAGATATCTAAAAATATATTTTCTACGCACCACTTGCCCATCTAATATAATCTCCTCTTCCTCGGTATTAACGGTACTGAAACAACATTTCATATATTCAGTTTTAGACCTACTTAGTTTAAAACCTTTTGTTTCTAAAGTATTTCTCCACAACTCTAGTTTTCTCTCCACACCTATCCTACTCTCATCAATTAATACTACATCATCCGCAAAAATCATACACCATGGAACCTCACATGTAAGTCTTTTGTCACCTCATCCATTACTAAAGCAAATAGATATGGACTTAAAGCTGAACCCTGATGAAGTTCAATCTTAATCGGAAAAGCTTTAGTCACACCATCACAAATTCTAATGCTAGTTTCAACTCCTTCATACATATCTTTAATTAAATTCACATATTTTCTTGAACTTCCGGACCGTACATATGAAGCCAAAAAAATATTGTGTCTAATAGGAATGTAATATAGGAAAATACATGCATGCCCTAATGATTGGATATTATATAGGGTTGAATATGAAAATATGCATTATTGTCCAGTTTGTAATACGTCACGATACAAACATAAGTTATATGGGAGTGGTGATATACCAGTACATGGACTTCCTGCGAAGGTGTTGTGGTATCTTCCGATAATTCCAAGGTTGAAACGTTTGTTTGCTTGCCCCGCGGATTCAAAGAATCTGACATGGCATAGAAAACGTGATAAAGTGAGTAATCAGATGCTTCGACATTCTGCGGATTCTCCGTAGTGGAAGAAGATCAATTCAGATTTTCGAGTGTTCGGTCAAGAATCCAGAAATCTGAGACTTGGTATGTGTACTGATGGAATGAATCCTTATGGGAGTTTGAGTAGCCTTCATAGTTCGTTGTATTTATCGGGTGTTATATCTCATAGGTTCTTCTAAAATCGACGTGATATACCATATATGTCACGTCGGTTATTAAACCAACTAATAACAGACGTGGTATTGTCCACTGATGTGAATCAGTTAACATAACCGCAAGTGCACAGCCGGGTTGAAGTGGTGGCAAGTACGTGTCGGTCCACAGGGAGCATGTGTGAGTCGAATTCACGATACTCGAGTGGGGGAGAAGAAAAGAGAGATGTGATCGAAATTAAACTACGATGGGTAGGAAATCGAAAAACAACACAATGAAAGCTAAACACCTTAGTGGGTAGAGAGAGATATTGAATGAAAATATGTGTGTGTGTGTGTGTTCAAATGTGCTCATCAAAACATGTCATACATGAAATTCATAAAACTCAATTCCAACTTTGCCTCCACATGAAATAAGATAAAACCATATCTTTAAAACATACAAGAGAATAATTGAAATGAAGTTAATATCTTCACATGCATAATGACTCAAATCCAACTATATCTCCACATGAATTAAGATTTATCAGAATTATTAAAATATACAAGACATTAATTTAGATAAGGCCAACATGAGCACATGCATGCACATGTCTTGTTCCCTTCTTCCACTCCATCCTTATCCTAGCCTCATCATTCCCCATAAAATAGGTCCATTAATCTAAGCATGTACTAAGCATCACTCAAGAGCATTAGCACATCAAAGATAAGAGTGAAATCCCATTAGATGATTGTGGAAATCATGTAAGGCTCAAAGGATAGGATTAACACACACTAATACATCACATAATCACAACACTTTGAGCCTTACATGATTTCCACTCATCTCTACACTAAATAAAGCATAAAAATAACATGAACCCATAGGGGAAAAAGAAGAAGACTAGATTTAACAAACATCAAACACAAAGGAAATTGCATAAAATGGAAAACATCAACATAAAGAACAAGTACTAAAGTAGATTAAGAAATAAAAATACAAGGTTTGCTCCTCTCCAACCCCCATATTACACTACTAAAATAGGAAACTAAAACCTACTCTAACGCGGGAAGGAGGAAGAAGCGGTGGAGAGGAGGAATTACAAGGGTATTTGGATGGATCTGAAAGCAATACGACGACGTTCATAACTTTCTCTATACTCTGGTGCACCCAATTAATCAGGTCCGAGACACAGAAGAAATTGGGAATCCATTGGAGCAAAATGATCCGCCACTGGCGGATCATTTGCGCACGATCGGTCCCAATTTCTTCCAAGAGCTTTAATGTTATATTGTGCACTGATTGACATCATTTCATGCTTATATATGTATATTATATCCATTATCTTACACCTAAGCAATGCTACGTGACGAGTTTTATGTTTCAATTTTAGAAATAAATAGGTTTGAAGAGATGAAGCATAAAAGGATCCAAAAGCAGGGAAAAAGGACTTAATTGTGAGACCTAGGGACTAAGATGCAAGGGAGAAGGACCTGAACGTAAGACCAAAGGACCAAAGAGCAAAACAGAAAACTCCACACCATCATGGGGAGTATTCTTTTGACAAATGAAGATGGAAACTTATGTTTGTACATAGTTATATTCAAAAAAAAGTACAATAAAAGACTCCTTCAGTGAGCATCGATTGTTGTGGGCTCCAACCCTTGTGTATTTGGGCCCCTTTTTTTTCACGTATTTTTGTCTCCCTTTTTAAGTATCTCACAGGTTTTGAGGGGAATTTGGGTTGTGTCCATCAATATAACCACGAACATCCTTTTGCGCTTCACGTTGGTGAGATCTTCCCGGTTTCATTCCATAATTTCATGTAGTATCTTGCTCGCATTCATTGAGGACAATGCATGATGTAGGTGTGGGAGGGTGTTTTACGTGTGTACATAGTCGAGTCTTTTCTTTTGATTTTGATTTTGATTTTGTTTTCTTTTGTTTGCATTGTTAGGGTCATGATAGTGTGCTGCATTTAATATCGATATATCTGCTTGTCATGATCCTTGGGTGACTTGTCTTCTTTTGCTTGCCTAGTGCCTTAATATTTTCACATTTCTTTCAAAATCTTCATGTGTTTGCGAAAGAAAATGCTTTGTGGGTTTTGTGTGTGTTTAGCATGTGCAAAACCGTTGAGAGGCAGAGTAAAAAGAAAACTCCCAAAATTGTCTTGAACTTGATGCATTAGGATATCTAGTACAGTGGCTTTAGGATTTATCTAGTTGTTAGGATGCACCCCAGTTTTCCCTTGGGGGTGAGTAATCATAGGGTTTTAGTGCTCAAACATTTAAAGAAGTCCACCATGAACCTAGTGAGTCAATAATTCGTGTCTGTTAACTTAAGGAAGTTTGTTGTAGTCAAGGACCCTTTAAATCTTGTTGTGAGACATTAAGTGTAGGGGTTTTGGTTCATGTGTAGATAATAAATGAGTAGGTGTTCTCTCTTCTCGCACGGATCCTATCACTCGGGAAAGTAGGTATGAGGGGACTTTGTGCCTGGTGCTTTCGAGTCATCTGACTTGGGATGCACCGACCGAACTCCTATTACATGGGTGGTAGGGATTGCCCTATGTGGAGATTTGGGAAAAGGTGTACGTGATAGTGTAAGTCCTTATGGGCAATGAAGCACGAAACCTGACCCTGGGAGAATGAAGCTCCAACTAATAAAAAGAAAAGCAAAAAATTGAGAAAAGAAACAAAAAGAAAAAAATGGTAATGCAAATAAGAACCTTAATAGACCTTACACTTTGTATCACTTGAGGATGTTGAGGTTGTCTATGTCTTTCACTTAATTCCTTATTTAACTTGCACGAATGGTTCATTAGGTTAGGTCCGTGGACTGATTACCTATACAGAGTCGGCCCGTAGGATTACCGCGTCCAATGATCGACAACATATGTCCAATGAGTCGAGTGTCTAGATTGAATAATGCATCTTGTTCGGATTTTGTGGGTATATCCGCTGAAAACCCTTAGGAGGCAACACTCCTCCTCCTTGGCAACAAGGAGGTTTAACGGCTTGTTGCACGTGCTAAGTGCAACCATGATTCCTACGAAAGTGAGTTAGGATTTCTTGTTTCTCGTTTGCTTTTCTCTTTCTTTGTTTTGCTCTGGACTAGCAAAAACTTAGGTGTGGGGGTATTTGATTGACATCATTTCATGCTTATATTTGTATCTTATATCCATTATCTTACACCTAAGCAATGCTACCTGACGAGTTTTATGTTTGAATTTCAGAAATAAATAGGTTTGAAGAGATGAAGCATAAAAGGACCTAAAAGCAGGGAAAAATGACTTAATTGTGAGACCTGGAGACTAAGATGCAAGGGAGAAGGACCTGAATGTAAGACCGAAGGACCAAAGAGCAAAACAAAAAACTCCACACCATCATGAGGAGTATTTTGGCAATTCTATTCGGGTCGGAGCTCCAACAAGTGAAGTAGATGCATCAAAGACCAACCAAGACATTCAGAAAAGCCCAGAATAAAATCCAACATAATTCGGACCATATAGACCTCTAATTGGCGGTCCAAGACCGCTAATTGGCGGTCTGTTTTGGCCGTAATCCGCTAAGAGTTTGGTGGGTCGCGTATTAGTGTGTATTTAGTCCATTTCTGGTATTTATTTAGTCCCACATCGGGAGATTGTCCCGGATTGCCTTTTTCTTTGGCTATAAAATAGAATTCTTCACCTTCTATTGTAAATACCCATTGCTTGGTGACATTCTCTTTACTAAGGAGTAAGGCTTGAAGCAAAACTCAATGTGGAGAAGAATGCTACCTTCAATGTGAGTCATTGTTAATAAAATAATTGTTCTAGTTCCTTTTAATCTTGTCTTTTAATTTGTGCATGTTTGTTTAGTTTATGTTTCTTTCAATTAGCGTCTTTAATGTTCTTTTCTTGCTTAGTTAAATTTCCTTTCAGTATAATGTCTCGTTTTGTTAATGTAGGTAGTGTAATGATTAGTGAGTAGTTCCATCCCCTTTGGGGGTGGAGTAGATGTATGTACATGTTATGTAGGTGGTATGAATGCTAGATATTATTGTTTGTGAGAGATATTAGTATACTTGCTTGAATTAATAAGAACTTTACTTGATGGTTTCTGCCATAGTTAGGTACACTCCATGCTCGTTAGGTTCTTAATAACAACCTTACATTGCTCATATTAATCACCTAGGTTAGTGTTGTAAATGATAGGTCTTACCATGAGGTACTTCTTACGCATGAACAAACACTAACCACACTTGAGCTTATTTCATGTATTCACCACACTTATTTCATGTGCACACACACACACTCCACCCCTTAAGGGTTTTCATTCCTGAGTTTTATCTTCCTTCATTAGTTGTTTAGTTTGTTTGTGTTGTGTTTCATTTCAGCTTTTCTAGTTTCCTAGTTTAGATTAGTGTAGTTTAGTCTAATCCATCTTTCTCCCTTTTCTTTCCCACTCGCCTTCGCACAAACCAAAAGTCGACACACCTCCCTGTGGACGACCCATATTTGCCATCGCTTCAACGTGGTCGTGCACTTGCGGTTAATTAAAACGTATCAATCATGCACATTGGGTGAAGCCATGGTCCACTGTCTTAAACCGATGTGAGTTTAATTGGCAAAATACTTATCTTGTTCAAGTCATGTGTCACAATACTTTACATTTCACAATCAGGTCCCTCTGGATTTTCACTTGGGTCCTTCCTGATATGCGATACAGTCCTTGTGCATTGCAAATGGGTCCAGAAGTCTTCAATTCAGTCCATTCTTGTTGCATTCAGGTCATTTTTGTTCCATTTTCTCTTCTTTATTACCTAACACCTGAAACACTACAACAACAACTCGAGTAGCGCAATATTGGGGTAAAATGAAGGATATATAACATGAATATGATGCATGATATGCTACTAATTAGCCACCATTTTACGTCTCCCTTTTATGATGTCAGTATATTGAAACAGGACAACCGCCGTGATATGGGCCAAAAAAACGACGTGAAAACCATATTTTCCAGCAGTGCTCTTCGAAGAATTTAGCAATATTTCAAGGACCACCAAACATTTTGGGCTTGCAAACTCATTTCGAATTTATCAAGTTCTTGAGATGCCCATATTCTGTTAAGTTGTTCCACAGGAAGTTCTACAACTTTACCCATTTCTTTCACGATACCTATCGGGACATTTCAGAATCTTATGTGGTATGTAGTGATAGTGGTGATGACCGTGTTAATCACAGTCATACGACCCCTTGAGAAAGTTGCTAAGTTTTCCAACTTCCCACTTTTTTTATCCTTTTTGTAATGATCGATTGCCACAAAGTAGCGGGGCTTTGTTATGTTGAGACTAGGATACCTAGGTAGGTTAAGGGAAAACTACCTCCTTGACAACCTAGGAAAGCCATAAATTGATCAAGCTCCCTAGTGATCATGTTGATGCCGCTTAGGGATGATTTTCCATAGTTAATTTCAAGACCCGACAAGGTGTCAAATATTGCAAGTATTCATTTGATATTAATGACGTTATCAAATTCTTGTTTTAGAAAGAGTAATGTGTCATCAACGAATCGTAGATTAAGGACCTTGGTGTTTGTAGTTCAAATTGAAATTCCTTCCGTGACGAAGATACACAAACATATTACAAGACACTTGGGTGTTGGCAAAAAGGATATTGGCATCATCATTGGATTTTCGTAGTCAAATTTATATAATGCAACATCAATCAATCAAAGAGGTTATTAATTATTAAATATATGTGATTTTAACTTCACATAAAGAACATAGAATTATCGACCAACAATTACATTGATTTTGGAACAACAGACTCGACTACGTTAGTAAACATTAGGGAAAGAAAGAAACTTGGAATCAATCAAAGTGAGAAAATACGATTACATGCATTGCATACATACTTGTATACTTGCAAACATCTTAATAGGTTGATCTAGATAATCAACAAAAGGAGCATTGGGACAAAGACATCAAGACTCAAGACTTGTAATCAAAGCTTTGGACCAAGACATGTAATTTTGTATTTATTGAGTCCATAAGGTTTAATGTAAACTTGAGCACTAGGATTTTGCCCCATCAAGATTCGGTAAACCGAACCCCCGACAGTCAACCAAAACCTTCTAGTTCAGTCTACCGAAAACCTATCGGAAACCCAAATTCTTCCCACCAGTAAAACTTAGGTGTTATCTGGAATGCCACGACGAAAGACTGAACCACCTTCGGTCGACCGAATAGCCATAGACCGGTTTTGGACTTTGCTCCAACGGTCGCTTTTGAATCAAATCCCTAGAGCCCAATTGATTTGTCCTAATTCGAACGACCTAATATCTATCGGTCAACCGAGTCCTTCTTAGATTTAGACGCCTGGCAGTTATTTACACGTGGCACTTGACCGTTGTACCCAACGACTATTTGAGCTATAACTGTCAGCGCAAAACCCACGCTAAACTTCGGTCTACCGAAGTGTACACGGTCAACCGAACTTGAGTAGATCAGAGCCCAACCAATCTTACTGTCCACCTTGGAACGGTAAACCGAATGGAATTTGGTTAATCGAACTTAATTAGGGCTAAATTGTTAAAAGCTACTCGAAGTTTGTGAACGGTTGTGATCCGAGCCCTATTCGGTCAACCGTATTCTTAATTCAGATCAATTCTTTTACTACCACTATGTTAACGGTCGACCAAATGTGCATAGAAATCTGCCCGAGCTTAAGTCACATCTTGCATTCCTATTGGTCAATTTCCCCACCAACTCCCAAACGACTAGTAGAGCTTGAAGGCTTATAAATAGGATCTCATTTATTGGTTTTGAGCTTCTTGAACACTCCTTATCTATCCCATAGTCAAAGCCAAATCTTCTTCATCTTCAAGCTCTCAATCCTCAACACTCAAGCCAAAACTTCACCACTTGCATATCCAATTCCATATCAATATCCAAGTGTGCTCAAGTATAGAGTGTTAGTTAGATTGTGATTTCATCTTCATATTCAAGAATCACCAAAGAGTTGTAAAGCTTCGAGTAAGCTCCCTCTCGGGTTGTCAGAGGAGACACGAGCAATACGAGGTTGTTCGCGAGGCTCGGTGGTTGTAAACGGTGTTGATCTCAGCCCAGGACGGAGATCTGTTAGTGGAACTGTAAGCGAGGCTCGGGGGATCGAGCGAGGCTTGCGAGGAGGACTAGGACCCGAGTGTGGGTGCTGAACCTCTCTAAACTCCGGTGTCGTCGATTTTGTGGTTTACATTGTCTCTTCCCTTAATCCTTCGATTAATATTTTTAATTCCGCATTTATCTAGTGATTAGAAGGTCAGAGATCATCACAGATAGTTGGTGCAATCGTTCTTGTCAAGGTTTTTTTTTTTTGGTTTCTGCCATTGCAGACTAAAATAGACTTAAGCTTTGCTTTTTCTCTATCACCCATTGCTGGTGCCGTAAAGATTAATCATGGGTGGGTTTTTATTCTCTCCCATTGCATATGCCCCCCTACCTTTTAGCACGGCATTTTTTCAACACACTGCTGGTGTCTTGAATAACTGATACATATCCTTATTAACAATCTTGAATGCTGACAAATGTTTGAAATTGGAAGCTCTTAATTGATTTAACAATTACCGTGGAGACTTATATTACAGTTTATAAGTTCTTGATTTGTGTCTCTTTTTAATAACTAAGGTAACTTTTTTTTAATTTATATTTTTTGAAGTCTCTTGTACATTTAATATTAATTGTAGTTTTTTTAAATCAACCATAAATATCATATGAAATATTATTCACCTTTCTTCCTTCACTACTTTTTCTCGCTCTGTCTTTTTTTGTATTCATTACAGACTCTTCTTTCATTCTCTTTGTGATTTGTCTATAATTTATTCCCTTTCTCACTTAAATTGAAAGAGATCCAACTTGCATAAGGCCATCGAACAGGTAAACTCCGTCTAAGAGTTGTATGTATTTTCAGTTCGCTTTAGCAATAACTATTTATAACTTTAATTGATTATATTATTATAAAATTGATATTTTAATTAAAGTTTGTTTATATTATTCATAAATATTCAAAAAATAAGTGATGTTAATTAATATCTGAAAAATCGTATACAAATTAAAATAAAATATTGAGAATTCGGAATTAAATATAGTTTTAAAAAATGTAACGTATTAAAAGTAAAACTGTTTTAAATTAGATAAAAATTGATTAAGCATACATGGGTGTTTGCACTTTAATTTTTGATGTGCACACAAAGACGAAGGAAGGTGGGAGCTCAAGCTAGCCCCACAGCTTTTTGTAAATTAATTAAAGTATTATTTGTTTGGGTGCACTTAGGTACTATTGATATTGGAGCAATGTACTTGACTTTTTGGATCTTAATTTGGTATACTAATCAAATTCAAATATTGTCTTAGTACACTTGTTAGAAAGTAGGTCACATTCAACGTTAGTGTGTTGTGAGGGTGACAACGTAGAGTTTAATTAAACTCACATTACCATCACGAAATGTTGTTTAGTTGCTTAAAAAATTAAATATATTTGACCTTAAACAATCGAAAGAAGTCATATGAGGTTTATGACTTTAATTTTTAACCAAATAAGGTACATACCTAACCCTAATTCCTTAAATTTCTTTTCCCCCAAAATCTAAAATCAAATCCTAAAGAATCAGACCCTATATCAGAATTGTCTCCTGGGTTTCACGAGCGCTACAGTGGTGTTGAAGATGCACACCCAAACGGCATTGTCATATTAAATATTGGTAAGTATGGTTCTCTCTTCTTCTTCATCGTGGTTTGAATTTATGGCATTTGCAATGTCAATCAATATTTTAGTTCCATTGTCTGCTTATTTTTACTTTTGTTTTGGTTGTAAATGTATTTCAAAGGCTAGTAGTGTACGTCCAGCAACCCCAGATCCAAGTATATACCAAGACAATTTGTAAATTTCACAATTCTACCAAAATAAAATCAAAAACCTCAACATTGCTTCAATATCATTACTTCGCAAGTGCATCTAAGCAAATAACCCTTAATTAAATCAAGATAGTTGAGGTCTTAGTTTCATCGTTTAAGGTGAGATTAAGCGCCACGATTAAAAATTGTGCAGGAGCCTTTACATCAACTCAAACTCAATTCCTATAATGAAAATAACATTGGATTAACACCTTGGAAGCCGTTGGCTATTATTCATTTTTTTTAGCTTTTTCCAAGTTGAGAACGTATATGCTCATAGTAAATGTTAGAGAATGTTTTATGTTTGAGAATTCATAAATTTTCACTTGGGTTATAAGGTGTAAGATCTCTCTATTCATTACCAATTTGTTTGAGTTAGATACTCATATTTCAATATGTTATCAGAACCAAAAAGACACAATGACAGACGTACACATCTTATTATTTAAGTGTAAAAATTCTGAGTCACCTATACAGATGAGTGTTAGAGAATAATCTCACATAAGAGGATTTGATACTTTCTGGTATTAGATGATTTCGATACTTTCTCCTAAATTATTAAATAGAATCCCTCCACTGTCACCGCTTCGTTTTGAGCCGGGTATGGACAATATTTTTAAGAAGGGTGATTTGCTTGGGTAGACCTCAAAAGGTGCACAATTGCGAAATACCCACGTGTTTTTACTATTCACTTGGGTGCACCTCGTTTCAAACATTATTGTTTGCATACCCTCGGGCCATTTATGGCCCCACTCCGTTAAATTTTTTGTTGGTTCATTTACAAAACAAATCCTTTAAAATTCAAATATTCTTAATATTAAATATAAAAACACAAAACAAATATTTTCTTTTCAAACACACCCTTCTTCTCCCTCTCTCTCTACTCCACTCTCTTGTTCTCTCTCTCTCTTGTTTTCACTCTCCTCTCTTTCTCTATTCTCCCTCTCTCTCATGTTCTCTCTCTCTTCTCCCTCTCTCTCTTCTCCCTCTCTCTCTTGTTCTCTCTCTCCTCTCTTATTCTCCTCTCCCTCTCTCTATGTACTCTCGCTTGTTCTCTCTCCTCTCTCTTTCTTCTCTCTTCTCCCTCTCTCTCCTATATATTCTCTCTCTCATGTTCTCTCTTCTCCCTCCTCCTCTCTCATCTCTCTCTCTCTTGTTCTCTTTTCTCCTTCACTAGTGCAGAATAGTCTTTACTCGTCGCCCAATAGACGTCGGTTGTTATAACAGCTGACGTCTAGTAGGGCGAAGATAGCATAGACGTCGGTCGTTACCAAGGTCGACATCTATTGGGTACTATAGACATCGGGTGTTGGAATACCCATTGCATCCGACGTCTATACGTTATAGACGTCGACCTATAGACGTCGGTTGTTGGAATACCCATTGCATCCGACGTTTATACCCTATAGACGTCGACCTATAGATGTCGGATGTTATCGACGACCGACGTCTATACCCCTATGTATATAGACGTCGGGGTATACACGTCGGCTGTCCAGAACATCCGACGTCTATAGGTCTTAAAGAAATCGAACAGTTGCGTTTTCTGACATTCATTCCATACGAAAACCCAACCAAACCCTAGCCGTTCCGCGACCGAACCCTCCTCCACGACCAATCTCTGACCGATTTGCAGCAATCTTGGGCACTGCAGCGACGTCCCAACCTCTTCTCCCATTCTCCAGCCTTCCCCTCTGTGTTCCTCCGTCTTCTTCCACATCCCTAACCACCGTAAGAGTTTCGTTTAGTTTTGGTTGGTCTAGTATCAGATTTTTGGAGTAATGATTCTTTTCTTTCTTGGTAAACTTCTCCTCTCATTCGGATCCAACATTTCGATTTTTGTTTGTATTTTGAATAGGCTTGGACAAGCAGACGACCGAGAACGCCGTCGTCAACAACAAGGTCACTGCCAACCTTTCCGCCGTCATCAAAGAGGTATCTTTTCCCGTTCGAGTGACTCGCTTTTGTCGGATTCGATTTGATGTTTTTTCAAAAAAATCACATGTTGATGATGTTTGTGGATTTAGGTTCTTGGGATTGATTGTATTTGTGTTTTCTGGATTTTTAGTTCAGAATTGTGGATTGATGTTGATTAGAAGTGGATTTTGGAAAAATGGACGTGTTGTGTGTTCTCCCAAGTTTGTTCTCATCTTTGATTTGGGAATATGATTTGGAATAAAGATAGAAAACAAATAAATATTAGCTTTAACTTTGCAAGAGTTCGTTATCTAGTTAATTGTGTGAAATTGATTTTTTTGGCATGTCGGATTTGGTGTTGGTTATTTATGATTTGTTTGTGGTCTTGTGTGTGTTAAAAATCATTTAGTTTGTGATTAAATGCATGGTTTATTGTTGTATGTGGTTTATGTGTTGTCTGATTATTCAATTACCAGTCAAGTGTGGTTTAGATCTATCTATATTTGGCAGATTCGAGGGAGGACGCGCGTTTGCTGGTTCATGATTCCACTCATTTGTCTCTTAGTTTGAATTGTTGTTAGTAATTTTTCCATTGTGAGTTTAAAACTGATGCATTGTAATATGTTTGGAAGAAATATAAATATATAAGTAATAAATTGTATGTTTGTGTCCACTTAGTTATGTATTTGTCGATAATCGTTGTTAATGGAGTTTGTTGGTAGCTTGCTCATGAGATAACATGTATTAAAGACTAGCCTTTAGCTATTTATTATTTAATCAAGAAGCCAATTTTGTTATGTGGAAAATTTAAACATATGACTAAATGTAAACATGTGTTGTGTTGAAGTTTGAGGGGTTTGGATGTAGTGTGTTTGTGATGAATTGGGTGGAACTGAGATCAAGTTTATATCGTGAACTGTTATAAAATTTTCTTGTTTATTCCAGGATTTGAAGACTTTTACATAGCATATTTTAGTGGAGGTTCTGCCAAAATTTCAAAAGAAAATAATCTCAATTGTTATTAATAACATGATATTTTAAAATAATAACTTTAATTTTATATTAAAAGGAATATAACTTAGATCATGAAAAAATTTATGTTTAATTAGTTGAGTGAGTTCATACATTTATTTATGTCTTATTAATGTTTAGCTTAGTTAAATGTTTATTTATTTATGTTTATTTATGCTTAAAATAATTTATTTTGTTTAGTTAACTCATTGCCCCCATTAAGCAACTTGACCTTTAATAACCTAAAATAAAATATTAGACAATATTGCTAAGTCATTCATCATATAGGATTTGCATTCATCGTATTTATTATTTATTTACGATTTCTGTCACTATTGCTAAGTCATTCATTATATAGCAACTTGACCTTTAATAACATGACATGGAATGAGAATACGTTCTCTCCTATTTTTGTTAATTAAGTTAGGGATATATATTTAGCGAATTTCTATGTTTGTAGTACCGAAAGCAGGCTGGAAATACGGAATGTGGTTACTACGTGATGAGATACATGAAGGAAATCCTCGAATTGGCAACTCAAGACGTATGCCTATCCGAGGTAATATAGATCATTATTCACTTGTATAGTTGTAGTTTCAATATTTAGTTATTAAAATTTTTACTTGTATTTTGATAGGTCTTCCCAAACAGTAGTGATCCCTTCTCGCAACAGCAGCTCGATGAAACTCGCGACCGATGGGCTCGCTATTTTGTCAGAAACATGTTGATGAACTAAAAGGTTCTTCTGTCACTAGCATTTTTTTGTAATTTAGTTCTCCTGTATTACAAACCTACAATTTATGCCTTAATATAATCGTCTCAATTTTAGAATGAATGTCAATTGTTTATGTATGCATTAATTTCAAGTGTGTTGAATGACTGTGTATGCTTGTATGTTTGTGTTTGTGCATGTATAGTCGTATGTTTGTGTTTGTGCATGTATGCTTGTATGTACACGTGGATGAAAGTGTGTAAGTATTTATGAACGAATTTGGTGCATGTTGTATGTACACGAATACGATGACTAAATAAAAGTTTGCAGGATGCTTTTTTTTGTCCAGATTTAAGAATAGACGTCGGATGTTTGTATTCGCCGACGTCTATGTCTCTGAAGAAAGGAATAAAGACGTTATTTAGGAATAGGTGTCGTCTGTTATTTCACCGACGTCTATACCTAACGAAGAGACGTCGGTCCTATAAAAGGACCGATGTCTATTCTTTAAGTATAGACATCGGCTGATACATCCAGCCGACGTCTATTCCTAAAGAATAGACATCGGATTTCACACGTCCGACGTCTATTTATAGACGACGTACACTTAGACGTCAGATCTGGGAATGCTGATAGCCGACGTATATACCCCCATACATCCGACGTATATTCCCTTTTCTGTAGTAGTGCCTGTCTCTCATGTTCTCTCTCCGGTTTTCTCTCTTCTCTCTCTCACTCCGGTTCTCTCTTCTCCATCTCTTTTTCTCTTTCTCTCCTCTCTCTCTCTAATGTTCTTTCTCCTCTCTCTCTTTTTTCCCTCTCTCTCTCATGTTCTCTCTTCTCTATCCCTCTCTCCTATTCTCTTTTCTCCCTCTTTCTCTCTTCTTCCTTTCGAATTCTCTCCTCTCTCTCTTCTATTCTCTTTTCTCTCTTTCTCTATTCTTCCTTTCGAATTCTCTCTCCTCTCTCTCTTCTCCCTCTCCAATTCTCTCTCTCCTCTTTCTCTTTCTCTCTTCTCCCTCTCGAATTCTCTTTCCCCCTCCTATTCTCTCTTCTCTCTTTTCCCTTTTTCTCTCTTCTTCCTTTCTCTCTATTTTCCCTCTTTCTCTCTTCGTCCTTTCGAATTCTCTCTCCTCTCTCTCTTCCCCTCTCGAATTCTCTCTCTTCTTCCTTTCAAATTCTCTCTCCTCTCTCTCTTCCCCTCTCAAATTCTCTCTCTTTTCCCTCCCGAATTCTCTCTCTTCTTCCTTTCAAATTCTCTCTTCCCCTCTCAAATTCTCTCTCTTCTCCCTCCCGAATTCTCTCTCTTCTCTCTCTTGAATTGGAGAGAGGGACAGAAAGAGAAAGAGAAGAGAGAATGAGAGATGGAGAATTTGAGAGGGAGAAGAGAGAGAGGAGAGAGAAAGAGAACATGAGAGAGAGAAAGAGAGAGGGTGAAGAGATAACAGAGAGAGAGGAGAGAGAGAGAGAGAAAACGAAAACGAAAGGGAGAAGAGAGAACATGAGAGATAGAGAAGAGAGAACATGAGAGAGAGAGAGAGGAGAGAGTGGGCGAAGAGAGAATAGGAGAGAGAGAGAAAAAAAAGAAGGAGAAGGAAGAATCGGAGAGAGAGAGAGGAAAGAGAACATGAGAGAGAGGGGAGAATAGACAACAAGAGAGAGAGGAGAGAGGGAGACGAGAGAACATGAGAGAGAGAATAAGAGAGAGATGGAGAAGAGATAAGATGAGAGTAGAGAGAGTGAGAGAACAAACGAGAGTTTATATAGAGAGAGGGAGAATAGAGAAAGAGAAGAGAGAAAGGGAGAAGAGAGAAAGAGAGGAGAGAGACAATAAGAGAGAGAGGAGAGAGAGAGAACAAGAGATAGGAGTAGCGAGAGAGTAGAGAGAGAGAGTAGAGTGAGAACAAGAGAGAGAGAGAAGAAGAGTGTGTTTGTAAAGAAAATATTTATTTTGTGTTTTTATATTTAATATTAAAGACATTTGAATTTTAAAAAGTGTGTTTTGTAAAGAAAATATTAAAGGGAATTAAACTCGTAAACGACATGAAGGTATGCAATCGATAATGTTTGAAATAGTAAAAACGCATAACTATTTTGACAATTGTGCCGAGTTTGAGTTCTACCCAGTAAATTATATTTTTTTTAATGTAACATTTTTTAAACAAGTCTAGAGCACGTGGACCTGACTTATCGCAAGTTCACAACAAAACCTTACCACTAACATCGAAGACACATTGTAGTAAAACCAACACTGCAACATCCTTATTTATACAACGCAGACATCCCTCCCATACCTCCATCCCACCACAAACTCCTCAACCGATGTCTCCAATCTCCATCACCATCTCCATCCTCCTCTTCTTCCTCCCCCACCTCTCCGCCTCCGCGACCAACGGCCCGGATCTCATCCACCAAACCTGCAACAAAACCACCTACCCCACCCTTTGCATCTCCACCCTCCAATCCACTCCCTCCAGCTCCGCCTCCTGCGACGCCAAAGGCCTCTCCACTATCCTCCTCAACTTCGGCGCCGCCAACGCCACTAGCACAGTCTTTTACGCCACCATACTAGCTAAAACTACAACCAATAATGCCCTCAAAACCGCACTTCTCGCATGCGCTGGGAGGTACGCTGACGCTAACGACTCGCTTCGGTCGGCCGTTGATGCATTGGAGGGGGAGATGTTCGATTACGCGTTTGTGCACGTGAGCGCGGCGATGGAGTATCCTGCGGTGTGTAGGGATTGGTTCGAGAGGGCGGATGGATTGAAGTATCCGGCAGAGATGTGCCGGAGGGAGGTGGCGTTGGAGCAGCTTTGTAGTGTGGCCAAGGACATCATTCGAGGGCTTGGTTGAGAGTTTGGTGTATCTTTGTTATGTTGGTGTTTTGTGGTATGAGATATGTCATCTTTGATGTTAATGTTATGGTTTGGTGGAAGTTTTGAGTTTGTTATCGAAAGACATTAACATGTGTATTGATAATCGAGTGTTGAAGTGTTTGTTTGGTGGAAATTTGGAATTTGCTATGGAAAGACATTAACATGTGTTTTGAGTGTTGAAGTGTTTGTTTGGCGGAGCATCTGCACAGAGTGATATATATGCATGCGCCAATTTGGTGGACATCTAAACATGCAATATATAGATGCGTGCACCAAGTGATTGAAATCAGTTGTTAATTTTCCAACTCAATATTTCTAGTGATAGAACTCTATTTTATGACTTACGAATGTTTTTAATTAGCATCTAAAAGTATATTATAAATTCAAAGAAATGGCATGTAGTTGCAGATAGGAATATTGTGATTATATGTAAGAAAGGTCAATACTTAATGACTTGTTTGCAGGTTAATGGAAAAGGTTCGGCTCGTGCTCAAGCTCAAGACATCTTTCTTGGGATGAGTAGCTTAATGAGTCATCTTTTATCTCTGTTGGAAAAGAATGAACTTAAATGCCGGAATCAAATAAATGTGTACTGACCAATACTATAATCATAATTAAATCTTAATATGTAATTCACGTACAAAATTTCAATCTCTGGGCTCAACTAATCCAAGAATATGAATATACTGACTGACTTAATTTGAATTGGTAGAAAGGTAAGAATGGACAAAAAACTTAACAGAGTTCTTTATCAAGATCGCTTGACAAATTGATTTGGGAAGTGTTTATCGAGGAGCATTGGTTTTACAAGTTCACACGTTTTACTCATTAATGTACATTATTTATGACACTACTTCTATGTAATTAAGTAGACTGATGAACCAAGTTGCCATTTCTTTTACCTTGAGATTTCCTCAACCAATAGGGTGTAGGTTCAAACCCTACCAACTCGTTGTGGTTGGAAATTTCTTCTCTTCTCCTACCTTCCCGAGGCTTATGTCATATGTGTGTACATTCGCTCGGTGAAAATAAAAAAAATGGTAATTAGGTAGACTAATCCTCATGTTCCTTGAATGTTGACATATACAATAATTATACAACTATGGGCAACGTATATGCCATGTCACTAATACTAAATACATTTTTTATGTATTTATTGGTGGACAAGTTTTTCTATATATAAGTGACAGGGCAATTTGATTAATAGATTGGGTAACCATATCCCGCTTACTACGGGTTGCTATGTGGGCGAGGATCATACTTGTGTTCCAATTCGTCATACAATTTAGTCATTATACCAATTAAAACACACATTTTGTGTCTTATTTGTGGGACATGTTACTTACATGATTTTGAGACATCGAGATAAGTTTTAGAGTACTCTTTGGGTGGTCGAAGTTCTATTTTTGGTCTTGGAAGTAACCCCACACGCTTGAAATCTTCCAATAGGACAATTCATCCTGGCCATTTAGATGTCGTCGAACTTAATTAAATGGACAGCATTCCTTCCTCGCTAAACAACGGAAGGAAACGCCCTTTCTTGTGGAGTTGTTATGAGAATATAGACAACGTTGTATTTGTCTTTCCCGGAACAAGAGGCCCAGTTGGCACGCCATCCAGTTTTTTAATTTTGGATTCGACCAATAACGATGCCAACGATGGGCTCGGACAATGACAAGACCCAGAAGGCACGTGATGAGCTCTAATGAGACATGCTTTGCTACTATTCCTTCGATATTTTGTTCTACTTTTCCTCGAACTGCACTCAATGTTACAACTTACATGTCTCGATAAAATCTTTAATATTTATGATGATCTAGAATTTCCAAACATTCATCCTACTATGTGAATTGAGTTGCGCTTTTAATTTGAAGATGACCTAACAACAAGTATCCAATGTGTATTTTTTTTGCATCCAACATTAGGCTTCGACCCTAAAATATGAGAGAATGATCCATTCCCTCACACTAGTTGTGTTACAGCTGGGAGGTGATGAAATCCTTCATGTTATTATCATACTGCGACTAGTGTAACAAGTGCAACAAAATCTTGAACTGTAGTCTTATTCAAATTTATATTCCTATTGTCTCACTAGTCACTACCCAGCAATCGATACAAATATATGTATTATGTTAAGTAATGTATAAGAGAAAGAAAAAAGAAATATAGAGTAGGGGGAGAGAGAGGTTAATATTCACAAAATGGTTATGCAAAATTACAATTAAAAAGTGAGAATTGTCAATTCTTATATTATTTAGAGTGAGGTTTCTCAAATTTGAATTAAATAATAATTTAGTTAACTAAAAACTAATGGCATTAGCAGAAAAGCTAACAAAGTGACATATTACAAAAAATAATGACAAAACTAAATTGAAGGGACCCAGATGCTCTCTAATTCTTTAGTGAAGAATTCAAACAAAATGAACAATCTATATCTTGTTGAGTTAAATTGTCTATTGCAATGTAATTATCATGTTCTTTTGGGTGTTCTGGCAATTATTCTAATAAAACCCAAACCACTTTAGGCAAAAAGATAGGATTTTTGCATTTACGCGGATTCTAATGGATTCTCGGATGGATACGCACCGTCCCACCAGATTTCCCACGTGTGCTGACTTGGAGATCCACGTCGGATGGTGGACCTGGTGTGGGTGGTTTTGAAAACAACAAGTTTTGAACATATTTGATTTTTGGGTGAGTAATTTTTTTCTAGCTTTTGGGAGTCTGGCTTTGTACGTGTTTTGCTTGTCTATATTTTTCTAGTTTCAAAAGAAGTTTGTTTTTTTCATTAATATTTAATTTTGAGAATAAAAGCCCAAACTTTATCTTAACCCAAGCATTATCTTTTCGTTTTCCAATTTCCATTCCGGTCATAATTTCATTTACTAATTTTCTGGACTAATCATTTGATTTTTATTTTATTTTACGGTTAGATGCTCTAATTGGAACAATTTTTGTGGTTTTGAAGAAAAAGTAAATTCATATGTTGTCAGGGTATTTTGGTTGACTTATGATGATGGTTTAGTGTAATGTACTTTCAGTTTTCACTACTACAAAAATAGATTTCAGTGACGGATAGAGATCTGTCGGTGACACATCCGTCGGTAAAGGAAGCTATACACCGACGAATATCTTTTGTCATCGATGTAGCCATATACCGACAGATAGTCTCGCTAACGTCGACGGTAAAGAACCGTTGGAAAATGTTTTCGTAGTATTCGTCCAAACATAAAAATACATTGACGGATAGCGAGATATGTATTTGTCGGTGAAAATATTGAATCTGCGGTAAAATGATTTTTTCTGCAAAAAACCATCACTGACGGCTGTGTTAACCTTCACTGACAAATATATTTGTCGGTGTCTTTTTTAAAGTCACCTACAAATAGCACCCATCAGTGAAGATTTCGAAGAATGTTCGTTAAAGGAACTAAATGCGTTAAGATACACCGGCGACTAGGTGATGAATCTTTGAGTAAAGTTATCAGTTGATGTACATTTTAGATGAGATGACACAATTAGTGGTAAAATGAATTTTTACGTGGAAAAACGATCACCGACGGCTTTGTCAACCTACACCGACAGATATATTCGTCGGTCCTTTTTAAGTCACTAACGGATATGATTTGTCGGTGAATATTTTGAAAAATGTCCATTATGAACTTAATATGAATAGATACATCGACGCATAGGTCATGAAGTACCGACAAATATATATTCCGTTTGTATAGTGTTTTATCAGGAGTGGATTCAGGCTTCCCCTTCACTTTCCCCTAATCTCTCCGAACTCCGATCGCCGCCGGTCCTCCACACCGTGCCTCCTCGCGAACCCCCCCCCCCCCCCCCCCACGCCTCACCACTTTACACTATAAGCTTCTACTCAAAAACCCACCCTCCCTCTGCGTAGCCCCGACCCCAACCCCCATGCCCGACCCTTCCCTGGTCACAACCCCGACGCCAACCCCATCAGCCCAACCTCGATTCCAGACCCCTCCCCAAACCCCAACCCCACCCTAGACCCCTCCCTGACTCCCAACCCCAGCCTTGACCTCAAACCTTACCTCTAGCTACGATCCTAACCCCAAACCCGAACCCAAGCTGCGATCCCAGCCCGAAACCTGACCTCAGACCGCTGTACATTGTTATTGGTTTTGAAAAGTTTAGATTGTTTTTTAGTTCTAATGTGATTAATTGAATGTAGTTGGAATGTGTTTTTAAATATAGTCTGAATATACTTTGAATATAGTTTTTATCTATATTTTTGTTTAGATAATTTGTTTTGATAAATTTAGATTAGAAATTTTAGTTTGGATGTATGAATTTGTTTTGTTTGAATGTAATTTTAAATATAGTTGGAATATAGTTTGAATGTAGTTTAAATGTAGTTTAAATATGTGAATGTGAAATGCAATGAATATTGAAATTGTGGACTATTTTGTGTATCTAGGGATTTGAAGAATTTTTTAGTTTTCATTTATAGGGGAGGTTCTGCCTTTTTTTTAAAATTTAATGTAAATTGAACGGAACTTTAAGTCTAACAAGTTTTACCATCTTGTTTTGTTTGATGTTGTTGTGATTGGTGGAGTTTGAAGGTTTTTAGTGTTACGATTTATTAGGTTCTTAGTTGGATTGGTCTTTCGAACAACAACAAAAAGAAGGAAACAACTTTTAGTATGTGTAAGAGTGTTGACAATAGCTCTACATTGATCAATTTTTACACTTTTGTGATATTAAATATCTCAAGTACATCCTATAGAAATATATCAATTTTAAGATGGGTATCCATACTTTAACATATTATATAAGCATGGATTGATGTAGTATTACATCGACAAAAGGGGATATGCACTGACAAATAAGCACCGTCGGTGAAATTCTATATTGTTGTAGTGTTTAGCAAGGCTATATATATTTCTGTGGTTGAGATGGTATATTCGTAAAGTAAACATGGTATTTCTTGTGGTGGTAGTGAGTTTTTAAGTGTTGTTTTTTTTGCCTTAATCTATGTTTTGATGATTTATTCAGCCTAATCTTAATTATAATCAATGTAGAGTAGCACACACTATGCATAACATATATTTTGTATTGTGCTAACTTCTACAGGTGATCAATACTCAATGAAGAAAGGATTCAAGTCAAGACATGTAATCAAGCTCATTTGAAGACATGAAATTTGTATTCTTTTGAGTCTTAGGAACTATGTGTACTTGAGCATACACGAGTAAATAACCACTCACATACACACTAGGTTCCTTAGAGAAGTCACACACAAAATTTCACATTAATTGGACTTCAATAGATCACCCAAACTAGGACCGGAAAACACTTAAAACAAACCTGATCTGCCAGTGTCAAATCGGTCGATCGGAAAAGGTTCTTCGTTCGACCGATTGGGTCTGTTAATACTGTTAGCCTAGGTGTTTAAGCAGTCGACCGTTTGAACCATTTCGTTCGACCGTTTATTCGTGTCACATGACAATTAGATTTGTCGTTCTACAACAGTCGGATTTCCCAAAACCCAAATTTACAAGTCTTTCAGTCGACCGATATATACATAGCCGTCGACCGATTAAACAAACCTTGGTCACCTTGAACACTCTGTAAGTTTCCGATCGAACATCTCCTAGATCGTGGTCGACCAAAACTCATTTTCTCGTTGAACCCGGAAGTGCCTGGAAATTTCCGGTCGAACCGACCATTCGCTTAGGTCGACTGATCCATAATTTACCAGACCAAAACCCCTTGAACGGTCTACTGATATCCAATTTAGTTTGACTGTTCACTTGAGTGAACTTAACTAATAGCCAGATTTGACCTACCGGTCGACCGGTATGCCCGATTCAGTCTACCGAATTTGTCTTGAAATGTGTGTTGCAGTTCACTGTTTTGTGTTTCTCACACAACCTTGTACCACACTTATCCCCAATGGCTATAACACCTTACGAGCTTATAAATAAAGGATTGCACACTTTGTTTAGACAACTCTCATATACACAATTGTTCCATACATTAGAGAGAAGTGTCCCAATCCCAAAAGCTCCAAAATCGCACACTCTAAGTCTTAAACTTCCACACCTTTGATCATAGCCAAATCCTACTCAAAGTGTGCTCAAGATACAGAGTGTTTGTTCCACTCCAATTGTCTATCAAGTAGCAAAGGGTCTTGGTGAAAGCCCAAGACAAGAGTATAGACATTGGTGAGAGCCCGAGGTGATCCTCTGGGATTGTGAGAGAAGAAGCCAAACTCGGCGAGGGTTGTTGGCGAGTTTGAAGACATGTAAATGCGTTGTCTCCTTGCCCGGCCAGGAACGAGGAGTGGATAGTTAAGACGTGAGCGGAGCTCAAAGTGTCGGGCGGGTGGCCGAACATTTGTAAAAATCCCCGAGTCTTCCTTTGTGGTTTGCATAATTTCTTGTCTTTACTTGCTTATTTGTTTTAATTTCCGCTGCATCTTTGATTGAGCAAGTAGAGGTTAATTAACCCTAAAAGTGATTAGATAAATCCGGCCTTACACAATCCTACATTAAGGACTTTGTTGGTTTAAATTACATGATCTGTTTGAGTGATGAAGAGGAAATTACATGAATGTTAGTTATAATAATTCATTGGATATATGATAGTATTTGGAAAGTCGGTTAGTACCGTTCAATACGATAGAAGGGTGAGATATAATGACTTATACAATAAGTTGTACTAAGTGGGGACAAATGGATTCATATTGAAGGATATTTCTAAGAGGACAATTGACTACTCTAAATATTTAAATTACATTTTTTTAATTGATGTATTTTTCACAATATATTTGAATATATTATAGCCGGAGGCTGTTTTGGAATGTCGTGCACATCGTCCAGTAATTCCTTTCCACGATTGTTTTAGTCAAGCACTCAAAAATTTGGGATTATATCAACTTGCCCAAATAAAACATACAAGGAGAGACAATAGATTGATTACTGCACTTGTAGAGCGTTGGCGTCCAGAGACTCACACTTTCCACTTACCGGTTGGGGTTAGGGGTGCACATGGGTTGGGTTCAACCCGAAACCCAACCCGAACCCGACTGGTCGGGTCGGGTTGGGTCGGGTTGGGGAGGGGTTCGGGTCGGGTCGGGTTGGGAAAATAAAAAACCCGAATTTTCGGGTCGGGTTCGGGTTGAGGGGGTCGGGTTGACCCAACCCAACCCGAACCCGATTTTTTAATTTTTTTATTTTTTCCCAAATAAACCGGTCGACCGAACATCACTCGGTCGACCGTTTCCAACCCGAAAATTTCGGGTGTTCAAGCCACCGGTCGACCGTTTAAGCACCGGTCGACCGAACCCGACCAAGTTTGGGAGAAAATTTCCGAATTCGGGTTCAACCCGATCCAACCGGACCCAACCCGAAAATTTCGGGTCGGGTTGGGTTGAACCTAAACCGGTTCGGGTTCAGGTTGGGTTGGGTTTTTTCCCAACCCGAAAATTTCGGGTTGGGTCGGGTTTGGGCCTCAACCCGACCCAACCCGACCCATGTGCACCCCTAGTTGGGGTGGTTGGATTAACATTGCAGGATGTTAGTTGTTTGTGGGGTCTACCTATCAGTGGTATTCCAATAATCGGGCACAGTGATCGAGACAGTCGTGAGTTAATTAGAAATTCCTTTGGGATTGATATAAACGCCGAGATTATGAAAAAAGGTAAAAGAACGGTAGAAGGAGATGAGCCACAAATGTTCAAAGAGTCTGGATTTAGCATCAGTTTGCAATGGTTGCGGGTAAATTACGGGAATCTGCCAGAATTTCCCACAGATGAAGAAGTGGCACAATATACACGGGCTTTCATTTTAGATTTGTTTGGATCCATGGTTTTCCCTGATAGCTCTGGGACAGGTGTTCCAGTTATGTATTTGAGGTTTTTGCAGGTGTTGGACAAGCCGATAGTATACAATTGGGGTGCGGCCGTGCTTTCATGTTTATATCGCAACTTGTCTATTTCATGTCAAACTGGAAAAAGGAACATTGGTGGTGCATTGTTACTTCTTCAACACTGGTCTTGGACTCGGTTTCCCGTAGCCCGGCCGAGACACGTGGGTCATGCTGAGTGTTTAGGTGGAGAAGACCTAGACTCGCGACCTCCATTTGCTATTAAGTGGCAATACCCACAGACTTATGAGGTTAGTGCCGCACATAATTGTCTTACACATTACAGAAATGAATTTGAATGCATGTAGGATGAACATGTAAACTGGCAGCCGTATTATGAAAGTATGATGTTGCTTCCTGGCCGGGTATTTACTACTGATGCTGCATATTGGCTTGCGAGAGTGCCTTTGATTCATTTCTGGATGATGTCATGGCATTATCCAGAAAGAACTATGAGACAATTTGGATTTTATCAGACGACGCCACCGCCAGAACCTCATCCGTGGACAGAACTCAAATACTTGATAAGATAGTACATGCGGCCCGACAGAGAGATGATTGGTCAGCGAAGCATGAAATTTACATACGAATGTGGGACATACCGCATATTCTTCACGAAGGTCGACCATATGATCCGAGAGAAAATCGACGGTATCGTCAGTGGTTTCAGCATAATGGTATGTACACAGTCTACATACGAGGCCAAATAGAGTTCGGTTTGGAAAGGCCGTTGCCACCCCCACATGATTCTATCGAGGACTTAGGTTACGTTCCTGGTGGACCACGTATTCGACGTATGGTATATTTTTTTAACGACTTTGACGATTATTGTTTGTTGTGTTTTACTATCTAATTTTCAAACTACAATTGCAGGGCTTACGTGGTATTCAACGGGCTAAATTTGTTATCAAGCAGCTGTACAAACGTGGAACTAAGGGACTGTGTAAAATGTTGCTGAAGAGTCACCAACTCGATGCTGTCGATTGCGATCAGGTGCACGAATTTGAAAGAGTACTGTGCGATGCTGGATTACCTGGAGATGTGGAGTCGATTCCTGAAGATGATGATGGTAATAATGAGATTCGTGATGATTGTCCTGTACCTAGAGTTGCAGACCAAACAACATATAGTTTTAGGCTATCCAATGCATCATACGATGATTTTGTCCCAGATTCATCGCAGTTTAGAGGTTCATATACATACGATGACATTGGCGCAGGACCGTCGCAGCCAACCCAGTTTGGATATTCTCAAACATATGGTGACATTGGAGCAGGACCATCGCAGCCAACCCAGTTTGGATATTCTGAAACATATGCTGACATTGGCGCAGGACCATCGCAGCCAACGCAGTTGGGGCTTTCCCAGATTTCCGAAGATTATCCAACTTATCAGACACCTGGTAGTAATTATGATACCCCTCAGTTGCCGCAAACAGACTTCAGGACTTTGTTCGATGGTATATTCAGCCCATTAACTGACCAAGGGTACACTTGTGAATTAAATCCTGTACCTTCTATAGTTTACGAGACTCAGTCACCTCATTTGCCTGTTCAAAATCAGTCACCTTTTCGACCTGTTGAGTCTCATTCACATGTTGAGACTCAACCCCATTCTGAGTTGGTTCCATACGTTTTCTCTGATGATGAAGAAGAATCAGTGCATGTTGCGACTCCAGTCGGTCGAGGGTGCCGATGCAAGATGAAGACAGATTTTCACTCCCACGCAGTAGTTCATATTGTAATTCAGTTGTACTCGCGGTTGTACTTTAAGATCTTATGATTTTGTTTTGTCATCTTAATTGATATGGTTTGACTTATTAATAAGACATTATAAACATTATAAACATTACAACACATTCAACAATACAACACATTCAACATTACAATACATTCAACATTACAATACATTAAACGTTACAATACATTCAACATTACAATATATTAAACATTACTATACATTCAACCTTCTCTTACATTGCAACGATCGCTTGTGTGATTAATCGAACCACAACCTGTACAATGACCCGGACCTATCCTTCCTTCCATGACATCCATCGTCATCGGTAAACGTTTTGACCTTCTCCTTCCTTTCTTGACGAGAGTTCGATCAGGTATTATTTTGTCTCCCATATATTCAGGCCAATCCTCTTCCTTCCCGTACACATCGAAGTGACCCTCCCATGTGTGCACTAGAGAGTTGACACTGTAGTACGAATGTGTATATTCATTGGCATTGTAGTTACGTGCGGCACACACGGCCAAAACATGACTGCAAGCGATACCTGTATTTTGTAGTCCCCGACACTTACACTTCGGTCTGGTGCCGTCACGTAGAATCACCTTTTAACTACGATCCCTCCTACCTCCAGTTCTGCTCACTCTTTCATGTTTGGATATGCCCTCATATACTCCTGTATCGAAATCAGTTATTTTCACCTCATGTTGACATGCAACTGCTGCAGATTTTTCCAATATTTGTGTAACCCTCTCGGAAAAGATGTGTCCTCTTTGTGCCAACACACGTGCATGTTGTCTTCTGTTGTTGAACCACTCCAACTGTTTATAGTATGTCGCCTCTACAATTGCACAAATGGGTAAACCACGAGCTTCTTTGAAAACATTGTTCAGACACTCTGCAGCATTGCTTGTCATTATTCCCCATCTTTGGCCTCCGTTGTGACACAACGACCACTTACTAGGAACCTCCGGTTCATTCTCATTTGTTTCATCTTTTTTCCCTATCCCTTTTATGTATTGTAATGCATCTTTACTCAAATACTCAACTTGTTCCAAACTGGCTTTGAAATCCCACGGATTACTGTGTCTGCATGCTGCCTTGAAGGCGTCAACTGCATATTGATTCTTACAATTTTTTAGCAAGTTTTCGGCAAGATGTTGTGCGCATAAACGGTGAACTGCATCATTTCCTTCCTCGTGCCAACCGTAACCGGGATTCCTAAAAATGTGTTTAATTGCAGCATGTCGATCAGATATGACACATATCTTCCTATCTCCAATCACCTCTCGTCGCAACCATCTCATAAACCATCCCTAATTGGCTACATTTTCCTTCTCAACGAGCCCAAATGCAAGAGGCAGTAGTTGATTCTCGGCGTCATACCCAACAACAACAAGTAACCTTCCTTCGTATCTACCTTTAAGAAATGAGGCGTCTATGCTGATAACAAGACGTAGATATTTGAATGCCTGAATACAAGGACCAAAAGCCCATGCTGCACATTTAAACTGACGGACACCAGGGCATGGTAAAGGGTCAGAATGAACTACAAATTTACTTCCAGGATTTGATTGTTTAATAGCATTTAACAATTGAGGCAACAAAGCATATGAACCCGACCAACTTCCAAACATGTATGCAACAACAATCTCGCGGGCACGCCAGAATAATCATGAAAGCTTTTAGCTGGGTGAACCGAACCCCTCCCTCTAAATGGGTTGTATTGGCTTAACTGACTCACGTTTGGACCAATATCTTCATCTTCCTCAATCTCATCAGCATCCTCATCCTCCTCACCTGATGATTCATTCTCTGTATCTATATTGTAATCTTCGTCATCATTTTCTTCTTCATCATCTGTTGGTATAGGCACGAAATCAGAAGTTCTATTCGCAGGTCGACTGGTTTCTGCTATGGTGTTTGCATCACATGATTGTTGAGATATGAAACCTGCACCACTACAACTACCCGGTTGGTTACCTGTAAACATCTCAGCCCTCTACTCAATTTCCACAGGATTCAACTGTACATATAACTCCATCATTCCCATTTTGGTATAAGCTGTTTCATAGGCTATTCTCCAAGAATTCTCATCATATACAGACATCACATTAAAAAAAAGTAACCGGTTGGTGCAATGTTACAACGATATTGAATATTCATCGAGTACTGAGATTCTTCGACATTCAAACCTTGATATATCCAACTCTTAAGTTCTTCTAAGGTTACATTTTTGCTAGCTGAAAGTGTAAGTCTTGGACCTATCGTGTACTCTACACCGTAACTTGCATTCTGAACTATTTCACCGCCAAAGTACACACTTACCGCAATCATTTTGTTAACTACAATGAAAAATTCTTTAATCAGTTTTATATTACAAATTACTTCAAGATTTGATATTATTACCAATTATTAATAATGTGAGAAATAGAAATTAGGAATGAAAAAAAATTACCTCAAAATTCACCAGGAAAAAAACACACGGATTAGAAAAATTGATATCACCAGGCACAATTTGAAGACTGTGAAGAGAGTAGAATTTCAATATTTGATATTATTACCAATTATTAATAACTATAAATATAAGAATGAAAAAAATAATTACCTCAAATAACACCAGGAAATACACACGGATCGGAAAAATGATATCACCAGGCACAATTTGAAGATTGTGAATAGAGTAGAATTTCAATATTTGATATTATTACCAATTATTAATAACTATAAATATAAGAATGAAAAAAATAATTACCTCAAATAACACCAGGAAAGACACACGGATCAGAAAAATTGATATCACCAGACACAATTTGAAGACTGTGAAGAGAGTAGAATTTCAATATTTGATATTATTACCAATTATTAATAACTATAAATATAAGAATGAAAAAAATAATTACCTCAAAGAACACCAGGAAAGACACACGGATCAGAAAAATTAATTTTACCGGGCACAATTTCAAAACTGTGTGGAGAGTAGAAGTGGAAATGTAGGAGGAATTGAAAAAATAATTGAATTGAAAAAAAATGGACGAAACGTGTATTTATAAGAACTCGCGCCCACGGATCGCGGGTGCGAACCGCGATCCGTGCTCACGGATCGCGGTTTGTACCCGCGATCTGTGGTGACAGATCGCATCGCGGGTGGCACCCGCGATCGTCGTAGATTTAAATTTTTTTTTTGGATTAGTTTTCGATTTTTTTTAAATGATTATTATTTAAAAAAATTACGGTTAAAGTTTGGGTTTTTCTTTGCGTTTCAGGTATCGTTCTAGATAATAGAATTTTTTATGGTTAAACGTGATTAATTTTTTGTGTTTCAGTGTTTGAGATATTTTTTTAATATTTAATGTCTCATTTCATAGAAAAAATGACCATTTATTTAAATTTGTTAGATATGGTTAATTTTTCATCATATAACCCAAGTCACTTTAGAAACTTTTCTCAATATAATTTTCAAATTTAATTAATGCTGATATTGTTGATCTTAGTTGGATCATTATACGTGTTAATTTTTTTCCTAAAATTCAATACACGTTATTAGTCAATCTCAACTTTAAAATACCCTTATATGCTAGAGGAATTACCTTCTGATAAACATTACATTTTACAGCCCAATATACCATATTCATTCGATCAACATTTACACATAGTATACCATCCTTCAAAAATTTGAAGTGTCTCTTCAATTACCTTTTGTAAGATACCTCTTATAAGCAACCTTGTGCAAAACAATGAGACTGTGACACAATTTTCATTTGACCACCAGATTCGCCCCAATATACCTACCCCTCAAAATACCTCGAAGTGTACCTCAAATTACCTTTTGGCAATATAGGACATGTTCACTCTTATATGTTATCAGTCAATTTCTACTTCAAAATATCCTCTTATCCAATAGAAAATAAATTTTACAATAGATTTCACAACACAATATACCATGTTCTTTATAACTTCCTTCAAAATTTTTTGGAGTATATCTCAAATTATCTTTCCTAAAATACCTCTGACAAGCAACCTTGTGCAAAACACTTAGATTGTGAAACCATATTTGTTCGACCCACCACATTCACCCCAATATACCTTCCCTCCATTATACCTTAGAGTGTATCTGAAATTACTTTTCCTCAATACAGATAATGTGTACAACAACATACATTTTATGTCAATTTCCACTTCAAAATACGCTCATATGCTATAGGAAATACCTCTTAAATATTAGATGTTACTCCCTAATATACCATGACGAACATGTACTACCCAATATACCTTCCTTTGAAAATACTTTAGACTGTTATCTCAAATTACCTTTCCTACCTCCTAGGATCTGTTGTTATGGGTTTTCCCAAGTCATGCAGCTTCTACCATCTTCGATGAACACAATACCTCATAATTTGCACACATCCTTACATTAAAAGTAACTACCTAGTATATAGGTATGTGTCACATATTCACATGTTGAAGGTGGTAACAACAAAACTTGGGAAAACCCCATAATAGCATATCCTCCCTCTTTCCTAAAATACCTACATTAATAGTAGGGGTGTCAACGGAGCGAATATGGACCGCATCTACCAATATCTGTATCCGTATCTGTATCCGTGGAACAAATGATACATCCGTATCAGACGGATATTAAATTGAATATCCATTTTAGAATCCGTCGTATCCAGATATAAATCGAATACAGATATTATCCGTATCCGTATTCATATCCGTTGGAGTTGTGTTTGGGGGACTTTACGTAGGTTTAGGGTTAGGAATTTAGGATATGTTATATATTTGGTTAATTTATAGAAAAAATACTTAACATATAAATATTTCATTAATTTAAAGAATAACTATATATAATACGGATTCGAATACATATATGAATACGGATGTTGTACTACGGATATCCGATCCCGGATTGGATATTATATGGACCGGATGTACCAATAACCATATCCGCTCCACGACTTTACGGATCAGATACGAATACGGTCTTACGGATATTTTTTCACGGATCGAATGTCAAAATTCGAATACGGATACGGACAGATGTTCAGATATTCGAATATCCACTAACACCCCTAATTAATAGCCAAAATACCTTCTTTCCTAAAATACCTCTTACATCAAACCTTATGCAAAATACTCGTAATGTATCTAAAAATACCTACATTAATTGCAAGTCACAAAAGTGGCTCTACTTCAATGATAAAGGGTTGACTTTTCAACATTAATTTTAGCATGACCTCTTTATTTTTCCAAAACTACCATTCTCACAACTAACTAATTACAATAGTGACATTCTCATCAAGTTTGGGCTTTAGCAATAGAAACTCATCATTTTAACCTCTACTTTTCTTTCCTCTCTCATCTTTAAAAACGTTTCCCCTCTAAAAATGTTTTATTGAAGCTGAAGTTGTGAGATTCAACGTTTTAGGCAAGGATAATGTGAGTTGTTCACGTTTTTTTATTTTTTATTCTCATTTCGTGAATTTCTTTGAACCCATAATTTTAATATCTAATTTTTTTTGAAAATGTAGTTTTCTTTCCGATTAATTAAGTTTCGTATGTTACTATAGCTTAATAGCTGAATGACAATGATTGATGAAATTGGTGGTTGATGTTTCTATATACTTGTATGCAAGGAATTTCTAAAATTAGATGTTACGCATGTGTATATATCTGTAATTTGTCAAATGTTGCCTTTTATTGTTTCCTTAGTATTTACAAGGAAGGATAAACCTTTGTAGTTTGTTGAACATATGCAGCAGTAAAGCCTTTCTTCTTTTAAAATTACTGTGTCTGTGTCGCTGGTAAGGGGTGTTGGATGATGAGTTTTTCTTTTGTTTTTTTGTTGATTGTTCATGGATGGGTACATCTCATTTGTCACACCAACAAAGAATCCATGGCTCTAAATACGTGTTTTGTCATTATAGTATTTTGCATGATCTGAAGTCATCCTGCCTACTGTCTTTTTTTTTCTTTTAAATTAATGCAAAAACATACTTGTATGTTATGTTTCAGATATTTTGGTATTTCAATGTGTTCTTATTATGTTATAATGTATTAATAGATAATTTTGCCTTTGATGAATTATGAAATGCATTCACAACATTTTATTCCATTCATTACACATAATTACTTGTGTATTTTTTAAACCTTATTATCATTATCTTCCATTATTAATAGACTTCAAAGATGAACAAACTCATGATATTATGTGTTTACCATGGTGAGGGTAGAGGAACATATCTTCGAAAGACAACCTTGGAGGATCTTCAGTTATTTATTTCTTCCCAATGACAATTACTTGAATTATCATCTTTAACTTTGTCTTATTTTTCCCTGGAGAAAATGATGTCCGAATTACCTTGTTCTCCTCTGACGATGTGCACTATATGTTTGACATTGGGATTCATTATTCATTGGCCAGTTTGAAAATTCTAGTAAATGTTGAATGAGTGAAAATAAATAGTAACTCTACGCCCAGCAGTACAAAGTCTCCATCTTTATCTACTTTTGCTAAGTCATTAAATAACAATTGCTTACATAAATATGGGGTCGGATCAAGTAAACATAGGAAAAAGGTAGATATGTGGGATAAAGAGCTTGATGATATGTTGTTCAGGAATTTGTAGATGTTAGAGCTTTTCGCAAGGTATGGTGCAATTTTGCTATTTGTTGGGGCTTCACCTACAAGTTTCTGAGGAATAATTTACACGTGATCACTACGAAATGTGCAAAAGAAGGTTGTGATTGGAAAGTTCACGATCTTAGGAACTCAAAGCATGGGAGCTTCATAATAAAAGAATTTTTGAAGAATCATTCTTGTGGTGGTGGGATTGCAGCAACGAACCATCCCAGCGCTTCTAAGAATTGGGTTGCTCGTATTTTAGAAGAGACCTTGAAGATTCGGTCGTTGTACAAGGCTTCTGAAATGTGTTCGGATATTTGTAGTGATTACGACATTGAAATTCCCTATTATAAGGCTTGGTTTGGAAAAGAGGCAGTAATGAGGCTTTTAAATGGTGAAGATAACGACTCCTTTGACTTGCTTCGTTGGTATCGTGACGCGGCGTTGAAGTGTTATCCAAGTTCTTTTATTGATTTAGAGGTTGATTCTCAGTCATCTCGATTTCAAAGAATTTTTGTTACTTTCCATGCTTTCATTTATGGATTTCAAGTTGGGTGTAGACCATTATTATTTCTCGATGACACCTTTTTGAAGTGCAAATATCAAGGGACATTACTTATTGCTACTACTTTGAATGGAGAGGATGGAATATTTCCATTGGCATATGTCGTGGTAGATTTGGAAAATGAAGACAATTTGAGTTGGTTTCGAAAAAACCTAAAGCAAATAGTTGACTTAGAAGAGAAAATAACATTTATTTATGATCGATGCAAAGGTTTACGTGCAACCATTACAAGATTTTTCCCTAATTGTTATCGGGAAATTTGACTTTCTATGCCTCAAGTGGCCCATCCTCTGGAAAAAAACCCCCACTTTGACATCCTCTGAAAAATATTCCTATCTTTCCACTTCTTCCCAAAATACCCCTGCCTATCTTATGAGACTACTAACACAGAACAACCTATGTCTGCTTTGTTGATGTTGTGCGTACTTTTGATGCCAAACATTTTTCACGATATGCCCTTTACACGATGAGCTCAATATGCACTCGATAGTGATTCTATAATTTAGTTGACCCACAATGGTATGATTACTGAGAAAGTCTTCGACGGTTCAATTTCCTTCCCTCCAGATGTCACATCAGCAATTAAGAGCGAAGTGTGAAAATTGTATAATGGAGGTACGATGTGACCTCGATATGATGAAGCAAGAGAGTCGTTTTGTTTGGATCGATGACCTCGATATGTACTCGATAGTGGCTCGATAGTTTACTCGACAAGATTATTTAGGACATTTTTTCATTTTACTTAACTAATCACCAAACGTCAACTCAACAATTAAGAGGGAAGCGTGAAAACTGTACCAATGTGTGGTTCGAGGTGACGCTATATATGTTCGGATCGATGAGTTCGATACATACTCGATCAAAGCTCGATAACAAATTTTATTGTCAAGACACGTACATTTTCGATGGTCGACTTTCCTTCTGTCGAAATGTCTCATCAATTATGAGCAAAGTGTGAAAAACCATACCAGTGGGAGGCTCGAGATGCACACGATATAATGAAGAAAGAGAGTTCTCTACGTTGGGATCGATGAACTTGATATGTACTCGACATGAGTTTGATATTCTCTCAACCTTCTCTTTGCCATATAAGTGTGACTGAAATGCATGATAATCGAGGGCATTTTCGACGGTTCGGTACTTTCTCTTTAGACATCGCGTATGTCATCCAGATAGTGTAAAACGCCTTCCCCTTCTTTCGGCCTTACACTATTACACTTCTCTTGCCAACACCTTCTTCCTTCGACCACATTCCAGTCCCAGAATGATGTGCAATGACGACATCTCCGAGGTCTCACCCATCGAAGACAACCTCTGCTTATGCGGTTACGTAGCACGACGGGTGTGTGTCGGGTCCTTAACCGGGCCGGTGCATGTGACCTGGCGTTATGGGGCCCCGCAACACCAGAGAAGCACCTTCTACGTGCATGATGCCATCTCTCCGGTACGACCATCCCCGGAACCACTGTAGGAGGTCAAGCAGACCTTGGCGAAACATTGCCACATGATCGCTGATGTGGAGCGTCGTTTGGCCACCGTACAAGCCGCAGTGGCATACCTCCTCATCGACAATGGTAGGTTTTAATCATGTCTTACTTTGTTTTTTAGTTACTTTCTATTATAAGTTAATGTCCACAGTCATACCGCTATTTGGTTTGCGTAGTTTCCACCCCGAGGACACCAACCCCAACACCCCATTCTTGGAGCACACATGTTTCAACTGTGGAGCAACCTGCCTCGCCGAGACACCCATCCCTAACCCAACGCCCTCCCCACTGTTTGACATCCCTCTTGGCTTTGAAGAACAAATTGAGTGGACTAGGAAGAAGGTGAAGTTATTTTAGTTAATGTTTTATTCTATGATTGTTTTTGTTTTTGTTGTGCATGTGTTAGTTACAAACTTTGATAACCCTATTTTTTGTAAATGTGTGGTCAATACACAAGCAGTTATGTTGTTTATGTTGTTTTTTTGTTAATATTCAAATGTTGTGAATGTTTTACGTTGTTGTTTGTTAATATTCGAATGTTGTGAATGGTTTACATTGTTTTTTGCTAATATTCGAATGTTATTAATGGTGTGACCGTTTCAATCTTCCTCATGAAAACGACATAGTCGAAGAGATAATAGAACAACCATCGACCAATTGAGCAACCGTCGAGCTCTATCGAGGTAGAATGACAAGACTGACTTGAAGGGGCGAAGTTGTTCATTTGAAACTGCACAATGACCATCGAGCTATTATCGAACTAAAGTTTTGTTAAACCCTAAACCCTAAAGTCCCTGAGGCCTTCATTTGAAAAGACACAAATAAATGGTGGTTCGTTTAAGTCCTAGTCCGTTGAGTGCTTATTGAACTACCGTTGAACCACAATCGAGGTACAAGGGGAGACTTCATTCAAACTTTGTTTTAAAAGACTCAAATGAATGGTGGTTCGTTTAAGTCTTAGTCCGTCGAGTGCTTATCAAACTACCATCAAACCAGAATCGAGGTTAAAGGAGAAACTTCATTCAGACTTTGTTTGAAAAGACTCAAATAAATAGTGGTTCGTTTAAGTCCTAGTTTGTTGAGTGCTTATCGAACTACCATAGAACCACAATCGAGGTTAAAGGAGAGACTTCATTCATACTTTGTTTGAAAAAACTCAACTAAATGATTTTGTTTTTAATACTAGACCGTCGAGTGACTATCGAACTGCCATCGAACCACAATCAAGGTTAAAGGAGAGAGCAAGGAGAGATTACAAACACAAAGACAAACAAAAAACACATAAACAAACACAAACATCGAGCTATTATTGATATTGATAGTAACTATTACCGAGGTACAAAAAGAGAACACAAACACAAACAAAAATACAAACAGAAACACACAAAAATTATATATCTCTTCCCAGTCAATTGGAAGAGAATGATATGCTCAGATGTCACCTGCAAGCCCAAAAGATAGTTTTGTTTATCTCTTGGTTCTGACTCAACTTAGTATCTTTCCAGAGAAGCTTCCGCATCCCTGGGTCCTTGATGCTCTGGTCGGGTTTATCCATCGGTGTTACTGGTGTTCCATCATCCCATACGAAGTACCGAAAGCAAAGGGTTGACTTCGAGGAGCCACAAACGTAGAACTTTTTGCTAATCTTATTCGGAGTGTTGGACCACAGCTCCGTTGCCTTCAATCCGCACCTATAGGTGCGATAGGGCAGAGGTAAAACTCCCAGTATGGGGGGACAACCTCCCCATATTGGTCCACCGACGATGTGCTCAGCTTCGTCGGAGTAGTCGTTCGAGGCATTGTGTTGGAAGGCCATATTTTTGGGTGGAGGACATGAATCAAATACACTTAGTTTGGACTTGAGAGGGGATCAAATACACAACTAAATGGAAGACACCCTAATTTCTGGTTTTTTTAGACCCTGTAATGAAGGTTTGTGCCTCTTCGTGCAATAATGAAAGGTTGTGTCATCTCAAAAGGAAGGAATGCCGAATGGTTGCGTCTCTTCGCATAATAATGACCTATCCCATCATGGGATGTTTCACTTCGACATGTAACATTATCATGTTAACCATCGAGCGTCATCGAACCCATGTCGAGTTTTTAAATAACACACATCGAGTACCATCGAACTCTATTGATTTTTGAATTTTTTTAAAATATCAAGGCAGAGAGACAGAGAGAGTGTTTCAGAGGATGTTAGTGGTCCCACAAGATAGGCGAGGTTATTTGGGAAGAAGTGGAAAAATAAGCATATTTTTCAAAGGATGTTAAAGTGGGGGCTCTTTTCTAGAGGATGGGCCACTTGAGGCATATAAAGTCAAATTTCCCTTGTTATCATGCTTATTACTTGAGACATTAACGCCGTGTAGAATTGTGATGCATTCTACAAGCATGTGACACCCTGGCTACAAGAGAATTGAAGAGAAAAACACCAACGTTGAGATAAAACTATCTCTGATTTTGTATATTAATGCAAAACAAAAATTGGATGTTCTATTGACCTACAAGCCAGGTCTTATAGCTTTAATCCGTATAGGAATTAGGAAGTTAACCAACATGGCAACTCCTTTGATTTGCATAAAAAAAACAAATAACAAAAAAGGAAATAATTAACTACCGAATTAACTTGTCTAAGGAAATAAAAATTTAGGGAACCTTCCATAAACCTAATTGGAAGCAATTAAATTTCATGTGTGGCTGGAGGGAAACGTCTTGTTGACTTGGCTGGCCGGTCGGAAGGAAACTTCCTTGCTGACTTGGCTGGACGATTGTAGGGAACCTTCCTTGCTGATTTGGCTTCTATCCAATGACTCCATCATAAAATATCCAGCAGCTCCAGCATCAATCAACCCTGGTTGGAAAGAACTCGTCCTCGAGTTTGCCTCAACATCCCCCTCGTTTCTGAAGTACGAACTAAGATGCTTCACGTTAAACACATCAGCAGTCCTTAAATTCTTTGGTAGAAGCCACTCATAAATGGCATTCACCTTGGAGTGGTCAGCATGAAAACCGTCAATAGACACCACAAATCTAAGGAAGGTGACTGAGGTTGTGAAGAACGAACATTTTTTTCGATTAATGAGCAAATATTCGGGCTTCAGTTTGTCAAGGTATTTTCTTCCGCTTGAATATGACACCAAGCACCTCTTGTCCACCTTTATCTCCGTCTCCTTGCTCAGCCAAGAATTGGTCTTCAGCTGCAACTTCCGGACAACCTCTTCGGACACCACATTCTCAGAACTGCCACTATCGATGATCATCTTCCACACCTTGTCCGCGACCGTGCAAGTGGTACGCAAATTATTATGTCTCAACCACTCATCTCCTGACCCACCTTTAGATGTTAGAAGACTTTTGCAGATGAGTAGGGTTTCTGGTCCATCCCCATACAACACCCCATCTTCGTCCTTATATTCATCAAACACGGGCTCATCATCGATCTCGTCCTCACCCCTTAAGTCATCCTCAATCAGGAGGTTCTTGCCACCCTTGCTGGTGGTTTTCCCACTGCTGGAGGCGATGTGGCCCTCCTCTCCACACCTATAGCACTTCACGCCCGTCTTAGGCTTGCCCTGGAACGGCGGTTGCTGAGGGCGCACCTCTGAAGGTCTAGCAGTCCGGTTGGGCTGCTGCTGCTCGTGGCTGGTGGTGACTCACCTTCTTTGCTGCTTCTCCGCTGCGAGGGCTCGCTGATAGGCCTCAGAAACCGTCCATAATGAGTGGATTCTTAGGGCATCTTGTAGGGATGGTCGTAACCCCCCCCCCCCCCCCCCCCAAGTATCGTGCCATCGACTGCTCCTCCGACTCCGATAGATCATTCCGAGCCACCAACTGATAGAATTCCTCCGTGTAGTCATCCACCGACCTCACACCTTGCCTCAATGCATTAAGCCTCTGAAACAAGGATTGCGTGTAGCTGAAAGGAAGAAAGTGCTCCTTCATCTTTTTTTTCATCTTGCACCATACAGTCAGCTTGGTCTTGCCTTGCCTTTCACGTGTGCACCTCAATTGTTCCCACCACGCAGACGCTCTTCCCTTGAGTCAGATGGCGATGAGCTTAACCTTCATATGCTCCGGAACCTCCTTGTAGTCGAATACTCGTTCGACTTCATTCAACCAGTCCACGAAAGCATCAACATGCAACTTACCAGAAAATTCTGGCAGCTCCATCTTCAAACCGAGGTCTCCATGACGATCACCCCAACGACAATGTCCTTGACCAGCACCATGATCATGGAACATGTTGTGGAGATTTGAGCTTGTGTCGGAGTCCGAATCTTCAGTGTCAGGATGGTTTAGATCTTGCGCCGCAAGATGTTGGGTTAGCTCAGCAATTTGTATCTGTAGACCCTCAATCAACTCGACATCTTCGTTGCTGTGACCATGGTGTGGGAGTTCCTCCTCTGGATTAGGTTCACGACGCCCATGACCACCACATCTACCAGCCATCACGCTGTTGAAGCAACAACTAGAGGGAGGATTTCGGCTCTGGTTCCAACTGGTGCCGTGTAGAATTGTGATGGATTCTACAAGCGTGTGACACCCTAACTACAAGAGAATTGAAGAGAAAAACACCAAAGTTGAGATAAAACTATCTCTGATTTTATATATTAATTCAAAACAAAAATTGGATGTTCTCTTGACCTACAAGCCAGGTCTTATAGCTTTAATCCGTATAGGAATTAGGAAGTTAACCAACAAGGCAACTCCTTTGATTTGCATCTAAAAAACAAATAACAGTAAAGGAAATAATTAACTACCGCATTAACTTGTCTAAGGAAATAAAAATTTAGGGAACCTTCCATAAACCTAATTGGAAGCAATTAAATTTCATGTGTGGCTGGAGGGAAACTTCTTGTTGACTTGGTTGGCCGGGCGGAAGGAAACTTCCTTGCTGATTTGGCTGCTATCCAATGACTCCATCATAAAATATCCAACAGCTCCTGCATCAGACACCTAGAGAAGAATTTTAAGGCATTAGTCCTTTAAAACTGTACATCTGAAAGAAAGAACATGTATACATCAAAACATTAACTACATCTTATTGTCATTTTCTTGTACAATTAACTTCTGTTCATTCAAATTCTTCTTTTTTACATGTGTATGATGTTTAGAACATTAAGAGGAATTGCATACTCCAGCACACAAGCCAATTTTACCAACTACTACGACTTACTCTCTAGGGAGTCTTCCAGCAGACAAGTCATTCAGCAATGAAACTTCCATGGCGTAGATTGACCTTTCACGAATCTGTCTTGAGATCGACATTGCAGGCGACAGAAAGAGAACTCTTCTTGAAAGAGCAACAAGTGAAGAGGAAGTCAAGTAAGGTGATGGCATAGCTGTCTTCGTCACGTGTCTGAACCCTGAGCGTTTCCTCCGTAGCCAAATATTTTGTTGATGAGACTGGATTAGAACATTGGGCCAACTACTAGTATGGAGGATAGCGTTATGGTCACATGTACTCTAATGTTGCTGAATCCTACAATTCATGGATACTTGATGCTCTACGCCTTAGCATAAGTAATCTTGTCGACTCTAAGTAAAAGTTATGGATATGTTATGTAGAAGAAAGATTGAGTTCGCAAAATAGAAATCACACTTGTGTTCGTCTATTAAACTAAAATTGGAAGCCACTATTATGATGGAAAAGACCTACGTTGCACCATTTCTGTGCCTTATACAATTCTTGAAGTTCACTTGACACATTGTTGTATGGTAGACCTTCAAATCATGCATTGTACTTGTGGTAATTGGCAAATCTATCGATTTCCTTGCAAGCATGCATGCATAGCCATTCAATTTTTAGGTAAGGACATGTTCACATTTTGTTCTCGTTATTTCACTACTGAGAATTACAGGACGATGTACGAAATGCCTATATATCCTATACCAACAACCGATCGTCCAACACTCGATCCTTCCGACGTCAACAAAATTGAACCGCCAATTACCAAGCAAATATCTGGTAGGCCAAGGAAGAAACAAATTCCATCGATGATTCGAGATACAGATAATATCTGATGTTCCCGTTGTCATATGTTGGGTCATCATAATAGAAAGACATGCATGAAAGGAATTGAAGATTAGAAATTAAGGAAAATTCTTTTTATTGTGCTTCCAATTTCCTATTGGATAGGTTGCACATTGTTATGTTGCTAATTTAATGATTGCTGGTAGTTTTTTGCTTTGGGTTTTACTTGCTAACAATGTAAGATTCATTCATGACTGCATCCAAAAACACAGAGTTCAAAGATTCAAATAGAAAACTAAAATCAAGCGAACAAACATCCAAATATATAGAGTTTAAGCATCCAAAAGAGATCCTAAAAAAGAATTATACAATCAAGCGTAAAAGTGAAACGAAATGTGAGTTTTTGTTACCCTAGAGGCAAAAATTGTGATACCAATCGACCGAACAAAATGTTTTGAGGAAAGTTTAGGTCAACTAGAGCAGGGTTTCGACCGTCAAAGAGTAACAATTAAACAAAAATAAAGGTAGAAGGTGCCTGATATTTTCGATGGAACGATAATGAATAACGGTCGAACAAAGCAAGAGAAGATTTTTTTTGAAAATTTCGATCGAATGAGAAGGAATAACGGTCGAACCCAATCAGTCCATCGTTAACAAACTGTTTGACCGATCACGTAAGTGAGCTTAAAGACCAGATCAGGGAAAGTCCAATTGGTCGAACAGAACCCATTTTACGTTCGACTGGTGTGACTTTGCTTGGTCTAGTACTTCAGTTCAATTTAGTGACCAGTAGAACAATTTGCCAGTTTGGTTCGACCGTTCCGTTAATTTCAGCTTGAACTAACTCGATCCACACTCCAAGTAACTAGTTCCAGACTTCTGCTAACTCGTTCATTTCTCCAACTAACTCGATCCACACTCCAACTGACTCGTTCCAGACCCTAACTAATTCAATCCACAACTCAACTAACTCGAACGACAATCCAACTAACTCCTTCCAGACCCCAACTAACTCATCCAACACTCCCACAAACTCATTCATCACTCCCACTAACATGTTCCGTTCGACTGAACAAAGTGTTCTTTTCGACCAAAAAATGTGTTCCGTTGGATTCAAAAACAAACCGTTCGACCAGTAAGACTCCAACTATCGTTCCACACTCCCACTAACTCGTTCCACCCACCAACTAACTCGACCCAACACTCCAACTAACTCCTCACAAACCCAACTAACTCGTCCAACACTCCCACTAACTTGTCCATTAGTCCCACTAACACGTTCCATTCCAATGAACAAAGTGTTCCGTTTGACCGAAATATGTGTTCTGTTCGATTGAAATATGTGTTCTGTTCGACCGGTATGACTCCAACTAACTCGTTCCAACATGCCAACTAACTCATCCAACACTCCAACTAACTTGATCGACACTCCAGCTAACTCATTCATGTCTCCAACTACCTCGTTCCACACTCCAACAAACTCGATCGAACATTCCAACTAACTCCTTCCAGACCCCCAAGTAACTCGTCCATCACTCCCACAACACGTTCCGCTCGGTCGAAATATGTGTTCCGTTCGACCGGTACGACTCCAACTAAATCGTTCCAACACTCCCACTAAGTCGTTCTAGACTCCAACTAACTCATTCCAGACCCCACTAACTCGATCCACACTCCAACTAACTCGTTCATGTAAGAACCACTCTCCTGCTATAATATTAATAAGCCCACTCTCCTTGGTTATGCATAATTTAGTTCTTAGAATGTCAGTTTGTGTTATGGTATGTTTGTTTAAGTATATTTGATCGGATTTCTCATTGGTCGATCGGGTGCGACACATCGAGCTAGTGCGCGGTGGGTTGACTCGATCACCCTATTTTGGGCCCTGGTGAGTGTAGAGCCGGCTTTGGGATGAGCTTGGTTAGGAGTGGCGTGGAATGGGAAGAGAGCTTGGGAGTTACATGAAATTTTCAAGGGAGACTTTTGGGTGTCCAAGCTGGCACCATTCTTGGCAAGTCTTGAAGTGGCTTGATAGCTAGGAAGTTGGAGGGTTGTGTGCACAAATATAAGGCCCTCCCAGCCATCCTCTTCCTCCCTTTCCATCTTCTCACGCACCACTTCAGACCACTCATTCCTCCCTGTCCAGCTGATTGGTGGGCTGATCTCCGTAGAGTTGGGAGCTACGTCAAGTGCAGCTTGGTGCAGCTAGAAGAAGAGATTGTGAGCAGAATCTCCGGAAAAGCTTGGGCAATCTTTCTTGCCGATCAGGTAAGCTCCTGGACCCTTAGTGTAATAGGAAGCATGGAGTGTTGGATGGAGATTAGTCCAGCACAAATAGAGTGGTCGGTCTGAGGTTTGGAGTTGCACAAATGGAGATCTACCCGGTAGGGTGGACTGTGGTGCACTCTCCAAATTTTCAGAGGTTGGCTGAGCACCTCTCTCTCTACCACGACTTGTGACTCATGATTCCTTGGTGGTTTGTTGGAAAAACCAGAGGTGGTGAGGCTGGGCCGTGGAGATCTAGAGGGGAGGGGTTTTGCGTGCATGTTGTGCTTCTTGGTATTCATCTTGTGATGTTGTTTTGTGAGCTTCGAATATTATACTTGTGTGTGATATTGTGATCATGTCCAGATGTGTTTGCATGAGATATTTTCAGATATTAGAGTCACATATTTATGTGTTATTTCACGAGTAGGGTCAGACATCATATGTAGGACTCGTTACTGAATTCTGCTCTTACGTCCATGCATGATCTAACTAGTAAGTATAAATAATATTGCATGAATCGCTCTGAATTTAGTCCAGAAATCATTAACACCCATACACACTCTGATTTGTTGATCCCTTATGATATATTAATGACATTCCATCAGTGAATAAATCGAATACTTTCATCAAGATTGTAATGTAACAAGTATAGTTGCCCGTCTCGACTTGAACATGCGTTGAGTTAATCGAATCTGATTTTATTCGAACCATGTCTAGCTCAGGTGTACAATCAGATTTGTGTATGATTTATCTGACATATCTCGTTATGCTCTCACACGAGACTAAACCAGGACTCATCTATGATCTATGCTATTCGTACTATGACATCTAGTATGGTGCAAATCAACCAACACGCATGTCAATATATCTGTTTCGACTATGAAGGAACGTAGACTCCTGATTTCAGAGGCATGTTTTATATATATAGGACTACTGATACATGTATGAATTAATTCCCATCCACCTATTCTCTGACCATGTTCGGGATCACAAGTTCTAATGCATGCGTCTTCTCAAATTTATAGTTTATGCTATCGATTACCTGTAGTGGTTGATCATCATGTATTCTATTGTTATACATGCTTTTTGTTATTCGTTTAGTACCAATATATGACTGATATGAGGTGTTGTGTGGTGATTTTATTTGACCCTTAGGATATCAGACCTTATGACATCTTTATCATGACCCGTAGATAACTCAATGTGTTGTTACCTTGAATTGCCATCGGGGTTGTCTGCTTGCTGATTTGTGTTTGGTTATTGTTGGGATGTTCTGATTTTGTTTTGTTTGGGTCTGTTAGGAGGGTATCCGGATGCCTTTCCTTGAGCTCACTCCATCCACTATAGATGCATTAGATTTTAGATGCTTAAGTAGCTTGCATCGCATTTAATCTGATTAATAATTCTGGGCACATTCTATTTTTGGGCCGACGGGCCACGAGTGGGTCCTCTAGCTAGAGAGGCCATTCGCATAAGACCTTCACGTTGGGAGGCCAGGCGTAAGATAAGTCCTGGGCAGGGTAAGTATTCCCAAGTTCGCGATGGCACCATGTAGGTCACTTGCCGTGAATTGGGACACTTATCCGGCGCACCGCTTTGTGCCGAGCGGTGGGTCACTGTCGAGTGACCGCCTTTGACCAGCGAGGCTGGTGTTCTGGTTCCTATTGAGGAATGATTCGGGTGCGCCCGACTGGCACGGCTTATGGAGTCGTGGCCTTCTGTTGCATTATGTGCTTTTCTGTTTCTGTTTCAGATGCTTTTGTTTTACATAGATTGCATGCATTCTTCCATATAACTCCGATTGGGCCAGGGGCATACTGGGTTTTCTTTATAGAAAACTCACACATATGTTGATGCGGTGCTTGCAGGTACTTAGATTCCTACAGGGTAGACTGGACGAGTAGTCGAAGATTCTGTACACGAGGGACACGTCGACCAGATTCTTAAGTTTGTTTTTTGCTTCCGCATTATTTATGATGTATTTCCCTTTTGAACTCGATGTAATGTATTTGACCTTGTTACCATATATGGATAATCTCTCACTTTTCAGTCATGTTTTATGTTAGTCTATCAATGTATGATCTCTCTACGTATTGTCGAGTCGTTGTTGGTCTGTCTTTTGTAACTCCTTCGGTCGTCGCGGAGGTCTCTCATCGCGACACTTGTAGTCTGTCCCAGTGTGCGTACCCGCGAGATCGGGGGAAGTGTGCGTACCCGCGAGATCGGGGGCGTTACAACTTGGTATCAGAGCAGGTCGGTCCCTAAAGTGTATAGAATTCAGAGACTCACTAGTGGGGCATCTTGCCCAAACCCTATCGGTAATTTCCCATCTTTTAGAATTGCATTCTGATTGTGATAGATCATATTTGCATTGGTTAAATTGCTTTCTTGTGGATTGCCTTGTGTGCTTGGAGATCAAAACCACCCAGCCCTCTACCTTTGTTAGTTCCCTTGCCTTCTCCGCCTTTTTGGTGTCGAGATCACCAACAAGTCCAGCCGGTCAAGCAAGCAAGAAGTGCAAGTGCAAGAGGCGACTAGCTAGCAAGCATGGGAGGCAATTGCAGCGGGATTCCCGCAAAATCGAAGGCTCTTCTCCACCAGTTTCAGGTATGCTTCTACCCCCTTAGCATAAGAGGATGTAGAGTGGGTGTTGGATGAAGTCTAGTCCAGCCCCATTGGGTTAGCCGACCTGAGGTTCAGAGTGCACAAGTGGAGATCCACCCGATAGTGTGGACTGTATAGCACCATTCGAATTTCAGAGGTTGGTTGGGCTTTTCTCCCACTAGCACGACCCTTGCTTCATGCTTTCCTTGTTGGATTGATGAAGAAACCAGAAGGGATGAGGTTGGGCTGTGGGAGCAAGTCGGGGTTGTGTTTGCATGCATGTTGTGCGTGATTTGCTACCACCTCTTGTGGTTGAAATTATGATTTCTTCATTGATCTGTTAATGTATTTAACATACTGTAACATGCGATTTTTGTAGGGTGTTACTAATTTTAGAACTCGCGCTCCTTCATTATTTCATGACTTAGTTAATGATATTTGCATGAATCATTACTGATCACTGATCCTAGGTCTATGCGTGACTTAGCAATGAGTCCAGATTTCCTTGCATGAGGTGCTTACTGATTTAGGTCTTATATTCATGTATGGATTTATAATTTCATTCAGACATTAGTTACATGAATTGTTACTATTTTAGGTCACCTAATCTTGCATGATTTCATGACTGGTTACGTCAGTAGTTTATAAGTCATCACTGATTTCAGACCTTATATCTATGCATGATCTAGCTAATAAGTCTAAATAATACAGCATGACTCATTCTGATTTTAGTCCACTAACGACCAATACAAGTATACGCTCTGATCAGACTATTTCCTAAGATATATTCATGACATCTCATCTAAGAATAAGTTGCATAATTCCATATAGTTGATAATGCAATCGGTAGGACTGATATGTGTCGATTGCTATGATTGCTAATCTAGTTTGATTTCGTTCCAGCAGTAGCCATGTCACATATATAATCTAATTTTCGTATACCTCCTCTGATATGTCTTGTTATGCTCTCACATGAAAATGAAATCAGAACTCATCCATGTTTTATGCAACTCATTCTATGGCTTATAAGTAGTAAGCAAATTTGAATGCATGCATGTAGATCAATTTATAAACCGGTTTGGAATATTGATATCACAAGCATGTTTCATAACCTTATCTTATTGTTATATACTTGTGCATGTTCATATCATCTCTGATCATGTTGAGTGTGGCTAGAACTAACGTGCATGTGGTCTGAAATTTAATGTTCCTGTCATAGAATGCTTGTAGTATCTCTTTTGTGATACCTCTTTTTGTTATGGAAGTGTTTCTCATACTGAATACATGTTATTGTGTGAGTTTCATTTTCTGTTAAATAGGTACATCGGATACTTGTATAATTATCCTTTGAGATCTGATTTTATTGTTTAATTTTATCCCATAATTTAACTGTTGGGAAGGTGCTACATGTTAATATATCTTTAATTGCTAAATACATGTGATTCCTTCCTAACTAAGTGGTTGTTAAGATGTTGCATGCCTATGTACTATTTAGCTACTAGATTTATGGGAATATTCATGTTTAGATTATTTTTAGGAAGCTATACTTGTACGCATGACATCATCGCTGGAACCAGGAAATTGCACTACACGTAAGGGGTAACCGAACATTTTAATTCAACTATGTGCATGATGCTATGCTCTAAAATGTTGGAATCAGAAGTGATTTGCCATCCATTCATGCATGCCTGTCACTTGTATTATCATGATTCTATCGTGGGATCTTATATTATGCATATGGTCACATATATCCCCTAAATATGCCTAGATTCATGTAGAAATGAATTCTAAACCCACGATTGCGTTATAGTAGAGTGAAGTGTTGTGTAATCATCTAAACATGACCATTGCTCCCACAGGTTGCATGGTTAATTCTCATGATCTATGATTATCATGGCATGTGTTTTACCTAATTTATTATAATTGTTGTTGCTTCTGTTGTGTGCATCATGACGTGAGTGCATGTCGTGCATGCAAGTAAGTTCGTGTTGTGATATTATGACTATGATTCCATGATTTATTGGTTGTGTAGATACATCATGCCCATATATATTTATCCATCGAGATCTTATTATGATTACACGTCTTAATTGCTATCCTCATACATCATGTGCATGTGCATACATACACGCATGGAGATCTTGTTATTAGCACATGATTTAATTGCTGCCTAGATATATCTTGTGCATGAATATTGCCTATCGAGATCTTGTCATTAATTCCATGTTTTATTTGTTGTTCTCATACACATTGTGCATATAGATATAAATATATTATATGTCCATGTATGTTCAGTGACCGTATTTTGTGTGACATTCCTAATTAGTTTGTTGTCAATAGACATTATGATCATGCATCATTAGCTTGCTGTTCTTAGGTCATACGTATATAGGTTGTTGGTTGTTGGATTCATGTGATTTGTTCATGATTAATTCTCAGAATCTATGGCATCATGACACTTGTATTTCATTGTCTTATAGCCATTGTTGGCAATGTTTTTGCAGTGCCCCTTGTTTTTCTTGTTACTGCAAAGTTTCGGTCCGGAGGATGATGTAAGGAGTTTGTATCCATAGCTCTTATTAAGAGTTAGGGGTAGAAAATTTCGAGGACGAAATTTATTTAAGGGGGGTAGGTTGTAAGAACCTCTCTCCTGCTATAATATTAATAAGCCCACTCTCCTTGGTTATGCATAATTTAGTTCTTAGAATGTCAATTTGTGTTATGGTATGTTTGTTTAAGTATATTTGATCGGATTTCTCATTGGTCGATCGGGTGCGACACATCGAGCTAGTGCGCGATGGGTTAACTCGATCACCCCATTTCGGGCCCTGGTGAGTGTAGAGCCGGCTTTGGGATGAGCTTGGTTAGGAGTGGCGTGGAATGGGAAGAGACTAAGAGAAGTCTAACCGGTCGAACAAAACTAATTTCATTCATGCATGCCTGTCACTTGTATTAGAAATTAGTTAAGGACCAGACTAAGAGACTAAGAGAAGTCTAACCGGTCGAACAAAACTAATTGACCATGCTTGTGATATATCGGCTTTGGGATGAGCTTAGTTAAGGACCATACTAAGAGAAGTCTAACCGGTCGAACAAAACTAATTTCCAGTCGACCGGTTCGACTCCCCTTGATCTGGTCCCTAAGTTCACTTATGTCGTCGGTCGAACAGTTTACCTCCGGTCAACCACTTTGGTTCAACCGTTGAAGTTTCTCGTCTGACCAAAAATTGCAGACACCTTGCTACTTTCCTTTTGGTTCGACCATTGTGCTTTCTCGTTTGATCGAAAATTTAAGGAACATTATACCTCACTTTTTGGTCAACCGTTACTCTGTGACGGTCGAACATGAGGTCAAATCGACCTCATTTTCCCCAAAATTTCATCGTTTGGTCGACTGCCCGTGCAAGTGCGATCGACCATGGATGCATTTTTTTGCTTGTTTGGTAATTGACTCAACCATGAAATGATGTAATTGAATCCAACCAACCAAACAAACTAACTCATCCATGAAGTATTGTAATTGTATGACCATGAAGTCAATGTATTCAAAGGAAAAACTTAGAGTTCTACAATTATAAGCAACAAAAGAAAGATCACAAACTAGTCTAAAGTTCCCAAACTTTTGAATACGACGACTTTGTGAATCTTCGACATGATTGTGCCCCGAAATGCTTGGACTTCGTTGTACTTAAAGAACATTTTGGGATCGCCATTGACATATTTTTCAACAAACTTGCACACATAAGCTCCACAAGCCAACTGCACCATCAATAGAAGGGAAATATGAGATAACATATATTCGCATCCAAATTGCCTAATCTTTGGAATGAAAAGAGAAGGGAAAGAACTTACAAATATGCTGGTTGTTGGGGGCATAATCTTTGGAAAACATGCAAGAACTTGGTAGGGTCTGGTTTTCAAAATTGACTATGTAATGCAAAACCGATGAAGTCTGCCTGACACCAAATCAAAAGTTTACCTTTACTGATACCTAAAAATTGAATTTCTGAATTGTTATTTTGCCACAAGATGGAAACTTACAACTCTTTTGTCTTCCTTTCGTCTTTGTTTGACAGACCTGCATTCCTGCTTCTACTATGCTAGGAGGAGTTGTAGAAATGTATCGTTTCGTCTACATAGTCAAACCCCACCAACTCCCAATGCTTACCAAAGATTAGGGGTAGCAAGATATCATCGAAGATCCCCACAATGGTAGCATCCAAATCCGGACTGTTAGTTGTGAAAACATATCTTTGCTGATTATCAAGATTTGGCTACAACAAATAATTTAGAACCTCTTCAAATTGTTATTTCTGAATATTAAATATAAACAAAAATAGGGTATCTAATTACCGTTATATTTGCAGGAAGATATGTCCAAGTTTTCCAATTGTTTTAGTAAGTGATGTAGTATCCCATGTAAAGGTTTTCATTCTTGCTTGGATGACCGAATCACACATGTGTCTTCCGAAAATGAGACTCCACAAATGGTTTTCTCTTAGGACGAACTCTTCCTCTTGAAAAAATATATGTCTGCGAAGTAAGCTAGCCATTACTTTCAGATTAAAAAAAAGATCAAAATCATAAACTTATTTCACCTACCCATCTACAAGAGTATATAAAAATGACTCCACTACATCCTTCTCAGCCATAGTCATGAAGCCTCTACCGAAATACTCTTGTCCTTTTTCAATGTGGGTGAAGTTCCAATCAGGCTCATCACCACAATCTTGGGGCACAATGGTTATAGTTCTAACGATTGCGTTTGTTGTTTGTGCATGACTTCTTGTGGCATCATTACTCAAGTCCACAATCTCTGTAGCTGCAACTTTACCCTTTGCCTTGGCTTTCTTGGGTTTCTTATTATCCACTAAATAGTCTGGGTCATCTCTTTTTCCGCGTGTTCACCATTGTTCTCTTTTTGAGGTCCTTGTACATTGACGATGGACTTTTTTTCATTCAAAAAGCTACTTTGAAGGCATCGTTGGAGCTGGGGATGCCCCCCATATCTTTCTCTTCTCATTAACCACTACGTCTTCCAAACATTTTACAAAATTTTGAAGGTGACGATTCTCAGTATCGGAGTTTGGCTGAACATCATCAATGTCATCACTAGACTCTGGTTGCACCTCAGCTTGCCACATACATTGACTTCCAATCACAAGATCTATTTCTTTATATTCTTCATCTACAATCAAAGATTAAAGAATAGAAGCAAGATCATAAAATATTCTCAAAATGAAAGTATTGAAATAGAAGCAAGATAATAAAATATTCTAAAATAGAAGTATTGAAATAGAAGCAAGATTGTAAAATATTCTAAAATTAAAATACCTCCATGTGCCAAATCTTCGTACTCTACGGCTTCTAGACACACTTCCACCGCTATACCAGTAGCAACTGATCAATTAATGGGAAATTGCTCTGCCTCAATTTCAGTATTTAGATTTGGCACATCCTCATCAGCGGTCTCCATATTTTGGGGCTCCTCCCCAACAATGTTAGTTACATCTTCGGCATCCACTACAACCTAAACCTCGACATTCTGGGCTCCTCCAGTTTGGCTCTTCTGCCACTCTTGGAGGTGGCAATGGTCTCCATTCCACGTCCATCAGACGAATGTCAATAACTGCATCTAACCATCCTTCAGGTTTAGCAGGACGACAATCCAACGACCATGTTTCATTTTGCTTTGTAGATAAACTTTCAACAACAACCTGAAATTAATACCAATAGTTACAAAACATAATTAAATATCTTTAGCCAAAAATTTAGATAAATGCCACTACTTAAGAAACACTTACATCATTTGGTGTAATCGTGTTGAAACTAAGCCCTCTTTTGAAGTTCGAACACAACAATCTTGGACTTGTACCCTTGCTAACTCGATTGGCGATAGAGCCATGTTCAAAAAACCACCCCTACAAGAAAATGGAACTTCAATAGGTAGGCATGGAATGAAATGCAATTTCACATATAATAGTAAATGAACTTACCATTAATCCGACGAGATAACCATACACGAATATGTCTTTCTTAGCAAAGGCCAGATTCTTCAACTTTGTTGTGGTGTCTTTTAGACATTTAATCAGGTGCTCATAAACCATTTGGCCCCATACAAACTTCCACAATCAGTTCAAGTGGTCCATAACCCCACATAATGCAGGTTCAATGGTAAAATTTGCTTCAGGGAAAAGAATGGATGCAAATAGATACAAATTAATCAATTTTATTGTTCCCTCTGCATCACCTTTTGTTAGGTTCTCCTCCACTAAATCCTAGGGTACTTCACGTGACTCTTTTCTTTTATATTTGTGAAGGTACTTTGACTTGGTGTCTGAATTTTCCTATTATAGTCAACATATGAGCCATTGGCAGGTAAACCTAACACCAAACATAGCTCATCTGCTCTCAACTGTATATATTTATCCCCAACTTTGAACGTCACTTGTTCAAGATCAAAACTTCTAACCAAATCATCTATAAAATTACTATCAGTCTCTACCCTACCATGGTGGTAAAAGTGACCAAATGGAAGTCCGTTCAAAATATTCCAATGTGCTTCAGTAAGATGTGATCGAATAATCTCAAAATTGGAGACAAAAGAGGACACGTAGCAGTGAAAGAGCAAAGGTTTCTTGCTACTACACTTTGACATTATCTCTGCACCCAAAAAAAAGTGAGACAACTTCTTCACAAAACACTAGGATTTCATGAGACAGCAAGACACTCCAATTTTGTTTGTCGTGAGATATTTTTACATTAAGATGCCTACAAACTAATGAGTTTTGAAAATATGCAGGTTTCAAAATGGTTGCTTTTTGAAAACCAATGTGATACACACCTTTTGTCTGAAAAAGGTTCATAGGAAAACAGACTAGAGATCTTAAACTTGATCGTATCATGTTCCTTGTTCCAAAATATGAGTGATGTTGATCTTTTGATTGAAGTAGAATCAAAGAAATAAAAGGTGGTGCAAAAAAATACACCATGGTTCAAGAAAAAATAAGAACCAAGTCACCTTTATTTGCTCGATATTCTACATTTCATGTTTTTATAAATTTGACAAGAATTACTACTTCCACTAAACTCATTACATGAGAATTGATAAAGTCGATGCATACACGTCATGTTTAGCAACATAACCAGCTAACAGAGTGATTGAACGTTTTAATTATAACCGCAAGTGCATGGCCGCGTTGAAGCGGTGGCAAATATAGGTCGATCCACAGGGAGGTGTGTCGACTTTACTTTGTTCGAAGGCGAGTGGGAAATAAAGGAGAAACTATTGATTAAACTAAACTATACTAAACTAAACTAGTAAACTAGAAAGGAGGAAATGAAAACACAAAATGAACTAAACTAAGTAACTAATAACAGAAGATAGAAATCAGGAATGGAGAACCCTTAAGGGGTGGAGTGTGTGTGCACATGAAATAAGTGTGGTGAATGCATACAATAAACTCAAGTGTAGTTAGGGTTTCTTAATGCATAAGAAGTACCTCATGGGAAGACATATCATTTAAAGCACTAACCTAGGTGATTAATATGAGCATGACAAGTTTGTTATTAAGAACACAAACAAGCATGGAATGCACCTATCATTATGGCAAAAACCGTCAAGTAAAAGTTCTTATTAATTCAAGCAAGCATACTAACATTTCTCACAAACAACAATGTCTAGCATTCATACCATCTACATAACATCTATACCATCTACTCCACCCCCAAAGGGGATGGAACTACTCACACATATTTAAACTAACATTTATACTAAGGAAAGAAAACATGCTTAAACTAATTATAAGAAAACTAAAACAACAAGTTTAACTAAAAGAACATAAAACTAAAGAAGCATGCAAGACATAAGAAAGGAAATTAAACTAAGAAAGAAACAACATAACCAAAGGAAAACATCTATTATTACTCATTCAATTACAAGTAGTTTCTCTCCACTAGGGTTTTTGCTTCAAGGCTTTAACTCCTAGTAGAGAGGATGACCACCAAGAGAGAGATGGGGTACAAGAGAGGAGGGAGAGTTCTATTTATAGCCATAGAAAAAGGTAATCCGGGACAATCCCCCGGTATGGGACTAAACATATACCAGAAATAGACTAAACACGCTCTAATACACGACCCAAAGAAATATTAGCGGATTTGGAGAAGCCCGGACCGCCAATCAGCGGTGCCAGACAACCAATTGGCGGTCTACAGGGTTTGGATCCGTCTAGGTTTTCTTCTACGCTTTTCTGGATGGATTTGTTGGTCTTTGATGCATCTACTTCGCTTGCTGGAGCTCCGACCCGAATAGAATTGCCAAAATACTCCCCATGATGGTTTGGTGTGGAGTATTCTTGTTTGCTCATTGGTCCTTCTATCTTGCATTCAGGTCCTTCGATCTTGCATCTTAGTCCTCGAGTCTCTCAACTCAGTCCTTTTTCCTGCTTTTAGGTCCTTTCATGCCTCTTCTCTTCAACCCTATTTATTTCTGAAATTCAAACATAAAGCTCGTTACGTAGAATTGTTTAGGTGAAAGATAATGGATATAAGATACAGATGTAAGCATGAAATGATGTCAATCAAATACCCCCACACCTAACTTTTGCTAGTCCCGAGCAGAACATAGAAAGAGAAGCATACAAAAAACAAGAAATCATAACTCACTTTCGTAGGAATTACGGTTGCACTTAGCACATGCAACAAGCCATTAAACCTCTTTGTCGCCAAGGAGGAGGAGTGTTGTCTCCTGAGGGTTTTCAACGGATATACCCACAAAATCCGAACATAGATGCATTATTCAATCTAGAAACTCGACTCGATGGACTCATTTTTATCGATCATTGTACGCGGTAATCCTACGGGCCAACTCTATATAGGTATTCAGTCCACACACCTAGCCTAATAAACCATTTTGTGCAAGTTAAATAAGGACTTAAGTGAAATACTTAGACAACCTCAACATCCTCAAGTGATACAAAGTGTAAAGTCCATTAAGGTTCTTATTTGCATTACTTTTTTTTCTTATTCTTTCTTTCTTCTTTTCTTTTATTAGTTGGAGCTTCATTCTCCCAGGGTCCGGTTTCGTGCATCATTCCATATGAGGACTTACACTATCACGTACACCTTTCCCCAAATCTCCACATAAGGCAATCCCTACCACCCGTGTAACGGGAGTTCGGTCGGCGCATCCCAAGTCAGATGACTCGAAAACACCAGGCACAAAGTCCCCTCAGACCTACTTTTCCGAGTGAGGATCCGTGCAAGAAGAGAGAACACCTACTCACTTATTTCTTATCTACACATGAACCAAAACCCCTACACTTAATGTCTCAAAACAAGATTTAAAGAGTCCTTGACTACAACAAACTTCCTTAAAGTAACAGACACAAATGATTGACTCACTAGGTTTAGGATGAGCTTCTTTAATTGTTGAGCACTGAAACCCTATGATTACTCTCCCCCGAGGAAAAACTTGGGTGCATCCTAACGACTAGATAAGTCTTAAAGCCACTATACTAGATATCCTAATGCATCAAGTTCAAGACAATTTTGGGAGCTTTCTTTTTAGTTTGCCTCTCAACGGTTTTGCACATGCTAAACACACACAAAACCTACAAAACATTTTCTTTCGCAAACACATGAAGATTTTTGAAAGTAATGTGAAAATTTTAAAGCATTACACAAGCAAAAGAAGACAAGTCGCCCATGGATCATGGCAAGCAGATATATCGATATTAAATGCAGCATACTAACATGACCCTATCAATGCACACAAAAGAAAACAAAATCAAAGGAAACGACTCGACTATGTACACACGTAAAACACCCCCTCACACCTACTTCATGCATCGACTCAATGAATGTGAGCAAGATACTACATGGATTTATGCATGAAAAAGGGAAGATCTCACCAATATGAAGCGCAATAGGAAGTTCATGGTTATGTTGATGGACACAAACCTGAATTCCCTCAAAACCTCTGATAGCCTAAAGAAGGGATACAATTACGTGAAAGAAATGGGGCCCAAATACTCAAGGGTTGGAGCCCACAACAATCGATACTCACTGAAGGAGTCTTCTTCTCTTCTTTCTTTCTTTCAAAGTTAATTATATACAAACATAAAAGCTCAACCATTCATGTGGGAACATGAATGGTTGAGTGCGAGAGAGGTTCATGAAGGAACATGACCTCCTCGACTTCGGCTGGTGCCCCCTCCAAGTAGGGTTTGAGGCGTTGTCCATTAACTTTGAATAGGTCCCCATTCCCTGGGTTCAGGATGTCAACCGCTCCATGAGGAAACACGATTTAGACAATAAAAGGGCCAGACCAGCGACTGCGGAGCTTACCCACAGACAGATGAAGCAGGGAATCGTAGAGCAACACCTTCTGCCCGGTCGTAAACACCTTTCGCATAATCTTGCGATCGTGAAACAACTTGGCTCGGGACTTATGAATTTTGGCATTTTCATACACATCATTGCGTAGCTCTTCCAACTCCATAATGTTGAGTTTTATGCTGCACCCCTGCTTGATCAAGATCCATATTCAGGTTCTTGATCGCCCAGAAAGCACGATGCTCAATCTCGACCGGTAGGTGGCAAACCTTGTCGTACACTACCCGATATGGGGACATACCCAAATTGGTCTTGTACGCGGTGTGGAAGGCCCACAACGCATCATTCAACTTAGTTGACCAATCTTCCTCGAGGAATTAACCGTCTTCTCAAGGATTTTCTTTAATTGACGGTTAGAAACTTCAACCTATCCACTAGTTTGTGGATGATATGGGGTCGCAAGCTTGTGGGTGATTGAATATTTCCTCAGAATCGCTTCAAAGGAGCGATTACAGAAGTGGGTACCCCTGTCGCTAATTATGGTATGAGTAGTACCAAATCGCACAAAAATGTCGCTTAAGAATTTGGTGACCACCTTGTTGTCATTGGTCTTTGTGGGTGTAGCCTCAACTAACTTAGACACATAGTCAACGGCCACTAGAATGTAAACATTCTCGAACGAATTCAAGAAGGGACCCATAAAGTCGATGCCCCACAAATCGAAGATGTCGACAACAAGGACATTTTGCAAAGGTATCATGTCACGTCGACTAATCCTGCCAAGGCGCTGACACCTATCACATTGCTTACGAAAGTCGTAAGCATTTTTGAAAAGAGAATGCCAGTAGAATCCAGATTGGAGCACCTTGGTGGCAGTTTTCTTTGCTCCAAAATGTCCTCCACATGCCTTAGAGTGGCAGACATGGAGCACACTTTGGAACTCGTTATCTGGGACGCACCGCCTGAAAATTTGGTCAGAGCAGTATTTGAATAGGTAGGGGTCGTCCCAGTGAAAAAATCGGATATAAGATCTAAATTTGGTTTGGTCAGATTTTGACCAACCCATAGGAAGTTGCTCGGTCACGAGGTAGTTCCCGATGTCGGCAAACCAAGGGTTATCTTCGATCGTGAACAATTGCTCGTTAGGATATTTGTTATAAATAATTTCGTCCTGTGGGTTGGTCGTCTCTAGACATTTCTCCCAATTGAGAGCGAGGTTCTTCTCACGACATCGCTCGAGGACAAAGCTCAAGTGATGAAGGCACTCATCAAAGGAAGCGCCAAATATGGAAAAGTCGTCCATGAAAATCTCAAGGAAACGCTCTACCATACCGGAGAAGATGCTGATCATACACCTTTGAAACGTTGCCCGTGCATTACATAACCCAAAGGGCATGCGACGGTAGGAAGACGTGCCAAAGGGACAAGTAAAGGTGGTTTTTTCTTGATCCTCGTGGGCCATGGGAATTTTGTTGTAACCGGTGTATCCATCAAAAAAATAATAATACTCATGTCTGGCCAACCTTTCCAACATCTGATCAATGAATGACAATGGGAAATGATCTTTCCGCGTTGCCGCATTGTGCTTGCGATAATCAACGCAAACTCGCCAGCTATTTTACAGGCGTGTCGGGATAAGCTCATTATGATCATTCTCAACAACCGTCACGCCTGACTTCTAGGGAACCACATGGACATGACTCATCCACGAACTATTAGAAATAGCATAGATTATGCCATGATCCAAGCACTTAAGAACTTCCTTTCAGACGGCTTCTTTCAGTACAAGATTCAATCTTCGTTGTGGGTCCCGGTGGGGCCTAGAATCCTCTTCCATGTGGATCTGATGTTAAACAATACTAGGGCTAATTCCCTTGATATCCTTCAAGGACCACCCAATAGCCTCTTTGTTTTCAAATAGCACTTTTTTGAGGGCAAGATCAGAAGCAATAATGACTGGCAATCTCATTATCCCCTAAGAAGATGTATTTCAGGTTATCAGGGAGCAGTTTAAGCTCGACCAGAGGTGGGTCCTTGTCGGATTCAGAGTTCATTTGATGTGGCTCAAAGGCCAAGGGGTAAGAGGAACAAGCACCCAGATGTGCCTCCTCATCCAGAGATTCGCAGGCGGATTCCTCAAGATGCTCTTCACTCGCAATCTGATAATTAGGCACCTCAATAATATGTCGATGTGAGTCGAACGTGCCTAATGACTTAGGCTCATCTGTGTCCTGGATGAAATTGGCTCTGAAAGCATCGTCGAAGAGCCCGGGTTGCTTACCAAGAGTAAAGATGTTGAAATCCGCCGTGAGGTTTCCAAAAGACAACCTCATCAAGCCATTGCGACAATTCATCAAAGCATTAGATGTCGGAAGAAAAGGCCTCCCAAGGATTACAGGAATTTGTCATTGTAGGTTGGACACAGGTTCAGTATCCAAGATGATTAAATCAAGTGGAAATACGAACTCACCCACTTTAATAAGGACATCCTCCACACTCCCTCGTGGAATTGTGACGGATCTGTCAGCCAACTGGAGGGTTGTCCTCTTTGGTTTAAGATCGCCTATTCCAAGGTTGAGATAGACAAAGTAGGGCAGGAGGTTCACAGATGCTCCCAAATCCAATAAAGCTTGAGGGATTGTCACATTACCGATCATGCAAGAGACAGTTGGACAATCTGGGTCCTTGTATTTGACTGACATGGGTTGTGTCAATATCGAGCTCACATTGGCGGCCAAAAATGCCTTTTTGGGAACATTTGTTCTTCTCTTAATGGCACAAAGGACCTTAAGGAACTTGGCATACGGTGGCATTTGTTGAACAACGTCCAACAACTAGATGTTCACCTTTACTTGCCTAAGTACCTCAACGATCTTATCCCAATGCTCATCACGTTTTTAGTCAACCTATGAGGGAATGGTGCCTTGGGAACATAACAATCCTGAGGAGGAGTCTCACAATTAGGTTCCTTGACAGACTCACGACCCTACTCGGAAGACTCGCCAACAGGGTTGGCTTCAGGCATTTCTACATTGTTGTCAACAACCCTTCCCGATCTCAAGGTATGGACAACATTGGCATGTTGGGAAGGGTCACTTTCAACATTGTGCACATTCTGCCGATAATGAGCAAGTTGACCCATGGGATTTACCACAGGTTAACTTGGTAACTGACCCTTCTCACGTTCATTGAACTGATGAGCAAACTGGTTAACTTGCATTTCCAAAGCTTTGACTGTACTTTGCAAGCTCTGCATGAACGCTTGAAGGGTCGGATCACTAGAAGGGTCCTTGGGGTCAACCCGCTGGGGTAGTGGAGTTTGGTTGGAATAACCCGACGATGAGGCCTGAGCAGGTTGGTAATTATGGTGCTGAGACCTTTGATGTAGGGGTTGGTAGGTCGCCGATGGGCGTGCAGGTTGAAAAGGTGGAGGTTGAGTGTGCGAGATCTGACCGTGACCCGCACTAGGCCCCCAAGAGAAATTAGGATGGTTACGCCATCCCGGGTTGTAGGAGTGACTGTACGCGTTGTTACGGGGCCTCTGTTGATACATCACATTTGCATGCTCAGTATCCCTTGGAGCGTTACCGCATTCCAAGTCATCATGGCCCGTAAGTCCACATCTACTACACCCAGGAGTAGCGACCTGAGCTACAAGAGCTCGGTCCAACTCTAAACTCTCAATCCTATGCATGAGAGCAGCCAATTTTGCCTCAAACGCGATAGTTGACTCAACTTGATATGATCCAGCCCGACCAGAAGACCTAGTGGCTGGTGGCTCTCTCATGGTGTCCACTCAAAGGTACGTTCAGCCATTAAATCAAAAGTGTCCCAAGCCTTATTGATGGGTTTCATTTGGAAATCACCCTGACACATTGACTCCAACAATGTGCGAGTGTTGTAGTTGAGGCCCTCATAAACAATCTGGCACAACTGCCATAGCTCAAGTCCATGATGAGGACACTGCTGGAGAAGGTCCTTGAACCTCTCAAAGAAAGCATGAAAAGATTCGGTCTCAGTCTGATATATTTGATGTATCTGGTGTCGTATCTGTTGAGTTTTCGTTTGAGGGAAAACTTTCTTCAGAAATACGGCCACAAAGTCATCCAAAGACCGAATAGAGCTCCAAGGGAGGCTGTACATCCATTTCTTCGCGTTATCCTTCAGCACGAAAGAAATCATCCTCAACCGGACTGAATCCTCATCAAGCTGTTGAAGCTTGAACATGGAGCATACGTTGTCGAATTCACATATAAAAATATAAGGATCCTCCTTATTGGCAGTGAAGGTAGGAATCATGCTCACATATTAAGGTTTCAGCTCATAGTTGTTCCTGCAAGCTGGGGGAAGAACTATGCAAGAAGGCTGTGCGGCCCAAAAAGAAATCATCCTTATTTACAGGTGGTGGTGCACCAAGAACTCGATCCTGACCGAATCTGTCTTCCTCTCGAGTCAGAGGAGGAGGAGAAGGAGGTCTACATGGTGGTGGGAGCAGACCGAGGTAATCTATGTATGGACACCGGTCACCCCCGTCACCACGAGAAGACTCAACCTCACTCTCCAAAGGAGCATGAGGTGGAGATGGCCGATCACTAAGACCACCCATCTCAGAAAAATGCACTCTCTCAAGTCGAGCTCTCTCACCAGAACGAGCCCAACCTCGCATAAAATGCTCGACTCGACTAAAAAAACACACCACAAAAGGTGTACTCAGAGGAGGAGACTACTCGTAGAAAATAGATGAGGAGAGGACTCATATGAGGAGGGAAGAATCGTAGAGCTAGCGTGGTAGTGGGTGAAGGTAGAAGCCTAGTCTAGCAAGCACGACTCAAACAATGTAAGGCAATGGGTCCTTAGGCTAGACGACGCCTAACTTCGAGGTCACTAGTCTCGACACGCCTCACCTCCCTATAATGAAGTCCACAATGCCGAACAAGTGATACCAGATCCGGAGATCCAGTACCTCATACTACGACTAGGCAGGTGACGCCGATCAGGTCATGATGGTCTCAACTAGATTACTCTCCTAGTGCGTCCAAAATCCTTAGGGTCAATGTCTACATGCTTTTAGAATTAAGGCTTTGATTAAGAGTGATTTTTGGGGCCAAGGAAAGGGTGATGAAAGGACAACCCCTCCTTATCATTTTGATCCTAAATCTAGCAATCAACTCTCCAATCAAACGCTCAACTCACTCTTGTCCCGATGCACCTTACTAACTAATGCATGCTCGAAACATGCATGAATGAGAGATTTGGGTGCAGGTACCTCATGCCAGCAATCAACAACAAAAATGTAAAGAAAATGATGCAAGGTCTACAAATGATGCATGACCTAGATGGCAAGAAGTCTAATCTTTCGCTTTGAGTTTTATGGTCCAAGTTAATTAAAGGGGGTTAAAGCATAAACTACACGTTAAAGCATGCAAAATAGAACTCCCAGACCACAACATTGAAGACATAAACTACCACAACAAAAATTGGGGAGAACACAACTCACCAGGCCGCCAATTTGCGGTTTCGGACCGCTGATTGGCGGTCCCTTTCTCGCAATTGTTCCCCCAGTTTCTCCAGTAGCCTCCCCTTTCTTCTTACAACCCCTGAAACAAACCAAAAACTAAAAAAGAAAAATTAAACCACTCGAATCATCCAAACCAAAGTCTGGACAGAGCACCTCCCCAGCAACGGTGCCAAAAACTTGATTGAACGTTTTTATTATAACCGCAAGTGCACGACTGCGTTGAAGCGGTGGCAAATATAGGTCGATCCACAGGGAGGTGTGTCAACTTTAGTTTGTTCAAAGGCGAGTGGGAAATAAAGGAGATATGATTGATTAAACTAAACTATACTAAACTAAACTAGTAAACTAGAAAGGAGGAAATGAAAACACGAAATGAACTAAACTAAGTAACTAATAACAGAAGATAGAAATTAGGAATGGAAAACCCCTAAGGGGTGGAGTGTGTGTGTGCACATGAAATAAGTGTGGTGAATGCATACAATAAACTCACGTGTAGTTAGTGTTTGTTAATGCGTAAGAAGTATCTCATGGCAAGACCTATCATTTAAAGCACTAACCTAGGTGATTAATATGAGCATGACAAGTGTGTTATTAAGAACATAAACAAGCATGGAATGTACCTAACATTATGGCAGAAACCGTCAAGTAAAAGTTCTTATTAATTCAAGCAAGCATACTAACATTTCTCACAAACAACAATGTCTAGCATTCATACATCTACATAACATGTATACACATCTACTCCACCCCCAAAGGGGATGGAACTACTCACACATATTTAAACTAACATTTATACTAAGGAAAGAAAACATTCTTAAACTAATTATAAGAAAACTAAAACAACAAGTTTAACTAAAAGAACATAAAACTAAAGAAGCATGCAAGACATAAGAAAAAAATTAAACTAAGAAAGAAACAACATAACCAAATGAAAACATCTATTATTAATCACTCAATTACAAGTAGTTTCTCTCCACCAGGGCTTTTGCTTCAAGGCTTTAACTCCTAGTAGAGAGGATGGCCACCAAGAGAGAGATGGGGTACAAGAGAGGATGGAGAGTTCTATTTATAGCCATAGAAAAAGGTAATCTGGGACAATCCCCCCGGTTGGGACTAAACATATACCAGAAATAAACTAAACACACTCTAATACACGACCCAAAGAAATATTAGCGGATCCAGAGCAACCCGGACCGCCAATCAGCGATCTACAGGGTTTGGATCCGTCTCGGTTTTCTTCTGGGCTTTTCTGGATGGATTTGTTGGTCTTTGATGCATCTACTTCGCTTGCTGGAGCTCTGACCCGAATAGAATTGCCAAAATACTACCCATGATGGTGTGGAGTACTCTCGTTTGCTCATTGGTCCTTCTATCTTGCATTCAGGTCCTTCGATCTTGCATCTTAGTCCTCGAGTCTCTCAACTCAGTCCTTTTTCCTGCTTTTAGGTCCTTTCATTCCTCTTCTCTTCAACCCTATTTATTTCTGAAATTCAAACAAAAAGTTCGTTATGTAGCATTGTTTAGGTGAAAGATAATGGATATAATATACAAATGTAAGCATGAAATGATGTCAATCACATAGTCTACCAAAAAAACAACATCAAACTTTACCAAAATAAATAAAATCTCAAAACTTCTGATCTAAGTATTGCACCAAACCAACGAAAACCCCAAAACACTCAAATCCAATTCCAAACTTGAAACCGTAAGAGAAAACGTACCCACAAAAGTAATTACCAACAATATCAGATCTTTGGACCTCAAAAAGTCTAGAACACGTGCTTTTTCTCTGCAATTACCTACGGAAAGGTCTGTGACTGGAGAAGATGGTAAGAAGATGACGTCAAGCAAGATGGAGTGCTCCTCTCAGTGACGCCTTGTCAGAGAAGGAGATCTTTAGGGTGGGGATGTCGAGGAGAACCGTGGGGTTAGGGTGAGAAGAATGGGTTTGGACAGTTTCTTTATAGAGTGAGGTTACATTTGGGAAGAATATTTTGTTTTGTTTTGAGAGGTTGGGGTGGGGTAAAATGGGATAGAGAAATTAATTTAAGGTTAAACATACAATTAGTAAATAATACTTGACAGAAGGTATGACCTAAAATTAAAGTTGAAAAGTCAACCACTTTATCGTTGAAGTAGATCCACTTTTCTGACCTGCAAATAATTTCCCCTTAAAACTATCTTCTATCAAACCATCATATAGGTAATAATTAGTTACCATTTTCAAAATACACTCAACTGCTATGTGTATTACCTTTTTATAAAAATTAAAATTTTCAAATTGCCAAACAACCTTCTGTAAAACAATTAAGAGCAAAATAATAATACCCGAGCTACCCCGGGGACCCTGCTTTCTCTCTCTACCACGTTAGATTCTCTCTCTGCTTTGTTAATTTCCCTCTCCCACGTAATCTCACCCAACCCACCCAAAAATTCCCGTTAACCACGCCTAGAAACACCCCAAACACCCTACATTCTCTCCACACCACGTCAATTGGAGGTCAATCATGGGTAAAATGTATATAAAAATTTAAAATATTTAAAAAAATCAAAACAAATAAAAACATTCAAAAAAAGTGATAAAATAATTTGAAATGATATTTTTTATGTTTTTTACGAAATAAAAAAAATCAACGAATGGGGGGACACGTGCCCCCACCCAACCCATGCAAATCTCCGGCCCAGGCACGGAATCGTTTCACCCACCGCACGATTCCACGCACAGGGTGGGAAACGTTGCGTAGAATTGGCCGATGTGGTTGGGCGCCCAAAACATCTGCTTGGATTTTTTGGCCGTTAACTTTGGCCTAAATGTTCAAATCATTCCCCTTCAAAATACCGCATAGTGTATCTAAAAATACCTTTCATTAAAACACCTTTCAAATACCTACACTAATTGTCTCACAGAATACCTTAATCATAATACTTTACTGATTACGTTTGAAGCATTACAGATCAACGTAGAAAATAAATTTATAATTAAACATTACTAACCAAGAATTTACGAAGAAAATCCCTTTTACAACCCGATGTACCATCTTCATTCGACCAGTCTTACACACAATATAGCATCCTTGAAAAACCTTGAAGTGTATCTTGAATTACCTTTTGTAAGATACCTCTTACATGAAACCTTGTGCAAAACATTGAGACTGCAAAACAATGTTTATTCGACCACTAGATTTGCCCCAATATACCTTCCCCTCAAAATACACAATACAGGACATATTCATGCATATATGTTATTTGTCATTTCCAACTTCAAAATACGTTCTTATGCAATAGGAAACACCTTTTATAATAGATTCACAGCCAATAAACCATGCCCCTTATAACCAAGAACACCATGTGTTTCAAATTGCCAAAAGAAATTCAGTTATCATCCAATTAAACTTTTAACCTTTCTAATTACTAAACATTACATTAAACGTTGAATATGAGAAGGTTATATGGAAAAGCATTATACACCACAACTAAGTAAACAAGCATTAAACAAAAATTGCATTGAACACAACGATCAAACATACAATATACAACATGTACAACAATCGAAATATGCAGAGATATGTCCCACCACACAACACAAATGTCTACTCCTGGAAAAAAACATACACGCATCTCAAATTACAAATGCGGCAATAACAACTTTAAAAAACCATGCTACGTTTTCACATTCTCCTCAATCAATCAATTGCCTTTTCACTACAAAACAATGTCATTAAAACCTCACCTTGTATCCAAAATTGTGTGAGCGTGCATGGTAGGCATCAGGTGCTACTATTGAAAGAACATTTGAAAGTTGTCACGGGTCATTGTTGCAGAACATGGTTATTACGTCAGATTTTTTGACACATCACATTAGGTTAACCGACCCTAGCTGACTGACGTGTGTCCGGGGGGACATGGTAAGGGAGGAGAAATCACGTCATCCAATATATCTGATGTGATATGTAGGTATACCACGTCAATATTTAGCAATAACACTGACGTGATATTTACACAATACCACGTCTGCTGCACCCAGAATGCCAACATGGTATGTCCTATTATTGGCAAATGACCATGTCGGTTGTGCCCCCAGAAATTCGGAAAACAAATCCAATAATAGGCCATACCATGTCGGTTTGTTGGCAAATGACCGACGTGATCTGTAGACACAACATGTTGGTTGAAACACAAGGCCGACGTGGTTTGTCCTCTTATTAAAAAAAGAATTTTGAAAAAAAATTCAATAATATAATTACCACGTTGGTTAGTTCTCAAACGAGACCCGACATGGTATGTCCTTTTCATTGCAATAATAGTTCCTAACCACGTCGGTTTTTCCAACAAACTGATGTGTTATTCATTCATTGAATTTTTTTGTTAAATTCTGATTTTATTTTCAATTTCTCATAACAATTCCCACGATTGAAATAGAAATGCACCACATAACAATCCCTGCAATTGAAACAGAAATACACCACATAAAATTCCCTACAATTGACACATGCATACACCACATAAAAATCCATGTAATTGAAATAGGCATACACCACAACATTTTGATTTTTTTCTCCTGTCAATGTATATTCCAAAAATATCACATATATATAAGTTTACACTAGAATCCCTAGCTAGGTATAGTGGGTAACATTGTGGAAAGGCGTACACATATGCTTTATTCATCAGCCTATCTTTCCAGAAATGTAGTTCTTTGTCTTTCTCCCTAGTTGTTGACCTGGTCTTGTAGTAGGTCCCTCAGAATGTCGTGGGAACCCACCATTATCCTCAAAGGTGGAACATACCATGAAATGTGGCCGATTCGTCGATCGCCACTAGTTCCAGGCTCAACATTCGTCAACCACACAGTCCTCACCTGTCTCTACATATTCAAGTGGTTCCATATCATCTTCTTCTCTCAACTTCACTTCTCCATTGGCTCTTTTGAGGAGGAGGATGTAGGATTTCATGTCCCAATGTATGTGTATATTTTAAAATTTTCAATACAAACATACATGATCGATTTCATATTTTCATTGATTTTATGTACATGTATATGTTTATTCTAATATCATGCATTCTTACAAATATTAAAATAAACAAAAGAGAGAGGATCATACCCAAAGGTTCTCTAAAACCTTTTAGAAGATTGGGTGTTCCGTTGCTCGTCGAATTGCCCACCGATTCACCTCCAAGTGTTCACCAAACTCTAAACAAGATTAGAGAGAAAGGATCTAGCAAATCAGTCTCTAATTAAGCTTAGAATCTAGCTAATAACCCCTCTTAAAGCTTGGACACAAAATAACGCTTCTTGTTTCCTAGTTTTGTGGTAGGACCTATAGGAGGATCTAAGCTAAATTTACAACAATATCAACCACTTAATATCTCAAACTATAAGCGGTATCTAGATACACATTATGGTTACCCAATTAGCAAAGATGTCTTGTTCCACTTGAACTAAACACGATCCATTTAGTGATGTTAGTGCACCACTTGTGTCCACCTTTGCATCATGATATTAAGAATATATACAAAGTAGAAATGTGTCACCTTTGTATTATATTCATTTCTTGATCTCTTTAAGCTAATTATAACTATGTAACTTAACTCAAATAACATTGTGCACATTATAATTTTGCTTTATTAAGGGGCCCACTAATATCATCACTCAATTAAGAAGGGCAATGATAATCTTTTGACTTGCTACCTTTTCCCGCACAAGTCATGTTCAACCAACTATTGCCTTTATCACTATACTCATTGATAACTTTTAACAATAATCAAATGAAGCACTTCTTGAGTGAAAAGTGTTTGCTTTTTGGCCTTAATCTATATTAATTTTGATGATTAATTAAACTAATCTTAATAAATCAACCTAATCAATCAAAGTGAGCAAACACAATTACATGCATTGCATATATATTTATATACTTGCAATCATCTTAATAGGTTGATCAAGACAATCAAGGAAATGAGCATTGGGACAAAGGCATCAAGACTCAAGACTTGTAATCAAAGCTTTGGATCAAGACATGTAACTTTATATTTATTGAGCCCATAAGGTTTAATGTAAACTTGAGCACTAGGATTCTGTCCCGTCATTCGTCGGTAAACCGAACCTATTTCGGTTAACCGAATCATACCCAATTCGGTCCACCGAACACATGTCCGATAGCCTAATTCTTCTCACCAGTAAAACTTAGCTGTTCTCTGGAATTGCCCCAATGGAAGACCGAATAGCCCTGGACCAATTTTGGACTTCGCTCCAACGGTCGCATTCTAATCGAGTCCCTATAGCCCAATTAACTTGACTCACTTCGGATGACCGCACACACTTCGGTCTACCAAATCCTTATTGGCTTTAGGAGACCAACGACTATTTTACATGTGGCACTTAACCGTTATCGATAAACCAATTTCCCATACAATGTCAGTGCAATACCCGTGCTACTTCAGTCTACCGAAGTATACACCGTCAACCTACCTTGACATAATCAGAGCCCAATCAATTCTACTGTCCACCTTGGAATAGTGAACCGAATGTACATTGGTGAACCGAATTTAATTAGGACTAACTAGAAAAAAGCTACTGGTGGTTGGTGAACAGTGATCTGATACATAATCGGTCAACCGAGTGCTTAGTTTAGACCAATTCTTCGGACTAACGTTTTGGATAACGGTCCACCGAATCTGTCTCGATTTCTGCACGAGCCTAAGTCACATCTTGCATTCCTATTGGTCCATTCCCCACCAACTCCCAAATGTCAATATGATCTTGAAGGCTTATAAATAGGACCACATTTGGTTGCTTTGGAGATGTTGAACACTTCCTATCTATCCAATACTCAAAGCCAAATCCTCTCCATCTTCAAGCTCTCAATCCACAACACTCAAGCCTAAGCTTCACCACTTGCATATCCAATTCAATATCATATCCAAGTGTGCTCAAGTATAGAGTGTTAGTTAGAGTGTGATTCAACTTCCACATCAAAGAATCAAAGAGTTGTAAAAGCTTCGAGGAAGCTCCCTCTCGGGTTGTGAGAGGAGACATGAGCGAGGCAAGGATTGTTCGCGAGGCTCGGTGTTGTAACCGACATTGATCTCGGCCCGGAACGGAGATCGGTTAGTGGAACCGTAAGGGAGGCTCGGGGGATCGAGCGAGGCTAGCGAGGAGGAATAGGACCCGGGTGTGGGTGCCGAACCTCTCTAAACTCTGGTGTCGTCATTTTTGTGGTTTGTAATTGTCTCTTCCTTAATCCTTCGATAATTATTTTTAATTCCGCATTTATCCATCAATTAGAGGGCCATAGATCCTAACAATTGGTATCAGAGCATTAGGTTGCTAATTTCATTTACTTAATAGTTATTAGCATGGCATCTAGTTCTAATCATTGTGAAGGATTATCTACATCTAAGCCATCTTTGTTTAATGGTTTAAACTATGACTATTGGAAGAAGAGAATGAGAATATATTTGCAATCAAATGACTTGAAATATTGGACATTCATATTTTAAACTCATACACAACTCCTAATGATGATGAAATTGTGTCATTAACAAAACCCAAAATTAAGGAAGCGGAGATGAATTCCCGCATTATGAATATCTTGTATTGTGGGTTAAATGAAGTGGAATACAATAGAGTAAGAGGTTGTGAAAGTGCTTATGATATTTGGCATACATTAGAGATGCATCATGAGGGTTGAACTAGATTGAAAGAAACTAGGATTAATTTGCTCATGCATAAATATGAATTATTTCGTATGCAATCCAGTGAAAACATAAGCGAGATGCACACTCGCTTCACTAAGATCATTAACTCTCGTAAAGCACTTGGCAAGGATTTTAGCAAGGGAGAAATGACTCGAAAGATTCTCTGGTCACTCACCGATGATTGGGAGGAGAAGACGACCGTCATCGAAGAAGCACAAGATCTCACCAAATTATCGGTCGAGCAACTAATGTGTAGTCTCATGACATATGAGATACAAATGAAAGACCGCAAGGAGAAGGGAGTCAAGAAATCCTTGGGGCTACATGCCGTCACCAATTCGATCAATAGTGACATCGAGGAACAATTGGCGATACATCAATTTAAGGAGTTTCTCAAAGAAGAGAAAGAAAGGAGAAAAGAGAAGAAGAGCAAGAGAAAAGAGAAGAAGAAGAAAGCTCTCAAAGCTACTTGGGACACTTCATCATCTTCATCAATTGAAGGTGAATTCGCCTCGATGTGCTTCATGGCAATAGAGGATGACGAAAGTGAGGTATCTTCTTGCTTTAGTCGTGATTCAATTGATTCAAATAATTCAAATGCATATAATGAACTTCAATGTGAATTCAATGAATTGCTTGAAAATTTTGAGAAAATTTGTCAAAAGAATAAACTAGCAAGAAAGAAAATCAATGAGCTACAATCTCAAATTGAATCTATCATGAATGAGATGAATGAATTGCTTGCTAGTCGTGATAAAATTGCATTAGAGAACACTCAATTGATTGATGAAATTACAACTCTAAATGCAAAACCTTCATGTAGAGATGATATTCAAGATCTAATTGGTAAGAATGTTCAATTACAAAAGGATCTTGAAAAATTCACAAGTGGAAAGAAAATGCTTGATATGCTCATAGGGGTCAAAAAAATCTTTAGATAAGCATGGTGTAGGCTATTTTGTTAACAACTACAAAAACCATGTTATTCACACTACTATGAATGGAAAACATTTCTTTGTGAATAAAAGTTCATCAAGTGTTTGGGCACCTAAGACCAAAATGGCTTGGGTACCAAAGATTAATGTCAAAGGATCCAAAGTTATTTGGGTACCAAAATCTTCACTTGTAGGTACTTAGAGAAAGGAGAATAGATAGTGATCGACTCAAGAAACAAAAGATCGATTCCAAACTTGAAGGAAATTATTTTGATCGAATTCATAAAGCCGTCGTCGCTATCGAAAGGAGATCGGAACCAATACAAAATAGAGGATCAAAAGTTGGGTAATATTTCCAATCCTCTCAATTGTGACTACTTTAACATTTGGTTCTGATGTAGGGATATTACATTATTAATTGATATCATACATCATTGCTTTTAGGCTTTAGTGATAGGGGGAGAATATAATGTTATATCATCTAATTAAGGGGGACAATTATGAAATCTTATACCTATACATCATATGCTTGTATTGTTTTCATTTGATTGATGTCAAAGGGGGAGAATGATAAGGATTGAGCTTCAATTCACTCAAACTATGCACATTGTTAGGGGGAGCATCTTATACATGCATAGTTTACATATATGAAGGGGGAGCAATCATATAGAATATGGTAGAACTTAAATTAAAACTCAAGCATTAAGACATAGATTTTCCATCATCAAAAATTAATCTATATTAATTTTGATGATTAATTAAAAAAATCTTAATCAATCAACCTAATCAATCAAAGTGAGTGATGAGAATTTTATTTTATACCGCAAGTGCACGGCGTCTATGAAGACGTGGCAAGTACGGGTCGAACACAAGGAGGGAGAGATTTCGTAGTTGATGTTATTTTCGATTAAGAGGAAGAAGGAGAGAAGAATTAATTTGGGTTTTTGGGGTTTTTGATTTAATTATCTAAAGCAAGAAACAAGAACAATTAAAACTAAAAACAAGAATAAAGATGGAGAATTCCGTCGGGTGGAGGTCTAGACTTAGGTTTAGATTGGAGAATGGAGAAACTTGAAATAAATCATGTTAGTTATGAAGCATTACAAGATAAATGATTTAACATAAACTCAAGTAATCAAAATATACTAATCACGAACTTAAATCAATAACATGCATTCATCTTCTCTATGCCTAATTCCATCACCTCCACCCTTTGGAAAGAGTTAGAAACTCATGGAGGGAGGAAGAAGAAGGGATCCTAGAGATATTAAAAGAAAACTAAAACAAGAATTAAAAGAACACAGAATTTTATTACTAATGATCCAAGACCAAAGGTTCAAAGATGTGTTACATTCGTCCTACAGGGCTATTTATAGCCGATACAGGGGATACCAATACATAAAAGGATAGTACACGCGTCGACCCGACACTGGACGAAAATCGGGCACACAGATCACCTCTGGTGCGGAGAAATCGCCGCACAATGCATGGGAGGTGCGGCTAATTCGCCGCCCAGGTTGATGGGATCGGGTCCGGATTTCTGCGGTGCGTTTATGGCATGATTTGATCTTTATTTGCGCGTCTGGATGATTTGTTTCCATTCTTTTGAGCTCCGGATTAATTTCTTCCATTGTTGGAGATTTATATTTGATTTTTCTTTTGACTTTCTCCACACAATAACTTGGTCCTTTTATTTTGCAATTAGGTCCTTGGCATTTTGCAATTAAGTCCTTGACCTTTTTGTAATTAGCTCCTTGAATGCTTTTATGCTTGGATGCATTTCTATTTGAAACCCGATAAACTTGAACTCGGTCTTTATGATAGAAATGAATCTTTTGCATGCGTTTATGCTCGGAATGTGGGTAATTTGCATCCAGGTCCCTGTATTCTGTAAATACGACTAAACACATACCTTAGTAGCATTTATTGATATAAAAGTAATCTAAATGAAAGACATATGATGCAATGTATGCAATGCATCAAATACCCCCACACCTAGATTTTGCTAGTCCCTAGCAAAGCAAAATATAAGAAAATGAAAACAGGGAAATCCTAACTCACTTTCGTAGGAATCACGGTTGCACTTAGCATGTGTAACAAGCCTTTAAACCTCCAAGTTGCCTTAGAGGACGAGTTTTGTCTCGTGAGGGTTTTCAGCTGACACACCCACAAAGTCTTAATTCAACATTCCATTAGTAGCTCTCAATATTTTTACCTCAACCTTATACATCTCACTTAGAATTCTTGCATGCTCATTATACAATTCTAACTTATAAAAAGTTTGACTTGGTCTTTATTCCTCCAACATTCACACCACTAACCCCTCTACACATGTTATCACATAAATTATTTTGCACGCCTCCTCTGGTGGTGAAGTATGATAATTTGGATCAACCATGGCATGGATCATTCTTTTAGCTTTGGACCTTGAGTATTATTATTTTTTTTTCTTTTCTTCCGTGATTCAACACATTTGCTTTTTGACACTTTTACCCTTTTGCATTCGTGTAGCGAGTTTGGTCGATAATCCCGAGCTGGTAGACTCAAGTTACCGGGTTTCAAGATACCCCTACGGACCAGTGACTCAAAGGCTTGGGCTTTTGTAATCATTTTGCAGAATATGCTTTCCTCACTTTATTCCTTTATTTTTTTTTTTATTTTCCTCAAGGCTTAATTGCTATTAGAAGTCCACACTTCCCGGTATATTTTCCTCAACCTCTGCTTTTTATCAACCACTTCAAAGATTTGATTCATCCAATTTAAGTGCATACATGTCTTAAAGGGCAATGGGTTATTTCTTTGGAACTTAGATTTATGTCACAATTTCTACAAGCAGAACTATATAATAAGGAACAAAAACTCAATGCAATTTGTACACGGGTTTTAGCAGTTCAATCTTAAGCTATGTCATGAAACATTGATTTTTTTTTTATTTAGAAACAGACAAATAGATATATACATAGATAAACACCCCCCACACTAAATCATGCATTGTCCTCAATGTATGCATAGATAAAATAAATGCACTTATTACCTGAGTCGGCTTGCGGTAGAGGGGTGAGTTTGCTCAGAGTCAACCGTAATCAGAACTGGATTGAATGACACCATATTGGTGCATGTATCCAGTTGAATTGTTCCCCATGTTGACTTGAGGAAAAGATTCCACTCTTCTCACTTGAATTGGTTCGCTTATTTGCTCGAGTGATGGTGGTTGAGTAAATGAATCACTCCCTTTTTTCTTACTTCCTTTTTGCTTATGTGATGATTTATTTGATTCAGAATTCTGATAAATACGTTCTCTCATCACAACATCACTTGGGTTGCATATTATTTCTGGCTCATTATCAATGTGGAAGATATTAAATTCTGCTTTTAAGTTCCCGAAAGATAATTGCATGAGCCCATTTCGACAGTTTATTACTGCTTCCGAGGTGGCTAAAAAGGGTCTACCTAGAATTACAGGGATTTGTCGATTAGGATTTATAACAGGTTCAGTATCAAGTACGACAAAATCCACTGGATAAATGAAGTCACCAACCTTAATCAAAACGTCCTCTACTATACCTCTCGGTTTCTTAACAGAACAATCAGCGAATTGGAGGGTTGTCTTAGAGGGTTTCAGTGGACCAAGGTTGAGTTGTTCGTAGACAGAAAATGGGAGTAAGTTAACGCTTGCACCTAGGTCTAGAAGGGCTTTATTGATAAAAGTATCTCCTATTGAACATGAAATTGTGGGACACCCAGGGTCCTTATATTTTATAGGAGATGTGTTGGAAAGAATAGAGCACATGTTTGCAGTTAAGAATGCCTTCTTTGGTACATTCGTTTTTTCTCTTTTTAGTGCACAAATCTTTCAAGAATTTAGCATAAGCAGGTATTTGTTGAATCATATCTAAGAGTGGAATATTCACCTTAACTTGCTTAAATACTTCTAAGATTTCCTCCATTTGTGCACTTGAGCTCTTCTTGAGTCTATTGGGAAATGGGGCTTTAGGAACATAGACTCGCTCAGGTTCAGGTTGAGCTATGGGTTCAGGTTGTGTAGGTGGGTTGGGCTTTTCAATTTGGACGTCGGGTTCAATGGTCAAGTCATATGTGGGTGCTTGATGGCTAGATTGATTAGTCATTCTAGGGTTTACCACATTATTGTCAATTTGTCTTCCGGACCGTAATGATACTACAACATTGATTTGTTGGAACGGTCCTTCCTCATTAACCATTTGAACCGGTCTAGGGTTGTTATTTCCTGAAGGTGGTTGATAAGATTGATATTGATTATTAGTTCTGGGGTTCACCTCAGGTTGACTTGGAAATTGGCCCTTTTCTCTTTCACCTATTATCGTGCTAATTGGCTGACCTGTGTCTCTAGCCTTTGGAATGATTGGTTGGTTGTTTGTATAAAAGTTGTCATTAAATTTTCTAATTTTGTCAACCTAACCTCATGATTTCCATTATTACCCCCAGATGATGTATTATTTTGGTTATATGGGGTTGGTTGTTGTCTAGGAGGTTGTCCTTGTTGGGTCCACGAAAAATTGGGATGATTACGCCAACCTGGGTTATAGGTTGATGCGTAAGGATCATTTCTAGAATTGTTAAATGTGGCATTAACATGTTCCAGGTTCACACAGTCCTCCATTAAATGACCAGTCTGACCACATCTAGAGCAGGGGATAGACAAGGGTTGATTCATTCGGGGTTGATTTTGTAGCTCTAGACTTTCCATTCTACGCATTAGGGTAGCTAGTTTTGCCTCAGCCGCTATGTTGGAGTGTATAGCTAAGACACCTGGTCGGGGTTGACTCGCTATTCTAGATCCAATACTCGGGTTGATGGGTGTTCTAACATTGTCCCATTGCATACTATTTTCAGCTAAATCCTCAAGAAAAGTCCAGGCATCATTTTCATTTTTGGACATAAAGTTCCCTTGGCTCACAGATTCTAGCATAACCCTAGATGTGGGTGTCAATCCTTCATAAATAATTTGGCATAATTGCCACTTCGGAATTCCGTGATGAGGGCATTGGGTCAAGACACTCTTAAATCTCTCAAGATAGGAATAGAACGGCTCGCTCTCAGACTGAACGAATGCAACAATTTCATTCCTAATCTTCATAGTCTTATGGTTGGGGAAATATTTTTTTAGGAAAACTTGAACAAATTCGGCCCAACTTCTAATAGATCTTTCGGCTAGACTATATAGCCATTTCTTAGCGTCGTCCTTCAGTGCTAGAGGCACGAATTTCAGACGCACTGCCTCTTCAGGGATATGCTGGTATTGCCTAAGAGAGCAGATTTCTTCAAATTCTCTAAGGAAGAGATATGGGTCTTCCCTAGAGGTGAACTTAGGCAGCATACTCATGTATTGTGCCTTAAGTTCGAAGTCGCGACCCGGTATGGTGGGCATGACGATGCACGATGGCTGAGCAGCCATCGTTGGGTAGCACCGATCCCTCAAAGTTATAGGTTGCGCAATAGGCGGGTCCACTACGTTCTCACCCATTAGATCCGGGTGGGGTGGTGCAACAGATGGGTTGGGGTTAAGCTCTAGACTGGAATCCAGATGAACTCGTGAGAGTCGATTGCTTAAATCCCGCACCCAAATCTGAGTGCACCGGTTTGAATTAATTTTTTTTTGAATTTGAATTCGAAATTTAAATTTCAAATTCAATTCCAAGAATCAATTACTCTTTTTTTTGAATTTTTGAATTTTAAATTTTTTTTTATAAAAGGAAACAAACAATAGAAAGGTAAGGATGAGAAGGGAAAGAAGACTCAGACGAGAAGGGAAACTTAACTCTAAAGGATAAAAATTAGGGTTGGTCAGAAATTTCCTGAACAAGCACGGTCAAAACAATCCTAGACCTAGTGTCACTTAGATCTAGACGACTCCTAACTGGTTGAGTCGAATTGATTTGCTTGATTCACCTCCCTCACCAATCAAACCAAGTTGGCCAGTTAGTGTATAGCTAGTGGGGGCACTTCCGACAGAGTCGGTGCCAATTAGACAACCACGTCGCTTGGAAGACTTTCGTCGACACAAAAACACTTTCTAGACACCAAATTGAATTCAATTAGCTTCAGGTCATAGCAAGTCAAACCAATCTCCTCCTTAATTGAGTCCGAGTCCTTAGGGGCCAATGTCTAATTGATTTTAAATTTTAGGCTTAGGCGACACTTCAGGATTGTGGTTTGTGGGCTACGGGAGGGTGATGAAATCCCCACCGTATCTTTTCCTACGGAGTTGCCCTTAAGATAGTTTAACTTAAATCTAGCAAAGATAGTCAAACAATGGTCCTTTTAATGGGGGCAATTGCAAGGTTGTATGCAACTAAATTATATGCTCTAATGCAATCGATAAAAACCTCGATACGTACCTTGCCTCCAGCAATCTTCAACAAGTATTAATTTGCAAGAATTTAGCAAGAATAATGCAAGCAAAACATTATATGATGCATGCACTAAGGTCTTTCTAATTTTGCCAATTTTAGGTCAGAGTTGAATTATTGCCAATTATGGAATTGTAACCCTAACACGTGCAATTCTACGAAAGGAAACTTTTCAACTATTCAGATTTTACGAGAAAGGCAAGAAAAGTTACCTCCGCAATGCTCAGTCGGGTTCGCCGCCCGCTCTCGGAGATTCCAGTAGCTTAATGCGACCACCCAGAGATGCCGACGATGCCCCAGAAATTTGAAGACCAGAACCCCCACTGGTGCGGCGATTCCGCCGCAAGCAACCTTGTAGATGCGGCGATTCCGCCGCCCAAGTGTCTCAGAACGCTCCCGAATTTCACCGCGCGCTTTGTTGTCTCCTGCTACACAAATTAAAATACTTAGATCGCGCACAACGTAGACAGGATAAAATCGAAAACACAAAAACACAAAATCTGCGTCGCCTCCCCGGCAACGGCGCCAAAAACTTGATGAGAATTTTATTTTATACCGCAAGTGCACGACGTCTATGAAGACGTGGCAAGTACGGGTCGAACACAAGGAGGGAGAGATTTCGTAGTTGATGTTATTTTCGATTAAGAGGAAGAAGGAGAGAAGAATTAATTTGGGTTTTTGGGGTTTTTGATTTAATTATCTAAAGCAAGAAACAAGAACAATTAAAACTAAAAACAAGAATAAAGATGGAGAATTCCGTCGGGTGGAGGTCTATACTTAGGTTTAGATTGGAGAATGGAGAAACTTGAAATAAATCATGTTAGTTATGAAGCATTACAAGATAAATGATTTAACATAAACTCAAGTAATCAAAATATACTAATCACGAACTTAAAACAATAACATGCATTCATCTTCTCTATGCCTAATTCCATCACCTCCACCCTTTGGAAAGAGTTAGAAACTCATGGAGGGAGGAAGAAGAAGGGATCCTAGAGATATTAAAAGAAAACTAAAACAAGAATTAAAAGAACACAGAATTTTATTACTAATGATCCAAGACCAAAGGTTCAAAGATGTGTTACATTCGTCCTACAAGGCTATTTATAGCCGATACAGGGGATACCAATACATAAAAGGATAGTACACGCGTCGACCCGACACTGGACGAAAATCGGGCACACAGATCACCTCTGGTGCGGCGAAATCGCCGCACAATGCATGGGAGGTGCGGCTAATTCGCCGCCCAGGTTGATGGGATTGGGTCCGGATTTCTGCGGTGCGTTTATGGCATGATTTGATCTTTATTTGCGCGTCTGGATGATTTGTTTCCATTCTTTTGAGCTCCGGATTAATTCCTTCCATTGTTGGAGATTTATATTTGATTTTTCTTTTGACTTTCTCCACACAATAACTTGGTCCTTTTATTTTGCAATTAGGTCCTTGGCATTTTGCAATTAAGTCCTTGACCTTTTTGTAATTAGCTCCTTGAATGCTTTTATGCTTGGATGCATTTCTATTTGAAACCCGATAAACTTGAACTCGGTCTTTATGATAGAAATAAATCTTTTGCACGCGTTTATGCTCGGAATGTGGGTAATTTGCATCCAGGTCCCTGTATTCTGTAAATACGACTAAACACATACCTTAGTAGCATTTATTGATATAAAAGTAATCTAAATGAAAGACATATGATGCAATGTATGCAATGCATCAGTGAGCAAACACGATTACATGCATTGCATATATATTTGTATACTTGCAATCATCTTAATAGGTTGACCAAGACAATCAAGAAAATGAGCATTGGGACAAAGGCATCAAGACTCAAGACTTGTAATCAAAGCTTTGGATGAAGACATGTAACTTTATATTTATTGAGTCCATAAGGTTTAATGTAAACTTGAGCACTAGAATTCTGTCCCATCATTCCTCGGTAAACCGAACCTATTTCGGTTAACCGAATCATACCCAGTTCGGTCCACCGAACACTTGTCTGATAGCCTAATTCTTCTCACCAGTAAAACTTAGGTGTTCTCTGGAATTGCCCCAACGGAAGACCGAACTACCTTCGGTCGACCGAATAGCCCTGGACCGGTTTTGGACTTTGCTCCAACGGTCGCATTCAAATTGAGTCCCTAGAGCCCAATTAACTTGACCCACTTCGGACGACCGCACACACTTCGGTCTACCGAATCCTTATTGTCTTTAGGAGTCCAATGACTATTTTACACGTGGCACTTAACCGTTATCGATAAACCAATTTCCCATACAATGTCAGCGCAATACCCGTTCTACTTCGGTCTACCGAAGTATACACGGTCAACCTACCTTGACATAATCAGAGCCCAATAAATTCTACTGTCCACCTTGGAACAGTGAACCGAATGTAGTTCGGTGAACCGAATTTAATTAGGGCTAAATAGATAGAAGCTACTATAGGTTGGTGAACGGTAATACGATACTTAATCGGTTAACTGAGTGCTTTGTTCAGACCAATTCTTCGGACTACCGTTTGGATAACGGTCGACCGAATCTGTCTCGATTTTTGCCTGAGCCTAAGTCACATCTTGCATTCCTATTGGTCCATTCCCCACCAACTCCCAAACGGCTATATGAGCTTGAAGGCTTATAAATAGGACCTCATTTGGTTGCTTTGGAGATCTTGAACACTTCCTATCTATCCAATACTCAAAGCCAAATCCTCTCCATCTTCAATCTCTCAATCCACAACACTCAAGCCTAAACTTCACCACTTGCATATCCAATTCAATATCATATCCAAGAGTGCTCCAATATAGAGTGTTAGCTAGAGTGTGATTCAACTTCCACATCAAAGAATCAAAGAGTTGTAAAAGCTTTGAGGAAGCTCCCTCTCGGGTTGTGAGAGAAGACACGAGCGAGGTGAGGATTGTTCGCGAGGCTCGGTGTTGTAAACGACATTGATCTCGGCCCGGAACGGAGATCAGTTAGTGGAACCGTAAGCGAGGCTCGGGGGATCGAGCGAGGCTTGCGAGGAGGACTAGGACCCGGGTGTGGGTGCCGAACCTCTCTAAACTCCGGCGTCGTCATTTTTGTGGTTTGCAATTGTCTCTTCCTTAATCCTTCAATAATTATTTTTAATTCCGCATTTATCCATCGATTAGAGGCCATAGATCCTAACAAAATGATATGTCTCGTATCAAAGGATCCAAGACACAGTAAAACATTAATGACACGAAACACAATTCCATAAGGTTTTACTTGTTAGGTCTATTCAATATATAAAAGTAACATTTTCCTCTTTTATATACTTGTGTCGTCAATTATTTGTAGAGCTACAACAATCGATGACCAACACGACAATCTTATCTTGGTGATTAATGTTCCATGTTAATTACCATGATTGTGAATAACTTTTGATTTATGTAAACCTTTATCTTTTAGAGCTCTACGGTTAAGGACCAAGCTCCTCTTCCTTAATACTTCCAAAAGACGAATACAATAATCCAGGAACAAAATGTTTGCACATCCAATTCATAACAATTGACATATAAAAGTAAATTTTTTAGAACATATTCCTTTCAATCTCCCACTTGTTATCAAAGTTTTCTTTCACATACATTCTCAATTTATAAAACAATAATAACTAGGGTAACCCTCTCTAATCATTCATCAAGCCAATCCACATGGTTCGTCAGACCCATGACTCGAAATGCATTTCGCCCTTGGCTTTGGATAAGAGTTTGGTGAATGGATCAGCGTGTTGATGTTTGTGTCCACCCATAACAAATTTATTTTTCCTTCGTCTATGAAGTCACATGTGACAAAGTACTTGCAATCCTTGTACTTCACTTTGTGGTGTGATCCTTGATCCTTGATTCACAAAATAACTCTATTGGTCCCTCACACGAGGGAACTACTCCAAGCTCTTCCAGGAACTTCTTAATCCACACTCCTTCCTTGCTCGCTTCAGCGACAACCATTACTTCGGAGGCGGTGGTTGAGTCGCCCGTAGTGGTTTGCTTCCAACTATGCCAACTTACAACTCCACCATTCAGAAGGAAGACATATCCTGATTGTGACCTTCTATCGTCGGGATCACTCATGAAACTCACATCCGAATAGCCCTCAACTATTAGTTCCCTTTTTGTCCTCCATAAACAAGAAACTTATCTTTGGTACGGTTATGGTACCTCAAAATATTCTTGATCGTAGTCCAATGCTCAGGACCTACGTTGGATTGGTGACGACTTGTCACGCTTAGAGCTTACGAGATATCGGGTCTTGTGCAACTCAGGTCGTACATGACTGATTCTATTGCCGAAGCATAAGGAATATCTTTCATACACTCCAAGTCTTTACGTGATTCAACACGTTGAGACTTCTTGAGTTGCACACCCATACTCATTGGCACATTGCCTTTTTTGGAGTTGTTCATGCTGAACCTTTTCAAGACCTTGTCAAGGTATGTACGTTGACTTAGGCAATGAGTCTATGGGATCTATCTCTATATATCTTGATTCCCAAGATGTATTGAGCCTCACCCATGTCTTTCTTGAAAATGTAAATTTCAATGGATTTCTCGTTTGCTCAAGCAACAGAATATGATTTCCCATGAGGAGTAGTCATCGACATATAAGATCAAGAACACTATGTGGCTCCCACTAACCTTCTTGTATATACAAGGCTCTTCCTTACTTTAGACGAAGTGAATCTTTTGACTTCCTCGTCAAAGCATTTGTTTCAACTTCTTGATTTTTGCTTCAATCCATAAATAGATTTTGAAGCTTGCATACTTTCTCGCTATTCTTTGGATCTTCAAAACCTTGAGGTTGTACCATGTACTCATCCTCCTCCAAGTTCCCATTAAGGAATACCATTTTGAAATCCATTTGCTATATCTCATAGTCATGAAATGCGGCAATAGCGAGCATAATCCGAATAGACTTGAACATGACAACTGGTGAAAAAGTTTCATCATAGTCAATTCCTTGAACTTGAGTGAAATCTTTCGCTACAAACCTCGCTTTGTAGGTTGTCAAGTTCCCATCCATGTCTATCTTCCTTTTGAAAACCCATTTATTTTGAATGACTTTCTTCCCTTGAGGAAGGTCAACCAAGTTTCACACTTGATTATCATACATGGATTCTATTTCGGATTCCATGGTCTTAAACCCTAGTTTGGAGTCCTCTCTTTCCATTGCTTCTTGAAAGGTCGAGGGATTATCGGTATGTAGTACCATGATCTCATGAAGTCCCAAATACATATCGGGTTTCTTGCTTTCTCTCGTTGACCTTCTAAGTTTTTTTGGTTCTATGTGCACTTCTCGAACCTCTTCCACAATTTCTTGTGGAATTGGTTTGTGTTCGATTCTCGAACATACACTAGGTGGAGATGATTGAGTTTCTCTCACAATTTCTTGCGAGGGTCTCTCACTCATGCTCCCACTAACCAATGGAACCTCAGTTGGGCCTTCATGATCTTGAATGTCACCATTCATATCATGATCTTGTAGAATATCTTGAGTTTCCTCAAGCACAACTCTACTCCTACTACTTTTTATTCTTTCCAGAAATTCATTTTCTAGGAATACGACATCCCTCTCTACAATCACTCGATTGGAGGTTATATGACAAAAGTAGTATCCTCTTGTCTCACGAGCATAACCTATGAAGAAGCACCTATCTGCTTTTGGTTGAAGTTTGGTCGACATCGATCTCTTGACGTAGGCCTCACAACCCTAAATCTTGAGAAAATTTAATTTAGGTGTTCTACCACTCCACAACTCATAAGGCGTTTTCTCTACGGATTTGGATGGAACATTATTTAGTGTGTAAACTGTAGCTTCTAGTGCATAACTCCAAAAGTAAAACGACAATTCTGCTTGACTCATCATTGATCAAACCATGTCGTAATGTCATATTCCTCCTTTCGGATACCCCATTCCACTGAGGTGTACCGGGAGGGGTGAGTTGTGGTAAAATACCACACTCCTTTAAGAATGAGTCAAATTCGGTACTTAAGTATTCACCTCCATGATCCGTTCATAGAGGCTTGATTTTCTTGTTAAGTTGGTTCTCTACTTCATTCGTGAATTCGTTGAACTTGTCAAAGGATTCACTTTTGTTTCTCATTAAGTAAATATAGCCATAATGACAATAGTCATCTGTGAACGTAATGAAGTACCTGAAACCGTCTCTTGCACTTGTACTCATCGGACCACATACATCGGAATGTATCAAGTCCAACAATTTATTCACTCTCGGACCTTTCTTCTTGAAAGCCTTCTTGGTCATTTTGCCCATTAGGCAAGATTTGCATGTCTCCAATGATTTCAAATCAAGTTGACCAAGAAGGTTCGCTTCTTGCAATTTCTTGATGCGTTTTTCATTTATGTGACCAAGACGATAGTGCCACAAGAGTGTATCATTTACGTGAGTAGTTTTAAGCCTTTTGTTATTGATGTTTAAGATTTGTCTATTATTCAATTGAAGCAAATAGAGACCATTCCTCACGAATACATTTGCATAGAAAATTCCATTCTTCGAAATAGACAAGCAAGAATTTGAAATATTTATATTAAAATTATCCATATCCAAACACGATACAGAAATAATATTCTTGCTAATCGAAGGCACATAATAAATGTTCTCTAAAAATAAATTTAAACCACTAGACAATTGAAGCTCCACGAAACCTTGTGCAATCACAGCAACGCTCGCACCATTTCCGACCTTCAAAATCATCTCGCTCTTCACAACAAGATATAAAAGTAATTTTTTCCTCTTTTATATACCCGTGTCGTCAATTATTTGTAGAGCTACAACAATTGATGACCAACACGACAATCTTATCTTGGTGATTAATGTTCCATGTTCATTACCATGATTGTGAATAACTTTTGATTCATGGAAACCATTATCTTTTAGAGCTCTACAGTTAAGGGCCTAGCGCCTATTTCTTAACACTTCCAAAATACGAATATAATAATCAAGGAACACATCCAATTCTCTAATAATTGACATATACAAGTAAAACTTTTAGAACACATTCCTTTCAGTTGATACCCCGCATTTCCAACACCCTCTGCATATTCCATGCCTCGGTGAAGTAACTCCAGCGGTTCATTACTGGGAAGCATGACACCATCTCATTCTCTATTTTTATCTTCGTACAGAGCCATACCTCCAACAACATGTAGATATCTCGTTTCAGGGAAAACTATTAGTATCATAAAATGAGGGGAAATGATTGAAATCGTTATTTTTTTACCTAAAGTATAGCCACGCATCCATCCACATTGCCCTCACTTCGGTTAACAGTGTTGGTAGATTTCCTTATCTTCAAATCTATATTGGCCTTTTTATACCAGTAGTCACGTCCTCAAAAACTGCCTCCACCGAAGTCTATATTCTCATTTCCACTCTATGGGAACTCTATGTGAACCGTCTCAAAAAAGAAAGGTATTGAAAAGACATGTACCATCTCTTCACTCTATGCGAACCGTCGCAAAAAAGAAAGGTATTGAAAACAAGATAAATTAGAAGTTTGAGGCACTCTTTATCATCTCCACTCACCCTTGATTTAGCCAATTGTATTCGATACTATGCCTTCTCCAGTTGCCGACCTCCTCGTTGCATCGACGACTTCTTAGTCATATCGATTGGCAGTCCGCTCGTAGGCAGTCCCAATATCACGACAACATCGGAGGCTTTCAGATTCACCACTTCGTTCCCAAGTCTAAACCATCCTTCTTCCTCGTGGTAATTCTCGATCAGGAACTCCACGATGTCATTTTTCACCGTGATACTTTTCATCTTTAGGAAGTGTTTGAAGGGGGTCCTCTAGAATATCGCCTGCGCTTTGTCAAAAAGTAGTTTCTTTTCATTTTTGACGGATGCCCATCTACACTTTTTAGGCAAGAAGAATTTCGATGTATGCAACGAATAAAAAGTCAGACTTTGTACTGAAAAGCATAATTCAAATGTTAAACAACAAACTTAGAACCAAAAGGGACACCACCTAAAAGGATACCATGGTCCTTCGAAAGACACACATCCCTTCCAGGGACACAACATCCAATGTTAAAATGACACACTCCGAACGCCTGTCAGAGTTCGAATGTTAAAAGGATGGACCCCGACCAAATAAAACGAACACAACATGATGGAAACCCTAGACCAATATAAAACAAACATGGACCACCAATTTAAAGGGACAAATCGGTCCTTCAAGTGACATGTTTCCTTGAAAGGCAGACCTTTCCTCAAATGGACACTACTCCAACGTAAATGGTTACACTATATTTGAAGGTGGACAGGATCGCACAATGACAAATTATACACGACCAAACTACGTCGAATTGGACATGTCACATGACCACATTCGGACCGTCTGGACACGACCACACCCCGGCGAGATAACATCTCGTCGAAATGGAAATGTCTATGCCGATCAAAATACCAAACGCAAACCACCCACTCACGTGCTTTTTACCATTGGTGTTTGCAATGTCCATGTCTGGTGTCATTTCTTAGATTAGTTTTTGGGGTTGGCTTGGTGGATTTCGGATTTTGGCTTTTTTGCGTTTAGGGCGAATGTTAGGTTCAATTTTCCTTCCAAACATCTCTTAATTTATCATAAATCATTTCTAATCGCTTTAAAATAATAAAATTGAAACCGCAAATGTTGACATGGAAGGTGATGTGGAGCGTGATTGGATGCGTGGATCGTGGGCTTTATCCATGCAAAAGAAAAATGTTTTTTTATTCACGATCTTTTTGATGATCGTGATCTTTTAATAATAAGATCTGATGTGTCATTTTTTTAATTTTTTGTAATTTTCTAAAACATGACCACAAACCAATAAATTGATATATATAATTTAAAATTAAATTCCATACATCCAAAAACCAACAAAATATTCAATATTTTTTCCTTTGCAAAAAATCAATATTTTTTAAAGGACAACGTGTCCTTAAAAAACAGACACGTGCTTTAAAGAACTCATTTAAAGGACACATTCGAGTTCCAAGGATGGCTTTGTTCTTTGAAGAATGGACTCGTGTTCTTTAAAGGATATATGTGTCCTTTAAATGACATTCTTGTTTTTGTAGTTTTGGATAGTAGAGGGAAATTGAGGAAAAAATATGTTCATTTTCCATGGATGACACAAACACAAGGAGTCATTATGTTCAAAGGGGAATTATTTTCTTCATATTTATAATGAGAAACAACAAACAAAACGTTGAACTACTTATATTTCATACACAAACACACACACAAAATTTCTAAACTCTTTCAAATAAATTAAGGGAAGAGATGTTTCTAATCAGGCATCGCGTGAGAGCCTAGAAGATAGTGCAGTGCAGCTCTACCATCTGACTCAACTTCGCAATCGACCAAACCATTTTACACAGCCTTGGGTCCGTTACTCTTTGGTCGGGTTCCTCCACCCGTGGTGCTGGTGTGCCATCACTGAGCCATAGATGTAGAACTTGCGGCTAACTGTGTCAGTGGTGGCGGACCACAACGACGTAGCCTTGAAACCGCACCTATATGTGCGATAGGGTAGTCGTGAGACCCCCAATATATGAACAAGGGGATGCCCTCCCCATATTGGTCCACCGAGTAGGTCCTCATCATCACTAGAGTAGTCGAAGATGGAATTTTGTTGGAAGGCCATTTTTTCACCAGAGTAGTGGTAGTTGGACTTGTGTTGGAAGGGTTAGGGATTAAGAAGTATGAATGGAATACACTACAACCAATGATTTTGTAGAGGGAATGGAACTATGGAAGGTTGAGTCTCTTCACATACCATGAACTGAAAGGTTGTCTCCCTTTGTAACGACAACAAATGTAATATGACGTCAAAACCTATATCTTCATATTAGGAAATTCCTGATTCCATGTTCGAATTTCCTAACTAAAATCACTAGTTCGGACAACCGAAATGCATTCTGTCAATATTAGACAAATGCTTGGGAATATTCTGCTAGGATGGTCAATATAAGATAAGACATGATTATACAACACGAATTAAAAATAATATGGATTTTTAGCGAAGGAAAAAAATTCAAGAATATTGATTGGAAAAATTATTAAGTTTTTAGTATAAGGTTGTAACACAATTAATAAATAGATGTTTGATATAGTATGTGTAGCATGTCGACAACCACACATTCAACACCCTCATATCAAATATAAAAAAATTGAATAAATTTGTCCTTCCAAATAAACAAGACATAGCACGTCAGATTTAACTTAAATGCCGATGTGGTATTAAGAAACCAAACCTTTTAGGTTGCGTTGGGATCTCACAAAACTGAAAGATTTTTTTGAAACAACACGATTGTAGCTGGACACAGTTTTTTATGGGGGGTTTCACATTCCAATAGATGAATGTTTTGCTTCCAAAAATTGCTATTAGTTTTTGGATACTCGAAAGTTTCCTTTAAAACTCGAAAGGGTCCTCAAACCACAAGGCTGCTCTTTGAAGGGCATTTATGTCCTATAAAGCATACATATGTCCTTGAAGTACTTGTTTGTTTTTTAAAACTCAAAAGCGTCCTTAAACAACCAGCCTACCCTATAAAGGACACGAGTATGTTATTTAAAGCATAGATCTGTCCATTGAACTCAAGTCTGTGGCATTTTAAATCACAAAAAACTAACAATGGATCCAACTTCCCAACGAAGGCACGCATAATTATCCTTCGAGAGACACAGGTGTCCTTCGAAGGACACGGTCCATTGGAGACACGGATTTGAGTTGTTTGAGCTGGTGTTTCTGGTTAGTGATTTCGGTGGCCCAATATGTATCCGGTCCTCCATGTAGGACATTTCAGTGTACTGTACTGACTTTGGTCGGCCACATACGATGGGTTTTTGTTGCTTTCCGACCTCAAACATTGACAAATGAAAGGGAAAATTGGGTAGGAAGTTCTTTATTTGTGGTAGTGTTTCGACAGTTGAACCCAACCTACTATTGTCAGACTTAAACTTGAAATCTGACGTGGTATGTCATATTATTAAAAAAACAACGTTTGGCAGCTATTGGGAGTCGTAATGAAAGGACATACCCTTTCATTACTGGGTATGTGAAGAGACTCAACCTTTTATTATAGGGTCTATAAAATCATAGGTTATATCGTATTCCATTCATTGTTCCAAAATCCTAAACCCTATTTTATTCGTAGTTCCAGTTGTGTATTCGATCCACCAAAAAAATGGCCTTACAACACAATTCCAATAATGACTACTAAAGTGATGAAGATGAGTACATAAGTAGTGGACCAATATGAGGTGGTTGTCCCCTCATTCAAATACCAGGAGTTTCACATCTACCCTATAGCACTTGTAGGTGCAGTTTCAAAGAAACTGAGATGTGGTCCGATACTCCGAAAAAACTTAGCAAAAAGTCCCATGTCTGTGTCTCCTCAGAGCCAACCCATTACTATCGGTACTTTGTCTGGGACGATGGACCACCGATTCCGCTAGTGGAGAAACCCGACGAGAGCATAACAGACCCATAGACATGGAAGCTTGTGAAATTGAGTCAGATCCAAGACATAAACAAACCCAACTTTTTAGTCTTGCATGCGAAATTTGAGAGGATCACTCGCTTCTAATTAACTTGGAAGAGATTTATATTTTTTTGTGTGGGTTTGTGATTGGGTAATATATATATATTTATATATGTTGTTCTCTGATATGTATGGTGTTTGTCAATATCAACAAAACAGTTTTGCGTATTATAAATAGATCTGTGATATGTTTTGTAAATCCAAAGTATTCATATCCATTTCATTAGTAACGAACTATGATTTGTAATAATCTGAATTATATTTTTGGATGTATTGAAATTTAGTATTAAATAACATATATAACTTTATTGGTTTATGCAAGAAATCCAATAAAAAGGTAATATCAGATCTAGAAGTATTAACTTGTAGACAACCATACATTTACCTTCATATCACATATCAACAAAAAAGTATCAAATAAATTTGTCCATCCAAATAAAAAGGATATATCACGTAAGATTTAACCTAAATTCCAACATGGTATTAAGAAACAAAACCTTTAAAGTTTGTCCTTCGATATTCTAAAATTTCCTTTAAAACTCGAAAGGGTCCTTAAACCACAAGCCGACCCTTTGAAGGTCACTTATGCCCTTTCAAAATTTTCAAGTAGCTCATTGAATTCAATTTGAAGTTTATTATATGGATTTGAATCATGACATGAGCTAGAAGATACCTCACATTTCTCATCTTCTATTTCCATGAAGCACATTGTGGCGATTTCTTCTTTTCTTTTGTTTTGCTCTTCTTCTTTTTATTTTTATTTATCTTTCTTGAGGAGCTCCTTGAATTTTTGAGTCACCAATTCCTCTTTGAAGTCACTATCTCCTTTGTTGGAATTGGTGATGGCATGTAGCACCAAGGATTTCTTGGCTTCCTTCTCCTTGCGGTCTTCTATTTGTATTTCATATGCCACGAGACTACCCATTAGCTCCTCGATCGACAATTTTGTGAGATCTTGTGCATCATCGATAGCATTCATCTTCTCTTCCCATTCGTCGATGAGTGACTGGAGAATCTTTTGAATCATTTCTCCCTCGCTAAAAATCATCCCAAGAGCTTTGAGAGAGTTAATGATCTGGGTGAAGCGAGTGTGTATCACGCTTATGTTCTCACCGGATTGCATACAAAAGAGTTCATATTTATGCATGAGCAAATTTATCATAGTTTCTTTCATTCTACGTGAACCCTCATGATGCATTTCTTATGTATGACATATATCATATGCACTATCACAACCTCTTACTCTATTGTATTCTCCCTCATTCAATCTAATAAGATGTTCATGATGCGGGAATTCATCTCCACTTCCTTTATTTTGGTTCTAGTCAGGGTCAGGATTTCATCATCATTAGGAGGTGTGTATGAGGTTAAAAGAAATGTCCAATACTTCAAATCATTGATATAAGCATTAGGAGTTTTAGATAATCTCTCACAATGATTCTAGGTAGATGTCATCCTAAACTAGATTAAGTAGATGAAATTAGCAACCTAATGCTCTGATACCAATTCTTACGATCGATGACCCTCTTATCTTAAACCAAATGTGGCATTAAAATGGTAAATCGAGGGATTAGAGTAAGAACACGCAAACCACGATTTAACACCGGAGATTTAGAGAGGTTCGGCAGTACACTCGGTCCTAGTCCTCTTAGCAAGCCTCATTCAGTCCGTCAAGCCCTATTTACGGTTCTACTAACCAATCTCCGTTCCGGCTGAGATTAACGATGCTACAACATCGAGCCTCGTGAGCAATGCTCGCTCGGTGCATTCCTTGGAAATTTGGAAGACTCATATCACGTGACCCTATTTAAGGACCCTTTCGAGTTTCAAGGATAGACTCATGCTTTAACGGACACATTAATTCTTTAAAGGACATTACCACTCTTTATAAAAAGTACCCTTTAAAGGTTTGACTTGAGTTGAAAGGACAAATTCATGTTGTAAATCCAACGAAACAAAACATCGTAAAAAATTCCAAGAAATAGAAGGTCGCATGAAAGACAAATAAAACCAACATACCACGTGAGGATATCTTAATGTGATGGACATGACCTTTCAGTACAACCTTATGGGGTCCATAAATTCCTCCTGATGTTGGTCATATTTGATATTCCCCTATTATTCCCACATCCAGTATCATTTCATTTCGTTTCAATCATGAACAAATGGCTTTCCAACGCTACAATGATCACTATTCCAACAATGATGAGGATGATATAATCGGATAGACATAATCCACCTGGCGCTGGCAAGAAGTCGACAGACGATGGAGCTCAACCATACTATCTGGTGCGCAGTTGACATATCATTGGAGCTTTCACTTTAACGATTTGACTTTAGTTTGGTTTGCTAGAAAACATTTTTGACGTTAGATTGGTTTGCTAGAAAATCCTTTTGACATTAGATAAAACCAATTTGAGTTAATTATATTTGTTTGCCTGAATAGTTTATTCAAAACCATCTTTCTGAATACCAATCTACCGAGTCCCTGTCCCTTTTAATGAAGACAATTAGGACATGGGCTCCTAGACATGGAATTCAGTATTGTTTTTTGCACAAGTGACAAGTTGTTGTCATCTTATGGTTTCTCTCCAAAACCATATTACTACATATCAATCTACCAAGCCCCATTTGATGAAGAAAATCAAGACATGGACTCATGGAAATGAAATTCAATATTGATTTTTTTGCACAAGTGACAAGTTATTGTCATCTTTCTATTTTTGTTGTTGGGTATAACATGAAGATTTAAATTAACTAAAATTGTACTTTTTGAATGTTAGTTGTCTTCTACTCTGAGATGCTTATGAAGACAAGTTTCATTTTGGTTGCACATACCCATTGGCATCTTAATTTCATGAATGAAGAGAAACATAATAAATAGAATTAACCAGTCACACAAGAATATCCAATGAAATTTCTGTGATTCAAGTAAAAATTGTGGCAAAAAATCCAAATCAAATGTCATCTTACGTCAGAATTTTCCTTGTGTTTGTGTCATCCATAGAAAATGGAAATATTTTCCCTCAATTCCACTCTACCATCCATAATTTAAAAAAAAACAAAAAACGCTAAATCATAATTTAAAAATTTATCTATATGAGTGTCTTAGAAAACCATGACAATATGTTACAAAATTATTGAAGGATCGTAATGGCCCCTAATTAATCTAATCACTTTCCTAAATTCTCTACTTGATTCAATCAAATATGCAACGAATTTAAACAATAAAAACAAGTAAATAAAAAGCAATGCAAACCACAAAGAAGATGTGGTGGTTTTGATAGAGTTTCGGCACCCTACTCGGGTCGTACTTCCTCTCTTGCAAGCTTCTCTTGACTCTACGAGCTCTATCTACGTCTTCACTATCCACTCCCCGTTCTGGGCAAGGAGAGAACGCCTTTACAAAACAAGCTCCGCGAACACCCTCACGAACTTGGTTTCTTCCTCTCACAATCTGAAAGAGATGCTTCAGGCTTTCACCAAAACATTTACTTCTTTTGACAGAAAATGGGAGTGGATCAAACACTTTCTAACTTGCGCACACTTTTAGTATGATTCGAAATTGATCAAAGGTGTGATGTTTTGGCACTTGAGTGTAGTATTAGGATTTTTAGGAGTGGAGGATTTCTCTCTAGTGTATGTATGAGTTTTGTGTAGAAGAGTTGTGTAAATAAAGTGTGTGAACCTCTATGTATAAGCTCCTAAAGATTTGTAGCCATTACGTAAGATTTGGTTGAAGTTTGTGTAAGATACACAAAATAGAATTCTAAGTTCAGCAAACATGTCCTTAATGGTTGTCCGATACAGGATAAACGGTCGATTGCTTCCTTAAGTATAAGGAAACGTTCGAGACAACTTAAACTATGGTCAAACCAATTGGGCTACAACTAATGTCATCAGTCGAACCAAATGTGGGGGTGGTCGACTGATTAGGGGGTTTTCACCAGGTAAAGGACTAACGGTCGAACGCAAGAAGAAGGTTCATTCGACGGAAAATAACAGGCACTTTTGGTGCACAAAATTGTTTGCATTCGGTCGACCACCGCAAGGAATTGTTTGACCAGTGGACAAATATATTTAGGGGTTTAGGTAGAATTATATGAATACAACCGTTGTATAAAACTACAAGAATAATGGTCAAATAAAAATGTGACCAACGGTCAACCGAAAAGGTCAAATAGGTCAACAGAATGAGTTAGGTAAAATCACTAGTTGTAAAGCCGTTAACTAGTATGAATGGTCGAACGGAAAACTCGTTTCGGTCGACCGTTCTGCACATACAGGCAGAAATTAGGTTTAAGGAATTTTCTTACCTAAGTTTGGGTGACCTATTGAAGTCCAATTGATCTGAGATTTTGTGTGTGACTTCTACAAGAAACTTAGGGTCTATGTGAATAAGTTTTAACTCATGTATACTCAAGTACACATAAATTCGTAAGACTCAAACAAAAAGTAAAATTACATGTCTTCAAGTAACTTGATTACATATCTTAACTTCATTCTATTCTTCCTTGAGTCTAGATAACCTGTAGATGTTAGCACAATGCACTATATGTTTTATGCATAATGTGTGCTACTCTTTATCTGATTGTGATTAAGATTAGGTTAGTTAAATAATCAAACCACCTATTAAGGCAAAAACAAACAAACAATCCCTTATTAATGATGGCAACCTATATCTTAATACTTGAAAGTTAAATTTGTAAACTATGCATATATAATGCTCGTCCAATGAATCTGCATAGTTTTTGTTAAATTATTTCAATTTCAAGGTTTCCTCTACCTCTTTGACATCAATCTAATTTTAAATTATGTGATCATGACATTTCTAATGCAATGAATTCGCTCCCCCTTAATTTTGCAATTTTTACCTACAAGATAAAGATATTCAATAAGTTCACCCTATCAATATGAATGAATATATAAATTAGGCTTAATTTCCATTTTTGTCCCCCTGAATGATGTACATTAAGCTCATCCTAATTGATCAATTAATGAAGTAAATGATATGGCTATTAAGCATTCATTTTCATATTGGAACCAAATCTACATTGGTGTCTGATTGAGATTAGGTTAGTTAAATCGTCAAAATACAGAATAAGACAAAAAAACCTCCAATTATACCATAAAACTATTTAATAAAGATTAACCATAAAAATAGATCTTGTTAGATTAAAATTTTAAAGTCAAATTTCAATCATTTCTAGCAATTATTTTTTAAAATTTGAAAATGGAAAAAATTGGTATCAAATTTTAGTAATGTTTCATACATACAATTATATAAATGATGATATATAAATTTATTTAGTTATTGGTAAAATATAAGAAATTAGTTGGTCTATTTATAGACATGAAAAAAGACAACTGGGGACAATCCCTGGTGTGGGACTAATGAAACATACCTGAAATGGACATAAACAACATAACCCACAACCACAACAAAATTGGATCGGCTTCTGATTAAAATGAACCACCAATTGGCGGTCACAATTGGTCTGATGCGACCCGTTTTCGGATGTCTTCTCAAGTGTTTCAATTATTCACGTGTGATGCACCCTAGTCGGTTGTTTAAGTCTGGGTCTGAATCTTATTGTCAAAATACTCCTCATGATGGTGTGGAGTTTCTCAATTTGCTATTTGGTCCTTCTGGATTACGTCCAGATCCTTCCCTCTTGCAGATAGGTCCATAAGTCTCATAGATCAATCCTATTTCTTGCGTTTTAGTCGTTTTTGTGTCTTCTTCATAAACATCTTTATTCCTGAAACATAAACATAAAACTCGTTACATAGAATTGCTTAGGCTCAAAATAGAGGATATGACCAAGATATATGGATGATATGATACTAATCATACACATGTCTTTTATAGTCGTAGTGCCCTTTAAAAAAAAGTCTGGCCTTTAAAGAATTTTTTGGTCATTTAAAATAAGTGTCCTCAAATAATAGTCTTGTCACATGTTTTTTTATATTTACGCTTTAATGCTAATACTAATATTGTCATTTATGCTCTTAGTATCCTTCACATGTTTTGTCCTTTAAATTACTATTGTCCGAACAAATCGAATTTGGCCTTTAAAACACTTATGTCCTTTTTACCATGACTCTTGTAGTAATCATCTTACATTATATTTAGCATAACAAAATCATCAATTTGTCCTTCTATGGTGGAGAAGAAGAAGCGATGAGACAAGATTAGGAGGAGAAAGAGAAGGATGAAAAGGAAAGGCCGAAAAAAGTAGAGGAAGGAAGAAGTGGAGAAGAAAAAGGAGGTTCAAAAGAAGAACCTTGGAGAAAACAAAAGAGAAAGAGAACAAATCACAGAACAATCAACTGTGCTAAAGATGCTGAAATATGATGGAAATTTCAAACAATTGAGAATTGAATTCTCCAAAAAAACTTGGGTAGCCAACCGACGCAGACAACAAAATGAAAATATTGACATGAAGGCCATGACTGGGTTGACAAATAAGGAAAAAAAATGTGCTTCTTAGTTTAACAACACCGGGGGAAACTTCCAAAAAGTCGTGTGGTTCAAGGATAGGAACTTAGTAAGCCTAAAAGATATAATCACTAAAGGCTCAGGTCTATCAACGGATGTAAGTATATTTTATTTTGTGATTTGAGTTTGGGTTTAATCCACTAAAATGTCAGGTTAATTGTACAAATTTTAATGGACAGTTAATAGACGCATTGTTTGATGTGTTGGAGCAAAAATAGAAGTTGGGATGCTACCAAAGGAAAGTGATTCTCATTCCCTACACGGCCATCCTACTATCGAGTCCCGCTACTACGATTTATTTTCATCTGTAGTGAAAAAAAACTAGTCAACTGGGACCCAAAGGAAATAGACATTGCACAACCGTTGATAAACAAAGAGCACTTGACACTGTTGGTTGTGGATGGAAGAACTAATAACACAAGTTAACAACCTTCCTCGGGTTGTTGGAGACGATGATCAAAAAACAACAGTGGGCGCCTATGAGTAAGCAGCCGTAACAATGACAGAATTCTGGAGATCCTACCTAAACATTGACTAGAAACTGTCTTATGAAAAGGAAAAGTGTCAAACGCCAAGCACCCAATAATAGTGATTGTGTAGTCTATGCCTTTCACTAGATAAAATACTTAATGTTAGACCTACATCCCACAGTTGAAATGGACAACAAATTGATACCAAAAAAATGATGTGGAATCTTCTTAACTGTAACTATATGCACTTTTGTATATTTTCAATTGTAACTATATACATTTTTTATATACAAGTTAATTATATATATATATATATATATATTATACAACTCTTGAAATTGCAATTGTTTGAAATTTTCAATTAAGGCAATAAATTTCAAAGCGCAGATCGTTTTGTTCTTTAAAACAAAAGTTTGTGCTTTAAATGATGCTTATATCCTTTAAAGGACATGTATGTCCTTTAATGTACTTGTTTGTTCTTTATCTCAAAACGGTCATTAAACCACAAGGATGACCTTTAGAGGGCACGAGTCCAACTCTTCCTTTTAAAGAACACTTGTGTTCTTTAAGGACATGTGTGTCTATTAAAGGTTTGGTTTGACCTTTAAAGCACGAGTCTATCCTTGAAACTCAGAAGAGAGTTCAAATTCTTTCTGCCTCTAAATAAGGTGTCCTTTATAGGAAATGCATGTCCTTTAAAGCACATACTTGCATGTTCTCTAAGGTCAAAATGGTCTTTCCGTTTAAAGGATACTTATGTCCCTTTAAGGACAACTATGTCTATTAAAGATCAAGTCCTTTAAAGCACGAGTCCATTAAAGGACGAGTTTGTCTTGTAAAGGGAACTTATGTCATTGAATGGACACGTATGCCCTTTAAAGGGCATAAATAAAAGGTACATCTCACTTCGGAATATAACCTTAAAACTGACGTGTTATTTTTTTTAAATAATTTCTTGGCAAAAATATGTTTTCTTATAAATTTCTCAATTAATGTCTTGCAATTCAAATACCTAGTTACACAACATTCACTTTAATTTGGGCCACAACAAATGTAACTGAAGCAAAGGTAATGTACAACAACAAATCCAAACAACACCAAATTTAACAATAGCAAATGTAATGATCAACAACCATTAATGTAACAACAACTAGCAAATGTATCAAAACATGTCATTATATAGCAAGTGTATGGTCCAAGCAAATGTATCCTCGGAAGCGGGCAATTCACCTTAGAGAAAACATAAAAAACAAGAATTAACTCATTGTCCGTTGTAAGTTGGGTAAGTTCATAAACACAATTAACTCATGAGTTCTTAACATAAACTAATAAAACAGTAGGTTAACCTTTCATATTTTTGTTTTCATTTTTGTTATAAGGATCTTCGATACACATTCCTTCATGATGATCCTCCCGAATAAGTAAGTTATCAACATTTGTATCATCATCGATTGACTTCAATTCAGGCGTTGTGTTGAAAATGGGGGTATTTCTTCAATATAATTGGCATCTTCTTGAGAAATAATCTGTCGTTTTCCTTCAAACTGACTGACCATTGATTATCATAGGGGTCTGCTACATAAAAATATATTTTGATTGAGATGGCAAAACAAAAGGTTCTTTATTGACTCCTGGTTTGTTAAGGTTCACTCTGAGGTAAATCCCGAGTCATCCACCCGAAGGCCATTGTTATTATCCACCGACTTGCATTTAAATACAGAACATCAAAATTGGTGAAGCGCAATGCCACACATATTTTCAATTTGACCATAGTATGACATCTACGCATATATATGATTTTTATTTTTCGAACTAGACATATGCAATGATTCAACTAAACTGACCTTGCTATTTTGCATTGTGCTTTTGTTGTCTTCATTTTTTGTGTAGAAGAAGTATCAGTATCCATGGACATCGTAATCATTATAAGATGTGAAAACAGGATTAGGCCTATAGACAAACCACTTCAAAGTCTTAGAAACATTACAGTTGTACATCGCTTTCCTGGACCAATCAATGAATATTTTATTGTGAGCATTAATTCTTTGTTGATCATTCCGTGTAGAATGTTTTCGCTTCATTAGGGACATGTGCTCTTTCAGAAAAGGCTGAACTTCGTCGGAATTGCACAACACACAAGAGTTCACCTTAAAGAGATCCTCACCCTCTAGACTTATCAACTTTGCACCACGTGTACCTCTACCTCAGACCTTGTCTTTGTGACGATTCTTAGGAAGTCCAACACTTTTTGTATGTGTTTGGTACTCATTACAAAACTCGATAACCTTTGGGGTATGTAGCCTTCAACAATGCTGGCATCGGGTATTCGTCGATTGTTACAATAATGCTTCAAGACACCCATGTACTGCTCGAAACGATAGATCCACGTTAGAAATACCGGTCCAACTAATTTAATTTCTCGAACTAGATGAACCACCAAATGCACCATGATGTCAAAAATGATGGGGAAGTACATCTCCAACTGACATATTGTAATGATTGACATCATATCATGCATATATTTGTGTCTTATATCCTCTATTTTTAATCGAAGCAATGCTATGTAACACGTTTTATGTTTAAATTTCAGGAATAAAACAAGTGAGAAGAAGAGACACAAAAAGGACCTAAGATCAAGAGAAAGGACTCAATTGTGACATTTATGGACTGAAATGCAAAAGGAAGGACCCGGATGTAAACCAAAAGGACCAATGAGAAAATCAAGAAACTTCACACCATCATGAGGAGTATTTTAGCAATTAGATTTGGGCCGACACTTAACAACCGATCCAGATGCACCAGACGTAATAAAATATATCACTGAGGAAGATATACAAATTCGGAACAAATCGGACAAAAACTGACCACCAATTGGCTGCCCATTTTTGTCCAATTGCAATGCGGCTTCTTCTGGTTGTTTATTATGTTGTGTTTATTGATTGACATCATTTCATGCTTATATTTGTATCTTATATCCATTATCTTACACCTAAGCAATCCTACGTGACGAGTTTTATATTTGAATTTCAGAAATAAAGAGGGTTGAAGAGAAGAGCCATGAAAGGACCCAAAAACAGGAAAAAAGACTTAATTGCGAGACCTGGGGACTAAGATGCAAGGGAGAAGGACCTTAACGTAAGAGCAAAGGACCTAAGAGCAAAACAGAAAACTCCACACCATCATGGGGAGTATTTTGGCAATTCGATTCGGGTCGAAGCTCCAACAAACAAGTAGATGCATCCAAGACCAACAAATATATCAAGAAAAGTCCACAACAAGATTCAACGCAATCCTGATCCTGTAGACCGCCAATTGGCAGTCCGGATCTTCCGGGATCCACTGAAACTTCTGGAGCACGTGTATTAGATGATGTTTAGGCTATTTGTGGTATTTGTTTAGTCCCACATCGGGGGATTGTCCCGGATTACCTTTTTCTATGGCTATAAATAGAACTCTCCCTCTTGCCATGTAATCCATCTCTCTCTTTGTGGCCATATTCCCTACTAAGAGTGAAGCCTTGAAGCAAAACTCTGGTGGAGGAAGGGTTGCTTGTATTGAGTAAGTTAATAATAGATGTTTCTCCTTTAATTGTGTTGTTTCTCTCTTAGTTTAATTTCATTTCATATGCATGCTTGTTTGTTTGTTTGTTTGTTTTGTTTTATGCTTCGTTAATATTTCTTGCTTGATTAGTGTAGTTTCATTTCAGTATAATGCTTTATTTTGTTAGAGTAGTTAGTTTAAATATGTGTGAGTAGTTCCATCCCATTTGGGGGTGGAGTAGATGTACATGTTATGTATATGGTATGAATGCTTGATATAAATGTTTGTGAGAGATATTCGTATGGTTGCTTGAATTAATAAGAACTTTACTTGATGGTTTCTGCCATAGTTAGGTACACTCCATGCTTGTTATGTTCTTAATAACAACCTTGCATTGCTCATATTAATCACATAAGTTAGTGTTGTAGATGATAGGTTTTGCCATTAGGTACCTCTTATGCATTAACAAACACTAACTAACTTGAGCTTATTGTATGCATTCAACACCACACTTATTTCATGTGCACACACACACACACTCCTCCCCTTAGGGGTTTTCATTCCTGAGTTTTATCTCCTTTCATTAGTTGCTTAATTTAGTTTGTTTTATGATTTCATTTCAGCCTTCCTAGTTTACTAGTTTAGATTAGTGTAGTTAGTGTAATTAATCTTTGTCTCCTTTCTTTACCACTCGTCTTCGCACAAACCAAACGTCGACACACCTCCCAGTGGACGACCCGTATTTGCCACCACTACAACGCGGCCGTGCACTTGCGGTTTAAATAAAATGATCAGTCAAGTTTTTGACACCGTTGCCGGGGAGGTGCTCTGTCCAGACCTTGGTTTGGACGATTCAAGTGGTTTTTAATTTTTTTTTCCTGTTTTTCTTAGTTTCAGGGATCCTAAAGCTCACGGGGAGGATAGTGGAGAAGTGGGAGGATCTAAGCATCAACAAGGACCGCCAATCAGCGGTCTTGGACCGTCAATTGGCGGCCTGGTGAGGGTTTCTTGCTTTCAACTTTCTTCTGGTAGTTAGTTCTGTCATTTTCGTTATCTGGGAGCCCTATTTTGCATGCTGTGACTTCTAGTTTGCTCCCAGATCATTAATCACTCCCCCATTAATCAACTTGGCCTTAAATTCCAAAACAAAAGACTAGACGTTCTTACTTGTTTAGGTCACGCATCATGTACTTGACTTAGGCATATAGTCGTCTTTTCTTTTAGCTTTATCTTCAGTTGTTGAGCGCTGGAGTGAGGTACGCATTTCCTACACTCATTCATGCATCTTGTATGCCCATGCATTAGTTAGTAGGAATTGCATCAGGACAAGAGTGAGTTGAGCATTTGATTGGAGCGTTTGATTGCTAGATATAGGATAAAAACACTACTAAGGAGGCGTTGTCCCATAAAAGCTAAGGTGGGGGATTTCATCACCCTTTCCTTGGCCCCAAAAATCACTCTTAATCAAGCCTTAACTAAAAGCAAGTAAACATTGGCCCTAAGGATTGCGGACGCACTAGGAGAGTAATCTAGTTGAGACCATCATGACCTGATCGCCGTTGCCTACCTTGTCGATAGTAGGAGGTACTGGATCTCTGGATCTGGTATCACTTGCTGGGCATTGTGGTCCTCGTTGTAGGGAGGTGAGGCGTGTCGAGGCTAGTGACCTCGAAGTTAGGCGTCGTCTAGCCTAAGGACCCATAGCTTAAGTTGTTTGAGACGTGCTTGCTAGTTAGGCTTCTACATGATCCCATTACCCACGTTAGATCTAAGGATTCTTCCCTCCTCATCTGAGTCCTCTCCTCATCTATTCTCTACGAGTAGTCTTGTTGAACGTTTTATTTAAAACCGCAAGTGCACGGCCGCGATGAAGCGGTGGCAAGTACGGGTCGTCCTCAGGGAGGTGAGCAGCCTCTTGTTTATCAGAAATCAAGTGGCAAAAATAATGGAGAAGAGAGTTGGTTACGCTACTCTACACTAAACTACGCTAAGAAGTACGAAATGCGAAACAAAGAAATAAACGATCAAATAAAAACTAAGCTAAGAACAAAATAGAAGTGCTGGAATTTCAGGAATGGAAAACCCCTAAGGGGTGGAGTGAGTGCACACAAGCAAAGAGGTGGGTGTAGAATACATTCTTTAAGCACATGAAAGTGGTGTTTATCAAGCATAGGAAGTGTCTAAATGTTATGGCAAAACCTATCAATCTATTCACCAACTTGGTTGATTAACATTTACATATGCAAGTTGTTTATTTCAGAACCTAAACAAGCATGAGAGGTGTCTAATCATTTTGGCAAAACTCATCAAGTTATAAATTCTATCCTAAACAAGCAAGCATACATTCATGTTTAATCAACACATTGAAATTAAAGCATTCATCCCATTCTCTAATGCATGTATGTACATCTACTCCACCCCCCAAAGGGGATGGAACTACTCACTAAACATTACACTAATTATTAAACTATGGAAAGAAAACATATTAAAACTAAGCTAGAATTAAAAGACGATTAAACTAAAACATGCACAAACAATAAAAGGAGCATAAAACAAACAATGAAAGAAACACAAAACTTTATTGATAAAATGACTCACATTAAAAGTAGCATCCTCCTACTTTAGTGTGTGCTTCAAGGCCTCACTTCTAGTAGGAAGAATAGCCACTTAAAATATGGAGTGATTACAATGGAAGGTGAAGAGTTCTATTTATAGCCATGGAAAAAGGCAAACCGGGACAATCCCCCGATGTGGGACTAAACAAACACCAAAAATAGCCTAAACGAACATTAATACAAGTCCAGGAGAAATTTGAGCGCATTTGGGCCAAAAGTGACCGCCAATTAGCGGTCTTGGACCGCTAATTAGCGGTCTACAGTGTCCGGATCGGTCTGGAATTTCTTGTGGGCTTTTCTGGAAGGCTTTGTTGGTATTTGATGCATCTATTTTGCATGTTGGAGCTCCGACCCGAATAGAATTGCCAAAATACTCCCCATGATGGTGAGGAGTATTCTGTTTTGCTCTTAGGTCCTTCGGTCTTGCATTCAGGTCCTTCTTCCTTGCATCTTGGTCCACAGATCTCACAATTCAGTCCTTTTTCCCAGCTTTTGGGTCCTTTTATGCTTCATCTCTTCAAACCTATTTATTCCTGAAAACTAAACATAAAACTCGTAACATAGCATTATTTAGGTGAAAGATAATGGATATAAGATACAAATATGAGCATGAAATGATGTCAATCAAATAGCCCCACACCTAACTTTTGCTAGTCCCGAGCAAAACAAAGAAAGAGAAAAGCATGCGAAAAAAAACAAGAAATCCTAACTCACTTTCGTAGGAATCACGGTTGCACTTAGCACGTGCAACAAGCCGTTAAACCTCCTTGTCGCCAAGGAGGAGGAGTGTTGTCTCCTGAGGGTTTTCAGCGGATATACCCACAAAATCCGAACAAGATGCATTAATCAATCTAGCTACACGACTCGTTGGACTTATTTTGTCGATCATGGGACGCGGTAATACTACGGGTCGACTCTATATATGTAATCAGTCCACACACCTAGCCTAATGAGTTATTCGTGAGAGTTAGTTAAGGACTTAAGTGAAAGACATGGGCAACCTTAACTTCTGAATGTGATACAATGTGTAAAGTCCATTTTGGTTCTTATTTGCTTCTTTTTTTTCTTTTTTTCTTTTTTTTTTGTTTTGGAGAATTTTATTGGTCGGTGTTTGATTCTCCCAGGGTCAGGTTTCGTGCATCATTGCCTATGAGGACTTACACTATCACGTACACCTTCCCCCAAATCTCCACATAGGGCGATCCCTACCACCCGTGTAACGGGAGTTCGGTCGGCGCATCCCAAGTCAGATGACTCGAAAGCACCAGGCACAAAGTCCCCTCAGACCTACTTTCCCGAGTGATAGGAGCCGTGCGAGAAGAGAGAACACCACTTATTTATCTATATGGGAACCAAAACCCCTACACTTAAGTTTCACAAAAAGAGATTAAGGGCCCTCGACTACGACAAACTTCCTTATACTCACAAACACGAATTATTTGACTCACTAGGTTCAGGGTGGACTTATTTAAATGTTTGAGTACTGAAACCCTATGATTACACGCCCCCCTAGGGAAAACCGGGGTGCATCCTAACGACTCGATAAGACCTAAAGCCAGTAAACTAGAAATCCTAATGCATCAAGTTCAAGACAATTTTGGGAGCTTTCTTTTTACTTTGCCTCTCAACGGTTTTGCACATGCTAAACACACGCAAAACCCACAAAAACATTTTCTTTCACAAACACATGAAGATTTTGAAAGAAATGTGAAAATTTTAAAGCACTAGGCAAGCAAAAGAAGACAAGTCACCCAAGGATCATGGCAAGCAGATATATCAATGTTAAATGCGGCACACTAACATGACCCTAGCAGTACAAACAAAAGAAAATAAAACCAAAGGAAAAAGACTCGACTATGTACCCACGTAAAACACCCCCCACACCTACTTCATGCATTGTCCTCAATGAATGTGAACAAGATACTATATGGATATATGCATGAAAAAGGAAAGATCTCACCAACATGAAGTACAAAGGGACGTTCAGGGTCATGTTGATGGACACAAACCCAAATTCCCTCAAAACCTGTGAGAAGCTGAAGAAGGGAGATAAATACGTGAAGATATTGGGCCCAAGTACACAAGGGTTGGGGCCCACAACAATCGATGCTCACTGAAGGAGTCTTTTATTACACAGTTTTTTTCTTTTTTTTCTTTTTTTTTCTTTTTTTTTCTTTTTTTACAAGATATACACACCAACCAAGATATTCTCATAATCATTTGGTCAAGGAACATCAAATGAGAACATCATGTTTTGAGGACCAGAGACTTGCTGAGATGGGCAAACTCCACTGGTACTCTGAGGTGTCATGCGGGGTGAAAGGTCAAAGCTGAAAGGCTCGAACCCCTCATGATATTGGTTGGGTGTGGGCAACAAAGAATGAAGTTGTGTTGCCTCGCTAGGGTTTAATTGCTCATCAAAGAAAACCCTCCAACCAATAGGCGGGTGCATCGGAATGAGTTCCTCAGGCTCATTCGATGGATGCAGCAGACCTGCATCACTAAGAATGGGGCTTCTCCCCAAGTCATCCAACAAGGACCTCCCACCATCATTTAGATCATCAAGCATAAACTCGGTCATAGGTGGGTCCTTGTTGGAGTCAATATGAAGCTCAAATGGCTCAATGGCCATGGGACATGAGGTAGAGACACCTTCTGGTATAGGCATATGATGAGGTGTCTCACTCTCACTAGTACTCTCAACTGAATTATGCAACGAACACTCCCTTTGGACATTCATGTTCGAGGCCAGCTCACTCTGTTGCATTGCGAAGACAGGCAATGAGTTTTCGCTGGGCCCACGAACATTCTCAACGGGTTGCATTGGGGTTAGGGGTGTTCGTTGATTTTGTGGTGCTTTCTCCAATTGGCGGATGAGATTGAGATTTAAAGGTTCATCCATGGGTTCCTGTTGCCTACCAGAGTTGAACACATGAAACTCGGCACTCATGTTACCGAATGAGAGCTTCATGAGACCATTTCTACAATTAATCAAAGCATTGGAGGTTGCCAGAAATGGTCTACCCAAAATCAATGGTATTTGAGAGTGGGTGTTCGCAACAGGATTGGTATCGAGGACAACAAAATCGACTGGAAATATAAAATCTCCAACTTTGATAAGCACGTCCTCGATAATCCCCATGGGAATACGAATGGATCTATCCGCCAGTTGGAGGGTGATCTTAGTTGGTTTCAATTCTCCCAAGTTCAACTGTTGATAAACAGAGAATGGGAGGAGGTTGACCGCTGATCCTAAATCAAGCAAAACATTGCTCAGTCTAGTGTCCCCTATTGTACACTGAATAGTAGGACACCCAGGGTCCTTGTATTTTGTGTAGGTAGGATTGGACAAAAGTGAGCTGATATTTGCAGCCAAGAATGCTTTCTTAGGCACATTGGTCTTCCTCTTGGTTGTGCAGAGATCCTTCAACACTTTGGCATATTGAGGTATTTGTTGGATGACATCCAACAAGGGGATGTTAACCTTCACTTGCTTAAACACCTCTACTATCTTGTCCATGTTGTCACTCTGCTTTTTGGTTAACCTACTTGGATAAGGAACTTTTGGCAGGTAGGTTTTCTGCGGTGCCTGAGAAGGAAGCCTTGGTGTATTACCCTCACCCTCAGCTTCTTCTTCACCACCATTCCCACTGAGGGGCAGCATAGATGGTGGTGGGTGTGGCAAGGAAATGTGATTGTCAACCTGTTTTCCATTCCTTAAGGTCACAATGGAATTGACATGGTGAACAGGTTCCTCCACATGGTTCACTTGCCTCCCCCGAGGTACCACATTCTCATTTTGCTTTTGTTGTTGTTGGTACATGCGGGGGTTAGCCTCAGGCTGGCTAGGAAAAGACCCTCTCTCTCTTTCATGTACAGACTGAGCCAATTGGCCCATCTGAAGCTCTAGAGATTTGATGGTCTGCTGATTTGAAGTGAGAACTTGACTCGTGGTTGACATAAAATTTTTCATTGAGTTTTCAAGTCCACGAGTCAAGGTCTCAAGCGAATTGAATCGGGTTTCCATATTATTGGAATTTGGGAAACCCGATTGATTGGTGGTTTGCGCTTGGGGTGGCTGATAGGAATGCGCATGCATGAGAGGGTAGTGTGGTCGGTTAGGTGGTCGAGAAAAGTTTGAAGGACCACCTGGGGCATTGTTATGGTTCCATGAAAAATTAGGGTGGTTCCTCCATCCAGGGTTATATGATGATGAATATGGGTCATTCCTGGATCTATCATAGATGGCATTTACATGTTCCATCTCAGGAGGAATGGATGCACACTCACCCCCTATATGACCTATCCTACCACATAAATGACATGGAACTGAACCAGATGCAGACACATGAGATACATCGTGCTGGTTTTGGAGCTCAATCGAATCCATACGGCGCATTAAGGCCGCCATGCGCGCCTCGGTGGCCGTAGTGGAATCGACAGCAAATGCGGAACCCGATCTAGTCGAGTTTGCATTCGCGGTCCTCGCTCCTATACTAGATGATGCAGGTGGTTCTCTCACACTCTCCCATTGCATTGTTTTCTCGGCGAGGTCTTCTAGGAAAGCCCATGCCTCCCTTTCATCCTTTCCCAAGAACTCTCCTTGACACATGGACTCAAAGAGCGTTCTAGATGGAATGTGAAGACCCTCGTAGATAATCTGACACAGGCGCCACAACTCAATGCCATGGTGAGGGCATGAGGATAATAGCTCCTTGAACCTCTCTAAGTATGCATGAAATGATTCGGTCTCATGTTGATAGAACGAATTGATTTCGTTCCTCAATTTTTGAGTCCGATGATTTGGAAAATACTTTTTGAGGAATGCAGACTGAAACTCATCCCAAGTCCTGAAGGCATTCGCCTGGTTGCTGTACAACCACTTCTTGGCGTCATCCTTAAGCGCAAAGGGGACAAGCCTAAGATGAATGGAGTCTGTGCTAAGTTGTTGCAGTTTGAACATAGCACAGACCTCCTCAAATTCCCTGAGAAAGATATAGGGGTCACCTTTCCCAGTGAAATGAGGGAGCATGGAAATAAACTGAGGCTTGACCTCAAAATGGTTCCCATTTGCCTCTGGCAATACGATGCATGAGGGCAGAGCTGTACGGCTCGGGTAGCATCGATCACGAAGAGGTATGGGAACGACAACTGGAAGCACAGGTGGAACAGGTGGGTCCAGCAACTGCTCCTCTTCACGGAAATTAGCAGCCATTGGACCCGAACTGCGTGCGACACGAGAGGAGGGAGGTGTCGAGAAATCGATGACCGAAGCCGGATTGACAACGCTCCTCGTCAAACGACCACTCTCGTCTCGTGTCCACGAAAGCATGCACAAAGGTGCACACACAAACCACAACTTTCTTTTTTTTCTCTTTTTTTTTTTCAAATGAAGAATGTACGTAGAAGAGAAGACGAGGGAACACAGGAGAGAAAGAATGACTCAGGAGAGAAGGGAAGAAGTCCTTAAGCTACGGCGGATGGGTACAGGTAGAAGCACACAAGCAAACAAGGCTCAAGCAATCCTAAGGTCGCTATAGGTCCTTACAGCTAGACGACGCCTAACTGCGAGGTCACACGGCCTCAACACGCCTCACCTCCCTACAACGAGGACCACAAAGCCCAGCAAGTGAGCCAAGATCCGGGGATCTCGTCTCTCCTACTATCGACAAAGTGGGCAACGCCGATCAGGTCATGACGGTCGGGACCGGATCACTCTCCTAATGCGCCCGAAATCCTTAAGGCCAATGTCTACTTGATTTTAAAATTAGGCTCTTGATTAGTGTGGTTTTTGGGGCGAAGGAAAGGGTGATGAAATCCCCTACCTTATCTTTTATGGGACAGCCCCTCCTTAGTAGCGTTTTGGAGTCCTAAATCTAGCAATCAACTCTCCAAACAACGCTCAACTCACACTTGTTGCAATGCACTTCCTACTAAGTAATGCATGTTCATACGAAATGCATGAATGAGAGTAGAAGGTGCGTACCTCACGCCAGCTCTCAGCAACAGAAAATAAAGCTAAGATAAAAGACAATCTAAATGCCTAAGTCACATACATGATGCATGACTTAAACAAGAATAATGCCTAATCTTTTGCTTTGAGTTTTAGGGTCCAAGTTGCTTAAAGGAGGTTTGATTCTTGATCTGGGAACAAACTATAGGTCAAGACATGCTAAATCGAGTCCCAGATCACTATAACAGATAAAGAAGTACTCCACAAAAATTTAGAGGCGAAATGAAGCTACCAGACCGCCAGTTGGCGGTTGAAGACCGCTGATTGGCGGTCTTCTTCTCTCAGATCACCTCCAAACTTGACCAGCTGCTTCCACTTCTCAATGTGAGTCACCTGCGACAAAGAAAACTACAAGGAAAAAATTAAATCCACTCGAATCGTCCAAACAAGAGTCTGGACTGGCACCTCCCCGGCAACGGCGCCAAAAACTTGTTGAACGTTTTATTTAAAACCGCAAGTGCACGGCCGCGATGAAGCGGTGGCAAGTACGGGTCGTCCTCAGGGAGGTGAGCAGCCTCTTGTTTATCAGAAATCAAGTGGCAAAAATAATGGAGAAGAGAGTTGGTTACGCTACTCTACACTAAACTACGCTAAGAAGTACGAAATGCGAAACAAAGAAATAAACGATCAAATAAAAACTAAGCTAAGAACAAAATAGAAGTGCTGGAATTTCAGGAATGGAAAACCCCTAAGGGGTGGAGTGAGTGCACACAAGCAAAGAGGTGGGTGTAGAATACATTCTTTAAGCACATGAAGGTGGTGTTTATCAAGCATAGGAAGTGTCTAAATGTTATGGCAAAACCTATCAATCTATTCACCAACTTGGTTGATTAACATTTACATATGCAAGTTGTTTATTTCAGAACCTAAACAAGCATGAGAGGTGTCTAATCATTTTGGCAAAACTCATCAAGTTATAAATTCTATCCTAAACAAGCAAGCATACATTCATGTTTAATCAACACATTGAAATTAAAGCATTCATCCCATTCTCTAATGCATGTATGTACATCTACTCCACCCCCCAAAGGGGATGGAACTACTCACTAAACATTACACTAATTATTAAACTATGGAAAGAAAACATATTAAAACTAAGCTAGAATTAAAAGACGATTAAACTAAAACATGCACAAACAATAAAAGGAGCATAAAACAAACAATGAAAGAAACACAAAACTTTATTGATAAAATGACTCACATTAAAAGTAGCATCCTCCTACTTTAGTGTGTGCTTCAAGGCCTCACTTCTAGTAGGAAGAATAGCCACTTAAAATATGGAGTGATTACAATAGGAGGTGAAGAGTTCTATTTATAGCCATGGAAAAAGGCAAACCGGGACAATCCCCCGATGTGGGACTAAACAAACACCAAAAATAGCCTAAACGAACATTAATACAAGTCCAGGAGAAATTTGAGCGCATTTGGGCCAAAAGTGACCGCCAATTAGCGGTCTTGGACCGCTAATTAGCGGTCTACAGTGTCCGGATCGGTCTGGAATTTCTTGTGGGCTTTTCTGGAAGGCTTTGTTGGTATTTGATGCATCTATTTTGCATGTTGGAGCTCCGACCCGAATAGAATTGCCAAAATACTCCCCATGATGGTGGGGAGTATTCTGTTTTGCTCTTAGGTCCTTCGGTCTTGCATTCAGGTCCTTCTTCCTTGCATCTTGGTCCACAGATCTCACAATTCAGTCCTTTTTCCCAGCTTTTGGGTCCTTTTATGCTTCATCTCTTCAAACCTATTTATTCCTGAAAACTAAACATAAAACTCGTAACATAGCATTATTTAGGTGAAAGATAATGGATATAAGATACAAATATGAGCATGAAATGATGTCAATCAAGTCTCCTCCTCTGAGTACACTTTCTGTTGTGTATTTTTTAGAGTCGAGTCGAGCATTTTATGCGAGGTTGGGCTCATTCTGGTGAGAGCGCTCGACTAGAGAGAGTGCATTCTTCTGAGATGGACGATCTTGGTGATCGACCATCTCCGCCTCGTGCTCCTTTGGAGCATGAGGCCGAGTCGTCTTGTGGTGACGGGGGAGACCGGGTTCCATACATGGATTACTTCGGTCATCTCCCACCACCACGTAGACCTCCTTCTCCTCCTCTTACTCGAGAGGAAGGGAGATTCGGTCAGATCGAGTTCTTGGTGCACCACCACCTTTAGCTCGACTGGATAAACCGATGACTTTGTGGGAGTGGACCCATCCTGTTCGGGCCGCACAACCTTCTTGCATAGTTCTTCCCCCTGCTCGCAGGAACAACTATGAGCTGAAACCTCAATATGTGAGCATGCTTCCAACCTTTACTGCGAATAAGGAGGATCCATATATTTTTTATACGCGAATTCGAGGAAGTATGCTCCATGTTCAAGCTTCAACAACTTGACGTGGATTCAATCCGGTTGAGGATGATTTCTTTCCCGTTGAAGGATAACGTGAAGAAATGGATGTACAGCCTCTCGGCGAGCTCCATTCGGTCTTGGGATGACTTCGTGACCGTATTTCTGAAGAAATTTTTCCCTCAAAGGAAAACTCAACATATACGGCACCAGATACATCAAATGTATCAGACTGAGATCGAATCTTTTCATGCCTTCTTTGAGAGGTTCAAGGACCTTCTCCAGCAGTGCCCTGATCAAGGACTTGAGCTACGGCAGCTGTGCCAAATTGTTTATGAGGACATCAACTACAACACCCGTACATTGTTGGAGTCGATGTGTCAGGGTGACTTCCAAATGAAACCAATAGATGAGGCATGGGACACTTTTGAGTTAAAGGCTGAACGCACCTTTGAGTGGGACACCATGAGAGAGCCACCAGCCGCCATGTCTTCTGGTCGAGCTGGATCATATCAAGTTGAGTCATCGATCGCGTCTGAGGCGAAAATGGCTGCTCGCATGCTTAGGATTCAGAGTTTAGAGTTGGACCGAGCTCCTGTAGCTCGGGTCGCTACTCCCGGGTGTGGTAGGTGTGGACTTACGGGCCATGATGACTTGGAATGCGCTTACGCTCCAAGGGATACTGAGCATGCAAATGCGATGCCAGAGGCCCCGTAACGACCCGTACAGTCACTCCTACAACCCGCGATGGCGTAACCATCCTAACTTCTCTTGGGGGCCTAGTGGGGGTAACGGTCAGAGCTCGCACGCTCAACCTCCAACTTATCAACCTCCACGCCCATCGGCGACCTACCAACCTCCACATCAAAGGTCTCAAAACCATAATTACCAACCTCCTCAGACCTCATCGTCGGGTTATTCTAACCAGACTCCACTACCCCAACGGGTTGACTCGAAGGACCCCACTCTTGAACAAACCCTTCATGCGTTCATTAAGAGCACACAATCCTTGTTTGTGGCCAGCAAGAATTCAGTCAAGGCTTTGGAAATGCAAGTTAGCCTGTTGGCTCATCAATTCTATGAACGCGAGAAGGGTCAATTCCCGAGTCAACCTGTGGTAAATCCCAGGGGTCAGTCTGCTCATGCTAGGCAGAATGTACACAATGTTGAAAGTGACCCTTCCCAACATGCCAATGTTGTCCATACCTTGAGATCGGGAAGGGTTGTTGACAACAATGTGGAAATGCCTGAAGCCAACCCTATTGGCGAGACTTCCGAGGAGAGTCTTGAGCCTGTCAAGGAACCTAATTCTGAGAACCCTACTCGTGATTCTTATGTCCCCAAGGCACCATTCCCTCATAGGTTGACTAAAAAACGTGATGAGCATTGGGATAAGATCGTTGAGGTACTTAGGCAAGTAAAGGTGAACATCCCGTTGTTGGACGTTGTTCAACAAATGCCACCGTATGCCAAGTTACTCAAGGACATTTGCACCACCAAGAGAAAAACAAATGTGCCCAAAAAGGCATTTTTGGCCGCCAATGTGAGCTCAATATTGACATAGCCCATGCAAGTCAAATACAAGGACCCAAGGTGTCCAACTGTCTCTTGCATGATTGGGAATGTGACAATCTCTCAAGCTTTATTGGATTTGGGGGCATCTGTGAACCTCATGCCTTACTCAGTCTATGTCAACCTTGGAATAGGCGATCTTAAACCAACGAGGACAACCCTCCAGTTGGCTGATAGATCCGTCAAAATTCCATGAGGGAGTGTGGAGGATGTCCTTATCAAAGTGGGTGAGTTCGTATTTCCAGTTGATTTCATCATCTTGGATACCAAACCCGTGTCCAACCCACAAGGACAAATTCCTGTGATCCTTGAGAGCCCATTTCTTATGACATCTAATTCTTTGATCAATTGTCGCAAAGGCTTGATGAGGTTGTCTTTTGGAAACCTCACGGCGGATTTCAACATCTTTACTCTTGGTAAGCAACCCGGGCTCCTCGACGACACTGTCGGAGCCAATTTCATCCAGGACACGGATGAGCCCGAGTCATTAGGCATGTTCGACTCACATCGACATATTATTGAGGTGCCTAATGACCAGGTTGCGAGTGAAGAGGATCTTGAGGAATTCGCCAACGTATCTCTGGACGAGGAGGCACATCTGGGTGTTTGCTCCTCTTACCCCGTGGCCCACCTTTGGACAAGTGCGTCGGAACAGACGGCTCTAAACTAAATCCGGGCTTGGGGCGTTACAAATGGTATCAGAGCAATACGATCCTCGGAATTAGTCGGGATTTGGATTTGAAATAAAAATTTGATTGAATTGGAATTTGAGAAATTGGATTTAGAAGTATTGACTATTGATTTAAATGTGAATTTTGACTTGGTTGGATTTGCTACTAAATTATTAATAAATAATGAAAGATGAATTTAGAGATATTTGGACTTGAGTTCAAATGTGAATTTGGATTTGGTTGGATTGATTATCTAAATTATGAGCGATAAGTGGTGTTAGGTTTTTATATTTGATAAATAATGAGTTGAAAATTTTGTATTGATTTGTTTGGATTGAGACAGTATTGAGATCAAATTTCGAGGACGAAATTTCTTTTAAGGAGGGTAGAATGTAATATCCTGAATTTTTTAGTTGAGGTAATAATCAAATATCTTAATGGACTAATTAAGATTGTTGGATGATTGTGTGGTTTTAGGAGAAGATGGAATTTTGAGAAGAATATTGAGAAGAAAAAGATGGCTCATTGAATTAAAGTAACTTTAAAGTAACTTTGAATCCGACAAGGACCCACCTCTGGTCGAGCTTAAACCTCTCCCCGATAACCTAAAGTACATCTTTTTAGGGGATAATGAGACCTTACCACTCATTATTGCTTCTGATCTTGCACAAGATCAAGAGGTTGCCCCCAAAAGAGTACTCTTTGAAAACAAAGAGGCGATCGGGTGGTCCTTGAAGGATATCAAGGGAATTAGCCCTGATATTGTTCAGCATCGGATCCACATGGAAGAGGATTCTAGGCCCCGCAGGGACCCACAACGAAGATTGAATTTTGTACTGAAAGAAGCTGTCCGAAAGGAGGTTCTTAAGTGCTTGGATCATGGCATAATCTATCCTATCTCTGATAGTTCGTGAGTGAGTCCTGTTCATGTGGTTCCTAAGAAGTCAGGTGTGACGATTGTTGAGAATGAGCATAATGAGCTTATCCCGACACGCCTGCGAATTGGCTGGCGAGTTTGCGTTGATTATCGCAAGCTCAATGCGGCAACGCGGAAAGATCATTTCCCGTTGCCATTCATTGATCAGATGTTGGAAAGGTTGGACGGACATGAGTATTATTGTTTTGTTGATGGATACTCCGGTTACAACCAAATTCCCATCGCCCCCGAGGATCAAGAGAAAACCACATTTACTTGTCCCTTTGTCACGTTTGCCTACCGTCGCATGCCCTTTGGGTTATGTAATGCGCCAGCAACGTTTCAAAGGTGTATGATCCGCATCTTCTCCGATATGGTAGAGCATTTCCATGAGATTTTCATGGACGACTTTTCCATATTTGGCGCTTCCTTTGATGAGTGCCTTCATCACTTGAGCCTTGTCCTCAAGCGATGCCGTGAGAAGAACCTCGCTCTCAATTAGGAGAAATGTCACTTCATGGTGAAGCGAGGGATTGTACTTGGACATGTAGTCTCAAGTAGGGGAATTGAGGTTGATCCCGCCAAAGTGGGTATTATTGCTAATCTCCCACCCCCACGTAATGTAAAGGATATCCGCGCCTTTTTGGGCATGCTGGATTCTATCAGCGGTTCATTCAGGATTTTAGCAAAATTGCTCGACCTCTCACCACCTTGTTGGCTAAGGATGCCATTTTTGAGTTCACACTAGATTGCCACCATGCCTTTTTGACCGTGAAGAAAGAGTTGACTTCAGCTCCCATTATTAAGGCACCAGTGTAGACTGAACCCTTTGAGTTATTATGTGATGCATTTGACTTCGTTGTGGGAGCAGTGCTTGGGCAACGATTGGACAAATTGCCGCATGTGATCTACTATGCCAGTAGAACACTCAATGATGCCCAATTGAACTACACTGTGACCGAGAAGGAATTCTTAACGATCATATTTGCTTTGGAGAAATTCCGGTCGTACTTGATTGGCTCCCACGTGATTATCTATTCTGATCACACCACCATCAAGCACCTCATGGCAAAGAAAGATGCAAAATCCCGACTCTTGAGACGGATCTTGTTGTTACAAGAATTCGATCTCGAGATTCGGGACAAAAAAGGGTGTGAAAATGTAGTATTTGACCACCTGTCTCGTCTAGAGACGACCAACCCACAGGACCAAATTATTGATGACAAATTTCCTGACGAGCAGTTGTTCACGATCGAAGATAACCCTTGGTTTGCTGACATCGTGAACTACTTCGTGACCGAGCAACTTCCTGTGGGTTGGTCAAAATCTGACCAAACCAAATTTAGATCATATGTTAGATTCTTCCACTGGGACGACCCCTACCTATTCAAATACTTCTCTGACCAAATTTTCAGGCGGTGCGTCCCAGATACCGAGTTCCAAAATGTGCTCTATTTCTGCCACTCCAAGGCATGTGGAGGACACTTTGGAGCAAAGAAAACTGCTGCCAAGGTGCTCCAATCTGGATTCTACTGGCCCTCTATTTTCAAGGATGCTTACGACTTTTGTAAGCAATGTGATAGGTGCCAGCGCCTTGGCAGGATTGGTCGACGTGACATGATGCCTTTGCAAAATGTCCTTGTTGTCGACATCTTTGATGTGTGGGGCATCGACTTCATGGGTCCCTTCCCGAACTCTTCCGGGAATGTTTACATTTTGGTGGTCGTTGGCTATGTGTCTAAGTGGGTTGAGGTTATACCCATAAAGACCAATGACAACAAAGTGGTCACTAAATTCTTAAGGGACATTTTTACGCTCGTACCTTAATCTGCGATAGGGGTACCCACTTCTGTAATCGCTCCTTTGAAGCGCTTCTGAATAGATTGGCGTACAAGACCAATTTGGGTATGTCCCCATATCGGGTAGTGTACGACAAGGCTTGCCACCTACCCGTCGAGCTTGAGCATCGTGCTTTCTGGGCGATCAAGAACCTGAATATAGATCATGATCAAGCAGGAGTACAACGTTAGCCCGACATTGTGGAATTGGAAGAGCTGCATAATGATGCGTACGAGAATACCAAAATTCATAAGTCCCGAGCCAAGATGTTTCAGGATCGCATGATTATGTGAAAGGTGTTTACCGCCGGGAAGAAGGTGTTGCTCTACAATTCCCGACTTCATCTGTTTGCAGGTAAGCTCCGTAGTCGCTGGTCTGGTCCTTTTATTGTCCAAACCTTCTATCCTCATGGAGCGGTTGACATCTTGAACCCAGGGAATGGGGACGTGTTCAAAGTTAATGGACACGCCTCAAACCCTACTTGGAGGGGGCACCAGCCGAAGTCGAGGAGGTCAAGTTCCTTCAAGAACCTCTCTCGCACTCAACCATTCACACTGCTGCATGAGTGGTTGACCTTTCATGTTTGTATAAATAAATAAAAAATGAGAGAAGACTCCTTCAGTGAGCAACGTTTGTTGTGGTCCCCAACCCTTGAGTATTTGGGCTACATTCTTTCACATATTTGTATCCCTTCCTTAGCATCTCACAGGTTTTGAGGGAATTTGGGTTGTGTCCATCAACATAGCCATAAACTTCCCTGTGTACTTCACGTTGGTGAGATATATTCTTTTTCATGCATATATCCACGTAGTCTTTTGCTCACATTCATTGAGGACAATGCATTAAGTAGGTGTGTGGGGGGGGGGGGTGTTTTACGTCTGTACATAGTCGAGTCTTTTCCTTTGATTTTTGTTTTCTTTTGTATGCATTGTTAGGGTCATGTTAGTGTGCTGCATTTAATATCGATATATCTGCTTATCATGATCCTTGGGTGACTTGTCTTCTTTTGCTTGCCTAGTGCTTTAAAATTTCCACATTTCTTTCAAAACCGTTGAGAGGCAAAGTAAAAAGAAAGCTCCCAAAATTGTCTTGAACTTGATGCATTAGGATATCTAGTTTACTGGCTTTAGGTCTTATCGAGTCATTCGGATGCACCCCGGTTTTCCCTCGGGGGGCGTGTAATCATAGGGTTTCAGTCCTCAAACATTTAAAGAAGTCCACCCTGAACCTAGTGAGTCAAATAATTCTTGTCTGTTAGTATAAGGAAGTTTGCCGTAGTCAAGGGCCCTTAATCTCTTTTAGTGAAACTTAAGTGTAGGGGTTTTGGTTCCCATGTAGATAAATAAATAAGTGGTGTTCTCTCTTCTCGCATGACTCCTATCACTCGGGAAAGTAGGTCAGAGGGGACTCTGTGCCTGGTGCTTTCGAGTAATCTGACTTGGGATGCACCGACCGAACCCCCGTTACACGGGTTATAGGGATCGCCCTATGTGGAGATTTGGGGGAAGCTGTACGTGATAGTGTAAGTCCTGATAGGCAATGATGCACGAAACCTGACCCTAGGAGAATCAAACACCAACCAATAAAATGCTCCAAAGAAGAAAAAAAACAAAAAAGAAAAGAAAAAAGGAGTCAAATAAGAACCAAAATGGACTTTACACATTGTATCACATTGAGAAGTTAAAGTTGCCCATGTCTTTCACTTAAGTCCTTAACTAACTTTCACGAATAATTCATTAGGCTAGGTGTGTGGACCGATCACATATATAGAGTCGACCCGTGGTATTACCGCGTCCCATGATCGACAAAATAAGTCCAACGAGTCGTGTATTTAGATTGATTAATGCATCTTGTTCGGATTTTGTGGGTATATCTTATGAAAACCCTCAGGAGACAACACTCCTCCTCCTTGGCAACAAGGAGGTTTAACGGCTTGTTGCACGGGCTAAATGCAACCGTGATTCCTACGAAAGTGAGTTAGGATTTCTTGTTTCTCGTTTGCTTTTCTCTTTCTTTATTTTGCTCGGGACTAGCAAAAACTTAGGTGTGGGGGTATTTGATTGACATCATTTCATGCTTATATTTGTATCTTATATCCATTATCTTACACCTAACCAATGCTACGTGATGAGTTTTATGTTTGAATTTCAGAAATAAAGAAGGTTGAAGAGAAGAGCCATGAAAGGACCCAAAAGCAGGAAAAAAAGACTTAATTGTGAGACCTGGGGAGTAAGATGCAAGGGAGAAGGACATGAACGTAAGACCGAAGGACCTAAGAGCAAAACAGAAAACTCCACACCATCATGGGGAGTATTTTGGCAATTCGATTCGGGTCTGAGCTCCAACAAACAAAGTAGATGCATCCAAGACCAAAAAATATATCAAGCAAAGCCCACAACAAGATTCAACGCAATCCGGATCCTGTAGACCGCCAATTGGCGGTCCGGATCTTCCCGGATCCGTTGAAACTTCTGGAGCACGTGTATTAGATGATGTTTAGGCTATTTGTGGTATTTGTTTAGTCCAACATCGGGGGATTGTCCCAGATTACCTTTTTCTATGGCTATAAATAGAACTCTCCCTCTTGTCATGTAATCCATCTCTCTCTTTGTGGCCATGTTCCCTACTAAGAGTGAAGCCTTGAAGCAAAACTCTGGTGGAGGAAGGGCTGCTTGTATTGAGTGAGTTAATAATAGATGTTTTTCCTTTAATTGTGTTGTTGCTCTCTTAGTTTGATTTCCTTTCATATGCATGCTTGCTTGTTTGTTTTGTTTTATGCTTCGTTAATATTTCTTGCTTGATTAGTGTAGTTTCATTTCAGTATAATGCTTCATTTTGTTAGAGTAGTGAGTTTAAATATGTGTGAGTAGATCCATCCCCTTTGGGGGGTGGAGGAGATGTGTGTACATGTTATGTAGATGGTATGAATGCTTGATATAAATGTATGTGAGAGATATTAGTATGCTTGCTTGAATTAATAAGAACTTTACTTGATGGTTTCTGCCATAGTTAGGTACACTCCATTATTGTTATGTTCTTAATAACAACCTTGCATTGCCCATATTAATTACATAAGTTAGTGTTGTAGATGATAGGTTTTGCCATTAGGTACGTCTTATGCATTAACAAATGTTGAACGTTTTAATTAAACCGCAAGTGCATGGCCACGTTGAAGCGGTGACAAATACGGGTCGTCCTCAGGGAGGTGAGCAGCCTCTCGTTTGCACAAAATCATGTGGCAAAATAGGGAAGAGAGTTGATTATGCTACGCTATGCTACACTACAAAGTATGAAGTATGAAATGTGAAAGAAAGCAACAAACGATTAACTAAAACTAAACTAAGAACGAAAAACGAGTGCTGGAATTCCGAAATGGATAACCCCCTAAGGGGTGGAGTGAGTGCACACATGCAAAGAGGTGAGTGTTGAACACATTCATTAAGCACAAATGAAAGTGGTGTTATCATGCATAGAAAGTGTCTAAATGTTATGGGAAAACCTATCAATCCCTTCACCAACCTAGATGATTAACATTTACATATGCAAGTTGTTTATTTCAGAACCTAAACAAGCATGAGAGGTGTCTAATCATTTTGGCAAAACTCATCAAGTTATAAATTCTATCGTAAACAAGCAAGCATACATTCATGTTTTATCAACACATTGTAAATAAAGCATTCATTCCATTCTCTAATGCATGTATGAACATCTAATCCACCCCCCAAAGGGGATGGAACTACTCACTACACATTACACTAATTATTAAACTAAGTAAAGAAAGCATATTAACTAAGCTACTAAAACTAATGAAATGAAATTAAACAAGGTAAAACAAGAAACATAAAACAAACAACATAATAAAGAAACATTTATTAAAGTGACTCACATTTCAAGTAGCATCCTCCTACTTTAGTGTGTGCTTCAAGGCCTCACTTCTAGTAGGAAGAATAGCCACTTAAAATATGGAGTGATTACATTAGAAGGTGAAGAGTGCTATTTATAGCAATAGAAAAAGGCACTACGGGACAATTTCCCGATGTGGGACTAAACATATACAAAAAATAGCCTAAACATCCTCTAATACATTTGCTGGAGAAATTGGGGCGGATCCAGAGTGATCTGGACTGCCAATTAGCGGTCCCAGATCGCCAATTGGCGGTCCATAAACTTTTGATCAGGTGGGAATTTGTTGTGGGCTTTTCTTGTTGGTATTGTTTGTCTTGGATGCAGTTACTTGAATTGTTGGAGCTCCGACCCGAATAGAATTGCCAAAATACTTCCTATGATGGTGTGGAGTTTTTTGTTTTGCTCTTTGGTCCTTTAGTCTTACTTTAATGTCCTTCTCCCTTGCATCTTCTTCCCCAGATCTCATAATTCAGTCCTTTTTCCCAGCTTTTGGGTCCTTTTATGCTTCATCTCTTCAAACCTATTTATTTCTGAAATTCAAACATAAAACTCATAACATAGCATTGTTTAGGTGAAATATAATGGATATAAGATGCAAATAAGAGCATGAAATGATGTCAATCAAATACCCCCACACCTAACTTTTGCTAGTCCCGAGCAAAACAAAGAAAGGAAAAAGCATACGAAAAAAAACAAGAAATCCTAACTCACTTTCGCAGGAATCACGGTTGCACTTAGCATGTGCAACAAGCCGTTAAACCTCCTTGTCGCCAAGGAGGAGGAGTGTTGTCTCCTGAGGGTTTTCAGCGGATATAACCACAAAATCCGAACAAGATGCATTAATCAATCTAGCTACACGACTCGTTGGACTCATATTGTTGATCATGGGATGCGGTAATACTACGGGTCGACTCTATATATGTAATCGGTCAACACACCTAGCCTAATGAGTTATTTGTGAGAGTTAACTAAGGTCTTAAGTGAAAGACATGGGCAACCTTAACTTCTGAATGTGATACAATGTGTAAAGTTCATTTTGGTTCTTATTTGACACCTTTTTTTCTTTTCTTTGGAGCATTTTATTGGTTGGTGTTTCATTCTCCCAGGGTCAGGTTTCGTGCATCATTGCCTATGAGGACTTTCACTATCACGTACACCTTCCCCCAAATCTCCACATAGGGTTATCCCTACCACCCGTGTAACGGGAGTTCGGTCGGTGCATCCCAAGTCAGATGACTCGAAAGCACCAGGCACAAAGCCCCCTCACACCTACTTTCCCGAGTGATAGTAGTTGTGCGAGAAGAGAGAACACCACTTATTTATTTATCTACATGGGAACCAAAACCCCTACACTTTAGTTTCACAAAAAAGAGATTAATGGCCCTTGACTATGACAAACTTCCTTATACTAACAGACACGAATTATTTCACTCACTAGGTTCAGGGTGGACTTCTTTAAATGTTTGAGTGCTGAAACCTTATGATTACATGCCCCCCGAGGGAAAACCGGGTGCATCATAACGACTCGATAAGATCTAAAGCCAGTAAACTAGAAATCCTAACGCAACAAGTTCCAGACAATTTTGGGAGTTTTCTTTTTACTTTGCCTCTCAACGGTTTTTGCACATGCTAAACACACGCAAAACCCACAAAAACATTTTCTTTCGCAAACACATGAAGATTTTGAAACAAATGTGAAAATTTTAGAGCACTAGGCAAACAAAAGAAGACAAGTCACCCAAGGATCATGGCAAGCAGATATATCGATATTAAATGCAGCACACATACATGACCCTAGCAGTACAAACAAAAGAAAACAAAATCAAAGGAAAAAGACTTGCCTATGTACACACGTAAAAAACCCCCCACATCTACTTCATGCATTGTCCTCAATGAATGTGAGCAAGATACTACATGGATTTATGCATGAAAAAGGGAAGATCTCACCAACATTAAGCACAACAGGAAGTTCATGGTTATAGTGATGGACACAAACCCGAATTCCCTCAAAACCTGTGAGATACTGAAGAAGGGAGACAAATACGTGAAGAAATGGGACCCAAGTACACAAGGGTTGGGGCCCTCAACAATCAGTGCTCACTCATGGAGTCTTTTGTCTTTTATTACTTTTTTTGATTTTTTTGATTTTGAACATGATATATACAGCAACAACGATATTCTCATAATCATTTGGTCAAGGAACATCAAATGAGAACATCAAGTCATGATGACCAGAGATGGCTCGAACTCCTCATGATATTGGTTGGGTGTGGGCAACAAAGAATGAAATTGTATTGCCTCACTAGGGTTTAGTTGTTCATCGAACAAAACCCTCCAACCAATAGGCGGGGGCATCGGAATGAGTTCCTCAAGCTCATTCGATGGATGCAGCAGACCTGCATCAGTAAGAATGAGGCTTCTCCCCAAGTCATCCAACAAGGACCTCCCACCATCATTTAGATAATCAAGCATAAGCTCGGTCATAGGAGGGTCCTTGTTGGAGTCAATATGAAGCTCAAATATCTCAATGGTCATGGGACATGAGGTAGAGATACCTTCTGGTATAGGCATATGATGAGGTGTCTCACTCTCACTAGTACTCTCAACTGAATCATGCAACGAACACTACCTTTTTGACATTATGTTTGATGCCAGCTCACTTCGTTGCATTGAAAAGACACGCAATGATTTTTCGCTGGGCCCACAAACATTCTCAATGGGTTGCATTGGTGTTAGGGGTGTTCATTGATTTTGTGGTGCTTTCTTCAATTGGCGGATGAGATTTAGATTTAAAGGTTGATCCATGAGCTCTTGTTGCCTACCAGAGTTGAACACATGAAACTCGGCACTCATGTTACCAAATGAGAGCTTCATGAGACCATTTCTACAATTAATTATGGCGTTGGAAGTTGCCAGAAATGGTCTACCCAAAATCAAAGGTATTTGAGAGTGGGTGTTCGCAACAGGATTGGTATCGAGGACAACAAAATCGACTGGAAATATAAAATCTCCAACTTTGATAAGCACATCCTCGATAATCCCATTTGGAATACGAATGGATCTATCCGCCAATTGGAGGGTGATCTTAGTTAGTTTCAATTCTCCCAAATTTAACTGTTGATAAATAGAAAATGGGAGGAGGTTGACCGCTGATCCTAAATCAAGCAAAACATTACTCATGCTAGTGTCCCCTATCGTACACTGAATAGTAGGACACCCAGGGTCCTTGTATTTTGTGTAGGCGGGATTGGACAAAAGTGAGCTTACATTTGCAGCCAAGAATGCTTTCTTAGGAACATTGGTCTTCCTCTTGGTTGTGCAGAGATCCTTCAACACTTTGGCATATTGAGGTATTTGTTGGATGACATCCAAGAAAGGGATGTTAACCTTAACTTGCTTAAACACCTCTAATATCTTGTCCATTGTGTCACTCTGCTTTTTGGTTAACCTACTTGGATAGGGAGCTTTTGGCAGGTAGGTTTCCTGCAGTGCCTGAGAAGGAGGCGTTGGTGTATTACCCTCACCTTCAGCCTCTTCTTCACCACCATTCCCCCTAAGGGGCTGCATAGATGGTGGTGGGTGTGGCAAGGAAATGTGATTGTCAACCTGTTTTCCATTCCCTAAGGTCACAATGGAATTGAAATGGTGAACAAGTTCCTCCATATGGTTGACTTGCCTCCCCCGAGGTGCCACATTCTCATTTTTAATGTGTTGTTGCTGGTACATGCGGGGGTTAGCCTCAGACTGGCTAGGAAAAGACCCTCTCTCTTTCATATACAGACTAAGCCAATTGGCCCATCTAAAGCTCTAGAGATTTGATGGTCTGCTGATTTGAAGTGAGAACTTGACTTGTGGATGACATAAAAATTTTCATAGAGTTCTCAAGTCCACGAGTCAAGTTCTCAAGCGAATTAAACCGGTTTCAAAGTTATTAGAATTTGGGAAACCTGGTTGGTTGGTGCTTGGAACTTGGGGTTGCTGATATGAATGAGCATGCATGGGAGGTTGGTGTGATTGATTAGGTAGTCGAGAGGAGGTTGAAGGACCACGGGGCATTATTTTGGTTCCATGAAAAATTGGGGTGGTTCCTCCATCCAGGATTGTAAGATGATGAGTATGGGTCATTCCTAGCTCTGTCATAGATGGCGTTGACACATTCCATCTCAGGAGGAATGGACGCACACTCACTTTCTAGATAACCTATCCTACCACATGAATGACAGGGAACTCGACTAGATGTGGACATGTGAGGTGCACTTTGATGGTTTTGGAGCTCAATCGAATCCATACGGTGCATTAAAGCCGCCATGCGTGCCTCGATGGCCGTAGTGGTATCGATAGCAAATGCGGCACCCGATCTAGTCGAGTTTGCATTCGCGATCCTTGCTCCTATACTAGATGATGCAGGTGTTTCCCTTACACTCTCCCATTGCATTGTTTTCTCAGCAAGGTCTTCTAGGAAAGCCCATGCCTCCCTTTCATCCTTTACCAAGAACTCTCCTTGACACATGGACTCAAGGAGCGTTCGGGACGGGATGTGAAGACCGTCGTAAACAATCTGACAAAGACGCCACAACTCCATGCCATGGTGAGGGCATGAGGATAGTAGCTCCTTGAACGTCTCTAGATATGCATGAAATGTCTCGGTCTCAAGTTGATAGAACGACTTGATTTCGTTCCTCAATTTTTGAGTCCAATGATTTGGAAAGTATTTCTTGAGGAATGCAGATTAAAACTCATCCCAAGTCCTAAAGGCATTCGCCTGGTTGTTGTACAACCACTTCTTGGCATCATCCTTCAGCGCAAAGGGGACAAGCCAAAGATGGATGGAGTCTGTGCTAAGTTGTTGCAGCTTGAACATAGCACAGACCTCCTCAAATTCCCTGAGAAAGATATAGGGGTCACCTTTCCCAGTGAAGTGAGGGAGCATGGAAATAAACTGAGGCTTAACCTCAAAATGGTTCCCATTTGCCTCTGGCAATACGATGCATGAGGGCAGAGCAGTACGGCTCGGGTAGCATCTATCACGTAGAGGTATGGGAGCGACAACTGGAAGCACAGGTGGAACAGGTCGGTCCAGCAACTGCTCCTCCTCACGGAAATGAGCAGCCATTGAACCCGGATTGTGTGCGACACGAGAGGAGGAAGGCGTCGAGAAATCGACCACCGAAGTCGGGTTGACAACGTGCCTCGTCAAAAGATCACTCTCGTCTCGTGCCCACGAAAGCATGCACAAAGGTGCACACACACAAACCATTTTTTTTAAACAAAGAATGTGCGTAGAGGAGAAGACGGTGGAACACAGGAGGGAAAGAATGACTCAGGAGAGAAGGGAAGAAGTTCTTATACTACGACGGATGGGTACAGGTAGAAGCACACAAGCAAACAAGGCTCAAGCAATCCTAAGGTCGCTATAGGTCCTTACAGCTAGACGACGCCTAACTGCGAGGTCACACGGCCTCAACACGCCTCACCTCCCTACGACGAGGACCACAAAGCCCAGCAAGTGAGCCAAGATCCGGAGATCTCATCTCTCCTACTATCGACAAAGTTGGCAACGCCGATCAGGTCATGACGGTCGGGACCAGATCACTCTCCTAATGCGCCCGAAATCCTTATGGCCAATGTCTACTTGATTTTAAAAGTTAGGCTCTTTATTAGTGTGGTTTGTGGGGCGAAGGAAAGGGTGATGAAATCCCCCACCTTATCTTTAATGGGACAACCACTCCTTAGTAGCGTTTTGGAGTCCAAATCTAACAATCAACTCTCCAAACAAATGCTCAACTCACACTTGTCTCAATGTACTTCCTACTAACTAATGCATGTTCATACGAAATGCATGAATGAGAGTAGAAGGTGCATACCTCATGCCAGCTCTCAGCAATAGAAAATAAAGCTAAGATAAAAGACAATCTACATGCCTAAGTCACATACATGATGCATGACCTAAACAAAAAGAATGCCTAATCTTTTGCTTTGGGTTTTAGGGTCCAAGTTGCTTAAAGGAGGTTTGTTTATTGATCTGGGAACAACCTATAAGTCAAAACATGCCAAATCAAGTCCCAAATCACTACATCAATTGTGCAAACAGACCAAAGAAATGAGAGAGCAAACAGAGCTTACCAGACCGCTGATTGGCGGTCTACAATGCCCAGATTGCCTCAAAATTTCTCTAGGTGTTCCTCCTGGCGACTCCAAGTCTCCTGCAACAAAGAAAAACTACAAAACACAAATTAAATCCACTCGAATCGTCCAAACAAGAGTCTGGACTGGCACCTCCCCTGCAACGACGCCAAAAACTTCTTGAACGTTTTAATTAAACCGCAAGTGCACGACCGCGTTGAAGCGGTGGCAAATACGGGTCATCCTCAGGGAGGTGAGCAGCCTCTCGTTTGCACAAAATCAAGTGGCAAAATAGGGAAGAGAGTTGATTATGCTACGCTACACTACAAAGTATAAAGTATGAAATGTGAAAGAAAGCAACAAACGATGAACTAAAACTAAACTAAGAACGAAAGACATTGAAGGTGGTGTAATCATGCATAGGAAGTGTCTAATTGTTATGGGAAAACCTATCAATCCATTCACCAACCTAGTGGATTAACATTTACATATGCAAGTTGTTTATTTCAGAACCTAAACAAGCATGAGAGGTGTCTAATCATTTTGGCAAAACTCATCAAGTTATAAATTCTATCCTAAACAAGCAAGCATACATTCATGTTTTATCAACACATTGTAAATAAAGCATTCATTCCATTCTCTAATGCGTGTATGAACATCTGCTCCACCCCCAAAGGGGATGGAACTACTCACTACACATTACACTAATTATTAAACTAAGCAAAGAAAGCATATTAACTAAGCTACTAAAACTAATGAAATGAAATTACACAAAGTAAAACAAGAAACATAAAACAAACAACATAATAAAGAAACATTTATTAAAGTGACTCACATTTCAAGTAGCATCCTCCTACTTTAGTGTGTGCTTCAAGGCCTCACTTCTAGTAGGAAGAATAACCACTTAAAATATGGAGTGATTACATTAGAAGGTGAAGAGTTCTATTTATAGCCATAGAAAAAGGCACTCCGGGACAATTCCCCGATGTGGGACAAAACAGATACCAAAAATAGCCTAAACATCCTCTAATACATGTGCTGGAGAAATTGGGGTGGATCCAGAGTGATCTGGACCTCCAATTGGCGGTCCATAAACTTTGGATCAGGTGGGAATTTGTTGTGGGCTTTTCTTGCTGGTATTGTTTGTCTTGGATGCGATTACTTGACTTGTTGGAGCTCCGACCCAAATAAAATTGCCAAAATACTCCCCATGATGGTGTGGAGTTTTCTGTTTTGCTCTTTGGTCCCTTGCTCTTACGTTCAGGTCCTTCTCCCTTGCATCTTAGTCCCCAGATCTCACAATTCAGTCCTTTTTCCCAACTTTTGGGTCCTCTTATGCTTCATCTCTTCAAACCTATTTATTTCTGAAATTCAAACATAAAACTCGTAACATAGCATTGTTTAGGTGAAAGATAATGGATATAAGATGCAAATATGAGCATGAAATGATGACAATAACCAAACACTAACTAACTTGAGCTTATTGTATGCCTTCAACACCACACTTATTTCATGTGCACACACACTCCACCCCTTAGGGGTTTTCATTCCTGAGTTTTATCTCCTTTCATTAGTTGCCTAGTTTAGTTTGTTTTGTGATTTCATTTCAGCCTTCCTAGTTTACTAGTTTAGATTAGTGTAGTTAGTGTAATTAATCTTTCTCTCCTTTCTTTACCACTCGCTTTCGCACAAACCAAACGTCGACACACCTCCCAGTGGACGACCCGTATTTGCCACTGTTTCAACGCAATCGTGCACTTGCGGTTTAAATAAAACGATCAATCAAGTTCTTGAAGCTCTTATGAGGAAATATTCGTTCACCCACAAGCTTGCGACCCCATACCATCCACAAACTAGTGGGCAGGTCGAAATCTCTAACCGTCAATTAAAGTAAATTCTTGAGAAGACGGTTAGTTCCTCGAGGAAGGATTGCTCTACTAAGTTGAATGACGCGTTGTGGGCCTTCCACACCGCGTACAAGACCAATTTGGGTATGTCCCCATATCGGGTAGTGTACGGCAAGGCTTGCCACCTACCCGTCGAGCTTGAGCATCGTGCTTTTTGGACGATTGATTGACATCATTTCATGCTTATATTTGTATCTCATATCCATTATCTTACACCTAAGCAATGCTACGTTATGAGTTTTATGTTTGAATTTCAGAAATAAAGAGGTTTGAAAAGAAGAGCCATGAAAGGACCCAAAAGCATGAAAAAGGACTTAATTGTGAGACCTGGGGACTGAGATGCAAGGGAGAAGGACCTGAACGTAAGACCGAAGGACCTAAGAGAAAAACAGAAAACTTCACACCATCATGGGGAGTATTTTGATAATTCGATTCGGGTCGGAGCTCCAATAAACGAAGTAGATGCATTCAAGACCAACAAATACATCAACACAAGCCCACAACAAAAATGAGCCCGATCCAGAACTAATAGACCGCCAATTGGCGGTCTGTTTGGCTCCGGATCCGCTCATATTTGGCGGGCACGGGTATTAGTGTATTATTAGTCTATTTTTTGTATTTGTTTAGTCCCACATCGGGGGATTGTCCCGGATTAGCTTTTTCCATGCTTATAAATAGAACTCTTCACCTTCCATTGTACATATGTCTCTCTTGGTGGCCTTCTTTCCTACTAGGAGTGAAGCCTTGAAGCAAAACTCTGGTGGAGGAAGGGATGCTTGTATTGAGTGAGTTAATAATAGATGTTTTCCCTTTTATTGTGTTGTTTCTCTCTTAGTTTAATTTCCTTTCATATGCATGCTTGCTTGTTTGTTTTGTTTTATGTTTCTTTAATATTTCTTGCTTGATTAGTGTAGTTTCATTTCAGTATAATGCTTCATTTTGTTAGAGTAGTTAGTTTAAATATGTGTGAGTAGTTCCATCCCTATTTGGGGGGTGGAGAAATATGTGATATGATCATGTAGTGTATTAAGTATGTGTTATCTTAATACCTTGAGCTTTATATGATTTCCATAACCATCTAATGGGTTTTCACTCTTATCTTTGATATGCTAATGTTGTTGAATGACACTTAGCTTATGCTTTGATTAGTGGACCTATTTTATGGGGAATGATAAGGTTAGGATATGGATGGAATTAATATTGGAAACACAATTTGTAGTGTATGTACTCTTGTTGCATTTACCTTAGTTAATGTCTTGTATGTTTTAATGATATTGGGTTATCTTAATTCATGTGGAGGCATAGTAGGGTCTAGTCTTTATACATGAGTTCATTTAGCTTTATTCCAATTATTGTCTTGTATGTTTTAATGATGTAGTCTTATCTTAATTCATGTGGAGGCAAAGCTGGATGTAGTTTTATGATTTCATACAGTACATGTTGTGAGGAGCTTAATTGGACACACACGCACACACATCTATCTATTCACATTATTTCTCTACCCCCTATGGGGTTTAGTTTTATTGCTTCTCTTCCTTTCCTTTTTGCATTGTAGTGTAGTTTAGTGTAATCAACCTCTCTCTCCTTTCTTTACCACTCGCCTTCACACAAACAAATAGTGACACCTCCCAGTGGACGACCCGTATTTGCCACCGCTTCAACACGGCCGTGCACTTGCGGTTTAAAATAAAACGAATCAATCAAGTTTTTGGCGCCATTGCCGGGGAGGCGCTCTGTCCAGACTTTGGTTTGGACGATTCGAGTGGTTTTAATTTTTAGTTTTTAGTTTTTGTGTGTTTCAGGTATTCTGAGGATCAAGGGGAAGCAAGTGGAGGAATTTGAGAGCCAATAACGTAAAACGGACCGCCAATTGGCGGCCTGGTCAACCTCATTTTCTCTCAGTTTTGTTCTGGTTGCTTGTTGGTTCATTTTAGTTATCGGGGAGTACCATTTTGCATGCTGTGACTTTTAGTTTGCTCCCAGATTTAATTTCAATCCCCTTTAATCAACTTGGACCATAAAACTCAAAGCAAAAGATTAGACTTCTTGCCATCTAGGTCATGCACCATGTGTAGACCTTGCATGCATTTGTCTTTTCCTTGCTTTACATTTTTGTGCACCAAAATCTCTCATTCATGCATCTTTTGATCATGCATTAGTTAGTAGGGTGCATTGGGACAAGAGTGAGTTGAGCGTTTGATTGGAGTGATTGATTACTTGATTTAAGCTCAAAACGCTACTAAGGAGGGGATGTCCCATAAAAGATAAGGTAGGGGATTTTACCACCTTTTCCTTGGCCCCAAAAATCACGCTTAATCAAAGCCTTAATTCTAAAAGCAAGTAGACATTGGCCCTAAGTATTTTGGACGCACTAGGAGAGTGATCTAGTTGAGAATGTCATGGCCTGATCGGCATTGCCTACCTTGTTGATAGTAGGAGGTGCTGGATCTCCGGATCTGGTATCACTTGCTGGTCATTGTGGTCTTCGTTGTAGGGAGGTGAGGCGTTTCTAGACTAGTGACCTCAAAGTTAGGCGTCGTCTAGCCTAAGGACCCATTGCCTTACATTGTTTGAGCCGTGCTTGCTAGATTAGGCTTCTACCCTCTCCCGTTACCCACGCTAGCTTTGAGGATTCTTCCCTTCTCCTCTGAGTCATCTTCTTCTCACCTTCTTCTACGTTATAGTCTCCTCCCCTTTACACTCTCTGGTAGCATTTTTAGGGTCGATCGAGCACTTTTTACGAGTTTAGCCTCGTGGTGGTGAGAGTGGTCGACTCTAGAGTTCTTTGTGGAGATGAATGGTTACATGGGCGACCATCCATATCATTGTTGGGAAGTTAAAGTTGCCCATGTCTTTCACTTAACTCCTTAACTAACTTTCACGAATAATTCATTAGGCTACCTGTGTGGACCGATCACATATATAGAGTCGACCCGTGGTATTACCGCGTCCCATGATCGACAAAATAAGTCCAACGAGTCGTGTATTTAGATTGATTAATGCATCTTGTTCGGATTTTGTGGGTATATCTAATGAAAACCCTTAGGAGACAACACTCCTCCTCCTTGGAAACAAGGTGGTTTAACGGCTTGTTGCACGTGCTAAGTGCAACCGTGATTCCTACGAAAGTGAGTTAGGATTTCTTGTTTCTCGTTTGCTTTTCTCTTTCTTTATTTTGCTCGGGACTAGCAAAAACTTAGGTGTGCGGGTATTTGATTGACATCATTTCATTCTTATATTTGTATCTTATATCCATTATCTTACACCTAAGCAATGCTACATGACGAGTTTTATGTTTGAATTTCAGAAATAAAGAGGGTTGAAGAGAAGAACCATGAAAGGACCCAAAAGCATGAAAAAGGACTTAATTGTAAGACCTGGGGACTAAGATGCAAGGGAGAAGTATCTGAACGTAAGACCGAAGGACCTAAGAGCAAAACAGAAAACTCCACACCGTCATGGGGAGTATTTTGGCAATTCGATTCGGGTCGGAGCTCCAACAAACAAAGTAGATGCATCCAAGACCAACAAATATATCAACCAAAGCCCACAACAAGATTCAATGGAATCTAGATCCTGTAGACCGCCAATTGGCAGTCTGGATCTGCCAATTGGCGGTCTGGATCTTCCCGGATCCGCTGAAACTTCTGGAGCGCGTGTATTAGATTATGTTTAGGCTATTTGTGGTGTTTGTTTAGTCCCACATCGGGGATTGTCCTAGATTACCTTTTTTCTATGGCTATAAATAGAACTCTCCCTCCTCTCATGTAATACATCTCTCTCTTTGTAGCCATATTCCCTACTAAGAGTCAAGCCTTGAAGCAAAACTTTTGTGGAGGAAGGGCAGCTTGTATTGAGTGAGTTAATAATAGATGTTTTTCCTTTAATTGTGTTGTTTCTCTCTTAGTTTAATTTCCTTTCATATGCATGCTTGCTTGTTTGATTTGTTTTATGCTTCTTTAATATTTCTTGCTTGATTAGTGTAGTTTCATTTCAGTATAATGCTTCATTTTGTTAGAGTACTTAGTTTCAATATGTGTGAGTAGTTCCATCCCTATTTGGGGGGGTGGAGAAATTTGTGATATGATCATGTAGTGTATTAAGTATGTGTTATCTTAATACCTTGAGCTTTATATGATTTCCATAACCATCTAATGGGTTTTCACTCTTATCTTTGATATGCTAATGCTCTTGAATGAAGCTTAGCTTATGCTTTGATTAGTGGAACTATTTTATGGGGAATGATAAGGTTAGGATATGGATGGAATTAATATTGGAAACACAATTTGTAGTAAATGTACTCTTGTTTCCTTTACCTTAGTTAATGTCTTGTATGTTTTAATGATATTGGGTTATCTTAATTCATGTGGAGGCATAGTAGAGTCTAGTCTTTATACATGAGTTCATTTAGCTTCATTCCAATTATTGTCTTGTATGTTTTAATGATGTAGTCTTATCTTAATTCATGTGGAGGCAAAGTTGGATGTAGTTTTATGATTTAATGCACTACATGTTGTGAGGAGCTTAATTGGACACAGACACACACATCTTTCCTTTTTGCATTGTAGTGTAGTTTAGTGTAATCAACCTCTCTCTCCTTTCTTTACCACTCGCCTTCGCACAAACCAATAGTGACACACCTCCCAGTGGATGACCCGTATTTGCCACCGCTTCAACACGGTTGTGCACTTGCGGTTTAATATAAAACAAATCAATCAAGTTTTTGGCGCCGTTGTCGGGGAGGTGCTTTGTCCAGACTTTGGTTTGGACGATTCTAGTGGTTTTAATCTTTAGTTTGTGTGTTTCGGGCATTCTGAGGATCAAAGGGAAGCGACTGGAGGAATTTGAGAGCCAATAACGCAAAACGGACCGCCAATCAGCGGCCTGGTCAGCCTCATTTTCTCTCAATTTTGTTCTGGTTGCTTGTTGGTTCATTTTAGTTATCGGGGAGTACCATTTTGCATGCTGTGACTTTTAGTTTGCTCCCATATTTAATTTCAATCCCCTTTAATCAACTTGAACCATAAAACTCAAAGCAAAAGATTAGACTTCTTGCCATCTAGGTCATGCACCATGTGTAGACCTTGCATGCATTTGTCTTTTCCTTGCTTTACATTTTGTTGTTGATTACTGGTGTGATGTACGTGCACCCAAATCTCTCATTCATGCATGTTTCGATCATGCATTAGTTAGTAAGGTGCATCGGGACAAGAGTGAGTTGAGCGTTTGATTGGAGTGATTGATTGCTTGATTTAAGCTGAAAACACTACTAAGGAGTGGTTGTACCATAAAAGATAAGGTGGGGGATGTCATCACCCTTTCCTTGGCCCCAAAAATAACGCTTAATCAAAGCCTTAATTCTAAAAGCGAGTAGACTTTGGCCCTAAGGATTTTGGACGCACTAGGAGAGTGATCTAGTTGAGACCGTCATGGCCTGATCGGCGTTGCCTACCTTGTCGATAGTAGGAGGTGCTGGATCTTCGGATCTGGTATCACTTGCTGGGCATTGTGGTCTTCGTTGTAGGGAGGTGAGGCGTGTCAAGACTAGTGACCTCGAAGTTAGGCGTCGTCTAGCCTAAGGACCCATTGCCTTACATTGTTTGAGTCGTGCTTGCTAGATTAGGCTTCTACCCTCTCCCGTTACCCACGCTAGCTTTGGGGATTCTTCCCTTCTCCTCTGAGTCATCTTCTTCTCACCTTCTTCTACGTTGTAGTCTCCTCCCCTTTACACTCTCTGGTAGCATTTTTAGGGTCGAGTCGAGCACTTTTTACGAGTTTAGCCTCGTGGTGTTGAGAGTGGTCGACTCTTGAGTTCTTTGTGGAGATGAATGGTTACATGGGCGACCATCCATATCATTGTTGGGAAGTTAAAGTTGCCCATGTCTTTCACTTAAGTCCTTAACTAACTTTCACGAATAATTCATTAGGCTACCTGTGTGGACCAATCACATATATAGAGTCGACCCGTGGTATTACCGCGTCCCCTAAGTGCAACCGTGATTCCTACGAAAGTGAGTTAGGATTTCTTGTTTCTCGTTTGCTTTTCTCTTTCTTTATTTTGCTCGGGACTAGCAAAAACTTAGGTGTGCGGGTATTTGATTGACATCATTTCATTCTTATATTTGTATCTTATATCCATTATCTTACACCTAAGCAATGCTACATGACGAGTTTTATGTTTGAATTTCAGAAATAAAGAGGGTTGAAGAGAAGAGCCATGAAAGGACCCCAAAAGCAGGAAAAAAGACTTAATTGCGAGACCTGGGGACTAAGATGCAAGGGAGAAGGACCTTAACGAAAGACTAAAGGACCTAAGAGCAAAAGAGAAAACTCCACACCATCATGGGAGTATTTTGGCAATTCGATTTGGGTCGGAACTCCAACAAACAAAGTAGATGCATCCAAGACCAACAAATATATCAAGAAAAGTCCACAACAAGATTCAACGCTATCCGGATCCTGTAGACCGCCAATTGGCGGTCCGGATCTTCCCGGATCCGCTGAAACTTCTGGAGCGCGTGTATTAGATGATGTTTAGGCTATTTCTGGGATTTGTTTTGTCCCACATCGGGGGATTGGCCCAGATTACCTTTTTATATGGCTATAAATAAAACTCTCCCTCCTCTCATGTAATCCATCTCTCTCTTTGTGGCCATATTCCCTACTAAGAGTCAAGCCTTGAAGCAAAACTATTGTGGAGGAAGGGCAGCTTGTATTGAGTGAGTTAATAATAGATGTTTTTCCTTTAATTGTGTTGTTTCTCTCTTAGTTTAATTTCCTTTCATATGCATGCTTGCTTGCTTGTTTTGTTTTATGCTTCTTTAATATTTCTTGCTTGATTAGTGTAGTTTCATTTCAGTATAATGCTTCATTTTGTTAGAGTAGTTAGTTTAAATATGTGTGAGTAGTTCCATCCCCATTTGGGGGGTGGAGAAATATGTGATATGATCATGTAGTGTATTAAGTATGTGTTATATTAATACCTTGAGCTTTATATGATTTCCATAACCATCTAATGGGTTTTCACTCTTATCTTTGATATGCTAATGCTCTTGAATGAAGCTTAGCTTATGCTTTGATTAGTGGACCTATTTTATGGGGAATGATAAGGTTAGGATATGGATGGAATTAATATTGGAAACACAATTTGTAGTGTATGTACTCTTGTTGCATTTACCTTAGTGAATGTCTTGTATGTTTTAATGATATTGGGTTATCTTAATTCATGTGGAGGCATAGTAGGGTCTAGTCTTTATACATTAGTTCATTTAGCTTCATTCCAATTATTGTCTTGTATGTTTTAATGATGTAGTCTTATCTTAATTCATGTGGAGGCAAAGTTGGATGTAGTTTTATGATTTCATGCACTACATGTTGTGAGGAGCTTAACTGGACACAGACACACACATCTTTCTATTCACATTATTTCTCTACCCCCTATGGGGTTTAGTTTTATTGCTTCTCTTCCTTTGCCTTTTGCATTGTAGTGTAGTTTAGTGTAATCAACCTCTCTCTCCTTTCTTTACCACTCGCCTTCGCACAAACCAATAGTGACACACCTCCCAGTGGACGACCCGTATTTGCCACCGCTTCAACACGGCCGTGCACTTGCGGTTTAATATAAAACGAATCAATCAAGTTTTTGGCATCGTTGCCGGGGAGGTACTTTGTCCAGACTTTGGTTTGGACGATTCGAGTGGTTTTAATTTTTAGTTTTTAGTTTTTGTGTGTTTCAGGTATTCTGAGGATCAAGGGGAAGCGACCGGAGGAATTTGAGAGCCAATAACGCAAAACGGACCGCCAATCAGCGGTCTGGGACAACCAATTGGTGGCCTGGTCAGCCTCATTTTCTCTCAGTTTTGTTCTGGTTGCTTGTTGGTTGATTTTAGTTATCGGGGAGTACCATTTTGCATGTTGTGACTTTTAGTTTGCTCCCAGATTTAATTCAATCCCCTTTAATCAACTTGGACCATAAAACTCAAAGCAAAAGATTAGACTTCTTCCATCTAAGTCATGCATCATGTGTAGACCTTGCATGCATTTGTCTTTTCTTTGCTTTACATTTTGTCGTTGATTGCTGGCGTGAGGTACGTGCACCAAAATCTCTCATTCATACATGTTTCGATCATGCATTAGTTAGTAAGGTGCATCGGGACAAGAGTGAGTTGAGCTTTTGATTGGAGTGATTGATTGCTAGATTTAAGCTCAAAACGCTACGAAGGAGGGGTTGTCCCATAAAAGATAAGGTGGGGGATTTCATCACCCTTTCCTTGGCCCCAAAAATCACTCTTAATCAAAGCCTTAATTATAAACGCAAGTAGACTTTGACCCTAAGGATTTTGGACGCACTAGGAGAGTGATCTAGTTGAGACCGTCATGGCCTGATCGGCGTTGCCTACCTTGTCGATAGTAGGAGGTGCTGGATCTTCGGATCTGGTATCACTTGCTGGGCATTGTGGTGTTCGTTGTAGGGAGGTGAGGCGTGTCAAGACTAGTGACCTCGAAGTTAGGTGTCGTCTAGCCTAAGGACCCATTGCCTTACATTGTTTGAGTCGTGCTTGCTAGATTAGGCTTCTACCCTCTCCCGTTACCCACGCTAGCTTTGGGGATTCTTCCCTTCTCCTCTGAGTCATCTTCTTCTCACCTTCTTCTACGTTATAGTCTCCTCCCCTTTACACTCTCTGCTAGCATTTTTAGGGTTGAGTCGAGCACTTTTTACGAGTTTAGCCTCGTGGTGGTGCGAGTGGTCGACTCTAGAGTTCTTTGTGGAAATGAATGGTTACATGGCCGACCATCCATATCATTGTTGGGAAGTTAAAGTTGCCCATGTCTTTCACTTAAGTCCTTAACTAACTTTCACGAATAATTCATTAGGCTAGGTGTGTGGACTGATCACATATATAGAGTCGACCCGTGGTATAACCGCGTCCCATGATCGACAAAATAAGTCCAACGAGTAATGTATTTAGATTGATTAATGCATCTTGTTCGGATTTTGTGGGTACATCTGATGAAAACCCTCAGGAGACAACAGTCCTCCTCCTTGGCAACAAGGAGGTTTAACGACTTGTTGCACGTGCTAAGTGCAACCGTGATTCCTACGAAAGTGAGTTAGGATTTCTTGTTTCTCGTTTGTTTTTCTCTTTCTTTATTTTGTTCGGGACTAGCAAAAACATAGGTGTGGGGGTATTTGATTGACATCATTTCATTCTTATATTTGTATCTTATATCCATTATCTTACACCTAAGCAATGCTACGTGACGAGAATTATGTTTGAATTTCAGAAATAAAGAGGGTTGAAGAGAAGAGCCATGAAAGGACCCAAAAGTTGGAAAAATGACTTAATTGTGAGACCTGGGGACTAAGATACAAGGGAGAAGGACCTGAACGTAAGCCCAAAGGACCTAAGAGCAAAACAGAAAACTCCACACCGTCATGGGGAGTATTTTGGCAATTCGATTCGGGTCGGAGATCCAACAAACAAAGTAGATGCATCCAAGACCATCAAATATATCAAGCAAAGCCCACAACAAGATTCAATGGAATCTAGATCCTGTAGACCACCAATTGGCGGTCTGGATCTGCCAATTGGCGGTCTGGATCTTCCCGGATCCGCTGAAACTTCTGGAGCGCGTGTATTAGATTATGTTTAGGCTATTTGTGGTGTTTGTTTAGTCCCACATCGGGGATTGTCCTAGATTACCTTTTTCTATGGCTATAAATAGAACTCTCCCTCCTCTCATGTAATCCATCTCTCTCTTTGTGGCCATATTCCCTACTAAGAGTGAAGCCTTGAAGCAAAACTTTTGTGGAGGAAGGGCTGCTTGTATTGAGTGAGTTAATAATAGATGTTTTTCCTTTAATTGTGTTGTTTCTCTCTTAGTTTAATTTCCTTTCATATGCATGCTTGCTTTGTTTGTTTTGTTTTATGCTTCGTTAATATTTCCTGCTTGATTAGTGTAGTTTCATTTCAGTATAATGCTTCATTTTGGTAGAGTAGTGAGTTTAAATTTGTGTGAGTAGTTCCATCCCCTTTGGGGGTGGAGTAGATGTGTGTACATTTTATGTAGATGGTATGAATGCTTGATATAAATGTTTGTGAGAGATATTAGTATGCTTTCTTGAATTAATAAGAATTTTACTTGATGGTTTCTGCCATAGTTAGGTACACTCCGTCTTGTTATGTTCTTAATAACAACCTTGCATTGCTCATATTAATCACATAAGTTAGTGTTGTAGATGATAGGTTTTGCCATTAGGTACCTCTTATGCATTAACAAACACTAACTAACTTGAGCTTATTGTATGCATTCAACACCACACTTATTTCATGTGCACACACACACTCCACCCTTTAGGGGTTTTCATTCTTGAGTTTTATCTCGTTTCATTAGTTGCTTAGTTTAGTTTGTTTTGTTATTTCATTTCAGCCTTCCTAGTTTACTAGTTTAGATTAGTGTAGTTAGTGTAATTAATCTTTCTCTCCTTTCTTTACCACTCGCCTTCGTACAAACCAAACGTCGACACACCTCCCAGTGGATGACCCGTATTTGCCACCGCTTCAACGCGGCCGTGCACTTGCGGTTTAAATAAAACGTTCAATCATTTATCCATTGGTAGTACTTTCATTTGTCTCACATCGGGGGATTGTCCCCGATTACCTTTTTCTAGCACTATAAATAGAACTCTTCCTTCTCCTTTGTATGCACCATTGGTCTCTCTGGTTTAGAAAAGAAAAAAAGAAGAAAAAAACAAACACAAAAGACTCCACACGTGAGCATTGGTTGTTGTGGACCTAACCCTTGAGTATTTGGTCTCCATTTCTATCACGTATTTGTATCCCTTCTTAAGTATTTCACAGGTTTTTGGAAATTCGGGTTTATGTCCATCAACGTAACCATGAACTTCCCTTTATGCTTCACGTTGGTGAGATCTTTTCTTTTTCATGCATGAATCCATGTAGTATCGTACTCACAGTCATTGAGGACAATGCATGAAGTAAGTGTGTGTGGGGGGTGCTTTACGTTTGTATATATGTGGAGTCGAGTCTTTTTTATTTTGCTTTTCGTTTTCTTTTGTTTGTATTGTTAGGGTCATGATAGTGTGCTGCATTTAATATTGATATATCTGCCTGCCATGATCCTTGGGTGACTTGTCTTCTTTTGCTTGCCTAGTGCTTTAAAATTTTCACATTTCTTTCAAAATCTTCATGTGTTTGCGAAAGAAAATGTTTTGTGGGTTTTGTGTGTGTTTAGCATGTGCAAAACCGTTGAGAGGCAAAGTAAAAAGAAAGCTCCCAAAATTGTCTTGAATAAGATGCATTACGATATCTAGTATACTGGCTTTAAGTCTTATATAGTCGTAAGGATGCACCCCAGTTTTCCCTCGGGGGGAAGTAATCATAGGGTTCAGTACTCGAACAACTAAAGACGTCCAACTTGAACCTAGTGAGTCAAATAATTTGTGTCTGTTAGTACAAGGAAGTTTCTCGTAGTCAGGGACCCTTAAAAGCATGTTGTGAAACTTTAAGTGTAGGGGTTTTGGTTCTCATGTGGACTAATAAATAAATAAGTGGTGTTCTCTCTTCTCGCACGGCTCCTACCACTCGGGAAATTAGGTCCAAGGGGGCTTAGTGTGTGGTGCTTTCGAGTCATCTGACTTGGGATGCACCGACCGAACTCCCGTTACACGGGTGGTAGGGATCACCTTATGTGGAGATTTGGTGGAAGGTCTACGTGATAGTGTAAGTCCTCACATGCAATGATGCACAAAACTCGACCCTAGGAGAATCAAACACCAACCAATGAAATGCTCCAAAGAAAAAAATTGATGAATGAAGAAAAGAAAAAAAAGAAAAAGACAAATAAGAACCTTAATGGAATTTACACTTTGTATCACTTGAAGATGTTAAGGTTGCCCATGTCTGTCACTGAAGTCCTTAACAAACTTGCACAAATGATTCATTAGGCTAGGTGTGTGGACTTGATACATATATATAGTTGGCCCGAAGGATTACTGTGTCCAATGATCGACAAAAATGAGTCCATCGAGTCAACTTTCTAGATTGAATAATGCATCAATGTTCGGATTTTGTGGGTATATCCGTTGAAAACCCTCAGGAGACAACACCTCCTCCTTGGCGACAAGGAGGTTTAACGGCTTGTTGCACATGTTAAGTGCAACCGTGATTCCTACGAAAGTGAGTTAGGATTTTCTTGTTTTACGTATGCTTTTTTCCTTTCTTTCATATTTCTATTTCTTTGGTTTGCTCAGGACTAGCAAAAGTTAAGTGTGGGGGTATTTGATCGACATCATATGATTCATATATTTGTGTCTTATATCCTCTATTTTTATTCGAAGCAATGCTACGTAATGCATTTTATGTTTAAATTTCAGGAATAAAACAAGTGAGAAGAAGAGACACAAAAAAGACCTAAGATCAAGAGAAAGGACTGAATTGTGACATTTATGGACTGAAATTCTTAAGTTCCAGACTGGAATCTAGATGAACTCGTGAGAGTCGATTACTCAAGTCCCGAATCCAAATCTGAGTGCACCGGGTTGAATCAATTTTTGAATTCAAATTCGAAATTTAAATTCGAAATTTAATTTCAAGAATTAATTTACAATTTTTTTTTTAATTTTCGTTTTTTTTATGTTTTTTTTTCAAAAGGGAAACAAACAATAGAATGGGGAAAGATGAGAAAGGAATCCTAATCTAGAGAATTTAGGTGAGAAGAGAAAGAAAACTCAGATGAGAAGGGAAACCTAACTCTAAAGATAGAAAGAGGGTTGGTCAGAAAATTCCGAAGAAAGCACGGTTCAAACAATCCAAGACCTAGTGTTGCTTAGATCTAGACGACTCCTAACTGGTTGAGTCGAATTGATTCGCTTGATTCACCTCCCTCACTAATCAAACCAACTTGGCCAGGTAATGTATAGCTAGTGGGAGCGCTTCCGACAGAGTCGGTGCCAATTAGACAACCACTTCGCTTGGAAGACTTGCGTCAACACAAAAACACTTCCTAGGCACCAAATTAAATTCGATCAGCTTCAAGTCATAGCAAGTCAAACCAATCTTCTCCTTAAATGAGTCTGAGTCCTTAGGGGTCAATGTCTAATTGATTTTAATTTTAAGGCTTGGGTGACACTTTAGGATTGTGATTTGTGGGCCACGGAAGGGTGATAAAATCCCCACCGTATCTTTGCCTACGGAGTTGCCCTTAAGATAGTTTAACTTAGATCTAGCAAAGATAGTCAAACAATGGTCTTTAGAGGGGGGCAATTGCAAGGTTGTATGCAAAATAAATTATATGCCTAAATGCAATCGATGAAAACCACGATACGTACCTTGACTCCAGCACTCTTCAACAGAAATTGATTTGCAAGAATTTAGCAAGAATAATGCATACAAAACACTAGATGATCCATGCACTAAGGCCTTTCTAATTTTGCCAATTTTAGGTCAGAGCTGAATTATTGCAAATTATAGAATTTGTTTTTTGCCCTACCACATGCAGTTCTATGAAAAGGAAATTTTCCGAAACTCGAAATTACGAGGAAAAAGGCAACAAAGGTTACCTACGCAATGCTCAGTCGGGTTCGCCGCCCGCTCTCAAAATTTCAGTAGCTCCACGCGTCCACCCAGAGATGGTGCTAACCCCAGAAAAATTTGAAGCCCAGATGCTTCACTTGTGCGGCGAGTCCGCCGCAGGTTACTCTTGATGTGCGGCGATTCCGCCGCCCTTGTTGCTCAGACTGCGCTCAGATTTCGCCGCGCGCTCTGTTGTCTCCTGAAACACAAATCCAAATAGTTAGATCGCGCACAAGATAAACAGAATAAAATCGAAATCAACAAAAAACAAAATCTACGTCGCCTCCCCGGCAACGGCGCCAAAAACTTGATGAGAATTAAATTTATACCGCAAGTGCACGGCGTCTATGAAGACGTGGCAAGTACGGGTCGAACACAAGGAGGGAGAGATTTGTTATTATTGTGATTTCAATTGAGGAGAAGAAGGAGAGAAGAAATAATTGGGTTTTGAGATTTTTGGATTTTAATTATCTAAAGCAAGAAACAAGAACAATTAAAACTAAAACAAGAACAAAGATGTGAATTCCGTCGGGTGGAGGTTTAGATTTAAGGTTTAGATTAGAGAATTTAGAAACTTATAATAAATCATATTAGTTATAAAGCATTACATGATAAATGATTTAACATAAACTCAAGTAATCAAAATATACTAACACGAAATTAAAATAATAACATTCATTCATCTTCTCTTCACCCTAATCCGTCACCTCCACCCTTTGGAAGGAGTTAGAAACTCATAGAGGGAGGAAGAAGGGGTCCTTGAGACATTACAAAAGAAAACTAAAAGTAAGAAATAAAAGACAGAATTTTATTAATGAAAAGAAGAATACAAAACTAAGATTAAGAATAAAAACTACCACCAAAGACTAAGGACCCTTCTAACATCGTTCTTGGGTCTATTTATAGTTGCTACAAGGGATCTAGGTATAATATTGGAAGGTACACGTGTCCAGACACGACTGGGCGAATTGGGAGACGCGGATCGATGCTTGGGCGGCGGAAACGCCGCACATTGTGTGTGGTGCGGCGGAAATGCCGCACAATCTGGCCTGATTTTGTCCGGATTTTGGTTGAATGTTTATGGTATGATTTGATCCTTCTTTGCGCGTCTGGATTGATTCTTTCCATTCTTTTGAGCTCCGGATTAATTCCTTTATATGTTTGGAGATTTACATTGATTTTTCTTTAGATTTTCTCCAAGATAATATTTTGGTGCTTTAATTGCAATTAGGTCCTTGACTTTTTGCAGTTAAGTCCCCGACTACTTTTGTGCTTAAGTCCTTGTTCTTTTTGCAATTAGGACTTGAATGCTTTTATGCTTGGATACATTTCCATTCGTAACCCGATAATCTTGAACTTGGTCTTTATGATAGAAATGAGTCTTTTGCACGCGTTAATGCTCGGGATGTGGGTAAATTGCATTCAGGTCCCTGTATTCTGTAAATAAGACTAAACACATACCTTAGTAGCATTTATTGATGTAAAAGTAATCTAAATGAAAGACATATGATGCAATGTATGCAATGCATCAAAACCAAAAGGACCAATGAGAAAATCAAGAAACTTCACACCATCATGGTGAGTATTTTTGCAATTAGATTCTGGCCGACATTCAAACAACCGATCCGGATGCACCAGACGCAATAAAATATATCATTGAGGAAGATATACAAATTAGGAGAAAATCGGACAAAACGTGACCGCCAATTGGCTGCCCATTTTTTTCCAATTTCAATGCGGCTTCTTGTGGTTGTTTATTATGTTGTGTTTATCCATTGGTAGTAGTTTCATTAGTCCCCTATTACCTTTTCCTAGCACTATAAATAGAACTCTTCCTTCTTGTTTGTATTTACTCATTGCTTAGTGGTATTCTCTCTACTTGCAGTAAAGCCTTGAAGCAAAACTCAAGTGGAGAAGAATGCTACTTGTAAGGTGAGTCATTTAATAAAATAGTTTTTCATAGTTTTGTTCTCATGTTGTCTCTTTTTGTTGCATGCTTTGCTTAGTCTTGTTTCTTTAATCCTAGTCTAAATTAGTTAGAATGTCTCTTTTTCTTTATATCAATGAGTGCTTAATGTGTAGTGAGTAGATTCATACCCTTTGGGGGGTGTAGATGATGTACATATATGTTGTGAAGTTTGGATGATTGATGATTTTTTGATTGTGTAGACTTGCATGTTTGTATGTTCATTGGGGGTATTTTAATCATCTACATGTTGGGGGATTTTGATGGGTTTTGCCATCAGATTTAGACACTTCCCATGCTTAGTTTCCTCATGTTTATTGACTGAAGTTTCTTGTTAAATATGCTACATGTTAGTTATGTGTTTGTATTTTTGTTTGCTTGCTTGATTTATTTAAGAAACTATGTTTTGATGGGTTTTGCCTCAACATTTAGACACCTCCCATGCTTAACTTTGTTCTTCACATGATTTCATGGTTTTTGATGAGTCTTGCCATATCTTTAGACGCTCATTCATCACTTATTTGACTTCATATATGCACACACTCCACCCCTTAACTGTTTCTCTTCTTGATTTCCAATCTTTCGTTGCTTTCTTTCGCATTTCTTACTTAGTAGTTTAGTGTAGTTTAGCTTAGCATAACCAAATCTCTTTCCCTTTTTTCACCACTTGATTTCTGACAAACCAGAGGCTACTCCCCTCCCCGTGGATCGACCCCGTACTTGTCACTGCTTCATCGCGGGTGCGCACTTGCGGTAATTAATAAAATGTTTAAACATGTAACAACGATGTCATGCTGCAACTTATCCAAGTAGTTCGGATCAAGTACTTTGCTGTAAATCTTGATAATTGCATGTCTGACGTGTTTCGGGAATATCGATCTAATAGAAACATGCAGAAGTTGCTACTTCAATATATGACAATCATTATACTTCAAACCAAGTAATTTCAAATCATTCATGGAAACTAGATTACTAATGTTGGAAGAATACGCTACGGCACTTTGACACCATAGAGAGTTTGACACGAAGTTATCTTCTCTTTTTTGGATGTTACGTCGTATTTCATACATCTAATTTACCTTTATACTTAGTAAATTACACAATAAAAGTGCTACTCTAGGAGTCGTTGTTTAATTTCCAGGAACTAAACTAGTTTATTGCAATACATGGAAATCAGGCAAAATAGAGGAAAATACGTGATTTTCTGCAATATTATGGAAACTAAAGGATCTGAGTGCAAATCACCAATTACATTAAATAAATGAAGGAATTAAATATCGAAAATGTAGGGGTGTAAGAATTGATTCCAATGCATAAATAAAATAATATAACATGAGAAAAATTCTCACGACCATAAGGCATCTATTGTCGACTTGGTACGTGAGGTGATTGTTAGCAATCTACGATTGAATCTACAGGTTCAGAATTACCTTTGGTGGAGAGAACCTGTGGCAGCGGAATGGATCGACGATCACCTCATGGAATCCTCTGGAGCACCGGTCGGCCTTCTGCTCTCTTGGAGAAGAAGCACGAGTCCACAACCCAAGAGTCTACGGATTGGCTTGGTGGATGTGGAGGGACGAATGGGAGAGAGAGGGAGAGGTGCGGCTAGGGTTAGGGTGGAGGCTAGGGTTTGCACACAAGAAAATTAGTCCGTCCAATGGGAGGCTCCCCTCCTTATATAGATGGCCCCACCCTAAACCCTAATGCGCAGCCAATGAGAGTGTGCCACGTGTCAGTGCTTTGGGCAAACATCATCTTAATCCTTAGATTAATCCAATAGTGATAAACATTCCCATGACCAAAATGTTGTGTGAAATATAAAGCATGGGTCGAAGATTTGCTAAGAGATGGGAAGGCATGCTCACAATCAGGAGGCCAACGTGACAAGGACTAGGCTCGGGCAAAGTACTGGTTCTTCTTCTCCGGGAGCAAAGTACTACCGCGTCTCCGTCGTGGATCACATCTTGGAGCTCTTCCTATCCTTTTTGCTTTGTTTTTAGGTAGTTTCTTCCCTGTTTTGGTAGATTAGTTAGTTCTTTATTTTTCATGTTTTGTAATTTTAGCTAGATCATCCCCTTCAGGGGTGGAGATTTGTGAATCGATCGTTTAATTGATGAATGTGTTAATTGCGATTACTTGCATGATTTCATATTCTTTAGATTAATTTCAGATTTAATTGTGTATGTATATCCCGTATAGATTAAGGTCTATTTTATTTTTAATCTATTGCTAGGATGTGTTTATACGATCATGAGATGAAATTCCGTATGGGACGATGACATTCCTCTCGTTCCGTTACCAGAACCTTAAATTATTTTATGTGTTGGAATCATGAGCTAGAATAAATTTTATGTTTAATTATGATGCATGTCTTGTTTGTTTCTTATTGTTATACTAGCTTTCTAATTTTTATGCTTGAAAATCCATGAATGTTCTACATGCATGCTCTGCTAGATGGTCGTTTAGGATAATGTCATCATTCTTATTTGTTATCATGATTTATTTAATTAGTGCTTAATTCAAAATCTAAACAATATGTTTATCCATATGAGATCGGTTTATTATAATCTCTACCCCTAAGGATTTTAATTCTGAATTTCTATACGCTTTAACTAATTAGATTAATTAGTTAATTTTTGCATTCATATAATAACTCATTTAGGAACCAACCAGCTCATCTTTTCCTCGAGTACGAGTACGAGGAGTGAATTAAATTACATTCTCCATGTGGATCAACCCGTATTTTCCACTGTTATAAACACAATCGTACACTTGCGGTAAAAATACTAAAACAACACCAGACAACGTGTAACAAGCTGGTGGTAAATTTTACGAGTCCCTTTATCCTCTGGTGATAGTTTTGCTCGTATACCAAGCTCTACTAGATCAAGTCTGCCATTATTACCATATTTAGTCTTACCAGGTATGTTCAGAAAAATTCCCAATAAACTATCACAAACATTTTTTCTATATCACTAGTGCAGAATATACTATACTCGTCGCCAAATAGATGTCGGCTAGTTAAATAGCTGACGTGTATGGGTATAGACATCGGCCAATATAACAACAGACGTCAGATGTTTGAATATCCATGAAAGTCGACGTCTACTCCGACGGTTGTTCTCCAATCTACAGATGTCTGGGTATAGACATCAGCTTGTTGGTATGACCGACGTGTATAGGCCTTATAGAAATCTAACAATTACTGTTTTTTTGATTTATTCCAGACAAAACCCCAACCGAACCCCAGCCATAAACCCGACCCTCTCTACGACCGATGTTCAACCGAGGATCCGGCACCGTAGCGACGTCCCAACCCCTCCTCCCGTCCTCCGGTCCTCCTTCGTCTAAACTCTCAACCGCTCCCTCTCCACCGCCCACGAGCACCGTTCTCTCCTTGACACTTCTTCTTACGGTAACAATTCTTCTTCTTCTTGGACTTTGTTTTTTTCAACAATGTTTGTTGGTTTTGCGGTTTCGAGGGTTTGGAAATGGCAGGGGACACTGGGGGTGGATTTGGAGTTGAAATTTGTTGTCCTATTGGATTTGGAGTTGGGTTTGAGAGATTTTAAAGACTTCTTTGATTTAATTTCCCATTGATTGTCATCTAGTTGATCTATTTTTGTGAGTGGATATTCGGACTTTGTGTTTATAATGTTTGCATATCTACTTTGAGAAATTTGTTGGAAAATGTGAGTGGATATTTGGACGTGTAAAACTGGATTTGGAGTTGGGAGTTGAAATTTGTTGTAAAATTGGATATGGAATCTGTTTCTTTTGAGAGATCAAACTTTCTCAATGATTTGTGATTCGATATTCAACTTATTTTTTCTGCGTTTGCATTATTGTCTTATTGAACTCTTCCTTGCATTGGGTCTGAGTGGAATAGATGTTATATTATATAGTAGATGATTATGAAAGCTGATATGATGTATACATTGCTGAAGTTCCATGTTTTATTCATGTTTAATTTATATAATCCTTTACACATACTCCACAAGTTTGCATCCTAATTTTAAAAAGTGTCCAAGCTATGATTTATTTATGGGTTTGCATAAAAAGTGTCAAAATTAGAATAAATCTTTAGTTTAGTGAGTTCATACATTTATTTGTGTTTATTTATGTTTTTTTAGTTAAATGTTTATTTATGTTTATTTATGCCGAAAAAGATTTATTTTCTTTAGTTAAAGGTTTAGTTTCTAATAACTCATTGACCTCCTTAAGAAACGTGGCCTTTAATAACCTAAAGCAAAAGATTAGACAATATTTGATAAGTCATTCAACATATAGGATTTCCATTAGTCGTATTTATTATTTATTTCATGATTTCTGTCGTAGATTGCTGGCGTAATGTACGTAATCTCTTTCACTCATCATTCATTAGAAAGCACACATTAGTTAGTAGGACTTGCATTGGAATAAGAGTGAGGTGAGTGTTTGTTTGGTGTGTTATTTGTTAGATTAAGGTATGAGGTTTTCTATGCAGGTGTATCAATGATTGCTTTCTTTCCAGGTTTGGGAATAGACGTCGGTTGTTTTTCTTATCCGCCGTCTATTTATTTTAGAAAAGGAATAGACGTCGGTTATTAGAGAAGACCGACATCTATACCTAAACAATAGAGGTCGAGGGGGAGAGACGACTAACATCTATTCAGTAGGCATAGACGTCGGTCGTATATAACAACTGACATCTATTTTCTACGAATAGAGGTCAGCCGTTAAGTGGCCGACGTATATGTATATACGACGTATACATAGACGTCAGGACGGGGGAGCCTTATATGCAACGTATATACCTTATTATCCGATGTATATGCCCTTTTCTACTGTAGTGTATGCATGACATCAATACAATGACAAACTTCTAAGGTTTACCAATAAGGTAAGTATAAAAAGTTCATATAATTGTTTAACACTGATTAATTTGGGTGCTTCATTATATTCCTACTTTCTGTTGAATGCCTTCTTGAATCTACAGTTAGGATGATTTATAGGAAGGAATCTCGAAAGACCAAGATACACATCCTACCGGTATGCACTAGCTGCAAGGAGCACATGTTCTCTTCACAACACATACATGCTTTTTGGATTTCTCGGAATATCCCGACATATTACCATATGCGGGAAAGTCATTTATTGTGCAGAAGCTGATCACACACATAGTAAAAGATTGTTGTCAATGGGCATCCCACACTTGCTCACCATCTTCCAACAATTTCTTTAGGTCATCAATTAAGGGTCTCAAATACAAATTGATATCGTTTCCCAATTGTTTTGGAACCGAAATCATTAACGACAACATTATGTATTGGCATTTCATGTTTAACCACGGTGGGAGATTGTAAATAACAAGCAACACATACCACGCACTATGAAGTCTACTCAAACTACCATAACGATTCATTCCATCACTACACAGGCAAAGACTTCGGTTTCAGGATTCCTCACCAAATAACGGGAAGTCAGAATTAATTTTCAACAACTGGAGAGAATCTGTAGGATGCCGAAGCAACAGATCATTCACTGTCTCTGGGTCTGCATGCTTTGTCAAGTTCTTTGAGTCCTCAGAACATGCAAACAAGCGCTTCATCTTGGAATTACCAGAAGATACCACAACACCTTTGCAGAGGGACGTTGTAGTTTTCTGTTTGCATCAGCACTTATATTTTTTCTTTTATTTGTGCCATAAGACATTACAAACATGACAATAATTTAGGTTTTCAGAGTCACCCATATAGAGTATACAATAATTAGGACATGCATGTATTTGCCTATACTGCATCCCCATAGGACACAATATCTTTTTAGCCTCATAGGTATGATCCCGAAGTTTGTTACTATCTAGAAGAATCTCTTTCAATAACTTCAGTAGGGTAGTGAAACTAACATCACTCAAACTATTTGTTCCTTCCAAAGTATACAACCTTAAAATTGCAGACAACCTACTAAACTTGGTGCAACTCGGATACAAAGGTCTTTCATTGTCAGACAGTAGACTACCAAATACATCAGGTTTATCACAAAAATTGTCGGCAACATCTCGGATCATATCCTCTAACCGATCACTATGATCACCTTCTTCTTTGGTGCTTATTTCATTTTCACCATGCCATATCCAACGAGTATATCCTGGGTCAAAATCTTTCTCAACAAATGAGCTTTTATCTATTTTACATCTCGTAAGAACTGAAAGGAATCTGTTCTAAAAGTTTTACTTTTAAATGTCTTTTATTATGAATTGAATGTGTTGAGTATTTGGTTCCTTGATTAATGTAATCCTCTTTTGGAAGTGTTAAGGAAGAGGCTTTTGGTCCTTAACCATAGAGCTGTGAAAGATAATAGTTTACATAAATCAAAAGTAAGTCAAAATTTTGGTAATAAACTTGGGACATTAATTGCCGAGTTAAGATTGTCGTGCTGGTTAAGAGAGATATTGTATCTCTACAAATATTTAACAATATGAGTATATGAAATAGAAAATGTTTCTTTCATATATTGAATTGACCTAACAAATGAAACATTATGGAATTGTGTTTATGTCATTAATGTTTCATTGTGTCTTTGAGTCCTAAGATATGAGACCTATATCTTTTCACATAATGAGTGTATGATTTGATTATTATCAAAAGCTATCAATGAGTATAGTGATAAAGGTATTAGTTGGTTATACATAACTTGTGATGGAAAAGTTGATATGTCAAAAGATTATCATTGCCCCTCTTGACTTGAGTGATGATATTGATGAGCCTCTTGATAAAGAGAAATTATAATGTGCACAATGTAACTTATGTATAGTTACATATTTATAATTAGCTTGAGAGATCAAGAAATGAATATATATTACAAAGATGACACAATTCTACTTTGTATAATATTCTCAATCTCTTGAGGCAAGGGATAGACACAAGTGATATAACATGTCACTAAATGGATCATGTTTAGTTCGAGTGAGCAAAACATCTTTGTTTTTTGGGTAAGTATAATGTGTAGTTAGATACCGCTTATAGTTTATGATATAAAGTGTTTTATATCATTACCAACATAACTTAGATCCTCTTATAGGTCACAATAAGAAATTTGATTTAATCAATTTATATGATATATTGAAATACATGTGGTAAAGTATTAAAATCAAATGAGTCGTTTTTCGACATAGTTAGAATAATAAATAAATTTATATGAGATGTAAATATATTATGGGGTGTAATGTTTGACATTATATATGATAATCTGTTGCATATTATAATGTTGTTTGTAACATTATAAAATATATAAATTTGCTAAAACCCCGAAGATCAAATTTTGTTGGATATTGATCCAAAATTTGGCAAAAGGCAAAAAACAGTGCAAAACGGTGAACAATAATTTCTGGGTTTTTAAAAAAATAGTTTTGCATGGTTTTGCTTGAATTAATAAGAGAATTCTTTGATTATGGGTTGTATTTGTTCCAATTCGGTTATACGAGGTTAAGGGATGATTACGTGTCAAAATATGGTTGGATTAGATGAGCTATTAACAAGGAATCATGTGCAAGTGGGTTGAACATGAATAGGTTTTTAGGAAGTCCTACAAATAGGATCGTCCTCTCCTCATTGTTAATTAATTGATTCGTTTTATATTAACAACAAGTGCACGGCCGCGTTGAAGAGGTGACAAATACGGGTCGTCCACTGGGAGGTGTGTCGACGTTTGGTTTGTGCGAAGGTGAGTGGTAAAGAAAGGAGAGAAAGATTGATTACACTAAACTACACTAGAATGCAAAATGAAATGAAGATAAACAATAAAACTAAAACCCATAGGGGGTAGAGAAATAATGTGAATATAAAGATGTGTGTGTGTGTGTTCAATTATGCTCCTCACAACATGTAGTGCATGAAATCATAAAACTAAATCCAACTTTGTCTCCACATGAAATAAGAAAAGACTACATCATTAAAACATACAAGACAATAATTGGAATGAAGCTAAATGAACTCATGTATAAAGACTAGACCCTACTATGCCTCCACATGAATTAAGATAAGACTATATCATTAAAACATACAAGGCATTAACCAAGGCCAAGGCAACAAGAGCACATACACTACAAGTCATGTTTCCTATATTAATTCCATCCATATCCTCACCTTATCATTCCCCATAAAATAAGTCCACTAATCTAAGCATAAACTAAGCTTCATTCAAGAGCATTAGCATATCAAAGATAAGAGTGAAATCCCATTAGATGGTTATGGAAATCATATAAGGCTCAAGAGATTAAGATAACACACACCTAATACACTACATTATTATATCACATATTTCTCCACCCCCCAAATGGGGATGGAACTACTCACTACTCATTACACTAACTACATTAACAAAATGAAACATATTACTGAAAAGAAATTCAACTAAGCAAGAAAGGAACATTAAAGAAGCTAATTGAAAGAAACATGCAAGAATTAAAAGACAAGATTAAAAGAAACAAACAATTATTTTATTAACAATGACTCACATTGAAGGTAGCATTCTTCTCCACCTTGAGTTTTGCTTCAAGGCTTACCCCTTAGTTGAGAGAATGCCACCAAGCAATGGGTAGTTTATAAGAGAAGTTGAAGAGTTTTATTTATAGCCAAAGAAAAAGTCAATCCGGGACAATCCCCTGATGTGGGACTAAACATGCGCCAGAAAACTCAGCGGATCCGGGAAAATCCGGACCGCCAATTGGCGGTTCCAGACCGCCAATTGGCGGTCTACAGGATCCGGATCGCGCTCAGATTTGTTGTGGGCTTTTCTTGGTATATTTGCTGGTCTTGGCTTTTTGGAGCTCCGACCCGAATCGAATTGCTAAAATACTCCCGATTAATGTGTGGAGTATTCTGTTTTGCTCTTAGGACCTTCGGTCTTACGTTAAGGTCCTTCTCCCTTGCATCTCAGTCCCCGGGTCTCACAATTAAGTCCTTTTTCCCTGCTTTTGGGTACTTTCATGCTTCATCTCTTCAAACCTATTTATTTCTGAAATTCAAACATAAAACTCGTCACGTAGCATTCCTTAGGTGTAAAGATAATGGATATAAGATACAAATATAAACATGAAATGATGTCAATCATTAATACATGAATGTAATATTCTCCTTTTCATATTTGTCCACCAAATCCATTTAAAAATTCCCTTGTTAGTTGAGTGTTTGAGAGATTAAATTCTCAAGAGCATTAAATGGGTAATTAGCTATATTCTTGCCTTGAAGTAGAGATTGATTGACTAGCTCCTTCAGTCTAAATCATGTTTAGAGTTTGGTGAACACTTGGAGGAATTCCGAGGTGATTCAAGTGCAACGCGACTCTAGATCTTCAAAAATATTTTAGAGAACCTTTTGGGTATGTTTTTTTTCTATACAATTTAATATTTGTGTAGGATACATATATTAAAATGTATTGACTATATTTTGTACATGCAAATTATTGAAAATATAAAAATCAATCCTAAATGCTTGTTAAATTTTTTAAAAAAATACACAAATATAGGGCATGAAATACTACAACAACATGTTGAAACAATTATAGAAACCTCTCTCATTTCTAGCATCTGCATTCTTCTGGGCAAATTATAGAAATTTGCTCGGCCTTATACTCATCACTCAATCTACTAGCAAAAATCCATTTTCGATTAATAACTTTCTACACATCAAAACTAACAATCTCAATGTAAAAATATATATAAATTTTGATTCTTAATTCTCTAAATGTTCAACTACCAATAAAAAATCCAACATCAATTGAACAACACATTAGAGTCCATAAAATACCATTCCATTGTAAATTTCAAACAAACAAAACTTTGATATATGCTCACAACAAACTAATTAAAATGAGTCCTTTTAATTAGTGATTAAATTTTGTTGCAAATGGAAGCATTGATTGCACCTTCTTGAGCAGTCGTTGGATTCAAAAGATGGTCGAGGATGGTCATGCGGGCCTGGTCGGGCATGGATGCACCAACATTTGCGTCATGAATTCCTAAATAATGACATCAGATGAACGCAAAATATGTAGATCAAAACAACGATAATAACATCGAAACTCCAAATTACACCATGAAAATATCATGGTTCATAACAAGAAAAGGCTCTGCTTTTAACACAAATAATAAAGATAACACAAAAATACGGAGTTTCACATGAAAATACCTGCAACCAATCATTACCTTCCCCCAGCAACTATCACTCTTTTTGTTACCACTAGGTCTTTCAATTGCCACCACTAACCATCATCCTTATGGTTACAGTAATTGCCAACAACACCTAACCACAATCATCATCACTTATGAACTCCAATTCATAACCCAAGAAAAAACACATTTACATTCACCAAACAATATCCACACATTTACAACTGCACCATCGTCTTGCAAACTAGGGATTAATCACATCGAACACCTGCAATTACCTACTGAAAATCCAAGACCAGCTTATATATATATTGACGACGTAGAAATACTGAGATGGCTTATCGCGAACATAAAATTACCCCCACTAAATCAACAATGGTGACAAGGAGGTAAATCTATCAAAAATACCTACACATGCATTGGAAAATGCTCTGTGGGTTCATTATAAATACCTTGTGGAATCGTATTGAGGGGAGAACTTGATGTCTACCTCGTCTAAATTGAGCATGTCAAAGCTTCTGTTGGAATCCACTTCAATGAGATCTGGGGTAAATATAAACATTAAGAATGAATGGAACGAACAACAAAATACATGATGGTCAGGGAAGGTGTATAATGAATTAATGTTGTAACAAGTTTACTCTACGAGGTATTACAAATTATCCATTGTAATTTGTACCTACTGCATTGAACATAACGGGAGTATGTACCTACGAACTTAAACAAAAGCAACCCGATGACAAAATCGTACAGCGGTGATTGGTGGGATGTTCTGGTGTGTGGCTTGATTTGTTATAGGTACGACCAGCGTTTTAGTAGGTTGAGTGATTTTTGGGTGTTTTAGTTCAAACCTTGGTGGTTTTGGGGTGAAATGATAAGATAATCATAAGGGAGTTAGACCTATTGTGGTGTGAACTTCTGTTTGTCTTGTTGATGTCGGACCTATCAAATTTTGAGTCCAAATCCACACCTATGAGATTTGGTGACGAAAACAAGGTGAATGAACATAAGGTTGGTAAAGAAACTAAGGAAACCAAAGGAATATTGAAAATGAACCATAAAGAAGATTTGCATTGAACTTACTTGTTGAAGAAGCAACCATCGAGAAAATCCCAAGACCCAGTGTAACGTACCCGAAAACAGAGGAAATTTAAACAATAATAAAGACCGTCAACGGTCAACACAGGGCACGTCACTGGAAAACAAACCAACATATATATATATAATATATAAGATACAGACCCACGTGGAAGTCAAAGTATACATAAGAGTCAAATGTGATTACAACAAAAATGAATGTACATGTAATCACTACCTCAACAAAAGAAGTATAAAAGAGGACACAGGATCTGATCCCGGGGGCACCGTCCTCAGTCACCACCTCAAACTCTAACCCTGCTCGCTACCTGAAATGCAAACAAACAAACATGCCTGAGTTCCCTGCAGGAACCCCGTATACCAAACCTCCTAAAATACGAAAAGGAAAATTAAAGACAATGCAATGCAATACACATGATCATCCGCCTCGGGCCCACAATAATGCCCTCACCGCCTCCGCGGCACTGAACCACTCCTGCCACTAGGGTCAAGTCAGTCCACCGCTGCCTCACAAGGGTCAGTCGACACCACTGCTCCCCAAAAAGTGCAGGAAGGAACCCCTGGTACACGCCGCACCCAAAGAGCGAGTCAGCCCGCCGAATACACAACTCGGGTCAGACGACAGCCACTGCTCCCCCAAGAGTCGCCTAGCGCGCACCCTGCCGGAACATCCTCGGCCTACCGCTAAACCCTCGCAAACTGCCCAAGGTTTACGGTACACATCCCTCACACCCCGCTCGGTAAGAGAGGAAAAAGTACTACAATAATACGCCTTCGTCGAAGGTGAAATCCGTATCTCTCAAAGCCGGTAATCAACCGTCGCCTCGGAGCCGGTAGTCGACCTATACTCAACGGATCGCGTGTGGATAAATCCACCAACCTGTGGCAGATCGGTCGACCGCTAAAAGCACACCGGTCGACCGGTCCCCCACACAGTACACAGTACTGTACAAACAAGTCTACCGGTCGAACCACGCCAACCGAATTACCGACTAATCGGTCGAACAAAAGTCATCTAGCGGTCGACCGTTTGGATGGTCTACGCTATACAATTTTATATAATATATATATCCGACCAGTCAAACCAAGGGGTCGTTCAACCGATAACAGGACTTTCCGCATTTTGCCTAAGTGATATTCGGTCGACCGGAACTGCTATACAGTTCGACCGAATCAACACAGGCACTCTACTGCTTAAATAAAATGCTCAGTCGGTCGACCGAAAGTTAAAGAGCGGTCGACCGTTTTGATGGTCAAAGCTCCCAACCGACTAAGCATCGAATGGATCGGTCGAACAAGGTTAAGGACGTTCGACCGTTTGATAAGTCAAAATCCCCAACCGACCCATTCTCATTGTTATTCGGTCGACCGGCTAAGTGGTCCCGTTCGACCGATAACAGCATAACCCCTTTTTCCCGCACAAATCTGGCATAACGGTCGACCGTCCTAAGACATCGTTCGACCGTTCGCGGGTAAACATCAATATAATAATAGGATCGGTCGACTGCCCACAGGCACCGATCGACCGATCGTCGTCTTCAACCTCTGAATTGGTTGAAATCCGACGGGGAATTCGACACCAACGTCGATCCCCAACACTCACAAGGCATATGTGAGTTATAATGAAGATTTGGCATACCTTGAAGGAGTTTGTAGACGCCTCCCAAGCTTGCACCACTTCACTCCACTTCTTCTTCTCTTTCTTCACTTCTTCTCTCCTTCTTCTTCTTCTCCTTCAAAGAAAACGCCTCTCACACTCTCTGAATTGGTTTAGGCGACGAAAAACATCAACCCTATCTCCTCTTCGACTTCTCCTTAAATAGGCAAACCCACCTCAGTAACCTCCAATCACCACTCACCTACAACCTTTCCAATCATAACCCACCATCTCTCTCTCCTCTCACACTCCCACACCTCCTGCTTCACTGTTCAATGATTAGATTAGGTTAATTAGGTTTAGGTTTAGTTAATTAAGGTGTTTTAGATTAGGTTATTACAATCTACCCTCCTTAAAAGAATTTCGTCCGCGAAATTCGAAACAACTGACTTACCGGAACAACTCTGGATACTGCTTCCTGACATCCTCCTCGATCTCCCAGGTAGCCTCTCTGACACTGTGATGTTGCCACCTGACCTTCACCATCGGAATCGCTCTCCTCCTGAGCTGATGTACCATCTGATCCACAATCTCAACTGGTCTCTCATCTAGTGACAAATCCTACCGGATCTCTGGTACTGCTATCTCTATCACATGAGCTGGATCGGCCACGTACTTCCTCAGCATAGAAACATGGAAGACGTTATGAAGTCCTGCGAACTGTGGTGGTAGTGCAATCCTATATGCCACCTCACCGACCCGATCCAATATCTCAAAAGGTCCAACATACCTCGGACTCAGCTTCCCCTTCTTCCCGAATCTCATCACCCCTCTGGAAGGCGAGATCTTCAGGAAGACATGATCTCCTACATCAAAAGTCAGCTCACGCCTCCGCGTATCAGCATAACTCTTCTGTCTGCTCTGCACCGTAGCTAGTCATCTCCGAATCACGTCCACCTTCTCTGAATACAACTGGATAATGTCAGGTCCAACTAGATGTCTCTCGCCCACATCACTCCAGCATACCGGCGATCTACACGGCCTCCCGTATAATGCCTCATAGGGTGCCATTCCAATACTAGAGTGGTAGTTGTTGTTGTAGGCGAACTCGATCAACGGCAAATGCTCATCCCAATGCCCGGCCCAGTCAAGTGTACACGCCCTCAGCATGTCCTCCAATGTCTGTATCGTCCGCTCTGACTGGCCATCTGTCTGTGGGTGGAAAGCTGTGCTAAACTTCAGACGTGTCCCCAGTGCTCTGTGTAGACTCTCCCAAAATCTCGAAGTGAATCTGGGATCTCTGTCCGAAATGATACTGACTGGTACGCCATGAAGTCTGACAATCTCATCAATATATAACTTAGCTAGACCCTCCAGAGCAAGAGTGGTCTTAATAGCTAAGAAATGCGCCGACTTGGTCAGTCGATCGACTATAACCCAAATCGCATCGTGAAATCTCCGTGTCTTCGGCAGCCCCGTAACAAAATCCATCGTCACGTGCTCCCACTTCCACTCGGGCAACTCAATCCTCTGCATCTGCCCTGCTGGTCTCTGGTGCTCGATCTTCACCTGCTGACAGACCAAACACCTCGACACGAAGTCTGCAACGTCCTTCTTCATACCTCGCCACCAGAAGTTCCGCTGCAGATCTTTGTACATCTTGGTGCTCCCTGGATGAATGGAATATCTCGATCTGTGTGCCTCCTCCATGATATCATGTCTCAGGTCCTCTGTCTTTGGCACCCAGATACGGTCTCTGAATCTCAGACCTCCATCCACTCCAACTCTGAAGTCTGATCCATCTCTGGCAGCTAACTGTAACAAACTGCTCAACTCCTCATCTGTAATCTGAGCATGAATCACTGCTGATACTGTCTGAGGCTCTACTCTCAATCCGGCAATCACTGCGCCCTCAGAGCTATCAGCAAATGGCCTCCACTCTGCCAAGGACTCTAGCAGTCGCCACTCCTGAATGCATAGGCCTGCTACTGATACCTCCACCTTCCGGCTCAAAGCGTCTGCAACTGTGTTCGCCTTCCCCGGATGGTAAGAGATAGTGAAATCGTAGTCCTTAATGAACTCAAGCCATCTGCGCTGCCTCATGTTCAGCTCCTTCTGCGAGAACAGGTACTTCAGACTCTGATGATCTGTAAACACCTCGAACTGCTCGCCATAAAGGTAGTGTCTCCAGGTCTTCAGTGCGTGAACTACTGCTGCTAACTCCAAATCATGTGTCGGGTAATTCCTCTCATGGACCTTCAGCTGTCTGGATGCGTACGCGATCACCCTCCCGTGCTGCATAAGTACACATCCTAAGCCAACACCTGAAGCATCGCTATAAATCACGAATCCACCTGTGCCACTCGGCAATGACAAAACTGGTGCTGTGGTCAACAATCTCTTCAGCTCCTGAAAGCTGTCCTCGCACTTCTGCGACCAAACAAAAGTGACTCCCTTCTGCGTCAGAGCTGTCAGTGGTGCTGCTAATCTCGAGAAGTCTTTGATGAAGCGACGGTAATAACCCGCCAGTCCAACAAAGCTTCTAATCTCCGTCACACTCGTAGGGGTCCTCCACTGTGTCACTGCCTCCACCTTCGCCGGATCCACTGATATCCCCTCTGCCGATACAATGTGTCCGAGGAATGCCACTCTGTCCAACCAAAACTCGCACTTTGAGAACTTAGCATATAACTGCTGAGCCCTCAATATGCTGAGTACAATCCTCAGATGCTCTCTGTGCTGCTCCACATCTGGTGAATAGATCAAGTTGTCATCCACGAAGACAATCACAAATATATCAATATACTGCCTGAATGTCCGGTGCATCAGATCCATGAATGCTGCCGGAGCATTCGTCAATCCAAATGGCATCACCAAGAACTCATAGTGTCCATATCTCGTCCTAAAAGCTGTCTTCTGGATGTCCTCATCTCGGATCCTCAACTGGTGATATCCTGAACGCAGGTCAATCTTCGAGAAAACCTTCGCTGACTGCAGCTGGTCAAAGAGGTCCTCGATCCTAGGTAAGGGATACCTATTCTTCACCGTCACCTGGTTCAGCATCCTGTAGTCTATGCACATCCTCAAGGATCCGTCCTTCTTCTTCACAAACAAAACTGGTGCACCCCAAGGCGAGACACTCGGCCTGATAAAACCAGAGTCCATCAACTCCTACAACTGCTTCTTCAACTCTGTCAACTCAGCAGGTGCCATCCGGTATGGAGCCTTTGACTGTGGTGTAGTGCCAGCTACCAACTCAATGCCGAACTCCAACTCCCGGTGTGGTGGTAAACCTGGAATCTCTGCTGGAAAAACATCTGCGAACTCCTGCACCACCCCAATGTCCTCTAGCCTCTGAGACTCTGTCTCCGCAACCACAAGTGTCGCCAGAAATGCTGCACATCCCTGCTGTAACAGTCTCTGAGCTCTCATAGCAGATACAATAATGCGACCCCCTCTGCTTCTGATCCCTCTAATCAGAATATCAGGCAAACCCTTCCTCGGGATCAAAATCTTCTTCTCACGGCACAAGACTCGAACATCATATTGGGACAGCCAATCCATCCCAAGTAGGACATCAAAGTCCTCTATCGGTAGCAAGACCAGGTCTGCCGGAAACTCCTGATCTCCCGAAACAACCGTGGCGCCGGGGACAAATCTCCCCACAGTGCCCACCAGACCCAGGGGTGTGCTGACCTCCAAAGTGGCAGTCAACATCGCAAGGGTACAACCCAACACTCCCGCAAATCGCTCTGAGATGAACGAGTGTGTCGCGCCACAATCAAAGAGCACCCTAGCTACTGAACCAGCGACAAGAAGTGTACCTTCCACGACAGCGCCTCCATCCCGAGCCTCCTCTGCCTGGATGGTGAAAACTCTGCCAGTGCGCTGCCCCTGCTGGGGTCTGAAAGGTGGTCTACCTCCGCCTCCTCCTCTGCCTGGTGCGGGTAAACCCGGTGGTCTGCTCGGCCCAGCTCCTCGGCTCGGACAGCTCCTGATAAAGTGGCCCAACTGGCCACACCCATGACATGCTCCGGGGGTGAAGAACGGCCCAGAGTGAAACCTCCCACAACTACCACAAGGCTCAGGTCGTGGTACTGCAACTCCTGCTCCCTCGAACTGGGGCCTCTTACCCGGATTTCCTCCAGTCTGACCTCCCGGCCGCCCAGAGAACCTACCCGATGGCCTCCTCTCATCCTGGTAGTTCTCTCTGTAGTCACGATCGAGAACAGAGGCACTCTTCACTGCATCGGCTAATGTGTGTGGCATATGTGTCAGTACCTTCGTCCTCAACTGCTTCCGGAGCCCTCGGACGAACTTCCCTGCTCTCTGCTCCTGTGTGATGTACATCTCGGGACAGTAACGCTCTAGGGCGTTGAACTTCCCGATGTAGCCTGCCAAGGTCATGTCTCCCTGCTGAAGACTCAGAAACTCCTCCCTCTTTGCATCCTGGACATGCTGCGGAAAATACTGATCGTTAAACTCGCCAACGAACTCCTCCCAGGCTATATCATCTCTGTCCGCAAACACTACTGCAGATGTGGACCTCCACCAGTTGGACGCAGCACCGCCCAAAACGTAAGTAGCCAGGCCCACTCTCGCCTCTGGAGGACAACCAATAGCACTGAAGATCTTCTGCATCGTGAAGATCCACTCCTCCGCAGCTTCTGCGTCGTACTGTCCCAGAAAGGTAGGCGGATGCTGGCGCATAAACCGATCATGCATAGCACCAGTCCCCGTCTGCTCAGTCTGTGCCGTCTGCTGCTGTAGCATCTCTGTCAGACGTCCGACCGTATCGAACAACGTCCGACGCTCATCCTCCCAAGCCTCATCCCTCGCAGTCTCACTCTCACAGCGAGTATGGCCAACCGCCTTCCCCCGTCTAGGAGGCATCTGCCAAAGGAAACAAGACAATATCAATATAATCTGTGCATGCATGATCCTCTAGACCTAACTCCTAACTCAAAGGTGGTTTCTTTGGACAAGTACGCCCAGATCAACGCTCTGATACCAAATTGTAACGTACCCGAAAACAGCGGAAATTTAAACAATAATAAAGACCGTCAACGGTCAACACAAGGCACGTCACTGGAAAACAAACCAACATATATATATATATAATATATAAGATACAGACCCACGTGGAAGTCAAAGTATACATAAGAGTCAACTGTGATTACAACAAAAATGAATGTACATGTAATCACTACCTCAACAAAAGAAGTATAAAAGAGGACACAGGATCTGATCCCGGGGGCACCGTCCTCAGTCACCACCTCAAACTCTAACCATGCTCGCTACCTGAAATGCAAACAAACAAACATGCCTGAGTTCCCTACAGGAACCCCGTATACCAAACCTCCTAAAATACGAAAAGGAAAATTAAAGACAATGCAATGCAATACACATGATCATCCACCTCGGGCCCACAATAATGCCCTCACCGCCTCCGCGGCACTGAACCACTCCTGCCACTAGGGTCAAGTCAGTCCACCGCTGCCTCACAAGGGTCAGTCGACACCACTGCTCCCCAAAAAGTGCAGGAAGGAACCCCTGGTACACGCCGCACCCAAAGAGCGAGTCAACCCGCCGAATACACAACTCGGGTCAGACGACAGCCACTGCTCCCCCAAGAGTCGCCTAGCGCCCACCCTGCCGGAACATCCTCGGCCTACCGCTAAACCCTCGCAAACTGCCCAAGGTTTACGGTACACATCCCTCACACCCCGCTCGGTAAGAGAGGAAAAAGTACTACAATAATATGCCTTCGTCGAAGGTGAAATCCGTAGCTCTCAAAGCTGGTAATCAACCGTCGCCTCGGAGCCGGTAGTCGACCTATACTCAACGGATCACGTGTGGATAAATCCACCAACCTGCGGCAGATCGGTCGACCGCTAAAAGCACACCGGTCGACCGGTCCCCCACACAGTACACAGTACTGTACAAACAAGTCTACCGGTCGAACCACGCCAACCGAATTACCGACTAATCGGTCGAACAAAAGTCATCTAGCGGTCGACCGTTTGGATGGTCTACGCTATACAATTTTATATAATATATATATCCGACCGGTCAAACCAAGGGGTCGTTCAACCGATAACAGGACTTTCCGCATTTTGCCTAAGTGATATTCGGTCGACCGGAACTGCTATATAGTTCGACCGAATCAACACAGGCACTCTACCGCTTAAATAAAATGCTCAGTCGGTCGACCGAAAGTTAAAGAGCGGTCGACCGTTTTGATGGTCAAAGCTCCCAACCGACTAAGCATCGAATGGATCGGTCGAACAAGGTTAAGGACGTTCGACCGTTTGATAAGTCAAAATCCCCAACCGACCCATTCTCATTGTTATTCGGTCGACCGGCTAAGTGGTCCCGTTCGACCGATAACAGCATAACCCCTTTTTCCCGCACAAATCTGGCATAACGGTCGACCGTCCTAAGACATCGTTCGACCGTTCGCGGGTAAACATCAATATAATAATAGGATCGGTCGACTGCCCACAGGCACCGGTCGACCGATCGTCGTCTTCAACCTCTGAATTGGTTGAAATCCGACGGGGAATTCGACACCAACGTCGATCCCCAACACTCACAAGGCATATGTGAGTTATAATGAAGATTTGGCATACCTTGAAGGAGTTTGTAGACGCCTCCCAAGCTTGCACCACTTCACTCCACTTCTTCTTCTCTTTCTTCACTTCTTCTCTCCTTCTTCTTCTTCTCCTTCAAAGAAAACGCCTCTCACACTCTCTGAATTGGTTTAGGCGACGAAAAACATCAACCCTATCTCCTCTTCGACTTCTCCTTAAATAGGCAAACCCACCTCAGTAACCTCCAATCACCACTCACCTACAACCTTTCCAATCATAACCCACCATCTCTCTCTCCTCTCACACTCCCACACCTCCTGCTTCACTGTTCAATGATTAGATTAGGTTAATTAGGTTTAGGTTTAGTTAATTAAGGTGTTTTAGATTAGGTTATTACACCCAGAGCTTGGATGTAGGAAGAAGATGGATTGAAAAAAGTGTTTCCCCCATTTTTTTGGTGTTTCCAATTCAAAATATTGATGTGTACCTGTAATTAATTGTTGTAGCAATACAACAACGGTGTGTGTTTGTTGTTGTAGCTTGTAGATGGGTGGAGAGAGAATCGGGGGAGACATGAAAGGTGGTATCTTGGAGAGAGAAAGTGGTATTTCGTGATGCTGAGCGTGAAGTCCGTACATTCAGTCTGTATCCGATGTGGGTGGTCCATGTATGTGTGCTTGAGAAATGGGTTGAAAACCAAGCAATCGACTTATCCTATTTATTTTGGGTAACAATAAAACTATGTGATATAAGCCTACAAGGTATGTTTGTAGTTCTTCTATGTATATAGCCTACAATTTTTTAAATAGGCTATGTATCGTATGATTGGGTCTGAAAATGCTAGTATTTTCTTGTAAAATATGTATTTGCACATTACTGATAGTATATATTATAGAGGGTATATATGAAGGACTCCGAGACTCCAACGTAGGTTCCCACCCATTTTCCTATGCACAATGACATGGCAGACACGTATTGTCAAATGTAAGCTTAGTTGGCAGTCCACACTTGTGTTGCATTTTGTTTTGTATGGTTGTAAAAGCAAAACAAGTATAAGGGAACTTGTGAGAGTTGATTTTGAGAATCTGGGTTTCAGATAACCTTGTAACCAGTTATAAAGGTGTGGTTGGACTAGTTAAGGATATGATACCTATTATTATACGGTTAAAACCACGAACCGACATCTATTAACCCATGTCTTTCTATTTCTTCTCTTTGTTCTCCCTTATTTCGTTTTCTTCTTCCTTAACTATTTTTCATCTTCATCTCCCTAAATTGTGTTGTTGATCCTACAAAACTGGCTTGGTCTCATCATCCGGAAACCACTAAGTATGTTTCTCTACTCGTCCTCCTCCAATGTAGGCTTAGGGTTAGTTTTTCACCCCCCCCCCCCCAAGTCGTCTATTTCTGCAAGTTTACTTGTTTTACATTTCTGTTTCTTTTTTATAAGACAAACTCTATGCTTTTTCTTGTTCATATTTTTTTTGGGAAAATCTTTAACCATTAGGATTAGTTTTTCAGGATATAATGTAGTATTATTTGTAGTCCGTATTTGGGGATTTTGAGTTGAAAGTTGGGATTGTTGTGGTTGATGTATTTTTGGGTTAGATGTTACTTTTGGCTTGATGTGGTAGAGTTTATGATATTACCGATTGTGATATTGTCAAAGTTTCTTATTGACAAATGCAAAACTTTGGGGTTTGGTCATTATTAACCTGGGGTATGTTCATTAAGAAGTTTTTTAGGTTGTGTTTCGGTTGTGTAATATGTTTTTGGGATATTCTAACAGGGTAGTCTTGGGTAATGAAATAGAAATGTTGGGTTTTGTTGGGTTTGAAAAAAAGGTTAGTAAATTGGAGTTCATTAGTTAATTAGTTGGGTTATTTTTCATTAATAACTTGGGTGCATTAGTTGTTATGTGGGGTACACTTGTAACAGCTTGGGATCACATTTTTGGGATATCCAACTTTCTGGTGTACTTCCAAAACATGAATGGGTTTTTTTTTTAAATGTATTATTGCTTACAATAATGACATTGAACAATTTTAGTCGTTTGGTGCTATATGTTGTTAATAGCAGTGTATACATGACTTTAAGTTGCATCGTTGGCTTTGTGGTATATTCATGGCCTTGCTGGGGTAATATGCATGGTTTGTACAGTAGGTTAGTTGTAGTACTTTTGTTGTATTAATTTGTCGTAGATGTTAGTGTTAACTATTGGTTTTTCATAATATGTTGTTATAGTTTTTTCCTCTGAAAAGTTGTATTAAATTTTCCTGTTAGCTTATTTTTGAATTGTATTATTATTCCTTGGAATTGAGGTTAATCTTTAAGTTAAATTTCTGTATAATATTTCACAGGAAGGAATGGAGGAGTACACACACAACCATATTTTTATTCATTGGCTGAAAGGTGCGAAAGAAATGAGAGCTCTGTACAAAGAGCTTTTCTGTACAACCCATTTCGGCACATATTGGAGATGGAGAACATTATAGTGAATGATGAGCTGCTGCGAGACCTAATAGCTTGTTATTCAAACAGACGAAAATCCTTCATTATGGGGGGAATATGAGTTGATGTTTGAAGATGTGTATGTGGCGTGCATATAGGGACTACCTCTAGCTGGTGAAAACTTCCACATTGTAAGAGCAAACACAGAAGTGAGTCGCTTCCATGCTCATTTCTTCCAAAAGAAACTACTGACGCATACAGATATTCGTGCCTTGGAGAGAAGAGTACTACCTTCAGATGATACGGTGGATGTTGTGGATTGCGTCTGGCTTTACATAGTCCACCTATTTTGTGTGTTCTTATTTGTTGGGACGTCAACGCCTATAAAGAAGTGGATGACCTACATAGTGGAAGACCGAAATGATTTACATTCAATTGGTTGGGGGTCTTGTGTTTACCACCACATAATCAAAGGACTAAACAACACATATTTCAAATATAACGAAGTGGCTAGTGGTGAAGAAATCCAGCTTGAACGAGTAGAAGGATGCACAGTTGTGCTTATGGTAAAAAAATTAAGTGTTGTTTTTTCCTTCATCGTATGTGTTTGTTTAATTTATAAATATGTGAGATTTCAATCTTTGATATTGTAGGTATGGCTTTTTGAACACCTGAACATTTGTGAGGTGGTAGGTGGTACACCTCGGACAAATCGTTGTGGGTCTACATTAGTGAAGTGTGATTTGGATAAAAGCTTGAAGGGTAAGGGCTTGAAATTCACCAACTTGCATGCAAAATTCTTTATGTTGGAAAGGATTGTTCCAACGGCTGATAAAATTGAGCAATACCACATACAAAATAATCCGGTTAGTGTGGAGGTTGTACCGCAGTTGATGTTGAGGGTGAATGAGTTGGAGGATATTGTTTTTTAGTCTAATAAGAGGTTAAGCATGGTACGTAATAAGCTCCGTGAGACGCAACAATTATTGCATAGTAAAGAAGAGGAATGTGGTCATTTGAAGGAACTTCTTAATGAACCCGTTCGACCGCCATCACCATCCCCAACCTTTGTAACACCAAGTCAAGCCGTATTCCCAGAACAACACCCTTCGCTGGATCAAACCAGTGTGCCATCTAACCAGCAAGAAGCCATAGAATACGTGCATGAGCTACAAGGAAGTCCTCCAAAGATGATCCCAATTTCTGACACTCTAAGTGTCCTTAAAAAGCATGCACGGAAGCGTAGACATTCATCTTCAAGGAAGTGAAGAAAGACATTAGAGTCCACTGAAAACATCAATGAAGTTTAGGAAGACCATATACCAGTTGTGGATGACCTGTCTTTTTCTGAGCCGAACAATGAACTTAGGGTGGAAACGGATCAGACAGTCGAGGATAAAGAAGACTTTGGTTGTGGTCTCAATAACGAAGATTGGGTTCATGATCATTCTATGGAAATACCAGAACCAAATGTTATCGATGAGGTTGCTGAACAACTTATTGCTGAGGAAACAAGAAGCACAGAGGAGAGCGAAACCGAAAAAGTTGTTGACAACCGAGACAAGACAACAGAGATTTCCGAAATCCATTCCGAGGTTGGTGGGCCTGATTATGCAAGCCTATTATTTGTGGAACATGCAATGGGCAATTATTAGCATGTGGATCATGTTATTGGTGGAACATGCAATGGGCAACATACCTGGAGTCAACGGTAATGAACCTTGAATTTTTGTTCTCCTTGAAAGTAGAAAACCATGTTGACTTTTTTTAATTCTTTAGGGTTTCATAGGAGAAGGAAGCATTGAATTGGAGAACAGTCAGGTTTATGTTTTAAATGATTTTGCGTATTAGTGTGTATTTTTATTAAGATTGTTTTGTTTGAAGGTCTTATAATGAAGCAAATGATCCACAAAAAATCTGTGATAATGAAGCCCATAATAAATATATAAAAAAATTCCGAGTTTTTAGTAAAAATACACAAAGTTATTAACGAAGAAAACTTCATGTGTATTTTGAAAAAAAACATAGCTGTTTTTTGGTAATAGGTTAATTCAATTTCATGTTTGTTGTTTTATGTATGCTATCTAAATCCTTCAAACGTCGATCCTGTGATTTACATAGCTAGTTCTGCAGCGCAAACTACTACAGAGAAGCATGACAAAGAACAGGTAAAAAACAAGACCTCATAGTAGATGTATATTTTTATAGTAGTGATTGTAGCTCCACCATCATTGTGTGGTTAACGTGGAGAGGTGTGTAGGGCGCACTTCTAGGGTAATCACATCTACAAAGTAGGGTAATCTCAGTGGTAATAAGGTGGTAATATAAGAAATTGATCTGAGGATGAATATGTAGTATAGCATTTATGTTTCTTTTTTATGTTTGTTGAAACCAAATAATTGATGATATCAATATTGACAATAAGAATGGTTGCATTTTAGATGTTAAGTTATAAACTTAACCATTGTAAATTTGCTATTGTACTGAAATAATTGGTAAATTGTTAAGTGAATTTTAATATCATTTCCAATTGGGCCCATTCAATCACCAAAAATAAGGGTAGATTTTGTTTGGAGCACACTAATGAAATTAATAGTTGGGATGATTTTGACAATAAGTTGGGGTAATTTTTAGGTAGGCATCAGGGTTTGTTGGGTTGACTTAACCAAAGATTGTGATATCATCATAGTGCCCTATTGGCTAAGTAAATAGGAATTTGGGGTTTCTTTATCTATTACTTTGAGTAGTTTCATGTATAACATCTGAATATTATTGTTGGGTTTTTGGCCTTAATATGTGTTTTGATGATTTAATCAACCTAATCTTAATCACAATCAAATATAGTGTAACACACATAATCCATGGTAGATATATTGTATTGTGCTAACATCTACAGGTGATGAAGACTCAAGGAGGAATGGAATTGAAGTCAAGAGATGTAATCAAGCTTTTGAAGACATGTATTTACTTTATTTTGAGACTTAGGAACTTGTGTAAACTTGAGAAGAGTTCAAACTTACTCACATACACATTAGGTTCCTTGTAGAAATCACACACAAAAATTCACATCATTTGAACTTCAAGATCACCCAAACCTTAGTCGCAAAATCACATCAAGCTAAACCTAATATGCTTGGGCCAAATGGTCGACCAACCCCAATCTTTTGTTCGACCTTTTGAAATAGATACTCTAAGTGCATTTTCTTAATTCAATCGGTCAACCGTTCCCGTATTTTTCGGATGACCATTAACCTTGTCGTATTATACAACAGTCGTATTCGCATAAATTCAACCAACCGCTAACATACAATTGGCCATCAGTCAAACATTGACCTTAGAATGGTCGACCGGATGAACACAGTTCATGTGCCCAAAATTTCTTATTTTCGGTCGAAACATGTATCCCACCTTTTATTCAACCGGTTACTATTTACCCTGGCAAAAACACCTATAGCAGTCGACCGACCCTATCCTGGTTCGACCGATGACTTAAGTCATAACCTAATTGGTTCGACTGTTCACTATTTTGTTTGAACGTTTCTTTATCCTTAAAGAAATGGTCGACCGTTTAGCCCGATTCAGTCGACCGTTTAGGGACAGAATTGTAGAACTTCTTTTCTGATTTGTGTATCTCACACAACTTACACAATTCTTCCCCAATGACTATAAATCTCTAGGAGCTTATAAATAGAGGTTCCCTAACCTTATTTAGAAAACTCTCCGACTTCCAATTGTCTTATAAACTAGAGAGCAATTCCTGTGTGGTGTGCTTGTTTTTCCCTACTTGCTTTTAAATTGTTTTCGTTGCAAATCTTGTTTAATTAAGTAGGGATTAAGTTTAAATTGATTAGATGATTAGGGGTCATCACGTTCCAACAATTATATGTGGTAATTTGGAATAAACGTGGGGATGTATTTAACATTTGTGGGGGTACACTTGATAACAGTTTAGGTTATTCTAACATTCTTTTTACAGGTTTAAATAACCAACATTTCAATTAAATAAGCAGTATTGATTAATATAAGTTGATGTATTCAACTTATCTGTAAGAGTAAGATGGATCTGATCCGAGAGAATGCCAGAATTGTGATTGAATGGGTTGAACTGACCAGAGGGTGTACTAGTTATGCCATTAGTTTATTTTGAAAATTGATGGTGGGTGGTTTGTGTATACCCTTTATATATTCTTACACATGCTTAATTGTTTGGGTTTTATTTAGGATACCCATTCCTTTAACAAACATATGTTGGATGCTAGGGATTTTTATGAGCTTAGCGGGCCATTTGAGTCCCAATGTAGATTTTCACCAACAAAGTAAAGTATTCGAAAAAACATTAGTGGGGAGAGTCATGAACATGATGAAGAAGCTATGGGTAGCCTTACTAACGAAGAGAAAAGGGTTATTCGTTGGGTTACCTGAAAAAATGTATCTACCTCAGATATAATTTTTAAAGGTAAAGGCGTCATTGTCCGTAGATCCAATTCAATCAACATAATGAGCAAAGCTGGCCCGACAAGTGTAGAGGTATATGTTGTTTCTAGAGATGATTCATTGAAATTCAATAACACACAACTAATCTAATTAGTTGTATGATATATGCTTGTAGAAGTTTTATGCCTACACAGAAGTGCTCTTTATGCGGTATTCAAAGGCTTCTTACTCCGGTTGGGTTGATGTTATGCCAACTAGTTTATCGGTGTTGGTTGAGAAACGACAGTTTAAAGAGTCCATGAACAAAATTAAATTGCATATGGATCGATTCTCTGAGAAAGTGAACATCATACATCCCATTCATGGCAATGATCATTGATATTTGTTGGTAATCTACTCGAAAGAAAAAACAATAAAACACTAAAATTGCTAGGCTAGGAAGCTTGCATTGGACGAGCCAGAAGGAGAGGCAGATGGATTCCACGAGGAGGCTGCCTCCTTGGCCTCTATTTTCTGGAGATCATATTTTGAATGTTTGTGGCACCTTGAATTCGTACGTTGTTTGTGATTCCACAACAGCAGGAAGGGTGTAATGATAGTGCGTTGTTTGTTATTCATTGCATTCACAGGTTACTAACTGGACTACCACCGAATAGTGCTGAAGACGTTGAACATGTGCACCAAATCCATGGGTAGATCGCAATGGATATTATGAGGATTGAATGCACACTTTCTTAGAACTTGGTCAAGTAATATAATGTTTTATGTTTGCTAAGTTATATGAACTTACCAGTTGTGAACTTATTTGTAACAACTATGTTGTTGTACTGGACATGTTTGTTTCGTGTTATGAACTAAGTTAATTAATTTTGTTTTTAATGATTGGTTTTCTATTCATGGTATGGTAGCTTTGAATATAATGGATTAAATCATGGTTGGTTAGGTGAAATGAATTCAGTAGTAGGGTAACTTGGTGTTTATAGAGAAATCTATCCAACATATTGTGGGGGTATCTAGAATTGGATGAGTGGATAAGTTGAATTCAGTAGATGGGTAACACATATTAAATAGAAAAATTTCACACGTATTCTGCTGCATTCAACTTGAGGGATAATGATAGAATGGATTAAATGAGGAATCGTGGGGTAACCCTAAATGGCAGATGGGGTAAGTTGAAAGAATTACTTAGGTAAATTGGATTACATAGAAGGAATATGATAATTGATTGATGATTAGTAGCATATCATGAATCATATTCATGCTATATATCCTTAATTTTACCCCAATATTGTGCTACTTGAGTGTTTGTTGTTATATTTCAGGTATTAGGTAATAAAGAAGAGAAGGGAAGAGAAAAAGAACTGAAACGTAAGAAGGAAGGACTAAAATGAAGCAAAATGGATCTCTCTGTCATGAGAAACTCCACACCATCATGAGGAGTATTGTGGCAATTAAACTCGGGTGCAGACTCAAATGGTTGACCAGGACAAACCCCACGTGCATAAGTGAAGAGATTAAGTAGAGGAATGAAAATGAGTCGCATCTGACCAACTTGGACCGCCAATTGGCAGTACTTTTTATTCAGAATGCGACCCAATTTCACACGGATATGGTTATGGGTTTATGTCTATTCTGGGAATGTTTCATTAGTCCCACATCGGGAGATTGTCCCCAGTTTCCATTTTCATGTCTTTAAATAGAACTGTTCTTCCTCCTTTGTAGACCACCCATTGCTTGGTGGTCATTCTCCCTACTTGGAGTAAGCCTTGGAGCAAAACGCAAGGGGAGAAGAATGCTACTTCTAATGTGACTCATGTAAATTGAAGGGAATGTGTTATAAAAGTTTTACTTTTAAATGTCAATTGTTATGAATTGAATGAGAAATCATTTTGCTCCATGTTTATGTTATTCGTCTTTTAGAAGTGTTAAGGAAGAGACTCTTGGTCCTTAACCGTAGAGCTCTAAAAGATATTGGTTTACATAAAACAAAAGATATTCGCAATCATGGTAATTAACATGGGACATTAATTACCGAGTAAAGATTGTCGTGTTTGTCATAGATCATTGTAGCTCTACAAGTGAGTGACAACACGGGTACACAAAAGAGGAAAATAGTACTTTTGTATATTGAATTGACCTAAGAAGTAAAATATTATAGAAATGTGTTTCTGTGTCATTAATATTTTACTGTGTCCTTGGTCCTTTGATATGAGACTTATATCCGATCGCTTAAGGAGTGCTTAATCAGACTAGTGTCTTAAGCTATCAATGAGTGTAGTGCAAAGGCATTAGTTGGTTAAGTATGACTTTTGTTGGACAAGAAAGTTAGTCAAAAAGATTATCTTTGCCTCTCTTAATTGTGTGATGATATTAGTGGGCCCCTTGATAAAGCAGAGTTATAATGTGCACAATGTGATTTGAGTTAAGTCACATATTTATAACTAGCTTAAAGAGATCAAGAAATGAATACTGATACAAAGATGACACAATACTACTTTGTGTGTATTCTTAATATCATGAGGCAAGCGACGGACACAAGTGGTGCACTCCATCACTAAATGGATCGGGTTTTGATTCGAGTGGAATTAAGACATCTAACTAATTGGGAGTTATAATGTGTAGCTAGATACCGCTTATAGCTTGTGATATTAAGCTCTTAATATCACTGCCAACTTAGTTTAGATCCTCCCATAGGTCACATCACAAAACTGGGAAACAAGAAATGGGGATTTTGAGTTCATAAGATGTGTCGGGTTTCATGTAGAAAATATGACACATGGGGTGAACAAGCAAAATCAAAATTATGTTGTGATTAATAACATAATTAGAATCTAAATTAAATTCATATGTGATGTAAATATTATGGGGTGTAATGATTTATCATTACATAGGATAATATGTTACATAAGTTGGGAATTTACTACTAATCCCGAAATGTCAAATTTTGTAGGGGTTAAACCGAAATTTGACAAGTCTGCAGCACTGTGCAAAACGGTCGACCGGTTAACAGTAAACGGTTGATCGATCGGTGCACGGTCGACCAGACACGTCTCGACCGATAACAGGGAATTTTCATCTTTTCGGAACGGTTGACCAAATCTATCGGTCGGTCGACCGAACATTGCGATGAAATATTTTACTGTTGCAAACGGTCGACCGAGTTGCGAACGGTCGACCGAAACTTTGTTCGAGTGGTCGACCGGACCTCCAAACGGTCGACCGGTCCAGACGGTTATCTGCAGAATTAATTTAAGAATTAATTAGATCATGCATGGAATTGGTCCACAATTGATTTAATTCGTGGCTAAGATTATTTGTTAGGAAATAATGGATGGTTAGATGGAAGTTTGCATGAAATCATGGGCAAGAGGTTGCACATGAATAGGTGATTTGGAGAGAACTTATAATACAAGTTTATCTCATTACCTCATTAATTAATTCATTATTTTCTCATGCAAAAATCTCTCTCCATAATTCTCCACGAAATTTCCTTAATTCTTAAAGATTAGTTTTAGTTTTCAGAGATCTTCTTCTCAAGGGAACTAAAGAGGGGTTAGTAATTGGATTCTAAACCCTATTGGAGATTGAGAGGCTAGCTCTTCTCTCTCCAATCTCATTTAGAGTTTGGTGACTACTCGGAGGCAATCCACCGGGCGATACGACGGGCAACGCGACTCCAGATCTTCAAGAGGTTTTAGAGAACCTCTAGGTATGATCCTCTTTGCAATTGTTTGTTTGTTCTAATGCATGTTAAATAATTAGGACAAAGAAATGCATGTCTATATGAAAATTGAAGAAAATATGAATGTTTCAATCCTATATGTCTATATAAAACTTCGAAAATATATACATGCTATAGGGCACGAAATCCAACATAAATAAAATAATTCTTCATAGTTTTGTTTTACTGTTGTCTTTTTTAATGCTTGCATGTTTAGCTTAGTTTTGTTTTCTTAATCTTAGTATAATTAGTTATAATGTCTTTCTTTCTTATTTTGTAGCTTAATGTGTAGTGAGTAGTTGCATCCCCATCTGGGAGTGGAGATGATGTTTATACATCTAATGAAGAATGGGATGAATGCTATTTTTTGCAATATGTGATGAATGTGAATGTATGCTTGTTTGTTTAAAAGAGAATACTTAACTTGATGGATTTTGCCATAACCATTAGGTACTTCGCGTGGTTGTTTAGGTTCTTGATAACCAACTTGTTTATGCTCATGTTAATCAACTAGGTTAGTGATTGGAATGATAAGTTTTACCACAACCATTACGTACTTCCTATAATGAAAACACAACCTACACTTATGCCTTATTGAATGCATCATTCACCACCTTACTACATGTGTACACACACTCCACCCCTTGGGGGTTTTCTTCCTTAATTCCAGCTTGCTTTGACAGTTATTGAGTTTAGTTTCAATTCTTCTCGTTCTTTCATTTTTCCCGTTTCTTAGTTGTTCCTTTAGTGTAATCAAACCTCTTTCCCCCTTTATTTTCCACTCGATTTCTAAAGAGCCAGAGTTGACACACCTCCCTCTAGACTTGACCCATACTTGCCGCATCTTCACTAACGTCGTGTGATTAGTAGCATATCATACATCGCATTCATTCTATATAACTTTTATTTTACCACAATATTGTGCTACTCGAGTTGTTGTTTGTAGTGTTTTAGGAGTTAGGTAATAAAGAAGAGGAAAGGAGCAAATAGGACCTGAATGTAACAAGAATGGACTAAATTGAAGACTTCAGGACCTATTTGTAATGCACAAGGACTGGATCACCAATCAGGAAGGACCCAAGTGAAAATCCGAAGGGACCTGATTGAGAAGTACAAAATAATGTGACACATGTCTTGAAGTAGATCAATATTTCTCCAATTAAAACAAAATTGGGTCGAGACAGAGGACCAAAGCTTCACCCCATGGGTCAATACAAGACACAAAGCTGAAGACAAAATTTCAACCCGATCGGATCCATTTGATCAGCCACTGGCAGATTAAAATAGTCGAAAGGGTTTCAAATTTTGGCAGTTGGTCTGGTTATTCGGATCAGAGCATTCCAGGACCATCAGATGTGACTTAGAGCCGTCTGATTATTTGCAGATTACTCATAACCATGTATTTGTCTATATATACCATTGTGATCCCTCATGTCCCTCTTCTTCTTGCTCCTCCATTAGTTTAGGTTTATTTTGCTGTTGATCAGTAATGCACAAGAAACTTTGTAATCTTTTTCATTTCAATCAAGTGTTAGTTTTGTTCTTTAAATACATGTCTTTCCTTTGATGTAATTTTTTTATGTTGTTGTTTGCTTAATCTTATTTTCCTTCATTTCCATTATGGGTTTATGTTCTTTTCATGCTTGCTTTAGTTTAGAGATGAGTACGGAGTAGTCCATCCCCATGGGGGTGGAGACGAAGGTGATATGAGTATGTGATGTATTAGGTGTGTGTGTTAATCTTAATCCTTTGAACCTTACATGAATTCCATAATCATCCAATGAGATTTCACTCTTGTCTTTGATGTGCTCTTGAGTGATGCTTAGCACATGCTTAGATTAGTGGGCCTATTCTATGGGGAATGATGAGGTTAGGATAAGGATGGAGTGGAGCAAGGAAACATAACATGTGGGAGCATGTGCTCTTGTTGGCCTCACCTTAATTAATATCTTGTATGTTTTAATGATTGTGTAAATCTTATTTCATGTGAAGAGATAGTGGGGTGTAGTCCTTTTACACGAGCTCATTTAGCTTCATTTCAATTATTGTCTTGTATGTTTTAATGATAATGTTTTATCTTATTTCATGTGGACGCAAAGTTGGATTTGGTTTTATGGATTTCATGTTTTACATGTTGTGATTACCACAAATGAACACACATACATACACATATTTTCTTATTCACATTCTTTCTCTACCCAGTAAGGGGTTCAGTTTTATTGTTTGTTTTCCACTTTATAAGCATCGTAGTGTCATTCTGACTTCATTCATCTCTTCTTTCCCCACTCGAGTATAGAAAATCTGACTCGCACACGCTCCCTGTGGACCGACCCGTGCTTTCCACCGCTTCAACGTGGTCGTGCACTTGCGGTATTTTAATTGAATTAATCAACGTGCAGTTGCAGTTATTATAACTAAATCAATCAATCGACAGGTAATGCCAATTGATAAAAGGGGTTACAATGGGGTAAATTTAGTAGTGATGGGGGGTAAATAGACTAAGTAAGACAAGTAAATTGGAGTAAATAGAATGTATTGATGGCTACTAGGGTAACAAAAGTAGATGGATGGGGTAAATTGTTCACTCCGGTTCTTGAACCTCCTTGACACAATTACAAGTGTTTACTGGTTACAAAATTTGGTCTGACTTAGATTTCACTTTAAAAACCTTAGACATTACATCACGCCCAATGATCGTTCGTGAGATTGGAAAGACTCTTGTCCAAAGAAAGCACAATAGTCCATTATTTTTTGTTAGACTACCAAGGCATCCATTGGGCAGTTCACCTAGAATTATGTTTACATCTTTAACCAACACTTTACCGTTTACATAAAATGAGGACACATATGTTGACCCTGCTTATTAGTTTAATTGATAGACGAGGTTTCAAATAATGGATTGTTCCGTGGAAGTAATTTTAAAGAATCGACGGGATACATTCAATACTGGGGTAGGTTAAATTGGATTAGAAATGACACTTTCAATTAGTGTTTGCGGGGTCGACTAATTTGATAGCGCGTGAAGCGTTCAAAATAATGGATGGATGGTCCCCTGGAGGCAATTCTAAAGAACGAATGTGGTACGTTCAATACTGGAGTAGGGGTGAATTGGATTTAACAGGACACAATAAATTATTGTTCGTGGGGGTGACCAAACTGAAAGCGCGCTAAAGGTTCAAAATTATTTATGGATGGTTCCTAGGGACACCTCTAATGCCCATAAGGGGTATGCTAAATACCATATTAGGGTAAATTGGATTATATAGGAGACATTCTATTGTGGGTCGTGGGGGGCACCAAAATTGATAGGTAGGGTAAGTTTAGGGTTTACACGAAATGAGAAACATATGTCAAATTGGTCGAATTCATGTTTGTTGGGGTAAATCAAATAGATAGTTAGGGTTAGTGATATCCGAAAATAGGGAGAAAGTAGTTGACGGGTTTCAAATAATGTATTGATTGTTTCCTGGATGTAACTCTAATTAACATACGGGGTATATATAACATTGTAGCATGGTAAATTGGATCGAATAGGACACATTAATTTATTGTTCATGGGGGTGACAAAGTTGAAAGTGTGCGAAGGGTTCAAAATAATGTATGGATGGTTCATGGTGGTAAGGGTAATGAACGTAAAGGGTACGTTAAATACAATAGTAGGGTAAATTGGATTAGATAGGACAATATATTGTGGTTCGTGGGTTCACCAAAATTAATAGATAGGGTAATTGTTCCACAATACACAAGATGAAAACACATATGTCAAATTGATCGAATATCAGGTTTGTTGGGGTAAATCAAATAGGTATATATTCCCTCGAGGTAAATCTAAAGAACAAAAGCGGAATGTGCAATACCGGGGTTGGGTAAATTGGATTAGAAGGGACACATTAAATTATTGTTCGTGTGGGTGACCAAATGGATAGCGTACGAAGGGTTCAAAGTAATGTATGGATGGTTCCCTGGAGGTAACTCTAAAGAACAAATGGGGTACGTTCAATACAGGAGTAGGGTTGAATTGGATTTAACAGCACAAATTAATTTATTGTCGTGTGGGTGACCAAATTGAAAGTGCACTAAGGCTTCAAAATTTATAGATAGGGTAATTTTTCTAGTTTACACGAGATAATAACACATATGTCAAATTGGTAGAATAACAGGTTTTTTGGGGTAAATCAAGGTACATATTCCCTGGAGGTAATTCTAAAGAAAAAACAGGGTACGTGTAATACCGGGCTAGGGTAAATTATAAGGGACACATTCAATTATTGTTCGTGGGTGTGACCAAATTGATAGCCCGCGTAGGGTTCAAAATAATGTATGGATGGTTCCCTAGAGGTAATTATAAATAACAAATGGGGTATGTTCAATACAGGAGTACGGGTGAATTGGATTTAACAAGACACATTAAACTATTGTGCGTGTGGGTGACCAAACTGAAAGTGCGCTAAGGGATCAAAATAATTTATGGATAGTCCCTGAGGGCACCTCTATTGCCCATAAGGGGTATGTTAAATACCATATTAGGGTAAATTGGATTATATAGGAGACATTCTACTGTGGTTCGTGGGGGTCACCAAAATTGAGAGGTAGGGTAAGTTTAAGGTTTACACGAAATGAGAAACATATGTCAAGTTGGCCGAATATCTTGTTTGTTGGGCTAAATCAAATAGATAGTTACGGTTACTGACATCCGAGAGCAGGGAAAAAGTAGTTGATGGGTCATAAATAATGTATAGATGGTTCCGTAGAGATAACTCCAATGAACATACATGGTACATATAACAATGTAGATGGGTAAATTGGATCAAATAGGACACATTAATTTGTTGTTCGTGGGGTTCAAAATAATGTATGGATGGATTGTGGTGGCACCTCTAATGAACATAAGGGGTACATTTAATATAATAGTAGGGTAAATTGGAATTGATACAGTATTGTGGTTGGTTGATAGGTAGGGTAAGTTTGTCAGTTTAGACAAGATGAGAAGACGTATGTCAAAATTGGTCGAATATCAGGTTTAGAGGGGTAAATCAAATAGAAAGATATGATACGTGATATCCGTAAGTAGGGACAAAAGTAGTAGATTGCAAGGTAACTCTAATGGATGTACTGGGTACGTTCAACACTGTAGGCGAGTACATTGGGTTGATTTGTTGAGGTAAATCTAATAGATCAACGAAATAAGTTGTAACCAACAACACGGTAAAAGTAGTTGATAGCACACAAATTGATAACGCACGAAGGGTTCAAAATAAGTTGTAGAAGTTCCATTACCTATCAAAAGGCTAACATCAGCAGCCAAGTACTATGAATATAAAACATTAATGATTCAAAAGCAAAAGTTAGTAAACATCAGAAAGTAACACAATCCTAGTTTATATCCCATTTAATAGGAACTAGTGTGAGATTGTATTTGTGTTTACTCTCGTCTTCATAGATGACCGACAATATCCCCTTCAATGCGTTTAGGTAAGGTGTTCTTTTCTTTTCAACAGTAGACTTTAGCCTAGCATTACTTGGGCGGCCTTTGCTCTTCACCAAATCAGGTTCCAACGCCTTCAGCGGTGTCCTTGTATTCAAGTTAGACGGTGATCCGTTTAGATGAAAAAAAATTCTAGTTGGTGTTTCTGGGCTTCGTTCTAGTATTATGCCAGGGGATGAAGAGTTGCACCTTTTCAGTTTTGGTTTTCTTGATGTTAGGGCTTCGTTGTTTGTCTCAGACTTAGATTCCAATGAGCTCTTTATGGGGCTTAGACCTTCCATCACCTCCAATGATCGGTCGTGAGATTGGAATGACTCCTCTCCAAAGAAAGTACAGAACTCCATTGTTTGTTGTTGCGTACTGATGGCATCGATCACTAAAGGGACATCTTTTTGGGGCACTTCACCTAGATTTGTGTTGACATCCTTTCTCAAACGTTGAAATACATATTTCTATGGTACTTCTTTGTTTATTTACTTTGTTTCCATACCGCAAGTATGTGGCAGCACAATAACCTAACATGTTCAAAAAGTTTACAATTACAGTTGATTTCCCCACGGAAGTCATCAATTGACACTTTGTACATAATTGGATGTCATACTTGAGTTCCTTGGCAATTCTTGTTTTCTCTGACTCCAAATTGGTAGGGTAGGCCCTTAGTAGTTTCGAATACAGTGTCGCAAGACAAGATCTTCCTTAACTATTCTTGGAATGTTTTGAAAATATTAAGTGTGTAGGCATCTCTGAATTGCACATCAACAAGCATTGTGGTTTGGAGTTGTGGTGTGTGGTACAAGCTATCGTAATCAGCCTTTTCATCTTTTTATATTTGTTCCTTAAAACTCTCTCATATATCTGAACAAAGTTATTTAATGAAGTCTAAGAATCAATATAATCCTTAAGGTATGCGTTCATGCCCTTTGATCTTTGAGTGGTAGACATTCCTGTTATAGAAGGTATAGAATGTTGGACGGTTAGAATTTTGGTATATGAAGACTGAATACACATGAAGCTACTAATACCAACTTCCCAACATACCAAGAAGGATAGGTATATAAGTAGTAATATACATATAAGTATTAATATTTTTTTCCAAAATGTAGGAGCAAAATTGATATGATGTTATCACATGCCCAGAATTGTTTTTTTAACAAATGTAGGCACCCACTTCGCTCTGATTTCGAATAGCTACATCAGCCAAGGATTGTGTACGATGTCGTATTTGTCATCCCACATTTTACATTCCTATTCAAACTCTTGTTCACCGAGGGAATCAAAGACAATATTCTTGAATTCCCATTTCATTTCGGCATACCTTGTTGATCCAAATTTAAGAGGTAGTTTTTGAAGTATATGCCACACACATAACCGGTCGTTTGCAAGAGGAAATACTTCTTTAAGTAAATTTCCAATTGATGGACATTGATTTGTAATGCTAGATTTGGGTGGAACAGCTGGAACGTATTCTCATTAGAACTTGAAAATAAGTCATAATGATTAAAATGCTCCGATTATCTAGGCAAATTGTCAGATTTCTTACCTTCCATACATTGCAGCCAAATCTGGAATAACCATGTATAGTTTTCTACGGTCTCTGAAGAAAGTAGACCACAACCAAAGAAAGTGGAGTGACCGTGATGGTTAACCCCGAAAAATGGTAAGGTAAGTTGTGTCAAAGGTCAACACATCACCAAATGCTTTGTAGACAGCTCTAGATCTCCTGTCTGCCTAGAAAACGTTTCTTACCCTCCCTTTGTCGTCAAGATCCATAGTGCAGAAAAGATTATGTTCTTGGCGTTGCATTTTGTTGAAATATGCTAGGAGCGATTGAGCATCTCCGTCAGCAAGTAGTGTTGAACGGTGTTTCTTAACATCTCTACATTATTTAAAATCATTGGGTAAGCACTGATATTATAGCAAATGATAAAGGAAATTGTTGGTTGTAATGGTTTACCTGACATCTTGTTGATTGAAAGTCAAGTTTTCATGTCCACCTTGTTCAACAAGGAAACTGTTCATTGTTTGTGCTACACCAATACAAACATTTCCGTTCCTAATTATCCTTACATTTTGTGAGTCAGTTATAGATCTTTTTTGTTTAACGAAACAAAGTTTTGGTTGTGGTAGTAGGTCATGATTGTGTTGTAGATTCACCAAGTTATTACCATATCTGGCGCAAGGCAATTAACTACTGTTAACTTTTGAGCATAGGAAGCTATGTTGGGATCCTACATGAAATCATATTTATTAGGAGAAATCATGTCCCTGAGGTAAAGCCCTCTCAGAGTGGGGGTAAATTGAATTTCATAGCCAGGTAGCTGACATTATTCTGAGAGTGTTACAGAGCAAATGAAGGAGCTGGAATTGGAATTAGGATACTGAGATTATACCTGTGGCGGTGTTCCAGCACGATGACATCCAATGAAAGCCCTAGCCATATAATTGTTGGTGTAATTTGAGCTTGTTTTTTTAATAGCAAAACCTTTTTCATTGGCATATTTGTCAAAGAAGTCCATTAAATCACTAAACTTCTAGAAATGCATTCGTGGCTTTGGAGTTTGTGCATCATTGTTTTCTGAAATGGTAGAAACAATGTTGTGTTGTATGAATTTTGATGTGCCATCCATTGTTGTCATTTTAGAGTAAATGACAATAATATGTGTTAATGGTCTAGAGAGTTATTGGTAGTGTTTAATTGGGAGGTTTACATTGTATTTTCATGGGATGCTAAAAGAAAATGAAGCATTACTTCTGTGGACATCTATATCTGATGGGTTAGGTGGTACCATTGCGTGGTACTTAAGTCCTTGTTTTGGTGATGGGTCTCTGCCTTTTGTTTTAGAGCAATCATGTTCCTAGGGTAAATCCAACTCAGAGAAGGGGTAAATTGAAATCCACAGCTTGGTAAATTGATTATATAGCAGCAATTAAATTGTATAGAAGGAACTAACGGTCACCTGGTACTTGAGACCTTGTTTGGGTGACGGGTCTCTGTTCAGTGTGTGGGAGTTCACATTACCCTGAGGTAAAGCCATCTCAGAGAATGGGTAAATTGAATTTCATAGCAGGGTAAATTAAATTATATAGAATGGATTAAATTTCATAGCAAGGGGTAACCATACTCGATAGGTGGAGTATGTTGTTCGATTTCATTAAACATTAATATAAGTTGAGATTTTAGGTGTGTAACAGAAAAGAAAAATGTGTTCAAACCACCGACGTACCTTTATGATCTCTTGGTCGCTAGCATGTATTGGGTGTTTGATTTTTTTTGTTAGTGATCATGTTTGAGCATGATGGATCCCAAGGGCAATTTAAATTAGCATTCGAGCAAGCTTTTGTAAATATGTCATAAGAAGTAATTTGTATAGGGTTTTAGCGATATCCAATATTATCAAAATGATTTGAATGGCGTGGCATACCTTTTGGCTAGCTTGAGAGGTGAGATCTATTATTTCATTTAGGGAATGCAATAATCGTCTGGTACATTGATGGGTCCTAAAAGTCACAATCGGGTAAGTGCAAATCAGACTGTGTTCAAACATAGCGTGTAATTTAGTAAAATAGTTATTGTTGCTGGTAATCATGAAATTATGCCTGATTATTAGAGGAATATTAAGGGGATGGTTAGTCATCCACAAGGTAAAAAAGATTGTGGTGAAGGCTTAGCCCAAATCCCCCTTGGGCAAAAGCTACTGTGCCAATTAGTAAAGCGGTCAGTGGATATGCTGGAGTAAATCTGAGTGTCCAAGTGAGTGAATCTCTTATTGTGACACAGTAATTATGAAAATAAACATGAGTGATAGAGGAATATTCAGGGGATGGTTAGCCCTCGACTAGGGGTGTGAGGTAAAAAGGAATATAGTTGAGGTAAGTACCAATCCAAGTGGGGGTAAAACCTAACACGACATTGAGTAACTTGGTCAGTTGAAACTATGGGGTAAAACATTGTGTGTGGGTAAATCCGTAATTGTTGCAATATAATTATGAAATTAAACTTGATTAAAAGATGAATATTAAGGGGATGGTTAGTCATCAAGTTGGGGTACGAGGTGACAAAGAATGTGGGGAAGGGTAAGTTTGAGTTGTCATAATTACAGTGTCAACTAACAACAATAAACCTTCTGAAGTAGTTGGACGGCTTCTAACCTGGTATCATGAGTATGGTTTTGAGCAAGCTGAGAAGTGAAGTCTTCTTCTGGGTTGGACAAGTCCATACTAGAGTCGGAGTCAAGTGTGAGTGGACCTGTAAAAACATGTATGAAAACCTATAATAAAAGAAGGTTGAAAAACAAAATGAATGTTGCATTTATTAAACGGAATGCAGCTTCCACGTATGAGCATTCCAGTCGGACAAATTTATTAAACACATCCCTTGAGATTTGGTCGGTTTAGATATGAGCACATTTATTGAAGGTAAAGAGGTTATAAAACATGGGAAAAACATAGAAGTTGCAAATGACGAAGCTTCTCAACCATTAGGAACTTGGAAATCAGAAGAAAAAAATTGTGCAACCCATGAATGAGAAAAAAAACATATTAGCTTACATTGATCGGAAGCCATTGCAGCCCAATAGAAGAAACGACATGAGAAATGTTGATCCGGGTGGTGGATGAAATATTCCAGGATGGGTTTAGCATTTATGGAATCCTCATTTCAAATTTTCATCTAGTGAAGAAAGTTTTTGACTGGTTTTCATTGGAGAGAACTAATTTGTTGCCCAACAGTTGTGATTGGTTTTTCGTAGAAGAAGAAAAAAAATCATTGGTTTACGAGTGTTTTGGACAAAGAGAATAGCAGAAGAATGGGTGGGATTGGTTTGTTTTGCAGTAGAAAAGCTGAATGGATTTAATTTGTTGTGACGTATTGTGTCCGGTTTGGTACTAGGTTTGAATTATTTTCTGGGTTGGGTGGTTGCTGAGTAAGCATGTGGTTGTGACGTGGACTGCCAGGTCAATAGGTGCGTGAGAATTGGGTGTGAAACAGTGTAGGAGACTACTTTTCCAGACATGATTACGTTTGATGATGTCTTATATTGTAATGTTCTAGTAATGATAAAATGAAATAATGTTATAATGTAATAGAATAAGTACATTGTAAAAAGAATATACTTTGAATTCTACTTTTGTAATTGAAAGTAACATTTTTATAGTAATTTTTTGGTACGATAAAATGCGTAGGATCTGAACAATTCAAAGGAACATTGATAGGTTTTATACAAATTTTTTTTACAATTGTTTTTAGAGTTTTAGTAAAAATATTATAAAACCGTTCAGGGTCACTTACTGGGTGTTGTCTCGCCATATTATTATATTTTTTGTTAGGTTTAATTACAGTTTGTCTCCTTGAATTATTCCCCGATTTCACTTCGTCTCTCTGAACTTTAAAAGACGACAATCACCTCCCTTATACTTTCACTTTGTAACATTTAGCCCTCCTCCCCTGCCCGAACATTTAGAAAAAGGTTATTTTAGCACTTATTCGTAGTTATTTTTAATTTTTTTTGCATTATTTGCCTAAAACACTCATAATCTTAGCTTTATGTTAAAATTCGGACGATATCAAATGTCTGATTTGGTTGGAATTTGGGTCGGATTGGTAGTCAATCAGACCTAAATTAGTACCATGTCTGACATTTAATTTGAACTCAACTTTAACATAAAATTAGGACTATAAATATATTCGGTATACAATGCAAAAAATTGAGAAATAACAACGGATATGTGGAAAAGTAATAGATTCTTGAAGTTCAGAAGGACAAAAAGTGTTACAAAACAAAAATATAAGATGGTGATTGTCGTCTTAAGTTCAGGGAAGCAAGGAAGCAAAGTAAAATAAAAAATCAGCAAACTATAATTAAAGCCTTTTTGTTAGTTTGCTTTTTACAATTAATGATGACAAAGCGTACTAGGAAGTAGGAAAACTCAAAGAAACAGTAGATAATGTATTAAGAAATGTAGTTCAAGAGATTAAGATAACTATTTTCGTGGTCCACTATTTAATTATATGAAAATCTTGCCACGTTATAGGTCAAGTTCACATTCTACATCAAGCAATCATGTATTTATTTAACTTATAATAAACAAAAGTTTGTTGTTGTTGTTGTTGTAAATATGTCGAAACTCCTTGGAAACACAAGAACAACAAAATAATGGAAGTATGTGGAGGGAGAGAAAGATGGATACCCTTTTGTTGGATTTTCTCAATACATAGCACAACCCCATATATATACACATAGAGGTGCGAAAGTTACATAACCTACACTAAATAAGGATGTAAATAAAATGCACATTACAACACATTTTAATAGAGGAGTTACAATGGATTGCTTGGAGGAACCATCTTGGAAGGTGAATCATCCATTATATACAATTTTCATAACACTCCCCCTTGGATGATCACCATTGCTATACCTCGTTCTGTCTGCCTCGTTAAAAACTTTGCCAAGAAAAAACCTTGTGGGACAAAAACATGGTGAAGGAAAAAGAATGCAGAGCGTATAATTCTCTCTCTCAATTCAACATAAATTTGTAATACTCTCATAGACAATATGCGTTATGTTCACGTCTCGTTAAAAATATTGCTACAAAACCTTGTGGAAAAAATAGCTAAGAAAAAAAGAGTGCATAACATACGCTAACAAAACTATGCAAGTTGCCTCCTTAAAAACCTTTAACCAATAAAACTTTTTTGGACAAAAATGGAAAAAGGGAAAAAGAGTGCAACTACAAGCCTTCCAGACTTTCCTTCAGGGATATCCGTCCTTCATGGGCGAAAAATACAAATCCGCTCCCCCTTGATTCGTAGTTTATCAAACTTACGAATATATTTTACAAAGTTCTTAAACACAAAAGTGCATGGGGATTCAATAAACAAATACATCATAGTTAAACGAATTTGATGACATTATGCTTAGATAAAACATTCACTATGAATCTTATTAGGCTTCAAGTTATAAGAAAATTTTCATGACGTTCTGATAAGGAATTTCAGGTCGTATTACAATTGGATCTTTGTCGATATACAATAGACACCATGTTGTTAGTGTGATTTCAAGGTGAGCATTTTAGTAGAATATTTTTCTTCAATATTCTCTTTCTACAATTGAATCATTGTATAAATTCTCTTCTAGAGAATGTTCGAACTTCAGCTCGAAATCAATTGTCTTTTCTCTAGTCGTTTATTTCAAAAATTCGTCCTTTAAATATTTCACATGTTTTCAAAAACTCTGCAAGAGGTCCTATGACAACAAGTCATATGCATGTAATAAATATAATAAATAATAGTAAATTTTGTTATTGGGTAAAACATATGGACGAAGAAGATCAACTTCGTATCATTGTTCGGGAGACTTTGATTGAAGAGGTTATACGAACACTCTTACTTGTTTCTTCGTATAGTGATCTTTTAAAAATTTGTATAGTGCATCTTTTGATTCTTGTTATTATATAATGTACTTGTCATCTTAGTCCTTCAGGGACTCTCATATAAATGCCAATAGTAAATGACTTATAAAACTTTAAAGTCACAACTATCCTATATGCATATCATATTGACCATGTAACAGAATGTATTATCAATATTACGAGAGAATGAGTAACATCACAATGGATGTTGTGTCCTACGAATACCCTTATATTACTTCTTGCTTTATAATGTATCACATTGTTATTGTGATTCTATTTGTATCCTTCAGGGATATAATTTCAGAAATCAGGACTACAAGTCCAAATAATATAATTATTCAGCGATTTTATTCTATATTATTCACCTTCTTTTAATTATATGAAATACGAATGCTTCTGACATTCTTATAATATCATAGGTTTTGGATCCAGTTTTTCTCTTGACATAGCATGCTATTAAAAAGGCGAATGAATTGTCGACAATAATTTTAGTAATTATTTAATATCTCTCATATCAACATATAATCATATATAGTTGATTGCAAGTTTTACGTCAATAATAATCAAATCATCGTCGTTTCCCAAAACTTTATGATTTTACCATTCAGTATCCCCGAAATTTCTTTTGTTTAGCAGTTGCATTTATTTTACCGAGTTTGTATTCTTCAGAAATAACTTCTGCAAGAGGTATAATGAGTGACTAACTTGTATTTTTATTTCCACGAATGATATATTTTCGATCCACACTTCCGACGTTGGTTGAGCTCAAATATATATCTTACATTATGGAGATACAAGACTTAGTCACTCATTTCTGATCAATAAATACGTATGACAATTACTTGCTAGATATTGCAAGTTATTATTATATGAACTTCTGGTTCTATCATACTTTTACGTATGTATTATTTTATGAACTTAAGGTTCAATCATACTTGTATGTATATTCTTTTGTGAACTTCATGTTCATTCATACTTGTACGTATACTCTTTTGTAAACTTTAGGCTCAATCATACTTGTATGTATATTCTTTTATGAACTTCAGGTTCAATCATACTTGTATGTTTACTGTTATTTCATGAACTTCAGGTTCAATATAGTATATTTTCTTGGCATTATTTAAGCTTCTACCTTCTCCCCCTAATTCCAGAAAATGTACATCACATATATATATAATATTATTGGATTTGATAATAAAAACTTAGCCATTCAGGCGCTTTAAATCGCAGGAGGGAAAACAATCTATTCATTATTTTACAAGTAAAGGAAGTGAGTATTTATAATATGATATTGGTATAAGAAAATATTGGCAAATATGCTTGTTGATAAACCAGGTCTAAATTATATCAGACATAAATATGAGCAATAAGAAGTGTTCAATAAGTTTACCATTTTTTATATCCCAAAGTGATCTATATTTGAGAGATACTCTAGCAAGAGAGTGATTCTCATTTATTGTGCAAATAGATCGACAAACTTGACCTCATTTTTGTTCATTTGATAGAAGTCAACAAAGTTAACTAAAACTTCACAAAAACAATACCAATGATGACATCCATAATTAATATAAGAGATGATTTTATTTAGGCACTTCTGGACATGTTTCGTCTTGTTGAAGTCATCTTTATTTCATACTTCTTATTTGCACAATTTTTAGTCCACTGCTTATGCTCTTGTTTTTACGATACTTTGTAGTGTGTGCTTCTGGCATGCCAAAAAATAAACAAGAAATGTATCATGATTTTCCAACAACTCTCATGACCTTCAATCATTGGTAATGCATAACCCAAAACTTTTAGGTTTTTGACTCCGTACTACTACTGGAGTATTGGATCATTAATTTGTAAAGTGGTCAATAAAATATTTCTCTTTTACTACTAAAGTCTATATATCTATGGACTTCTGGCCATAGGGTTTGATTTAGAGATCGATGTGCATTTTTACTCAATTAGCTATTTGCACGTTGTTTTGACGGTCATACGAATCTTTCAGGGATTATCATAAAATTTCATAACCCTCTTTATCTCTAAATCTTTGTATAGTAGCATTGCATGAATATTTAGATATTAGCCTTCTGGGCAATGCATATCATTTTCAATAACAATGATCATTTGTACCATGGTAATTCAAATTCCACTATAATGTAGCACATTGTATTATATATATATATATATACATACGTCTATCAAAATGGATATTATGTGCTCATGAGATGAATGCTCGTAATAGTTGTAAATGATCATGTGATGCATCAAAATTAACAAGTAATAATCACATGTTTGAACCATTTACAAATACTTTTTTAATCAACACGATACTAAGAATTCATATAACTTATACCAAGCAAGTGAATCAATGCAAAGTTCCATGAGATATATCATTTAATTTTAAAAGCACTACTAAATATGAAACTATTTATTTTCATGCTTCATTGTTTTTTTCGAGAAATCCTAAAATTTTGATCAATAACTCGATGTTTTGTTCAACCACAAAAACAAACAATAGATTAAATCATAATACTTTTAAAATCATTTTAACAAAGAGGATAGGAAAAGAAAATCAGAACCTCCACTTTATCTTGATTTGATGCTTCTTTTGAAAGGAATGTGTTCTAAAAGTTTACTTTTATATGTCCCTTATTATGAATTGAATGTATAGACATTTTGTTCCTTTATTAATGTATTCACCTTTTGGAAGTGTTAAGGAAGAGGCTCTCAGTTCTTAACCGTAGAACTCTAAAAGATAATGGTTTACATAAATCAAAAGTAATTCACAATCATGGTGATTAACATGGGACATTGATTACCAAGATAAGATTGTCATGTTGGTTAAAGGATGTTGTACCTCTACAAGTATTTAATAACATGAATATACGAAATAAATGACCTAATAACATTTATTATGAATTTAATAACATTGACCTAATAAATGAAACATTATGGAATTACGTTTGTGTCATTAATGTTTTATTGTGTCTTATAATCTAGAGATATGAGACCTATATCTTTTCACATCAGAAGTGTATCATTTGATTATTAACAAAAGTTATCGTTGAGTATAGTGATAAAGATAATAGTTGTTATACATGACTTGTGTCGGAAAGGATGATATGCCAAAAGATTATCAATATCCCTCTTGACTTGAGTGATGATATTGTTGGGCCCGTTGTGCATAATGTAACTTATGTATAGTTACATATTTATAATTTGCTTAAGAGATCAAGAAATGAATATATAATATAAAGATGACATATTTTTACTTTGTATAATATTCTTAATATCATGAGGCAAGGGATAGACACAAGTGATATTACTTATATCATTAAGTGGATCATGTTTAGTTCAAGTGAGAAAAACATCTTTGTTATTTGAGTAACTATAATGTGTAGCTAGATATCGCTTATAATTTATGATATAAAGTGTTTTATATTATGACCAAAAAAACTTAGATCCTCCTTTAGGTCATTAAATTTTATGTTTTATATGATGTATTAAATTTCATTTGATATGAAATGAGATTCATGTGGTAAAACAATAAAATTAATATGTTGTGACAACGACATGGTTAAAATAACAAATATATTTATATGAGATGTATATATTATGGGGTATAATGTTTTGACATTAGATATGATAATATATTACATAATATAATGTGATCCACAACATTATAACATATGAATTTGCTAAGACCCCCAAAGGTCAAATTTTGTTGGATATTGATCCTTCATTTGGCAAAGGCAAAAAATAGTGACAAACGGTCTAACATTTTTCGAAAACTGTCGACCTATTTTAATAGTAATTTCTAGGTTTTGATAACGACTGACCGGGTGGACGTGCGGTTCGACCGAAAATAACATGAACTTTTCCTGTTGTGAAAAAATGGTCGACCAATGTGGCATTCCGTTCGACTAAAATTATCAGAAAATTTTCTAGATAACCTAACAGTCGACCGGTTGGCCAATTTGTTCGATCGTTTGGTGATAATTTTGCCTACATTAAATAAGAGAATTTTTCTGATCATGGGCTAGATTTGTTGCAACTTGGTTAAAGGAGGTTATGGGATGATTATGTGTCCAAATATGATTGGTTTAGAGGAGCAAATAACAACGGATCATGTTTAAGTGGGTTACATATGATGTGGATTTGAGGATGCCCTATAAATAGGTCCCTCCTTTTTCCTTTGTTAGACTAATGCAAAATCTTCTCCTCTTCATATTTCTCCATCATTCCATCCAAAGTTCTTTCTATTAATTGAGTTCTTGAGAGATTAAATTCTTTGAAGCATAGAAGGAGTTGTTAGCTAGATTCTAACATTAAATTAGAGATTGATTGGCTAGCTCCGAACTTTCTAATCTTGTTTAGAGTTTTGTGAACACTTGGAGGAAATTCCGGGGCGATTCGACATGCAACCCGACTTCCTATTGGTAAAAGGGATTTGATAATCTCATAGGTATTATCCAATCTATATATTTCAATATTAATTAGTATATAATATATATTGAAATACAATTAGGAAGTTTTGTACATAAAATTGTTGAAAAATATGAAAATCGAACCTAATTACTTGTAAAATTTTAAAAATATATACTCATGCATATGGCATCAAATCCTACATCTTTCTCTAGTCATTGATATTTTAAAAGGAAATGGGTTGGGTTCAACATCCGTAAGACCATAACCCATGGTAAGTCATTCTTATCTATGATGTCAAGTACAAAGTTAAAAGTCGTAACTTATAAAGATAAAATTCAGGAAAAGAAACCCCTAAGGGTGAAGTGTGTGCATATATGAAGTGAAACAATTGATGAATGACGCATGTAAGCATGTATTTGTGTGTTATGTGTTTTTATGCATAGGAAGTGTCTAAAGATGTGGTAAAACCTATCAATCCATTCACACAACGTATCGGCAATTACTACTTGATTAGCATAAGACTATGTTCAGCATGAGACGTGTCTAAATGTTATGGCAAGACTCATCAAAACCAGGAACTCATGTGAAGAACAAACCTATGAATGGAAAATGTCTAAATGTTATGGCAAAACCCATCAAAGTAAAGTTTCTTCAATCAATCAAGGAAGCAAACACAAATACAAACACATAACTAACATATAACATATTCATCAAGAAATTTCAGTAAATAAACATGAGGAAACTAGTCATGGGAAGTGTCTAAATCTTATGGCAAAACCCATCAAACATCCCCCAACATGTAGATGATTAAAATACCCCCAATGAACATACAAACATGTAAGTCTACACAATCAAAAATTCATCAAACATACAAACTTCACAACATATATGTACATTACCTCCACCTCCAAAGGGGGATGAAACTACTCATTACTCATAAAGAAAAGAAAACAAAACGAAATTAAACTAAGCATGCATGCAAGAATTAAAAGAGAAGACAATATTAAAACAAACTAAGAAAAAATATTTTATTTACATGACTCACAATACAAGTAGAATTCTTCTCCACATGAGTTTTGCTCCAAGGCTTACTCTAAGCAGAGGGAATGCCACCAAGCAATGGGTGGATACAAAAGATGATGAAGAGTTCTATTTATAGTCATAGAAAAAGGTAACCCAGGATAATCCCCCTCTATAGGACTAAACGCATACCATAAATGGACTAAATACACACTAATACACCACCCGGCTGAGGCTTATCGGGTTTTCATCCAAATGGACCGCCAATTGGCGGTTTGGGTTGGGCTGATTTGGTTGTGCTTTGGGGGAGACATTTGTCGATCGATGGCTTCATGTTTGGTGCACCGAAGTAGTTTTTGGAGCTTAGACCCGCATCTAATTGCCAAAATACTCCTCATGATGGTCTGGAGCTTCTTGATTTGCTCATTGGTCATTTTGGTTTTACATCTGGGTCCTTCTCTCTTGCATCTCAGTCCGTAGGTCTTGCATCTTAGTCCTTTTCCTTGCTATTAGGTCCTTTTTGAGTCCCTTCTTCTCAAACGTATTTATTCCTGAAACTTAAACATAAAACTCGTTATGTAGCATTGCTTAGGCTAAAAATAAAGGATATAAGACACAAATGTATGCATGATATAATGTCAATCACTTGTTTATGAGTCTAGCATTGATTGAGGTTATAAACAAGTATAATGTGAAAATTTAAAACAATAATATTCATAATCACGACCATGCAGTACATGTATCAAATGAGCTTCACTTATTATATGCACATGATGGAATTAAGCTAGTATTTACATAAGGATCATCTCCATAAATCTCATTTTAATTTGATACATTAATTAGTTATCCCAAAAGAAATGCAACATGCTTACTTTGATGGTATATTTACTAGTGAATCACAAGATTCACAATTCACAAGTCATTCAACCAGAATAGATAATCATGAGGTTAAAATTAACAGAGATCAAATCAAAACAATGAAAATAATATAATTGTATATCATAAACAATGAAAAACCTTATGACTTATGATGGTATTATCCACAACAAGATTCAATCTATCACCATCACAGAAAGAGTCAAAAGATATAATAGTAATAATAATATAATTGTAACGTTTCGTTACCATCCATCCATAAATCCCATAACTTTTCTATGTTATAGAATTAAAGCTAATATGACAAGAACAGTTCCAAGTCTATTAACAATAATTAAAACATGACTACAAAATGTGGGAGAATTAACTCCCACGTAAAAAAAACATTTTGAAATTTTCCAAAATCTTATTAGGAAAATTTTCAACCATTACTAATTTCCAAATTCTAACTTTTAATTTTTCTAATACCATTATAATATACCATTAAGAATTTGACTATTGACAGAGCGTTAGGTAGCAAGAGAACAACCTCAAAAGCGAGAGTAACATGGCATGGAGTGGGAGTAAGTTCATTCTCCCGTTTTTGTTAATTAAGTTAGGAACATATATTTAGCGAATTTCTATGTTTGTAGTACCGGAAGTAGACTGGAAATGAAGAATGTGGTTATTACGTGATAAGTTACATGGAGGAAATTCTCGAATTTGCAAGTCAAGACGTATGCCTATCCGAGGTAATATAGATCGTTATTCAGTTGTATAATTGTAGTTTCAATATTTAGATTTAATAATTTTAACTTGTATTTTTATAGGTCTTCCAAAAGAATAGCGATTCCTACTCGCAACAGGAGCTCGATGATACCCGCGACCGATGGGCTCACTATTTTATCAGAAACATGTTGATGAACTTAGAGGTTCTCGTGTCACTAACATTTTTTTGTAATTTAGTTAACAAGTTCACTTGTATTAAAAACATACAATGTTATGCCTTAATATAATCGCCTCACTTTTAGAATGAATGCCAAGTGTTTATGTATGAATTAATGCCAAGTGTGTTGAATGATTGTGAATGCTTGTATGTATGTGTTTGTGTATGTATTCTTGTATTTATATGTGGATGAAAGTGTGTATGTATTTCTGTTTGTGAACGAATTTGGTGTAGGATGAATGTGTTTGCTATGTAGTGCTTTTGGTGCAGGTCTGATTGCTATTTATTTATTTTGTCCAGGTTTAGGAATAGACATTGGTTGTTTGCATTAATTGATGTTTATTCTTTTGAAGAAAGGTATAGACATCGGTCATTATATACGACCGACGTTTGTTCCTAAAGACAAGACGTCCGGTAGGAAAGACAATTGATGTCTATACTTTAGGTATAGACGTCAGATTTTACGCGACCGATGTCTATGTATATACGACGTATACATAGACGTCGGATCTGGGAATGCTTATATCCGACGTATATACCCCCATATATTCGACTTATATTCCCTTTTCTACAGTAGTGAAAGGAAGAAGAGAGGTGGTTGGGTTAGCTATTGAGATTTGCTAAAGTAAAAAAATAATTACATTTAGTAACTTCCCCACCTATTTATAGGCTGGAGGTTAAGTCAGTTACACTCGATTAGTCGGGTACACAATTACAGGGAAAACAATTGAGTCAAGTAGATTTATGAACATCCACTTAACCTGATTACATGTTGTACTTATCACTTGTATTAACAGCAAAAAAGATGATTACAATACTCCTTAATTATGAATTCTAACAGTCCCCCTCAAGTTGGAGAGTGAAATTATGAACTCCCAACTTGGATAGAAGGAATTGAAAATGGGAAGTGGCTAAAGGTTTGGTGAATTGGTCTGAAATTTACTAAGTACCACTGATGTGATGAGTTTTGATGAGGCCTTGCTGTATTTTTTCACGGATAAGTTGACAATCAAGCTCGATATGCTTGGTTCATTCATGAAATACTGGGTTGGTTGTGATATGTTGTACTGATTGATTGCCACAATACAGTGCAACTGTTGTTGGATGAAGGTGATTGACATCATTTCATGCTCATATTTGTATCTTATATCCATTATCTTTCACCTAAATAATGCTATGTTACGAGTTTTATGTTTAGTTTTCAGGAATAAATAGGTTTGAAGAGATGAAGCATAAAAGGACCCAAAAGCTGGGAAAAAGGACTGAATTGTGAGATCTGTGAACCAAGATGCAAGGAAGAAGGACCTGAATGCAAGACCGAAGGACCTAAGAGCAAAACAGAATACTCCTCACCATCATGGGGAGTATTTTGGCAATTCTATTCGGGTCGGAGCTCCAACATGCAAACTAGATGCATCAAATACCAACAAAGCCTTCCAGAAAAGCCCACAAGAAATTCCAGAGCGATCCGGACACTTTAGACCGCTAATTAGCGGTCCAAGACCGCTACTTGGCGGTCACTTTTGGCCCAAATGCGCTCAAATTTCTCCTGGACTTGTATTAATGTTCGTTTAGGCTATTTTTGGTGTTTGTTTAGTCCCACATCGGGGGATTGTCCCGGTTTGCCTTTTTCCATGGCTATAAATAGAACTCTTCACCTTCCATTGTAATCACTCCATATTTTAAGTGGCTATTCTTCCTACTAGAAGTGAGGCCTTGAAGCACACACTAAAGTAGGAGGATGCTACTTTTAATGTGAGTCATTTTATCAATAAAGTTTTGTGTTTCTTTCATTGTTTGTTTATGCTTCTTTTATTGTTTGTGCATGTTTTAGTTTAATCGTCTTTTATTTCTAGCTTAGTTTTAATATGCTTTCTTTGCTTAGTTTAATAATTAGTGTAATGTTTAGTGAGTAGTTCCATCCCCTTTGGGGGGTGGAGTAGATGTACATACATGCATTAGAGAATGGGATGAATGCTTTAATTTCAATGTGTTGATTAAACATGAATGTATGCTTGCTTGTTTATGATAGAATTTATAACTTGATGAGTTTTGCCAAAATGATTAGACACCTCTCATGCTTGTTTAGGTTCTGAAATAAACACCTTGCATATGTAAATGTTAATCAACCAAGTTGGTGAATAGATTGATAGGTTTTGACATAACATTTAGACACTTCCTATGCTTGATAAACACCACCTTCATGTGCTTAAAGAATGTATTCTACACCCACCTCTTTGCTTGTGTGCACTCAATCCACCCCTTAGGGGGTTTCCATTCCTGAAATTCCAGCACTTCTATTTTGTTCTTAGCTTAGTTTTTATTTGATCGTTTATTTCTTTGTTTCGCATTTTGTACTTCTTAGCGTAGTTTAGTGTAGAGTAGCGTAACCAACTCTCTTCTCCATTATTTTCGCCACTTGATTTCGTGCAAACAAGAGGCTACTCACCTCCCTGAGGACGACCCGTACTTGCCACCGCTTCATCGCGGCCGTGCACTTGCGGTTTAATTAAAACGTTCAACAACGTTCAACAAGTTTTTGGCAGCGCAACAGAAGATTTTCTTCTTCCGTTGCCCCTTATTTCCCAAACTCTCGAGTGGTTCAAGCTCTTTCAGTTTGATCCTTTGATTGAGACGCCTTTGCGTCCAATTCATGAACCTCTCATTTCATCTTATGCTCTTTGTGAAGGGGGCCCACGCATGAGTATTCTGGCCCCGCGTGGTGTCATGTTCCCTTTCCAAGTACATTGACCCACTTTTGAGATTCCCATTTGATGTCTTTTGACAAATGAAGATGGGAACTTATGATTGTACATAGTTATATTCAAAAAAAAGTGTAATAAAAGACTCCTGCAGTGAGCATCGATTGTTGTGGGCCCCAACCCTTGTGTACTTGGGCCCAATCTCTTCACGTATTTATCTCCCTTCTTCAGCTTCTCACAGGTTTTGAGGGAATTTGGGTTTGTGTCCATCAACATGACCCTGAACGTCCCTTTGTACTTCATGTTGGTGAGATCTTTCCTTTTTCATGCATGTATCCATGTAGTATCTTGTTCACATTCATTGAGGACAATGCATGAAGTAGGTGTGGGGGGTGTTTTACGTGTGTACATAGTCGAGTCTTTTTCCTTTGGTTTTATTTTCTTTTGTTTGTACTGCTAGGGTCATGTTAGTGTGCCGCATTTAACATTGATATATCTGCTTGCCATGATCCTTGGGTGACTTGTCTTCTTTTGCTTTCCGAGTGCTTTAAAGTTTTCACATTTCTTTCAAAATCTTCATGTGTTTGCGAAAGAAAATGTTTTTGTGGGTTTTGCGTGTGTTTAGCATGTGCAAAACCGTTGAGAGGCAAAGTAAAAAGAAAGCTCCCAAAATTGTCTTGAACTTGATGCATTAGGATTTCTAGTTTATTGGCTTTAGGTCTTGTCGAGTCGTTAGGATGCACCCTGGTTTTCCCTCAGGGGGCGTGTAATCATAGGGTTTCAGTACTCAAACATTTAAAGAAGTCCACCCTGACCCTAGTGAGTCAAATAATTCGTGTTTGTGAGTATAAGGAAGTTTGTCGTAGTCGAGGGCCCTTAATCTCTTTTTGTGAAACTTAAGTGTAGGGGTTTTGGTTCCCATATAGATAAATAAGTGGTGTTCTCTCTTCTCGCACGCCTCCTATCACTCGGGAAAGTAGGTCTGAGGGGACTTTGTGCCTGGTGCTTTCGAGTCATCTGACTTGGGATGCATCGACCGAACTCCCGTTACACGGGTGGTAGGGATCGCCCTATGTGGAGATTTGGGGGAAGGTGTACGTGATAGTGTAAGTCCTCATAGGCAATGATGCACGAAACCTGACCCTGGGGAGAATCAAACACCAACCAATAAAATGCTCCAAAGAAAAAAAAGAAAAAATAAAAAAAAAGAAAAAAAAGAGTCAAATAAGAACCAAAATGGACTTTACACATTGTATCACATTCAGAAGTTAAGGTTGCCCATGTCTTTCACTTAAGTCCTTGACTAACTCTCACGAATAACTCATTAGGCTAGGTGTGTGGACCGATTACATATGTAGAGTCGACCCATAGTATTACCGCGTCCCATGATCGACAAAATAAGTCCAACGAGTCGTGTAGCTAGATTGATTAATGCATCTTGTTCGGATTTTGTGGGTATATCCGCTGAAAAACCCTCAGGAGACAACACTCCTCCTCCTTGGCGACAAGGAGGTTTAACGGCTTGTTGCACGTGCTAAGTGCAACCGTGATTCCTACGAAAGTGAGTTAGGATTTCTTGTTTTTTTCGCATGCTTTTCTCTTTCTTTGTTTTGCTCGGGACTAGCAAAAGTTAGGTGTGGGGGTATTTGATTGACATCATTTCATGCTCATATTTTTTATCTTATATCCATTATCTTTCACCTAAATAATGCTATGTTACGAGTTTTATGTTTAGTTTTCAGGAATAAATAGGTTTGAAGAGATGAAGCATAAAAGGACCCAAAAGCTGGGAAAAATGACTGAATTGTGAGATCTGTGGACCAAGATGCAAGGAAGAATGACCTGAATGCAAGACCGAAGGACCTAAGAGCAAAACAGAATACTCCTCACCATCATGGGGAGTATTTTGGCAATTCTATTCGGGTCGGAGCTCCAACATGCAAAATTGATGCATCAAATACCAACAAAGCCTTCCAGAAAAGCCCACAAGAAATTCCAGAGCGATCCGGACACTTTAGACCGCTAATTGGCGGTCACTTTTGGCCCAAATGCGCTCAAATTTCTCCTGGACTTGTATTAATGTTCGTTTAGGCTATTTTTGGTGTTTGTTTAGTCCCACATCGGGGGATTGTCCCGGTTTGCCTTTTTCCATGGCTATAAATAGAACTCTTCACCTTCCATTGTAATCACTCCATATTTTAAGTGGCTATTCTTCCTACTAGAAGTGAGGCCTTGAAGCACACACTAAAGTAGGAGGATGCTACTTTTAATGTGAGTCATTTTATCAATAAAGTTTTGTGTTTCTTTCATTGTTTGTTTATGCTTCTTTTATTGTTTGTGCATGTTTTAGTTTAATCGTCTTTTATTTCTAGCTTAGTTTTAATATGCTTTCTTTGCTTAGTTTAATAATTAGTGTAATGTTTAGTGAGTAGTTCCATCCCCTTTGGGGGGTGGAGTAGATGTACATACATGCATTAGAGAATGGGATGAATGCTTTAATTTCAATGTGTTGATTAAACATGAATGTATGCTTGCTTGTTTATGATAGAATTTATAACTTGATGAGTTTTGCCAAAATGATTAGACACCTCTCATGCTTGTTTAGGTTCTGAAATAAACACCTTGCATATGTAAATGTTAATCAACCAAGTTGGTGAATAGATTGATAGGTTTTGCCATAACATTTAGACACTTCCTATGCTTGATAAACACCACCTTCATGTGCTTAAAGAATGTATTCTACACCCACCTCTTTGCTTGTGTGCACTCACTCCACCCCTTAGGGGGTTTCCATTCCTGAAATTCCAGCACTTCTATTTTGTTCTTAGCTTAGTTTTTATTTGATCGTTTATTTCTTTGTTTCGCATTTCGTACTTCTTAGCGTAGTTTAGTGTAGAGTAGCGTAACCAACTCTCTTCTCCATTATTTTCGCCACTTGATTTCGTGCAAACAAGAGGCTACTCACCTCCCTGAGGACGACCCGTACTTGCCACCGCTTCATCGCGGCCGTGCACTTGCGGTTTAATTAAAACGTTCAACAGAAGGATACGTAATTCTTCCAAGAGATTGATCAGCCATGTAAGTTCACAACTAGCATTGGCCATGGCCCTATATTTTTCTTGAACGAAAAATCGTGAGATGGTAGACTGTTTCTTAGTTTTCCAGCAAATGAGTGATTGACCAAGGAATAGAACAAAACCACTAGTTAGGAGTATCCATTTGTATCTCATAAGCCATGAGGCTTCCTTTGAGATCCTCCATCTTCAACTTGGAAAGGTCTTTGGCTTCTTGGATCGTCGTAGTCTTTTTCTCCCATTCGATGGATAGCAACCTAAGAAACTTCCGCACCCTGTCACTTTCATTCAAAACCTTACTAAGGTTCTTCAAGGAGTTAGTAATATGGGTAAAGTGAGTATGCATCTCACTTATGGTTTAATTAGGTTTTATAGAAAACATTTCAAATTTTTGCATGAATGAATCTATCATAGTTTCCTTAATGGGTGATCTTCCTTCAAAATGAGATTCAAGCATGCACCATGCCTCAAATGCGGAGTCACATGTTGTAACCCTACCATATTCTTCATCTATTAAACCACACATGAGGATGTTCAAAAGTTTGGCATTCATTTGAGCCATTTCGAGTTCATCATCCGTCATAGTTCAAGTTCCTTAGGTTTAACATTTGGAAATTGAAGAAACACCCACAACTTTATATCAAATGATTGTATGAAAGTAATCATGTGTTTCTTCCAATATGCATAGTTGGTTCCATTAAACAATGGAGGTTTACCGGTGTGGAATACCTCACGTTGTTGGGTCATTCCTACAAAGGTTAATTTGTCTATATGCAATAAACGAGGCTCTGATACCAAATCTATGATCTAATTAGCCCTAAAATTAGTCTAAAGGGGGGTGAATAGACTAATTGAGTTCTTTAAAACTTAAGCAATTAAAACAAGAACAATATAAAAGATAGAGAAAGGGATGCAAACCACAACATTGATGTATAGAGATTGGGATCCAACAACCGGATTCTAGTCCTCTCTTACGAATTGTTCCTCCTCGAGCAACTTCACATACCCCACTATTCTGATCTCCGTTCCGAACCGAGATCAAGCCTTTACACTTCAAGCTTGTGAACACCCTCTCCAAGCTTGGACCACCTTCTCACAATCTGAGAAGAGCTTCACTCCGGAACCTAATACAACGCTTTTCAGTAGAATTTCAGTAATCACTTCTAATCTCAAGCACGTAAAAGATTGATGAATGCAATGAATGATTCAAGTGGAAAGATTGAGCACAAAGAGAAGTTTAGAGCAATTGAGAGTAGTATGACAGTTTGAGCTTTAGAGAAAGGATTGGTAACCTCGAAAGGTTGCTCTAAGGTCTATTTATAGGCTTCAAACTTAATGTAGACGTTAGAATTGAAGTGGCAGTGATTTGAGTGAGATGCATAAAAAAGAAAGTTCAAAACTCAAATCAGGACACAAACCGTCAACCGAATTGGGGTAAGCGGCCAACTGGTTTCTTGTAAATAAGAAAATGATCGAGATAAAGTACATACCGGTCCCACCAAGGCAAGAACTTAAGTGACCGGTCGAACCAGATATAGGAACAGTCGACCGTTCGGAGGGTTTTGGCTAGAATAATATTAAACAAATGAGGAACCGGTCGAACCTAATAAGAATCCAGTCCGACCGAAAATAACAAGGAGTCAGGGAGTTCAAATCTTTCTTGATTTGGTCGACCTCCATTAGGCACTATTCGACAGGTGGCCAAAAATACAAATTAGGTTACTTGAAGTATGTGTATACGACCGTTGTATAATATGACAAGTATAACTGTCAAATTTAAATGAAATACGAAGTGTCAAACGGTCGAACGAAGGTCAAGTTTTGGTTGACCAGTTTGTGCACTAACCACGACACGTGTTAAGAAATAACCTATGAAGAAGAAAAAATCGGTCAAGCAGGGATATATCAGTTGAACACAAGATAATGGTCGAACTAGGATGGCAATTCGGTCGACCGCTTTAGACAGTGTAAGAGCCTATTAAAATTGGTCGAACCACAAGAACTATCGGTCGACCGTTCTTGGAAAGAACTGAGAGTCTGTTAAACTTGGTCAAACCAGATGGTCTATCGGTCGACCGAATGAAGCAGAATTTCAGTTTTAAGGTGAATGTCTATGTTGTATCGGACACCTAACAAAGTTGGTTTGATATGGAAATATGTAGGAGACTTCTGTAGGTTTTTGTGGACCATGTAATGCAACTTAATCAAGAGTTCAAGTGCCCAAGTTACGTTTGAATCTTAAGAGCAAGAAACATAAATCCTATCTATTCCTCAACTTGATATCTTGTCTTGTGTAACACTTGTCTCCTCAAATGGTTAGTAAAACCAAATATATGAGTACATATGCATGTGATGAAATAATAGATATACATGTTTTTATTGATATGTTAATTAATCATCAAAAAGGATTAACCAGTATTAGCCAAAAAACCATTAATCTCCCCCTTTTTGATGATGACAACCTATCAATTTAAATACATGTTAATCTTTCAATTCTATCAAGATAGCTCCCCCTTGCTATTATACATGTCATGTATTTATTTCTTCCCCTTCGGCATAATAAAAAAAGTCATGTATTGAATATGGAATTTGACGGCATGTCATGACAAGAAGCAACGGAAGCACAATACTAAAAAGAATCAACAATTTCATATAGTGAAAAGATATCCACGCATTCAAAAGGGGTAAAAAAACACATGTCAACTAGATGTCCAGCTATGGGAAAACCACCAGCAAAGGTGGAAAGAACCTCCTGATCGAGGATGACCTAGGGGTGAGGACGAGATCGATGATGAGCCCGTGTTTGATGAGTGTGAGGACGAAGGTGGGGGTGTTGTATGGTGATGGACCAGAAACTCTAGTCATTCGCACGAGTCTTCTAACCCTAGAGGTGGATTAGGAGATGATTGGTTGAGGCATAATATTTTTCGTACCACTTGCACGGTCGTGGACAAGGTGTGCAAGATGATCATTGATAGAAGCAGTTGCGAGAATGTGGTGTCTGAAGAGGGAGTCCAGAAGTTGCAGCTGAAGACCTATTCTCATCCCAAACCATACAAATTATCTTGGCTGAGCAAGGAGACGGAAATAAAGGTGGACAAGAGGTGCTTGGTGTAATTTTCAATTGGAACAAAATATTTCAATAATGCATGGTGCGATGTAGTGGCTATGGATGCTTGTCACCTACTACTAGGGCGACCGTGGTAGTACGATCGAAGCATTGTTCACGACGGACGGAAGAACACCTATTCCCTTAGCATCAAAGGGAAAAGGATCGTATTGTCACCTCACCAAGAAGAAACTCCTTCAATCCAGGTAGCTCCTAACAACAACTTGTTGTCCCTATCCAACTTTTTGGCTGAAATGAAGCGAGCAGAAGTCCTTTTTGCGCTACTGCCCCGGGATGAAGGCGAGGTCAGCCCAAGCTCAGACGTGCCTGAGGAGGTTCAACAACTTCTAGAAGAGTTCTCAGCACTGATGCCCGAAGATGTCATCCCCAGATTACGACCATTGAGGGAAATCCAACACCAAATCGATCTTATCCCATGATCGACTCTCCCAAACCGCTCAGCGTATCGTCTCAGCCCTAAAGAATCTAAAGAACTAAAACGACAAGTGATGGAGCTGCTGGAGCGAGGCTATGTCGATGAGAGCATGAGTCCTTGTGCTAATCCTGCCCTGTTGGTGCCAAAGAAAGATGGTTCCTGGCATATGTGCATAGACAGCCGAGCAATCAACTGTATCACCGTGAAGTATTGATTCCCAATTCCCCGCTTGGAGGACATGTTGGACCAGCTGTCGGGATCAAAAATCTTCTTGAAGATTGACCTTAAGAGCGGGTATCATCAGTTACGGATCAGACCAGGAGACGAGTGGAAGACGACATTCAAAACGCAGCATGGGTTGTACGAATGGTTGGTTATGCCATTTGGACTATCCAACGCGCCTAGCACCTTCACGAGGGTCATGCACCAAGTTCTTCTTTCTTTCATGGGGAAATTTGTTTTCGTTTATTTCTATGACATCCTCATCTATAGCAAGACTCCCATGTTACATGTGGGACACCTACGTGCAGTTTTTGACAAACTGAAGTCCGAATGTTTGTTCATTAATTGGAAAAAAATGTTCGTTCTTCACAACCTCAGTCACCTTCCTCGGATTTGTGGTATCTATCGATGGTGTTCATGCTGACCCTGCCAAGGTGAACGCCATTTCGGAGTGGCCCAGACCAAAGTCGTTGCATGATGTTTGGAGTTTCCACATTTTGGCTTCTTTCTACTAGCGGTTCATCAGAAATTTCAGCACCATGATCGCTCCCATCACCGAGTGTCTAAAGGGCAGGAATCTTAAGTGGTCTTAGGAGGCAGAGGCTAGCTTCCGTCCGGTTAAGCAGAAGATGACGGAAGCACCAGTTTTGGCACTACCGAATTTTGAAAAAGTATTCGAACTGAATTGTGACGCATCGGGAGTGGGTATCGGTGGAGTTCTGAGTCAAGGAGGACGTCCCGTAGCATTTTTCAGCAAGAAACTATCCGGATCCAAGAAGAATTATTCCACCTATGATTTGGAGTTCTACGTAATAGTTAAATCTCTAAAGCATTGGCGGCACTACTTGGTGCAACGTGAGTTCATCCTCTTCACCAACCACGAGGCCTTGAAGTACATCAACGTCCAGCACAAACTCAACCAACGTCATGCCAAATGGGTGGCATATTTGTAGGAGTTCACCTTCTCACTACGACACCAGTCGAGAAGTCAAAATCGTGTCGTTGATTCCCTTAGCCGCCACATTGCCCTTCTCACGACCATTAGCAGCCGAGTCGTCAGATTCGAGACCTTCCCAGACATGTATCCAGCTGATCCCTCCTTGGGAAGGTATTCCAACAAGCTATCGATGGTCAGAGTTATTACTTTCTAATACACAATGGCTACTTATTTTGAGGGACACAATTATGCATTCCGGATTGCTCGTTGAGACAATAGATCATTAGCAAATTACATGGTGAGGGACATTTCGAAGGAGACAAGACCTTAGACTTGATCTCCTCTGATTTTACTGGCCCAAGTTACCTATCCATGTATCCCATTACGTGGCGAGGTGCTACATTTGTCAGCGATCCAAAGGTGCCCTCACCAATGCTGGTTAGTACACGCCTTTACCTATTCCTGAAGGTCCATGGATCGATGTAAGCATGGATTTTGTGCTTGGATTACCTCATACACAATGAGCATCAGATTCCATTTTGTGATAGTTGATCGGTACTCCAAGATGGCACATTTCGTAGCATGTAAAAAAATGATGGATGCAACCCAAATTGCTCATCTCTACTTCAAAGAAGTGGTACATTTACACGGAGTTTGTAAGACCCGCTCTCCTACTATAATAATAATAAATCCACTCTCCTCGGTTATGCATAATTTAGTTCTTAGAATGTCAATTTGTGTTATGGTATGTTTGTTTAAGTATATTTGATCGGATTTTCCCATTGGTCGATCGGGTGCGACACATCGAGCTAGTTCGCGGTGGGTTGACTCGATCACCTCATTTTGGGCCCGGGTGTGTGTAGAGACGACTTTGGGCTGAGCTAGGTTAGGAGTGGCATGGAATTGGAAGAGGGTTTGGGAGTTACACGAATTTTGCAAGGGAGACTTTTGGGTGTCCATGCTAGCACCATTCTTGGCAAGTTTTGAAGTGGCTTCATGGCTAGGAAGTTGGAGGGTTGTGTGCACAAATATAAGGCCCTACCATTCGTCCTCTTCCTCCCCTTTCCATCTTCACACACACCATTTCAGACCACTCATCCCTCCTCTCCAGCTGATTGGTGGGCTGATCTCCGTAGAGTTGGGAGCTACGTCAAGTGCAGCCTGGTGCGGCTAGAAGAAGAGATTGTGGGCAGAATCTCCGGAAAAACTTGGGCAATATTCTTGCCAATCAGGTATGCTCCTGGACCCTTAGTGTAGAAGGAAGCATGGAGTGTTGGATGGAGATTAGTCCAGCACAAATAGAGCGGTCGGTCTGAGGTTTGGAGTTGCACAAATGGAGATCTACCCGGTAGGGTGGACTGTGGTGCACTCTTCAAATTTTCAGAGGTTGGCCGATCACCTCTCTCTCTACCACGAATTTTGACTCATGATTCCTTGGTGGTTGTTGGAAAAACCAGAGGTGGTGAGGCTGGGTCATGGAGATCTAGAGGAGAGGGGTTTTTGCGTGCATGTTGTGCTTCTTGCTATTCATCTTGTGATGTTGTTTTATGAGCTTCGAATATTATACTTGTGTGTGATATTGTGATCATGTCCAGATGTGTTTGCATGAGATATTTTCAGATATTAGAGTCACGTATTTATGTGTTATTTCATGAGTAGGGTCAGACAACATATGTAGGACTCGTTACTGAATTCTGCTCTTACGTCCATGCATGATCTAACTAGTAAGTATAAATAATATTGCATGAATCGCTCTGATTTTAGTCCAGAAATCATTAACACCCATACACACTAAGATTTGTTGATCCCTTATGAGATATTCATGACATTCCATCAGTGAATAAATCGAATACTTTCATCAAGATTATAATGTAACAAGTATAGTTGCCGTCTCGACTCGAACATTGCGTTGAGTTCATCGAATCTGATTTTATTCGAACCATGTCTAGATCAGGTGTACAATCAGATTTGTGTATGATATATCTGACATATCTCATTATGCTCTCACATGAGACTAAACCAGGACTCATCTATGATCTATGCTATTGATACTATGACATCTAGTATTGTTCAAATCAACCAACATGCATGTCAATATATATCTGTTTCGACTATGAAGGAACAAAGACTCCTAATTTCAGAGGCATGTTTAGATATATAGGACTACGAATACATGTATAATTAAGTCCCATCCACCTATTCTCTGACCATGTTCGGATCACAAGTTCTAATGCATGCGTCTTCTCAAATTTATGGTTTATGCTATCGATTACCTGTAGTGTTTGATCATCATGTATTCTGTTGTTATACATGTTTTTATTGTTATTCGTTTAGTACCAATATATGACTGATATGAGGTGTTGTGTGATGATTTTAGTTGACCCTTAGGATATCAGGCCTTATGACATCTTTATCATGAACCGTAGATAACTTAATGTGTTGTTTACCTTGAATTGCCACCGGGGTTGTCTGCTTGCTGATTTGTGTTTGGTTATTGTTGGGATGTTCTGATTTTGTTTTGTTTAGGGCTGTTAGGAGGGTATCCGGATACCTTTCCTTGAGCTCACTCCATCCACTATAGATGCATTACATGTTAGATGCTTAAGTAGCTTGCATCGCATTTAATCTGATTAATAATTCTGGGCACATTCTGTTTTTGGGCCGACGGGCCACGAGTGGGTCCTCTAGCTAGAGAGGTCATTCGCATAAGACCTTCACGTTGGGAGGCCAGGCGTAAGATAAGTCCTGGGAAGGCGCACTGCCATTCTGTCTCAGGGTAGGTATTCCCAAGTTCGCGATGGCACCATGTAGGTCACTTGCCGCGAATTGGGACACTTATCCGGCGCACCGCTTTGTGCCGAGCGGTGGGTCACTGTCGAGTGACCGCCTTTGACCAGCGAGGCTGGTGTTCTGGTTCCTATTGAGGAATGATTCGGGTGCGCTCGACCGGCACGGCTTATGGAGTCGTAGCCTTCTGTTGCATTATGTGTGCTTTTCTGTTTCTGTTTCGGATGCTTTTGTCTTAGATAGATTGCATGCATTCTTCCATATAACTCCGATTGGGCCAGGAGCATACTGGGTTTTCTTTATAGAAAACTCACGCATATGTTGATGCGGTGCTTGTAGGTACTTAGATTCCTACAGGGTAGACTGGACGAGTAGTCGAAGATTCTGTACACGAGGGACACGTCGACCAGATTCTTTAGTTTGTCTTTTGGTTCCGCATTATTTATGATGTATTTCCCTTTTGAACTCGATTAATGTATTTGACCTTGTTACCATATATGGATAATCTCTCACTTTTTAGTCATGTTCTATGTTAGTCTATCCATGTATGATCTCTCTACGTATTGTCGAGTCGTTGTTTGTTTGTCTTTTGTAACTCCTTCGGTCGTCGCGGAGGTCTCTGATCGCGACACTTGTAGTCTTTCCCAGTGTGCGTACCCGCGAGATCGGGGGCGTTACAGAGTTCCTCACTCGATTACCTCTGATCGTGACCCCAAGTTTATCAGTAACTTCTGGAAGAGCTTATGGGAAAAATTGGGGACTCGTCTGAATTTCAGCAGTGCATACCATCCCCACACGGACGGCCAAACCGAAGTAGTCAATCGGAGTTTGGGCAATCTCCTACGTTGTTTGGTGGGCACTAAACCTAAGCAGTGGGACTTATCCTTGCCTCAAGCAGAGTTTGATTATAACCGATCAATAAACAAGACCACCAGGATGAGCCCATTTGCAATTTTTATGCGTTTAATCCTGTTGGTTGTTTGCACCCCAAGGCTGATGAGATGACTACACACCTTCAAGACATTCATGAACAATTGAAGCAATCCCTCCGTAAGAATAACTCCAAATACAAGAGCCATGCAGACAGTCGTCGTCATCAAGTACTCTTTAAGGAAGGTGATTTCGTGTGGGTTGTCCTAACGCGAGATCGTTTTCCTGTTGGAGAATACAACAAGCTCAAGGAGCGGAAGGTCATGCCTCGTGAGATACTTCAGAAAATCAATGATAATGCCTACATGTTGCTTCTACCAAAGCATTTAAAGACCGTTGGTGTGTTTAATGTGAAGCATCTTAGCCCGTACTTTGGAAATGAGGGGGAAACTGAGGCAAACTCGAGGATGAGTTGTTTCCAACCATGGGTGACTGATGCAAGAGCTGTTGGATCCTTGATTATGGAGCGGTTGGATCATGCAAAGGATTATTCTCCATCACCTTCCGAAAATTGCAGCCAAGTCAGCAAGGAAGGTTCCTTCCAACCGCCCAACCAAGTCAGCAAGGACGTTTCCCTCCAACCGCCCAGCCAAGTCAGCAAGGAAGTTTCCTTCCAGCCGCACATGTGATTCAAGTTGTTTCCAATTAGGTTTATTGAAGGTTTCCTGAATTTTATTTCCTTAGACAAGTTAATTCGGTAGTTAATTATTTCCTTTGCTGTTATTTGTTTTATTTCAATGCAAATCAAAAAAGTTGCCTTGTTGATTAACTTCCTAATTCCTATACAAATGAAAGGCTATAAGACCTGGCTTGTAGGTTAAGAGAAGCATCAATTTTCGTTTTGAATTAATAAGAAAAATCAGAGATAGTTTTATCTCAATTCGGTGTTTGTCTCTTCAATTCTCTTGTAGTCGGGGTTGCCAAACGCTTGTAGAATCCATCATAATTCTACCCGACGTCACTTAGGTACCCAAACTTTTAAATAATTTACTTTCTTAAATTGAATTATTCAATTTAACAAAGTATGATGATGATTTCTTTTGTTTCCCTCCCTTGTATCCTAAGTCATGCTTTGTTAGAGATTGAGTTTGGGTGCCAAGAAGCATGTCAAGCATTTTCTTCCCAATGTGAATTTCTCTAGATCTTTCGTAAGTTGTTAATTTTTGGCAACAAGATCTTCATTAGTTTGACAAACATTTGTAGATTTCAAGGGTTTTATCTTATCATTAAGAAATTTATTTTCTTTAACTAAAGCTTCAGATTTAGTGGATAAATCTAGATGCATTGTTCTTCCTAATTTGTTCTTATGACAAATCATTTAATATCTCTCAGCAAGTTCATGAAATGCATCTAATAAGTCATCATAACAAGATGTCTCATGAGCGGATAACTCATCGTCATCAATTTCCACCACTTGTGGTTGATCACCCTTCTCTTGCGATGAGGAATCACTTGAATCTGAATCCTCATTAGTAGCCATGAAACACATGTGTTCTTCTTCATCTTGAGAGTACTCGATTCCAGAAGCCGACGATGAGCTTTAATCATCCCAAGTGGCCTTGAGAGCCTTCTTCCCATCTTTCTCGCGAATACTCTTTTGTTTTGTGATCATCTCGTTCTCATCTTCTAGGTCTCTCATCTTTGTCTTTTCTTGATGGCCTTTCTTCTCTATCTCCTCTTGGTCTCTCCTCCCGTTCTCTTCTAGGAGGGTATCTCTTTTCTTTTCTTCTCTCACAATCTCTCGGCCTAAGCAAGGGACAATCCTTCTTCATGTGGCCGATTTTGGCTTCTTCGATCGTCATAGTCTTTTTCTCCCATCTGATGGATAGCGATCTAAGAAACTTCCGCACCCTATAATTTTCATTCAAATCTTTACCAGGGTTCTTAAAGGAGTTAGTAACATGGGAAAAAAAGTATGCATCTCGCTTATGGTTTCATTAGGTTTCATAGAAAACATTTCATATTTTTGGATGAAGGAATCTATCCTAGTTTCCTGAACATATGATCTTCCTTCAAAATGAGATTCTTGCACTATGCCTCAAATGCGGAGTCACATGCATTAATCCCACCATATTCTTCCTCTATTATACCACACATGAGGATGTTCATAAGCTTGGCATTCCTTTGAGGCATTTCGAGTTCGTCATATGTCATATCTTCAAGTTCCTTAGCTTTAACATGTGGAATTTGAAGAAACGGTCGAACTAGGATGGAAATTCAGTCGACCACTTTAGAGAGGGTAAGAGCCTATTAAAATTGGTCGATCCACAAGAACTACCAGTCGAACGTTCTGGGAAAGAACCGAGAGCCTGTTAAATTCGATCGAACCAGATGGTCTACTGGTCGACCGAATGAAGCAGAATTTCAGTTTTAAGTGGAATTTCTATGTGGTATCGGTCACCTAACAAAGTCAGTTTGATATGGAAATATGTATGAGACTTCTATAGGTTTCTGTGGACCATGCAATGGAACTTAATCAAGAGTTCAAGTGCCCAAGTTACGTTTGAATCCTAAGAGCAAGAAACATAAATCCTATCTTTTCTTCAACTTGATTTCTTGTCTTGTGTAACACTTGTCTCCTGAAATGGTTAGTAAAACCAAATATATATGTACATATGCATGTGATGTATTGATAGATATACATGTGTTTATTGATAGGTTAATTAATCATGAAAACGGATTAACGAGTATTATCCAAAAAGTCAAAAATTAGCCCTACTCCACTTAGCATAATCCTTTGATGATAGTTGTTTAGAAGGTCTAACATTTCATCTACAAACCCTAGTTTATCCTTAGCTCCTAAAGCCATGCGTATAACCATCAAACAGGTGGGATAATTATCCCCATTAAGGACCTTATAAACAAGATTAACACTAGGATTATCAGATGGCAGAAGATTATAGGGATCACCAGATTCTTCATTAGTGATTAGGGGATCGGGAGTGTCTCCTGTGGCCATCATGTTGTTTTCTTGCAAGCTTTTCTTCAAATCTCATATCTGAAATGTCTTGCGTCGCCTTCCTTTGATTCCTTTTGGTAATCACTACTTCACAAAAAAATTGCTTGTGCGGAAGCTTTAAAGGATCGTTCATCTGATACCATGTAGAAATGTGTGGTTGGTAGTTGACATGGTTGCAAAGATATGAGAAAACATAGAAGAGAATTGAAGGAAGAGAAGAAAGGAAGAATAGAGGTGGTTGGATTTGTTATTGTGATTTGGTAAAGTAAAATGATAATTAAATTTGGTGTCAACCCCACCTATTTACAGGTTGGCATTAAGTCAGTTACACCTGATTACTCGGGTACCCAATTATAGGTAAAATAGTTATGAGTGCAGTGGAATTATAAACATCCACTTAACCCGATTACATGACGTACTTATCATCTGTATTAACATAAAAAAAGATGATTACAATACTCCTTAATTATGATTCTAACATTGTAAACATGAATATAGATATGCATATAATATATTGTGACTTCAAATTTGTTTGAGTCACTTGATGTTGATATTAATTTGAGAGTCTCAGAAAGTCTAAAATGCTCAAAGCATATTATAATGACAAGCATCAAACGAGGCATTCTTTAAATCTTGAAAAGATAACTATATGAAACAAAAGAGACTGCATATAATGTCTTTGGTCAAGTAATCACGAAGAATGATATGAAAGGTAATCTTATTAGTCCATTCGCTTTACCCAACATCAAAATCTATAATTATTTTTATTGTATGTTAGTGATTTAAATGTAACTAGAACTCCTAAAGTGTTTTAAACATGTGAAATATGTAAAGGATGAATTTTAAAATAAATGACTAGACAAAAGTCAATGCTTTTTAATCTGCAGTTCGAACATTCTTCGGAAGAGAATTGGTACAATGATTCAATTATATAAAAAGAATATTAAAGAAAAAATATTCTAGGAAAAATGATCACCTTGAAAGCACACTAATGACAGTTCATTTATTCTATATAGACAAAGATTCAATTGTAATATGACCAGAAGTTCCTCACACCTGATCAACGTCATGATTTTTTTTAATATTGTTAGCAAATTTAATCAAAACCTAGTAAGATTCATATTATGGGTGGCAATGGGTATCCGGAACGGGTAAAACCGAACCGAATCTGGTGGTACCAAACCAAGGTAAAACGGATATGGGGCGGATCTGCTTACCCAATTTCAGAACCTACTTAGTTTCGGTTCTAGTTATTGGAACCGGATCCGGATCCGGATCCAGAACTGGGGTATTATTAAAATAAAAAATATATGACCCTAAAAAGTTGTTGTAATAAAAGAAAAAGAGAGAGTTTATACATGTCAAAAATTTGAAAATTTTATAGGTTTGATACCAAATCCGGTTCCAACGGATCCTGTTCAAAGTTCCCAAGTTGGGAACCAACCCTCTCTTATTTGGAACTGGGTACCCAAGTAGAATTTGGATTCGGTTTTAATTCTCCCAATACCAAAATCAGAAACGATATGTTGTCATCACGTGAATGTTTTATCGAAGCATATTGTTTCTCCAAAAAAAATGAGATGATGTTCAACATATTTTCCACTACCTCTTTATGGATTAACCAATATTTTCTTACTATACTCATGAGATAAAGATTTACATTAGTGATGTTTTCTATATGCCTGATCCACATCAATCAAATCACTAACTATTTTGTGGAGACATTGCATTTTTTATGCATGGTGAAATAATTTTTGATCCCTACATTCTTGTACCCCCAATTGAGATCAATAAAAACATGACATACCTTTCAATTGTCCATAAAACATAACTTTGAGTTCACATATTCGTATTTTACATAACTTATCCACAATTTGTATTACTCCCACTATAATATTTGGGAACAATTGCACAAATATATTTTACCATCTTATTAAGTGAAATATAGTAAATAAATATCCATCAAATCCAGTTTAATGATAATATATTTGTTTATTGACCCCCCCCCCCCGTGTCTTTATGTTTAAGAACTTTTTAAAAATCATTTGTAGGTTTGGCAAACGCCGAATCAAGGGACATCGGATTTCTAATTATCATCCTTGAAGAATGATTATCCATGGAGGATAAAGCCCCAAAGGCTTCTAGCTTTTTATTTTTCCCTTTTTCCAACTTTTGTTCTACAAGGTATGTTATGCATTGTTTTCCCCTTAGTTATTTTTCTCACTGGGTTTTGTAGCAAGGTGTTTAACGAGACATGAACATAACACATATTGTCTAAGTGAGTGTTATAAATGTATGTTGAAATGAGGGGGAGAGTTATAAGCTTCCACTCTTTTTTCATTTACTAAGTTTTAGTCCTCTATTTGCAGCCAAATTGGGTAAAATATAACCTTCTCTAATGGCGGAAGTGGAGAATAAGAGGAAAGGAAGAAGAAACATTGCTATTTATAGAAAAAAGAGTGGTATAGATGAATGTGGGCGCAATTCGACGGTTGTAATCGCTTTCTTTGTAGTCTGGTGCACCCAAATAAACAAGTTCAAGCCGCAGGAGAAATTAAGGGCATATTGGGCCAAAACTATCCACCACTTCCGGATTTTTTGCGCCCGATTGGCCCTAATTTCATCCAGGTGATTGAGTGTCCAATTTCGCACGTGGGGTGCACTCCTGGTCTGTTGGTTCGAGCCCATTTGTCTTTAATTGCCCAAATACTCCTCAAGATCATGGTTTTGAAGGATTTTTGCACCCGAAATTTTTTCGTGCGTCCAAGTCCATTTGGATTTCATCTGGTTCCTTCCTGATTCGTAGATGTGTCCTTATGCATTACAAACATGCCCATTTTGCTTCATTTGAGTCCTCTTTCTTCTTGCATCTTAGTCATTTTCTTTTCCTTTCTCTTCTTTATTACCTAACACTTTAAACACCGCAAAGAAACACTCGAGTGGCACAAAATTGGCGTAAAATAAAGGATATAGAGCATGAATGCGAGTATAATATGCTACTACTCATTGGCACAACCTACACAAGTCAAATACAAGGACCCTGGTTGTCCTACTATTTCTTGTGTGATTGGTGATGTGTCCATACATCGAGCTTTATTAGACCTAGGTGCACCTGTCAATCTTTTGTCATATTTTGTGTACGTACACCTTGGTATTGGAGACCTCAAACAAACAAAAATCACTCTTCAACTGGTTGATAGGTCAATGAAGAAACTGAGGGGCGTGGTGGAAGATGTTCTTATTAAAGTGGGTGAGTTCATTTATCCAGTCGATTTCTTTGTTGGATATTGAACTTGTACCAAACCCAGTTACACAAATTCTTTTAATTTTGGGTCGACCATTTCTAGCGACTTCTAATACCTTGATCAATTATCATAATGGTATGATACACTTGACATATGGTAGTCAGTGCACTGATTTCAACATCTTCACCATCGGGAAGAAGTCAGGTGCCTTCGCTGACCCTGTAGAGGTCAATCTTATCCAGGATACAGATAAGAACAACATCGAAGGCAGGTTCAAGTATTTCAGAGAGTTGTTCGATGGATCCTGATGGTGGTGAAGATGTTTCAACTATGCTAGCACAAGAAGGTGCATTATCTTGTGCTCATATGGCCTTTGAGCCACATCCTTTTGATCATGTGTCTCTTAAGACACAAGATACCATTTTTGTGGCCTCTAAGTCACCTGCTCTTCACTCTGTATCTATAGAGGACCCAATGTGGGTTAAGAATAAACCACCTGATACCCTACACTTCAAACAATCATACGGAGATTCACCTCTCATTCAGGCCTCCTATCTTGCTCAATCTCAAGAGGTATCAAATGACCACAATGCTTATAAGGGTGTCAAGTGTCAAGAAATTCTATTTCTGGACTTCACCATCTCGGTAATAAGTCCATGGTGTCACTTTGTGTGGATGAAATGATCCCTGTGCACCCAAATGTCAGTTGGAGGGTATATATTGATAACCCTCTGCTTTGTCCAGGAATGGAAACATATTTGTTTCCATTTCCTTTCACAAACCCTGGTTTTGAGAGACATGAACCATCATCCTTGGTTCGTAAACCTCTCAACAATTCTCATGTTGCGAGCCCATGCAAGTGCATTTCTGGCTCGAGAGATGGTGGGTTCCCATATTATATTCCTTGACAGATGAAGATGGGAGCCCATTAATGTACATAGTTCTAAAAAAAGAACAAAAAAAGTCTCCAAGAGTGAGCATAGGTTGTTGTAGGGCCCAACCCTTGTGAATTTGGGCCACATTTGTTTCACGCATTTGTCTCCCTTCTTAAGTATCTCACATGTTTTTGGGAATTCGAGTATATGTCCATCAACATAACCAGGAACTTCCTTTTACGTTTCACGTTGGTGAGATATTTTATTCTTCATGCATAAGTCCATGTAGTATCATTCTCACATTCATTAAGGACAATGCATGAAGTGAATGGGGGTGTTTTACGTGTGTACATAGTCTAGTCTTTTACTTTTTCGTTTGTTTGCATTGTTAGGGTCATCATAGTGTGTTGCATTTAATATCGATATATTTGCTTGCCATTACTAGTCCAGAAAAGGGAATATACGTCGGATATACGGCTTCTATACGTTGGATTTATGGCTTACCTAACCCGACATCTATCTACGTGTCACATATACCTAGATGTCGGTCACTCAACGACCGACATCTAGTTCGAACAAATAGATGATGGTCGTAAGCTAACAACCAACGTGTAGTCTTAACAAATAGATGTCGGTTGTAACGTAAGACCAATGTCTAATACTAAAGAATAGACGTTGGTGGTACATTACAACCGACATCTATATCCTTCAAATTAAGGAATACGCGCCGCATTTTCCTAATAACCGACGTCTATACCCTTACCAGATTAGAAAAAATAAATACTCAATGGAACAATCATAGTTTTCTGTATAACAAACACATTCATCCTAGACCAGAAAAACATTCACCCTGCACAACACATTCATCCAGAAATACACATTCATCCAATGATAATACACAAACACAATCATTCATCCACAAGCATACATACACAAACACTTGGCATTCATTCACAAAGATGTTTGATTATATCAAAGAACAAATTGTATGTTGGTAATACAAAGAAACATGTTAAATAAAATTGCATGGTTAATTACAAAGAGTTCATGATATAAGAACCTGTTGGTTCATTTGAATGTTGGTAATAAAATAGTGAGCCCATCGCTCATGAGTATCATTGAGATTCTTTTGCGAGTAGGGATCGCTATTATTTTGGAAGACCTATAAAAATACAAGTACAAAATATTAATATCTAAATAATGAAAATATAATTATACAACTGAAAATGATATATATTACCTCAGATAGGGCTACGTTTTGAGGTGCAATTTTGATGATTTCCTTCATGTATCTCATAACGTAGTAACCACATTCCGTATTACCAATCTGCTTGCGGTACTACAAAGATATAAATTCCCTAAATATATGTTTCATTACTTAACATAATTAACAAAAATGCGAGAAAGTACTAACTCCCACATTTTTTTGTTTTTCTTATTCCACCTAACACTTTCCTCATTGTCCTCAGTAGAACAAGTTATTCATTATGAAGTCGATAATACTAATAAAAATACACAAATTACAAATACGATAATTAAAATGAACTTACAGATTTACAAGTTTTTATGGATTCCCTTGGTTTAGTCGACCCCAAAGGATCAAACCAATATGCTGAATTAGTTTTGGAGCATAGAATGGTAAGCATCCAATGAACTATGTTTATATATATAATTAAAAGTTTATTACAAAATCAAATTCCAATTACTTTGAATTAAAAAATTTACCTCTCATGATAAGGAAGAAGATAATATCTTTTGCCTTGTTCTTTCATGAGAAGCCTAAGCTCACCCGATTTATCATCATTCGCGTATACAAAAGTAGATGGACTCACAAATCCACATACTTGATCATCGGGAAAGACTAACCTCCTGGCATCATAAAGGTGTCAACAAGAGTAAAAATACATTCTATTATAATTATGTTAAAATTATTCAATACATTTCATATTATACACAAGAAAACACTTACTTCAATTGCACGTCGATAATCGTGATGCACAATTGATCCATCACCAGGAACTGCATAACATCCTCTTTGGCGACGTATAAATCTGAAGGCAACCCTTTAACCTTCTCCTCCAAATACCAGGTAGTTAAGGCTTGTGATCCCCTAACTACCATTAATTGATACAATATTTTGCACCTATTTGGTAGCAAATTAATGTTGATCGGAGGTTGGTTGGTTGTTTGACACTTTGCTCTACGGGCTTGAAACCTTACCGATACATATACAAACATTGAAAATATAAATATTAACAAAATTGAAATTTATTGGTTTTCAAAGTTAAAGTATACCTTATCTGTGACATTTAGCTCTACTAAATGACGCGTCCATTTCAAGAACTCACCCATAGCATCGTCGAGGGTAACAAACTCTTCTTCAGAAATTGGCACCAGAGCACCAGTATCTAAGAAACACCCCACTGCAACCTTCCCTATAGGTCCTTAGCACTAGATGACGCCTAACTTCCAGGTCCCACCGAGGACCACTAGTCTGTAGGAAATCAAGAAGTCGTAGGTTCCTAAAATCTCTGGGATACTAGACCGTGAGGTCTTAAACTGCGAGGACCACTAGTCTATAGGAAATCAAGAACCCGGAGATTCCTAAAATCTCAAGGAGACTAGATGGGCAACAAAGTTCAGGCCATAACGGCCTTAAATGGTTTGCTCTCCTTAATGTGTCTGGAACTCCTAAGGGCAAACGTCTAAATTGAATTTGTTAAGGCTTTTTTATTATGTAGTTTTTGGGCCAAGGAAAGAGTGATGAAATCCCCCACCTCATCTCCTATAGGTGACTTCCCCTAGGTGTTTTCATGCCTTCATGTAACAAACAACACACCAAACAAATACTCACATTACTCTTGTTCCAATGCAATTCCTACTAACTAATGTGTGTTTTCTAATGAATGATGAGCGAAAGAGATTACGTAGCTTATGCCAGCAATCTACGACATAAATCGTAAAATAAAAAATAAATATGATGAATGGAAAGTCCTATATGATGAATGACTTAGCAAATATCTTCTAATCTTTTGTAATAGGTTATTAAAGGTAAAGTTGCTTAAGGGGGGCGATGAGTTATTAGAAACTAAACATTTAACTAAACAAAATAAGTTTTTTCAGCATAAATAACCATTTAACTAAACTCAACATACATAAACATAAATAAATGTATGAACTCACTAAACTAAACATAAGTTTTTTACATGATCTAAGTTATAGTTTTTTAATATAAAATCTAAGTAACAATTTTAATACAATTACTTGGATTATAATTTTAAGACAGAAAAACATGTTAAACATAAAATATCAAGTTATTAATAACAATTGGGATTATAATTTTATTGAAATTTCGCAGAACCTTCCCTAAAAAATTTCTACGTAAAAAACTTCAAATCCTAGGATTAACAAGAAAACCAACAATTTTTATTTTTTTGTATACTATCATTTTTTCTACAATTTTTTTGGGTCAATGATTATGTAGGTGAATATGAAAAATATTGATACAGATCTGATAAAAAACCAACAAAAACACAATTTGGATGACAATTCAAGTCCAAGAGTTTGAGCAACATGGTGTTATTTTGGACAAACATACTAAAAAGCAACAAAAATAAAACTCATTCACTACATATTATATGATCCACTAATCCTTTATATTGGGATGATTCCAACTTATCAACAACATCTTCCATTATTTAGCAAAAACAATTCCAACTTCACAATTATAACTAATTCAGAACTCCAAAATTCTCACAATGGCCTTTAGCATTAACAGACAACCCCAAAATCAATGACAAAAAAAATCCACGCCACAAAACCACAAACATAAACAGAGCACGTACCAGCAAGGGAGAGGTGGTCCTCTTCTTAACAGCAAGCACAACACCCTCCTTCGTCCTAAACACTGAATAATATACACCACATTATAGAAATTTTCATATATATGTAATATGATGTCATTTGTAATGTATTGTCTAAGAACTATTGAGGTTGTAAATATATGCAGGTGCTATTTTTGCAAGAAATCGTGTTGTTTTTCTTAATTGCCAAGTTCTAAAAAATTGAAAGAACAAATGGCGTCTCCTTTCCTATGTGAATAAAAAGTAATAATTTATAGATAAAGTGATTAAGACCTGACCACGCCCAAATCATGACTCGCGAGATAACAAGCGACCACATCACATGCTTCCTTAGGAAGTCAGGAATCGTCTCAGGTAAAATAATTTCATTATGCTAAATTAAAACTTTAAGACATGTTAATGCCGATCAACTTATGTATTAAGCAACTTAATATCTAAATTAATCATTTTTGTCACTTTACGATCCTCGGCATCTAAGATCCATCATGTTTCGTTCCAAAATCACAATCACAAGCAAACACCAAACCGCATAAAACCGAACAAGGCAAAAACGGTTAAAAATGAATAAAACACATGGGAATGAGAATCAAACAAGGCATGTGATTGTACTCCGAGAGGTGGGTCGTGGCTACGGTGCCAGAGGAAATGGAAAAGGTGCTATTTTGGTTGGAGAATGGTTGTGGAAGGGCCGACTAGGGTTTTCTCGGAGAACGGTGGTGAGGGAGGTCGGGGGGAGGGGTCTCCGAGGAGGGTGATTTAAGTCACGGAGGTGGATGTGGTGGCTAAGGAAGTTGCATATTTTTTGGTCGGAGAACGGTCGCAGAAGGGGGCGGCTAGGGTTTTGTCGGAGAACGGTCGTAGAGGTTTTGTTGGACTAAATGAGAAAAATGAAATTGTTCGCTTTCTATAAGACCCATAGACGTCGGTCATAGTTTAAAGTCAACATGTATACGTATGGAACATAAACGCCGATTATACGCTATGAACGTCGTCTATGAGTCAACGTCTATACGTTTTAGGGAATAAATGTCACCTAATAGACGTCGGGTAAAATGTTATTCAAACAACCAATGTCTAGAGCACCCTATAGACGTCAGCTGTATTTATATCTGACGTCTATGCCTATAGATGTCGGTTTTATGGGCGACTGACATCTATTGGACGACAACTATTCACTATTCTGCACTAGTGCATGATCCTTGGGTGACTTGCCTTTTTTGCTTCCCTATTTCTTTAAAATTTTCATTTCTTTCAAAATCATCATGTGTTTGCGATAGAAAATGTTTTGTGGGTTTTGCGTGTTTTAGCATGTGCAAAAACATTGATAGGAAAAGTAAAAAGGAAGCTCCCATAATTGACTTGAACATGGTGCATTAGGGTATCTAGTACACCGGTTTTAGGTCTTATCTAGTCATAAGGATGCACCCCAGTTTTTCCTCGGAAGGGAGAGTAATCATAGGGTTTCTTTCATTATTCAAATAAATAAGAAGTTCACCCTGAACCTAGTGAGTTAAATAAATTGTGCATGTTAGTATAATGAAGTTTGTTGTAGTCAGGGCTCCTTAAACGCTTGTTGTGAAACATTAAGTGTAGGTAAGAAAAAATAATTAAGTATGGTAGTCTCTCTTCTCGCACGGCTCCTATCACTCGGTAAATTAGGTCCGAGGGGACTTAGTTCCTCTGGCTTTTGAGTCATCAAACTTGGGATGCACCGACCGAACTCCCATTACACGGGAGGTAGGGATCACCCTATGTCGAGATTTGGGGGAAGGTGTACGTGATAGTGTAAGTCATCATAGGCAATGATGCACAAAACCCGACCCTGGGAGAATTAAACACAAACTAGTAAAAAATGAACTAAAAAAAGAGAGACAGATGGAACACAAATAAGAACCTTAATGGACTTTACACGATGTATCACTTGAGGATGTTAAGGTTGCCCATGTCTTTCACTTAACTCCTTAATTAACTTGCATGAATTGTTCCCTAGGCTAGGTGTGTAGACAAGATATATATAGAGGGAGTCGACTTGTAGAATTACCATGTCCAATGATCGACAAAATTAGGTCCATCGAGTTATGTTGCTAGGCTGAACAAAGCATCAATGTTCGGATTTTGTGGGTATATCCGCTAGAAACCCTTAGGAGACATCACTCCTCCACCTTGGCGACAATGAGGTTTAACGACTTCTTGCACGTGCTAAGTGCAACCATGATTGCTACGAAAGTGAGTTAGGATTTCCTCGTTTTTAGTATGTTTTCCTTTCTTTCATTTTTCTCTTTCATTGTTTTGCTCCGGACAAGCAAAAGGAAAGTGTGGGCGTATTTGATTATTAGCATATCATACATCGCATTCATGCTATATATCTTTCATTTTACAACAATTTTGTGCCACTCGAGTGTTTCTTTGTGGTGTTTCAAGTGTTAGGTAATAAAGAAGAAAAAGGAAGAGAGACCACTGAAATGCAAGAAGAAATGACTCAAATGAAGTAAAGAGATTTCTCATGCCTAAGAACACATCTGCAAATTAGGAAGGACCCATATGAAATCCAGAGATACCTGAACGCACGAGAAAGATTTCGGACACGAAAATCCTTCAAAACCATGACCTTTCGTATTTGGGCAATTAAAGACAAACGAGCTCGAACCAATGGACCAGGAGTGCACCCCACGTCCAAAATAGGACACTTAAGAAACTGAAAGAAATTGGGGCCGATTGGGCGCAAATCATCCGCCACTCGTGGATCATTTTGGCCCAATTTGCCCCCAATTTCTCCCGTGACTTGAACTTGTTTATTTGGGTGCACCAAACTACAAAGAAAGTGATTATAACCGTCGAATTGCTCCCAGATTCATCTATACCACTATTTCTTCTATAAATAGCCAAGTTTCTTCTTCCTCTCCTCTTCTTTTCTCCACTTCCACCATTACAGAAAGTTAGTGTTTACCCAATTTGGCGGCAAGTAGAGGACGGTGGATTAAGAATGTAATCTCACATTTTCTTTAATATAAGGTTGGATTCATGTTCCTCTTGTCATTAACTTTCTTTCTATGCAATTAGTTTTTGATTTTGTTGGTTGGTTTTTTAATTAGAGTTTTAGTCTTAATCTCTTGGTTTCTATGCTTGTTATTATGATTAGTGAGTAGATCCACCCCATTTGGGGTGAAGGAAATGTAGTTGATGGTGAAGTGTATGATGGGTTCTTCTTATCTTGTGTCATTTCATGTACTTAATGTAGATGTATACTTGTAACTTGCTAAAACTTGTAAGTAGATGAGATAATTGCCACATTAGGTACTCGTCTCATGCTAGATCTAGAGTTTATCTTGTTGCTTGTATGGTTTATCTTTGTATGGAAGTGGTTTGTTATGTATGAATGCCCAATTAGTTATGTTATGTATGGAAGTTATATGAATGGTTAATTGATGCCCTAATGGCCACAATAGATAGTTCATTCTTGAGAACCCAAAGTGCATCTTAACTTGATCTCTAACTATATTAGTCATGTATTCATGTAAATGTAGTTGATGTTAATTAGACTCCACAGTAGTTTCTAGTTGATGTCACCTACTTTACACACTTGTACTTAATGAAATGAAGACTCACTCATGCACACACACCTCACTATTGTACCTCCACTTCAAGGGGTTTAGTCTAATTGTTGATTAATTCATCATTTAGTAGTTTGTTTAGCATAATCAATTATATTATATGATCCACTAATCCTTTATATTGAGATGATTCCAACTTATCAACAACATCTTCCATTATTTAACAAAAACAATTCCAACTTCACAATCGTAGCTAATTCAGAACTCCAAAATTCTCACAATGGACTTTAGCATTAACAAACAACCTCAAAATCAACGACAACAAAAAAATCCACACCACAAAATGACAAACATAAACAGCGCACGTACCAGCAAGAGAGACATGATCCTCTTCTTAACAGCAAGCACAACACCCTCCTTCGTCCTCAACACTGAATAATTTACACGAGATTATAGAATTTTTCAAATATATGTAATATGATGTCATTTGTAATGTATTCTGTAAGAACTATTGAGGTTGTAAATATATGCAGGTGTTGTTTTTGCAAGAAATCGTGTTGTTTTTCTTAATTGCCAAGTCTAAAAAATTGAAAGAAAAAATGGCGTTCCCTTTCCTATGTGAATAAAAAGTAATAATTTATAGATACAACGATTAAGACCAGACCACGCCCAAATCATGACTCGCGAGATAACAAGCGACCACATCACATGCTTCCTTAGGAAGTCAGGAATTGTCTCAGGTAAAATACTTTCATTCTGCTAAACTGGAATTTTAAGACGTGTTAATGTCAATCAGCTGATGTATTATGCAACTTAATATCTAAATTAATCATGTTTCACTTTACGATCCTTGGCATCTAAGATCCGTCATGTTTCGTTCCAAAATCACAATCACAAACAAACACCAAACCGCATAAAACCGAACAAGGCAAAAACCGTTAAAAACGAATAAAACACATGGGAATGAGAATCGAACAAGGCATGTGAATGTACCCCGAGAGGTGGGTCATGGCTACGGTGCCGGAGGAAATCGTAGAGGAGAAGTTTGTTGAGCTGGGGCTCCCAGTGTTCGTGTTGGATGGGTGGTAGCTACTGCCAGTGTTGGTGGGGTTAGAGGTGCTACTGGAGATCAAATTAACAACCAAGAGAAAATTAGTGTTGTTGTCGGAGTTTACATCATCGTCGTCGGCCATCTCAACGTAGGGGGAGGAGAGTTGGATTGGTTGTGAAGGGAAGAGTATTGGGGGGAGGAAGAGTCAGATTTGGGTGGGAGGAGGAGTGTTAGAAGTCACTAATTTATAAGAAGGGAAGTGATTAGCAAGTGGTGGGAGAGATTAGCGAGAGGCGGGAGAGGCAAAGTAACAGAACATCACAGAGTACTTATGTTGTGCTAACGGTGTAGGTCCCACTAACACCTCAAGAACACCTAAGCAATTAACTCGAGATATGGGTGCACCGAAGCCAATGAAAAAATGTGGGTGCATGGCCTCAATTAGATCATGTGGCAGGTGCACCCCAAGCAAATAACTCTTCAAGATTTAAAATCATTTTGTTGATTCAACAAGTCAACTTGGTCAGTATTTTCACATCAAGCTTAAAGGCTTAAAATTGATCAATTTGGCAAGGTTTGTGTGTGCACATTGTAAAGGAACAAAATTAAGCAAAGGACATTCAGGCTGGATTACTAGCATATCTTAAACAACAAGGTTATGTGTATAGCTCAAAGGATCTTTATAGATACGAAACAACAAGGTTATAGAAGGTAAAAATCCATTTATAGATACGAAACAGATAGTTAGAACAAATGAATCATACATATTCATATGTGTTAGATACACGTTGAAGAAAAAAATCGCATAGTAATATTTCTTATTCCCAAATCCCAAGTTCTCAACTCTGTAATTGTTACATCCTAACTCTTGTTAATTGGGTTTAATTGTGATTAGGTGGTGGATTAGAAGAGGTTGAGATGGACGGCTGAGATTGGTTGGGTGAAGAGTATAAAAGGTTGGATCTCTCTCTCCCTCACTCTTTTCTCTCTCTCACTGGTGCGACTCTCTCTCTCTTTGGTGCGACTCTCTCTCTCTCTCCCGCTCAAATCTCTCTCCCTCTCAGCTACTGGGGCGCGGTGGTGTGGATTGGCGAGGAAGACGGACTCGGTGGAGTGCGCACGGATCGTGTAGATCGGTTGCACGTTTGGGTTAGCCGGAGGAAGAAAAGAGCGATCATGGAAACGACCTTCGTGGGTTCTTCAAAGGCTTCTTCAAGCCTTAAAGGTATGTCAAGCTTTAGTTTAGTCCTCCTTTTAGCCTTTGCGAGGATTGGAGGGGCCGACGGTAGGCCGAAACGCTCGTCGAGAACCTTGCAGCAGCTTTTCTGCTCTGAAACGGTCGACCGGCGGGTTGGCGCGGTCGACCGGACGTAGCGTGTTTTGAGCAAAATCCCATACACCGGTCGAACGATACTCCTCGAGTGGTCGACCGGTGGTACATTTTAGCAAGGGAAGAAGGCTCTGGGTATTTTCGGTCGAACGAGACCCTTTGTCGGTCGACCGAAAGCACTGTTGTAAGTCGGTTGGGGGCGTTGACCATCTAAACGGTCGACCGCTCATTGACTTCGTCCGACCGGAACTTAAGTTAACTTATTGGCCGGTCGACCGGGAGTGTGGTTTCGGTCGACCGTGTAGTGCGGATTTTGTTGGTGAATCTTACTGGAGGGAATCAGTCGACCGTGATTTTAGATCGTTCGACCGTTGGTGCTTTTTGAGAAAGAGAGGATTTTTCCCTGTTGGATTTCGGTCGAACGGGGCCCCTTTGCCGTTCGACCGTTTGGACGTTATTTCGGTTTTTCTGCGGAATAGTGGTGGTGTTCGGTCGACCGTTTGGGGTCTTCCGTTCGACCGTTTGGGGCACAGTTTGTATATGGATGCTTGTGTCGTGTGTGGTTGGATCCGCCTCGAGGGAAACGGGTCTCCGGCCTTTTTTGGGGCGACGGTACAGACATTGCCGGCCTGAGAGGAAGATCGTGGTTGTGGCTCTACGGAACGGGTGCCTTGTGTGCACGTTGTTGTGGCTCTACGGAGCGGGTGCCTTGTGTGCACATGTGATTGTGGGGTTGGGGTGAGAGGACCCTTGAGACCCGTGGCCGATGATTTTCCAGCGGTGCCTTGTGTGCACATGTGTTGTAGTTGCCGATGTTTTCCGGCGGTGCCTGGTGTTGACGGGAGTTTGATATGCTTTTACTACACTCTTCATTTCATGTTTCATATACACATATTATGTTCATATTTTAGGGGTTTGGCATACGGGGTTTCCCTAGGGGAAACTCAGGCATTGTTTGTTTACATGTCAGGTCGTGCACGTCACTAGGAGGTGGTGACTGCGGGCAGGGGCACCCAGACCGGATCCTATCCCTTTTTGTTGTTCGAGGTGGATGATTTTCCCTTGTACATGCGTTGTATATCTTTTGTGTTGGGTTGTAATCATCTTTGACTTGTATTGTACAGTTTACCACCTTATATTATATATATACTTGTGGTTTGGTGACGACCCCAGTGTTGATTCTGATCTGTTTAAAGTTTTAATTTTTCCGCTATTTCGGGGCGTTACAGTAATATTATTTTTGTCTACATTCTGAAGCTGAGAGAGATGAATTCCTGATAAGCCATAACTCTCTACGTATGGCAAAGACCATGCTCTAGAATTGACTTGGACATACCAAATAATATATACATGATTGACTTGGACATAATGAGTTAATCAAAGTAGGCTGATCAAATGCTGTTTTCTGCCCCCACAACTAAATAAATTGATTGATAACCATTCTCTTCTAACTCATAAGCAACTTGTACTTTATTCTATAAAATAATTGTTGCACTTAGTTTCAGAAGGATTTGAACTTTATTTTATTGGTAAGGCTACGTACACTTTAACGGGAACAAAAATTCACTTCTGCATTTACTATAAAATCTGAACAAGAATATCAAAGTAAACATTCTGAGCAACCACCCTGTATGTTATTAATTAGTTAACAATTCAAACCATCAGAAAATGAATTAGTTAGAAGTTTACAACAGTAAGTCATTCAAAAATACAAGATCAACAGCACTAGAATCTATGACCATCCTAGTATACATACATACATTCAACTAGACATGCTTCTCAATGGTTCAGGACAGTTTCTGGACTTTTAATCTGCAAATGGGGCAAGTAGAACTATAATGTAGCCATTCGGTGATGCAATTGGAATGGAAGACATGCCGACAAGGCAGCCGTCTCATATCTTCAGAGTCGAACTCAAAGTCCTCCATACACACGACACAACGACCCTGATCTTCCCATTCGGAATGGCATAATTCTGACCTAGAATCCGCCGTATCGGGAAAAGTCAAAGCACGATTCTCGTCAAACCCTTCAGATGTGGTGGCCTCTTCTTCCCCTTCGTCTTCGTAATTGTCGTGAATTTGTTCATAATTACCGTCATCGGTGTAGTTGAAATTGCCCGGAAGTGGGGCGGGCACGAAGATGTCATCCGTCCACACCTCCATCACCACATTAAACATCCAGATGCCTCTGTGAGCTGCCATAACTGCCTGTCCCGTCACGAAATTCGCAAGACCCCACACTGCCCCCGTGGAGATGCTTCGACGGGTGTTGTGGGGAAGAGAGGAGAAGAGTTCATGAACACAGGAATCGGTGGTACGGACGTCAAATAGGTGATGCAGCTCGATGGGTGGGGAACACTCTTGCCTCTCAACTCGGACTGCGGTTTCATCAAGTGGCAGGCTTCTGTACGTGTGTTTCCGCAGACATACCAGCTCCAGACGCGCAACCGGAACAACACCGCCATCGTTGAAGAAGATGCGGGGGAGAATATGGACGCTGGTGTTGGACGGAATCCAGCAGTGAGGAGGTGGGAAGTCCACAGAAACCATTGTTTAACGGAGTGTTGCTGGAGAATTTTCGAAGTGTGTTGGTTGTGTTCGTGTGGGAATTTTTTCCAGACGTTTGGTTGTATATATTTATAGTTTTCTTATTTCTTGGACAGTAAGAATTCAACTCAACGGTCGGAAAGACTTTTTCTTATCTACTCCCGCCCTTTTCTCGGGCCAATCCGACGGTCTGGAACCAATGCTGTAATTTTGTTTGAATTTGGTAATAAGAGTTGAAATATGGAAATATTACATGTCCGTTGGGTGAACATGCAATTTTTGAATTAGTCACGAAATTAAATCGTGGTTTGGTCTTCTGATAATTGAGAGAATTGAGGCGTGTTTATTATTTGTTTTTTGTGTAGTTAGACTGCACTAAAAATTTCTTCGCAATAACTGATCCACGTGTCTACTTATCAATGTACAATATACCTTACTGACTATGCATAAGAATTTTCATAGAGAGAATTTCGTGGAAATCCCTCGCTTGAGTTGAAAAAAAAACCTATATCCTTTTCTCAACCCTTTATACATAAACGCGAGTTCTTTTAACATAAACTTGAGGTAATGTAACTTTTAATGCTTGAAATTTCGTGTTTGCACTTATTTCATCTTATAAATTTTACATAAAAATAACAATTCAAATAAAATAGGGAAAAATAGGGTATTGTTATTCGTCACCCGTAAATTATTTAAATCTTCCGCGTCAATTACCATTTTACCATTCACATTCCATTTAATACTAATTTCGCCTCATCTCTTAAAATAAGACTTCTGTCTTAGTTTTCCACACCCTACCAGTATCAATACCAAGGAAATGTCTGGTCAAGCGTCTGAATCCGGTGGGGTAAGTTACCATTTTTTTATTTTAATTTTTTAATATTACATGGTGTGTTATTTCAAATTATTTTAGGTTCCGTTGTAACTAGGAGAGTAATTTAGTCGAGACCGTCATGACCTGATCGGCGTCAACTGCCTTGTCGATAGTAGGAGGTACTCGATCTTCAGATCTGGTATCATTTGCTGGGCATTGTGGTCTTCGTTGTAGGGAGGTGAGGCATGTCGAGACTAGTGACCTTGAAGTTAGGTGTCGTCTAGCCTAAGGACCCATAACCTAAAGTTTTTTGAGTCGTGATTGCTAGATTAGGCTTCTACCATCACCACTACCCACGCTAGCTCTAAGGATTCTTCCCTCCTCATCTGAGTCCTCTCCTCATTTATTTTCTACGAGTAGTCTCCTCCTCTGAGTACACCTTCTGTTGTGTGTGTTTTTATTGTCGAGTCGAGCGTTTTATGCGAGGTTGGGCTCGTTCTGGTGAGAGCGCTCGACTTGAGAGAGTGCATTTTTTGAGTGGACGGTCTAGGTGATCGATCATCTTCGCCTCGTGCTCCTTTGGAGTGTGAGGCTGAGTCTTCGCGTAGTGACGGCGGAGACCGGGTTCCATACATGGATTACCTCGGTCTGCTCCCACCACCACATAAACCTCCTTCTCCTCCTCCTCTGACTCGAGAGGAAGAGGGATTCAGTCAGGATCGAATTCTTGGTGCACCACCACCTTTAGCTCGACACGATAGACCGATGACTTTGTGGGAGCATACCCATTCTGTTCGAGCCGCGCAGCCTTCTTGCATAGTTCTTCCCCCAGCTCGCGGGAACAACTATGAGCTGAAACCTCATTATGTGAGCATGCTTCCTACCTTCACTGCCAATAAGGAGGTTCTGTATATTTTTATACGTGAATTCGAGGAAGTAAGCTCCATATTCAAGCTTCAACAACTTGATGAGGATTCAGTTCGGTTGAGGATGATTTCTTTCGTGTTGAAGGATAACGCGAAGAAATGGATGTACAGCCTCCCGGCGAGCTTTATTCAGTCTTGGGATGACTTTGTGACCGTATTTCTGAAGATATTTTTCCCTCAAAGGAAAACTCAACAGATACGGCACCAGATACATCAAATGTATCGGACTGAGACTGAATCTCTTCATGCTTTCTTTGAGAGGTGCAAGAACCTTCTCCAGCAGTGCCCTCATCATGGACTTGAGCTATGGCAGTTGTGCCAGATTATTTATGAGGGACTCAACTACAATACTCGCACGTTGTTGGAGTCGATGTGTCAAGGTGATTTCCAAATGAAACCCATCAATGAGGCATGGGACACTTTTGAGTTAATGGCGGAACGTACATTTGAGTGGCACACCATGAAAGAGCCACCACCCGTTAGGTCTTCTGGTCGGGCTGGATCATATCAAGTTGAGTCAACTATCGCGTCCGAGGGGAAATTGGCTGCTCTCATGCGTAGGATTAAAAGTTTAGAGTTGGACCGAGCTCTTGTAGCTCAGGTCGCTACTCCTGGGTGTAGTAGGTGTGGACTTACGGGCCATGATAACATGGAATGCGCTTACGCTCCAAGGGATACTGAGCATGCAAATGTGATGTATCAATAGAGGCCCCGTAACGACCTGTACAGTCACTCCTACAACCCAGGATGGCGTAATCATCCTAACTTGTCTTGGGGGCCTAGTGGGGGTCACGGTCAGAGCTCGCACGCTCAACCTCAACCTCCACCTTATCAACCTCCACGCCCATCGGCGACCTACCAACCCCCACATCAAAGGTCTCAGCAACATAATTACCAACCTGCTCGGGCTTCATCGTCGGGTTATTCTAACCAAACTCCACTACCCCAACGGGTTGACCTGAAGAACCCCACTCTAGAACAAAGTCTTCAAGCGTTCATGCAGAGCACACAAACCATGTTTGCGGCCAGCAATAATTCGGTCAAAGCTTTGGAAATGCAAGTTAGCCAGTTGGGTCATCAGTTCCATGAACACGAGAAGGGTCAGTTACCAAGTCAACCTGTGGTAAATCACAGGGGTCAACCTGTTCATGCTAGGCAGAATGTGCACAATGTTGAAAGTGACCCTTCCCAACATGCCAATGTTGTTCATACCTTGAGATCGGGAATGGTTGTTGACAACAATGTGGAAATGTTAGACACGGCAGAAAGACGGGGAGCACCAGACCAAGCCACCCCAGAAAGTAATCCTCCACGACACGCGCATGGGCCTCCAACCAGCGGTCCCAAACCACCAATTGGCGGTTCAGAAGTTGTGCCTGGTGGGCTGCTTTGTCCCACCTTGTTCTCTATGCTGAGGGCCTTCTATTGCCATCACTAGATCCATACTTTTATCAACTCAATTGGTGCACACGAATGAAAGAAGAAGACAAACTACTTAACACTCAGAAGCAAAACGAGATTTGCACCAAACACTCATCTTTTCTTTCTTCTTTCTCACTTGACTTGACTTGTTTTTGGCTTGTTTTACAAGTGGAGAACTCTTGTGCTTATATAGGCACTTACAAAGACTCTTCAACTTAACCTAAAATACAAACATAACATAAACTACATAAATATGATCATTCAAGATCATTACAACCTCTACTTAAATTGCATCATAAAATAGGACGAAAATCATAGAAAAATGAAGAGTCGCTTTGTCTCTTCCTTTCCTAAAACATTTTGTCTTCCTTCTTGTTGAGTCATCAATTCCTAGATGACTCACCCTCCATAGGTGATGTGGCTAGTGACTAGGATGCCACCTAGGATTAAGTTCAATTCTCAATACTCCTCCTTGAACTTAATCTTCTTCCATCCACCATCCCAAGTAGGTTGCGCATCCTTTCCTGCAACCTTGTTGACAACTTCTTTTGTTTGAGCTAAAAGACACACCATGTGCAACTCATTTGTCGTCTCGTAGATTTCACGAAGTGTCTTGAACCTCCTTTGTCTCATCTCATCTTGTTTGTCGGATGGAACTGTTTCATGTTCACTGGGGTTGGCAATCTCCTCTCCTTGTTCTTCATTTCGCACTTCTGAAATCTCCTCTTTGGAGTCCCATGTTACCTCCTCGTTAACCTGCACATCACGGCTAATGACAATTTTGTTGTTAGTGGGATCGAGAAGCCTATAAGCTTTCGAACGTTCGTCATAGCTAACGAACACAAGCTTTGTGCTCCTATCATCAAGTTTTATTCTTTTCTCCTTTGGTACATGTGCATAGGCAACGCTCACAAACACTTTCAAATGTCCCACAGTTGGCTTGTAGCCACTCCAAGCTTTTTGTGGAGTTACTTCCTCCAAGCTTGCGGTTTTGCAACGATTCAACGTGTACACCGCACAAGCCACCGCCTCGGCCCATAGTTCTTTTGACACGTTCTTGCTTTTTAACATACTTCGAACCATGTCCATGATGGTTCAATTCTTTCTCTCGGCTACACCATTTTGTTGTGGCGAGTATGGAGCGGTTAAATGGCGTTTTATGCCATATTCCACACAAAAAGTTGTTGAACTCGGTTGATGTGAACTCTCCTCCTCGATCAGACCTCAATGTCTTGATGCTATTGCCACTTTGTTTCTCCACATATGCCTTGAACTTCTTGAATATGCAAAATGCCTCGGATTTCTCCTTCAAGAAGTACACTATTGAACGTTTTATTTTAAACCGCAAGTGCACGGCCCCGATGAAGCGGTGGCAAGTACGGGTCGTCCTCAGGGAGGTGAGCAGCCTCTTGTTTATCAGAAATCAAGTGACAAAGATTGGGGGAGAAAGATTTATTAAGCTACTCTACACAAAACTACGCTAAGAAGTATGAAATGCGAACGAAAGAAACAATCAATGAACTAACAACTAAGCTAAGAACAAAGGAGGAATGCTGGAATACAGAAATGGAAAACCCCTAAGGGGTGGAGTGAGTGCACACATGCAAAGAGGTGGGTGTAGAATACATTCTTTAAGCACATGAAGGTGGTGGTTATCAAGCATAGGAAGTGTCTAAATGTTATGGCAAAACCTATCAATCTATTCACCAACTTAGTTGATTAACATTTACATATGCAAGGTGTTTATTTCAGAACCTAAACAAGCATGAGAGGTGTCTAATCATTTTGGCAAAACTCATCAAGTTGTAAATTCTATCCTAAAGAAGCAAGCATACATTCATGTTTAATCAACACATTGAAATTAAAGCATTCATCCCATTCTCTAATGCATGTATGTACATCTACTCCACCCTCCAAAGGGGATGGAACTACTCACTAAACATTACACTAATTATTAAACTATGGAAAGAAAGCATATTAAAACTAAGCTAGAATTAAAAGACGATTAAACTAAAACATGCACAAACAATAAAAGAAGCATAAAACAAACAATGAAAGAAACACAAAACTTTATTGATAAAATGACTCACATTAAAAGTAGCATCCTCATACTTTAGTGTGTGCTTCAAGGCCTCACTTCTAGTAGGAAGAATATCCACTTAAAATATGGAGTGATTACAATAGGAGGTGAAGAGTTCTATTTATAGGCATGAAAAAAGCTAATCCGGGACAATCCCCCGATGTGGGACTAAACCAACACCAAAAATAGCCTCAACGAACATTAATACAAGTCCAGGACAAATCTTGGCGGATCTGGACTAATCCAGACCGCCAATTGGTGGTCCAAAATGTCCGGATCCAGTTGAGTTTTATTCTGGGCTTTTTTTGTGCTTTTGGTGGTCTTTGATGCATCTACTTCGTTTGTTGGAGCTCCGACCCGAATCCAATTGCTAAAATACTCCCCATGATGGTGTGAAGTATTCTGTTTTGCTCTTAGGTCCCTCTGTCTTGCGTTCAGGTCCTTCTCCCTTGCATCTTGGTCCCCAGATCTCACAATCCAGTCCTTTTTCCCAGCTTTTGGGTCCTTTTGTGTTTCATCTCTTCAAACCTATTTATTCCTGAAAACTAAACATAAAACTCGTGACATAGCATTGTTTAGGTGAAAGATAATGGATATAAGATACAAATATGAGCATGAAATGATGTCAATCAAATACCCCCACACCTAACTTTTGCTAGTCCCGAGCAAAACAAAGAAAGAGAAAAGCATGCGAAAAACAAGAAATCCTAACTCACTTTCGTAGGAATCACGGTTGCAGTTGGCACGTGCAACAAGCCGTTAAACCTCCCTGTTGCCAAGGAGGAGGAGTGTTGTCTCCTGAGGGTTTTCAGCGGATATACCCACAAAATCCGAACAAGATGCATTAATCAATCTAGCTACACGACTCGTTGGACTTATTTTGTCGATCATGGGACGCGGTAATACTACGGGTCGATTCTATATATGTAATCGGTCCACACACCTAGCCTAATGAGTTATTCGTGTGAGTTAGTCAAGGACTTAAGTGAAAGACATGGGCAACCTTAACTTCTGAATGTGATACAATGTGTAAAGTCCATTTTGGTTCTTATTTGACTCTTTTTTTTCTTTTTCTTTGGAGTATTTTATTGGTTGGTGTTTGATTCTCCCAGGGTCAGGTTTCGTGCATCATTGCCTATGAAGACTTACACTATCACGTACACCGTCCCCCAAATCTCCACATAGGGCGATCCCTACCACCCGTGTAACGGGAGTTCGGTCAGCGCATCCCAAGTCAGATGACTCGAAATCACCAGGCACAAAGTCCCCTCAGACCTACTTTCCCGAGTGATAGGAGCCGTGCGAGAAGAGAGAACACCATTTATTTATCTATATGGGAACCAAAACCCCTACACTTAAGTTTCACAAAAAGAGATTAAGGGCCCTCGACTACGACAAACTTCCTTATACTCACAAACACGAATTATTTGACTCACTAGGTTCAGGGTGGACTTCTTTAAATGTTTGAGTACTGAAACCCTATGATTACACGCCCCCTGAGGGAAAACCAGGGTGCATCCTAACGACTCGACAAGACCTAAAGCCAATAAACTAGAAATCCTAATGCATCAAGTTCAAGACAATTTTGGGAGCTTTCTTTTTTACTTTGCCTCTCAACGGTTTTGCACATGCTAAACACACGCAAAACCCACAAAAACATTTTCTTTCGCAAACACATGAAGATTTTGAAAGAAATGTGAAAATTTTAAAGCACTCGGCAAGCAAAAGAAGACAAGTCACCCAATGATCATGACAAGCAGATATATCAATGTTAAATGCGGCACACTAACATGACCCTAGCAGTACAAACAAAAGAAAATAAAACCAAAGGAAAAAGACTCGACTATGTACACACGTAAAACACCCCCCCACACCTACTTCATGCATTGTCCTCAATGAATGCGAGGAAGATACTACATGGAGATATGCATGAAAAGGGAAACATCTCACCAACATGAAGTACAAAGGGACGTTCAGGGTCATGTTGATGGACACAAACCCAAATTCCCTCAAAACCTGTGAGAAGCTGAAGAAGGGAGATAAATACGTGAAGAGATTGGGCCCAAGTACACAAGGGTTGGGGCCCACAACAATCGATGCTCACTGAAGGAGTCTTTTATTACACACTTTTTTTTCTTTTTTTTAAGATATATACATCAACCAAGATATTCTCATAATCATTTGGTCAAGGAACATCAAATGAGAACATCAAGTTAGGAGGACCAGAGACATGCCGAGATGGGCAAACTCAACTGGTACTCTGAGGTGTCATGAGAGGTGAAAGGTCAAAGCTGAAAGGCTCGAACCCCTCATGATATTGGTTGGGTGTGGGCAACAAAGAATGAAGTTGTGTTGCCTCACTAGGGTTTAATTGCTCATCGAAGAAAACCCTCCAACCAATAGGCAGGTGCATCGGAATGAGTTCCTCAAGCTCATTCGATGGATGCAGCAGACCTGCATCACTAAGAATGGGGCTTCTCCCCAAGTCATCCAACAAGGACCTCCCCCCATCATTTAGATCATCAAGCATAAGCTCGGTCATAGGTGGGTCCTTGTTGGAGTCAATATGAAGCTCAAATGACTCAATGGCCATGGGACATGAGGTAGAGACACCTTCTCGTATAGGCATATGATGAGGTGTCTCACTCTCACTAGTACTCTCAACTGAATCATGCAACGAACACTCCCTTTGGACATTCATGTTCGAGGCCAGCTCACTCTGTTGCATTGCGAAGACAGGCAATGAGTTTTCGCTGGGCCCACGAACATTCTCAATGGGTTGCATTGGGGTTAGGGGTGTTCGTTGATTTTGTGGTGCTTTCTCCAATTGGCGGATGATATTTAGATTTAAAGGTTCATCCATGGGTTCCTGTTGCTTACCAGAGTTGAACACATGAAACTCGACACTCATGTTACCGAATGAGAGCTTCATGAGACCATTTCTACAATTAATCAAGGCATTGGAGGTTGTCAGAAATGGTCTACCCAAAATCAAAGGTATTTGAGAGTGGGTGTTCGCAACAGGATTGGTATCGAGGACAACAAAATCGACTGAAAATATAAAATCTCCAACTTTGATAAGCACGTCCTCGATAATCCCCATGGGAATACGAATGGAACTATCCGCTAATTGGAGGGTGATCTTAGTTGGTTTCAATTCTCCCAAGTTCAACTGTTGATAAACAGAGAATGGGAGGAGGTTGACCGCTGATCCTAAATCAAGAAAAACATTGCTCAGTCTAGTGTCCCCTATCGTACACTGAATAGTAGGACACACAAGGTCCTTGTATTTCGTGTAGGTGGGATTGGACAAAGGTGAGCTGATATTTGCAGCCAAGAATGCTTTCTTAGGAACATTGGTCTTCCTCTTGGTTGTGCAGAGATCCTTCAACACTTTGGCATATTGAGGTATTTGTTGGATGACATCCAACAAGGGGATGTTGACCTTCACTTGCTTAAATACCTCTAATATCTTGTCCATGTTGTCACTCTGCTTTTTGGTTAACCTACTTGGATAAGGAGCTTTTGGCAGGTAGGTTTTTTGCGGTGCGTGAGAAGGAAGCCTTGGTGTATTACCCTCACCCTCAGCCTCTTCTTCACCACCATTCCCACCGAGGGGCTGCATAGATGGTGGTGGGTGTGGCAAGGAAATGTGATTGTCAACCTGTTTTCCATTCCTTAAGGTCACAATGGAATTGACATGGTGAACAGGTTCCTCCACATGGTTCACTTGCCTCCCCCGAGGTACCACATTCTCATTTTGCATGTGTTGTTGTTGGTACATACAGGGGTTAGCCTCAGGCTGGCTAGGAAAAGTCCCTCTCTCTCTTTCATGTACAGACTGAGCCAATTGGCCCATCTGAAGCTCTAGAGATTTCATGGTCTGCTGATTTGAAGTGAGAACTTGACTTGTGGTAGACATAAATTTTTTCATTGAGTTTTCAAGTCCACGAGTCAAGGTCTGAAGCGAATTGAATCGGGTTTCCATATTATTGGAATTTAGGAAACCCGATTGATTGGTGGTTTATGCTTGGGGTGGCTGATAGGAATGTGCATGCATGGGAGGTTGGTGTGATTGGTAAGGTGGTCTAGAGGAGTTTGGAGGACCACCCGGGGCATTAGTTTGGTTCCATGAAAAATTGGGGTGGTTCCTCCATCCAGGATTATAAGATGATGAGTATGGGTCATTCCTGGCTCTATCATAGACGGCGTTGACACGCTCCATCTCAGGAGGAATGGACTCACACTCGCTTTCTACATGACCTATCCTACCACATGAATGACAGGGAACTGGACCAGATGTGGACATGTGAGGTGCACTTTGTTGGTTTTGGAGCTCAATCGAATCCATACGGCGCATTAAGGCCGCCATGCGTGCCTCGGTGGCCGTAGTGGTATCGATAGCAAATGTGGAACCCGATCTAGTTGACTTTGCATTCGCGATCCTCGCTCCTATACTAGATGATGCAGGTGGTTCCCTCACACTCTCCCATTGCATGGTTTTCTCAGCGAGGTCTTCTAGGAAGGCCCATGCCTCCCTTTCATCCTTTCCCAAGAACTCTCCTTGACACATGGACTCAAGGAGCGTTCTGGACGGGATGTGAAGACCCTCATACACAATCTGACAAAGACGCCACAACTCAATGCCATGGTGAGGGCACGAGGATAGTAGCTCTTTGAACCTCTCAAGATATGCATGAAATGGTTCGGTCTCATGTTGATAGAACGAATTGATTTCGTTCCTCAATTTTTGAGTCTGATGATTAGGAAAGTACTTCTTGAGGAATGCAGATTGAAACTCATCCCAAGTCCTAAAGGAATTCGCCTGGTTGCTGTACAACCACTTCTTGGCGTCATCCTTTAGTGCAAAAGGAACGAGCCTAAGATAGATGGAGTCTGTGCTAAGTTGTTGCAGCTTGAACATAGCACATACCTCCTCAAATTCCCTGAGAAAGATATAGGGGTCACCTTTCCCAGTGAAATGAGGGAGCATGGAAATTAATTGAGGCTTAACCTCAAAATGGTTCCCATTAGCCTCTGGTAATACGATACATGAGGGTAGAGCTGTACGGCTCGGGTAGCATCGATCACGAAGAGGTATGGGAACGACAACTGGAAGCACTGGTGGAGCAGGTGGGTCCAGCAACTGCTCCTCCTCACGGAAATTAACAGCCATTGGACCCGAACTACGTGCGACACGAGAGGAGGGAGGTGTCGAGAAATCGATGACCGAAGCCGGATTGACAACGCTCCTCGTCAAATGACCACTCTCGTCTCGTGTCCACGAAAGCATGCACAAAGGTGCACACACACAAAACAAAACTTTTTTTTTCTTTTTTTTTCTAACAAAGAATGTGCGTAGAGGAGAAGACGGGGGAACACAGGAGAGAAAGAATGACTCAGGAGAGAAGGGAAGAAGTGCTTATGCTACGGCGGATGGGTACAGGTAGAAGCACACAAGCAAACAAGGCTCAAGCAATCCTAAGGTCGCTATAGGTCCTTACAACTAGACGACGCCTAACTGCGAGGTCACACGACCTCAACACGCCTCACCTCCCTACAACGAGGACCACAAAGCCCAGCAAGTGATCCAAGATCTGGGGATCTCGTCTCTCCTACTATCGACAAAGTGGGTAACGCCGATCAGGTCATGACGGTCGGGACCGGATCACTCTCCTAATGCGCCCGAAATCCTTAGGGCCAATGTCTACTTGATTTTAAAATTAGGCTCTTGATTAATGTGGTTTTTGGGGCGAAGGAAAGGGTGATGAAATCCCCCACCTTATCTTTTATGGGACAACCCCTCCTTTGTAGCATTTTGGAGTCCTAATCTAGCAATCAACTCTCCAAACAAAACGCTCAACTCACACTTGTTTCAATGCACTTCCTACTAACTAATGCATGTTCATACGAAATTCATGAATGAGAGTAGAAGGTGCGTACCTCACGCCAGCTCTCAGCAACAGAAAATAAAGCTAAGATAAAAGACAATCTAAATGCCTAAGTCACATACATGATGCGTGACCTAAACAACAAGAATGCCTAATCTTTTGCTTTGAGTTTTAGGGTCCAAGTTGCTTAAAGGAGGTTGATTATGGATCTGGGAACAAACTATAAGTCAAAACATGCCAAATTAAATCCCAGATCATTACATCAATTATGCAAACCAACCAAAAAAAAACGAGACAAAACCGAGCTTACCAGACCGCCAATTGGCGGTCTCAGGCCGCTGATTGACGGTCTTAAATGCTCAGATTCACTCAAAACATCTCCAGACGTTCCTCCTGAGGACTCCAAGTCTCCTGAAACAAGGAAAAACTACACAACACAAATTAAATCCACTCGAATCGTCCAAACAAGAGTCTGGACTGGCACGTCCCCGACAACGGCGCCAAAAACTTGTTGAACATTTTATTTTAAACCGCAAGTGCACGACCGCGATGAAGCGGTGGCAAGTACGGGTCGTCCTCAGGGAGGTCAGCAGCCTCTTGTTTATCAGAAATCAAGTGGCAAAGATTGGGGGAGAAAGATTTATTAAGCTACTCTACACAAAACTACGCTAAGAAGTATGAAATGCGAACGAAAGAAACAATCAATGAACTAACAACTAAGCTAAGAACAAAGGAGGAATGCTGGAATACAGAAATGGAAAACCCCTAAGGGGTGGAGTGAGTGCACACATGCAAAGAGGTGGGTGTAGAATACATTCTTTAAGCACATGAAGGTGGTGGTTATCAAGCATAGGAAGTGTCTAAATGTTATGGCAAAACCTATCAATCTATTCACCAACTTAGTTGATTAACATTTACATATGCAAGGTGTTTATTTCAGAACCTAAACAAGCATGAGAGGTGTCTAATCATTTTGGCAAAACTCATCAAGTTGTAAATTCTATCCTAAAGAAGCAAGCATACATTCATGTTTAATCAACACATTGAAATTAAAGCATTCATCCCATTCTCTAATGCATGTATGTACATCTACTCCACCCCCCAAAGGGGATGGAACTACTCACTAAACATTACACTAATTATTAAACTATGGAAAGAAAGCATATTAAAACTAAGCTAGAATTAAAAGATGATTAAACTAAAACATGCACAAATAATAAAAGAAGCATAAAACAAACAATGAAAGAAACACAAAACTTTATTGATAAAATGACTCACATTAAAAGTAGCATCCTCCTACTTTAGTGTGTGCTTCAAGGCCTCACTTCTAGTAGGAAGAATATCCACTTAAAATATGGAGTGATTACAATAGGAGGTGAAGAGTTCTATTTATAGGCATGGAAAAAGCTAATCCGGGACAATCCCCCGATGTGGGACTAAACCAACACCAAAAATAGCCTCAACGAACATTAATACAAGTCCAGGACAAATCTTGGCGGATCTGGACTAATCCAGACCGCCAATTGGCGGTTCCAGACCGCAAATTGGCGGTCCAAAATGTTCGGATCCAGTTGAGTTTTATTCTGGGCTTTTCTTTGTGCTTTTGGTGGTCTTTGATGCATCTACTTCGTTTGTTGGTGCTCCGACCCGAATCCAATTGCTAAAATACTCCCCATGATGGTGTGAAGTATTCTGTTTTGCTCTTAGGTCCCTCTGTCTTGCGTTCAGGTCCTTCTCCCTTGCATCTTGGTCCCCAGATCTCACAATCCAGTCCCTTTTCCCAGCTTTTGGGTCCTTTTGTGTTTCATCTCTTCAAACCTATTTATTCCTGAAAACTAAACATAAAACTCGTGACATAGCATTGTTTAGGTGAAAGATAATGGATATAAGATACAAATATGAGCATGAAATGATGTCAATCATACACCTACGTCTTGCGTGAAAAATCATCAATAAAGGTTAAGAAATAACGATTCTTACTAATCGAATGTGGAGTGATCGGTCCACAAATGTCGGTATGTACCAACTCTAGCACCTTCTTTGCTCTATATTCAGCTTGTTTTGGAAAACTCTTCCTTGGTAATTTTCCAACCATGCAACCTTCACAAAATCCTTCTTTAGATTCGATCATCGGCAAGCCATGCACCATTCCCTTTTGCGCCATTTCTTGGAGCCCATCAAAGTTCAAGTGTCCAAGTCACATATGCCACAACCAATCTCCCTAGATGCATGCATTCAAACATCTAGCACAAGCACATGTTAGATTCAATTTAAACATTCGATTTTTCGACATCTCTACCTTTGCAATCAAGCGCCCATCTTGTCCTCGCAGGGTCATGTGTCGATCCTTCATCAAGATCGTGAACCCTTTCTCCAAGAGTTGTCCCATGCTTAGTCTGTTCGTCTTCATATCAGGCACAAAGTAGACGTTCGAAATAAGCTTTTGTGATCCATCCTTTACTTGAATCATGATGTGCCCTTTCCCCTCCACACGCACCTTTGATGCATCTCCAAACGAGACGTGCCCATGCACTCCCTCTTCCAAGTGTGCGAACATGTGTCTATTCCCACACATGTGATTGCTTGTTCCCGTATTGAGATACCAAATACCTTCTTGTTCGGCTTCCGCTCCTTGGTCGACAAGCAAAACCACTCCATCATCACAAGCATTCTCCGCCACGGCAACAAGGTTGGAGTTTTCTTCCACCCTTTTCTTTGACCATCATTCGCTTGCATAGTGTCCATGCTTCCCACAATTGAAGCACTCAATCTCCTTCTTTGATCCACGATCACCACGGCCACAGCTGGAGCTCTCCTCCACCTTGTTTTGCGACCAACACTCTTTCGCAAAATGGCCACGCTTCCCACACTTGAAGCACTCGACCTCCTTCTTCTTTGGACGGCCTCCATAGTCACGACCGCTTCCATGATCTAAGTTGCGAGGTTTCTCCTCCTTAAGCGACATCTTCGCTTGCAACGCCTCCTCCAAGACATCTTGTCTCTTCTTCTTCTTTCTTTGCTCATGTGCCTCCAACGAGCATTCTAGGTCGTCGACGATCATCTTCTCGAGGTCCTTTGATTCCTCGATAGCACACACAACATTTTCAAAGTCTTCAGTGAGAGAACGCAGCACCTTCTCCACCACTCTTCCTTCAGTCAACGCCTCCCCATTTCTCTTCAATTTGTTGGCCACCATGCGAACCCTCGTCACGAAATCGGCAACACCTTCTGATTCCTACCCCCATCATGGCCTCCTTCTCAAAGCAGCTCTCCACAAGATCCCAAGCATCATGAGCACCGAGTAGGGCACGCATTTGGATACTCCAAATGTCGTAGTTCCCCTTCGAAAGGCGAGGCAACGATACATGACTTAATGAGGTCATTCCTGAGCTCCCCATCAGACAAGGCTCTGATACCAGATGTTAGACACAAGAGAAAGACGGGGAGCACCAGACCAAGCCACCCCAGAAAGCCATCCTCCACCAGACGCACATGGGCTGCCAACCAGCGGTCCCAAACTGCCAATTGACAGTTTCGAAGTTGCGCCTGGTGGGCTGCTTTGTCCCACCTTGTTCTCCATGCTGAGGGTATTCTATTGCCATCACTAGATCCATACTTTTATCTACTCAATTAGTGGACACGAATGAAAGAAGAAAACAAACTACTTAACACCCATCTTTTCTTTCTTCTTTCTCACTTGACTTGACTTGTTTTTGGCTTGTTTTACAAATGGAGAACTCTTGTGCTTATATAGGCACTTACAAAGACTCTTCAACTTAACCTAAAACACAAACATAACATAAACTACATAAAGATGATCATTCAAGATCATTACAACGTCTACTTAAATTGCATTATAAAATAGGACGAAAATCATAGAAAAAATGAAGAGTCCCTTTGTCTCTTCCTTTCCTACAACCTTTTGTCTTCTTTCTTGTTGAGTCATCAACTCCTAGATGACTCACCCTCCATAGGTGATGTGGCTAGTGACTAGGATGCCACCTAGGATTAAGTTCAATTCTCAATAGGAAATGCCTGAAGCCAACCTTGTTGGCGAGTCTTCCGAGGAGGGTCGTGAGTCTGTCAAGGAACCTAATTCTGAGACTCCTCCTCGTGATTGTTATCTACCCAAGGCACTATTCCCTCATAGGTTGACTAAAAAATGTGATGAGCATTGGGACAAAATCGTTGAGGTAATTAGGCAAGTAAAGGTGAACATCACGTTGTTGGACGTTGTTCAAAAAATGCCACTGTATGCGAAGTTCCTTAAGGACCTTTGTACCGCTAAGGGAAGAACAAATGTTCCCAAAAAGACATTTTTGGCCTCCAATGTGAGCTCGATATTGACACAACCCATGCAAGTCAAATACAAGGACCCAGGTGGTCCAACTATCTCTTGCATGATCGGTAATGTGACAATCCCTCAAGCTTTATTGGATTTGGGAGCATCTGTGAACATACTGCCCTACTGATTGAACGTTTTAATTATAACTACAAGTGCACGACCGCGTTGAAGTGGTGGCAAATACGGGTCGATCCACAGGGAGGTGTGTCGATTTTAGTTTGTTCGAAGGCGTGTGGGAAAGAAAGGAGAGAAAGGAGTTATGGTCAAGCTACACTACAATGTAAAAAGGAAATAGAAGATAAGCAATAAAACTATACCCCATAAGGGTAGAGAAAGAGTGTGAATACAAAGATATGTGTATGTGTGAGTGTGTGTTCAATTATGCTCATCCCAACATGTTGTGCATGAAAATCATAAAACTAAATCCAACTTTGCCTCCACATGCAATAAGATAACCCAATATCATTAAAATATACAAGACAATAATTGGAATGAAGCTAAATGAACTCATGTATAAAGACCAAACCCCATTATGCCTCCATATGAAATAAGATAGCACATTATCATTAAAACATACAAGGCATTAACCAAGGTAAAGGCAACAAGAGCACATGCAACTACAAGTCATGTTTCCTTCATCAATTCCATCCATATCCTCACCTTATCATTCCCCATAAAATAGGTTCACTAATCTAAGTATAAGCTAAGCTTCATTCAAAAGGATTAACATATCAAAGACAAGAGTGAAATCCCATTAGATGGTTATGGAAATCATATAAGACTCAAGGGATTAAGATAACACACACCTACTACATCACATAATCATATCACATATTTCTCCACCCCCCAAATGGGGATGGAACTACTCACTAATCATTACCCTACAACATACATTAAAATGAAACATTCTACTGAAATGGAATTAACCTAAGCAAGCAAGAAATATTAAAGAAGCTAAAAGGACATAAAAGTAAAGAAGCATGCAAGCATATAAAAGGAAATCAAACTAAGAAAGAAACAACATAACTAAAGGAAAACATCTATTATTACTCACTCAATTACAAGTAGCCTCTCTCCACCAGGGTTTTTGCTTCAAGGCTTTAACTCCTAGTAGAGAGGATGACCACCAAGAGAGAGATGGGGTACAAGAGAGGAGGGAGAGTTCTATTTATAGCCATAGAAAAAGGTAATCCGGGACAAACCCCCGGTATGGGACTAAAAAAATACCAGAAATAGACTAAATACACACTAGTATGCGACCCTATGAAATCTTAGCGGATCTGGATCAAAACAAACCGCCAATAAGCGGTCTATATTGTTTGGATCCGGCCATTATTTCGTGTGGGTTTTTTGGATGTCTTTGTTGGTCTTTGATGCATCTACTTTGCTTGTTGGAGGTCCGACTCGAATAGAATTGCCAAAATACTCCCCATGATGGTGTGGAGTATTCTTGTTTTCTCATTGGTCATTCGATCTTACATTTAGGTTCTTCGATCTTGCATCTTAATCCTCGAGTCTCTCAACTTCAGTCATTTTCCTTGCTATTAGGTCCATTTATAGTCTCTCCTTCTCAAACCTACTTATTCCTGAAAAATAAACATTAAACTCGTTGCATAGCATTGTTTGGGTGAAAGATAATGGATATAAGACACAAAGATATGCATGAAATGATGTCAATCAAATACCCCCACACCTAACTATTGCTAGTCGCGAGCAAAACAAAGAAAGAGAAAAATGAAAGAAAGGAAAAGGTATACAAAAAACAAGGAAAACCTAACTCACTTTCGTAGGTATCACGGTTACATTTAGCACGTGCAGCAAGCCGTTAAACCTCCTTGTCGCCAAGGAGGAGGAGTGTTGTCTCCTGAGGGTTTTCAACAGATATACCCACAAAATACGAACATAGATGCATTGTTCAATCTAGAAACTCGACTCGATGGACTCATTTTTATCGATCATTGGACGCGGTAATCCTACGGGCCGACTCTATGGATGTATTCAGTCCACACACCAAGCCTAATGAACCATTCGTGCAAGTTAACAAAGGACTTAAGTGAAAGACATGGACAATCTCAACATCCTCAAGTGATACAAAGTGTAAAGTCCATTAAGGTTCTCATTTGCATTACCTATTTTTTCTTCTTTTTGTTTCTTTTATTATTATTTTTTCTTCTTTTCTTTTTATTAGTTGGAGCTTCATTCTCCCATGGTCAGGTTTCGTACATCATTTCCTATGAGGACTTACACTATCATGTACGCATTTCCCCAAATCTCCACATAGGGCAATCCCTACCACCCGTATAACGGGAGTTCGGTCGGCGCATCCCAAGTCAGATGACTCGAAAGCACCAGGCACAAAGTCCCCTCAAACCTACTTTCCCGAGTGATAGGAGCGGTGCGAGAAGAGAGAAGACCTACTCACTTATTTCTTATCTACACATGAACCAAAACCCTACATTTAACGTCTCACAACAAGATTTAAAGGGTCCTTGACTACAACAAACTTCTTTAAATTAACAAACACGAAATATTGACTCACTAGGTTCGGGATGGACTTCTTTAATTATTTGAGCACTGAAACCCTATGATTACTCACCCCCGAGGGAAAACTAAGGTGCATCCTAACGACTAGATAAGTCCTAAAGCCACTGTACTAGATATCCTAATGCATCAAGTTCAAGACAATTTTGGGAGCTTTCTTTTTACTTTGCCTCTCAACGGTTTTGCACATGCTAAACACACACAAAACCCACAAAACATATTCTTTCGCAAACACATGAATATTTTGAAAGAAATGTGAAAATTTGAAGCACAAGGCAAGCAAAAGAAGACATGTTACCCAAGGATCATGGCAATCAGATATATCGATATTAAATGCAGCACACTAACATGACCCTATCAATGCACACAAAAGAAAACAAAATCAAAGGAAAAGACTCGCTATGTAAACACGTAAAACACCCCCTAACACCTACTGCATGCATTGTCCTCAATGAATGTGAGCAAGATACTACATGGATTTATGCATGAAAATGGAAGATCTCACCAATATGAAGCGCAACAGGACGTTCATCGTTATAGTGATGGACACAAACCCGAATTCCCTCAAAACCTGTGAGATCCTAAAGTAGGGATACAAATACGTGAAAGAAATGGGGCCCAAATACTCAGGGTTGGAGCCTACAACAATCGATGCTCACTGAAAGAGTCTTTTTCTTCTTTTCTTTTCTTTTTTTCTCTTTTTTTAACTATGTAAAACAATGGGCTCCCATCTTCATATGTCAAGGGACATCAAATGGGAACTCGACATCTCTTGAGCCAGAAATGCAAATACATGGGCTCCCAACATACAAAACAGAATTGCTTGACCACCCGACACCCTTATAAACATTGTGGTCATTTGATTCCTCTTGAGAGTGAGCAAGACATGAGGCATGAATGAGAGGTGAACCTCTGTCTGGTTATTTGAAATGTAGGGTATCAGGTGGTTGATTCTTAACCTACATGGGGTCCTCAGCAGATACAGAATGAAGAGCATGTGGCCCAGAGGCCATAAAAATGGTATCTTGTGGCTCAAGAGCCACATCAACGAAAGGATGTGGCTCAAAAGCCACGTGATCAAAAGGATGTGGCTCAAAGGCCACAGGATCAAAAGGATGTGGCTCAAAGGCCACGTGATTACAAGATAAGGCACCTTCTTGTGCCAGCCCAGGTGAAACATATTCACCACCTTTAGGGTCTCCATCGAACAATTCTCTGAAATACTTGAAGGTACCCACAACTTCAATCTCATCCATGCCCTGGATAAGGTTGACCCCAACAGGGTCAGTGAAGGCACCTGGCTTCTTGCTGATGGTGAAGATGTTGAAATCAGCGCATTAACTACCATAAGTCAAGCGCATCAGACCATTGCGACAATTGATCAAGGCATTGTAAGTCGCTAGAAATGGTCGCCCCAGAATAACAGGAATTTGTCCAAGTGGGTTTGGCACAGGTTCGGTATCCAAAACAAAGAAGTCGACTGGATAAATGAACTCTCCCACTTTATCAGCACATCTCCCACCACGCCCATCGTTCTCTTCATAGACCTATCACCCAATTGAAGAGTGGTTTTTGTTTGTTTGAGGTCTCCAAGACTGAGGTAGACATTGACAGAATATGGCAGAAGATTAACAGATTGACCAAGGTCCAATAACGCTCGATGTATGGACACATCACCAATCACACAAGATATAGTAGGACAACAAGGGTCCTTGTAGTTGACTTGCATGGATTGTGCCAACAAAGTACTCACGTTATCCGTAAGAAAAGCTTTCTTTGGAACATGAGTTTTTCTCTTCTTAGTGCATAAGTCCTTGAGAACCTTACCATAAGGTGGCATTGGCTGAATCACCTCCAATAGAGGGATGTTCACCTTAACTTGCCGAAATATCTCAAGCATCTTGTCATGCTGAGTCGAAGTTTTCTTTTTAAGGCGCTCAGGGAATGGCGCCTTTGGGGCATAAGGGTTTTGTGAAGGAACCTCAGAATTCTGGTCCAAAGAAGCATGAGTGGGGACCTCAGAATCTGATTCCTTCGACACAAGAGGAGACAAGGGGACCTCAGGGTTTGACCCCATTGTCGAAGGAAATGTAGAAGGAACTTCAGGATCAGTCTCCTTCCTGGAAGTATTTGTGGAGGAAACCTCAGGATCTGGCTCCCTCAGAGATGCAGGTATCACCACAGGTCTGGTGACACCCGGAGAAGGTGATTGCAAGGAAGGCACCCCAATGTGGTTGTCCACCTCCTTACCAGACCTCAAAGTATGAATCACATTAATATGATGGGTCAGTTCAGAGGTAGCATGAGGCATTAGTGGCCTTCCTTGAGAATGGGTACCCCGAGGATTCACCTCGGGTTGACTGGGTAATTGGCCCTTCTCGCGTTCATGGAGGTGATGAGCCAACTGGGTAACATGCATTTCCAATGCTTTGACCGAATTGTTGCCGGCCACAAAAATGGATTGCATGCTCTGTATGAATGCTTGAAGGGTTTGCTCAATAGTGGGATCCTTCGAGTCAACCCGTTGTGGTAGTGGAGTTTGGTTAGAATAACCCGACGATGAGGCCTGAGCAAATTGGTAATTATGGTGTTGAGACCTTTGATGTGGAGGTTGGTAGGTCGCCGATGGGGATGGAGGTTAATAAGGCAGAGGTTGAGGTTGAGCGTGCATGCTCTGACCGTTACCCCCACTAGGCCCCCAAGAGAAGTTACGATGGTTATATCATCCCACGTTGTAGGAGTGACTGTACGGGTCATTACGGTGCCTCTGTTGATACATCGCATTTGCATGCTCAGTATCCCTTGGACCGTAAGCGCATTCCAAGTCATCATGACCCGTAAGTCCACACCTACTACACTCGGGAGTAGCGACGTGAGCTACAAGAGCTCGGTCCAACTCTAACAATCCTACGCATGAGAGCAACCATTTTCGCCTCAGACGCAATAGTTGACTCAACTTGATATGATCCAGCTCGACCAGAAGATCTGGCGGCTGGTGGCTCTCTCATGGTGTCCTACTCAAAGGTACGTTCAGCCATTAATTCAAAAGTGTCCCATGTCTCATCGATGGGTTTCAATTGGAAATCACTTTGACACATTGACTCTAACAATGTGCGGGTGTTGTAGTTGAGGCCTTTATAAACAATTTGGCAGAACTGACACAATTCAATTCCATGATGAGGGCACTACAAGAGAATGTCCTTGAACCTCTCAAAGAAAGCATAAAACGAATCAGTCTCAGTCTGATAAATTTGGTGTATCTAGTGCCGTATCTGTTGAGTCTTCCGTTGAGGGAAGAATCTCTTCAAAAAGACAGTCACGAAGTCATCCCAAGACCGAATAGAGCTCGCTGGGAGGCTGTACATCCATTTCTTTGCATTATCCTTCAACGCGAAAGAAATCATCCTCAACGAGACTGAATCCTCATCAAGTTGTTGAAGCTTGAACATAGAGCATACTTTGTCGAATTCATGTATAAAAATATACGGATCCTCCTTATTGGCAGTGAAGGTAGGAAGCATGCTCACATAATGACGTATCAGCTCATAGTTGTTCCCGTGAGCTGGGGGAAGAACTATGCAAGAAGGTTGCGCGGCCCGAACAGGATGGGTCCGCTCCCACAAAGTCATCGGTATATCCTGTCGAGCTAAAGTTGGTGGTGCACCAAGAACTTGATCCTGACTGAATCCCTCTTCCTCTCGAGTCAGAGGAGGAGGAGAAGGAGGTTTACGTGGTGGTGGGAGCAGACCGTGGTAATCCATGTATCAACATCCATGGTGCAAGAGGAAGACGCTGCAAACGCAAGGATCAAGGATCAAAAATCAAGGATGCGGGAACATATAAACTCATGCAATGTTTGTGTGAATGAATTTATTTATGTTTGTGTGCTTGATCTATATGTGATTGCAAGGATGAATGTTAGGATGTGTATAGATAATAAATATGCATAATCACCTAAATTCTAAAATCACATATAAATGTTTAAATTGTCCAACCAAAAATTAAGAGTATCTTTCTTTCTTATTTCATCCACTAGCAGCCATCGATCGAGGGATATTCTGCTCGCCCTTAGCGGGAGATAGCTTCCTCCATCTTTCGGAATAGTGGGAGATATAAGGTTGTCTATTGTTGTGCCACGAATAGATATACGAGGCTTGATTCGCCCTTAGCGGACACCGAGTATATTTGTTTGTGAATACAATGGATAAACATATCTCGTATCAAATGAAATAAGTTTTCTTAACAAGACCCAGAGCCGTAGCTCGGTTTTGGGAAAGAGAGTTTTTCTTACGAGGATTGGTCATATTCCCTCCTAATTAAAACGACAAGAATCATAAGAGTTTGAAAATGCAAATGTTAATCTGGGAGCAAACTACAAGTCAAAACATGAAATATTGAACTCCCAGACAACCTAGTGAAAGTAGAAATGACCAGAAAAATGGGAGAGAAATTGGAGCTCACTAGGCCGCCAATTGGCGGTCCAAAGCGGCTGATTGGCGGTCACTGTTGAGTTTTTCGCTCTCCAATTCCTCTACTCGCCTCCCCTTGATTCTCAGGATCCCTGAAACAAATCAAAACTAAAAAAGAAAAATTAAAACCACTCGAATCGTACAAACCAAAGTCTAGACAGAACACCTCCCCGGCAACGGCACCAAAAACATGATTGAACGTCTTAATTATAACCGCAAGTGTACGGCCGCGTTGAAGCGGTGGCAAATACGGGTCGATCCACGGGGAGGTGTGTCGACTTTAGTTTGTTCGAAGGCGAGTGGGAAAGAATGGAGAGAAATGAGTTATGTCAAACTACACTACAATGCAAAAAAGAAATAGAAGATAAGCAATAAAACTAAACCCCATAGAGGGTAGAGAAAGAGTATGAAGACAAAGATATGTGTATGTGTGTGTGTGTGTTCAATTAGTCTCATCACAACATGTTGTGCATGAGAATCATAAAACTAAATCCAACTTTGCCTCCACATGATATATGATAACCCAATATCATTAAAACATACAAGGCAATAATTGGAATGACGCTAAATGAACTCATGTATAAAGACCAAACCCTACTATGCCTCCACATGAAATAAGATAGCACATTATCATTAAAAGATACAAGGCATTAACCAAGGTAAAGGCAACAAGAGCACATGCAACTACAAGTCATGTTTCCTTCATCAATTCCATCCATAAACTCACCTTATCATTCCCCATAAAATAGGTTCACTAATCTAAGCATAAACTAAGATTCATTCAAAATGATTAACATATCAAAGACAAGAGTGAAATCCCATTAGATGGTTATGGAAATCATATAAGGCTCAAGGGATTAAGATAACAGACACCTACTACATCACATAATCATATCACATATTTCTCCACCCCCCAAATGGGGATGGAACTACTCACTAATCATTTGAAAGGAATGTGTTCTAAAAGTTTTACTTTTATATGTCAACAATTATGAATTGAATGTACAAACATTTTGTTCCTTGATTATAGTATTCGTCTTTTGGAAGTGTTAAGGAAGAAGCGCTTGGTCCTTAACCGTAGATATTTAAAAGATAATGGTTTACATAAATCAAAAGTTATTCACAATCATGGTAGTTAACATGGAACATTAATTACCGAGATAAGATTGTCGTGTTGGTCATCGATTGTTGTAGCTCTACAAATAATTGACGACACGAGTATATAAAAGAGGAAAAGATTACTTTTATATATTGAATAGACCTAACAAGTAAAACATTATGAAATTGTGTTTCGTGTCATTAATGTTTTTACTGTATCTTGGATCCTAAGATATGAGACTTATATCTTTTCACTCAAGAAGTGTTTAATTTGATTATTGTCAAAAGCTACCAATGAGTGTAGTGATAACGGCAATAGTTCGTTGAACATGACTTGTGCTGGAAAAGATAGCTAGTCAAACGATTATCATTGCCCCTCTTAATTGAGTGATGATATTAGTGGGCCCCTTGATAAAGCAAAATTATAATGTGCACAATGTGATTTGAGTTAAGTCACATAGTTATAATTAGCTTAGAGAGATCAAGAAATGAATATAATACAAAGGTGACACATTTCTACTTTGTATATATTCTTAATATCATGAGGCAAGGGACAGACACAAGTGGTGCACTTACATCACTAAATGGATCGTGTTTTAGTTCAGGTAGGACAAAGACATCTATGCTAATTGGGTGACTATAATGTGTAGCTAGATACCGCTTATAGTGTGAGATATTAAGTGTTTAATATCACTACCAATTAGGCTTAGATCCTCCCATAGGTCACACCACAAAACTGGGAAACAAGAGGTTTGATTTTAAGTTCATATGATGTGTCGGGTTTCTTGTGTAAATGGGACACATGTGGTGAATTAATTAAAATCAATATGTTATGAGAATTAACATAATTAGAATCATAATAAATTCATATGAGGTATATATTATGGGGTGTAATAATTTAATATTACATATGATAATATATATAGGATGTGAATTGCTAAAAAACCCAAAAGATCAAATTTTGTTGGAAATACATCCAAAATTTGATAAAGGTAAAATCGGGGTCAAACACGGTGAACCGTTCATGGTTCGGTCGACCGGGGCATCTTCGGATCGGTTAACCGAATAGGGAACGGGTAAGCGCAATTGATTGACCGAGATTGCCCAGAGTGCCTGGAAAATCGGGTTCGGTTAACCGATTGGAAACGGTCAACCGAGAAGTAGTATTTTCGGTAGACCGAACGTGACCCGGTCATCCGATGACTATGTTCCAGGAGCGATTTTGGTGGGTCAAAGGTAAACCGATTACAAGACGTGGTTCGTCCGAATTATTCTTGGGAATTTTTCTCATACAGATTCGGTCGACCGTCTAGCTCACGGTGCACCGAACACGTGTTATAACTGAATGGTTCGGTTGACCGAATAATACTCGGTCTACCGAACAAGAACGATTCTACCTGAATTATTAAGAGATTAATTAAATCATGGGTGGAATAATTCCAGATTAAATTAAAACGTTTTTTGTGGGTGATTAAGTCAAATTTAGAGATTAATTTTAAGAGAGAAAAACAAGGGATCATGGCTAAATAATAGCTCTTGATAAGGATGTTTTGGGAGCCTATAAAAGGGCACCTATTCCTACTTGTTTTAAACTAATACAAAAAACTTTCTCTCATTAATCTCTCCCTAATCACCACAAAATTTCTCTTAGTAAAATTAATTTTGGAGATTAGAATCTCAGGAGACTTAAAGAGGGGTTATTACCTTGATTCTAAACCTTGTTAGAGACTGATTGGCTAGCTACTTTCTCTCTAACCTTGTTTAGAGTTTGGTGAACACTCGGAGGCCATTCCGTGGGCCACACAACGTCCAACGCGACTCTGGATCATCAAAAGGTTTTAGAGAACCTTTACGTATGATTCTCCTTTGTGATTTATTTTAATAAATGTAGGATTGCATGTTATTAGAATAAAACACAAATAGATGTACATAAAATTGCTGAAAATATGAAAACGATCTTGTATGATGTATTAAAAATTTAAAAATATATACATACATGGGGACACGAAATCCTATAGTGGTATCAGAGCTTTTAGTTCATATTTTGAACAATTAGACTATACAATTAATTTTAGTTTACCATCTACAATCAAAACAATTCATGTTTTTATGTCTTTTTCGAGTTTTCGATAGTTTTGTTGATTTAATTCTAAATTGATTCTTCTGATAGTTTTAAATGTTTTAAAACACATCATATGAATGTTAGAATTAAGATTTAGACTTATGTCTAATTTATAGAATTTTATTTTTAATTAAATGATTATTTGATAAGGAATCAACAAAACGAAAAAAAGGCATATGTTTATCGTTCTTTAAATGTTTAATTTTAGAAATTGGATAAACACCGGTTCAAATATTTTATAAACTGAACTATGGATGCATAAAATCATTTTTAATGGATTTCATATGATTTTAGAATTGTTTGATTTAAGAGATGCATGATAAACTAAATCGAGTAATATATAGTATATGTACATGCGTTGCTCGAGTTCTCTAATGCGGGGATATGTGAGTCTATATGTTCCATCGAAGCCATGTGTGAATGAATAAATCAATGAATGAATGAATGTGTATGTTATTATTATTCAATCATAGGTGCTTATGTGTGTAAAAGCTAAATTTTATTTCTCTGTATATGCATGCATATGAGAGGATTTTTATATAGAACTTGCGCTAGACAATTTTCAAAACTAAGAGATGCATGTTTATATTTTTGCAATATCAACATCCATGGTGCAAGAGGAAGACGCTGCAAACGCAAGGATCAAGGATGCGGGAACATATAAACTCACGCAATGTTTGTGTGAATGAATTTATTTATGTTTGTGTGCTTGATCTATATGTGATTGCAAGGATGAATGTTAGGATGTGTATAGATAATAAATATGCATAATCACTTAAATTCTAAAATCACATATAAATGTTTAAATTGTCCAACCAAAAATTAAGAGTATCTTTCTTTCTTATTTCCTCCACTAGCAGCCATCGATCGAGGGATATTCTGCTCGCCCTTAGCGGGAGATAGCTTCCTCCATCTTTCGGAATAGTGGGAGATATAAGGTTGTCTATTGTTGTGCCACGAATAGATATACGAGGTGCGATTCGCCCTTAGCGGACACCGAGTATATTTGTTTGTGAATACAATGGATAAACATATCTCGTATCAAATGAAATAAATTTTCTTAACAAGACCCGGAGCCCTAGCTCGGTTTTGGGAAAGAGAGTTTTTCTTACGAGGATTGGTCATATTCCCTCCTAATTAAAACGACAAGAATCATAAGAGTTTGAAAATGCAAATGTTACGATATTTCGAAATGGTTATGATTAGAAAAATGTTTTCTTACCTTGATTTTATGATATATCTGATAGCCCTTAGCTAGTTTATGTTATAATTGATAGGATCTTGGATTGCTGCATTTATGGACAAATTTTTATTTGCGGTATTGATTTTTAAAACATAAAATTGACATTAAATCCCATCTAATTTATTTTGTAGAAATGTCGAATATTCAACCTATTGTGCGATCTATGATTGAAAAACATCCTATTGCAAATGATGGCTCAAACTTCATAAGCTGGCAACTCAATATCGTGTTAAAGTTTGAGAAACTGTCTCATATTTTGGATGGTGAAATCCCAAAATTAAATGAGAGGGCAACCGATAGCGAGAGAGAGGTAAAAGCCAAGTGGGAAGACCAAGAGAACCAGGTTCACGGTCTAATGTTAGCCTCCATGGGTGACTCGCTTCAGGCGAAATACTTGGATTAAAACCCCAAGAAGACCATGGAAGCTTTAACAAAGATGTTCATGGATAGTGCTAGAAAAGAGCGCTATAAGACCACCATCGCACTCACAAGGTGCCACATGGCGGAGGGAACATCGGTATCCATGCATTTTCTCACGATGCAAGGATACCTTGAGAAGTTGTCGAAGCTCTCTTCCCCGATGCCCGATGACATTGCGGAAGATTTGATTCTTGTCTCTCTAGCCCCGTTCTACAAGGACTTCATTATGCACTATCACGTGCGTGAGAAAGGGGTGAGTCTTGAGGAACTTCACAACGCTCTCAAAACGGATGAAGTTGACATGGGCAAGGGTCGGGACAAGCACGTCCTAGCCGTCCATGGAGGGTGCAAGAAGATCACCAAAGGTAAAGGCAAATTCACCAAGAATACGTCAATCAAGAGCAAGGGAGTAGGAGGTGCTCGTGCGAGTGCCTCAAGGGGGAAGTCTTTGAAATCTTTGACTCCCAATACGGAGTGCTTTCACTGCGGTTAAAAGGGACACATCTGGCCAAATTGCCCCAAGTACAAGGAAGACCTTCACAATGGAATGATTGAACGTAAGCGCCCCAAAAAGGCCAAAGGTATATTTGTTATTGAGATAAATTTAGCCACCTTTGTCCATGATTGGGTAATTGATACTGGATCTTGTGCTCACATGATTTCTAATGTGCAACTACTAAAGGATAGGAAGGAACTCGTGAAGAACAAGATGATTTTAAAGGTCGGAAATGGTGCAAGCGTTGCTGCGATTGCACAAGGTTCTGTGGAGCTTCAATTATCTAGTGGTTTAAATTTATGTTTAAAGAATATTTATTATGTGCCTTAGATTAGCAAGAACATTATTTCTGTATCATGTTTGGATATGGATAATTTTAATATAAATATTTCAAATTCTTGCTTGTCTATATCGAAGATTGGTATTTTCTATGCAAATGCATGCATAAGGAATGGTCTTTATTTGCTTGAATTGAATAAGAAACAAATCTTAAACATCAATAACAAAAGACTTAAAACTACTCACGTGAATGATACACTCTTGTGGCGTCTTGGTCACATAAATGAAAAACACACCAAGAAATTGCAAGAAGCTAATCTTCTTGGTCAACTTGATTTTAAATCATTGGAGACGTGCGAACCTTGCCTAATGGGCAAAATGACCAAGAGGCCTTTCAAGAAGAAAGGACCGAGAGCGAATGACTTGTTGGATTTGATACATTCCGATGTATGTGGTCTGATGAGTACTAGTGCAAGAGACGGTTTTAGGTACTTCATTACGTTCACGGATGACTATAGTCATTATGGCTATATTTATCTAATGAGAAACAAAAGTGAATCCTTTGACAAGTTCAAGGAATTCAAGAATGAAGTAGAGAACCAACTCAACAAGAAAATCAAGTCTCTACGAATGGATCGTGGAGGTGAGTACTTAAGTACCGAATTTGACTCATTTCTAAAGGAGTGTGCTATTGTACCACAGCTCACCCCTCCTGGTACACCTCAGTGGAATGGGGTATCCGAAAGGAGGAATATGACATTACTCGACATGGTTCGTTCAATGATGAGTCAAGCTGAATTGCCGCTTTACTTTTGGAGTTATGCACTATAAGCTGCGGCTTACACACTAAATAATGTGTCATCCAAATCCGTAGAGAAAACGCCTTATGAGCTATGGAGTGGTAAAACGCCCAAGCTCAATTTTCTCATGATTTGGGGTTGTGAGGCCTACGTCAAGAGATTGATGTCGACTAAACTTCAACCAAAAGCGGATAAGTGCTTCTTTATAGGTTATCCTCGTGAGACAAGAGGATACTACTTTTGGCATATAACCTCCAATCGCGTGATTGTAGAGAGGGATGCCGTATTTCTGGAAAAAGAATTTCTAGAAAGAATAAAAAGTAGTGGGAGTAGAGTTGCGCTTGAGGAGACTCAAGATACTCTACAAGATCATGATATGAATGATGATATTCAAGATCATGAAGGCCCAACCGAGATTCCTTTGGTTAGTGGGAGCGTGAGTGATAGACCTTCGGAAGAAATTGTGAGAGAAACTCAATCCTCTCCACCTAGTGTACGTTTGAGAATCGAACACGAACCAATTCCACAAGAAATTGTAGAAGAAGTTTGAGAAGTACACGTAGAACCAAAAGAACTTAGAAGGTCAACGAGGGAAAGGAAGAAACCCGATATGTATTTGGGACTTCATGAAATAATGGTACTAGATACCGATGATCCCTCGACCTTTCAAGAAGCAATGGAAAGAAAGGACTCCAAACTATGGCTCAAGGCCATAGAATCCGAAATAGAATCCATGTATGATAATCAAGTGTGGAACTTGGTCGACCTTCCTCAAGGGAAAAAGGCCATTCAAAATAAATGGGTTTTCAAGAGAAAGATGGACATGGATGGGAACTTGACAACCTACTAATGCATTGCATACATTGCATCATATGTCTTTCATTTAGATTATTTTTATATAAATAAATGCTACTAAGGTATTGTTTTGAGCAATTGTGCAGAATTCAGGAGTTAGAATGCAATTTACCAATATTCGAGCTAAAATTTGTGCAATGGACTCAAATAGATCACAAAGACCAATTAGCTAGAGATCCAAGCTCAAGTTGAAATCCAAGTGATTGCATAAAAAGCCAGGGACCTGATCGCAAATTAAAAGGACTAAAAAGTTATTTTGGAGGAGTATTCAAGAAGAAATCAAATTCGGATCTCCAAAGATATGCAATAATTGATTTAGACGCGTGGCAGCCATCTAGAACATACCAAAAACACACCCGCAAAATCACAAATTGATTTGGACCATCCATGCGGCGATTCCGCCGCATCTGACGGTCAATGTGCGGTGGAAATGCCGCACGGTTTGCGATCCGTGCCCCTTATTTTCGTCCAGTTGTGTCATAGCACGTGTCCTTCCTTATGCATACTTTGGGTTCCTTGTAGCGGCTATAAATAGTCCCGAAATATTGTTGTAAGGGGAACTTTGAACTTTTTTTGTATTCCATTCTATAGCAATAAAATTCTGCCCATTTATTTCTCCCTTGTCTTTGTCGTTCGTAAGCTTAGTTTTAGATTAATATTTCATGTTCTTAATTCCAGTAGAGTAATTTAGTTGTTCTTTATTCTTCTCTTAGAATATTTTGTTGCATGCTTAGAATAATTGCATTTGTTTTCGTAGATCATAGTTTAGTATAATATTTCTTTTTTTCGTCGTCTCTCGATGATCTCCATGACCCCTTCTCCCCATCTTCTCCCCATGGGTTTCTAAAACCCTTCAAGGGTGGGGGTGACGGATTTAGGGTTAGAGAAGAGAGATCGTTTTTATTTTAATTTCTTGTTCGTGTTTTGATCATATGAGTTTTTGTTAAATCAATTATCATATGATGCTTAATATCTCACTTGATTTATAATAATTTTCGTGATTTTTAATCTAACTCGAAGACTTTATAACTCACACCCGCTTGACTTCCATCCATAGTTGTTTCTTCTTAGTTTTTGTTTTTGTTGTTCTTGCTTTAGAAAAATTAAAAAAATCCAAAAATCTCAAACCAACCCTATTTCTCTTTTTCTTTCCTTAATCAAAAATCACAAAAATATAAGAATCTCCCCCTCCTTGTGTTCGACCCATACTTGCCTCGTCTTCATCGACGTCGTGCACTTGCAGTATAAATAAAAATCTCATCAAGTGTTTGGAGCCGTTGCCGGGGAGGCGACGAGAATTTCAAGTTTTTTTTGTGATTTCTTTTGTTCTGTTTGGATTTTGATTTTTCGCGATCTAACATTTGCTCTGTGCTTTTCAGGAAGTAGAAGAGACGACGCAAAAATCTGGAGGTGATCCAAGGTGAACAGGCGGCGAAAACGCTGCTCCAGCAATACAGTTTGAGGCGGAAACGCCGCACTGGTTGGAAGTCTGGGCGTGAAATTTCTCTGGGACTCGACTCATTTCTGGGTGGACTCGTAGAGCAACTGGAAAGTTTCGAGAGCGGGCAGTGAACCCGACCGAGCGTGCGTAGGTAACCTTTGTTGCCTTTTCCTCGTAATTTCTATTTTCGAAAAATTTCTTTTTTGGTAGAATTGCATGTGTAGGGCAAACTTCCATAATTGGCACTAATTCAACTTGTGACCTAAAATTTTGCAAAATTAGAAAGGCCTTAGTGCATGCATCATTTAGAGATTTTCTCGCTTTATGCATGCTAAATTTTGCAAATCAATTCATTGTTGAAGAGTGTTGGAGGCAAGGTACGTGCGCGGTTTTTATCGATTGCATTTAAGCATATAATTCAGTTTGCATACAACCTTGCAATTGTCCCCCACTAAAGACCAATGTTTGACTATCTTTGCTAGATTTAAGTTAAACTATCTTAAGGGCAACTCCGTAGGAAAAGATACGGTGGGGATTTCATCACCCTTCCGTGGCTCACAAATAACAATCCCAAAGTGTCACCCAAGCCTTAAATTAAAATCAATTAGACATTGGCCCCTAAGGATTCAGAATCAATTAAGGAGAAGATTGGTTTGACTTGCTATGACATGAAGTTGATCGAATTTAATTTGGTGTCTAGAGAGTGTTTTTGTGTTGACGTAAGTCTTCCAAGCGAAGTGGTTGTCTAATTGGCACCGACTCTGTCGGAAGTGCCCCCACTAGCTATACACTGTCTGGCCAATTTGGTTTGATTAGTGAGGGAGGTGAATCAAACGAACCAATTCGACTCAACCAGTTAGGAGTCGTCTAGATCTAAGCTACATTAGGTCTAGGATTGTTTGAACCGTACTTGTTTAGGAAACTTCTGACCAACCCTCTCATCTATTTTTTAGAGTTAAGTTTCCCTTCTCATCTGAGTCTTCTTTCTCTTCTCACCTCAATTCTTTAGATTAAGATTCATTTCTCATCTTCCCCCTTCTATTGTTTGTTTCCATTTTTGAAAAAAAAATTAAAAAAAAATTAAAATCAATTGATTCTTGAATTTGAATTTGGAATTTAAATTTTGAATTTGAATTCAAAAAAATTAATTCAAACCGGTGCACTCAGATTTGGGTTCGGGACTTGAGCAATCGACTCTCACGATTTCATCTAGATTCCTGTCTAGAGCTCAACCCCAATCCACCTGTTGCACCACCTCACCCGGATCCAATGGGTGAGAATGTAGTGGACCCACCTGTTGCACCACCTAGGACTCTGAGGGACCGGTGCTACCCAACGATGGTTGCTCAGCCATCGTGCATCGTTATGCCCGTCATACCGGGTCGCGACTTCGAACTGAAGGCACAATACCTGAGTATGTTGCCCAAGTTCACTTCTAAGGAAGACCAATATCTCTTCCTTAGAGAATTCGAGGAAATCTGCACCCTTATGCAATACCAGCATATCCCTGAGGAGGCAGTGCATCTTAAATTCGTGCCTCTAGCACTGAAGGACTATGCTAAGAAATGGCTATATAGTCTAGCCGAAAGATCTATTAGGAGTTGGGCCGAGTTTGTTCAAGTGTTCTTAAAGAAATATTTCCCCAATCATAAGACTATTAGGATTAGGAATGAAATTGTTGCATTCGTTCAATCTGAGAGCGAGCCGTTCTATTCCTATCTGGACAGATTTAAGAACCTGTTGACCCAATGCCCTCATCATGGAATTCCAAGATGGCAATTGTGCCAAATTATCTATGAGGGATTGACACCTACATCTAGGGTGATGTTAGAATCTGTAAGCCAAGGAAACTTTATGTCCAAAAATGAGAATGATGCTTGGACTTTTCTTGAGGACTTAGCTGATAATAGTATGCAATGGGACACGGCTAGGGCACCGACCAACCAGAGTATTGGATCTAGAATAACAAATCAATCCAGATCAGGTGTCTTAGCTGTAGATGCTTTTGTAGCTGCTGAAGCGAAATTAGCCACCCTTATGCGTAGGATGGAAAGTCTAGAGCTTCAAACCCGACCCCTAGTGAATCAAATCTCTTATGTTTCTTGCTCTAGGTGTGGTCAAACTGGTCATGTTTTGGAGGAGTGTGCACACATTTCTTCGGACATGGAACAAGTTAATGCTGCGTTTAATCGTCCTAGGAACGACCCTTATTCGTGAACCTATAATCCAGGTTGGCGCAACCATCCCAATTTTTCATTGAGCCAAGGGAATTTAAATCCTGCACCCATGCCCCAACAAGGCCAACCACCTAGACAACAAATGTACTCAAACAACAACAAGAATGATAGTGATATCCTAACTGGATTGGAAAACTTAATGAAAACATTTGTTCAAACAACTACTCAATCTTTTCAAAAGCTAGAAACTCAAGTAAGTCAATTAGCACAAGTTGTAGATGAAAGAGAAAAAGGAAGATTCCCAAGCCAACCCGAGGTGAACCCAAGAATTAATAATCCACATAATCAACATATGACATATCAACCAATTCAACATATGCCATATCAACCACCTCAACCATTTAATCCTCAATCATTCAATCCTCAACAAATTAAGCCTCCACCTAATGTACCACATAATGCACCACCTCCTAATGTGAACAATAATAACAGACCAGTTCATATGGTTCAAGAAGAAGAGCAAAATCAACACATTAATGCTATACTTACATTAAGATCTGGAAAATCTGTTAATAACAATGTCACTCACCCTTTCGTTAGTGAACCTAATAATTCTGTCACACCTGAGCCATCTAATGAGCCACCAATTCAATCTGAGGAACCAATTGAAATTGAACCAACTGAACCTGAAAGAGTATTCATTCCTAAAGCACCATTCCCTAATAGACTTAATAAGAATCATAGAAATCAAATGGAGAAAATGTTGGAAGTTTTTAAGCAAGTAAAAGTAAACATCGCTCTATTAGAAGCTATTCAACAAATTCCACCTTATGCAAGATTCTTACAAGACTTATGCACCAAGAAAAGGAAAACACAAGTACCAAAAAGAGTCTTCTTAACTGCAAATATAAGCTCTGTGTTAACCCAACCCACACAAATCAAATATAAAGACCCTGATTGTCCAACCTTTTCATGTGTAATTGGTAACACTTTAATCAATAGGGCCTTGCTGGATTTGGGTGCTAGTGTTAATCTGCTTCCTTACTCTGTATATAAAGAATTGGATATAGGAGACCTTAAACAGACTAGGACCACACTCCAATTAGCTGATAGATCTGTTAAGATTCCTAGAGGTGTGGTTGATGATGTTCTGATCAAAGTGGGTGAATTCATATTTCCTGTGGACTTTGTTGTCTTAGACACGGAGCTGTTGCTAACCCTAGCAATCAAATTCCTGTGATCTTAGGAAGACCTTTTTAGCCACTTCCAATGCCCTAATTAATTGTAGTAATGGATTGATGAAATTGTCATTTGGAAATTTGACTGCTGAGCTAAATGTTTTTAACTTAGGGAAGCAACCTGGAATTTTCTCTAATGAATCGAGTGAATTGAATTATATTCAGGATTGTAGTGAGGATGATTTGATTTCAGATTACCTAAATTTCACCCACTTGGATGAAGTTGATTTTCAAACGAACCTGAGTGGTGAGGCCACAATTTGTGACCAAATCAATCATATAGGTTCGAATCGATCTTCACCCAATTGGTCAGCCTTAGGTGGACTTTTAGCCGAACCAAGACCTTAAGCCAAACCCTCACTACAAGAACCACCATCACTAGAGTTGAAGCCTCTCCCTACTACACTTAAGTATGCCTTTTTAGGACCCTCATCCACCCTCCCAGTTATCATAGCATCGGATTTGACCCCCAATCAAGAGAAGGAATTGTTGAAAGCCCTCAGTAGGAATAAAGAAGCTATTGGATGGACCATGGCCGATATCAAGGGGATTAGCCCATCTATAGTCCAACATAGGATCTATTTGGAGGATAATACTCAACCCCGTAGGGATCCGCAAAGGTGACTTAACCCGGACCTAACTGAGGCGGTCAAAAAAGAAATACTTAAGTAGTTAGACAATGGAATTATATACCCTATATCCGATAGTGCTTGGGTTAGTCCTGTTCGGGTTGTCCCTAAGAAATCTGGAGTCACTATAGTTGAGAATGAGCTTAATGAGTTAGTCCCGACCTGTATCCAAACCGGTTGGAGGATTTGCATTGACTATAGGAAACTGAATTCTGCAACCCGTAAGGACCACTTCCCTCTTCCTTTCATAGATCAAATGTTAGAACGGTTGGCCGGATATGAGTATTATTGTTTTCTTGATGGATATTGCGGCTATAACCAAATTCCTATCGCTCCTGAGGATCAGGAGAAAACTACCTTCACGTGCCCATTCGGCACGTTTGCTTTCCGTCGCATGCCCTTTGGCTTGTGCAATGCTCCTGCCACATTTCAAAGATGTATGGTGAGCATCTTCTCTGAAATGGTGGATAATTTCATGAAAATTTTCATGGATGATTTCTCTGTCTTTGGTCCCACTTTTGCCAATTGTTTGAACCATTTGGAATTAGTACTAGTAAGGTGTAAGGAGAAGAACTTGACCTTAAATTGGGAAAAATGTCATTTCATGGTTAAGCATGGAATAGTACTTGGTCACATTGTATCTAAGGATGGCATTCAAGTGGATAAAGCCAAGGTGGATTTGATTAAGCATCTCCCTCCACCAACAAATGTCAAAGAGATTCGTTCATTTTTAGGGCATGCCGGATTCTATCGAAGGTTTATCAAGGACTTTAGTAAGGTGGCTAGACCATTAACTGAATTATTAGCGAAAGTCTCTAAGTTTGAATTTTCTGATAAATGTTTGGAGTCCTTTAACCACCTTACAAGGGAATTGACGTCGGCACCCATTATTCATTCACCCGATTGGACCCAACCCTTTGAGATAATGTGTGATGCATAGGATTACGCCATAGGAGCGGTGTTGGGTCAGAAAATTGAAAAGAAACCTCACGTGATATATTATGCTAGTAAAACATTGAATGATGCCCAATTGAACTAAACGGTAACCGAGAAAGAATTTCTAGCAGTCATTTTTGCCTTGGAAAATTTTTGACAATATTTGATAGGCACTCATGTGATTATTTACATAGATCATGCGGCAATAAAACATTTAGTGAACAAAAAGGATGCCAAGCCGTGTTTATTGCGTTGGATCTTACTACTGCAAGAATTTGATGTCGAAATTCGTGATAAAAAGGGTTGTGAAAATGTAGTCGCCGATCACTTGTCTAGAATTCCTCTTATCCCAGTGAATAACACACCAGTGAATGAGAACTTTCCAGATGAACAAATTATGGTTGTGTCTGGTGAACCATGGTTCGCCGATATAGTCAATTTCTTAGTAACTGGTGTGACCCCGACTGAATGGTCTAAGAACGATCAAGCCAAATTTAGATCCCTAGTGAAGAATTTTTATTGGGATGACCCATATCTTTTCAAGTATTGTTCGGATCAAATCATTAGGAGATGTGTTCCTGAGGAGGAATTTTCAAGTGTTCTATCTTTTTGTCATGACCAAGCATGTGGAGGACATTTTGGAGCTAAGAAAACCGAGGCCAAAGTTTTACAGTGTGGATTTTATTGGCCCACCCTATTTAAGGATGCATTTGCATTTTGTAATTCTTGCTCTAGATGTCAAATGCTAGGAAAACTCTCTCGTAGAGACGTAATGCCTTTGCACCCTATTCTCATAGTTGATATCTTCGATGTTTGGGGCATCGATTTTATGGGCCCGTTTCCAATGTCTTTTGGGAAGGAGCATATCTTGCTAGTTGTGGACTATGTGTCCAAGTGGGTTGAGGCTATCCCTACAAAATCCAATGATGACAAAGTTGTTGTAAAATTTCTAAGGGAGAATATTTTCTCCTGATTCGGTACTTCACGTACCATTATCAGTGACCAGGGTACTCATTTTTGTAATAGATCATTTGAAGCTTTGATGAGAAAATATTCAATAACTCATAAGTTAGCTACCGCGTATCACCCTCAAACAAGTGGACAAGTTGAGGTTTCCAATAGACAAATCAAGCAAAGTCTGGAAAAGACGGTTAATGCCTCACGTAAGGATTGGTCTGTAAGAATTAATGATGCGTTGTGGGCCTATCAGACCGCTTTCAAGACCTATTTAGGAATGTCCCCTTACCAGTTAGTCTATGGAAAAGTGTGCCACTTACCGGTCGAATTGGAGCACAGAGCCCTTTGGGCTATTAAGCAACTGAATATGGATTTAGAGGCAGCCGGTAATGCTCGAAAATTTGATTTAGTTGAGCTTGAGGAAATAAGAAATGAGGCGTATGAGAATGCTAAAATTTATAAGGAAAAGACCAAGGTTTTTCATGATAAATCCATCGTTAGGAAATCTTTTTCTCCTGGAGAGTTGGTCCTTCTCTATAATTCTCACCTTCATCTTTTTTCCGGCAAACTCAAGAGTCATCGGACCGGCCCTTTCATGATCAAAACCGTTTTCCCTCACGAAGCGGTCGAGATCAGTATTCCGGAGAACGGTGAAAACTTTAAAGTTAACGGGCATCGAATGAAGCCCTACTTAAATCGTCCCTCCAATGTTGCAGAGGAAGTTGTGTTTTTACACGCAATTCCTCATTTTGATTAAGTTTTAGTTTATTTCTTAAAAAAAACAAAAAAAAACAAAGAAACCGTACATGACTTATTTTTGGAGAACGGTGGGAGTACTTGACTTATTTTTCTAAATCTAACGTATACCACTTTAGCAGCATTCTATCACCATGGTGTTTTCCGAGAAGAACTTCAACCCGTTGCTTGTTAGTGATCAATATGGAACCTACTTTTACGACGAAATCATAGCACGGAGTTGGAGCTACTTGGTCCATAATAACAATGATGTTTACTGCCCTAGCTTAGTGGAGGAGTTCTATAGCAGTATCACTAACATAGACCTGGACAGTGGGTACATTTTACTGAATTGGAGAAACAAAGTCTGGGCGATTGACCTCCACATCATCTCCAACTTGACTGACATACCACAAGGGGGCTCCATTTTGCCATCCGAGGAACTCAGTTTCTATCGGTCACTCATGGGACCAGATTGTGTGCTTAGTCGTGATCGGGGTATCAAGGGCACATCCATGTACTGGAATGTCTTTACAGCATGTAGGTGGGCATGCCAAAACGTCACGAGTAATACCCACAACACTTCTTTTTGCACCGTTGAGATGGGCATCGTTCACTCCCTGATGACCCGACATGCTCCCTTGTACAGTGGAACGAGAGACATCCTCCTATCGTGGCACTATAGCGGACCTTTGGACACCTCCTGAAATGGAGGATGCTATGCAATCAAGTGAGTCGTCTGAAGACTTCGCAACATTCTGGACTCAGTCAACCCCCGAAAACACTGACGAGCATAGGTCCCGAATGTGGGGCGGGATGAAGCGCCTCAATAGCAAACTGAACAAAGCACTCTCCGACCGTGGACAGTCGTCATTCCGAAGGCGGTAACTTTATTATTTTTTGCATTGCCTATATTATCTAATTTTGCATACATTGGGGACAATGCACGGAATAGGTGTAGGGAGGTGACTAGTTATATACTTATCTGTTTTATTTTTATTTCTCCAAAAAAACAAAAACAATGTTTCATGACTTAGCTTAAGATTTAACTAGCAAAACCCGAGTACAATTGCATTGAGTTTTTGTTCCTTATTATATAGTTTTGCTTGTAGAAACTATGACATAAATCTAAGTTCCAAATAAATAACCCATTACCCTTTAAGACATGTATGCACTTAAATTGGATGAATCAAATCTTTGAAGTGGTTGATAAAAAGCAGAGGTTGAGGAAAAATATACCGGGAAGTGTGGACTTCTGATAGCAATTAAGCCTTGAGGAAAATAAAAGGGGAATAAAAGTAAGGAAAGCACATATTGCAAAATGATTACAAAAGCCCAAGCCTTCGAGTCAGTGGTCCGTAGGGGTATCTTGAAACCCGGTAACTTGAGTCTGCCAGCTCGGGATTATCGACCAAACTCGCTACACGAATGCAAAAGGGTAAAATTATCAAATAAGAAAATATGTTGAATCACGGGGAATTATTACTGTAAGATACTCAAGGCCCAAAGTTAGAAGAATGATCAATGCCATGGTTGATCCAAATGATACTTCACCACCAGAGGAGGCGTGCAAAATGATTTAAGTGATAACATGTGTAGAAGGGTTAGTGGTGTGAATGTGGGAGGAACAAAGACCAAGTCAGAATTTTTATGAGTTAGATTTATATAATGAGCATGCAAGAATTCTAAGTGAAATGTATAAGGTTGAGGTGGAGATATTGAAAGGTATTAATGAAATATTGAATTAAGACTTTGTGGGTGTGTCAACTAAAAACCCTCACGAGACAAAACTCGTCCTCTAAGGAAACTTAGGGGTTTAAAGGCTTGTTTCACATGCTAAGTGCAACCGTGATTCCTACGAAAGTGAGTTAGGATTTCCTTGCTTTCATACTTATATTTCACATGTTTTGTTTTGCTCGAGACTAGCAAAATCTATGTGTAGCGGTATTTGATGCATTGCATACATTCCATCATATGTCTTTCATTTAGATTATTTTTATATAAATAAATGCTACTAAGGTATTGTTTTGAGCAATTGTGCAGAATTCAGGAGATACAATGCAATTTACCAATATTCGAGCTAAAACGCGTGCAATGGACTCAAATAGATCACAAAGACCAATTAGCTAGAGATCCAAGCTCAAGTTGAAATCCAAGTGATTGCATAAAAAGCCAGGGACCTCATCGCAAATTACAAGGACTAAAAAGTTATTTTGGAGGAGTATTCAAGAAGAAATCAAATTCGGATCTCCAAAGATATGCAATAATTGATTTAGACGCGTGGAGGCCATCTTGAACATACCAAAAACACACCCGCAAAATCACAAATTGATTTGGACCATCCATGCGGCGATTCCGCCGCATCTGACGGTCAATGTGCGGTGGAAATGCCGCACGGTTTGCGATCCGTGCCCCTTATTTTCGTCCAGTTGTGTCATAGCACGTGTCCTTCCTTATGCATACTTTGGGTTCCTTGTAGCGGCTATAAATAGTCCCGAAATATTGTTGTAAGGGGAACTTTGAACTTTTTTTGTATTCCATTCTATAGCAATAAAATTCTGCCCATTTATTTCTCCCTTGTCTTTGTCGTTCGTAAGCTTAGTTTTAGATTAATATTTCATGTTCTTAGTTCCAGTAGAGTAATTTAGTTGTTCTTTATTCTTCTCTTACAATAATTTGTTGCATGCTTAGAATAATTGCATTTGTTTTCGTAGATCGTAGTTTAGTATAATATTTCTTTTTTTCGTAGTCTCTCGATGATCTCCATGACCCCTTCTCCCCATCTTCTCCCCATGGGTTTCTAAAGCCCTCCAAAGGGTGGGGGTGACGGATTTAGGGTTAGAGAAGAGAGATCGTTTTTATTTTAATTTCTTGTTAGTGTTTTGATCATATGAGTTTTTGTTAAATCAATTATCATATGATGCTTAATATCTCACTTGATTTATAATAATTTTCGTGATTTCTAATCTAACTCGAAGATTCATAACTCCCACCCGGTGGACTCCCATCCATAGTTGTTTCTTCTTAGTTTTTGTTTTTGTTGTTCTTGCTTTAGAAAAATTAAAAAATCCAAAAATCTCAAACCAACCCTATTTCTCTTTTTCTTTCCTTAATCAAAAATCACAAAAATATAAGAATCTCTCCCTCCTTGTGTTCGACCCGTACTTACCGCTTCTTCATCGATGCCGTGCACTTGCGGTATAAATAAAAATCTCATCACCTACAAGGCGAGGCTTGTAGCAAAAGGTTTCACTCAAGTTCAAGGAATTGACTATGATGAAACTTTTTCACCTGTTGCCATGTTCAAGTCTATTCGGATTATGCTCGCTATTGCCGCATTTCATGATTATGAGATATGGCAAATGGATGTCAAAACGACGTTCCTTAATGGGAACTTGGAGGAGGATGTGTACATGGTACAACCTCAAGGTTTTGAAGATCCAGAGAATAGCGAGAAAGTATGCAAGCTTCAAAGATCCATTTATGGATTGAAGCAAGTATCAAGGAGTTGGAACAAACGCTTAGACGAAGAAGTCAAAAAGATTCACTTCGTCCAAAGTAAGGAAGAACCTTGTATATACAAGAAGGTTAGTGGGAGCCACATAGTGTTCTTGATCTTATATGTCGATGACATACTCCTCATGGGAAATCATATACCTTTGCTTGAGCAAACGAGAAGTTCATTGAAATCTGCATTTTCGATGAAAGACATGGGTGAGGCTCAATACATCTTGGGAATCAAGATATATAGAGATAGATCCTGTAGACTCATTGGCCTAAGTAAACGTACGTACATTGACAAGGTCTTGTAAAGGTTCAGCATGAACAACTCCAAAAAGGGCAGTGTGCCAATGAGTATGGGTGTGCAACTCAAGAATTCTCAACGTGTTGAATCACGTAAAGACTTGGAGTACATGAAAGATATCCCTTATGCTTCGGCAATAGGATTGATCATGTACGTGATGACTTGCACAAGACCCGATGTCTCGTATGCTCTTAGCGTGACAAGTCGTCACCAATCCAACGCAGGTCCCGAGCATTGGACTGCAGTCAAGAATATTCTGAGGTACCTTAACCGGAGCAAAGATAAGTTTCTTGTTTATGGAGGACAAAGGGAATTAATAGCCGAGGGCTATTCGGATGCGAGTTTCATGAGTGATCCCGACGATAGAAGGTCGCAATCAGGATACGTCTACCTTCTGAATGGTGGAGCTGTGAGTTGGCGTAGTTGGAAGCAAAGCACTACGGTTGACTCAACCACCGCTTCCGAAGTAATGGTTGTCGCTGAAGCGAGCAAGGAAGGAGTGTGGATTAAGAAGTTCCTTGAAGAGCTTGGAGTAGTTCCCTCGAGCGAGGGACCAGTAGAGCTATTTTGCGATAATAGTGCATCTATCTCGCAAATCAAGGATCCCAAATCACACCACAAGTGAAGTACATGGATCGTAAGTACTTTGTCACACATGACTTCATTGACGAGGGCAAAATAAATCTGTTGTGGGTGGACACAAACAGCAACACAGCTGATCCATTCACCAAACCCTTATCCCAAGCCAAGGGCGAAATGCATTTAGAGTCCATGGGTCTGAGGAACCATGTAGATTGGCTTGATGAGTGATTAGAGAGGGTTACCCTAGTTATTATTGTTTTATACATTGAGAATGTATGTGAGAGAAAACTTTGATAACAAGTGGGAGATTGAAAGGAATGTGTTCTAAAAGTTTTACTTTTATATGCCAATTATTATGAATTGAATGTACAAACATTTTGTTCCTTGATTATAGTATTCATCTTTTGGAAGTGTTAAGGAAGAGGTGTTTGGTCCTTAACCGTAGAGATCTAAAAGATAATGGTTTACATAAATTAAAAGTTATTCACAATCACAGTAGTTAACATGGAACATTAATTACCGAGATAAGATTGTCGTGTTGGTCATCGATTGTTGTATCTCTACAAATAATTGACGACACGAGTATATAAAAGAGGAAAAGATTACTTTTATATATTGAATAGACCTAACAAGTAAAACATTATGAAATTGTGTTTCGTGTCATTAATGTTTTTACTGTGTCTTGGATCCTAAGATATGAGACTTATATCTTTTCACTCAAGAAGTGTTTAATTTGATTATTGTCAAAAGCTACCAATGAGTGTAGTGATAACGGCAATAGTTCGTTGAACATGACTTGTACTGGAAAAGATAGCTAGTCAAATGATTATCATTGTCCCTCTTAATTGAGTGATGATATTAGTGGGCCCATTGATAAAGCAAAATTATAATGTGCACAATGTGACTTGAGTTAAGTCACATAGTTATAATTAGCTTAGAGAGATCAAGAAATAAATATAATACAAAGGTGACACATTTCTACTTTGTATATATTCTTAATATCATGAGGCAAGGGACAGACACAAGTGGTGCACTTACATCACTAAATGGATCGTGTTTTAGTTCAGGTGGAACAAAGACATCTATGCTAATTGGGTGACTATAATGTGTAGCTAGATACCGCTTATAGTCTGAGATATTAAGTGTTTAATATCACTACCAATTAGGCTTAGATCCTCCCATAGGTCACACCACAAAACTGGGAAACAAGATGTTTGATTTTAAGTTCATATGATGTGTCAGGTTTCTTGTGAAAATGGGACACATGTGGTGAATTAATTAAAATCAATATGTTATGAGAATTAACATAATTAGAATCATAATAAATTCATATAAGGTATATATAATGGGGTGTAATAATTTAATATTACATATGATAATATATATAGGATGTGAATTGCTAAAAACCCCAAAAGATCAAATTTTGTTGGAAATAAATCCAAAATTTGATAAAGGTAAAATCTGGGTCAAACACGGTGAACCGTTCATTGTGAAGTCGACCGTGGCATCTTCGGATCGGTTAACCGAATAGGGAACGGGTAAGCGCAATTGATTGACCGAGATTGCCCAGAGTGCCTGGACAATCGGGTTCGGTTAACCGATTGGAAATGGTCAACCGAGAAGTAGTGTTTTCAGTAGACCGAACGTGACCCGTGTAGGATCGTGTGGGTTATGGGTCCACTAATCACTATTAAGCTAATCACAATTGAACCCTTATTAACTACTTGGTTGATCGATTAAAGAATTGCAGCGGAAATTAAACTAAATCAACCACAAGTAGAAAGGTAATGCAAACCACAAGAAGACACGTCGGTTTTATAGAGGTTCGGCCGCACCTACATCCTCTCTTGCAAGCCCCTCTCGAATCTCCGTTCGAGCCCCTCTTGCGTCTTCACTATGCCTCCCGGTTCCGGGCCGGGAGCAACGCCTTTTACAAGTCTTCAAGCTCGCGAACAACCCTCGCCGAGCTTGGCACCACCTCTCACAAACCGAGAGAATCACTTCGGGCTTTCACCGAAGTCCTTGCTTCTTTGTCTTGGGCTTTCACAAAGACCCTTGCTCTCTTTACAACAAATGTAACTTGAGTGGGATTCACTCTCTAATTGAGCACACTTTGAGTAGGATGAGTATATGATCACTAAGTGTGGATTTAGGCTTGTGGAGTGAAATTGGGAGCTTTGAGGATTGAGAGTTTCTCTCTAATGAATTGGACAATTGGAAGTTGGAGAGTTGTGTTAACAACATGTCTTGATCCTCTATTTATAAGATCCTAAAGATTTCTAGCCGTTTGGACAAGATTTGATTGAGTTTTGTGCAAGATACACAAGGCAGAAAATCGGGCTGCAAATCTGTCCAGAACCGGTCGACCGAAACTACTAAACCGGTTGACCGTTCACTTGATTTCAAGGAGAACGGTCGAACAAAAGAATATTCGGTCGAACAAACGAGCTAGAACTTCACTCTACTTAAGTGAATCGGTCGAACCAAAGTAAGGGGCGGTCGACCGTTCAGGGGATTCGGTTGAGATAAAGGTCCAACGGTCGAACGAAGAATGAGTCGACCGATAGCAGGGAATTTTGTTTCTTGAAGAAATGTTCAACCGGTCGACCGAATCAAGGTCGTCGTTCGACCGGTTACCGAATGTATTTTGGGGTTAAGTTTGTTTTATACGAATACGACCGTTATAGGAATACGACAAGAAAAACGGCCATATTAAAATCTGGGATCGGTCAACCGAAAAGGTAAAACCGGTCGACCGGTAGAGTTCGGTAAAATCACTGTGGAGAGTCTGTTATAAACCGGTCGAACTGAGAACTGGTTCGGTCGACCGGTTTCACAGAGGAATTCTGGATTTAGGTTTTAAGTGATTTCCGACTAAGGTTTGGGTGATCTAATGGAGTCCAAATGATATGAGATTTTGTGTGTGACTCCTACAGGGAACCTAGTGTGTAAGTGATTAGTTTTTAACTCTTGTATGCTCAATTTACACATGTTCCTAAGACTCAAAATAAAATCAAGATTACAAGTCTTCATATAGCTTTATTACAAATCTTGACTTGATTTCCTTCCTTCCATGAGTCTTGATCACCTGTAGAGGTTAGCACATCTAATATATATGCAATGCAATATGTGTGCTACTCTACATTACTTATGATTAAGATTAGGTTGATTAAATCATCAAAACAAGGATTAAGGCCAAAAAGCCAACAACCCGGTCATCCGATGACTATGTTCCAGGAGCGATCTTGGTGGGTCAAAGGTAAACCGATTACAAGACGTGGTTCGTCTGAATTATTCTTGGGAATTTTTCTCATACAGATTCGGTCGACCGTCTAGCTCACGATGCACCGAACACGTGTTTTTTTAACCGAATAATACTCGGTCTACCGAACAAGAACGATTCTACCTGAATTATTAAGAGATTAATTAAATCATGGGTGGAATAATTCTAGATTTAATTAAAACGTTTTTTGTGGGTGATTAAGTGGAATTCAGAGATTAATTTTAAGAGGAAAAAACAAGGGATCATGGCTAAATAATAGCTCTTGATAAGGATGTTTTGGGAGCCTCTAAAAGGGCACCTATTCCTACTTGTTTTAAACTAATACAAAAAACTTTCTCTCATTAATCTCTCCCTAATCACCACGAAATTTCTCTTAGTAAAATTAAGTTTGGAGATTAGAATCTCAGGAGACTTAAATAGGGGTTATTAGCTTGATTCTAAACCTTGTTAGAGATTGATTGGCTAGCTCCTTTCTCTCTAACCTTGTTTAGAGTTTGGTGAACACTCGGAGGCAATTCCGTGGGCGACACAACGTGCAACGTGACTCTGGATTATCAAAAGGTTTTAGAGAACCTTTAGGTATGATTCTCCTTTGTGATTTATTTTAATAAATGTAGGATTGCATGTTATTAGAATAAAACACAAATAGATGTACATAAAATTGCTGAAAATATGAAAACGATCTTGTATGATGTATTAAAAATTTATAAATATATACATACATGGGGACACGAAATCCTACAGTGGTATCAGAGCTTTTAGTTCATATTTTGAAACCGGTACAAGAGCTTTTAGTTCCTATCAGAGCTTTTAGTTCATCAGTGGGGTACAAGAGAGGAGAGAGAGTTCTATTTATAGTCATAGAAAAAGGTAATCCGGGACAAACCCCCAGTATGGGACTAATCAAATACCAAAAATAGACTAAATACACACTAGTACACGACCCTACGAAATCTTAGCGGATCCATATCAAAACAGACCGCCAATCAGCGGTCTTGGACCACCAATTGGCAGTCTATATTGTTTGGATCTGGCCGTTGTTTCGTGTGGGCTTTTCTGGATGTCTTTGTTGGTCTTTGATGCATCTACTTTGCTTTTTGGAGCTCCGACCCGAATAGAATTTCCAAAATACTCCCCATGATGGTGTGAAATATTCTTGTTTGCTCATTGGTCCTTCGATCTTACATTTAGGTCCTTCGATCTTGCATCCTAGTCCTCGAGTCTCTCAACTCAGTCATTTTCCCTGCTATTAGGTCCATTTATAGTCTCTCCTTCTCAAACCTACTTATTCCTAAAAACTAAACAATAAACTTGTTACATAGAATTATTTGGGTGAAAGATATGCATAAAATGATGTCAATCACCTACTCTGTCTATGTCAACCTTGGAATAGGCGATCTTAAACCAACGAGGACAACTCTCCTGTTGGCTGACAAATCCGTCAAGATTCCACGAGGGAGTGTGGAGGATGTCCTTATCAAAGTGGGTGAGTTCGTATTTCCAGTTGATTTCATCATCGTGAATACTGAACCTGTGTCCAACCCAGAAGGACAAATTCCAGTGATCCTTGGGAGGCCTTTTCTTGCGACATCTAATCTTTGATCAATTGTCGCAATGGTTTGATGAGGTTGTCTTTTGGAAACCTCATGGTGGATTTCAACATCTTTACTGTTGGTGAGAACCTGGGCTCTTCGACGATGGTGTCGGAGCCAATTTCATTCAGGACACGGATGAGCCTGAGTCATTAGGCATGTTCGACTCACATCGACATATTATTGAGGTGCCTAATGACCACGTTGTGAGTGAAGAGGGTCTTGAGGAATCTGCCTGTGAATCTCTGGATGAGGAGGAACATCTGGGTGCTTGCTCCTCTTACCCTGTTGCCCTTGAGCCACTTGAAAGTAACTCTGAATCCGACAAGGACCCACCGCTGGTCGAGCTTAAACTGCTCCCTGATAACCTGAAATACATCTTTGTAGGGGATAATGAGACATTGCCACTCATTATTGCTTATGATCTTGCACAAGATCAAGAGGTTACCCTCAAAAAAGTGCTCTTTGAAAATAAAGAGGCTATCTGGTGGTCCTTGAAGGATATCAAGGGAATTAGCCGTGGTATTGTTCAGCATCGGATCCACATGGAAGAGGAATCTAGGCCCCGCCGGGACCCACAACGAAGATTGAATCTTGTACTGAAAGAAGTCATCCGAAAGGAGGTTCTTAAGTGCTTGGATCATGGCATATTCTATCCTATCTCAGATAGTTCGTGGGTGAGTCTTGTCCATGTGGTTCCCAAGAAGTCAGGCGTGACGGTTGTTGAGAATGAGCATAATGAGCTTATCCCAACACGCCTGCAAACTTGCTGGCGAGTTTGCGTTGATTATCGTAAGCTCAATGTGGCAACACGGAAAGATCATTTCTTGTTGCCATTCATTGATCAGATGTTGGAAAGGTTGGCTAGACATGAGTATTATTATTTTCTTGATGGATACTCCGGTTACAACCAAATTCCCATCGCCCCCAAGGATCAAGAGAAAACCACCTTTACTTGTCCCTTTGGCACGTTTGCCTACCGTCGCATGCCCTTTGGGTTATGTAATGCGTCGACAGCGTTTCAAATGTGTATGATCAACATCTTCTCCGATATGGTAGAGCATTTCCTTGAGATTTTCATGGACGACTTTTCCATATTTGGCGCTTCCTTTGATGAGTGCCTTCGTCACTTGAGCCTTGTCCTCAAGCGATGTCGTGAGAAGAACCTCGCTCTCAATTGAGAGAAATGTCACTTCATGGTGAAGCCAGGGATTGTACTTGGACATGTGGTCTCAAGTAGGGGAATTGAGGTCGATCCCGCCAAAGTGGGTCGGATTGCTAATCTCCCACCACCACGTAATATGAAGGATATCCGCGCCTTTTGGGGCATGCTGGATTCTATCGGCTCTTCATTCGGGATTTTAGCAAAATTGCTCGACCTCTCCCCGCCTTGTTGGCTAAGGATGTCATTTTTGAGTTCACACCGGATTGCCACCATGCCATTTTGACCTTGAAGAAAGAGTTGACTTCAGCTCCCATAATTAAGGGACTGGTGTGGACTGAACCCTTCGAGTTAATGTGTGATGCATCTGACTTCCCTGTGGGAGCAGTGCTTAGGCAACGATTGGAAAATTACACTGTGACCGAGAAGGAATTCTTAGCGATCATATTTGCTTTGGAGAAATTATGGTCGTACTTGATTGGCTCCCACGTGATTATCTATTCTGACCACACAGCTATCAAGTGCCTCATGGCGAAGAAAGATGCAAAATCCCGACTCTTGAGATGGATCTTGTTACAAGAATTTGATCTCGAGATTCGGGACAAAAAAAGGTGTGAAAATGTTGTAGCAGACCACCTGTCTCGTCTAGAGACGACCAACCCACAATATCAAATTATTAATAACAAATTTCCTGACGAGCAGTTTTTCACGATCAAAGATAACCCTCGGTTTGCCGACATCTTGAATTACCTCGTGACCGAGCAAGTTCCTGTGGGTTGGTCAAAATCTGACCAAACCAAATTTAGATCTTATGTCAGATTCTTTGATTGGGACGACCCCTACCTATTCAAATACTGCTCTGACCAAATTTTCAGGCGGTGCATCCCAGATAACGAGTTCCAAAGTGTGCTCCATTTCTGCCACTCTAAGGTAGGTGGAGGACACTTTGGATCGAAGATAACTGCCGCCAAGGTGCTCCAATCTGGATTCTACTAGCCTTCTCTTTTCAAAGATGCTTACGACTTTTGTAAGCATTGTGATAGGTGTCAGCGCCTTGGCAGGATTAGTCGACGTGACATGATGCCTTTGCAAAATGTCCTTGTTGTCGACATCTTCGATGTGTGGGGCATCAACTTTATGGGTCCCTTCCCGCACTTGTTCGGGAATGTTTACATTCTGGTGGCCGTTGACTATGTGTCTAAGTGGGTTGAGGCTATACCCACAAAGACCAATGACAACAAGGTGGTCACCAAATTCTTAAGGGACATTTTTACGCGATTTTGTACTCCTCGTACCATAATCAGCGATAGGGGTACCCAATTCTGTAATCGCTCCTTTGAAGCGCTTATGAGGAAATATTCGATCAACCACAACCTTGCGACCCCATATCATCCGCAAACTAGTGGGCAGGTCGAAGTTTCTAACCGTCAATTAAAGTAAATCTTTGAGAAGAAGGTTAATTCCTCGAGGAAGGATTGGTCAACTAAGTTGAATGACGCGTTGTGGGCCTTCCGCACCGCGTACAAGACCAATTTGGGTATGTCTCCATATCGGGTAGTGTACGGCAAGGCTTGCCACCTACCCGTTGAGCTTGAGCATCGTTCTTTCTGGGCGATCAAGAACCTGAATATGGATCTTGATCAAGCAGGGGTGCAGCGTAAACTCGACATTGTGGAGTTGGAAGAGCTACGCAATGATGCGTATGAAAATGCCAAAATTCATAAGTCCTGAGACAAGTTGTTACATGATTGCATGATTACGCGAAAGGTGTTTACGACCGGGCAGAAGGGGTTGCTCTACAATTCCCGGCTTCATCTGTTTGCGGGTAAGCTCCGTTGTCGCTGGTCTGGCACTTTTATTCTCCAAACCGTGTTTCCTCATGGAGCGGTTGACATCCTGAACCCATGGAATGGGGATGTGTTCAAAGTTAATGGACGACGCCTCAAACCCTACTTGGAAAGGGCACCAACCTAAGTCGAGGAGGTCATGTTCCTTCATGAACGTCTCTCGCACTCAACCATTCATGTTCCTGCATGAATGGTTGATCTTTCATGTTTGTATAAAGTTAACTTTGAAAAAATTAAAAAAAAAATAAATAAAAGAAATAAAAAAGAAATAAAAAAGAAGAGAAAAAGAACAAGAAAAAAAGAAGAAGTCTCCTTTAGTGAGCATCGATTGTTGTGGGCTCCAACCCTTGAGTATTTGGGCCACATTTCTTTCACGTAATTGTATCCCTTCTTTAGCATCTCATGGGTTTTGAGGGAATGCAGGTTTGTGTCCATCAACATAACCATGAACTTCCTTTTGCGCTTCACGTTGGTAAGATCTTTCCTTTTTCATGCATAAATCCATGTAGTTTCATGCTCACATTCATTGAGGACAATGCATGAAGTAGGTGTGGGGGGTATTTTACATGTGTACATAGTCGATTCTTTTCCCTTTGATTTTGTTTTATTTTTTGTATGCATTATTAGGGTCATGTGTGTGTGCTGCATTTAATATCGATATATCGGCTTGCCATGATCCGTGGGTGACTTGTCTTCTTTTGCTTGCGTAGTGGTTTAAAATTTTCACATGTCTTTCAAAATCTTCTTGTGTTTGCGAAAGAAAACATTTGGGGGTTTTGCGTGTGTTTGGCATGTGCAAAACCGTTGAGAGGCAAATTAAAGAGAAAGCTCCCAAAATTGTCTTGAACTTGATGCATTAGGATATCTAGTACAGTGGCTTTAGGACTTATCTAGTCATTAGGATGCACCCCAGTTTTACCTCGGGGGGCGAGTAATCATACGGTTTCAGTACTCAAATAATTAAAGAAGTCCACCCTAAACCTAGTGAGTCAATAATTCGTGTATATTAATTTAAGGAAGTTTGTTGTAGTCAATGACCATTTAAATCTTGTTGTGAGACATTAAGTGTAGGGGTTTTGGTTCATGTGTAGATAAGAAATAAGTGAGTAGGTGTTCTCTCTTCTCGTACGGCTCCTATCACTTGGGAAAGTAGGTTTGAGGGGGCTTTGTGCCTGGTGCTTTTGAGTCATCTAACTTGGGATGCGCCGACCGAACTCCCATTACACGGGTGGTAGGGATTGCCCTATGTGGAGATTTGGGGAAAGGTGTACATTATAGTGTAAGTCCTCATGGGCAATGATGCACGAAAGCTGACCCTGGGAGAATGAAACTCCAACTAAAGAAAAGAAAAAAGTAAAAAAAGAAAAAAATGGTAATGCAAATAAGAACCTTAATGGACTTTACACTTTGTATCACTTGAGGATGTTAAGGTTGTCCATGTTTTTCACTTAGTACTTAATTAACTTGCACGAATGATTCATTTGGCTAGGTGTGTGGACTGAATACCTATATATAGTCGGCCCGTAGGATTACCGCGTCCAATGATCGATAAAAATGAGTCCATCGAGTCGCGTTTCTAGATTAAATAATGCATCTATGTTCGGATTTTGTGGGTATATCCGCTGAAAACCCTCAGGAGACAACACTCCTCTTTGGCGAGAAGGAGGTTTAACGGCTTGTTGCACGTGCTAAGTTCAACCGTGATTCCTACGAAAGTGAGTTAGGATTTCTTGTTTTTCGTATGCTTCTCTTTCTTTGTTTTGCTCGGGACTAGCAAAAGTTTGGTGTGGGGGTATTTGATTGACATCATTTCATGCTTACATTTGTATCTTATATCCATCATCTTTCACCTAAACAATGCTACGTAACGAGCTTTATATTTGAATTTCAGAAATAAATAGGTTTGAAGAGAAGAGGCATAAAAAGACCTAAAAGCGGGAACAAAGGACTGAGTTGAGAGACTCGAGGACTAAGATGCAAGATCGAAGGGCGTGAATGTAAGATCGAAGAACCAATGAGCAAACAAGAATACTCCACACCATCATGGGGAGTATTTTGGCAATTCTATTCAGGTCGGAGCTTCAGCAAGCAAAGTAGATGCATCAAAGACAAACAAAGTCATCCAGGAAAGCCCAGAAGAAAGCCCAGACCGATCCAAACCTGGTAGACCACCAATTGGTTGTCTCGGACCGCTGATTGGCGGTCCGAGTTGCTCCGGATCCGCTACGATTTCTGGGGGGCGTGTATTAGAGTGTATTTAGTCTATTTCTGGTATATGTTTAGTCCCATACCGGGGGATGGTCCCGGATTACCTTTTTCTATGGCTATAAATAGAACTCTCCCTCCTCTCTTGTATCCCATCTCTCTCTTGGTGGCCAACCTCTCTACTAGGAGTAAAAGCCTTGAAGCAAAAATCCTAGTGGAGAGAAGCTACTTGTAATTGAGTGAGTAATAATATTTGTTTTGTTAAGTTTTTCTTCATATTGTCTTGTCTTTTCAATTCTTGCATACTTAGTTAACTTGTTGTTTTAATCTTCTTAAAATTAGTTTAACATGTTTTCTTTCCTTAGTATAAATGTTACTTTAAATATGTGTGAGTAGTTCCATGCCCTTTGGGGGTGGAGTAGATGTGTATACATGTTATGTAGATGGTATGAATGCTAAACATTGTTGTTTGTGAGAAATGTTAGTATGATTGCTTGAATTAATAAGAACTTTTACTTGATGATTTCTGCCATAATGTTTAGGTACATTCCATGCTTGTTTATATTCTTAATAAAAAACTTGTCATGCTCATATTAATCACCTAGGTTAGTGCTTTAAATGATAGGTCTTGTCATTACGTACTTCTTATGCATTAACAGACACTAACTACACTTGAGCTTATTGTATGCATTCACCACACTTATTTCATGTGTAGACACACTCCACCCCTTAGGGGTTTTCCATTCCTGATTTCTATCTTCTTTTATTAGTTGCTTAGTTTTAGTTCATTTTGTGCTTTCATTTCGTTCCTTGTTGCTACTAGTTTAGTGTAGTTTAGTTTAATTAATCTTTCTCTCCTTTCTTTCCCACTCGCCTTCGAACAAGCTAAAGTTGATACACCTCCCTGTGGATCAACCTGTATTGGCCACCCCTTCAACGCGGCCGTGCACTTGTGGTTATTTTAAAACATTCAATCAGACACCCAGGGTCCTTGTACTTTGTGTATGTGGGATTGGACAAAAGTGAGCTAACACTCGCAACTAAGAATGTTTTCTTAGGAACATTGGTCTTCCTCTTTGTTGTGCAGAGATCCTTCAACACGTTGGCATATTGAGGTATTTGGTTGATGACATCCAACAAGGGGATGTTAACATTCACTTGCTTAAAGACCTCTAATAACTTATCCATTGTGTGACTCTGCTTTTTTGTTAACCTACTAGGATAAGGAGCTTTTAGGAGGTAGGTTTTCTGTGATGCCTGAGAAGGAGGCGTTGGTGTATTAGCCTCACCCTCTTCCTCACAATCATTCCCACTGAGGGGATGCACAGATGGTGGTGGTGGCAAGGAAATGTGATTGTCAACCTGCGTTCCATTCCTTAAGGTGACAATGGCATTGACATGGTGAACAGGTTCCTCCACATGGTTCACTTGCCACCCTCGATTTACCAAACTCTCATTTTGCATGTGTTGTTGCTGGTACATGCGGGGGTTAACCTTAGGCTGGCTTGGCAGAGTCCCTCTCTCTCATATAGAGACTGAGTTAATTGGGTCATCTAAAGCTCTAGAAATTTGATGGTTTGCTGATTGGAAGTGAGAACTTGACTTGTGGATGACATAAAGTTTTTCATTGAGTTCTCAAGTGCAGGAGTCAAGTTCTCAAGAGAATTAAACTGAGTTTCCATGTTGTTAGAATTTGGGAAACTCGGTGGGTTGGTGATCTGGTCTTGGGGTGGCTGAAAAGATTGTGAATGCATGGGAGGTTGGTGTGGTCTGTTAGGTGGTCCAGAGAAGTTTGAAGAACCTCCCTGGACATTGTTTCGGTTCATGAAAAGTTAAGGTGGTTCCTCCATGTAAGATTATATGATGATGAGTATGGGTCATTGCTGGATCTATCATAGATGACATTGAGCCGTTCCATCTCAGGAGGAATGGACGCACACTCGCCTCCTACATGACCTATCCTACCATATAAATAATAGGGAACTACACCAGATGCAGACACATGTGACACGTCTTTCTAGTTTTGGATCTCAATCGAATCCATATGGCGCATTAAGGCCACAATACGTGCCTCGGTAGCCGTAGTGGTATCGACAGTAAATGCGGCACCCGTTCTATTCGAGTTTGCATTTGTGATCCTTGATCATATTCTAGATGATGGTGGTGGTTCCCTCACACTCTCCCACTGCATGGTTTTCTCAGCGAGGACTTCTAGGAAATTTCATGCCTCCCTTTTATCCTTTCCTAAGAACTTTCCTTGACACATGGACTCAAGGAGCGTTCGGGATGGGATGTAAAGACCCTCGTAGACAATCTGACAAAGGCACTACAACTCGATGCCATGCAGAGGGCATGAGGATAGTAGCTCCTTGAACCTCTCTAAGTATGAATGCAATGATTCAGTCAGATATTGATAGAACGAATTGATTTCGTTCCACAGTTTTTGAGTCCGATGATTTGGTAAATACTTCTTGAGGAATATAGATTGAAATTCATCCCAAGTCCTAAAGGCATTCGTCTGGTTGTTGTACAACCACTTCTTGGCATCATCCTTTAGTGCAAAGGGGACAAGCCTAAGATGGATGCAGTCTGTGCTAAGTTGTTGCAACTTGAACATAGTACAGACCTCCTCAAATTCCCTGAGAAAGATATAGGGGTCACCCTTCCCAGTGAAGTGAGGGAGCTTGAAGATAAATTGTGGCTTAACCTCAAAGTGGTTCCCATTTCCTCGCCAATACGACGCAAGAAGGTAGAGCAGTACGACTTGGGTAGCATCGATCACGCAGAGAAATGGGAAGAGGTGGGTCAAGCAACTGCTCCTCCTCGCGGTACTTAGCAGCCATGGAACTTGGACTGTGTGAGACACGAGAAGGCGTCGAGAAATTGACTACCGAGGCAGGATTGATGACGCGTCTCATCAAACGGTCACTCTCGTCTTGTGCCCACACAACCATGCACAAAGGTGCACACACACGAACCAAAATTAAAACGTTTTTTTAGAACAACAAAAAAACTGAGAAGGATGCGGAGATGAGAAGATGGGAAGACTTAGATGAGAATGAATGACTCAGGAGAGAAGGGAAGAAGTCATTATGCTATGGTGGGTAGGTACTGGTAGAAGCACACAAGGAAACAAGACTCAAATAACCTAAGGTCGCTATAGGTCCTTACAGCTAGACGATGCCTAACTGCGAGGTCACGCGACCTCAACACGCCTCACCTCCCTACGACGAGGACCACAAACCCAGCAAGTAAGTCAAGATCCGGAGATCTCGTCTCTCCTACTATCGACAGAGTGGGCGACGTCGATCAGGTCATGACGGTCGCAACCGGATCACTCTCCTAATGCACCCAGATCCTTAGGGGCCAATGTCTACTTGATTTTAAAATTAGGCTCTTGATTAGTGTGATTTTTGGGGCAAAGAAAAGGGTGATGAAATACCCCACCTTATCTAATGTAGGACAACCCCTCTTTAGTAGCATTTTGGAGTCCTAATTTGGAAATCAACTCTCCAAACAAACACTCAACTTACATTTGTTGCAATGCAATTCGTACTAACTAATGCATGTTCATACCAAATGCATGAATGAGTGTAGGAAATGTGTACATCACGCCAGCGCTCAACAACTGAAAGTAAAGCTAAAACAAAAGACAAACTATGTGGCCAAAAACTTGTAACGATTACGTTTAGACCGCAAGTGCACAACCGTTGGTGAAGTCGTGGCAAAAATGGGTTGATGCACAGGGAGGTGTGTCAACTCTGGTTCTTCCGAAGGCAAGTGGGAAAAGTGGGGAGAAGAGTTGTGATCACACTAGCTAAGTTAAACTACACTAAACTAGTAAGTAAGAAATGCGAAAGAAAGCAACTAAAGATTGGAAATCAGGTAGAGAAATCCCTAAAGGGTGGAGTGTGTGCACATATGAAGTGAAATAAGTGATGAATGACGCTTGTAAGCATGTATGTGTGTGTGTCGTGTGTGTTTTCATGCATAGGAAGTGTCTAAAGATGTGGCAAAACCTATCAATCCATTCACACAACGTATCGACAATTACTACTTCATTATCATAAGATTACGCTCAACATGAGAAGTGTCTAAAGATATGACAAGACTCATCAAAAACAATAAACTCATGTTAAGAACAAAGCTAAGCATGAGAGGTGTCTAAATATTATGGCAAAACCCATCAAAACAAAGTTTCATCAATCAATCAAGCAAGTAACCACAAATACAAACAGTTAACTAACATGTGGCATATTCAACATGAAATTTCAGTCAATAAACATGAGGAAACTAAGAATGGGAAGTGTCTAAATCTTATGGAAAAACCCATCAAAACTCTCCCAACATGTAGATGATTAAAACACACTAGATGAGCATATAAACATGCAAGTTTACACAATCAAAAATTCATCAAACATCAAAACATCACGACATATATGTACATCATCTCCACCCCTCAAAGGGGGATAGAACTACTCACTAATCATTACACTAACATTTATCTTAAGAAGACAAAACATTCTAACTAATTCAACTAAGATTAATTAAACAAAATTAAGCTTAGCCTGCAAGAAGATAAAAGAGACAACATTAAACTAACAAAAATTTCTTTTATTAAATTACTCACATTACAAGTAGCATCTCCCAACTTGAGTTTTTGCTTCAAGGCTTGACTCTAACTAGAGGGATTGACCACTAAGCAATGGGTAGATTACAAGAGAGGAGGAAGAGTTCTATTTATAGGCGTGAAAAAAGGAAACTGGGGACAATCCCCCGATGTGGCAATAATGAAACATTTCCAGAATAGACATAAACACATAACCCATATCCAGGGAAATCAGGTCAAATTCTGAGAAAAACAGACCGCTGATTGGCTGTCACTTTATCCCAGATCCGACCCATTTTCTGATATCTTCTTTAGTTCTTCAATTTCGCACATGTGGTGCACTCGGATCGGTTATTGGAGTTTTGTCCTTGATCTAATTGACAAAATATTCCTCATGATGGTGTGGAGTTTCTTGATTTTCTTATTGGTCATTTTGGTTTACATCCAGGTCCTTCCCTCTTGCATATCAGTCTGTAACAACGTAGTCCTTTTTCTTGCTTTGAGGTCCTTTTTGTGCCTCTTCTCCTCAAACATGTTTATTCCTGAAACTTAAACATAAAACTCGCTACGTAGGAATGTTTAGGTTAAAGGTAACGAATATAAGACACAAATGTATACATGATATGATGTCAATCACATACCCAAAGGTTTTCTAAAACCTTTATGAAGATCCGGAGTTGTGTTGCCCATTGAATTGTCTGCTGATTCACTTCCAAGTATTCACCAAACTCTAAACAATATTAGAGAGAAAGGAACTAGCTAAATAATCTCTAAATCAATGTTAGAATCTAACTAATAACCCCTTTAAAGCTCCCTGAGAATTAATCACCAAAAGCTTGATTAACTAAGAGATTTTTGGATGGATTAGTGGGGAGGTTAGGGAGAGAATTTTTGCATTAATTTAAACAAAGAGGGAGATGAGACCTATTTATAGGATCTCCCAACACCCACATCATGGGCTATCCATTAACCCATGATCTCTTTCTTTTATCTACATAAAAGCAATCACAAATTGACACATAATCATCCTTGTACACGTTTGACCAGAATTGGAATAAATCCAACTAATGATCAACACCAATCCCTTAATTAATTCCAGCAGAATCATGCTCACCGGTCGATCAAAACTTGCCCATCGGTTGACCAATTGACAGTTAATTGTGGTTTTGGTTTGACCATGAAACCGAGTGGTCGACCCATCACACGCTACTAAAGCTACTGTGATTTTTCGGTCAAACAAACACGCCTAAATGGTCGACCGTTTCTACTAGAAAGCCATTGGAAGTTTTTGGTCGGACTTCACTTCAAGTCGGTCGACCATTTATTACCGAGAAACGTTTCTGAAAAGTTCCTGGAAATTTTTGGTCGAATCACGACCTTCAACCGGTCGACCGATCACTACCAAGAAGAGTTCGTGGAAGCTCCAGGAAGTTTTTGGTCGACCAACTGCATCCATCCGGTCGACCATTCAGATACGCAACAACTTCTGTGAATTTCCGGTCGACCGGTCTCCGAAAATGTCCGACCGTTTTTGCCTGATTTTGCCTTTATCAAATTTTGGATTAACATCCAACAAAAATCGATCTTTGAGGTTTTTAGCAAATTCACATATCATGTAATATATTATCATATGTAATGTCAGAACATCACACCCCATAATACACACACATCATATGAATTTAATTATGATTCTAACTACGTCATTTTCATGACATTGATTTTATTGATTCACCACATGTATACTTTTTCACATGAAACTCGATACATCATATGAACATAAAATCAAACTTCTTGTTTTCCAGTTTTGTGGTGTATCCAATAGGAGGATCTAAGTTACATTGACAATGTCATTAACCACTTAATATCACAAACTATAAGCGGTATCTAGCTACACATTATAGCTACCCAATCAACAAAGATGTCTTGTTCACTCGAACTAAACAACATCCATTTAGTGTGTAAGAACATCACTTGTGTCTATCCCTTGCCTTATAATATTAAGAATATTATACAAAGTTTAAATGTGTCACCTTTGTATTATATATTCACTTCTTGATCTCTTAAGCTAATTATAAATATGTAACTTAACACAAGTCACATTGTGCACATTATAATTTTGCTTTGTCAAGAAGCCCACTAATATCATCACTCAAGTAAAGAGGGACAACGATAATCCTTTGACAAACTATCTTTTCCAGCATAAGTCATGTTTAACCAACTATTACCTTTATCACTATTCTCAATGACAGCTTTTAACAATAATCAAATTAAACACTTCATGTGTGAAAAGACAAATCTCATATCTTAGGATTCAAGACACAGTGAAATATTAATGACACATAACACAATTCATAATGTTTCACTTACTAGGTCTATTCAATATATAAAAGTAACCATTTTTGTTTTTTATATACTCGTGTCGTTAAATATTTGTAGAGCTATAATACTCTTTAACCAATACGACAGTCTTATCTCGGTAATTAATGTTCCATTTCATTTACCATGACTGTGAATAACTTTTGATTTATGTAAACCATTATCTTTTAAAGCTCTATGGTTAAGGACCAAGAGCCTATTCCTTAACACTTCCAAAAGCTGAATACGTTAATCAAGGAACAAAATGTTTTCACATTCAAAACTTTTAATAATTGACATATAAAAGTAAAACTTTTAGAACACATTCGTTTCACATTATGCATAGAACATACATTGTAGTGCTAATATCTACAGGTGATCAAGACTCAATGAAGAATGGAATGAAGTCAAGACATGTAATCAAGCTTCTTGAAGACATGTAATTTTACTTTGTTTGAGTCTTAGGAACTTATGTGAACTTGAGCATACAAGAGTTGAAATTCATTCACATAGACTCTAGGGAACCTATAGAAGTCACATACAAAATTCCATATCAATCTGACTTGAATAGGCAACCCAATTCAGTAGGATAACCAAGTTGTATTGAATTGTCTGCACCCAAATGGTCGACTGACAGGTCTCCGGTTGACAAGTGGAACTTTACCCTTGGTTTCGTCGACCGACTTTGACTTTCTGGTCGACCGATTGACCAGTATTTTCATGATGGCAGTTAACCTTATCGTATTATACAATAGTCGTATATTTTCCCTAACCCCCCAAAATGTATTTGTCAAATGGTCAACCGATTACCCAAAAATGGTCGGCCGAATGTAGACATCTCGTGTGGCCAAAAGTGCCTCTTATTTTTGGTTGACCGGACCTTTTTCATGTGTTCCACCGATATATCTTTAACCTTACCAAAAACCTCAGATCAGTCGACCGTCCCACTTTTGGTCGACCATTCACTTAAGTCATACACCAAATAGGTTCAACCAAAGCTTAAGGTGGTTCGAATGTTTCCTTTTTTGTAAGGAAACGTTGACCGTTTAGATTGTCTTGGTCGACCATTGTGGGATAGAATTGTTGAACTTCAGTTTCTATTTTATGTATATTACATACAACGTACCCAATTCTTCCCCAACGTCTAAATCTCTCTAGGAGATTATAAATAGGGATCCATACACCATATTTACACAACTCTCATATTTCCAATTGCTCCATACCCTAGAGAAACTTCTCTCAATCCTAAAATCCACAATCTTATACACTCCATGCTAAAACTTCACCACTTGACCAAATTCCACATTATATTCAAGGGTGCTCAAAGTTAGAGTGTCCAAATACTCTAGTTACTTATTTCCATTAAAGTTGTAAAGGTTTCGGTGAAAGCCCAAAGCATCCTTATCGGATTGTGAGAGGAAGTAACCAAGCTTGCAAGTTTGTTTGCAAGGCTTGCATAGTAAAGGCCTTCTCTCCCGGCTCGGAACTGGGAGTGGTTAGTGAAGACGTAGGCAGAGCTCGCGGGGTCGAGCGAATCTTGCAAGAGAGGAAGTAGGCGGATGACTGAACCTCTATAAAACCCGTCGTGTTCACTTGTGGTTTGATTGCTTTTCTCTACTTGTTTTTAATTGTTAATTCTGCTGCATGTTTAGTAGTGATTGGGCAAATTTGATTACATAATTAGGGTCATATACGATCCTACAATTGGTATCGGAGCGTCGGTTGTAAATTTCATATACTTAATCGTATTTTAGCATGACATCTTTATCTAATCATGTAGAGGGTTTGTGCACAACTAGACCACCTTTACTAAATAGGTCAAATTATGATTATTGGAAGAATGTAATGAAGATATTCTTTATTTCTAGTGACCTTAAGTAATGGATGTTTCTCCAAAACCCCTACACACCTCCTAAGGAAGAAGTGTTAGCTACTTTAACTATGGCAAAAATGGAGGAATATGAAAGGAATTCCACTATTATGAACATCTTATGAGGGTGAATATAATAGGATTAGAGGTTATGATAGCGCACATGAGATTTGGCATAGACTTCAAATGCATCATAAGGGAAATAGTAAAACTAAACAAACACAAATTAGTCTCATCATGCATAAATATGAAATTTTCACTATACAACCCGGTGAGAACATAAGCGAGATGAACACTCGCTTCACCGATATTACTAACTCTCTCAATGTTCATGGAAGAAATTTTAGTGAGGGAAACATGGCTAGAAAGTTCCTCTGGTCGCTCGACAACGAATGAGAAGACAAGGTTGTTACAATTGAAGAAGCGCATGACATTTCCCAACAAAAGATGGAGGACTTAATTGGAAACCTTATGGCTTATGAACTCCAAATGAGTCATCAAAAGGAAAAAGAAGCCTCCAAGAAGAACTCAACATTGGCTTTGCACGTACAACTCAATACATTCATGCATTCTCTACTAATGAAGCATCCATACATAACAAACCATTTACCCAAACATGATGATCTATTACAAGCAACATGATTAACTCCAGATCTAGCATTAGAGAAATACCCAACGGGGTTATTATCCCATCTAATATAAGTTAAGCAAGTTACATGCATAGATCTACATTAAGAATATGAAATGACATAAGATAAGAGGAACTCATCACTAATAGTTCACATAATCTACATTACCTCCACCCCCAAATGGGGTGGATCTACTTTCTACTCATGGTAACAACTATGGAAAGCAAGAAACCTACATTAAACATGGTAAGAAAAAGGAAACTACTAAATCTACCAACAAAACATAAAAATACATGGATAGAAACAAAGGTAGAGAAGAGAGGAATCCAAATCTTCCTTTAGATTAACAAAAGAGTAACATAACAAGCTTCAAAGCCCACCTTTCTCTACTACCCAAATTTGGTAAAACCTAATTTTTTTCTAATGGTGGAGGTTGAGAAGAAGAAAAAGGTAGGAAAAACATTGATATTTATAGAAGAAAGAGAGGTGTAGATGAAGCTGGAAGCAATTCAACGACTCTAATTGCTTTCTCTATGGTCTGGTACACCCAAAATATAAAGAAGCTCGAGCCACAGCAGAAATTAGGGCGCATTTGGGCCAAAATGATCCGCCAGTAGTGGATATTTTGTGTATGATCCGTCCCGATTTTCTCAGCAACTTCAGTTCTCTATTTTGCACGTGGGGTGCAATCCAGGTCCGCTGGTTTGAGTCTATTTGGTCTTAAATTCCCAAATACTCTTCAAGATCATGGTATTGAGGGATTTATGCTCCTGAAATGCTTTTCTTTCGTTCAGGTCCCTCCGAGTTTCATCTGGGTCCTTCCTGAATTGTAGATGAATCCTCGAGCATGACAAACAAGTACAAGATGCTTCAATAAGGTCATTTCTTTTTGCTTTTAGGTCATTTTTAGTTCCTTTCTCCTCTTTATTACCTAAAACCTTAAACACATCAATCAAACACTCGAGTAGCACAAAATTGGGGTAAAACAAAGGATACATAGCATGAATGCAATGATTTGTTACTAATCAAATACCCCCACACTTATATTTTGCTAGTCCCGAGCAAAACAAAGAAAGAGCATATGAAAAGGGAAATCCTAACTCACTTTTGTAAGAATCACGGTTGCACTTAGCACGTGCAACAAACCATTAAACACATTTGTCGCCAAGGAGGATGTGTGGTGTCTCCTGAAGGTTTTCAGTGGATATACCCACAAAATATGAACATTAATGCATTATTCAACTTAGCAACAAGACTCGATAGACCAACTTTTTGTTGAATTTTGTGCCACATGTATATTTTTAAAAATTTACAAGCTATTAGGATCGGTCTTCATATTTTTCAATAATTTTATATACAAAACATCCTAATTGTATTTCAATATATATTCTATACCAATTAATATTGAAATACATAGATTTGATCATACCTAAGGGATTATCAAATCTCTTTTACCAATCAGAAGTCGGGTTGCACGTCGGATTTGTAGGATCATGTATGACCGTAATTTTAATCACTTTTAACATAATTACCTACTTGCTTAAGCAATCAAGAATACACAGTGGAATTTAAAACAAGCAAGTAACTGAAGGAAATATGCAAACCACAAAGGAGACAATGGATTTTTATAGAGGTTCGGCACCCCACCCGGGTCCTAGTCCTCTCTTGCAAGCTCCGCTCGAATCGCCGAGCTCCACTCACGACTTCACTATCCACTCCCCGTTCTGGGCCAAGAGAGAACATCTTTACAATCTTTAAGCTCATGAACAACCCTCGTTGAGCTTGCCTCCTACACTCACAATCCGAGAGGGACGCTTCGGGCTTTCACCAAAACCTTTACACTTTCTTGACAGCAACAAACTTGAGTGGGACAATCACTCTCTAAACTTGAGCACACTTGAGAAAGAGAAGAATTGATCTAAAGTGTCGAAATTGAGGCTTGGAGTGTTTGGAATGATCTCTGTAATGTAGGAGGCAAGTAAGTGTGGGAGAGTTGTGTAATTGTGTCTTGGACAACTCTATTTATTAGCTACTAAGAGGTTATAGCCATTGGGGTAAGTTTCGTAAGTGTTTATGTAAGATACACACAATAGAAACCTGCAGCACACATTTCAGAACAAGTTCGGTCGACCGAATCGGGTCTCACGGTAGGCAATTTTGAACAAGGTTCGATCGACCGATAAGGGAACGGTCGAACGGATCAGGCTATAACTTAGGTTCACTTAAGTCATCGGTCGGACACCGAGATAGGTTCGGTCGACCGTAAACTTCCAGACTCAATGGGGTTTGACAAAAACGTTCATATTCGGTCGATCGAAACAAGGTCCATGGTCGACCAGAGACTACCAGGCACTTGGAGTTTGTTAAGACATTTAGGTTCGATCGACCAAAATAAGGTCCACGGTCGACCGATAGGCATTTGTATTTTGGGGTTTGGCTGAATAATGAGAATACGACCGTTGGTATAATACGACAAGTCTAACGGTTAAAAACTGTGTAGATGGTCGACCAGTCTGGTAGTAAAATTCACTATTTGTTAAAGGAAACAAACAGTCGACCGAAGGTCTAAACGGTCGACCAAAATGGCTCTGGCAGTTCTAGTTAGTGAATCCCGGTCTAAGTTTGGGTGATCTATTGAAGTCCAATTGATGTGATATTTTGTGTGTGACTTCTATAGGGAACCTAGTGTGTGTTTGATTAGTTTTTATCTCAAGTATGCTTGATTGAAATTAAGTTTAACCGCAAGTGCACGATCGTCGGTGAAGACGTGGAAAATACGGGTTGATCCACAGGGAGGTGTGTTGACTCTGGTTCGTTCAAAGGCAAGTGGGAAAAGAGGGGAGAAGAAATTGCTTACATTAAACTAAAGTATGTTAAACTAGCACAAACGATCAAGGAACATGAAAGCACGAGACGAAATAAAACTAAATTAAGTGACTAATAAAAGCAATCTGGAAATCAGGAATGAAAACCCCTAAATGGTGGAGTGTGTGTACACATGAAATAAGTGCTGATGAATGCATTCAATAGAGCATAAGTGTAGGTAGTGTTGCTATGCATAAGAAGTACCTCATGGCAAGACCTATCATCTAAATCACTAACCTAAGTGATTAATATGAGCATGTACAAGTTTGTTATCAAGAACCTGAACAAGCATGGGATGTACCTAATGACTATGACAGAAACCATCAAGTTACGCATTCTTTTTAATTCAAACAAGCATACTCACATTCATCACATAAAACCACATATAGCATTCATTCCATTCTACATGACATGTATAAACATCAACTCCACCCCCAAAGGGGGATGGAACTACTCACTACTCATTAAACTACAAACTATATTAAGAAAAGGAAACATTCTAATTAAGTTTACTAAGACAAAAAAGAATTAAACTAAGCATGCAAGAATCAAAAGAGGAGACAACATTAAGCAAACTAAAAAAATATTTTATTTACATAACTCACATTACAAGTAGCATTCTTCTCCACTTGAGGTTTGCTCCAAGGCTTACTCTAAGTAGAGAGAACGCCACCAAGCAATGGGTGAATACAAAGAAGGAGGAAGAGTTCTATTTATAGTCATAGAAAAAGGTAACCTGAGACAATCCGGTATGGGACTAAACGCATTCCACAAATGGACTAAATAGACACTAATACACCACCCGGCTGAGGATTATTGGGTTTGGATCCAAATGGACCGCCAATTGGCAGTTTGGGACATCCAATTGGCGGTCTGGATTGCGCTGATCGGGTTGTGCTTTGGTGGAGACTTTTGTGGATCGATTTCTTCATGTTTGGTGCACCCGAAGTGGTTGTTGGAGCTTAGACCCGAATCTAATTGCCAAAATACTCCTTATGATAGTGTGGAGCTTCTTTATTTGCTCATTGGTCCTTTTTGGTTTTACATCCGGGTCATTTTGTCTTACATATCAGTCCATAAGTCTTGCATCTTAGTCCGTTTCCTTACTTTTATGTCATTTTGAGTCTCTTCTTCTCAAACATGTTTATTCTTGAAATTTAAACACAAAACTCGTTACGTAGCATTTCTTAGGCCAAAATAAAGGATATAAGACACAAATATATGCATGATATGATGTCAATAAAATACCCCCACGCCTAACTTTTGCTAGTCCCGAGCAAAAAATGAAAGAAAGGAAAAAGCATACGTAAAATAGGGAAATCCTAACTCACTTTCCTAGGAATCACGGTCGCACTTAGCATGTGCAACAAGCCCTTAAACCCCCTTGTCTCCAAGGAGAAGGAATGTTGTCTCCTGATGGTTTTTAGCGGATACACCCACAAAATCCGAACATAGATACATTATTCAACCTAGTACACGACTCGATGGACTCATCATTGTCGATCATTGGACACGGTAATTCTATGGGCCACACTATATAGGTATTTAGTCCACACACCTAGCCTAATGAACCATTCGTGTAAGTTAGTTAAGGACTTAAGTGATAGACATGGGCATGAAGGGAATGTGTTCTAAAAGTTTTACTTTTAAATGTCAATTATTATGAATTGAATGAGAAATAATTTTGTTCCTTGTTTATGTTATTCGTCTCTTAGAAGTGTTAAGGAAGAGACTCTTGGTCCTTAACCGTAGAGCTCTAAAACATATTGGTTTACATAAAACAAAAGATATTCGCAATCATGGTAATTAACATGGGACATTAATTACCGAGTTAAGATTGTCGTGTTGGTCATAGATCATTGTAGCTCTACATGTGAGTGACAACACATGTACACAAAAGAGGAAAATATTACTTTTGTATACTGAATAGACCTAATAAGTAAAACATTATAGAATTGTGTTTTCTGTGTCATTAATATTTTACTGTGTCTTTGGTCCTTTGATATGAGACTTATATCCGATCACTTAAGAATTGCTTAATTAGACTAGTGTCTTGAGCTATCGATGAGTGTAGTGTAAAGGCATTAGTTGGTTAAGTATGACTTTTGTTTGAGAAGATAGTTAGTCAAAAGATTATCATTGCCCCTTTTAATTGAGTGATGATATTAGTGGGCCCCTTGATAAAGCAAAGTTATAATGTGCACAATGTGATTTGAGTTAAGTCACATATTTGTAACTAGCTTAAAGAGATCAAGAAATGAATACTAATACAAAGATGACACAATACTACTTTGTGTGTATTCTTAATATCATGAGGCAAGGGACGGACACAAGAGGTTCACTCCATCACTAGATGGATCGGGTTTTGGTCCTAGTGGAATTAAGACATCTAACTAATTGGGAGCTATAATGTGTAGCTAGATATTGCTTATAGCTTGTGGTATTAAGCTCTTAATATCACTGCCAACTTAGTTTAGATCCTCACATAGGTCACACCACAAAACTGGGAAACAAGAAATGGAGATTTTTAGTTCATAAGATGTGTCGGGTTTCATGTAGAAAATATCACACATGGGGTGAACAAACAAAATCAAAATTATGTTATGATTAATAACATAATTAGAATCTAAATTAAATTCATATGTGCTGTAAATATTATGGGGTGTAATGATTTATCGTTACATAGGATAATATGTTACATAAGTTGTGAATTTACTACTAATCCCCATGTGTCAAATTTTGTAGGGGTAAAACCGAAATTTGACCAATCAGCAGAACAGTGCTCAACGGTCGACCGAACAACAGTAAACGGTCGACCGGTCGGTGCACGGTTGATTGCCATCATTTCATGTTTATATTTGTATCTTATATCCATTATCTTTCACCTAAACAATGTTATGTTACGAGTTTTATGTTTAGTTTTCAGGAATAAATAGGTTTGAAGAGATGAAGCATAAGAGGACTCAAAAGCTGGGAAAAAGGACTGAATTGTGAGATCTGGTGACTAAGATGCAAGGGAGAAGGACCTGAATGTAAGACAGAAGGACCTAAGAGCCAAACAGAATACTCCACACCATCATGGGGAGTATTTTACCAATTCGATTCGGGTCGGAGCTCCAACAAGTCAAGTAACCGCATCAAAGACCAACAATACCAGAAAGAAAAGCCCACAACAAAATCCAACGCGATCCGTAGTGTTTGGACCGCCAATTGGCGGTCCATATTACTCAGGATCCGCCCAAATTTCTCCTGGACTTGTATTAATATTCGTTTAGGCTATTTTTGGTATTGGTTTAGTCCCACATCGGGGGATTGTCCCCGATTAGCTTTTTCTATGCTTATAAATAGAACTCTTCACCTTCCATTGTAATTACCCATGGCTTGGTGGCATTCTCCCTACTAAGGAGTGAGCCTTGAAGCAAAAACTCGAGGTGGAGAAGAATGCTACCTTCAATGTGAGTCATTTGTTAATAAAATAATTCTTCTAGTTTCTTTTAATCTTGTCTTTTAATTTGTGCATGTTTGTTTAGTCTTTCCTTTCCTTTTAAACTTCTTTAATAATTCTTGCTTTCTTAATTAACTTTCATTTCAGTATTATGCTTTCTTTTGTTAATATAGTTAGTGTAATGAGTAGTGAGTAGTTCCATCCCCATTTAGGGGGTGGAGAAATATGTGATATAATCATGTAGTGTATTAAGTGTGTGTTATCTTTATCCCTTGAGCTTTATATGATTTCCATAACCATCTAATGGGTTTTCACTCTTATCTTTGATATGCTAATGCTCTTGAATGAAGCTTAGCTTATGCTTTGATTAGTGGACCTATTTTATGGGGAATAATAAGGTTAGGATATGGATGAAGTTAATATTGGAAACACAATTTGTAGTGTATGTGCTATTATTGCCTTTACCTTAGCTAATGTCTTGTATGTTTTAATGATGTAGTCTTATCTTAATTCATGTGGAGGCATAGTAGGGTCTAGTCTTTATACTTGAGTTCATTTAGCTTCATTCCAATTATTGTCTTGTATGTTTTAATGATGTACTCTTATCTTAATTCATGTGGAGGCAAAGTTGGATGTAGTTTTATGATTTCATGCACTACATGTTTTGAGGAGCTTAATTGAACACACAAACACATCATCATATTCACATTAGTTCTCTACCCCCTATGGGGCTTAGTTTTATTTCTTATCTTCATTTCCTTTTTGCATCTTAGTGTAGTTTAGTGTAACCAACCTTTCTCTCCTTCTTTTTACCTATCGCCTTCGAACAAACCAATCGTCAACACACCTCCCAGTGGACGACCCGTATTTGCCACCGCTTCAACGCGGCCGTGCACTTGCGGTTTAAATAAAACGATCAATCAAGTTTTTGGCGCCGTTGCCGGGGAGGTGCTCTGTCCAGACGTTGGTTTGGACGATTCGAGGGGTTTTTAATTTTTTGTTTCCAGTTTTTCTTCATTTCAGGGAACCATAGGATCAAGGGGAGGCTACTGGACAAGTTTGAGGACCAGAAACTCCAAAAGGACCGCCAATCAGCGGTTGGAGACCGCCAATTGGCAGCCTGGTGAGAGTTACGTGCTTCCAAAAATTTTCTGGTAGTTAGTTCTGTAATTTGTGTTATCTGGGAGCCCTATTTTGCATGCTGTGACTTCTAGTTTGCTCCTAGATTTAATTTCAACCCCCTTTAATCAACTCGGATCATAAAACTCAAAGCAAAAGATTAGACTTCTTGCCATCTAGGTCATGCATCATGTGTAGACCTTGCATGCATTTGTCTTTTCTTTGCTTTACATTTTGTTGTTGATTGCTGGCTTGAGGTACGTGCACCCAAATCTCTCATTCATGCATGTTTCAGTCATGCATTAGTTAGTAAGGTGCATCGGGACAAGAGTGAGTTGAGCGTTTGATTGGAGTGATTGATTGCTAGATTTAAGCTCAAAACACTACTAAGGAGGGGTTGTCCCATAAAAGATAAGGTGGGGGATTTCATCACCCTTTCCTTGGCCCCACAAATCACGCTTAATCAAAGCCTTAATTCTAAAAGCAAGTAGACATTGGCCCTAAGGATTTTGGACGCACTAGGAGAGTGATCTAGTTGAGACCGTCATGGCCTGATCAGCGTTGCCTACCTTGTCGATAGTAGGAGGTGCTAGATCTCCGGATCTGGTATCACTTGCTGGGCATTGTGGTCTTCGTTGTAGGGAGGTGAGGCGTGTCGAGACTAGTGACCTCGAATTTAGGCGTCGTCTAGCCTAAGGTCCCATTGCCTTACATTGTTTGAGCCGTGCTTGCTAGATTAGGCTTCTACCCTCTTCCGTTACCCACGCTAGCTTTAGGGATTCTTCCCTTCTCCTCTGAGTCATCTTCTTCTCACCTTCTTCTACGTTATATTCTCCTCCCTTTTACACTCTCTGGTAACGTTTGTAGGGTCGAGTCGAGCACTTTTTGCGAGCTTGGCCTAAGTCAACGTACATACATTGACAAGGTCTTGGAAAGGTTCAAGATGAACAACTCCAAAAAGGGCAGTGTGCCAATGAGTATGGGTGTGCAACTCAAGAAGTCCCAACGTGCACAATCACGTAAGGACTTAGAGTACATGAAGGATGTCCCTTATGCTTCGGCAATTGGGTCGATCATGTACGTGATGACTTGCACAAGACCCGATGTTTCGTATGCTTTAAGCGTGACAAGTCGTCGCCAATCCAACGCAGTTCCTGAGCATTGGGTTGCGGTCAAGAATATCCTGAAGTACCTTAACCGGACTAAGGATAAGATTCTTGTTTATGGAGGACAATGGGAGTTGATAGCCGAGGGTTACTCGGATGCGAGTTTCATGAGTGATCCAGACGATAGAAGGTCGCAATCAGGATACGTCTTCCTTCTGAATGGTGGAGCTGTGAGTTGCCGTAGTTGGAAGCAAAGCACTACAGCCAACTCAACCACTGCTTCCGAAGTAATGGTTGTCGCTGAAGCGAGCAAGGAAGGAGTGTGGATTAAGAAGTTCCTTGAAGAGCTTGGAGTAGTTCCCACGAGTGAGGGACCAGTAGAGCTATTTTGCGATAATAGTGCATCTATCTCGCAAATCAAGGATCCCAAATCACACCACAAAGTGAAGTACATGGATCGTAAGTACTTCGTGACACGTGACCTCATCGACGAAGGAAAAATAAATCTTTTATGGGTGGACACCAACAGCAACACAACTGATCCATTCACAAAACCCTTATCCCAAGCCAAGGGCAAAATGTATTTCGAGTCCATGGCATTGAGGAACCATGTAGATTGGCTTGATGATTGATATATAATGGGGTTTACCCTAGTTATTATTGTTTTATACATTGAGTATGTATGTGAAAGAAAACTTTAATAACAAGTGGGAGATTGAAGGGAATGTGTTCTAAAAGTTTTACTTTTAAATGTCAATTATTATGAATTGAATGAGAATTTTGTTCCTTGTTTATGTTATTCGTCTCTTAGAAGTGTTAAGGAAGAGGCTCTTGGTCCTTAACCGTAGAGCTCTAAAAGATATTGGTTTACATAAAACAAAACATATTCGCAATCATGGTAATTAACATGGGACATTAATTACCGAGTTAAGATTGTCGTGTTGGTTATAGATCATTGTAGCTCTACAAGTGAGTGACAACACAAGTACACAAAAGAGGAAAATATTAGTTTTGTATACTGAATAAACCTAATAAGTGAAACATTATAGAATTGTGTTTTCTGTGTCATTAATGTTTTACTGTGTCTTTGGTCCTTTGATATGAGACTTATATCCGATCACTTAAAAATTGCTTAATTAGACTAGTGTCTTGAGCTATCGATGAGTGTAGTGTAAAGTCATTAGTTGGTTAGGTATGACTTTTGTTGGAGAAGATAGTTAGTCAAAAGATTATCATTGCCCCTCTTAATTGAGTGATGATATTAGTGGGCCCCTTGATAAAGCAAAGTTATAATGTGCACAATGTGATTTGAGTTAAGTCACATATTTGTAACTAGCTTACAGAGATCAAGAAATGAATACTAATACAAAGATGACACAATACTACTTTGTGTGTATTCTTAATATCATGAGGCAAGGGACGGACACAAGAGGTGCACTCCATCACTAGATGGATCGGATTTTGGTTCGAGTGGAATTAAGACATCTAACTAATTGGGAGCTATAATGTGTAGCTAGATACCGCTTATAGCTTGTGGTATTAAGCTCTTAATATCACTGTCAACTTAGTTTAGATCCTCCCATAGGTCACGCCACAAAACTGGGAAACAAGAAATGGGGATTTTGAGGTCATAAGATGTGTCGGGGTTCATGTAGAAAATATCACACATGGGGTGAACAAACAAAATCAAAATTATGTTATGATTAATAACATAATTAGAATCTAAATTAAATTCATATGTGATGTAAATATTATGGGGTGTAATGATTTATCGTTACATAGGATAATATGTTACATAAGTTGTGAATTTACTACTAATCCCGAAATGTCAAATTTTGTGGGGGTAAAACCGAAATTTAACCAATCAGCAGAACAGTGCTCAACGGTCGACCGAACAACAGTAAACGGTCGACCGATCGGTGCACGGTCGACCGGACACGTCTCGACCGATAACAAGGAATTTTCATCTGTTCAGAACGGTCGACCGAATCTATTGGTCGGTCGACCGAACATTGCGATGAAATATTTTATTGTTGTGAACGGTCGAGCGAATGTCGAACGGTCGACCGAATCTCGAGACGGTTTTCTGCAGAATTAATTTAAGAATTAATTAGATCATGCATGGAATTGGTGCATAACTGATTTAATTCGTGGCTAAGATTATTTGTTAGCAAATAATGGATGGTTAGATGGATGTTTGCATGAAATCATGGGCAAGAGGTTGCACATGAATAGGTAATTTGGAGAGAACTTATAAATACAAGTTTATCTCATTACCTCATTAATTAATTCATTATCTTCTTGTGCAAACTTCTGTCTCCATAATTCTCCACAAAATTCCATTAATTCTTGAGTTTAGTTTTAGTTTTCAGAGATCTTCTTCTCAAGGGAACTAAAGGGGGGTTAGTAATTAGATTCTAAACCCTATTGGAGATTGAGAGGCTAGCTCTTCTCTCTCCAATCTTGTTTAGAGTGTGGTGAATTCTCGGAGGCATCCGGCGTAGCGACAAGCATCCCCAACATCTCCGGATCTTCAAGAAGTTTTAGAGAACTTCTAGGTATGAATTTTGGAGTTCCATGTCTATTTTAATAAAGTTTTAAAACTAGTTATTGAAACAAATCGATGCATGCATGAAACAAATCATAGAAAATTTGTAATTGATCCTTATTGTGCATAAAAATTTCGAAAATATATATGTACAATTAAACTAGAATTCCTATAGGGCGACCTTAACATCCTCAAGTGATACAAAGTGTGAAGTCCATTAAGGTTCTTATTTGTCTTCTTCTTCATTTTCTTTCTTTTCTTTTCCTTCTTTTTTTCATTTTTTCTTCTTTTTGGAGCATTATGAATTACACTAGTTGGAGTTTGATTCTCCCAGGGTCGGGTTTCATGCATCATTTCCTTTGAGGACTTACACTATCACATACACCTTCCCCTAAATCTCCACATAGGGCGATCCCTATCACCCGTGTAATGGGAGTTCGGTCGGTCCATCCCAAGTCAGATGACTCAAAAGCACCCGGCACTAAGCCCCTCGGACCTAATTTCTCGAATGATAGGAGTTGTGCGAGAAGAGAGAACACCACTTATTTATTATCTACATGAGAACCAAAACCCCTACACTTAAAGTTTCCCGACAAGATTTTAAGGGTCCCTGACTACAACAAACTTCCTTATACTAACAGACACGAATTAATTGACTCACTAGGTTCAGGGTGGACTTCTTGAATTGTGTGAGTACAGAAACCCTATGATTACTCACCCCCGAGGGAAGACCGGGATGCATCTTTACAACTCGATAGGACCAAAAACCGGTATACTAGATATCCTAATGCATCATGTTCAAGTCAATTTTGGGAGCTTCCTTTTACTTTGCCTCTCAACGGTTTTGCACATGCCAAACACACGCAAAACACACAAAACATTTTCTTTCACAAACACATGAAGATTTTGGAAAGAAATGAAAATTTTAAAGAACTAGGTAAGCAAAAGAAGACAAGTCATCCAAGGATCATGGCAAGCAAATATATCGATATTAAATGAAACACACAAACCTGACCCTATCAATACAAACAAAAGAAAACAAAACAAAAGAAGAAAGACTTGACTATATACACACATAAAACACCCCCCATACTTACTTCATGCATTGTCCTCAATGAATGTGAGCATGATACTACATGGATTTATACATGATCTCACCAACGTTAATCACAAGGAAATTTTCATGGTCATATTGATGGACACAAACTCGAATTTCCCTCAACACTTGTGAGATGCTAAAGAATGGAGACAAAGACGTGAAAGAAATGGGGCCCAAATACACAAGGGTTGGTGATGCACTGCAAACATTGCATCATATGTCTTTCATTTAGATTACTTTTACATCAATAAATGCTACTAAGGTATGTGTTTAGTCTTATTTACAGAATACAGGGACCTGAATACAATTTACCCACATCCCGAGCATAAACGCGTGCAAAAGACTCATTTCTATCATAAAGACCAAGTTCAAGATTATCGGGTTACAAATGAAAATGTATCCAGGCGTAAAAGCATTCAAGTCCTAATTACAAAAAGAACAAGGACTTAAGCACAAAAGTAGTCGGGGACTTCATTGCAAAAAGTCAAGGACCTAATTGCAAATCACGAGTACCTTTTATTATCTTGGAGAAAATCTAAAGAAAAATCAATGTAGATCTCCAAACATATAAAGGAATTAATCCGAAGCTCAAAAGAATGGAAAGAATCAATCAAGACGCACAAAGGAGGATCAAATCATACCATAAACTAACAGCAAAAATCCGGATTAAATCAGAGGAGATTGTGCGGCGAAATCGCCGCATATTACATGCATTGTGCGGCGGAAACGCCGCCCCCTTGGCGATCCGTGTGCTCAAATTTTGTCCAGTCGTGTCTGGACACGTGTACTCTCCAATTCTATACTTAAGTCTCTTGTAACAACTATAAATAGCCCCGAGAACGATGTTAGAAGGGTCCTTGGCCTTAGACCTAGTTTTTAGTTGTTGTTTTTATTTGTAGTCTTTTCTTTGGAGTAATAAAATTCTGTCTTTTATTTCTTGTGTTTAGTTTTCTTTTGTAATGCCTCTAGGATCCCTTCTTCCTCCCTCCATGAGTTTCTAACTATTTCCAAGGGGTGGAGGTGACGGATTTAGGGTGAAGAGAAGATGAATGAATGTTATTATTTTAAGTTCGTGATTAGTATATTTTGATTACTTGAGTTTATGTTAAATCATTTATCATGTAATGCTTCATAACTAACATGATTTATTATAAGTTTCTGAATTCTCTAATCTAAACCCTAAATTTAAACCTCCACCCAACGGAATTCACTTCTTTGTTTTTGTTTTAGTTTTAATTGTTCTTGTTTCTTGCTTTAGATAATTAAAAAACCAAAAATCTCAAAACCAACCATATTTCTCCCTTTCTCTTCCTTAATCGAAAATCACAAAATAACAAATCTCTCCCTCATTGTGTTCGACCCGTACCTGCCACGTCTTCATTGACGTCGTGCACTTGCGGTATAAATTTAATTCTCATCAAGTTTTTGGCGCCATTGCCAGGGAGGCGACGCAGATTTTGTTTATTTTTGTGATTTCGATTTTATCCTGTTTATCTTGTGCGCGATCTAAATATTTGGATTTGTGTTTCAGGAGACAACAGAGTGCACGGCGAAATCCGAGCACATTCTGAGCTTAACGAGCGGCGGAATCGCCGCATACTAAGGACAACTTGCGGCGGAATCGCCGCATATTTGAAGCATATGGGCTTCAAATTTTTCTGGGACGCCACTAATCTCTGGGTGGACGCGGGAAGCTACTGAAATGTCGAGAGCAGGCGGTGAACCCGACTGAGCATTGCTTAGGTAACCTTTGTTGCCTTCTTTCCTCGTAATTTCTATTTTCAAAAAAATTCCTTTTATTAGAATTGCACGTGTTAGGTCAAAATTCCATAATTGGCAATAATTCAACTCTGATCTAAAATTGGCAAAATTAGAAAGGCCTTAGTGCATGCATCATTTAGTGTTTTGTATGCATTATTCTTGCTAAATTCTTGCAAATTAATTTTTGTTGAAGAGTGCTGGAGTCAAGGTACGTATTGTGTTTTTCATCGCTTGCATTTAAGCATATAATCTAATTTGCATACAACCTTGCAATTGCCCCCAACTAAAGACCAATGTTTGACTATCTTTGCTAGATCTAAGTAAACTATCTTAAGGGCAACTCCATAGGCAAAGATAAGGTGGGGATTTCACCACCCTTCCGTGGCCCACAAATCACAATCCTAAAGTGTCACCCAAGCCTTAAATTAAAATCAATTAGACATTGACCCTTAAGGACTCAGACTCAATTAAGGAGAAGAATTGGTTTGACTTGCTATGACCTGAAGCCGATCGAATTTAATTTGGTGTCTAGAAAGTGTTTTTGTGTTGACGAAAGTCTTCCAAGCGAAGTGGTTGTCTAATTGGAACTGACTCTGTCGGAAGCGCCCCCACTAGCTATACACGGCCTGGCCAAGTTGGTTTGATTAGTGAGGGAGGTGAATCAAGCAAATCAATTCGACTCAACCAGTTAGGAGTCGTCTAGATCTAAGTGACACTAGGTCTAGGATTGTTTGAACCGTGCTTGTTTGGGAAACCTCTGACCGACCTTCTTTTCTATCTTTAGAGTTAAGTTTCCCTTCTCTTCTGAGTCATCTTCTTCTCACCTACTTATACGTTCTAGTCTCCTCCCCTTTACATTCTCTATTAGCATTTTAGGGTCGAGTCGAGAACTTGTGCTTGCTTAGCCTCCTAAGGGTAAGAGTACTTGACTCAAGAGTGTTTTGATGGATGGTTACATGAGCAACCATCCATATCATTGTTGGGACCAGGACAATGCTTCCTGGTATTCTAAAACCATGCAACCTGGGGTGGCTCAGACTAACACCCCATATGGTTGGGACAATCCTAATTGTATGACTGAGCAATCTTCATATTGGGGTAACATGAGAGAGGCACCGACTGCTAGACCACAATCTAGTTATGTTGGATCATATGCTGGTCAACGAACTGACACAATACAACAAACTTTTGCCTCCTTCATGCGTTGGGCTGACAACATGAGTGCACCGGTGGCTCCAGTAGCCGTACCGTGCGACTGTTGCGGGTTGAGTGGTCTTGTTATCAGGGAATGTCCTTATGTTCCCCCAGAGCCTGAGTATAAGCATACCTTTTCCCAAAATGCTCGATATGACCGTTACACATCCGCATATAACCCAAGAGTGATGGATTCATGGGGAAACAATTCATATCCAAATTCTTATACGTCATTTTCGCCCCAATATCCTTCTCCCGAATACCCAGAACTCTACCAACAACCCACTTCAAATCATTGGACTTATCCTCAGTCTACCAACACCCAACCTAAAAATGTCCCGAGTTCTGACTCGAACCTCATAGTTGACCACATACCTGATACCTTGGAACAAGCTTTCCATACGTTCATGACAACCACTCAATAGTCCGTAGACAATATGGTACTGCAATTGAGTCAAATGTCGCAGCAATTAAGTGAGGAAAGTAACTTTTCGTGTCAACATGAGGATTCATCTTTTAGTATCGAACCACCACCACATACACAAATTCAAAGCACAATCTTTCAAAGTCAACTTCCTAGTCGGTCTGAGGGACTTGGGATTTCAATTCACGATCACTTAGTGGAGGATTCGATTTATATTGAGAAAAACATGGACCAATTTCATTATGAGTCGGCACAGGATTGTGCCCTATCTTCTTGTCCCGTGGCCCTTGAGCCACATGATCTTCATGTTGCATCTCTTAAGGACTCAGCTCTGGTGGAGCAAGATCTCCCTAGTACCCTCAATTTCAAACAACCTGATGAGAGTCTGCCTCTCACCATTGTTCCTGATCATCTTGGAAATGATGGAACATCAAACAACTACATAGCTCATGAGGGTATTAGAAGTTCCTTCGAAGATACATCGGGTATGAGACCCACTTTTTGTTTGCCTGGTGTGTCGGACATGCCTAACAAGGTTCTTGACCTCGTTCCGACACACCAGCCAGTTGGTTGGAGAGTTTGGATTGATGATCATAACTTCAACACCCCAACGGGAGAAACTCCTCTTCCGTTGCCCCTTAATTCCCAAACTCTCGAGAGGTTCAAGCTCTTTCAGTTTGATCCTTTGAATGAGACGCCTTTGCGTCCAATTCATGAACCTCTCAATTCATCTAGTGCTTTTTGTGAAGGCGGCCCGGCCCACACATACATTTTCTGGCCCCACGTGGTGTCATGTTTCCTTTTCAGGTGCACTGACCCACTCTTGATGTTTCCATTTGATGTCTCTTGACAAATGAAGATGGGAACTTATGTTTGTACATAGTTATATATATAAAAAAAGTCATCTGTTGTATTTATCCCTTCTTTAGTATCTCACAGGTTTTTGAGGGAATTCGGGTTTTTGTCCATCAACAGAGCCATGAACTTTCCTTTGTACTTCACGTTGGTGAGATCTTTCCTTTTTCATGCATAAATCCATGTAGTATCTTGCTCACATTCATTGAGGACAATGCATGATTTAGGTGTGGGGGGGTGTTTATATATATATTTATCTATATATATCTGTTCTTAAAAAAATTCAATGTTTCATGATATAGCTTAAGATTGAACTACCAAAACCCGAGTACAAATTGCATTGAATTTTTTGTTCCTTATTATATAGTTCTGCTTGTAGAAACTGTGACATAAATCTAAGTTCCAAAGAAATAACCCATTACCCTTTAAGACATGTATGCACTTAAATTGGATGAATCAAATCTTTGAAGTGGTTGATAAAAAGTAGAGGTTGAGGAAAATATACCGGGAAGTGTGGACTTCTAATAGCAATTAAGCCTTGAGGAAAATAAAATTAAAAAAATAAAGGAATAAAGTGAGGAAAGCACATTCTGCAAAATGATTACAAAAGCCCAAGCCTTTGAGTCACTGGTCCGTAGGGGTATCTTGAAACCCGGTAACTTGAGTCTACCAGCTCGGGATTATCGACCAAACTCGCTACACGAATGCAAAAAGGGTAAAAGTGTCAAAAAGCAAATGTGTTGAATCACGGAAGAAAAGAAGAAAAAAATACTCAAGGCCCAAAGCTAAAAGAATGATCCATGTCATGGTCGATCCGAATGATACTTCACCACCAGAGGAGGCGTGCAAAATAATTCAAGTGATAAACATGTGTAGAAGGGTTAGTGGTGTGAATGTTGGAGGAACAAAGACCAAGTCATATTTTTAATGAGTTATATTTATATAATGAGCATGCAAGAATTCTTAGTGAGATGTATAAGGTTGAGGTAGGGATATTGAAAGTTGTTAATGGAATGTTGAATTAAGACTTTGTGGGTGTGTCAACTGAAAACCCTCACGAGACAAAACTCGTCCTCCTTGGCAACAAGGAGGTTTAAAGGCTTGTTGCACATGCTAAGTGCAATCGTGATTCCTACGAAAGTGAGTTAGGATTTCCCTGTTTTCATTTTTCTTATATTCTGTTTTGCTAGGGACTAGCAAAATCTAGGTGTTGGGGTATTTGATGCACTGCATACATTGCATCATATGTCTTTCATTTAGATTACTTTTACATCAATAAATGCTACTAAGGTATGTGTTTAGTCTTATTTACAGAATACAGGGACCTGAATGCAATTTACCCACATCCCGAGCATAAACGGGTGCAAAAGACTCATTTCTATCATAAAGACCAAGTTCAAGATTATCGGGTTACAAATGGAAATGTATCCAGGCGTAAAAGCATTCAAGTCCTAATTACAAAAAGAACAAGGACTTAAGCACAAAAGTAGCCGGGGACTTAATTGCAAAAAGTCAAGGACCTAATTGCAAATCATGAGTAGCTTTTATTATCTTGGAGAAAATCTAAAAAAAATCAATGTAGATCTCCAAACATATAAAGGAATTAATCCGGAGCTCAAAAGAATGGAAAGAATCAATCCAGACGCGCAAAGGAGGATCAAATCATACCATAAACTAACAGCAAAAATCCGGATTAAATCAGAGGAGATTGTGCGGCGAAATCTCCGCATATTACATGCATTGTGCGGCGGAAACGCCGCCCCTTTGGCGATCCGTGTGCTAAAATTTTGTCCAGTCGTGTCTGGACACGTGTACTCTCCAATTCTATACTTAAGTCTCTTGTAACAACTATAAATAGCCCCGAGAACGATGTTAGAAGGGTCCTTGGCCTTAGACCTAGTTTTTAGTTGTTGTTTTTATTTGTAGTCTTTTCTTTGGAGTAATAAAATTCTGTCTTTTATTTCTTGTGTTTAGTTTTCTTTTGTAATGCCTCTAGGATCCCTTCTTCCTCCCTCCATGAGTTTCTAACTATTTCCAAGGGGTGGAGGTGACGGATTTAGGGTGAAGAGAAGATGAATGAATGTTATTATTTTAAGTTCGTGATTAGTATATTTTGATTACTTGAGTTTATGTTAAATCATTTATCATGTAATGCTTCATAACTAACATGATTTATTATAAGTTTCTGAATTCTCTAATCTAAACCCTAAATTTAAACCTCCACCCAACGGAATTCACTTCTTTGTTTTTGTTTTAGTTTTAATTGTTCTTGTTTCTTGCTTTAGATAATTAAAAAACCAAAAATCTCAAAACCAACCATATTTCTCCCTTTCTCTTCCTTAATCGAAAATCACAAAATAACAAATCTCTCCCTCCTTGTGTTTGACCCGTACGTGCCACGTCTTCATTGACGCCGTGCACTTGCGGTATAAATTTAATTCTCATCAGTTGGCCCACAACAAGTTGTGCTTACTCATCGAGTCTTCTTTCTTTTCTTTGTTTTTTTGAAATATAACTATATACAAAAATAAGTTCTCATCTTCATTTGTCAAAGGACATCAAATTGGAACCTCGAAAGTGGGTCAATGCACATGGAATGGGAACATGACACCACGTTGGGGCCAAAATACTAATATGTGGGGCCCCCTCACAAAGAGCACCAGATGAAAGGAGAGGTTCATGAATTAGACACAAAGGCGTCTCATTCAAAGGATCAAACTGAAAGAGCTTGAACCTCTCAAGTGTTTGGGACATAATTGTGGGATCGTGAGGGTCTCTAATCCTAATCACTTTTAAGATAATTACCTATTTGTTTAATCATTCAAAGATATGCAGCGGAATTTAAAACTAAATACAAGTAAGCAAAGCAAACCACAAGATGACACTGGATTTTTATAGAGGTTCGGCCTCCTGCCTACTTCTTCTCTAGCAAGCTCCGCTCGATCTCCCTCGAGCTCCGCTCGCATCTTCACTATCAACCTCGTTCACGGGCCGAGATTAAGCCTTTTCCAAAACAAGCTCCACGAACACCCACGTGAGTTTGACTTTCTTGTCTCATAATCTGAGAGGAACACTTCGGGCTTTCACCGAAGTCCTTCTTCACAACTGAGATCTTGAGTGGAACACACTCTCTAACTTTAGCACACTTTCCTTAGGATGTGGAATTGATGCTAAGATGTGGAAGTTTAAGCTTGGAGAGTAGGATTTGGGGAATGGGAGACTTGGGAGTTTCTCCTAGGTGTATTTGACAAATGGAAGTGGAAGAGTTGTCTGATTGTGTCAAGGGAACACTTATTTATAAGCTCCTAAAGAGTTAGAGCCATTGGGGATGAATTGGGTAAAGATTGTGTAAGATACACAAAATAGAAACTGACAGGACCCAATTCTGAGTAAGCTCGGTCGACCTTTTGGCAATTTATATTAAGGTTCGGTTGACCGGTTAAGGAACGGTCGACCGCCAAAGGCTACAGTCTGGGTAGACTTAAGTGATCGGTCGAACACCGAGATAGGTTTGGTCGACCAATTCACACCAGGAACTTTGGGGTTGACAAACAAGATCATATTCGGTCGACCGAAAACTAAAAGGCAGTTCGGGTTTGTCAAGTCTTCTTAGGTTCGGTCAACCGAACAAGGTCCTCGGTCGACCAATACACAAAATGTATTTGGGGTATTTGGATATAATACGAATACGACCGTTGGGTATATACGACAAAACAAATGGTCAGAAATTTGTCGATACTCGGTCGATCGAAAAGGTCAAGATGGTTAACCGAACTCGGGCAGTTAAACACTAACATGATATATGATCGCTCGGTCGACCTAACTGTCTGTTTCGGTCAACCGAATGTGGGCAGACTGTTTAGGTTTTGGTTTAGTGTTTTGCGGTCTAAGTTTGGGTGATCTATTGAAGTCCAAATTATATGAAATTTTGTGTGTGACTTAAATAGGAAACCTAGTGTGTGTTTGAGTAGTTTTTAGCTCAAGTATGCTCAATTACATAAAGTTTCTAAGACTCAAAGAAATACAAATTACATGTCTTCAAATGAGCTTGATTACATGTCTTGACTTGATTTCCTTTCTTCTTTGAGTCTTGATCACTTGTAGAGGTTAGCACAGAACAATATATATGCAATGCAACATGTGTGCTAGTCTACATGATCACAATTAAGATTAGGTTGATTAAATTATCAAAACATAGATTAAGGCCAAAAAGCCAACAATCTCCTCATTTTTGATGATGGCAACCTATATCTTAATACTTGAAATGTTTAGATGTAAACTATGCATATAAATGCTCCCCCTATGGATGTGCATAGTTTTTGTTCAATTATAACCAAATTTCAAGTTACCCCCTTAATTATCTCTCCCCCTTTGACATCCATCAAAGAATTATATGATATAAGCATTGAATGTGGATATCTTGTAATGAAGTTGCTCCCCCTAAATTTTGCACTTCATTACACTAAGAAAATAATATTCATTAAGCTCCCCCTATCAATGTGAATATGAGTTTTCGATTAAGTTCAATTCTATTTCTCCCCTTTTTAAACATCAAGCAAATATATTAACAATCGGCATGTGATGTTTTAATTTCCCTTTTTTCATATCCATTTACAAATTTGACACTTAGGCAATGGATGTGATTCATATTTTAAGATTTACAATGAATGAATAATAGATATGTCAATTAAGCATATAAGGACCTTGACTAGAACCAATTGATTGAAAATTTTAGAGGATAAGAGATTTATACCCACTTGAAGCTTTGAATTGGTTTCAATCTCATTTGGTGATGCAACCGGCTTTGAATTTGACTCTTAAGCTTTCCCGGTCACCACCGATTTCTTCCTCAAGCACCTACAAGTGTAGATTTAGGTACCCAAACAACTTTGGGTCCTTGAATATTAGCTTTGGGAATCCAAACCATTTTGGTTTTAGGAGCCCACACACTTGAAGAACTATGATTAATGAACACATGCTTGCCATTTAGTGTAGTATGAGATACATGGTTTTTCAATTTGCATTGTATCCTAAACCATGTTTATCTAGTGATTGTCTTTTACTACCTAAAAGCATGTCAAGCTTCTTGGTTCCATTAGTGAATTTCTCTAGATCTTTTCTTAACAGCACATTGCAAGCTTGAAGATCTAGTTGTTCACTAACAATGGGTGTTGCTTTTATACTTTCAAGAGTTGATGAATTTGTTTCAAGTTTAGTAAGCACCTCATTCTTCTCATTCATGATTATTTCAATTTGGCATTTGAGATCATTTATTTGCTTTCTAGCATTTTTGTTCTTTTCACAAATAATCTCATATTGTTTAACTAAATCATATAATGCATTTTGAAGTTCATCATGAGAATATGTTTCTTCTTTGGAATATGAACTATCACTAGCATGTGACTTAGATGAGCAAGAATGTGATCTAGTAGAGTAAGAGTTAGAGGATACCTCATTTCCTTCATCTTGAATTGCCATGTAGCACATGTGCGCATATTCCTTTGTTGATTGATGAGAATTAAATTTATACCGCAAGTGCACGGCGTCAATGGAGACGTGGCAAATACGGGTCGAACACAAGGAGGGAGAGATTTTGTTATTAGTGTGATTTCAATTGGGGGAAAGGAGAGAAGAAATAAGTTGGTTTTGAGATTTTTGATTTTTAATTATCTAAAGCAAGAAACAAGAACAATTAAAACTAAAACAAGAACAAAGAAGTGAATTCCGTTGGGTGGAGGTTTAGATTTAGGGTTTAGATTAGAGAATTCAGAAACTTATAATAAATCATATTAGTTATAAAGCATTACATGATAAATGATTTAACATAAACTCAAGTAATCAAAATATACTAACACGAAATTAAAATAATAACATTCATTCATCTTCTCTTCACCCTAAATCCGTCACCTCCACCCTTTGGAAGGAGTTAGAAACTCATGGAGGGAGGAAGAAGGGATCCTAGAGGCATTACAAAAGAAAAGTAAAAACAAGAAATAAAAGACAGAATTTTATTACTAAAATAAAGACAAGTACAAATAACAACTAAAAACTAGGTCTAAGGCCAAGGACCCTTCTACCATCGTTCTCGGGGCTATTTATAGCCGATACAAGGGATCCCAATATATAAATGGAACGTACACGCGTCAATACAACATTGGTAAAAATTTGAGCACACGGATCGACTTTTGTGCGGCTAAATCGCCGCAATTTGTACATGAGGTGCGGCGGAATCGCCACCTTTTTGGCTCGGATTCGATCCAGATTTTTCCTGTGTGTTTATGGTATGATTTGATCCTCCTTTGCGCGTCTGGATTGATTTTTTCCATTCTTTTGAGCTCCGGATTAATTCCTTTATATATATGGAGATTCACATTGATTTTTCTTTAGATTTTCTCCATAATAATAAAAGCTACTCGTGATTTGCAATTAGGTCCTTGACTTTTTGCAATTAAGTCCCCGGCTACTTTTGTGCTTAAGTCTTTGTTCTTTTTGTAATTAGATCTTGAATGCTTTTATGCTTGGATACATTTCCATTTGTAACCTGATAAACTTGAACTTGGTCTTTATGATAGAAATGAGTCTTTTGCACTCATTTATGCTCGAGATGTAGGTAAATTGCATTCAGGTCCCTGTATTCTGTAAATAAGACTAAACACATACCTTAGTAGCATTTATTGATGTAAAAGTAATCTAAATGAAAGACATATGATGCAATGTATGCAATGCATCATTGATGAAGGTGTGGTTGATTGGGATGAAGATGATGATGTATCGTCCCAAGTAGCCTTGTGAGCTTCCAACCTCTTCTCTTTTCTCTTACTCCTATCCTTTTCTCTCCTTCTCTCTCTTCTCTCATTTTTCTTCTCCTTCTCTTCCTCACATTTTCACTCTCCTCCTTCTCCTTCTTCTTTTCTCTCATTTCACTTCTTCTAACTCTTCTTTCATTCCTTTCTTCTTTATCCTTCTTGAGGTATTTGAAGAAGTCTTTGGCTAGGACTTCAATGTCCTCATATTCTACACTCCTCCTTGGTTCCTCAAGATTTGCATGTAATGACAAGAAGGGTTTGTTCTTGGAGGTTTCCTTCTCCTTTCGGTGGTTAATTTGGAGCTCATAATCCATGAGATTTCCAATTAACTCCTCCATCTTGAGTTCGGAAAGGTCGTGTGCTTCTTCAATCACGACCACCTTATCTTCCCAATCGTTGCTTAGCGACCGGAGGAATTTCCTTGTCATCTCTCCTTCATTTAATTTTCTTCCAAGAACCAAAAGAGAGTTAGTAATATCGGTGAAGCGAGTGTTCATTTCGCTTATGTTTTCACCGATTTGCATAGAAAAAATCACATATTTATGCATAAGGAGACTAATGCGTGTTTCCTTAGTTTTGTTGTCCCCCTCATGATGCATTTGCAATCTATGCCATATTTCATATGCACTTTCAAAACCCCTAATTCTATTGTATTCACCCTCATTAAAGCCACAATAAAGAATGTTCATAATTTTTGAGTTCATCTCAATTTCTTTCATTTTGGGCCTAGTAAGTGAATCTAATTCATCTTCATTTGGGGGTGTCTATGGATTTTGAAGAAACATCCAATACTTTAGGTCATTAGATATTAGGAATACTTTCATCTTATTCTTCCAATAATCATAATTTGACCCATTTAGCAAAGGTGGTCTAGTTGTGCATAATCCTTCTATGTGATTAGATGATGTAGAAGCCATGCTAAAAATACGATTAAGTATGAGAATTAGCTCACAAGACTCTGATACCAAATGTGGGATCGTGAGGGTCTCTAATTCTAATCACTTTTAAGCTAATTACCTACTTGTTTAATCAATCAAAGATACATAGCGGAATTTAAAACTAAATACAAGTAAGCAAAGCAAACCACAAGATGACACTGGATTTTTATAGAGGTTCGGCCTCCCGCCTACTTCCTCTCTTGCAAGCTCCGCTCGCGCCTACACTGTCAACCTCGTTCCAGATCGAGATTAACCTTTTCCAAAACAAGCTCCATGAACACCCTCGTGAGCTTGACTTTCTTGTCTCACAATCTGAGAGGAACACTTCGGGCTTTCACCAAAGTCCTTACTTCTTCACAACTGAGATCTTGAGTGGAACGCACTCTCTAACTTGAGCACACTTAGCTTAGGATGTGGAATTGATGCTAAGATGTGGAAGTTTAAGCTTGGAGAGTAGGATTTGGGGAATGGGATACTTGGGAGTTTCTCTTAGGTGTATTTGACAAATGGAAGTGTAAGAGTTGTCTGATTGTGTCAAGGGAATACTTATTTATAAGCTCCTAAAGAGTTAGAGCCACTGGGGATGAATTGGGTAAAGATTGTGTAAGATACACAAAATAGAAACTGACAGGACCCAATTCTGAGTAAGCTCGGTCGACTGGATCGGTCTTTTCGGTCGACCGTTTGGCAATTTAGATTAAGATTCGGTCGACCGGTTAAGGAACGGTCGACTGCCAAAGGCTACAATCTGGGTACACTTAAGTGATCGGTCGAACACCGAGATAGGTTCGGTCGACCGATTCACACCAGGCACTTTGGGGTTGACAAACAAGATCATATTCGGTCGACCGAAAACTAACAGGCAGTTCGGGTTTGTCAAGTCTTCTTAAGTTCGGTCGACCGAACAAGGTCCTCGGTCGACCGATACACAAAATATTTTTGGGGTATTTGGAAATAATACGAATACGACCGTTGGGTATATACGACAAAACAAACGGTCGGAAATTTGTTGATACTCGATTGACTGAAAAGGTCGGGACGGTCGACCGAACTCGGGCAGTTAAACACTAACAGGATATACGGTCTGTTTCGGTCGACCGAATGTGGGCAGACTGTTGAGGTTTTGGTTTAGTGTTTTTCGGTCTAAGTTTGGGTGATCTATTGAAGTCCAAATTATATGAAATTTTGTGTGTGACTTCTATAGGGAACCTAGTGTCTATTTGAATAGTTTTTAGCTCAAGTATGCTTAATTACACAAAGTTCCTAAGACTTAAAGAAATACAAATTACATGTCTTCAAATGAGCTTGATTACTTGTCTTGACTTCATTTCCTTTCTTCCTTGAGTCTTGATCACCTGTAGAGGTTAGAACATAACAATATATATGAAATGCAACATGTGTGCTACTCTACATGATCATAATTAAGATTAGGTTGATTAAATCATCAAAACATAGATTAAGGCAAAAAAATGCAACAATAATGTGCAACAGAAGAAGTGTTTCTCCCGTTGCAGAATTGAAGTTATAATCGTCAATCCAAACTCTCCAACCAACAGGCTGGTGGGTCAGAACGAGGTCAAGAACCTCGTTATGCATGTCTGACTCACTAGGAGAACAGAAGGTGAGCCTCTTGCCCAAGGTATCCTCTAAGGAACTCGCAATACCTCATTGGCGATGTAATTGTTTGATGTCCCACATTTCCAAGATGATCAAGAACAATAGTAAGAGGCAAACTCTCATCAGGTCGTATGAAATTAAGGGTACTAGGGAGCACTTGCTCCACCATAGGTGAGTCCTTAAGAGGCACAACAACAAGATCATGTGGCTCATGGGCCACAGGACAAAAAGGTAAGGCACAATCCTGTGCCGACTCATAATGAAATTGGTCCATGCTATTCTCAATTTGGATCGAATCCCCTACCATGTGATCGTGAATTGAAACCCCAAGTCCCTCAGATTGACTAGGAGTTTGACATCGAAAGATTGTGCTTTGAATTTGTGGATGTGGTGGTGGTTCAATATCAGAAGATAAATCCTCATATTGACAAGAAAAGTTACCATCCTCACGTTCACGTAATTGTTGTGTCATCTGACTCACTTGCATTGTCATATTTTGCATGGACTGTTGAGTAGTTTCCATGAACGTACGAAGAGTTTGTTTCAAGGAATCATGTATGTGGTCAACTGTGAGGCTAAAGTCAGAGCTTGGGAAATTTTAGGGTTGGGTGTTGATGGGCTGAGAATGAGTCCAATGATTGGGAGTAGGGTGTTGGTAGAATTCTGGGTATTCGGGAGGAGGATACTGGGGTGGGAATGGTGTATAAGTATTTGAATAAGAATTGTCTCCCCACGAATCCATCCCTCTTGGGTTGTACGCAGATGCGTAAAGGTCACATTGAGCATTTTGGGAAAATATATGCTCATACTCGGGCTTTGGGGAACATAAAGACATTCCCCGAAAACATGACCACTCAACCCGCAATAGTCACACGGTACAACTACTAGAGCTACCGGTGCACTCATGTCATCTACCACATCCATGAAAAAGGCCAAAGGTTCTTGTAATGTCTCGGTTTGTTGACAACCATGTTATCCGACATAACTAGATGGTGGTCTAGCAGTCGGTGCCGCTCTCATATTACCCCAATATGAAGATTGCTCAGCCACATAATTAAGATTGCCCCAACCATATAGGGTGTTTGTCTGAGCCACCCCAGGCTGCATGAGTCCGGAATACCAGGGGAATTGTCCTGGCCCCAAAAATGATATTGACGGTCGCCTATGTAATCATCCATCTCGACAAAGAACTCTCGAGTTGACCACTCTCACCACGAGGCCAAACTCGCAAAAAGTGCTTGTCTCGACCCTAAAACGCTAACAAGGAGTGTAAAGGGGACGAGAATAGAACCTAGAAGTAGGTGAGAAGAAGATGACTCAGAGGAGAAGGGAAGAATCCATAAAACTAGCATGGGTAGAGGGTGAGGGAAGAAGCCTAGTCTAGCAAACATGGCTCAAACAAGCTTAGGCTGGCTATGAGTCCTTAAGCTAGACGACGTCTAACTTTGAACTCGTGCGGACTCAACACGCCTCACCTCCCTACAACAAAGACCACATTTCCCAGCAAGTGATCCAAAATCCGGAGATCTCGTCTCTCCTACTATCGACAAAGTGGGTGACGTTGATCAGGCTATGACGGTCGTGACCGGATCACTCTCCTAATACGCCCGAGTCCTAATGGCCAATGTTTACTTGATTTAGATTAAGGGTTTACTTGAGTGTACTTCTTGGGGCTAAGGGAGGGGTGATGAAATCTCCCACCTTATCTTTGAAAACTATAGGTGGTGCCCCTTAAAGATGTTTTTAATCCTGAATCTATCAAGTAACTCACCAATCAATCACTCGTCTCACTCTTGTCCCAATGCACCTTACTAACTAATACATGCTTTAACCATGCATGAATGAGAGAACGGGTGCATGTACCTCACGCCAGCAATCGACAATAAGAAATGAAAGCAAAGGAAAGACAAGATGCGTGCAAGGTCTACAGATGATGCATGACCTAGATGGCAAATAATCTAGTCTTTTGCTTTGAGTTTTAGTGTCCAAGTTGTCTTAAAAAGGGGAGTTGATTATTTATTGATCTGGGAGAAAACTACAGGTTCAGACATGCCAAAGCTCCTATATAACCATGTTGCAAAAAGAAATAGACAGAAGAAAATGTGAGGCAAGAGTCGCTCACCAGACCGTTGGGTGGCGGTCAGATTTGGTGTTTTACTCCGTTCAATTTCTCCTGCTAGCTCCCCTTGATCCTGGGAATCCATGAAACAAACCAAAATTAAAAACAAAAAATTAAACTAGAGTCTGGACAGAGCACCTCCTCGGCAACGACGCCAAAAACTTGATTGAAATTAAGTTTAACCGCAAGTGCACGATCGTCGGTGAAGACGTGGCAAATACGGGTCGATCTACAGGGAGGTGTGTTGACTCTGGTTCGTTCAAAGGCAAGTGGGAAAAGAGGGGAGAAGAAATTGATTACTTTAAACTAAACTACGTTAAACTAGCACGAAACAATCAAAGAAGATGAAAGCACAAGACGAAATAAAACTAAACTAAGTGACTAATAAAAGCAATCTGGAAATCAGGAAAGAAACCCCTAAATGGTGGAGTGTGTGTACACATGAAATAAGTGGTGATAAATGCATTCAATAGAGCACAAGTGTAGGTAGTGTTGTTATGCATAAGAAGTACCTCATGGAAAGACCTATCATCCAAATCACTAACGTAAGTGATTAATATGAGCATGAACAAGTTTGTTATCAAGAACCTGAACAAGCATGGGATGTACCTAATGGCTATGACAGAAACCATCAAGTTACACATTCTTTTTAATTCAAACAAGCATACTCACATTCATCACATAAAACCACATATAGCATTCATTCCATTCTACATGACATGTATAAACATCAACTCCACCCCCAAAGGGGGATGGAACTACTCACTACTCATTAAACTACAAACTATATTAAGAAAAGGAAACATTCTAATTAAGTTTACTAAGACAAAACAGAATTAAACTAAGCATGCAAGAATCAAAAGAGGAGACAACATTTAAGCAAACTAAAAAATTATTTTATTTGCATAACTCATATTACAAGTTGCATTCTTCTCCACTTGAGTTTTGCTCCAAGGCTTACTCTAAGTAGAGAGAACACCACCAAGCAATGGGTGAATCCAAAGGAGGAGGAAGAGTTCTATTTATAGTCATAGAAAAAGGTAACTCGGGACAATCCGGTATGGGACTAAACACATATAATAAATGGACTAAATACATACTAATACACCACCCGGCTGAGGATTATCGGGTTTGGATCCAAATGGACCGCCAATTGGCAGTTTGGGACAGCCAATTAGCGGTCTGGGTTGGGCTGATTGGGTTGTGCTTTGGTGGAGACTTTTGTGGATCGATTTCTTCATGTTTGGTGCACCCGAAGTGGTTGTTGGAGCTTAGACCCGGATCTAATTGCCAAAATACTCCTTATGATGGTGTGGAGCTTCTTTATTTGCTCATTGGTCCTTTTGGTTTTACATCCTGGTCATTTTGTCTTACATCTCAGTCCATAAGTCTTGCATCATAGTCATTTTGAGTCTCTTCTTCTCAAACCTGTTTATTCCTGAAATTTAAACATAAAACTCGTTATGTAGCATTGTTTAGTCTAAAATAAAGGATATAAGACACAAATATATGCATGATATGATATCAATCAATGCTCAATTACACAATGTTCCTAAGACTCAAAAGAAATCAAGATTGCATGTCTTCAATATAGCTTTAATTACATGTCTTGACTTCATTTCCCTCTTGCTTAAGTCTTGTTCAGCTGTAGAAATTAGCACAATACAATATATATGTTATGCATAGTGTGTGCTATTATACATTAATTATAATTAATATTAGGTTGATTAAATTATCAAAACATAGATTAAGGCCAAAAATGCAACAATCTCCCCTTTTATTATGATGGCAGCCTATATCTTAATACTTGAACTTTCTAGATGTAAACTATGCATATAAATGCCCCCCTATGGATGCGCATAGGTTTTGTTCAACTTTCATCAAGTTTCAAGTCATCTCCCCTTAATTATCTCTCTCCCTTTGACATCCATCAAAAATAAAATTAACATGGAATTTAAGGATGTCTTGTAATGAAGTTGCTCCCCTCTAAATTTTGCACTTTATTACCCTAAGTATATGATATTCATTAAGCTTCCCCTATCAATATGAATATGATTTTGCAATCAAGTTCAAATTATACAGCCTTTTAACATCAAGCAAATATGACATATGAGCATGTGATTTATTACACCCCTTTTGACATCCATCTACAAATTTGACACTTAAGCAATGGATGTGATCCAAAATTCCAATATATGCAATGAATAATAAATATTATATGTCAATTAAGCATATTATAACCAAGCCTAGAACCAATTAATTCAAAAATGAAGAACAAAGAGAATTATACCCAACTTTTGATCCTTGAATTGGTTCCAATCTTCTTTCGGTGATGCAATCGGCTTTGAATTTGACTCTTTAAGCTTGCCCGGTCACCACTGATCTCCTCCTTCAAGTACTTACAAGTGTAGATTTAGTTACCCAAATCACTTTCGGTCCTTGAACATTAGCTTTGGGAACCCAAACCATTTTGGTTTTAGGAGCCCACACACTTGAAGAGTTATGATTAACAAACAAATGCTTGCCATTTAGTTTAGTATGAGATACATGATTTTTCAATTTAGCATTGTATCCCAAACCATGTTTATCTAGGGATTGTATTTGACTACCTAAGATCATGTCAAGCATCTTGGTTCCATTTGTGAACCTTTCTGGATCTTTTCTAAGTTGAGCATTTGATGCCTTAAGATCTAATTGTTCAACATCAATGGGTGTTGCTTTTACACTACTTAGTTTAGATGCATTTTCCTCATGTCTAGCAAGCACCTCATTCTTCTCATTCATAACTATATCAATTTGGCATTTGAGATCATTGATTAGCTTTCCAGCATTCTTGTTCTTTTCACAAATAATCTCATATTGTTTAACTAGTCATGAAATACATTTTGAAGTTCAACATGTGAATATGTTTCTTCTTTAGAGTATGAACTATCACTAGCATATGACTTAGATGAGCAAGAATGTGATCTAGTATAGCAAGAGTTAGAGTCTACCTCACTTTGTGCAGGATCATAAAGGTCTCTAATTCTAACCACTTTTAAGCTAATTACCTACTTGTTTAATCAATCAAGATATGCATAGCGGAATATAAACAAATACAAGTAAGCAAAGCAAACCACAATGATGACACTGGATTTTTATAGAGGTTTGGCCTCCCGCCGACTTCCTCTCTTGCAAGCTCCGCTCGATCTCCCTCGAGCTCTGCTCACGTCTTCACTATCAACCTCGTTACGGGCCGAGATTAAGCCTTTTACAAAACAAGCTCCACGAACATCCTCGTGAGCTTGACCTTCTTCTCTCACAATCCGAGAGGAACACTTCGGGATTTCACCGAAGTCCTTTCTTCTTTACAACTGAGATCTTGAGTGGAACACACTCTCTTACTTGAGCACAATTAGCTTAAGATGTGGAATTGATGCTAAGATGTGTAAGTTTAAGCTTGGAGAGTAGGATTTGGGGAATGGGAGACTTGGGAGTTTCTCTTAGGTGTATTTGACAAGTGGAAGTGTAAGAGCTGGGTAATTGTGTCAAGGGAACACCTATTTATAAGCTCCTAAAGAGTTATAGCTGTTGGGGATGAATTGGGTAAAGATTGTGTAAGATACACAAAATAGAAACTGACAGGACCCAATTCTGAGTAAGTTCGGTCGACCAGATCGCGTTGTTCAGTCGACCGTTTGACAATTTAGATTAAGGTTTGGTCGACCGGTTACGGAACGGTCGACCGCCAAAGGCTACAATCTTGGTACACTTAAGTGATCGGTCGAACGCCGAGATACGTTTGGTCGACCGATTCACACCAGGCACTTTGGGGTTGACAAATAAGATTATTTTCGGTTCGACCGAAACATGGTCCACGGTCGACCAAAAACCGACAGCCACTTTGGGTTTGTCAAGGAACATAAGTTCGGTCGACCGAACAAGGTCCTCGATCGACCGATACACAAAATGTATTTGGGGTATATGGAGATAATACGAATACGACCGTTGGGTATAATACGACAAAACAAACGGTCGGAAAAATATGTTAACTCGGTCGACCGAAAAGGTCTAGACGGTCGACCGAACTTGGGAAGTTAAATAGTAACAGAATATATGATCACTCGGTCGACCGAACGGTCTGTTTCGGTCGACCGAATGTGGGCAAACTGTTTAGGATTTGGTTTAGTGTTTTCCGGTTTAAGTTTGGGTGATCTATTGAAGTCCAAATTATATGAAATTTTGTGTGTGACTTCTATAGGGAACGTAGTGTCTGTTTAAGTAGTTTTTAGCTCATGTATTCTCAATTACACAAAGTTCCTAAGACTCAAAGAAATACAAATTACATGTCTTCAAATGATCTTGATTACATGTCTTGACTTGATTTCCTTTCTTCCTTGAGTCTTGATCACCTGTAGAGGTTAGCATAAATCAATATATATATATGCAATGAAACATGTGTGCTACTCTACATGATCAAAATTAAGATTAGGTTGACTAAATCATCAAAACATAGATTAAGGCCAAAAGGCCAACACTTTGTTCATCTTCAATAGCCATGAAGCATGAGTGGACAACCTCCCTTCTACATTGCCAGGAAGATGATGACGATGATGGTGATGAAGAATCATCTCATGTAGCTTTGTGAGCTTCCATCTTCTTTTCTTTTCTCTTGCTCCTTTCCTTTTCTCTTCTTCTCTCCATTTTTTCTCCTTTTCTCTTCTCTCATTTTCACTCTCCTCCTTCTCCTTTTCTTCTTCTCTTATCTCACTCCTTCTACCTCTTCTTTCCTTCTTGAGGTATTTGAAGAAGTCTTTGGCTAAGACTTCAATGTCCTCATCTTCTACACTCCTCCTTGGTTCCTTAAGATTTGCATGTAATGCCAAGAAGGGTTTGTTTTTGGAGGCTTCCTTCTCCTTTAAATGGTCGATTTGGAGTTCATAAGCAATCAAATTTCCAATTAATTCCTCCATTTTGAGTTGGGAAAGGTCATGAGCTTCTTCAATAGCAACCACCTTATCTTCCCAATCGTTGCTTAGTGACTGAAGGAATTTCTTTGTCATCTCTCCTTCATTAAGTTTTCTTCCAAGAACACAAAGAGAGTTAGTAATATCGGTGAAGTGAGTGTTCATTTCGCTTATGTTCTCACCGATTTGCATAGAAAAAATCTCATATTTATGCATTAGGAGACTAATGCGAGTTTCCTTAGTTTTGCTATCACCCTCATGATGCATTTGCAATCTATGTCATATTCATATGCACTTTCACAACCCTTAATTCTATTATATTCTCCCTCATTAAGGCCACAATACAAGATGTTCATGATTTTTTAATTCATTTCAATTTTATTCATTTAGGCCCTAGAAAGTGAGTCTAATTCATCTTCATTTGGGGGTGTGTAGTGATTTTGAAGGAACGTCCAATACTTAAGGTCATTAGAAATTAGGAAAATTTTCATCTTATTTTTCCAATAATCATAATTTGACCCATTTAGTAAATGAGGTCTAGTTGTGCATAACCCTTCTATATGATTAGATGATGTCGAAGTCATGCTAAAAATACGTTTAAGTATGCTATTTAGCTCACAAGGCTCTGATAACAATTGTAGGATCGTGAATCTGGCTTAGTTCAAATCATTTTTACGCTAAACAAACTCTACTTGCTTATCAAACAAAGATGCAGCAGAATTAAAAACTAACAAGCAAGAAAAGTAGAAATATGCAAACCACAAACGAAGACGGGGATTTTTATAGAGGGTCGGCCTCCCACCTACTTCCTCTCTTGCAAGCTCCGCTCGAACTCCCTCGAGCTCCGCTGACGTCTTCACTATTAACCTCGTTCCGGGCCAAGATTAAGCCTTTTACAAAACAAGCTCCGCGAACACCCTCGTGAGTTTGACTTTATTCTCTCACAATCCGAGAGGAACACTTCAGGTTTTCGCTGAAGTCCTTGCTTCTTTACAACAGGAAGTTGAGTGGATCACTCACTCTCTAACTTTAGCACACTTAGCTTAGGATGTGTAATTGATCTAAGATGTGGAAGTGTAAGCTTGGAGAGTAGGATTTGGGGAATAGGAGACTTGGAGTTTTCTCTTAAGTGTATATGACAAATACTTAAGGTATTCACCCTCATTAAGGCCATAATATAAGATGTTCATAATCTTTGAATTCATCTCAATTTCTTTCATTTTGGACCTAGACAAGGTGGCTAATTCATCTTCATTTGGGGATGTGTAGGGGTTTTGAAGGAAAATCCAATACTTAAGGTCATTAGAAATTAGGAAAAATTTCATCTTATTCTTCCAATAATCATAATTAGACCCATTAAGCACAGGAGGCCTAGTTGTGCATAATCCTTCTATATGATTAGATGATGTAGATGTCATGCTAAAAATACGATTAAGTATGCTATTTAGTTCATAAAGCTCTGATATCAATTGTAGAATAGTGTATGACCCTAATTCTAATCATTTTTAACCTAATTACCTACTTGCTTAAGCAATCAAGAATACGCAGTGGAATTTAAAACAAGCAAGCAAGTAATCGAAGGAAATATGCAAACTAAAGGAGACGGGGGATTTTTATAGAGGTTCGGCACCCCACCCGGGTCCTAGTCCTCTCTTGCAAGCTCCGCTGGAATCACCGAGCTACGCTCACAACTTCACCATCCACTCCCCGTTCCGGGCCGGGAGAGAACGCCTTTGCAATCTTCAAGCTCGTGAACAACCCTCACCGATCTTGGCTCCTCCTCTCATAATCCGAGAGGGACGCTTTGGGCTTTCATCACCGAAACCTTTACACTTTCTTGACAACAACAAACTTAAGTGAGACAATCACTCTCTAAACTTGAGCACACTTGAGAAAGATAAGAATTGATCTAAAGTGTGGAAATTGAGGCTTGGAGTGTTTGGAATGATCTTTGTAATGTAGGAGGCAAGTATGTGTGGGAGGGTTGTGTAATTGTGTCTTGGACAACTCTATTTATAAGCTCCTAAGGGGTTATAGCCGTTGGGGCAAGTTTGGTAAGTGTTTTTGTAAGATACACACAACAAAAACCTGCAGCACACATTTCAGAATAAGTTCGGTCGACCAAATCGGGTCTCACGATCGACCAGTAGGCAATTTGGAACAAGGTTCGGTCGACCGATAAGGGAATGGTTGAACGGATCAGGCTATAACTTAGACTTAAGTAATCGATTGGACACCAAGATAGGTTCGGTCGACCGTAAACTTCCATACTCTATGGGCTTTGACAAAAACGTTCATATTCGGTCGACCGAAATAAGGTCCATGGTCGACCGGAAACTTCCAGGCACTTGGGGTTTGTTAAGACATATAGGTTCGATCGACCGAAATAAGGTCCACGGTCGACCGATAGGCATTTGTATTTTGGGGTTTCGATGAATAATGAGAATACGACCGTTGGTATAATACGACAAGTATTACGGTCAAAAGCTATGTGTGGACGGTCGACCGAAAGGTCTGAACGGTCGACCGAAATGGCACTGGCAGTTCTAGTTAGTGAATTCCGGACTAAGTTTGGGTGATCTATTGAAGTCCAATTGATGTGAGATTTTGTGTGTGACTTCTATAGGGAACCTAGTGTGTGTTTGATTAGTTTTTAGCTCAAATATGCTTGATTGAGAATATCTCCATTGAATTGCACATAATCTTTTGTTTATTTCTCATCTCATCATCTCATAACTACCTTTGACCAAGGTGGATTAAATCCAGTCATTAATCAACAAAAATCTCTTATTGATATATGCAAAAACATGGGCAAACGGTCGGATCATTTTTCACTATTTTTTACTTTACCAAATTTTGGATTAATATCCAACAAAATTTGGGCTTATGGTTTTAGCAAATTCATATGTTATAATGTTGTGGATCACATTATATCATGTAATATATTATCATATATAATGTCAAAACATTCACTAGTGCAGAAAAGGGAATACTCGTCGCCACATAGACGTCCGATGTATTAACGACCGACGTCTATTGTTTACTATAGACGTCGGGTGTTTGAACATGCATTGACATCCGACATATATAACCCTCAGACATCGACATATAGAGATCGGATATCTGCACATCCAACGTCTATTCCCCATCCCTTATAGACGTCGGGTGGGAGTGAAGTCCGACGTCTATAGATCTAATAAGGCCAAGTATCCATTCAGTTTTTATCTTTTATCTCTTCTGTTAGACAACGAAAACCCTACCCGTCTTCCTCCTCCACGACCACTCCAGCAAAAACTCGACCAAAACCCTAGCCTCTGCAACACCAGTCGTATTCCTCCACTTCCCTAACCACCGTAGCCTCCTCCGCGACCTCCTCCTCCTCCGCGACCACCATTGCAGCCTTCATCTTCCTCCACTTCCCTAACCACCGACCCTCCACATGTAAGAGTTTTGGTTTAGTTTTGGTTGGTTTAGTTTCGGATTTTAGGTGGATTTTGGTTGTGTCCCAATGTAAGAGTATGTCCCGATTAACGACTTTCATGCAGCACGTTTGCGAAGAAGGAGAAGGAGGACGCGCATTTGAGAAGAAGGAGGACGTGCGTTTGCTGGTTCGTGATTCCACCCATTTTGTCTCTTTGTTTTAATTGTTTCAAAAACCTAAACATCTGACCTCGATTAATAAGTCAAACGACTAGGGTGTATCTATCTGTTACCATTCAATTAGTACCTCAGTGCATGTTTAATCTCTTCATTTTTTGCAATTCTTAACTTCTGGTTGGGTACTTGCATGGGTTCACAGTTATTCTTGTTCTTGATGTGCTTTTAATCTAATATACCTCATGGTTGGTTTCAACATTTTCATCTTTAACTTGGAAGGTGCTATTTTTTAGGTAGATGATCTTACTCTTATTTGGTTATTGTCTATTTTATTGTACGTATTATTTATTAGATTAAAGTGTAGCCTTATGTGCAAAACACAGTAGAGTGCTTCTCACAATTGTCGTCTTCTTTGGCAATATTACCAATCCCTACAATTTTAGGCTCAAGTGGTAATTTTTATTTCACCACTCCAGATGTGACGATTATAGCTACTTAAGGCGCCATCATAACTCATAAGATGAGTAATAGCAAGCGTACTTAAAATAATACTCTATTGATTATCAATAACACCTTAAAATTGTCGGCTTAAATGTAAACCCACATATTAAATATTATGTACCATTCAATGTATATGTTTGAAATATCATCCACACGTTATTTTAGTGTTGTGTCAAAGTTTGAGGGGTTTGGATGTAGTGTGTTTGTGATGAATTAGGTGGAATTGAGATAAAGTTTACATCTTGTACTGTTATAAAATTTTCTTGTTAATTCCAGGATTTGAAGATTTTTACATAGCAAATTTTAGGGGAGGTTCTACCAAAATTTCAAAATAATAATAATCTCAATTGTTATTAGTAACATGATATTTTAAAATAATAATTTAAATTTTATATAAAAAATATATAACTTAGATCATGTAAAAAACTTACGTTCAATTAGTTTAGTGAGTTCATACATTTATTTATGTTTATTAATGTTTTGCTTAGTTAAATGTTTGTTTATTTATGTTTATTTATGTTGAAAACAATTTATTTTGTTTAGTTAAATGTTTATTTATGTTTAGTTTCTAATAACTCATTACCTCCCTTAAGCAACTTGGTCTTTCATAACCTAAAGCAAAAGATTAGACAATATTGCTAAGTCATTCATCATATAGGATTTGCATTCATCATATTTATTATTTATTTTACAATTTCTGTCGTAGATTGCGGGCATAACGTATGTAATCTCTTTCACTCATAACTCATTAGAAAGCACACATTAGTTAGTAGGATTTGCATTGAAACAAGAGTGATGTGAGTGTTTGTTTGGTGTGTTGTTTGTTAGATTAAGATATGAAAAACACTTTGGGGCAGTCACCTATAGGAGATGAGGTGGGGGATTTTGTCACCATTTCCTTGGTCCAAAAATCACTTAATAAAAGAGCCTTAATAAAATCAATTAGACGTTGGCCCCTAGTATTTTCGGACAAGAGGAAACTGTTTAAGACCGTTATGGCCTGAACGTCGTTGTCAATCTAGTCTCCTTGAGATTTTAGGAACCTCCGGGTTCTTGATTTCCTACAGACTAGTGGTCCTCGATGTTTAAGACCGTTTTGGCCTGAACATCATTGCCCATCTAGTCTCCCTGAGATTTTAGGGACCTCTGGGTTCTTAATTTCCTCAAGACTAGTGGTCCTCGGTGGGACCTCGAAGTTAGGCGTCGTCTAGTACTAAGGACCTATAATGGACTTTAGGCTTTCTTTGACCTTGATTACTTAGTTAGGTTTATAACCTTCTTTATTCCCAAGCTAGATTAAGGACTTCATTTCCTCTCCTCTGAGTCATTTTTTTCTCATCTTAATGTCTCTGATCTTCTCATCTACGAACACATTTTTTTAAATTAAAATTTTATTTATTTCCTTCAATAATAACTATCATTTTTGTTAATTTTTAGATTGAAATGGATTGAGAGTGGATTCTTTCAAACCGATTGAGTGATGAGTATGAGAACGGAGTGAATACGTTCTTAGAGTTTGCCAAAAAAAACATTCAAAAAAGAATGACAGCGACATGGCGTATTGTCCCTCCAATAAGTGTCATAATATGTCAGTGTTGACTTTTCGGAAAATAAAAGATCATTTGTTTGAGAAAGGTTTCAACTCAAGTTACAAACATTGGATATGACACGACAAAATGAATCATTTAGTTATTCCAATAATGACGAAGACAATGTTAGTGTGGAAGATCACTGATAGGAAATAGTTCAGGATATGGCTGAAAAGTTTTCGTCCAACCCCGATTTACTTGGTAGTATGTTGAGTGACAATGAGAAGTCGTTGTATAAGAGTTGTACCAAATTCACTAGATTGTCAGCGGTGTTGAAGTTGTACAATTTAAAAGCAGAAAAATGGTTGGACCAATGTCAGTTTCACATCATTGTTGAAGCTATTGGAAGAGATGCTTCCAGATTATAATGAGTTTCCAGATAGAACTTATGATGCTAAGAAAGTGTTGTGTCCTATGGGAATGGAAAATAGGAGTTTCAGAATCCTCCAGTTGAAATCAGCGTCAAAAAGGTGTACGAACATGTAATGAACATTGAATGTGAATTTGGAAAACCGTACAAATGAGCAAATAACAAAAGTAGTTGGAAAAAAGATCCATATTTTTATCTCCCTTACTGGGAAACTTTAGAAGTTAGACATTGTATTGATGTGATGCACGTAGAGAAAAATGTGTATGATAGTCTTGTTGTCACTCTGTTGAACATGCCTGGTAAAAGTAAAGATGGATATAATGCAAGACTTGATCTTGTTGACATTGGTATAAGAGCAATGTTGGCACCAGAGAAGAAAGGAGACTGGAATTACTTACCTCCAGCTAGTTATACATTGTCTAGAAAGTAGAAAAGAATTCTCTGTCAGTGTTTGCACGATGTAAGGGTTCCACAAGGTTATTCTTCAAATATCAGTAGTCTTGTTGTTATGAAGGATTTGAAACTTGTGGGGATGAAGTCTCATGATTGTCACTTTAGTGCAACAGTTGTTACCTGTAGCACTGAGATCCATATTACCGAAAGATGTTAGACATGCAATAATAACGTTGTGTTCCTTTTTCAATAAGATTTGCAGTAAAGTGGTCGATCCCGTGCAGTTAGATAAGTTACAGAATTAAATTGTGGTGACATTATGTCAGTTGGAGATGTTCTTTCCACCTTCTTTTTTCGACATTATGATTCATCTAGTTATTCATTTTGTTAGAGAAGTTAAATTGTGTGGACCAATTTTTTTAAAGTGGATGTATCCTTTCAAGCGTTATATGAAAGTGTTGAAAGGTTATTGTAAAACCGTCAAAGGCCAGATGCTAGAATTATTGAATGATACATAGCTGAGGAGGTTATCGAGTTTTACACTGGATACTTAGCAAACACCAAAACTGTTGGACTTCCAAAGAATCGTCATGAGGAACGTGCCGATGGTAAAGGGACACATGGGATGAAAATGTTAAATCCAAATGGCGAGGACTTAATGACAACATATTTTTATGTGTTGTGCAATTCTAATGAAGTTCAACATTACGTAAATGAACACATGAAGTTTCTAAAGGAAAGAAATCTTTTATGGAGTGATCAACAAGTAATTAATAGTCACAATAAAAATTTCATCTCTTGGTTCAAAAATGCGGCTTACAAGCGTGATGTTTCTAAGACAATACAGTGGTTGGCCTATGGTCTGCATTCTGTTGTTATAAGTTACAGTGGTTATGATATCAATGGATATTCTTTCTACACATTATGTGAAGATTCCAAAAGAGTTGTTCAGAACAGTGGCGTCACCTTAATAGCAGAGTCTTTGCATGTGTCTAGTTCTAAAGGCAAGAATCTTGTATACGTCGACAAGTCCTATTACGGTGTAATTGAAGGCATATGGGAGCTACAATTTGTTAAATTCAAAGTACTTGTATTTAGATGCAAGTGGGCTGATAATTAAAGTGGAGTTCGAGTGGATGATTATGGGTTCACTTTAATTGATTTTTCAAAAAAAGGGTATAAAGGAGAACCTATCTCCTCCATCTCTCGTAACTCGTTGTAATTCTTGGAAGAGAGCGAGAGTAAACTCCAGAGGGGAGTACGTCACAGACGAGTCGCAAGAGATCGGCTTGAAGATAGTAAGTTGTATCACTTGTATATGTTATTGATTCATATTCAGTAATTTTATATTTTTCAATTGTTGGTAAATATTTTTTAAAATTTTAGGACTCTCTGAAGTTGAGAGAATCTCAAAGCGGATTTGCTTCCGATGGTCGGAATGATATTCTACACGAGGCCTTGAGAAACGACGAACACCCCGGTTGTGTGCGGGGGTAGGGAGTAGAGTTGGACTGCGACAATATTATGGAAAGACTCAACGGTCTACTTTGTCGACTGGTCATACCAAATGCCAGCAAGAGATCACAGATTTGAAGAATACGTTGCAACTTGTTTTAGAGAGATTAGATCATGATTTGCCTACTTCTCCTACCCTTCGTAGGACCGGTTCTTCCCCGGAGACCACTCCTCTAGTGCACCCAGTGTTCAACCCTGATCGACAATATGATTTCGTGTCTCATTATCGAAAATTGCCCCTCGTAGGCGGTCCCTCGTTTGGAAAGTTCGAGGATTGATCTAGATGTTCTCTATTTGTTAAAGACCCTTATTGAAGATTAGTGGGATACGAGAAAGTTTATAACATCTCCAGACACCACTTCACAGAGGTAGGAGAGGGAGAAGTGAAGGTTGCAGTGGGGAGTTGCTTAGATGCTAGTGATTTGGTTCCATTTCCGGAAGAAGAGATTGTTACCCTCGGTGATGCTATCGGTGGGTTCGTGAGGTGGCCTAGTTATTTATTATAGCTAAACGACACACATAAAGTATACTTTAATTTTGAAAGACTTTAAATTTCAATTTTTTAACAATTGTATTTTTAACGGTCGTACATATATCTGAAAGGTGTCAAGCCCCCGGAGCAAAGGGTCAAACAACCAATCTCCGATCAACATTAATTTGCTTCCAAGTAGGTGCAAAATGTTGTATCAATGTATGGTAGGTAGGGAATCACAATCCTTAAGTAGTTGGGATTTGGAGGAGGGGGTTAAAGGGTTGCCTTCGGCTTTGTACGTCACCAAAGAGGATATCATGCAGTTCTTGGTGATGGATTCATTGTGTATCATGATTATCGACGTACAAGTGAAGTAAGTGTTTTCTTTGTTATAAAATGGAATTTATTGAATAATTTTATCATAACTGTAATAAAATGTAATTTTTACTCTTGTAGACACCTTTATGACGTCAGAAGGCCAGTCTTTCCCGACGATCAAGTATTTCGATTTATCAGTCCATCTACATATATATACGAGAATGACGATAAATTGGGTCAGCATGGGACTCACATGAAAGAAGAAGACAAAAGGTATTATCTTCTCCCTTATCATGAGAGGTAAACTTTGTAATTCAAAGTGAAATTTTATTTTGTAATAAGCTTCTAATTATATATATAATAGGGTTCATTGGATGTTTGTCGTTGTATGCCCCACAACTAATTCAGCATATTGGTTTGATTCGTTGGGGTCGAATAAACCAAGGGACTCCATAAAGAAACTTCTAAATCTGTAAGTTCGTTTTAGTCATCGTATTTGTAATTCGTGAATTTTTATCAATTGAATGAAGGTTTTCAATAACTTGTGCTACTCAGGGTAATTAAGGTTTACAGAGCGTTAGGTGGCAGGAGAACAATCACAAAAGCTGGAGTAACATGACATGGAGTGAGAGTACGTTCTTTCTCCACTTGCGACATAAAGGTTTAATTGTGCATTCTTGTCACTAGAACAATCATATAGTACTTCTGATCTTATATGTTGTACTAATTGCGACATTAGTGGGAGTCATGTAGTACTTCTGATCTTATATGTCGATGACATAGTGCTCATGAGCAATCATATACCTTTGCATTAGCAAACGAGAAATCTCATTGAAATCGGCAATTTCAATGAAAAGAAATGGATGAGGCTCAACACATCTTGAGAATCAAGATACATTGATATACATCTCGTAGACTCATTGGCTTCAGTCAACGTGCAAACATTGAAAAGGTCTTGGAAAGGTTCAGGGTGAACAATTCCAATATGGAAAATGTGCCAATAAGTATGAGTATAGGTGTGCAACTCAAGAAGTCTCAACGTGCTCAATCACGAAAAGACTTGGAGTACATGAAGGTATCCCTTATGCTTCAGCAAAAGGAATGACCATGTACACGATGACTTGCACAAGACTCGATATCTCGTATGCTCTAAGCGTGACAGGTAGTCACCAATCCGACGCAAGTCCTAAGCATAGGATTGCAGTCAAGAATATTCTGAAGTACCTTAACTGGACTAAAGATAAGGTTCTTGTTTATGGAAGACAAAGGAGAAAATAGTCGAGGGCTATTTTGATGCAATTCTCATAGGGATTCTTGACAATAGGAGGTTGGAATGATGATGCGTCATCATTATCGAAGGTGGAGGTATGAGCTAGTGTAGATAGGAGTAATATCACTACGGCTAACTCAACCACCAACGAAAGACAAAATAAATAAATGGGTGGACACAACAGTGACACAATTGATCCATTCAACAAACCTTCATACCAAGCTAAGAGACGAAATATATTTCGAGTCCATGGATCCAAGGATCCATGTGGATTGGCTTGATAGGTGATTTGAGAAGGTTACCCTAGTTATTAATGTTTTATACATTGAGAATGTATGTGAAAGAAAACTTTGATAACAAGTGGAAGATTGAAAGGAATGTTATCTAAAAGTTTTACTTTTAAATGTCAATTATTATGAATTGAATGAGAAATCATTTTGTTCCTTGTTTATGTTATTCGTCTTTTAGAAGTGTCAAGAAAGAGGCTCTTGGTCCTTAACCGTGGAGCTCTAAAAGATATTGGTTTACATAAAACAAAAGATATTCGCAATCATGGCGATAAACATGGGACATTTATTACCGAGTTAAGATTGTCGTGTTAGTCATAGATCATTGTAGCTCTACAAGTGAGTGACAACACGGGTACACAAAAGAGGAAAATATTACTTTTGTATACCGAATTGACCTAATAAGTAAAATATTATAGGAATGTGTTTCTGTGTCATTAATATTTTACTGTGTCCTTGGTCCTTTGATATGAGACTTATATCCAATCGCTTAAGGAGTGCTTAATTAGACTAGTGTCTTAAGCTATCAATGAGTGTAGTGCAAAGGCATTAGTTTGTTAAGTATGACTTTTGTTGGAGAAGATAGTTAGTCAAAAGATTATCATTGCCCCTCTTAATTGAGTGATGATATTAGTGGGCCCCTTGATAAAGCAAAGTTATAATGTGCACAATGTGATTTGAGTTAAGTCACATATTTATAACTAGCTTAAAGAGATCAAGAAATGAATACTAATACAAAGATGACACAATATCACTTTGTGTGTATTCTTAATATCATGAGGCAAGGGACGGACACAAGTGGTGCACTCCATCACTAAATGGATCGGGTTTTGGTTCGAGTGGAATTAAGACATCTAACTAATTGGGAGCTATAATGTGTAGCTAGATACCGCTTATAGCTTGTGATATTAAGCTCTTAATATCACTGCCAACTTAGTCTAGATCCTCCCATAGGTCACACCGCAAAAACCGGGAAACAAGAAGCTTAATTTTTGGTTCATATGATGTGTCGGGTTTCTTATAGAAAATATGACACATGTGGTGAACAAGTAAAATCAATTATGTTGTATATAACATAATTAGAATCGTGATAAATTCATATGAGATGCATATATTATGGGGTGCAATAATTTATTATTGCATAGGATAATATATTGCATAAGTTGTGAATTTGCTAAAAACCCCAAAAGTTCAAATTTTGTTGGAAATAAATCCAAAATTTGAAAAGGCAAAATCGGGTAAAGGTTCGTTAATCTGTTTATGGTTCGGTCGACCGAAGGATCTGTGGATCGGTCAACCGAACGTGGAACGGATGGTCAAGTTGATTGACCGAACTTGACCAAAGTGCCTGGAACTCTGGATCGGTGTACCGAACCAGAAACGGTCGACCGAACAATGTCCAGTTCCGATATTTTCGGTTAACCGAATGGCACTCGGTCAAAGACGTTAATTCGTCTGAACGGTTAAGAAGAATTTTTCTCCTTAAGAATCGGTCATCCGTCAAGTGCACAGAAATCCGAACGTGACATATTCGGTTAACCGAGTATGTCTCGGTAGACCGAGTCCCGATCGATTTTCTGCCTTTGATAATTAAGAGATTAATTTGATCAATGGTTGGATTAGCTCCAAACTTGGTCAAACGTTTTGTGGGTGCATATAATGCATTTTGGAATTAGTTTGTGAGAGAAAATGTCAAGAGAACATGGCTTAAGAATAGCCATGATTGAGAGTAAGATTGGAGCCTATAAATAGGTCCTTATTCTCCTTAATTATGTTAGATGTTTTCTAATTATTTTCTCTCCTAATTTTCACCACAAAAAGGCACGAAAATTCTCTTAGTTTTCTAAGTCTTTGGAAGGAGAAATCTCAGAGATTAAGGAAGGGGTTTGTAGCTAGATTCTAAGATAGTTTGGAGATTGATTGGCTAGCTCCTTTCTCTCCAACCTTGTTTAGGGTTTGGGTGAACACTCGGAGGCATCCGGCGCAACGAGAAGCGACGATCGTCTTCCTCAACGTCTCTGGGACATCAAAAAGTTTTAGAGAACTTCTAGGTATGAATTTCGGAGTCCCTTGTGTTTGTTTTAATAAGTTTTGAAACTAGTTATTAAAACAAACCGATGCATGCATGAAATAAATCGTAGAAAATTGTAATTGATCCTTATTATGCATAAAAATTCGAAAAATATATATGCACAATTAAACATGAAATCCTACAGTTACTACGTGATGAGATACATGGAGGAAACTCAAGACGTATGCCTATCCAAGGTAATATAGATCCTTATTCACTTGTATAATTCTAGTTTCAATATTTAGATATTAAGTTTTTTATTTGTATTTTGATAGGTCTTCCCAAAAAGTAGTGATCTCTTCTCGCAACAGGAGGTCGATGATACTCGCGACCGATGGGCTCGTTATTTTATCAGAAACATGTTGATGAACTAAGATGTTCTCATGTCACTAGATTTTTTTGTAATTTAGATAACAAGTTCACTTGTATTACAAACATACAATTTATGCCTTAATATAATCGCCTCAATTTTTGAATGAATGCCAAGTGTTTATGTATGAATTAATGTCAAGTGTGTTGAATGATTGTGTATGCTTGTATGTATGTATTTGTGCATGTATGCTTGTATGTTCATGTGGATGAAAATGTGTATGTATTTGTGAACGAATTTGGTGCAGGATGAATGTGTTCGATATCAGTTGCGCCCCCTCTAAGTTGATGAGATCTTGAGTGCATGGGGTAGGGGTGTGCATCCGGTCCGTACTGGAATTTTTTTCCGGGGTTCGGACCGGACCGAATTGGTTTGGACCAGAGACCGGACCGGACCAGACCAAATTGGTTCGGACCAGAGACTGAATCGGACCAGACCGGTTGGATTCGGTCTGGTCCAGTCCGGTCTAGAACAGAATTTTAACCTTAAAAATTTTATAAAAAAAACTGGACCGGTCCGAAACCAAATTTTCACCTGGGTCCGGACCGAACCCGAACCATGCACCCCCTAGTATGGGGGTCAAAATGACTGCAGATTCTAGTGACAAGTAGGGGATAGGGTTACCTCCTCTCCCGTACACCTTTCTGCAGCTTGCTGAAAAGTTCATTACAAATGCAGTGTTGTGCTCTAGTCATTAAGACATAAACCAAGTCTAGACAAGTTGCGAAGAAGGTGGAGTGGTGTCGCAATCCCAAGATGTTCTTACTGACCCAACGGGCGGGAACATGCACATTTTTGTACAAGTGGGTGTTACTTAAACTCCCATGAGGGTTTACCAGATTCCCTCTACCCATCGTTGAACAATAGAAATTCAGCATGTGGCAATGGTGGACCTTACAATCCAAAAAGGGCAACCTGGTAATATCCGCGATAATAGAGGGAGTGAGAGGATAAGTATTACCATTGATGGTGAACATCATACATTCACCTTCATCGGTCAGGGAGCTGTAAAATGAATCTACCACGGATGGGGCAAAATGCCTACTCCCATCTCCATAAAGGAGAGAGGTCCACCCAAGTTCAACAATGCGAACATCAAAAGGTATCCCTAAACGAGTAATGATAAATACAAAGTCTGATTCCATCTAAAGATGTCTCTAACTACAGGATTGTGCCCAAAATATGTTTTTCCAACCAACAAAGAAAAATGAAGGCTACAACCGCCAACTCACCTGCCACTAGCGAATACAAATTGGCTATTGGTGGATGGATATGGCGGTTTGTGCCCGAAAACACACAAGACATGTTGGCTGAGTTTACGAAAACAGAAAACTAGGTCACGATTGGGCAACTAAGCATGAATAGTTTACGTTTTAAAAAAATTAAGTACAATCGACAAAACGAAATTTGGATCACCAAAGTACTCACCAACTCACCGGGAGGACTCGAGATCAGGGAAATTGCATAAGAACATAAGAAAAGAAACAACTTTAGGTAGATCAGCAAACCATTGTCAAAGAAATTGCACAAATTTTATTTGTTATTGAATAAGCATGCAATACATCTCTTATCTGGTTATATATAATCATAGTAGTGTTTGGGTGCAAATTTGGTGCATAAGAAATAATATTTTTATGGAAAACCCATGAATTATCTAAAAATGAGCAGTTATGCAGCAATTTGAGAAATCATTACGACCACTCCAAACATCACTTGTTAATGCTATCAAATAAGTCAATGATGCAAATGTATTAATCAAGTCCATTTTTCCCTTATCATATTTTGTATTTGCAGCAACCCCAAATGTGCGTCTGGAAAATGATTGAAATTGTGGGTTATGGTAACTAAATGCATTTCTAAGGTTTGAAGATTCAACTTTGCTAAATGGTAATTCATCTCTAATTATATAATCTACAATTACATCTCTACCTTAATTGGATCGTATTTCATAGTTTTTGAATTTTCACTACTACAATCTAAAAATGATTAGTGTGAACTAAATGCTCCAACATTCCTAAGTTTACATTTTGTTGCATGTCTTGATAGATGACCAGTTCCTTGACTACCAACTGCAGAAAGTTCAACACCACATATTTTACATATGACCACATCTATCCCTTCTTTATCTTGGCCTATTTCAAAATCTTGCCAGACAGGACTAGTTCTTTTTGCCTTTGGATATTTTACTTGATGCACTAACAGGGGGATTACGATTCCCCACGTGTTTAGGTGATGAATTAATCGATGGTTCAGATATCATTGAAATTAAAAAGTAGGCAAACAAAAATTTAAAATTTCTAACCAATGAGAAATCCATGATAATTAACTAAATAAATTTAACTTAAATAAACTTAAAGAGTAAAGAAATGCAAACGAGAAGGTGATAATGCCGTGAAGCGGAGAAAATGTGTCTACCTGTCGCAAAATCAGACGAATTGGGGAGTAGTTTTAGGCTTTTGCTCAAAGTCGGCTTGCTTCCAACACAATTAGAACACTTAGTGACCGTTTAAAGAAAGTGAGTAAGAATTTTTTAAAATGGTTAAAAATAAGTTTTATAATTGTTTTTATTTTTTTTAATTTTTTTCAAAATCGACCACTAAATTATGTGTAAAAGAGAACGTATTGAAGAGTTGGGTTATTTTATTCAATAAAAAAATAAATTCTCTTATCCAGAATAATAAATTATTTACAACTAAATATTAAACAATAACAAAAACTAATTAAAACAAAAAATAGGTGAGGTTGTAAGTCCGTGGGGTGTGCACTCATTACACACATTTTTGGAGGTCGATTCAGGAAACAAATTATTTTAAAAAAATAAAAACAATTAGAAAACATATTTTAAAAAAATAAGATTTAAAAAACAGATTAAAAATGATAAAAAATAACAATACAAGATTTATTGGTATTTTGGTTTTGTTTTGTTTTGTTTTTTGCTTTGTTTTGGTATTTGTTATAATAATTATGGGCTATATTTTGATAAATAGTTAGGATTTAATTCCAAATTTTATACTGAAATACACAATTTTTTTTGAAATAGGGAATATTGTACTAAATTTAAAGTAGAAACAATAATTAAACTGAAATAACAACAACTGAAACTGATCATGAAAATAAGGAAGATAAGTCTTAAACTGAAATAAAAACTACAACTACAAATTAGGGAAGATAGGTTATAAACTTGAAAAAAACCCACGGAGATATACTTAAATATTTGGTCACTGATCTTTTTCAAATTAGTTATATTCGCAGACAAGATTTCAAATCGGTCGGAGTACGCATCACACGCGTACTGTAAAAATTATAGGCAATTTGGAAATACGAGATTTATTGGTATTTTGGTTTTTGCAAATAGATTATTAATGTTTTTGATAAATATAAATAATTTTGGAATAGAATAAAAGTTGATAAGGAAATTAATGATGTGGAGGAAAGAGAGTACGATGATTAGGTCATGGTAAATTGGTGAATAGTGAAGAAAAAAGAGAAAGTTAATCATTATGACGTGTCAGAGAGAGAAACGAAGAGAAAGAATGTGCATCAGGATGACCTAGGTCATGATAGTAAAAAGTATTAAACATTAATTGTATTACCCTCGTATTTTGATAATTTATTTTGATTGAAATTGGTATTAGTTAACTGTTATTCAAAGTTGTACATTAATAAAGTCGAATCAAAATTTTAGTTTTGCCTATAAGAGTGCATACGATGATATCAGAAATAGTTTTAGATTAGGATCATTTCTAATCGTACCAATATGTTTTCCTATGAATTGATTAGTACTGGGTCCTATCAAATCAATAAACTCCGTAACATTACGTATTTTACATATCCCGAGTCTGTACATGCATGTACATGAGAATCTGAAATTGCGTGATTTTTTTCGTCTCCTCCTTTTCTTAAATTGCATGTTGTTAGTTTAGATGAAGTTTGAGTTCTCTTTCTCAATTAATAAAAATAATGATTCTTATATGATTGGTCAACTTTTCATCTCGGTTTTAAGGTCTTTAGAGCACCACAACATGACATACGCCATCCGGATGACTTAGGTCATCCACTTTCTCTCTCTTCTTTTTCTCCCTGTCACGTCATTATTACCCAACCTCATATTTCTCATTTACTATTCACCTCTTAACTATGAAATAGGTCTTCCCACTCTCTTTTCTCTACATCATTTATTTTCTTAAATTTTATTTTATTCCAAAATCATTTATATTTACCAAAAACATTAATAATCTATTTTGAAAAACTAAAATACCAATAAATCTCGTATTGATATTTTTTAAATCATTTTTAATATATTTTTAAATCTTATTTTTCTAAAATATTTTTTTAAGTTTTTTAATTTTTTATTTTTTTATTAAATAAAATAATCCAAATTTTCAATACGTTGTCTCCTCTATATCATTTGGGGTTGATCTTAAAAAAATTTAAAAAATAAAAATAATTACAAAACATATTTTTAAAAAAAGATTAAAACTGATTAAAAAAAACAAAACCAAAACAAAAATTAACAAAAAAAAACCACCCCACCGGATTGTGCCAAGTCGACGACTAGGTCGTTAGAGCGAGTAACCTAAGTCTTCTACCCGATCGTTGGACGATCGGGTCGTCCGGGGTGTCATCCGCGCGGATGACCCCGTCAAGGATGCTCTTATAAGAAGCATGTGCACGACAATACTAATGGACCTTATGAAACATAGACCAGATTTATAGGAAAGAAGGAAATTAAAATAAAAATAAAAATGGAGGACACCAACCGTATTAATCCGAATAAGTTTCAGTTACATGACATCCAACTCATTAATACGATAAATATAAAATTGGTTAAATAAAAATTAATTACAGTTTGGTGTTGAATTATAAAATGTGACAGTTACTTGAACTTTCGTTTTGTAATACTTTAACTCATGAACTTTAATTTTTTTTATTTAAACAAACATTTATAGTTTTTTTGTAATGTTTTGCATTGTATCTCTAATACACTCCTAAACCTAATTTTAAGTGAAAATTTGAATCAAACTGAAGGTCAGATATAGTCAGAATTTGGATCGAATTGATACCTTTGGTCACAATTTTACATATTTTGGTCACCAAAATATTAAACCATCCAACTACATACTAATGTAAGGGGATATTACCACAAATTACTCAACCATAAGCAATAAATAAATGCAAAACCCTAGTTGAAGTCATAAATGAAACCGCGCAGTTGCAACATACTCCCACCACCTAAAAGCATCCCCACCACCTGCGGCAAACAAACCTTCAGCCATGGATCCTTTCGCCGCCACGCCCAAGCTCTCCCCACCCTTTCCCCAGCCCGGCCGGAGCGCCGACGTCGAGGACCTCCGCCGCCGCGTCGAGGACGCCAAATGCCGCGCCGATGAGGTCTTCGGTGGCTCCTCAACCTTTCTGGGAGTTTGTTTGGGCGACTTTTTAGTGAAATAATTCGGTTTAGTGTAATGTGGAGTGGAATCGTGAAATTTGTACCTTTTTTTTGAAGTAGATGAAATTGTGTTTTTGACGGTTTCGTTTCGCTAGGAAGAAGTTGTGGGAAATGTGTTGATGGGAATGCGGTGTTGTGAGTTGGTTTAGTGTAATGTGGAGCGGAATCGTGTTTTTTCCCCATTTTGGAGTAAGGATTCCTGCGGAAATGTGTTTTTCGATCTGTTCTTTTTAACCAAGGTCTTGTGGAGGAAAAACATGTTGAGTTTACTCTTTTGTTTGAAGAAGTTGACGAAAGTTTTTTTTCCAGTTTTGTTTCCTAGGTATACAGTTGTAAATTAGCGTTCTGCAAACGAATCACACTCTCAGTAGAAAGTTGTAAACACTAAGTTTTTTGTTTACTTGTTTTAGCGAAATGTTCTAAGAAAACCGTTCTTGCCCAATTTATTTATTTTCAGATTATGTCTTTTGGCTTGGTTCTGTTTTTTTAGTTGTGTTTTTGTGCTTTTGTCGTGAGAAGCAAGTGAAGGAAATGGTGTCACAGTTTAATTATTTTTTTGTCCACTTGGTTTACCAAAATGTTTAATATAATGTCCTTTTCCCACTTTTTGGGCGAAACTTTATTTTTTGTCTACTTTCTTTCTTAATGAACTGTTAAAATGTTTATTTGCATGCAGTTGGAGAAGAAAGTGAGAGAGGTGTCACAGTTCTATTCTGGGAAGCAGTGCAAGGGGATCGTACCGGTGGTGAAAGAGAAGGAAAGGTTAGTGGGTGGGTTTGCAAAGAAGAATGTAGAGATGCTCGTAAAGAAGGAAGGGTCATGTTCTAGGAGGATGCAAGAGCTAATGCGGCAGTTTGGTACGATTTTGCGACAAGTAGGTTTTGTCACTTCTTGTTTCCTGATAAATTTGCATCTCTGCTTGGTGTCTTCTATGCTCTGCTTCGTTTTACGGTGCAGTGGTTGTTTGATGTAATAGATTTCTTATTATGTTACTTGAGATGGTTATAAAAATATTCTTCCAATTGGAAATTTATTCGTATGATGTAGTTACAGTTCTTTCTACATTTTGAAAGTGAACTTTACAATACCATCCTTGAAGAAAGTTTCAAAGATAGTGGTGAGGTCAAATTTCGATATTCTGCATCAGATGTTCCACTAGTCTCGTAGTACTCATTTTTTTGGATGTGATTTTGAAACTCCATGAGAGCTGAATTTAATATTATGTAATTATCAACATGAGAGTGTAACTAATGTGGCTTAGAAATAACGAGTTTTTCCAAACAGGTGCAACACAAGTGATTTCATTTGCTGAAATTTAGTGAAGTTGCTCAACTTAATATATAGATAATGAATCATTAGTGTTGGTGAAATTATCTTGGCTGAATAGTGATGCTGACTTATTTGCCTAATGGGGCAGAGATTTCTTATATTTTCTCAAAATTTGGCAATATAAAATATAAAGGCATGTCAGTCACCCTGTTGGGAGTAATTGTAATTAAATAAAGGTTGGTCCTTCATACAATTAGCTTTTTTTTGAAACAACATATTGAAGTTAAATTACAAGAGCAATCATTTTAATTTCTCTTTTTTTTTGAAAATTTTACATCATTTAAAAAAACAGATGTCCTGTTATGACTATTTTTTATATTCAGATCTCTCAAGAGAAATGGGCATGGCCATTCATGGAACCTGTTGATGTTGAAGGACTTGGTCTACATGACTACCATGAGGTAAAATATAGAATCAGTTATGTTTTTTATATACGTTTTAAGTGCGAAAACACCATTAGCTAATTGCAACCTGGAGATGCATTGATAATTCGACAGTGCATCAACAAGTGCGCAAATTATTAATTAATTATTATTTTGCCTTGTCAATCCAAAAAATTGAATAGGAACATGAAAATATTAACTTCTGATAAATGTTAATTGGGGGAAATGAACTGTACTCTGGTCTTGATGGTCATGTTTGATTTGTTATAATCAACAATTATTGCGGTGCTGCATTTTGATCCATTGTTTTCATTGATACAATATTCAGATAATCTGTTTTCCCTTAAAATTGCATCGTTATCACATTGTTTATGTGCTACAACATTTATAACTTTAATACAAAAAAGAGATAAAATTGACTAGGTGTAAGGCTGTAACCCTAAAATTACAAGCTGTAAAAGATACTGCATATAGTTATTTGTCTCTTAATACTTATTCATGTCACGAGTGAATTTTCATTTTCTGGTTTGCGCACCTTTTGTTTTGTGATCACATATCACAAAGTTTGTTTCTCACTCTCTTCATAGATTATCAAGAAACCAATGGATTTTTCTACAATTCGAAATAAGATGGAAAATAAGGATAGCATGGGATACAAGCATGTAAGAGAAATCTATGCTGATGTGAGATTAGTTTTCACAAATGCAATGACATACAATGACGAGGAACATGATATTCATTGTATGGCAAAGAAGTTGATGGAAAAATTTGAGGAGAAGTGGCATCAGCTACTGCCAAAAGTTATCGAGGAGGTAAATATCATCGATATATATAAGAAAATATTGAGTTAATTATTCATTATATATCATGTTTCTCTAGTATTTGAATGCTGCTGGTTTCCGATGTGTTAGAACTTTTAAATTTGTGTTCTAAAGGAAGCAAGACAAAAGGAAGAAGCAAAAACCCATTTAGACACACAAAGTTCAAAAGAGGCTACCTTCTCAAAAATTGTTCGGGATACTAATATTGAGGTACCATGAAATTGATGACTTGTATTTATATTTGCTACCTCTTCAGCAAGTACACCTAATTTAAAATTCTTTGTGAAAATAAATTTGGAAGTTAGGACATTTGTCCAGTTTGGACCTGTTTGGAAAGTAATTTTGGGGTGTGATTTTATCACACAATGCAAAGTAATTTTGTTATCTGAAACAGCATTTTTGGTTTTTCAAACTCTACCTTTCCCGTACAAATATGATGTGTTTCAAAAGCATAAAAACATGCTTTTGAGACAAATTCTGTCCATTTTTATTGGTATTCGTTGCTTTATGAAAAATCTTTATTGCTCTTCACATGATTATCAAATTACTATTTCAACTCGAAAATACCATAACCATTGCATTTGTTAGTTTAGTTAACAATGCCATGTTTTCTTTTATTTGTGCTTTTGGCCATTTTGTAAGTTATTTGCAATATTTTACAACAGATTGGTTGATGAAGTTTTAGTTATGTTGCATTATGTTGGGGTATTTTGGAGAATATGTGGATGGAAATTTGTGTTTACTTTAAATTTACCTTAGAAAAGAAAGGGTAGAGTTTTAGTTTTTCTGAAATGAGTGTGTATTAGTTTTTTCTCTCAACTTGTGAATTTTGGAAATCCAAACATAATTTTCTGATTTTTTTATTTAAAATTTCCCATTAGAAATAAGATTTTGACAAAAAAATTGCCATTAATAAAAAAAGTTCAATAAGATACTTGTTTTTTGTTTAATTAGTTGTAGATATGGTCAAAAAGTGGTGCTTTTCACATGGTGGTAGTTTAATTGTGTGGCAAGGATTGTTATATCAATTTGCTTGCCAGAAAGAGTGGAAAAATATCAATTTGAAATCCTGGTCATGTCAGTATTGTTTTTTTCTTTTTTCCTTTTGTTTGTTTGATTGATTGTTTGTTTGTTTGTTGTGTAGTCATCTTATATCTCATTTTCGTTCTAGTAATGATTGAAAAGAAAATTGTTTCATAGAAAGTAGTGGTTCAAATTTTTAGTTTGAAATGTTGTTTTAAATTTGAAACACGTATTGACTTTGCATTCCAAGACTTAGATTTCTTGACTTCGTTCTGGATTTGTCTTTTTCAGCTCGTGGAGCTCAATATGCATTTGGACGAGCTTAGAGCAATGGTGGTCAATAAATGCAGGTATTCTTTTGTGCTTATAGGTTATATGCCATTTGTTATAGTTTGAATGCTGAGTTTAAAGCGGTTATGTGTAACATTTGTCTTTGGATCTGTGGCTTTCACCATTTGTATCATCCAAGCATCTATTTTTAAGACATGAGAAGTAAAAAAAGTAGTGAATCCTTTCACATTTGTATAAAAAATATATGTACATTGTACTTTGATGTAAACTAATCTGCACATTTTGCATCTTGATGCAGTATGAATTTTGCTCCTTTTGAGGGTCGACATAGGTGGAACTGATAAAAAAACAAAGAGGATCTAGTGGTAGTGGTCCACATAGGTGGAGTTATTTGGTGGTAACATCTGCAAAGAAATATTTTCTGTATATTGCAGTCAGCCAATGTGTTTGGATTTTTATGTCATTTGAGTGTCTCCCTAGGATATGTTTACACCAAATTTGTTTTTGGATCTAAGTTGTGTTCACTGAATGCAGTTTTGAAATGTTAAGGCCTTACATTGATTGAGATTTTTCTTATCAAAGCACCCTTTCAATACCGAAAGATTTTATGTTGTCTATACAAAAAAAATGCGTGTATAACCTCTTATAACTTCTTAAATGAAAGCGTGTACATGCCTGCATATGCTTGATGGTTCTGTAATTAGTACAGCAGGGAAGCCAGTTCGTTCATTCACATTTCTAAATATTAACTTTTCAGGAAAATTTCTACAGAGGAGAAGCGGAGGATCTTGCTGAGCTTTAGTGAACTGCCACTTGAACAAATCAACAAGGCCCTTGATATGATCAATGATCAGGCTCAGGATTGTCAAATTTCAGAATTTCTTGTTGACATGGATGCTCTGGTAAATAAAATTACCATTTATTTTCCTTTTCTATACAACAACAGCAAAACTTTTAATCCCAAACTAGTTGGGCTAGGCTAGAAACGGAACTCCATAAGAATCACGGTTTTGGCTCGTGAATTGTCTTCTTCCATGCATTCCTATCCAATGCTTATTTCCTTTTCTATCTGTTAATTTTATTGCCTCTTTTTTCTAATTTTCCTATCATCCTTGTTTATTTGTGGAAAATTTGTTTTTATGTTTCGGTCAGAAATCGGAAGGTAATTGGGTATGGATCCTAATATTGTAGACATTATGCTGTTACAGTGGTATTGTTAAACTTTGATCTGGTTGTTGAGGGTATTGAAACTCCTAAAAGGTCACCACAATTTTTGCTTTGTGCAAATTTAATTAATCAACACCTTCACTAAGTTGAGATTTCACCAATTGAAAGAAATGATTTTAGAATACAGCCCATTCATCTAGCACGATTTTCCAATTCAGCCCTTAACATGGGAAGGACATCATATGTAATGCCAGCGAACTACCTCAAAATGTTCAGCGCCATATTCATTTTATTTCATCTACTTGTTGATTTGTTGATTTTTTTTTAAATAAATGTAGTTGCACTTCCTTTTCCTCTACGTTCTTCATTTTTTTATTTATCTAGAATGCATTTTTTGTTTAGTTAACATTTTTTATAAATATTGCCTTTATTGTTTTATATTTTTTAATAATTGAAAAAACCATTCCCACATATAACATTTTTGCTTTCATTGTAATGACAAGTTATCTTACATCACGATTGGGGGTATTGCCTTGTGTTATAATTGACATTGTCAATAAAGTGTATGCTAGACTCAATGGGCTCACCAACCGAATTACCAACAGATTTTGCGAAGAACATGTTTGGTTTTTGTGGCATAGTAGCACAAACATGAACATATTGGGAAATACACCTGTTTTGATTGATGGCAAACTTTTTTTTCCCGATATCATGTGATGTGCTGATGGCCAACTTTCTATAGAGTGAGCTGACATTGTGGAGACTCAAGTGCCACATAAACTCCCAGCTGAAAGTACAAACAAAGAACTCTGCAACTAAGACTCATGACAACACCAAGCGCAAAAGGGAGATATGCGATGCTCTTGTTAAGAATGCCAAGAAACGAATAAAGAAAAGCTGAAGTTGCTCTATATTTCTCTGTTTCTAAAGATAACCTGTGCCAAGTTTCACCAATTTTTATGCCCGTGGAGGATTTGTAATCGTCATTTCTTCTGTCGGTAACCTTGTAATCTACTTGATGATGTCAACTTCTGCTGAAGCAAGTGTTAAGTTTTAGCTTCATGAAAACACAGGATTGGGCGTCTTGGTTGTGTACACTTTTGGTGAACATCTCAATATCGTTTCAGGCTACTTAACAGGTGATACACTTGCCTGCTGTAAATTATCCCGTACAGATTAGATACATTGATGTTCTAAGAGCTTCACATTTTGATTGATGGGCTATCTCGTAGAGTATATGAACAGTAATTTCTCCCTTATTAATCTTATCGGGAGGTATGTATTCAGATCCATATGTTGTAATATGAAGCTGCTGGTTGGAAATGATACCATTTATGTTATTGTTATCAGCTATTTGCGAATCCAAAATTTACGTGTTTTTCACGATTCATGAATGTCAATTGAGTTGCAATCTTCAATATTTTATTCTGTTGGATCTAGCTCAATTCCATCTAAATTGACACACTATCAAGTAGGTACGAACACGACACAATTATATGTGATTTTACACTCTTTTTTGCATAATTGAAATGTTTTATTTGTTAGAATTAAAATTCTTCAAATTCCCCAAAGTGGACGGTCAAACACTTTTCTTTTGAATGCACAGTCGAATCGCAATCACCAAATTACGACAAGAGTTCACAAAAGAGCACACAAAAAAACCACAACAATGGGTGTACGAGATTTGACAATGCCTACATCCTTGAGGAAGCATGTCACCTTTGGGTTCCTTCCACTGGCTTGCTCCCAAAACTAGAAGCTTAAGTTGAGATTACAAGATCGAAAAATAATTAATCTTTCGAAACACTCAAAATCTATCTAAGAAATCTATTCTCTTAAGAGATGAAAGCGAACCTGCGTTCTCTCACCTTAAACCAACAGTAATGATTTTGCTTTTATATAAGCCCGAAGACCCTCTAAATTGGTTCACCAAATGACTTACAATTGGTCTCTAAGTTAATGTTTAGACCAACTAAAGGAAACAGAACTGCTATTCGTCGCCGTAAAACTACTTAAATTACCCGTAAGATTATCATTTTGCTCATCTACCCTTTCTACTAATATAACTCTTCATTTCACTCTTTTAACACAACTTTCTCTTCATATCACTCTTCTATTTATTCACCACATAAAATGTCTCGCAGGCCAGGAAAAGAACCAGCGGAGACCCCTGACTACTCACATCTGGTAAATTACTTTGTTTATTTTAATTAATTTTAAAAAAAACATTTTTGGGTCAGGCGTCCGCGGGAGACGCCCGACCCCAGGACCCGACGTCTGCGGGAGACGCCTACCCTACGCCTCCAACGTAGGGTAGGCGTCTCCCGCAGACGCCCCGATTTTTTTTTAATTTTTTTGTAAATTGATTTTAAATTGTGATAAAATTAAAATAAATTGAATATTATGTTAATAATGAGTTAAATTAGTTTAGTAAATCGTTTATTGATTATAAATTGTGATAATTAATAAATAAATCGCTAAATAATTTGATTATTATGTTAATAATTAGTTGTGTACGATTTTAGTAAAAGATTATTGATTAATTGTGATAATTGCTAAATAAATCGATTATTAAGTTAATAATTAGTTTAATTATTTTAGTAAATTCATTAATAAATTTTTATTTTTAAAATTAAATTAATAGTCATCGGGTTACTGTGGAGGAAAAGGGAAATCAATTCCCTTACGCGCGGTACGTAGTATAGCAGACGAGTCAGTTCCTCGTCATCCACGTACACACCTGGAGATTCTTTTGACGACGAGGATGATTCAGATGAGGTGAGGAGTCACGACGAGAGTGACGATGGGGGCCGATACGACTTGGGGCCACAGGACAAGGCGGTACATCAGTCCGGTCGAGGACGGGGGCGACACGGTGGTCCTTCAGCTGAGTGAGTCATTAAGAAGGATCGAGGTGACCGGTTTGTGACAGGTGATTCGAGTTCGTGCACTGCAGACGCCCGTGCTCAGAAGAAGAAGAGGGGTGATGACGAGTCTTGGATCGTCACGGATATTATACCCGGTGGTCCTGTAGATGGCAGCGTCATTCCGAGTTTCGGAGGTCACGTCGCGAGACGCATCTGGGATGACGAGGAGCAGAAGGTTTTGAAGTGCCATAATCAGCACAGAGCATGTACGACATTGCAGGCATGGCGTTCAGTGATGACTGAGGATATGACGACGACCGTGGTTGGCAGTGGATTGGGTCACTTGTCGTACAACATGTTTTCCTGCATCGACATGCCGTTGATTTCGGCATTCGTGGAGCGGTGGCATCCTGACACCAACACTTTCCACTTGCCGTTCGGAGAGATGACGATCATGTTGCATGACGTCTTTCAGATTCTGCACATTCCTGTTGAGGGTCCCATGGTCAGTGAACAGGCGCCGACATCTGAGCTGAAGTTATATGTATCTGAGTTGCTGGGTGTCAGCCTGGAGGGTCTTGGGCGGGATAGATCATTTTGGAGTGGCGATGGTGTTAGTATCGATGTTGTGAACGAGTGTTGCAGACGGGAGCAACCACTGATTGACATCATTTCATGCTTATATTTGTACCTTATATCCATTATCTTACACCTAAGCAATGCTATGTGACGAGTTTTATGTTTAGTTTTCAGAAATAAAGAGGTTTGAAGAGAAGAGCCATGAAAGGACCCAAAAGCAGGAAAAAAGGACCTAATTGTGAGACCTGGGGACCAAGATGCAAGGGGGAAGGACCTGATCGTAAGACAGAAGGACCTAAGAGCAAAACAGGAAACTCCACACCATCATGAGGAGTATTTTGTCAATTCGATTCGGGTCGGAGCTCCACTAAACCAACCAGATGCATCTAAGACCAAGAAACACTTCAAGAAAAGCCCACAAAGAAAACCAGGCGGATCTAAACTTTATAGACCGCCAATTGGCGGTCTGGAACCGCTAATTGGCGGTCCATTTAGCCCAGGATCCGTCCAATTTTCTGTAGCACGTGTATTAGTGTATTCTTAGTGTATTTTTGGTATTGGTTTAGTCCCACATCGGGGGATTGTCCCTGATTAGCTTTTTCCATGCTTATAAATAGAACTCTTCACCTCCCTTTGTATCCATCTCTCCCTCTTGGTGGCCATCTTCCCTACTAAGAGTGAAGCCTTGAAGCAAAACTCTAGTGGAGGAAGAGCTACTTGTAATTGAGTGAGTTAATAATATAAGTTTTCTCTTAATGATGTTGTTTCTCTCTTAGTTTAATTTCCTTTCATTTGCATGCTTGTTTGTTTGTTTAGTTTTATGCTTCTTTAATATTTCTTGCTTAAGTAGTATAAATTTCATTTCAGTATTATGTTTTCCTTTGCTAAATTAGTTAGTGTAATGAGTAGTGAGTAGTTCCATCCCCATTTGGGGGGTGGAGAAATATGTGATATAATAATGTAGTGTATTAAGTGTGTGTTATTTTTATCCCTTGAGCTTTATATGATTTCCATAACCATCTAATGGGTCTCCACTCTTATCTTTGATATGCTAATGCTCTTGAATGAAGCTTAGCTTATGCTTTGATTAGTGGACCTATTTTATGGGAAATGATAAAGTTAGGATATGGATGAAGCTAATATTGGAAACACAATTTGTAGTGTATGTACTCTTGTTGCCTTTTCCTTAGCTAATGTCTTGTATGTTTTAATGATGTAGTCATCTTAATTCATGTAGAGGCATAGTAGGGTCTAGTCTTTATACTTGAGTTCATGTAGCTTCATTCCAATCATTGTCTTGTATGTTTTAATGATGTAGTCTTATCTTAATTCATGTAGAGGCAAGATTGGATGTAGTTTTATGATTTCATGCACCACATGTTGTGAGGAGCTTAATTGAACACACACACACATCTTTATTTTCACATCAGTTCTCTACCTCCTTTGGGGTTTAGTTTTATTGCTTATCTTCATTTCCTTTGCATTTCATTTCAGCTTTGTAGTTTAGATTAGTGTAATACATCTTTCTCCCTTCTTTTTACCTCTCGCCTTCGAATAAACCAAGTGTCGACACACCTCCCAGTGGACGACCCGTATTTGCCACCGCTTCAACGCGGCCGTGCACTTGCGGTTAAATTTAAAACGATCAATCAAGTTTTTGGCGCCGTTGCCGGGGAGGTGCCAGTCCAGACCTTGGTTTGGACGATTCGAGGGGTTTTTAATTTTTTGTTTTTAGTTTTTCTTAGTTTCAGGGAATTACAAGTTCAAGGGGAGGCTACTGGAGAAGTTTGAGGAAGCGCCGACCTAAACAGACCGCCAAGCAGCGGTGGAAGACCGCCAATTGGCGGCCTGGTGAGCGTTTCTTTCCTTGAAATTTTTTTTGGTAGTTAGAATTGAAATTTATGTTATCTGAGAGCCCAATTTTGCATGCTTTGACCTCTGGTTTGCTCCCAGATCATTAATCACTCCCCCATTAATCAACTTGGACCATAAAACTCAAAGCAAAAGATTAGACTTCTTGCCATCTAGGTCATGCACCATTGGTAGACCTTGCATGCATTTGTCTTTTCTTTGCTTTACATTTTGTCGTTGATTGCTGGCGTGAGGTACGTGCACCCACATCCCTCATTCATGCATGTTTCTTTCATGCATTAGTTAGTAAGGTGCATCGGGACAAGAGTGAGAGAGCGTTTGATTGGAGCGATTGATTGCTAGATCTAGGATCAAATCGCTACTAAGGAGGGGCTGTCCCATAAAAGATAAGGTGAGGGATTTCATCACCCTTTCCTTGGCCCCAAAAACCACTCTTAATAAAGCCTTAACTAAAAGCAAGTAGACATTGGCCCTAAGGAATTCGGACGCACTAGGAGAGTAATCTAGTCGAGACCGTCATGACCTGATCGGCGTTGCCTACCTTGTCGATAGTAGGAGGTACTGGATCTCCGGATCTGGTATCACTTGCTGGGCATTGTGGTCCTCGTTGTAGGGAGGTGAGGCGTGTCGAGGCTAGTGACCTCGAAGTTAGGCGTCGTCTAGCTTAAGGACCCATTGCCTTACATTGTTTGAACCGTGCTTGCTAGTTAGGCTTCTTCCTGATCCCACTACCCACGCTAGCTCTAGGAATTCTTCTCTCCTCACCTGAGTCATCTCCTCATCTATTCTCTACGTTTAGTCTCCTCCTCTAGTACACCTTCTGTTGTGTGTTTGTTAGAGTCGAGTCGAGCATTTTTATGCGAGGTTGGGCTCGTTCTGGTGAGAGCGCTCGACTCGAGAGAGTGCTTATTTCTGAGATGGAAGATCTTGGTGATCGACCATCTCCGCCTCGTGCTCCTTTGGAGCAAGAAGCCGAGTCGTCTCGTGGTGGCGAAGGGGACCGGGTTCCATACATGGACTACCTCGGTCCGTTTCCACCACCACGTAGACCTCCTTCTCCTCCTCCTCTGACTCGAGAGGAAGGGAGATTCGGTCAGGATCGAGTTCTAGGTGCACCACCACCTTTAGCTCGACATGATAGGCCGATGACCTTGTGGGAGCGGACCCATCCTGTTCGGGCCGCGCAACCTTCTTGCATAGTTGTTCCCCCTGCTCGCGGGAACAACTATGAGCTGAAACCTCAGTATGTGAGCATGCTTCCAACCTTTACTGCCAATAAGGAGGATCCGTATATTTTTATACGCGAATTCGAGGAAGTATGCTCCATGTTCAAGCTTCAACAGCTTGACGAGGATTCTGTCCGGTTGAGGATGATTTCGTTCGCATTGAAGGATAATGCGAAGAAATGGATGTATAGCCTCCCGGCGAGCTCGATTCGGTCTTGGGATGACTTTGTGACCGTCTTTCTGAAGAGATTTTTCCCTCAAAGGAAAACTCAACAGATACGGCACCAGATACATCAAATGTATCAGACCGAGACCGAATCTTTTCATGGTTTCTTTGAGAGGTTCAAGGACCTTCTCCAGCAATGCCCTCATCATGGACTTGAGCTATGGCAGCTGTGCCAGATTGTTTATGAGGGCATCAACTACAACACCCGCACATTGTTGGAGTCGATGTGTCAGGGTGACTTCCAAATGAAACCCATCGAGGAGGCATGGGACACTTTTGAATCCATGGCTGAGCGCACCTTCGAGTGGGACACCATGAGAGAGCCACCAGCCGCCAGGTCTTCTGGTCGAGCTGGATCATATCATGTTGAGTCGACTATCGCGTCTGAGGCGAAAATGGCTGCTCTCATGCGTAGGATATAGAGTTTGGAGATGGACCGAGCTCCTGTAGCTCAGGTCGCTACTCCCGGGTGTACTAGGTGTGGACTGTCGGGACATGATGACTTGGAGTGTGCTTACGCTCCAAGAGATACTGAGCATGCAAATGCGATGTATCAACAAAGGCCCCGAAACGACCCGTACAGTCAGTCCTATAACCCGGGATGGCGTAACCATCCTAACTTCTCTTGGGGGTCTAGTGGAGGACACGGTCAGAGCTCGCACGCTCAACCTCAACCTCGACCTTATCAACCTCCACGCCCATCGGCGACCTACCAACCCCCACATCAAAGGTCTCAGCACCAAAATTACCAACCTGGTCAGGCCTCTTCGTCGGGTTATTCTAACCAGACTCCACAACCCCAGCGGGTTGACCCTAAGGACTCTACCATTGAACAAACCCTTCAAGCATTCATGCAGAGCACTCAATCCATGCTTGCGGCCAACAATAATACGGTCAAAGCATTGGAAATGCAAGTAAGCCAGTTGGCTCATCAGCTCCATGAACGCGAGAAGGGTCAATTCCCGAGTCAACCTGTGGTAAATCCCAGGGGTCAGCCTGCTAATACCAGGCAGAATGTACACAATGTTGAAAGTGACCCTTCCCAACATGCTAATGTTATTCATACCTTGAGATCGGGAAGGGTCGTTGACAACAATGTGAACATGCCGGAAGCCAACCCTGTTGGCAAGTCTTCCGAGGAGAGTCTTGAGCCTGTCAAGGAACCTAATTCTGAGACTTCTCCTCGTGATTCCTATGTCCCCAAGGCACCATTCCCTCATCGGTTGACTAAAAAACGTGATGAGCATTGGGATAAGATCGTTGAGGTACTTAGGCAAGTAAAGGTGAACATCCCGTTGTTGGACGTTGTTCAACAAATGCCACCGTATGTCAAGTTCCTCAAAGACCTTTGCACCACCAAGAGAAAAACAAATGTGCCCAAGAAGGCCTTCTTGGCCGCCAATGTGAGCTCCATATTGACACAACCCATGACTGTCAAGTACAAGGACCCTGGTTGTCCAACTGTCTCTTGCACGATTGGGAATGTGACCATCTCTCAAGCTCTATTGGATTTGGGGGCATCTGTGAATCTCCTGCCTTACTCAGTCTATGTCAACCTTGGGATAGGCGATCTTAAACCAACGAGGACAACCCTCCAGTTGGCTGATAGATCCGTCAAAATCCCACGAGGGAGTGTGGAGGATGTCCTTATCAAGGTGGGTGAGTTCGTATTTCCAGTTGATTTCATCATCTTGGATACCGAACCCGTGTCCAACCCACAAGGACAAATTCCTGTAATCCTTGGGAGGCCATTTCTTGCGACATCTAATGCCTTGATCAATTGTCGCAATGGCTTGATGAGGTTGTCTTTTGGAAACCTCACGGCGGATTTCAACATCTTCACTCTTGGTAAGCAACCTGAGCTCTTCGACGACTCAGTCGGAGCCAATTTCATCCAGGACACGGATGAGCCCGATTCATTAGGCATGTTCGACTCACATCGACATATTATTGAGGTGCCTAATGATCAGGTTGCGAGTGAAGAGGATCTTGAGGAATCCGCCAGCACATCTCTGGACGAGGAGGCACATCTGGGTGCTTGCTCCTCTTACCCCGTGGCCCTTGAGCCACTTGAGATTTACTATGAATCCGACAAGGACCCACCTCTGGTCGAGCTTAAACCGCTCCCCGATAACCTAAAGTACATCTTTTTAGGGGATAATGAGACCTTGCCACTCATTATTGCTTCTGATCTTGAAAAAGATCAAGAGGTTGCCCTCAAAAGAGTACTCTTTGAAAACAAAGAGGCGATCGGGTGGTCCTTGAAGGATATCAAGGGAATTAGCCCTGGTATTGTTCAGCATCGGATCCACATGGAAGAGGATTCTAGGCCCCGCAGGGACCCACAACGGAGATTGAATCATGTACTGAAAGAAGCCGTCCGAAAGGAGGTTCTTAAGTGCTTGGATCATGGCATAATTTATCCTATCTCTGATAGTTCGTGGGTGAGTCCTGTCCATGTGGTTCCCAAGAAGTCAGGCGTGACGGTTGTGGAGAATGAGCATAATGAGCTTATCCCGACACGCCTGCAAACTGGCTGGCGAGTTTGCGTTGATTATCGCAAGCTCAATGCGGCAACGCGGAAAGATCATTTCCCGTTGCCATTCATTGATCAGATGTTGGAAAGGTTGGCCGGACATGAGTACTATTGTTTTCTTGATGGATACTCCGGTTACAACCAAATTCCCATCGCCCCCGAGGACCAAGAGAAAACCACATTCACTTGTCCCTTTGGCACGTTTGCCTACCGTCGCATGCCCTTTGGGTTATGCAATGCGCCGGCAACGTTTCAGAGGTGTATGATCAGCATCTTCTCCGATATGGTTGAGCGTTTCCTTGAGATCTTCATGGACGACTTTTCCATATTTGGCGCTTCCTTTGATGAGTGCCTTCATCACTTGAGCCTTGTCCTCAAGCGATGCCGTGAGAAGAACCTGGCTCTCAATTGGGAGAAATGTCACTTCATGGTGAAGCGAGGGATTGTACTTGGACATGTGGTCTCAAGTAGGGGAATTGAGGTCGATCCCGCCAAAGTGGGTATCATTGCTAATCTCCCACCGCCACGTAATGTGAAGGATATCCGCGTCTTTTTGGGGCATGCTGGATTCTATCAGCGGTTCATTCGAGATTTTAGCAAAATCGCTCGACCTCTCACCGCCTTGTTGGCTAAGGATGCCATTTTTGAGTTCACACCGGATTGCCACCATGCCTTTTTGACCTTGAAGAAAGAGTTGACTTCAGCTCCCATTATTAAGGCACCGGTGTGGACTGAACCCTTTGAGTTAATGTGTGATGCATCTGACTTCGCTGTGGGAGCAGTGTTTGGGCAACGATTGGACAAATTGCCTCATGTGATCTACTATGCCAGTAGAACACTCAATGATGCCCAATTGAACTACACTGTGACCGAGAAGGAATTCTTAGCGATCATATTTGCTTTGGAGAAATTCCGGTCGTACTTGATTGGCTCCCACGTGATTATCTATTCTGATCACACAGCCATCAAGCACCTCATGGCGAAGAAAGATGCAAAATCCCGACTCTTGAGATGGATCTTGTTGTTACAAGAATTCGATCTCGAGATTCGGGACAAAAAAGGGTGTGAAAACGTTGTAGCTGACCACTTGTCTCGTCTAGAGACGACCAACCCACAGGACCAAATCATTGACGACAAATTTCCTGACGAGCAGTTGTTCATGATCGAAGATAACCCTTGGTTTGCCGACATCGTGAACTACCTCGTGACCGAGCAATTTCCTGTGGGTTGGTCAAAATCTGACAAATCCAAATTTAGATCGTATGTCAGATTCTTTCACTGGGACGACCCCTACCTATTCAAATACTGCTCTGACCAAATTTTCAGGCGGTGCGTCCCAGATACCGAGTTACAAAGTGTGCTCCATTTCTGCCATTCCAAGGCATGTGGAGGACACTTTGGAGCAAAGAAAACTGCTGCCAAGGTTCTCCAATCTGGATTCTACTGGCCCTCTCTTTTCAAGGATGCTTACGACTTTTGTAAGCAATGTGATAGGTGCCAGCGCCTTGGCAGGATTGGTCGACGTGACATGATGCCTTTGCAAAATGTCCTTGTTGTCGACATCTTCGATGTGTGGGGCATCGATTTCATGGGTCCCTTCCCGAACTCTTTCGGGAATGTTTACATTCTGGTGGCCGTTGACTATGTGTCTAAGTGGGTTGAGGCTATACCCACAAAGACCAATGACAACAAGGTGGTCACCAAATTCTTGAGGGACATTTTTGCGCGATTTGGTACTCCTCGTACCATAATCAGCGATAGGGGTAATCACTTCTGTAATCGCTCCTTTGAAGCGCTTCTGAGGAAGTATTCGATCACCCACAAGCTTGCGACCCCATACCATCCGCAAACTAGTGGGCAGGTCGAAATCTCTAACCGTCAATTAAAGCAAATTCTTGAGAAGACGGTTAGTTCCTCGAGGAAGGATTGGTCTACCAAGTTGAATGACGCGTTGTGGGCTTTCCGCACCGCGTACAAGACCAATTTGGGCATGTCCCCTTATCGAGTAGTGTACGGCAAGGCTTGCCACCTACCCGTCGAGCTTGAGCATCGTGCTTTCTGGGCGATCAAGAACCTGAATATGGATCTTGATCAAGCAGGAGTACAACGTAAGTTCGACATTGTGGAATTAGAAGAGTTACGCAATGATGCGTACGAGAATGCCAAAATTCATAAGTCCCGAGCCAAGATGTTTCACGATCGCATGATTATGCGAAAGGTGTTTACGGCCGGGCAGAAGGTGTTGCTCTACAATTCCCGGCTTCATCTGTTTGCGGGTAAGCTCCGCAGTCGCTGGTCTGGCCCGTTTATTGTCCAAACCGTTTATCCTCATGGAGCGGTTGAAATCTTGAACCCAGGGAATGGGGACGTGTTCAAAGTTAATGGACAACGCCTCAAACCCTACTTGGAGGGGGCACCAGCCGAAGTCGAGGAGGTCATGTTCCTTCATGAACCTCCCTCGCACTCAACCATTCATGCTCCTACATGAGTGGTTGAGCTTTCATGTTTGTACATAGTTATGTAAAAAAAAAAAAAAAAAGAAAAAAAAAAAAAAGAAAAAAAAAAGAAAAAGAAAAAAAGAAAATAAAGACTCCTTCAGTGAGCATCGATTGTTGTGGGCCCCAACCCTTGAGTATTTGGGCCCCATTTCTTTCACGTATTTGTATCCCTTTCTTTAGCATCTCACAGGTTGTTAGGGAATTTGGGTTTGTGTCCATCAACATGACCCCGAACGTCCCTTTGTACTTCATGTTGGTGAGATCGTTCCTTTTTCATGCATGTATCCATGTAGTATCTTGTTCACATTCATTGAAGACAATACATGAAGTAGGTGTGGGGGTGTTTTACGTGTGTACATAGTCGAGTCTTTTCCTTTGATTTTGTTTTCTTTTGTTTGCATTGTTAGGGTCATGATAGTGTGCTGCATTTAATATCGACATATCTGCTTGCCATGATCCTTGGGTGACTTGTCTTCTTTTCCTTGCCTAGTGCTTCAAAATTTTCACATTTCTTTCAAATTTTCATGTGTTTTCGAAAGAAAATGTTTTGTGGGTTTTGCGTGTGTTTAGCATGTGCAAAACCGTTGAGAGGCAAAGTAAAAAGAAAGCTCCCAAAATTGTCTTGAACTTGATGCATTAGGATATCTAGTACGTGGCTTTAGGATTTATCGAGTCGTTAGGATGCAACCCAGTTTTCCCTTGGGGGTGAGTAATCAGTGGGTTTCAGTGCTCAAACATTTAAAGAAGTCCACCCTGAACCTAGTGAGTCCAATTCGTGTTTATTAATTTAGGAAGTTTGTTGTAGTCAAGGGCCCTTAATATCTTTTTGTGAAACTTAAGTGTAGGGGTTTTGGTTCCCATGTAGATAAATGAATAAATAAGTGGTGTTCTCTCTTCTCGCACGGCTCCTATCACTCGGGAAAGTAGGTCTGAGGGGACTTTGTGCCTGGTGCTTTCGAGTCATCTGACTTGGGATGCACCGACCGAACTCCCGTTACACGGGTGGTAGGGATCGCCCTATGTGGATATTTGGGGGAAGGTGTACGTGATAGTGTAAGTCCTCATAGGCAATGATGCACGAAACCTGACCCTGGGAGAATCAAACACCAACCAATAAATGCTCCAAAGAAAAAGGAAAAAAAAAAACAAGAAAGAACAGAAAAAGAAAAAAAAAGAAAAGAAAAAGAAAAGAAGAGTCAAATAAGAACCAAAATGGACTTTACACTTTGTTTCACATTCAGAAGTTAAGGTTGCCCATGTCTTTCACTTAATTCCTTAATTAACTCTCACGAATAACTCATTAGGCTAGGTGTGTGGACTGATTACATATATAGAGTCGACCCGTAGTATTACCGCATTCCATGATCGACAAAATAAGTCCAACGAGTCATGTAGCTAGATTGATTAATGCATCTTGTTCGGATGTTGTGGGTATATCCGCTGAAAACCCTCAGGAGACACCACTCCTCCTCCTTGGCAACAAGGAGGTTTAACGGCTTGTTGCACGTGCTAAGTGCAACCGTGATTCCTACGAAAGTGAGTTAGGATTTCTTGTTTTTCGTATGCTTTTTCTTTTCTTTGTTTTGCTCGAGACTAGCAAAAACTTAGGTGTGGGGGTATTTGATTGACATCATTTCATGCTTATATTTGTACCTTATATCCATTATCTTACACCTAAGCAATGCTATGTGACGAGTTTTATGTTTAGTTTTCAGAAATAAAGAGGTTTGAAGAGAAGAGCCATGAAAGGACCCAAAAGCAGGAAAAAAGGACCTAATTGTGAGACCTGGGGACCAAGATGCAAGGGGGAAGGACCTGATCGTAAGACAGAAGGACCTAAGAGCAAAACAGGAAACTCCACACCATCATGAGGAGTATTTTGTCAATTCGATTCGGGTCGGAGCTCCACTAAACCAACCAGATGCATCTAAGACCAAGAAACACTTCAAGAAAAGCCCACAAAGAAAACCAGGCGGATCTAAACTTTATAGACCGCCAATTGGCGGTCTGGAACCGCTAATTGGCGGTCCATTTAGCCCAGGATCCGTCCAATTTTCTGTAGCACGTGTATTAGTGTATTCTTAGTGTATTTTTGGTATTGGTTTAGTCCCACATCGGGGGATTGTCCCTGATTAGCTTTTTCCATGCTTATAAATAGAACTCTTCACCTCCCTTTGTATCCATCTCTCCCTCTTGGTGGCCATCTTCCCTACTAAGAGTGAAGCCTTGAAGCAAAACTCTAGTGGAGGAAGAGCTACTTGTAATTGAGTGAGTTAATAATATAAGTTTTCTCTTAATGATGTTGTTTCTCTCTTAGTTTAATTTCCTTTCATTTGCATGCTTGTTTGTTTGTTTAGTTTTATGCTTCTTTAATATTTCTTGCTTAAGTAGTATAAATTTCATTTCAGTATTATGTTTTCCTTTGCTAAATTAGTTAGTGTAATGAGTAGTGAGTAGTTCCATCCCCATTTGGGGGGTGGAGAAATATGTGATATAATAATGTAGTGTATTAAGTGTGTGTTATTTTTATCCCTTGAGCTTTATATGATTTCCATAACCATCTAATGGGTCTCCACTCTTATCTTTGATATGCTAATCTCTTGAATGAAGCTTAGCTTATGCTTTGATTAGTGGACCTATTTTATGGGAAATGATAAAGTTAGGATATGGATGAAGCTAATATTGGAAACACAATTTGTAGTGTATGTACTCTTGTTGCCTTTTCCTTAGCTAATGTCTTGTATGTTTTAATGATGTAGTCATCTTAATTCATGTAGAGGCATAGTAGGGTCTAGTCTTTATACTTGAGTTCATGTAGCTTCATTCCAATCATTGTCTTGTATGTTTTAATGATGTAGTCTTATCTTAATTCATGTAGAGGCAAGATTGGATGTAGTTTTATGATTTCATGCACCACATGTTGTGAGGAGCTTAATTGAACACACACACACATCTTTATTTTCACATCAGTTCTCTACCTCCTTTGGGGTTTAGTTTTATTGCTTATCTTCATTTCCTTTGCATTTCATTTCAGCTTTGTAGTTTAGATTAGTGTAATACATCTTTCTCCCTTCTTTTTACCTCTCGCCTTCGAATAAACCAAGTGTCGACACACCTCCCAGTGGACGACCCGTATTTGCCACCGCTTCAACGCGGCCGTGCACTTGCGGTTAAATTTAAAACGATCAATCAACCACCATGGACTGAGGATACGCAGATGACTGCTTATCTCTTCTTACTGCTAGGCTGCGTATTGTTTGTCGACAAGAGCGGTTCCAGAGTGAGACCACGCGACTTATTGGAGGCGAGGGACCCAGATACCATTGGTCATTACTCATGGGGGTCGGCGACGTTGGCATATATGTATCGTCAGCTGGGCATATCTAGTCGTGCTGATTGTGGTCAGATTACGGGTTGTCTTACACTGCTGCAGGCTTGGATATATGAGTATTTTCCTGCTTTCCGCCAACATCGTGAGCGGAAGATTGTTGAACGTGGTCATCCTCGTTCGCGTATGTGGGCTGTCCGGGTGGAGGATAAGAGCGAGAGTCGGCTTCTTTCTGTAAGATTTCATGTTTAATTATGCATGTATATTTTTCGAATTTTTATGCATAATAAGGATCAATTACAATTTTCTACGATTTATTTCATGCATGCATCAGTTTGTTTCAATAACTAGTTTCGAAAACTTATTAAAACAAACATGGGCTCCGAAATTCATACCTAGAAGTTCTCTAAAACTTCTTGATGATCCGGAGATGCTGAAGAATACGATCGTCGCTTCCCGTTGCGCCGGATGCCTGCGAGTGTTCACTGAAACCCTAAACAAGGTTGGAGAGAAATGAGCTAGCCAATCAATCTCCAAACAAGCTTAGAATCTAGCTACAAACCCCTTCCTTAATCTCTAAGATTTCTCCTTCCAAAGACTTAGAAAACTAAGAGAATTTTCGTGGCTTTTTGTGGTGAAAATTAGGAGAGAAAATAATTAGAAAACATCTAACATAATTAAGGAGAATAAGGACCTATTTATAGGCTCCAATCTTACTCTCAATCATGGCTATTCTTAAGCCACGAATTCCTTACATTTTCTCTCACAAACTAATTCCATAATGCATTATATGCACCCACAAAACGTTTGACCAAGTTTGGAGCTAATCCACCCATTGATCAGATTAATCTCTTAATTATCAAAGGCAGAAAAAAATCGATCGGGACTCGGTCTTCCGAGACATACTCGGTTAACCGAATATGTCACGTTCGGATTTCCGTGCACTTGACGGATGACCGATTCTTAAGGAGAAAAGTTCTTAACCGTTCGGACGAATTCGCGTCTTTGACCGAGTGTCATTCGGTTAACCGAAAATATCAGAATTGGACATTGTTCGGTCGACTGTTTGTGGTTCGGTATACCGACCCAGAGTTCCAGGCACTTTGTCAAGTTCGGTCAATCAACTTGACCATTCGTTCCACGTTCGGTTGACCGATCCACAGATCCTTTGGTTGACCAATGGTATCTGGGTCCGAACTTCTACCCGATTTTGTCTTTTCCAAATTTTGGATTTATTTCCACCCGATTTTGTCTTTTCCACTTAACGGATTACCGAACTTCTACCCGATTTTGTCTTTTCCAAATTTTGGATTTATTTCCAACAAAATTTGAACTTTAGGGGTTTCAGCAAATTCACAACTTATGCAATATATTATCCTATGCAATAATAAATTATTGCACACCATAATATATGCATCTCTTTGGAGAGATTTTTGCACAAGAAGATAATGAATTAAAATAATAAGGTAATGAGATAAACTTGTATTTATAAGTTCTCTCAAAATTACATATTCATGTGCAACCTCTCGTTCATGATTTCATGCAAACTTCCATCTAACCATCCATTATTTGCTAACAAATAATCTCAGCCACGAATTAAATCAGTTATGGACCAATTCCATGCATGATCTAATTAATTCTTAAATTAATTCTGTAGAAAACCGTTAATAACTCGGTCGACCGTTCCTAACAGAAAAATATTTCATCGCAATGTTCGGTCGACCGACCGATATACTCGGTCGACCGAAAATGAACAGACGAAATTCCCTGTTACGATCGAGACACATTCGGTCGACCATACAACATTTCGGTCGTCCGTGCAACATTAAGTCGACCGTCTACCGCTTAGCGGTCGACCGGTTTTTGCAAAGTAGACTGGTCAAATTTCGGTTTAACCCCTACAAAATTTGACATTTCGGAATTAGTAGTAAGTTCACAACTTATGTAACATATTATCCTATGTAATGATAAATCATCACACCCCATAATATTTACATCACATATGAATTTAATTTAGATTCTAATTATGTTATTAATCACAACATAATTTTGATTTTGCTTGTTCACCACATTTGTTATTTTCTACATGAAACCTGACACACCTTATGAACTCAAAATCCACATTTCTTGTTTCTGAGTTTTGTGGTGTGACCTATGGGAGGATCTAAACTAAGTTGACAGTAATATCACAAGCTATAAGCGGTATCTACCTACACATTATAGCTTCCAATTAGTTAGATGTCTTAATTCCACTCGAACCAAAACCCGATCCATTTAGTGATGTAGTGCACCACTTGTGTGCGTCCCTTGCCTCATGATATTAAGAATACACATAAAGTAGTATTATGTCATCTTTGTATTAGTATTCATTTCTTGATCTCTTTAAGCTAGTTATAAATATGTGACTTAACTCAAATCACATTGTGCAAATTATAACTTTAATTTATCAAGGGACCTACTAATATCATCACTCAATCAAGAGGGGCAATGATAATCTTTTGCCTAATTATCTTCTCCAACAAAAGTCATATTTAACTAATGAACATCTTTACACTACACTTATCAATATCTCAAGACACTAGTCTAATCAAATATTTCTTAAGTGATCAGATATAAGTCTCATATCAAAGGATGAAGGACACAGTAAAACACGAATAACACAGAAAACACAATTCTATAATGTTTTACTTATTAGGTCTATTCAGTATACAAAAGTAGTATTTTCCTTTTTTGTGTACCCGCGTTGTCACTCACTTGTAGATCTACAATGATCTATGACCAACACGACAATCTTAACTCGGTAATTAATGTCCCATGTTAATTACCATGATTGTGAATATTTTTTGTTTTATGTAAATCGTTATCTTTTAGAGCTCTACGGTTAATGACCAAGAGTCTCTTCCATAACACTTATAAATGACGAATAACATAGACAAGGAACAAAATGATTTCTCATTCGATTCATAATAATTTACATTTAAAAGTAAATTTTTTAGAACACATTCCCTTTATCTCGGTCGACCGAATTCCACCAGGGAATTCCCCCAACTCTCACCACTAATCCGGTCGAACGCCCGAGCACTCTCGGTCGATCAAATTCGTCCAGAGCATTCTCCCACACTTCTCAACATGTCTGGTCGACCGAAACCGCCTTCGGTCGAACAGACCACTATTCCCACTTAAGTCACAGTCGACTCAAAGTCAACGAGCGGTCGACCGTTTAGATGGTCAATGCTCTCAACCGACCTATGACAGTGCACATGATCGAACGGCAAAAGAAAATCGTTCGACCGAAACTCACCAGGCATGCCTCACAATCGGTCGACCGCCCCTGGGACATCGTTCGACCAATGTGAGGCAGAACCCGAATTCTTTTCACGAACGGTCGACCGTTTAGGCAGTGAAATCTGCTGCACGTTTACTTGCGACGAGCCGGAAGGCCTACCGTCGACTTCCAAATACTCACACTACTTAACTGAGCGAGCTTGACATACCAGAAGGTTTGAAGAAACCTTTGAAGAACCACGACGACACCTCCACGAGTACGCCTCCCAAAATCACGATCCGTCGACGAATCCCTCGCTCGAACGACGATCAACACCTCCTCGACGATCCACAGCCACCACTCCACCTCCGGCAACCTCCACCAACCACCCACTACCACAGAAACACGAGTGAGGTAGAGAGAGAGAACCAAACGTACGGAAAGGGTTAACAACCAACAACTCACCTCAAGCCACCAACGCCCCTAACAACCACTTCCGCTCGTCGGAGCACAACGTCTGCGCCGGAGCTCAACCTCCACGCCGGAGCTCACTGTGGGAGAGAGAGAGAGACGTGAGCAACTGAGAGAGAGAGTGGGAGAGGGAAATACCATAAATATCTCTCACCCCTTCAATCTCATCCATCCATTCCATCTTCAATCCATCACCACCACTCATCTCATCTTCAATCCATCTCAACCCTCCATCCAATAATCTTCAATCCCAGTCATACAATGCAACTCCTCCTAATCACCACCTAACAACAATAAACACTCAATTAGGATTAGGATTAGGATATGATCATACACAAACACACGCCCGAATCTGTGAGCAACGCTCCAACGACCGCTCGTCAAAACGTAGGTGAACAATCGGTTCCACGAACCCCTCACAATCTCAGAAGGCAAGGGTAAACACAATTTTACCCCAAACTTACGGGTCACACGACCCAAACAAAAATAGCATAAGTTTCACTAAAACATTCACAAATTATAGAGCAGTAAACATAATCATATAAGCAGCCTAAAGAGACTACAACTCCAAAACCCACCAACAAAGGTACACGGGAAAAAATATCAGATAGTCCTAATTATGAGTTCATTAAACAATTACAACTAAATTTAGGATTTTTGAGGCAAATTGTACAATTCTTAAATATTTAACCAGTAACAATTAAATTCAGTATCTTCCAGGAATTATTCCAATTATCTATTTTTGAATCAAATACTATAAAACCAAGTATTTATTCTGCAATTAACCCAACCAATTCTCAACAAATCAAATACAATTAAATCACGAATTTATTCCGCAAAAATCCAATTATTCATTATATTTTCCACATTAATATCATGGCAACACATAGTATCACCTATTAATCCATAATGTTAAGAACATACCAATGTGGCATATTAACAAACACCTAACGTGCATCAAAATATCGAACTCGAATGTCAACCTCATACTCTATCAACCCAACCCATAACATCCCTAAACATGACATAATGCACAACCCAAGATATGCATGAGCATGTGGTCAACCAACGATTAGAAAGCAACCACAACATTAACTCTTTAGTCCACAACCACGATGACATCAACGTATAGACCAAGTATAACTTAGTTTGAATACTAAATCAACAAAACATAGCAATTAACGTGCATTGGGAGGACAACAAATGATACTCCAACATTCAAGCTCTAAGGGGCATTTCATCAAACATGTAGTGGGCACCGATCAATTCTCTCCTCATCCGACCAACACCGGACAACCTTAGCCCAACCACCGTCCACCCAACCTCCTCTCCTCAAACCATCCAAAATCCATCCAAACAAAGCAAAAAAACCCAAACCAACTCATCTGATCCAACTCTTCATGAGTGGGTGGCGTACCTCAATCCCGAATGGACAGGAGGAAGAAAGAGACCGGAGAAGGGGACGTCCTCCGCTCCGCACGAATGTGCGGATAACCTCGTCGGAGATGCTTCATCGGAGTCCTCGTCATCGTTCCTATCACTCCCATTCGTTCCCAACGATCTCCACCAAGATTGCCGACGTTCACCACCCCACTTGCTTTCAACCTATGTTTGCGCCACCGTTGCTCGCCGGAGTCGATTGTCACCTCGTCGAAGTTCCATCCATCAGGACGTGGGAAGAGGGGAAAGGTAAATGGTTGGGTTGGATTTTTGGTAGAGGAGGCAAACGTGAAATAAAAAGGGTTTTATGTATGGTGAAATTTGGTGAGGTAAAATATCAAAGGGGTCCTTAAGAATTTAGGATATAACATATTGAGATTGTGCTTATATTTTTTTATTTTTAGAGTATATGATCAAATAACATTAAAAACAAAGATCTCAAGATGAACGCCTGCAAGGTAACATCATAAAAGTGGGTAATTGTTTGCCTTAACCTATGCCTTTTAACAAATTGATATAACAATTTATCAAAGCTTTCATTGGCTTCCACGTCTTAGAACTTCAAGATTTTTTCAGCAATGATAAAAATCATATTGGTTCTCAAGAACCCCCAAAAGCTATAACTGGATTCTCTTCAACTTTTGTAGTGTGGTATTTTCCTATTTTGGTGATCACATTTCGAAGACATATAGGGAAATTCGTAAGTTCATTTGTTTTAAGGGTTGAAGTAAAAGGAGTATATAAAACACTATCTTCTCTTTCATAAGATAAGACAAATAATATCAAGTTTGAAACTACAACTTACATAGTTTGGCACCTGGAAACAAGAAATTGGTTGTTATTTGTTATAAGGTGAGTTATTCAAATTTAAAAAGGATAGATCTTTCAGAAAAAATATACATCAACTGTGACTTATTTGCTTGTTTTTTGTACTTACCAAATGCTTATTGACTTCTATCTCCACCAACTGAGCAAGGGATTACTCCAACTCAAACTGCAATTAAGCATCATATCATATAAAGTTACAACTTTCCTTTTGCATTAAGGTGCGGTTTGTGCACCCCGAAACCAAGAGAAAGAAAAATAGATTCCGTTTGACCAACTGATTTCTTTGTGTTCGTGTCACATTCAGAAAATGAAAATGGATTCTTTTGGTTTCCCTAGTATAAAAGGATTAGTACCAAATCTTTTCTTTTGTTTTCTCACCTCCCCCCAAAGAAACCAAAGGAGAACACCCCAAAACAAAACCCTACCTCTCATCCCACAACCCACCCCCCTACACCAACACCCCTCCTCCTCTGGCGACCTACTCCGGCGACGATCCCTACTTCGGCGAACCTCTCCTCCGGCGCCACACCCTTTTCCGGCGATCTTCTTCTCTGGTGACAAACTAACAACCAAGGTATGGATTTTACTCATTTTTCCATCTTTCCAGTTTCGATTTTGGTTGAATAGGGTTGATTTTTGTTTTGCCATATTCGATTTTGGATTTAAGATGAGAATAAGGTTTTGAAATGAGTTTTGGATAGAACATGGGTTCCGTGAATATGGTTATGGCCATCACGACAACACGGTAGAAGGATATCTTTTCTATCCTTTTTCATTGCTTGTGGCTTATTTCAATTTTTCCCTTCAAAATTTGCAACATTTTTGGATTGGCTTGATCAAATATTTATTCTTACTTCTTTAAATTGTTTTTTTCTTGGAGGGGGTTGTCCATCTTGAAGTACGTGTGACAACACAATATCAACCTCTCTACTTTCCCTTTTTCAGTTTTGTTATTATTTGATTATCTGGTTGGTACTTTTAACAAAATAGCACTAAAACTTTAGGATTCCCCCCTCCCCAGTATATCTCAAAAATTGTATTCTGGTTCGGTTTAAACAGGGGACTGGCTGTGGTGATAATGGGAGTTTAAAGAGGGGAATTCAGTTTGAATGTTATGGTGATATTTATGTGCTAAGGAACCACTTTGAATATCACGGTGATATTTATGTTTTGCATAAATTTGTTGTTAACATTCAATTTGGATGTTGGTTTTGTTTTTTAACTTATCTGCAGTACCCACAATGAGTAAAGCCAATAATTAATTGTGGAGTATTCAAACCGATGAACTCATGCTTGAATATTTGTGCTGCAATTGTGGATGGAAGTGGTAAACCCCGGATGGGAGAATTAGACATGATGTGGTTGTGGGTCCTATTAAGAAGTTTAATGAAAAAAATGGAACCTCCCATTACCAAAACAAAAGTTGAAAGTAGCTAGGATGAAGACATGAAGAACCATGTACAAAAATTACACCATTATTAGGAACCAAAGTGGTTGGGACTCTGAATTTATCAAAGGACACACTGACGTGGAGAAGTAGATATGGGATGAATTCTTAGAGGTTCGATTAAAATTTTAATTTTTAAGTAAATGTTTAATTTTTCATAAAGTTGTTGTAATTTTAATTCTTTTTGTTGTCAGAAACACCCACAAATGGCACCATACAAAGAAAAGAGTTGCCCAATATATGAACTTCAAATTTTATTTGAAAGTAATATGGTAAATGGTGGTGGCTCAATGCAACCAAATGACTATCCAAGAACACCGCAAGAAGATACAAACATATTGAACTCAAATAATTTAGGACATGTTGAAAGGATTAACATTAATGAGTTTGATCAAAATCATTCTCAACATGGGAGGCCTCACTCTTCCACTCCAACTTCAAGTAAAGTTGTGAAAAGAGCCCTGCCTCAAGCGAGTCTCAGGAGGCAATGTCAAATGCAGTAGTTGGAATGGCAACTTCATTGAAAAAACATGTCGATAAAGAAGATGAACACAATTGAAATTAGGTTCTAGATCATGACAAATTGCTTACCTTCTCAGTTGAGAGAGCGTTAACGTAGATATTGCTATTCATTTGAGAATTGACCTGAAGTAATTAAAAATTGAAATCATTTCATTCTTCTATTCCTTGAAAAAAAAATGCAACGCTAGTTTAACCAGAATTTACTTAAGTCGAATTGGAAAGCTCTACCAAAAATTTAAATACTGAAACTTATCGAAGAAAAAACAATAAAGTTTTTGATAAAAATCAAACATCTATGCAACATACCATAATAACTACTTCCTGAAGTAATAAAAATTGAAACCATTTCATTCTTCTATTCCCTGAAAAGAAATACGGCACTAGTTTAACCATAATTTACTTTAGTCGAATTGGAAAGCTCTACAAAAAATTAAATATTGAAACTTATCAAAGGAAAAATCGGCAAACCTTTTGATTAAAATCAAACATCTCATAATAAGTACTTCCAGGACTACCAAGCATGCTAATACAACATACCATAATATGAATTCTCTAATTTCAATTTAGCATTGATCCTCTTCAACCTATTGTAGGATCATAAGGGTCTCTAATTCTAATCACTTTTAGGCTAATTACCTACTTGTTTAAGCAATCAAGAATATGCAGCGGAATTAAAAACTAAACAAGCAAGTAAAGAGGAAATAAGCAAACCACAATGAGACGGTGGATTTTTATAGAGGTTCGGCACCCCACCCGGGTCCTAGTCCTCTCTTGCAAGCTCCGCTCGGATCACCGAGCTCCGCTCACGACTTCACTAACCACTCCCCGTTCCGGGCTGGGAGAGAACACCTTTACAATTTTCAAACTCGCGAACAACCCTCGCCGAGCTTGACTCCTCCTCTTACAATCTGAGAGGGATGCTTTGGGCTTTCACCCAAACCTTTACTTGACTTTGACAACAACAAACTTGAGTGAGACAATCACTCTCTAAACTTGATCACACTTGAGAAAGATAAGGAATTGATCTTAAGTGTGGAAAATCAAGCTTGGATTGTTTGGAATGATCTATCTAATGTATGAGGCAAATATGTGTGTGAGAGTTGTGTAAAATGGTGTTGGGAACACCTATTTATAAGCTCCTAAGGTGTTATAGCCGTTGGGGTTAATTGGGTAAGAGTTTGTGTAAGAAACACAAAACAGAAACCTGCAGGATGCATTTCAGCATAAGTTCGATCGACCAGTTAAGGAACGGTCGACTGCCAAAGGCTATGACTTAGGTACACTTAAGTTAATGGTCGAACACTGAGATAGGTTCGGTTGACCGAAAACATCCACTCTACTGGGTTGGCGAAAATGATCATGTTCGGTCGATCGATCCAAAGTTTTCAGTCGACCGAAAACGTCCAAGCAATTGCACCAATTTGGAGACTATAAAGTTCGGTCAACCGAACTGGTCCACGGTCGACCGATAGGAAAAATGTATTTTGGGGTATATGGAAATAATACGAATACGACCGTTGGTATAAAACGACAAAACAAACGGTCAAAAATTGTTGTTACATGGTCGACCGAAAAGGTCTAGACGGTCGACCAAACAGATGGTAGAAAATACTAACTGGATAAGTGATCACTCGGTCGACCGAATGTGGGTAGACAGTCCTGGTTTTGGTTAAGTGTTTTCCGATCTAAGTTTGGGTGATCTATTGAAGTCCAAATGATGTGAAATTTTATGTGTGACTTCTATAAGGAACCTAGTGTGTATGTGAGTTGATTTTAGCTCAAATATGCTCAATTACACAAAGTTCCTAAGACTCAAAGAAAACAAGATTACAAGTCTTCAATAAAACTTTAATACATATCTTGACTTGATTTCCTTTCTTACTTGAGTCTTGATCACCTGTAGAGGTTAGCACAATACAATATATATGTTATGCAATATGTGTGCTACTATACATGATTACAATTAAGATTAGGTTGATTAAATCATCAAAACATAGATTAAGGCAAAAAAAACCAACACCTATTTGTCCATTCGAGCATCAAAATAGAAGTATAACTGAGGAACTTAATCCCTAACTTAATGTTTCTACAAATTGTTAGTTAAGGTCATGTTGGAAAGGAAGCTTCAGAAACAAAGTTTGCACTCTGTGTTTTGCCTAATAATTTCTGGAATAAGAATAAGACAAATTGTCGTGTTGTAAATCTTCGACAGTGGAGTAGAATCCCTTAGAGGATGATATCTTGTGGTAAGTAGAAACTATTCTAGGAATTCCTGCTAAATATGAAAAGAAAATGTATTTGTTTAGAACAATTAACATCACAAACTGGCAAGCCTAAAGCCAACTAAACAACAAACCAACCCAACAAACTAACATCTGATTCCATTACAAATAGACAAACTTAAGGTGGGCTTTGTTTGCCATGTTCTTTATCTCTTCTTTTCTTATAAAATGCACAATGTCTGTAGAAAGAAGAATAGAAGCTAAGTAGGAAAGATGATGCTGAGCAGAAGAAACACAAAGGCTATGAGAAAACATATAATACCTCTTTGTCATTTCAGCAAACACATGGTGTGCATATGGAAGTCATTATCTCTTTGCTGCCATCCAACATAAGTAGCAATATAAGGCAATGAGAACACATAAATCACCTTAAGAACAACCACCTCAACATCCTCCAACCAGGCCTTCAAATCCAGCACCAACACCTCCACCTCCACCTCCCGAACACAATGAACTTGGCGGCATTCTTTCCGAATCGACGGCTACAATGAGGGATGATGTGGTCAGAGTTACAACCGGTAGGATGTGATATTTTTGGTGCTCTGGTTTGCTATTTGTGAGGATGTTGTAGGCAACATATTAGGGTAGGTGCGATTGGTGCACGAAGAGGATGTTCGATTAAGGGAAGACAATGGAAGTGTTGGGGGCAAGGAGAGGAGACGTTTGGTTTGGTTTGGTTTGGGAGAGGCATTTGATTTGGAACGTTTGGGTTGGGAAAAGAAGCATTAGAAGTAACTGTTTTAGATGTAGGGTTGAGATTGAGCTGTATATATTAGGTGGCTAGGATTTCTTTAAGGGACCAAAAGATGGGCTACCTTAAAATATTGTGTAGATAGGATTCTACGTAGGTGGTTTTGTATTGTTATCGAGTCTTATACCTTTTTATTGTTGGCTTTTTAACCTTAATCTATGTTGTGATTATTTAATCAACCAAATCTTAATGATTATCAATGTAGAGTAGCACACATTATGAATGACATATATATTGTATTGTGCTAACTTCTACAGGAGATCAAGACTCAAGGAAGAAAGGATTCAAGTCAACACATGTAATCAAAGCTCATTTGAAGACATGTAATCTTAATTTATTTTAAGTCTTAGGAACTATGTGTACTTGAGCATACAAGAGTAAATAACCATTCATATACACACTTGGTTCCTTATAGAAGTCACACACAAAATCTCATAACATTTGGACTTCAATAGGTCACCCAAACTTAAACTGGAAAACACTAAAGCCCAAACCTGGACTGTCTGAGCCACATCGGTCGACCGAACCAGTTCTCAGTTCGACCAATTGGATCAGTTAATTAGTTAGTCTTTAGTGTCAATCCGGTCGACCGTTGGGTACATTTTGTTTGACCGTTTACACGTGTCTTGTTACCGTTAAACTGGTCATATTATACCAACAATCACATTTGTATAAACCTAACAAAACTCCAAAATACTTTGGCCACCGTTCGTCCTTTACCAAGACCCCGGTCGACCGTTCCTGGACGTTTTCTTGAACCCCAGAGTTCCTTATACTTTTGGTCGACCAATCCAACTTTTTTGTTCGACCTAACATAAAACCCCAGTGCCTGTTAGATTTCAGTCGACCGTTCAACCCTTTAGTTCGATCGTTAACATAAGTTATAGCCTAGTTGGTTCTACCGTTCTTGTTTCGGTTCGAACGTTTCCACACCTTTATGGAAATGGTCGATCGTTGATCCCGAGTCGGTCGACCATTTGTGGCCCAAACTATGACCTGCACTTTTCTGTTTTGTGTTTCTTACACAAACAACTTCTAATTTAATCCCAATGGCTATAACCATTTAGGAGCTTATAAATAGATGTTACCAAGACACATTTTGTCAACTCTCACATTCCAAATTGTATTACACATCTAAGAGAAACTCCCAAGCGTTCGATTCCCCATTCCTACACTTTAAGCCTTAATTCCACACCTTTGATCATAGACAAATCCTACTCATAGTGTGCTCAAGTTTAGAGAGTGTGTTCCACTCATTTTTTGTCTGTCAAAGAAGTAAGGATTTCGGTTAAAGCCCGACGTGTTCCCTCTCGGTTTGTGAGAGGAAAAATCAAGCTAATTGGAAATCTCGTGGCTTATGAACTAATTGGAAATCTCATGGCTTATGAACTTCAAATCAACCATAGAAAGAAGAAGAAAGCCTCCAATAACAAACCCACCTTGGCATTAGATGCAAAATTTGATGAGCAAAGGAGAAGAGAGGAGAATGAGGACATTGAAGTCCTTGCTCAAGACTTCTTCAAATTCCTCAAAAAAAGATAAGGAAGAAATGAGAGAAAGAAGAGGAAGAAGAAGTGAAAAGAGGGAAAAAGAGAAGGAGAAGGAGGCGAGCGAAAATGAGAGAAGAGAAAAAGAGAAGAAGAAGGAGAGAAGGGAGAGGAGAAGAGAAAAGGAGAGGAGCAAGAGAAGAGAAAGGAAGGAGGAAGCTCACAAAGCTACATGGAATGAGTCATCATCACCATCATCATCCTCCTCCTCCTTGCAAAGTAGAAGAGATGTTGCCCACTCGTGTTTCATGGCTATTGAAGATGAACAAAGGGAGGTAGAATCTAAATCTTGTTCTACTAGATCAAATTCATGCTCAACTAAATCATACTATAGTGACAACTCATGTTCTAAAGAAGAAACTTACACACATGATGAGCTTCAAAATGCATTTCATGATTTAGTTAAAAAATATGAGATCATTTGTGAAAAGAACAAAATGCTAAAAAGACTATACATGATATCCAAAGACAAATTGAATCAATCATGCATGAAAAGAATGAGGTGCTTGCTAGACTTGAAACTAATGTATTAAAACTTTGTAGTCAAAATGCAACACCCATTGATGTTGAACAATTAGATCTTCATGCTTGTAATGTGAAATTAAGAAAAGATCTAGAAAGGTTCACAAAAGGAACTAAAATACTTGACATGCTATTAGGTAGTCAAAGACAATAATTAGATAAACATGGCTTATGATACAATGCTAAATTGAAAAATCATGTATCTCATACTACTCTAAATCGTAAGCATTTGTTTGTTAATCATAGCTCTTCAAAGTGTGTGGGTGATTGACATCATATCATAGCATTTGTTTGTGTCTTATATCCATTATCTTGAACCTAAACAATGCTACGTAATGAGTTTTATTTTGAGTTTCAGGAATAAACAGGATTGAGGAGAAGAGGCATAACAAGACCTAAAAGCAAGAAAAAGGACTAAGTTACAAGACTTATGGACTAAGATGCACAAGAGAGGGACCAGAATGTAAAACCAAAGGGCCATTGAGAAAATGAAGGAACTCCACACCATCATGAGAAGTATTTTGGCAATTCGATTCGGGCCTGAGCTCCAACAACCGACTTGAATGCATCAAACATGAAGAAAACAAGCCAGACAACCACACTCCAAAACTAGGCCGGATCAAAACAATATAGACCGCTGATTGGCGGCCTGTTTTGGTCCAGATCTGATAAAACTTTGTTGGATCATGTATTAGGGTGTATTTAGTCCATTTATAGTATGCGTTTAGTCCCATATCGGGGGATTGTCCCCGATTATCTTTTTCTAACACTATAAATAGAACTCTTTCTTCTCCTTTGTATTCACCCATTGCTTGGTGGCATTCTCTCTACTTGGAGTAAAAGCCTTGAAGCAAAAACTCAAGGTGGAGAAAAATGCCACTTGTAATGTGAGTCATGTAAATAATTTTTTTTTTTAGTTTCTTTTAATATTGTCTTTTAATTCTTGCATGCTTCTTTAGTTTAATCTCCTTTCATTTAACTTCTTTAATATTTCTTGTTTGCTTAGTTTAATTGTCTTTCATTAGAATGTTTCATTTTGTTAATGTAGGTTGTAGTGTAATGATTAGTGAGTAGTTACATCCCCATTTGGGGGGGTGGAGAAATATGTGATGTGATTATGTGATGTATTAGGTGTGTGTTATCTTAATCCTTTGAACCTTATATGATTTCCATAACCATCTAATGAGATTTCACTCTTGTCTTTGATATGCTAATGCTCTTGAATGAAGCTTAGTATGCTTAGATTAGTGGACTTATTTTATGGGGAATGATGATGTGAGGATATTGATGGAATTAGTAAAGGAAACATGACTTGTAGTTGCATGTACTCTTATTGTCCTTACCTTGGTTGATGTCTTGTGTTATCTTATTTCATGTAGAGGCATAGTGGGGTTTGGTCTTTATACATGAGTTCATTTAGCTTATTTCCAATTAATTGTCTTGTATATTTTAATGATATTGTGTTATATTATTTCGTGTGGAGGCAAAGTTGGATTTAGTTTTATGATTTTCATGCACTACATGTTGTGATGAGCAAAATTGAACACACACACATATCTTTATATTCACATTCTTTCTCTACCCCCTATGGGGTTTAGTTTTATTGCTGAATTTTCCATTTCATTTTGCATTTTAGTGTAGTTTGATCATAACTCATTTTTTTGCAAAGGAAAAAGGGAGGCATAGCCTCGAATATAATAACTAACATGTTTTGTACAACCTACAAAACTGAAGATGAAGTTTGCGGGCTCGTGCACATTACACAGCCGGCTCCGCTCTACTATAGGTCTACCAAAGTATATCTAGCTACACATGAGGCTATGTATTACATCAAACAACAACAACGAACAACAAACCTACTACAAGCCAAACTAAACTTTGGGTCTATGTCTCAGCTCCACACTTCTTCATATTGCCGTAACGCCCCTTGGTTGTGAGCTAACGAGCTCAAACATGCTCCCATTCCTCGGATTGTGTCCTTTATGAGCCCAAATATATCTTGCAGCCTCTTCCTCTCCTCTTTGAAGATACGACGGTTTCTCTCTTGCCAACATTCATAGATTGTTGCATTAAAATCCCATTGGTTTGTTATCCGTTTGATGTGCCCCTCGGATACCCTTTGTAGGCGTTCCACCTCGAGTTCAAGGCTCGGTTTGATGCTCCCATACACCCCAACCTTTCGTAAGATGTCCCTCCATACTTCCTTTATAAACACACATCCCCAAAATAGGTGTACCACGTCTTCCTCCTCAGCATGGCAAAGAACGCATAAAGGGTCATGATGTGCACCCCTTTGTAGTATGTATTTCTTGGTGAGCAGCCTAGCCCTCATTGCCTTCCAGGTGGTCAATGCATGTTTAGGCACATGGTGCTTGTGCCACACAAAAGTCATCCAAGGCTGAGATGTGCCTCTCGGTCTTATCTATTCCCACACCTCTCTTATCTCGAGCTTCTCACCTTTCCCGTTCACCCTTATCGGTTTATCCTCATTTCCCACATGAATTCAGATTTCTTTGATTTGTGACCAAAGCTCCATCATTTCCCGGGACCGTGGAGGGGGTAGGTCCCATGCCCCATTCCTAATGAAGTGTGCAACCTCAATGTCCCATGGTACCCTCAAGTTATAATGGTTCCTTTCTCCTAATTGGTGGCACTTGAATGGTTCCCCACACCAAGGGAATTGAAAGAACTTGATGGTTTTTCCATCCCCCACTTGATATTGAATGTTCTTTCTTGCAATATCCTGGACTCTCAAGAGTCCTTTCCATGCCCATGAGCACGTTGATGGTGGCCAAGCAAGCCAAATCGAGCGATTGCGTAGGTATTTTCTCCTCATGTTTCTAACCCAAAGTGAGTTCCTATTTTCCACCACAAGCCAAAAGAGGCGTACCATACCCACATCATTCCATTCTGTCAGCCTCCCCAAGCCCAATCCACATTCACCTTTTGGGGTCCACACGTCCTTCCATGCCACCGCAACCCATTTCTTTGGCCCTCCCCAAACAAATCGACACGAGACTCTCTACCTCCTTCAACACTCGTCGTGGGACCGGGAATGCACTTGTCCAATAAATGCTAAGTTACACCAAGACACTCCTCACAAGTTCCACCCGGCTAACCATTGAGAGATAGGAATGCTTCTACGAGCTCAACTTCACCTTCACCTTATTTACCAGAGGCATACAGTGACTTCGACTCAATCTACCGGAATATAGTGGCAGCCCAAGGTAAGTGACGGGTAGATCAACTCGGACCATTCCAAGATGGTCTTTGATCCACTCCCCATGCTCTACCTCCCCCCAAGAAGCGTTGGCTCTTTGATGCATTAAAGTGCAGCCCCGAGCAGGCCGTGAACTCCTCCAAAATGTCTTTGACAATTCTTGCATTTTCCTTTGTGGCATCCATGAAGAGAAGAACATCATCGGCAAACATAAGATGCGAAATGTGCACATCCCCACACCTAAGTGGCTGCAAGCTGCCACTCTCCACAGCTCCCTTTATCAAGCTACTCAACACTTCCATACATAACACAAACAAATATGGGGCTAGCGGGTCCCCTTGCCTCAACCCATTGCTTGCCCCAAAAGGCTTCAAGTTTGCTCCATTTACGGTCACCACAAAAGACACGTTCATGCACACCAAGATAAGCTTGCGCCATTTTGACGGGAACCCAAATCGTGTCATAACTTGATCAAGGAACTCCCAAGACACCAAATCGTACGCTTTCCTTAAATCCAATTTTATACACATCCGTCCCTTGCCCTTCTCCACGTGCATGTTGTGTCAAACTTCATGTGCGAGTAGGATGTTGTTACAAATCCTCCTACCTTCAAAAAACACGCGTTGTGTCTCTCCCACAAGTTGTGGCAACAACTTCTTCAGCCAGTTTGCTAGTATCTTCGCGATGTACCGATAGACCATAATGCAAAGAGAGATTGGCCTAAAGTCGTCCACTGTTATGGGCGTCTTCTTCTTCGGGATTAGCGTGATGGATGTATAGTTGGCTCTAGCCATCAACTTCCCACTCTTGAAAAACTCATTTATATACTTGAACACATCCCTCTTTATTATGCTCCATGCAGCCTTGTAGAAGCAAGCATTCATTCAATCGGGCCCCAGTGCTTTGTCCACATTTGCTCTCATAACCACCTTTTCAACCTCCTTCATTTCAAGGTCCTTCACAAGTCGTTCCCCCTCGGCCACCCCCACTTGTGGTAGTACAATATCTTGTGTAAGTGGAGTCACCTGAAAAAGATTAGCAAACAAATTAGAATAACGACGCCTAAACGCCTCTTTTATCTAATGTTATGTGGCCCTTGATGCATTGCATACATTGCATCATATGTCGTTCATTTAGATTAACTTTATATCAATAAATGCTACTAAGGTATGTGTTTAGTCTTATTTACAGAATACAGGGACCTGAATGCAAATTACCCATATCCCGAGCATAAACGCGTGCAAGAGACTCATTTCTATCATAAAGACCAAGTCAAGATTATCGGGATTCAAATGGAAGTCCATCCAAGCATAAAAGCATTCAAAAACCTAATTACAAAAAGGCGAATGACTTAAGCACAAAAGTAGTCAGGATCTAATTGCAAAAGCCAAGGACCCGACTGCAAATTAAAGTACCAAAATATTGTTTTGGAGAAGTTCTATGGAAAAATCAATTTGGATCTCCAAATATATGAAGAAATAAATTCGGAGCTCAAAAGAAAGGAAAGAAATCAATCCAGACGCTCAAAGGACATTTAAATCATACCATAAACATACAGGAAAAATCCGGATCGAATCTGAGCCAAAAGGGTGGCGATTCCGCCGCACCCCATGTACAAAATGCGACGGATTAGCCGCACAAAAGTCGATCCATGCGCTCAAATTTTTACCAATGCTGTATTGACGCGTGTACTTTTCGTTTATGTATTGGGATCCTCGGTTGAGGCTATAAATAAGGCCGAATCATGTATTGAAACGAGACTAGTTTTTATTTCATACTTTAGTAATAAAATTCTGTTGGTTTATTTTGTGTTTTTAGTTTTCTTTTATAGTTTCTCTAGGACCCCTTCTCATTCCCTCCATCCATGAGTTTCTAACTCTCTCCAAAGGGTGGGGGTGATGGATTTAGGGTGATGAGAAGAAGAATGATTTATTATTTTAATTTCGTGTTAGTATATTTTGATTACTTGAGTTTATGTTGAATCATTTATCATGTAATGCTTTATAGCTAATGTGATTTATTATAAGTTTCAGATTTCTCTAAACAAAACCCGACATCTAAACCTCCACCCGCTGGACTCTCATCCATCTTTGCTTTATTTTTAATTTGTTTTTGTTGTTCTTGCTTTAGAAATTAATTAAAAACCAAAAATCTCAAACCAAACTTATTTCTCTCTCTTTCTTTCCCTAATCAAAAATCACAAAAATAACAATATCTCTCCCTCCTTGTGTTCGACCCGTACTTGACACGTCTTCATTGACGTCGTGCACTTGCGGTATAAATTAAAATTCTCATCAAGTTTTTGGCGCCGTTGCCGGGGAGGCGACGAAGATTTTGTTTATTTTTTGTGATTTCGATTCTATTCTGTTTATCTTGTGCGTATCTAACTATTTGGGTTTGCGTTTTAGGAGAAAACAGACGGCGCGGCGAAATCGGGGCACATTCGGAGCAAGAAGGGTGGCGAAATCGCCGCACCCAAAGAGCAATCTGCGGCGGATCCGTCGCACGTCTGAAGCATCTGGGCTTCAAATTTTTCTGGGGTTGTCTCCATCTCTGGGTGGACGCGTAGAGCAAATGGAAATTTTCGAGAGCGGGCGGTGAACCCGACTGAGCGTGCGTAGGTAACCTTTGTTGTCTTTTTCCTCGTAATTTCTATTTTCAGAAAATTTCCTTTTCGTAGAACTGCAATGTTAGGCTCAAAATCCATAATTTGCAATAATTCAACTCTGACCTAAAAATTGGCAAAATTAGAAGGACTTAGTGCATGCATCATATAGTGTTTTGTTTGCATTATTCTTGCTAAATTCTTGCAAATTAATTTTTGTTGAAGAGTGCTGGAGGCAAGGTATGTGCACGGTTTTTATTGATTGCATTTAAGCATATAATTTAGTTGCATACAACCTTGCAATTGTTCCCCAACTAAAGACCCATGTTTGACTATCTTTGCCAGATTTAAGTTAAACTATCTTAAGGGCAACTCCGTAGGAAAAGATACGGTGGGGATTTCATCACCCTTCCGTGGCCCACAAATCACAATCCTAAAGTGTCACCCAAGCCTTAAAATTAAAATCTATTAGACATTAGCCCCTAAGGACTCGGACTCAATTAAGGAGAAGATTGGTTTGACTTGCTATGACTTGAAGCTGATCGAATTCAATTTGGTGTCTAGAAAGTGTTTTTGTGTTGACGTAAGTCTTCCAAGTGAAGTGGTTGTCCAATTGGCACCGACTCTGTCGGAAGCGCCCCCACTAGCTATACACTGCCTGACCAATTTGGTTTGATTAGTGAGGGAGGTGAATCAAGCGAACCAATTCGACTCAACCAGTTAGGAGTCGTCTAGATTTAAGCGACATTAGGTCTAGGATTGTTTGAACCGTGCTTGTTTAGGAAACTTCTGACCAACCCTCTTATCTATCTTTTAGAGTTAAGTTTCCCTTCTCATCTGAGTCTTCTTTCTCTTCTCATCTCAATTCTCTAGATTAGGATTCATTTCTCATCTTTCCCCCTTCTATTGTTTGTTTCCATTTTTGAATTTTTTAAAAAAATAAATCAATTGACTCTTGAATTTGAATTTGGAATTTAAATTTGGAATTTGAATTCAAAAATTGATTCAAACCGGTGCACTCAAATTTGGGTTCGGGACTTGAGCAATCGACTCTCACGAGTTCATCTAGATTCCAATCTGGAGCTTAGCCCCAATCCACCTGTTGCACCATCTCACCCGGATCCAATGGGTGAGAATGTAGTGGACCCACCTATTGCACCATCTATGACCTTGAGGGATTGGTGCTACCCAACGATGGCTGCTCAGCCATCGTGCATCGTTATGCCCACCATACCGGGTCGCGACTTCGAACTGAAGGCACAATACATGAGTATGTTGCCCAAGTTCACCTCTAGGGAAGACCCATATCTCTTCCTTAGAGAATTTGAGGAAATCTGTTCCCTTATGCAATACCAGCATATCTTTGAGGAGGCAGTGCGTCTTAAATTCGTGCCTCTAGCACTGAAGGACGACGCTAAAAAATGACTATATAGTCTAGCCGAAAGATCTATTAGGAGTTGGGCCGAGTTTGTTCAAGTATTCTTAAAGAAATATTTCCCCAACCATAAGACTATTAGGATTAGGAATGAAATTGTTGCATTCGTTCAATCTGAGAGCGAGCTGTTCTATTCCTATTTAGACATATTTAAAAGTCTGTTGACCCAATGTCCTCATCATGGAATTCCAAGATGGAAATTGTGCCAAATTATTTATGAGGGATTGACACCTACATCTAGGGTTATGGTAGAATCTGTAAGCCAAGGAAACTTCATGTCCAAAAATGAGAATGATGCTTGGACTTTTCTTGAGCATTTAGCCGAAAATAGTATGCAATGGGACAATGCTAGAGCACCGAATAATCCAAGTATTGGATTTAGAATAGCAAGTCAACCAAAACCAGGTGTCTTAGCTGTAGATGCTACGGTTGCTGCTGAAGCAAAACTAGTTACCCTTATGCGTAGAATGGAAAGTCTAGAGCTAAAAACCCGACCCCTAGTGAATCAAGCATCTTCTATCCCTTGCTCTAGATGTGGTCAAACTGGTCATACAATGGAGGATTGTGCGGACTTGGAACAAGTTAATGCCGCATTTAACCATTCTAGAAATGACCCATACGCATCAACCTATAACCCGGGTTGGCGTAATCATCTCAATCTTTCATGGAACCAACAAGGTCAACCTCCTAGACAACAACCAAACACGTATAACCAAAATAATACATCATCTGGGTTTAGTAACAATGGAGATTATGATGTTAGATTGACAAGCTTGGAAAATTTGGTTAAGACTTTTATGCAAACAACCACCCAATCCTTCCAAAGGCTAGAAACACAAGTCAGCCAACTAGCACAAATAGTAGGTGAAAGAGAAAATGGTCAGTTTCCAAGTGAACCTGAGGTGAATCCAAGATCTAATAATCAATATCAGCCCTATCAACCACCTCCAGGAAGTAACAACCCTAGACCGATTCAAATGGTTCATGAGGAGGGACCGTTCCAACAAATAAATGCAGTTGTATCATTACGGTCTGGAAAACAAGTTGATAACAATGTGGTAAATCCTAGAGCTCCTAATCCATTTAGCCATCAAGCACCCACATGTGACCTGACCATTGAACCTGAAGTCCAATTTGAAAATCCCAACCCACCTACTCAACCTGACCCTATAGCTCAACCTGAGCGAGTCTATGTTCCTAAAGCCCCATTCCCTAATAGACTCAAGAAGAGATCAAGTGCACAAATGGAGAAAATCTTGGAAGTATTTAAGCAAGTTAAGGTGAATATTCCACTCCTAGATATGATTCAAAAAATACCTGCTTAAGCTAAATTCTTAAAGGATTTGTTTACTAAGAATAGAAAAATGAACGTACCAAAGAAGGCATTCTTGACTGCAAACATAAGCTCTATTCTGTCCAACTCGTCTCCTATAAAGTATAAGGACCCTGGGTGTCCCACAATTTCATGTGCTATAGGAGATACTTTTATCAACAAAGCCCTTCTAGACCTTGGTGCTAGTGTTAACCTACTCCCGTTCTCTGTCTATGAGCAACTAAACCTTGGTCCACTAAAACCCTCTAAGACAACCCTTCAATTTGCTGATTGCTCTGTTAAGAAACCAAGAGAGATAGTAGAGGATGTTTTGATTAAGGTTGGTGATTTCATTTACCCAGTGGTTTTTGTTGTTCTAGACACTGAACCTGTTGTCGATCCTAAGAGACAAATCCCTATAATACTAGGCAGACCCTTTTTAGCCACTTTTGAAGCTTTGATAAATTGTCGAAATGGGCTCATGCAACTATCTTTTGGAAACTTAAAAGTGGAATTTAATATCTTTCATGTTGATAGTGAACCAGAAATAGTATGCAATCAAAGTGATGTTGTGATGAGATCGCGTATCTATAAGATTTCTGAATCAAATAACTCATCACAAAATCAAAAAGAAAGTGAGAAAAAGGGGAGAAATTCATCTACCCAACCACCATCACTCGAGCAAATAAGAGAACTAACACATGTGAGGGGTGTGGAATCTTTACCTCAGGGCAACATGGGGAACAAATCAACTAGATACATGCACCAACATGGTGACATTCAATCCAGTTCTGACTATGGTTGACTCTGAGCAAATTCAAATCCCTCTACTGCAAGTTGACTCAGGTAATAAGTGCATTTGCTTTATCTTTGCATACATTGAGGACAATGCATGATTTAGGTGTGTGTGGGGGGGGGGGGGGGGAGGGGGTGTTTTATCTATCTATCTATCTATATATTCTGTTGAAAAAACAAAATTCAATGCTCCATGACATAGCTTAAGATTGAACTGCCAAAACCCGTGTACAAATTGTACTGAGTTTTTGTTCTTTATTATAAAGTTCTGCTTGTAGAAATGATGACATAAATCTAAGTTCCAAATAAATAACTCATTACCCTTTAAGACATGTATGCACTTAAATTGGATGAATCAAATCTTTGAAGTGGTTGATAAAAAGCAGAGGTTGAGAAAAATATACAGGGAAGTGTGGACTTCTGATAGCTATTAAGCCTTGAGGAAAATAATAAAGGAAGAGAAGTGAGGAAAGCACATCTTGCAAAATGATTACAAAAACCCAAGCCTTCAAGTCACTGGTCCGTAGGGGTATCTTAAAACCTGGTAACTTGAGTCTGCCAGCTCGGGATTATCGACCAAACTCGCTACACGAATGCAAAAAATGGTAAAAGTGTCAGAAAAAGCAAATGTGCTGAATCACGGAAAAAAATATACTCAAGGCCCAAAGTTAGAAGCATTATCCATGCCATGGTTGATCCGAATGATACTTTACCACCAGAGGAGGCGTGCAAAATAATTTAAGTGATAACATGTGTAGAAGGGTTACTGGTGTGAATATTGGAGGAATGAAGACCAAGTCATATTGTTTATGAGCTAGATTTATATAATGAGCATGCAAGAATTCTAAGTGAGATGTATAAGGTTGAGGTGGAGATATTGAGAGTTATTAATGAAATATTGAATTAAGACTTTGTGGGTGTGTCAACTGAAAACCCTCACGAGACAAAACTCGTCCTCTAAGGAAACTTAGGGGTTGAAAGGCTTGTTGCACATGCTAAGTGCAACCGTGATTCCTACGAAAGTGAGTTAGGATTTCCCTGTTTTCATTTTTTATGTTTTGTTTTGCTAGGGACTAGCAAAATCTAAGTGTGGGGTATTTGATGCATTGCATACATTGCATCATATGTTTTTTCATTTAGATTAATTTTATATCAATAAATGCTACTAAGGTATGTGTTTAGTCTTATTTACAGAATACAGGGACTGAATGCAAATTACCCATATCCCGAGCATAAACGCGTGCAAGAGACTCATTTGTATCATAAAGACCAAGTCAAGATTATCGGGATTCAAATGGAAGTCCATCCAAGCATAAAAGCGTTCAAAAACCTAATTACAAAAAGGCCAAGGACTTAAGCACAAAAGTAGGCAGGACCTAATTGCAAAAGCCAAGGACCCGACTGCAAATTAAAGTACCAAAATATTATTTTGGAGAAGTTCTAAAGAAAATTCAATTTGGATCTCCAAATATATGAAGTAATAAATTCGGAGCTCAAAAGAAAGGAAAGAAATCAATCAAGACGCTCAAAGGACATTTAAATCATACCATAAACACACAGGAAAAATCCGGATCGAATCTGAGCCAAAAAGGTGGCGATTCCGCCGCACCCCATGTACAAAATGCGGCGGATTAGCCGCACAAAAGTCGATCCGTACGCTCAAATTTTTACCAATGCTGTATTTACGCGTGTACTTTTCGTTTATGTATTGGGATCCTCGGTTGAGGCTATAAATAAGGCCGAATCATGTATTGAAACAAGACTAGTTTTTATTCCATGCTTTAGTAATAAAATTCTGTTGGTTTATTTTGTGTTTTTAGTTTTCTTTTGTAGTTTCGCTAGGACCCCTTCTCATTCCCTCCATCCATGAGTTTCTAACTCTCTCCAAAGGGTGGGGGTGATGGATTTAGGGTGATGAGAAGAAGAATGATGTTATTATTTTAATTTTGTGTTAGTATATTTTGATTACTTGAGTTTATATTGAATCATTTATCATGTAATGCTTTATAGCTAATGTGATTTATTATAAGTTTCAGATTTCTCTAAACAAAACCCGACATCTAAACCTCCACCCGCTGGACTCTCATCCATCTTTGATTTATTTTTAATTTGTTTTTGTTGTTCTTGCTTTAGAAATTAATTAAAAACCAAAAATCTCAAACCAAACTTATTTCTCTCTTTCTTCCCTAATCGAAAATCACAAAAATAACAATATCTCTCCCTCCTTGTGCTCGACCCGTACTTGCCACGTCTTCATTGACGTCGTGCACTTGCGGTATAAATTAAAATTCTCACCAGCCCTCCTCTTCAAAGATGTGGCCCTCCTCACTGATTTTTTCTCACATTATTGGTGGCTCTCCTCACACGTAGGGAAGCATGAAAGAACTGGGATTTCCGGTCCCCCTCTCGCAACCACTTCACTCTTGATTTTTGTCTTACTAAAGATTCTTCCCAAGCTAGGATGCGAGCCAATTCATTCTTGGCCTCCCTCTCCGCCCGGGTCAACCCCTCATTTTTCGGATCCAACTTCAGCTCCGATCGAATATTCGCAAGTTAGGCTTGGGTGTCTATGACCCTCATATCCAGATTTCTAGTCTCCTTTGCTCTCCATATCTTAAGTTCCTTCTTTGCCTCTTCTAGTTTCCTAATCATGAGATACACCGTCTTCCCTTTCACATAAATTTCCCACGCCCGCTGAATCACTTCCTTAAAACTGTCTTGCTTTGTCCAGAAATTTGAGATCCGAAACATCCTCTTCTTCTTCCTTCCTCCAAACTCCTTGGGAACTTGAGCATAACGTGGTCGCTCAAATCCCTTTCTCCTATCTCATAGAAGGATGCCGGGAAATGCTCCAGCCATGCATGCGACATGAGTATACGATCTATCGGGGTCTCTATACGGGCATCCCCATCCGAAGAATTGGACCATGTGAATTCCCCACCGGTGGATGGGACTTCAAGTAAATGGGCTAAGACCACACACTCGTTGAACTCCTCCATAGCTACCAAGTTTAACCCCGCTCCTCCTTGCTTCTCGCTCCCACTACGAATACAATTAAAGTTGCCCCCCACCAGCCATGGTACTTCGGGAGTGGGCACAACTTTCCCAATATCCTCCCAAAGCTTACGTCTCTCAACATGTCCATTCTCCCCATATATTGCCATCAAAGCCATGCGCGAGCCATTATGTATGATGCAACCTTCCAAATGCAATTATTGGGTAGTTTGATATGTCACCTTTAAGTCCACCACTTGCTCATTCCAAAGCACAAGGATGTGCCCGGCTTCCGTAATCATATTATTAGAGGCACACACACGTGGCCAAATTGCTTTCCTGAATCTCTCCATTTTCTTTAACTTCACTTTGTGTTCCACAAGACATACCACGTTCGCACTTGCTTCCTTTATGCGACCTCGAATCATGTGCGCACGGTCGGGTCCATTTACGCCGCACACATTCCAAAATAGGGCATTCATGGTGTTGAGTCATGGGGCCGCAACCCTTTTCTCCCGCGAGTTTTTTGTTGTAGTGATGCTTTCTCTCGAGTTCCTTTGAGCACCTCGGGCAGAGGCGAAGAGGATTCACTATCCACAAAGCACTTAGTCCTCGTCGGATTAAGATGGAATGGAGTTCCACCTTCCTTCCCACTCTTCTCGGGTGCCCTCACCCTTTCCACCACCGAAGCACTTCCCTCACTCCCACCCTCGATCATCCCCAAGGTGCCCTCCCCTCTCTTCTTGCTAATACCCACCTCCATCTTGCTTTCCTTTCCAAGCTCCTACCCCCCCCCCCCCTCACTACCTTCCCCCTATCCTCATCCATTTCCAAAATGAGAACATCAAACTGGCCCTTCCCACTTCTCCCTTCTTGCCCCCTCACTTCACCTACATCCTTTGCCACCCGCTTTGGTGACACCCACCCAAGGTCTTCCCCAAGGATCATAGCCATACCTATCGTAGGCATACCCTTCTCCTTCTCATTCTCCTCCCTAGCCTCCACTCGCTTCTTCCCATGTGAAAACCGCAAGTCTAGCTCCCCTCTACGTGAAATGCATGTGCCATGCATACCCTTGTGGGCATCCACCCCCCCCCCCCCCCCCCACTTTGCTTCCCCACCTCCTCCTCACGTGAGGCACAAGAGAAACTCTCCACCTCATTTTTGTCTCCATCTTCCAACGGTTCCCCCTTCCACCCACTTTACCTCCATGTGATCATTCATCATTTGCCACTCGTTTGGTCTTCCCCCAAAGCCTTTGTCTTCTTTTCTATTTTGAGTAGTGTCTTTGCCTTTTCCTTTTGGGACCACAAACCCACTAAGTGAGGCGTTCTCCTTTCCTCCCAGCAAAAACTTCCCCTCCTTTCCACGTGGCATCCCCTTACTTACCTCCAATTCATGTACACCAAGAGAGCATTCCACTCTTGCACTTCCTTCCAAAGCTCCTTCTTCCCTCCCTCCAAAGCTCCTTCTTCCCTCTTTCCACATGGACCAAGGCTGCCACATGTCCCTCTCTCACAGGTTCCCCCCTCCACGTCGCCATCCACGTCACCCTCTTCTTCCTCCCATCCTACCACCTTCCACCACACCCGCCCCCTCCACCACCTCCGTTCCCTTCCCATCTTCCGGCTCCTCCCCTACATTGCCCAGTTCAACAACCAAATCTTCTCCCCTACTATCCATCTCCCCACCCCCAAAGCACTCATCCCCTCCCTCCTCTTTGCACCTTTCGAATAAACAACCACCCATGTCGATGGCTTATGCACCACTTTCACTTTTCCGGCCCCATGTGACACCGCTCTCCTTGGACATTTATCCACTCCGTGGCCCAATTCGTTGCACTCACCACAATATGTCGGCCTCCATTCGTATTCCACAATCACCTTCTCACAGACTTCAACACGCACCTCAACCCAACTTGGATAAGAAAAGTTTAGGCTCACCTCTACACAAACCCTTGCATAAACGAGTCACCTTCCGGTGGTCATGTTTTCATCCATGTAGAGTGGTTTCCCAATCATGCTCATGATGTTGCTCAAAGTCCTAGCCAACCAAAACATTAGGTTGAGCTCCGACAACCTAATCCAAATGGGAATTGTTGCGATTCGTGCAAGCTTCATCACAACCTCCGGCGACCAAGCTTGGACAACCAAGAAAGACCCCCTAATAAACCACGACCCTCCCTCTAGAACCCTTTGTCGATCTTCCCCAAGTGTGAACCGAAATAAGAGGAAGTCTTGATGCCTTCGAAGCACCTCCATGCGTCCCACTAGGTTCCAAAGTTTATGGACATGTTTCTCCAAAGTTGGGAGATGAGGTTTAAAATCAATGAAGTAACCAAGTAGAACTTTATCCCACCTCTATAGGGACTCGCTCACCTCCTCCTTTGAACACACCGCCACTTTTCCTCCTTCCTCCTTTGGCGCAACATATTATAGTGTGGTTGTAGCCCTGTCGCCAGATTTGAAGAGGTCCAACCACCTCTTTAAAGGTGCTTTGCCTCCCCCAACATGTGGTGACACAGCCGGCCCTTCACCCTCCACAACCGAGGGTGACGCTTCTTTTGATGCTTCATTAACGTACCCTTCATGGCCAACACTCTCATTTAGCACACCTCCACACAAAGAACTTGTCGTAGGAATATTTTTGATGACAAAACCAAGAGTTTTGATGGAAAAAATGAGGTGGGGAACCTAGAAAACCTTAGGAACCCCCATGCTCACCCCTTCTCCTTCCTTCCTTGTCCCTCTCTCTTTTCACCTTCCCCTTCCTTGTCATGTCCTCCTTTACTTCCCTATCCTCCTCTCATTCTCTTGTTCCCTCTCGCCTTCTATTGACCCCTATTTGCCACCGCTTCAACGCGGTCGTGCACTTGTGGTTATAAATAAAATGTACAATCAAGTTTTTGGCGCCGTTGTCGGGGGTGTTCTGTCCAGACTTTGGTTTGGATGATTCGAGTGGGTTTAATTTTTTGTTTTAGTGTGTGTTTGTTTCAGGGATATCCAGGCATCCAGGGGAGGCCTCTAGGTAAATTGGAGGAACAAATACACCAAAGTGAGCACCAATCAGCGGTCGGGGACCGCCAATTGGCGGCCTGGTGAGTTGCCTTTGCTCCACGTTTTGTTGTGGTAGTTTATCTCTTCAATTTAGTTATCTTGGAGTTCCATTTTGCATGTTCTAATATGTAGTTAGCTCCCAGATTAATAATTAGTTCCCTTTTAACACAACTAGGACCTTAAAACTCAAAGCAAAAGAGTAGATTGATTGCCATCTAAGTCATGCATCATTTGTAGACCTTGCATGCATTTGTCTTTTCTTTGCTTTACATTTTTGTTGTTGATTGCTGGCGTATGGTACGTGCACCAAATTCTCTCATTCATGCATATTTAGATCATGCATTAGTTAGTAAGGTGCATCGGGACAAGAGTGAATTGAGCGTTTGATTGGAGAGTTGATTCCTAGATTTAGAATCAAAATGATACTAAGGAGAGGTTGTTCCATACAAGATAAGGTGAGGGATTTCATCACCCTTCCCTTTTCCCCAAAAATCACTCTTAATAAAAGCCTTAATTCTAAAAGCAAGTAGACATTGGCCCTAAGGATATCAGACGCACTAGGAGAGTGATCTAGTTGAGACCGTCATGACCTGATCGACGTCACCTACCTTGTCGATAGTAGGAGGTACTGGATCTCCGGATCTTGTATCACTTGCTGTGCATTGTGGTCTTCGTTGTAGGGAGGAGAGATGTGTCAAGACTAGTGATCTTGAAGTTAGGCGTCGTCTAGCCTAAGGACCCATAAGCCATAAATTGTTTGAGTCGTGCTTGCTAGATTAGGCTTCTACCTTCCCACTACCCACGCTAGCTCTACGGATTCTTCCCTTCTCCTCTGAGTCATCTTCTTCTCACATACTTCTACGTTCTAGTCTCCTCCCCTTTACACTCTCTATTAGGGTTTTAAGGTTGAGTCGAGCACGTTTTGCGAGCTTAGTCTCGTGGTGGTGAGAGTGGTCGACTCGAGGTTCTTTTTGTTGAGATGGATGGTTACATGGGCAACCATCCATATCATTGTTGGGACTAGGACAGTTCTCCGTGGAACTCTAGACCCATGCATCTTGGGGTGCCTCAGACAAACACCCCGTATGGTTGGGACAATCTTAATTGTGTGGCTGAGAAATCTTCATATTGGGCTAATATGAGAGAGGCACCGACTGCTAGACAATCATCTAGTTACGTCAGATCATATGTTCGTCATCAAACTGAGACATTGCAAGAACCTTTGGCCTCTTTCATGCATGTGGTAGATGACATGAGTGCACCGGTGGCTCTAGTAGCCACACCGTGTGACTGTTGTGGGTTGAGTGGTCATATTATCGGGGAATGTCCTTATGTTCCCCAGAGCCTGAGTATGAGCATACATTTTCCCAAAATGCTCAATATGGCCATTACGCAACCGCGTACAACCCGAGAGATGGATTCGTGTGGAGACAATTCTTATTCAAATTCTTATACCCAGAATTCTACCAACACCCCACTCCGAATCATTGGACTCATTCTCAGCCCATCAACACCCCAACCCCAAAATTTCTCAAATTCTGACTTTGACCTCACAGTTGACCGCATACCTGATTCCTGAAAGAAACTTTCCTTACGTTCATGGAAACCACTCAATAGTCCATACAAAACTGTTAGGATCTATGGCCCTCTAATCGATAGATAAATGCGGAATTAAAAATAATTATCGAAGGATTAAGTAAGAGACAATGGCAAACCACAAATTTGTCGACACCGGAGTTTAGAGAGGTTCGGCACACACACCCGGGTCCTAGTCCTCCTCGCAAGCCTCGCTCGTTCCCCCGAGCCTCGCTTCTGGTTCCACTAACCGATCTCCATTCTGGGCCGAGATCAATGTCGTTTACAACACCTCGCCCCGCGAACAACCTCGCCTCACTCTTGTCTCCTCTCACAACCCGAGAGGGAGCTTCCTGGAAGCTTTACAACTTGGTGATTCTTGAATAAGGAATTGGAATCACAATCTAACTAACACTCTACACTTGAGCACACTTGGATATTGATATGGAATTGCATATGCAAGTGGTGAAGTTTAGGCTTAAGTGTTGTGTATTGAGAGCTTGAAGATGGAGAGGATTTGGCTTTGAGTAGTGGATAGATAGGAAGTGTTCAAGAAGATCAAAACCAACAAATGAGGTCCTATTTATAAGCCTTGAAGCTCAACTAGCCGTTTGGGAGTTGGTGGGGGAAATGGACCAATAGGAATGCAAGATGTGACTTAAGCTCGGGCAGAAATCGCAGCATATTCGATCGACCTTTATCTAAACAGTAGTCCGAAGAATTGGTCTGAATGAAGAACTCGGTTGACCGATTATGTATCAGATCACCGTTCACCAACTTCCTGTAGCTTTTATCTATTTAGCCCTAATTAAGTTCGGTTAACCGAAATCCATTCGGTTCACCATTTCAAGGTGGATAGTAAAATTGGTTGGGCTCTGATCTACTCAAGTTCGGTTGACCGTGTACACTTTGGTAGACCAAAGTTAGTGCGGGTTTTGCGCTGACATTGAGTGAGAAATTGGTTTAACGATAACGGTCAAGTGCCACGTGTAAATAGCCGTTGGGCTCCTAAAGCCAATAAGGAATCAGTTGACTGATAGGTATTCGGTCGTCCGAAGGCAGATTGGTCTTCCGTTGGGGCAATTCCAGAGAACACCTAAGTTTTACTGGTGGGAACTATTCGGGTATTCGAAAGGTGCTCGGTGGACCGAACTATACAGGATTCGGTTGACCGAAATAGGTTCGGTTTAGTGATGAATGACGAGATAAAATCCTAGTGCTCAAGTTTATATAAAATCTTACGGACTCAATAAATACAAAGTTACATGTCTTGGTCCAAAGCTTTTATTACAAGTCTTGAGTCTTGATATCTTTGTCCCAATGCTCATTTCCTTGATTGTCTTGATGAACCTATTAAGATGATTGCAAGTATACAAATATATGCAATGCATGTAATCGTGTTTGCTCACTTTGATTGATTAGGTTGATTGATTAAGATTAGTTTAATTAATCATCAAAATTAATATAAATTAAGGCCAAAATGCCAACAATCTCCCTTTTTTTGATGATGACAAATCTATATCTTAATGCTTGAGTTTCAATTTAAGTTCTCCCCTTTTCTATATGATTTCTCCGCCTTAATATATGTAAACTATGCATGTATAAGATGCACCCCCTAACAAAATGCATATTGTTAGTAAATTTAAGTTCAATCCTTATCATTCTCCCCCTTTGACATCAATCAAATGCAAAGAATACAAGCATACGATGTAAAGGTATATGATTACGTAATTCTCCCCCTTAATTAGATGATATAACATTATATGCTCCACCTATCACTAAGGCCTAAAAGCAATGATGTATGATATCAATTAAGCATGTTTCAATCCTAGATTAGAACCAATTTGTTAAAATAGTCAATATTGAGAGGATTGAAAATAATACCCAACTTTTGATCCTCGATTTTGTATTGGTTCCAATCTCCTTTCGATAGCGACGACGACTTTATGAATTCAATCCAAATGATTTCCTTGAAGCTTGGAATCGATCATTTATTGCTTGAGCCGATCGCTATCGATTCTCCTTCTTCTAAGTACCTACAAGTGAAGATTTTGGTACCCAAACAACCTTGGGTCCTTCGACATTAATCTTTGGTACCCAAACCATTTTGGTCTTAGGTGCCCAAACACTTGAGGAACTCTTATTCACAAAGAAATGTCTTCCATTCATAGTAGTGTGAATAACATGGTTTTTGTAGTTGCTAACATAATAGGCCACACCATGTTTATCTAAAGATTGTTTTTGACTCCCTATGAGCATATCAAGCATTTTGTTTCCACTTGTGAATTTTTCAAGATCCTTTTGTAATTGAACATTCTTAGCAATTAGATCTTGAATATCATCACTACATGAAGGTTTTGCATTTAGAGTTGCAATTTCATCAATTAATTGAGTGTTCTCTAATGCAATTTTCTCATGACTAGCAAGCAATTCATTCTTCTCATTCATGATAGATTCAATTTGAGATTGTAGCTCATTAATTTTCTTTGTTGGTAGTTTATTCTTTTGACAAATTTACTCAAACTTTTCAAGCAATTCATTGAATTCACATTGAAGTTCATTATATGCATTTGAATTATTTGAATCAATTGAATCACGACTAGAGCAAGAAGATACCTCACTATCGTCATCTTTTATTGCCATGAAGCACATCGAGGCGAATTCACCTTCAATTGATGAAGATGATGAAGTGTCCCAAGTAGCTTTGAGAGCTTTCTTCTTCTTCTTCTCTTTTCTCTTGCTCTTATTATTCTTCTTCTCTTTTCTCCTTTCTTTCTCTTCTTTGAGAAACTCCTTAAATTGATGTGTCACCAATTGTTCCTCGATGTCACTATCTCCTTTGATCAAATTGGCGGCGACGTGTAGCCCTAAGGATTTCTTGGCTTCCTTCTCCTTGCGGTCTTTCATTTGTATTTCATATGTCATGAGACTACCCATTAGCTCCTCGAACGATAATTTGGTGAGATCTTGTGCTTCTTCGATGGCGGTCGTCTTCTCCTCCCAATTTTCGGTGAGTGATTGGAGAATCTTTCGAGTCATTTCTCCCTTGCTAAAATCCTTGCCAAGTGCTTTAAGAAAGTTAATGATCTCAGTGAAGCGAGTGTGCATCTCTCTTATGTTTTCACCGTATTGCATACGAAATAATTCTTATTTATGCATGAGGAAATTAATCCTAGTTTCTTTCAATCTAGTTGAACCCTCATGATGCATCTCTAATGTATGCCAAATATCATAAGAACTTTCACAACCTCTTACCCTATTGTATTCCCCTTCATTTAACCCACAATACAAGATATTCATAATGCGGGAATTCATCTCCGCTTCCTTAATTTTGGGTTTTGTTAAGGATACAATTTCATCATCATTAGGAGGTGTGTATGAGTTTAATATGAATGTCCAATATTTCAAATCATTTCATTGCAAATATATTCTCATTCTTTTCTTCCAATAGTCATAGTTTAACCCATTAATCAAAGGTGGCTTAGATGTAGATAATCCTTCACAACGATTAGAACTAGATGTCATGCTAAATTACGATCAAGTAAATGAAATTAGCAACCAAATGCTCTGATACCAATTGTTAGGATCTATGGCCCTCTAATCGATAGATAAATGCAGAATTAAAAATAATTATCGAAGGATTAAGGAAGAGACAATTGCAAACCACAAATTCGTCGACACCGGAGGTTAGAGAGGTTCGACACCCACACCCGGGTCCTCGTCCTCCTCGCAAGTCTCGCTCGATCCCCCGAGCCTAGCTTATGGTTCCACTAACCAATCTCCGTTCCGGGGCCGATATCAACATCGTTTACAACACCTCGCCTCGCGAACAACATTGCGTCGCTCCCGTCTCCTCTCACAACCCGAGAGGGAGCTTCCTCGAAGCTTTACAACTTGGTGATTCTTGAATAAGGAATTGGAATCGCAATCTAACTAAGACTCTACACTTGAGCACACTTGGATATTGATATGGAATTGGATATGCAAGTGGTGAAGTTTAGGCTTGAGTGTTGTGTATTGAGAGCTTGAAGATGGAGAGGATTTGGCTTTGAGTATTGGATATATAGGAAGTGTTCAAGAAGATCAAAACCAACAAATGAGGTCCTATTTATAAGTCTTGAAGCTCAACTAGCCGTTTGGGAGTTGGTGGGGGGGGGGGGGGGGGGGGAATAGACCAATAGGAATGCAAAATGTGACTTAAGTTTGGGCAGAAATCGCAGCATATTCGGTCGACTGTTATCTAAATGGTAGTCCGAAGAATTGGTTTGAATGAAGAACTCGGTTGACCGATTATGTATCGGATCACCGTTCACCAACCTCCAGTAGCTTTTATCTATTTAGCCCTAATTAAGTTTGGTTAACCGAAGTCCATTTGGTTCACCGTTTCAAGGTGGACAGTAGAATTGGTTGGGCTCTTATCTACTCAAGTTCGGTTGACCGTGTACACTTCGGTAGACCGAAGTTAATGCAGGTTTTTCGCTGACATTGAGTGGGAAATTGGTTTAACGATAACGGTCAAGTGCTACATGTAAATAACCGTTGGGCTCCTAAAGCCAATAAGGAATCGGTTGACCGATAGGTATTTGGTCGTCCGAAATGGGACAAGTCAATTGGGCTCTAGGGACTTAATTCGAAAGCGACCGTTGGAGCAAAGTCCAAAACCGTCGAGGGCTATTCGGTCGACCGAAGGTGGTTCGGTCTTCCGTTGGGGCAATTCCAGAGAACACCTAAGTTTTACTAGTGGGAAGTATTCAGGTATCCGAAAGGTGCTCGGTGGACCGAACTATACAGGATTCGATTGACCAAAATAGGTTTGGTTTACTGATGAATGACGGGACAAAATCCTAGTGCTCAAGTTTACATAAAACCTTACAGACTGAATAAATACAAAGTTACATGTCTTGGTCCAAAGCTTTTGTTACAAGTCTTGAGTCTTGATGTCTTTGTCCCAAGGCTCATTTCCTTGATTGTCTTGATGAACCTATTAAGATGATTTCAAGTATACAAATATATATATGCACTGCATGTAATCGTGTTTGCTTACTTTGATTGATTAGGTTGATTGATTAAGATTAGTTTAATTAATCATCAAAATTAATATAGATTAAGGCAAAAAAGACAACAAAAACATGGCACTGCAAATGAGTTAAATGACGCAACAATTACGTGAATGTGAGGAAGGTAACTTTTCTTTTCAACATGAGGATTTATCTTCTGATATCGAACCACCACCACATCCACAAATTCAAAGCAGAATCTTTCAAAGTCAAACTCCTAGTTAGTCTGAGGGACTTAGGGTTTCAATTCACGATCACATGGTGGGGGATTCGATCCAAATTGAGAATAACATGGACCAACTTCATTATGAGTCAGCACAAGATTATGCCTTATCTTTTTGTCCCGTGACCCTTGAGCCACATGATCTTTATGTTGTGCCTCTTAAGGACTCACCTCTGGTGGAGCGAGAGCTCCCTAGAACCCTTAATTTCAAACGACCTGATGAGAGTTTGCCTCTCACTATTGTTCCTGATCATCTTGGAAATTATGAAACATCAAACAACTACATTGCTAATGAGGGTATAGTAGTTCCTTGGAGGATACCTTGGGTAAGAGACCCACTTTCTGTTCTCCTGGTGAGTCGGACATGCCTAACGAGGTTCTTGACCTCATTCTGACCCACCAGCCTGTTGGTTGGAGAGTTTGGATTTGTAGGAACTTGAGGGTCTCTAATTCTAATCACTTTTAAGCTAATTACCCACTTGTTTGATTGATCAAGTTATGCGCAGCGGAATTTAAACAAACAAGCAAGTAAGGAAGGAATAATGCAAACCACAATGGACTCAGGTTTTTTAAAGGTTCGGCCACCGCCTACACTATCCACTCCCCGTTCCGGGCCGGGAGAGAATGCCTTTTACAAAACAAGCTCCATGAACACCCTCGTGAGCTTGGCTTTCTTCTCTCACAATCCGAGAGGAACACTTCGGGCTTTCACCGAAGTTCTTTGATTGATCTCGTTTTATATTTCTACCGCAAGTGCACGGCCGCGTTGAAGCGGTGGCAAATACGGGTCGTCCACTGGGAGGTGTGTCGACACTTGGTTTATTCGAAGGCAAGGGGTAAAAAGAAGGGAGAAAGATGTATTACACTAATCTAAACTACAAAGCTGAAATGAAATGCAAAAGGAAATGAAGATAAGCAATAAACTAAGCCCCAAAGGGGGTAGAGAAATAATGTGAACATAAAGAAGTGTGTGTGTGTGTTCATTAAGCTCCTCACAACATGTAGTACATGAAATCATAAAACTACATCCAACTTTGCCTCTACATGAATTAAGATAAGACTACATCATTAAAACATACAAGACAATAATTGGAATGAAGCTACATGAACTCAAGTATAAAGACTAGACCCTACTATGCCTCCACATGAATTAAGATGACTACATCATTAAAACATACAAGACATTAGCTAAGGAAAAGGCAACAAGAGTACATACACTACAAATTGTGTTTCCAACATTTACTTCATCCATATCCTAACCTTATCATTCCCCATAAAATAGGTCCACTAATCAAAGCATAAGCTAAGCTTCATTCAAGAGCATTAGCATATCAAAGATAAGAGTGGAGACCCATTAGATGGTTATGGAAATCATATAAAGCTCAATGGATAAAAATAACACACACTTAATACACTACATAATTATATCACATATTTCTCCACCCCCCAAATGGGGATGGAACTACTCACTACTCATTACACTACTGATTAGACTAAGTAAAGAAAACATTTAACTAAGATACTAAACAAGAAATTAAACAAAGTAAAGCAACCCACACAAAACAAACAACATAACAAAACAAGATTAAAAGAAACAAATAAACTTTTATTAACAATGACTCACATTGAAGGTAGCATCCTTCTCCACCTTGAGTTATTGCTTCAAGGCTCACTCCTTAGTAGAGAGAATGCCACCAAACAATGGGTAATTACAATGGAAGGTGAAGAGTTCTATTTATAAGCATGGAAAAAGCTAATCCGGGACAATCCCCCGATGTGGGACTAAACCAATACCACAAATACACTAAGAATACACTAATACACGTGCTACAGAAAATTGGACGGATCCTGGGCTAAATGGACCGCCAATTAGCGGTTCCAGACCGCCAATTGGCGGTCTATAAAGTTTAGATCCGTCTGGTTTTCTTTGTGGGCTTTTCTTGAAGTGTTTCTTGGTCTTAGATGCATCTGGTTGGTTTATTGGAGCTCCGACCCGAATCGAATTGACAAAATACTCCTCATGATGGTGTGGAGTTTCCTGTTTTGCTCTTAGGTCCTTCTGTCTTACGATCAGGTCCTTCCCCCTTGCATCTTGGTCCCCAGGTCTCACAATTAGGTCCTTTTTTCCTGCTTTTGGGTCCTTTCATGGCTCTTCTCTTCAAACCTACTTATTTCTGAAAACTAAACATAAAACTCGTCACATAGCATTGCTTAGGTGTAAGATAATGGATATAAGGTACAAATATAAGCATGAAATGATGTCAATCAAATACCCCCACACCTAAGTTTTTGCTAGTCTCGAGCAAAACAAAGAAAGGAAAAAGCATACGAAAAACAAGAAATCCTAACTCACTTTCGTAGGAATCACGGTTGCACTTAGCACGTGCAACAAGCCGTTAAACCTCCTTGTTGCCAAGGAGGAGGAGTGGTGTCTCCTGAGGGTTTTCAGCGGATATACCCACAAAATCCGAACAAGATGCATTAATCAATCTAGCTACACGACTCGTTGGACTTATTTTGTCGATCATGGAATGCGGTAATAGTACGGGTCGACTCTATATATGTAATCAGTCCACACACCTAACCTAATGAGTTATTCGTGAGAGTTAACTAAGGAATTAAGTGAAAGACATGGGCAACCTTAACTTCTGAATGTGAAACAAAGTGTAAAGTCCATTTTGGTTCTTATTTGACTCTTCTTTTCTTTTTTTTTCTTTTTCTTTTCTTTTTTTTCTCTTTTTTTTTTCTTTGGAACGGTTGGTGTTTGATTCTCCCAGGGTCAGGTTTCGTGCATCATTGCCTATGAGGACTTACACTATCACGTACACCTTCCCCCAAATCTCCACATAGGGCGATCCCTACCACCCGTGTAACGGGAGTTCGGTCGGTGCATCCCAAGTCAGATGACTCGAAAGCACCAGGCACAAAGTCCCCTCAGACCTACTTTCCCGAGTGATAGGAGCCGTGCGAGAAGAGAGAACACCACTTATTTATTCATTTATCTACATGGGAACCAAAACCCCTACACTTAAGTTTCACAAAAAGATATTAAGGGCCCTTGACTACAACAAACTTCCTAAATTAACAAACACGAATTATTTGACTCACTAGGTTCAGGGTGGACTTCTTTAAATGTTTGAGTACTGAAACCCACTGATTACTCACCCCCAAGGGAAAACTGGGGTGCATCCTAACGACTCGATAAATCCTAAAGCCACGTACTAGATATCCTAATGCATCAAGTTCAAGACAATTTTGGGAACTTTCTTTTTACTTTGCCTCTCAACGGTTTTGCACATGCTAAACACACGCAAAACCCACAAAACATTTTCTTTCGAAAACACATGAAGATTTTGAAAGAAATGTGAAAATTTTGAAGCACTAGGCAAGCAAAAGAAGACAAGTCACCCAAGGATCATGGCAAGCAGATATATCGATATTAAGTGCAGCACACTATCATGACCCTAACAATGCAAACAAAAGAAAACAAAATCAAAGGAAAAAGACTCAACTATGTACACACGTAAAACACCCCCCCACACCTACTTCATGCATTGTCCTCAATGAATGCAAGCAAGATACTACATGGATTGATGCATAAAAAGGAGAGATCTCACCAACATGAAGTACAAAGGGAAGTGCAAGGTCATGTTGATGGACATAACCCGAATTCCCTCAAAACCTGTGAGATGCTAAAGAAGGGATACAAATACGTGAAAGAAATGGAGCCCAAATACACAAGGGTTGGGGCTCACAACAATCGATGCTCACTGAAGGAGTCTTTTATTGTACTTCTTTTTTTCTTTTTATTTTTGTTCTTTTTTTTCATTTTTTTTATATAACTATGTACAAACATAAGTTCCCATCTTCATTTGTCAAAAGACATCAAATGGGAACCGCAAGAGTGGGTCAATGCACTTGGAAAGGGAACATGACACCACGCGGGGCCAGAATACGCATGCGTGGGCCCCCTTCACAAAGAGCACCAGATGAAATGAGAGGTTCATGAATTGGACGCAAAGGCGTCTCATTCAAAGGATCAAACTGAAAGAGCTTGAACCTCTCGAGAGTTTGGGAAATAAGGGGCAACGGAAGAAGAATCTCTCCCATTGCGGAACTGAAGTTATGATCATCAATCCAAACTCTCCAACCAACAGGCTGGTGGGTCGGAACGAGGTCAAGCACCTCGTTATGCATGTCCAACTCACCAGGAGAACAGGAAATGGGTCTCATACCCAAGGTATCCTCCAAGGAACTCCTAATACCCTCATGAGCAATGTAGTTGTTTGATGTTCCATCATTTCCAAGATGATCAGGAACAATAGTGAGAGGCAAACTCTCATCAGGTTGTTTGAAGTTGAGGGTACTAGGGAGCTCTTGCTCCACCAGAGGTGGGTCCTTAAGAGGATCAAAATGAAGATCATGTGGCTCAAGGGCCACGGGACAAAAAGATAAGGCACAATCCTGTGCCGACTCATAATAGAACTGGTCCAAGTTATTCTCAATTTGAATCGAATCCTCCACTAAGTGATCGTGAATTGAAACCCCAAGTCCCCGGCAACGGCGCCAAAAACTTGATTGATCTCGTTTTATATTTCTACCGCAAGTGCACGGCCGCGTTGAAGCGGTGGCAAATACGGGTCGTCCACTGGGAGGTGTGTCGACACTTGGTTTATTCGAAGGCAAGGGGTAAAAAGAAGGGAGAAAGATGTATTACACTAATCTAAACTACAAAGCTGAAATGAAATGCAAAAGGAAATGAAGATAAGCAATAAACTAAGCCCCAAAGGGGGTAGAGAAATAATGTGAACATAAAGAAGTGTGTGTGTGTGTTCATTAAGCTCCTCACAACATGTAGTACATGAAATCATAAAACTACATCCAACTTTGCCTCTACATGAATTAAGATAAGACTACATCATTAAAACATACAAGACAATAATTGGAATGAAGCTACATGAACTCAAGTATAAAGACTAGACCCTACTATGCCTCCACATGAATTAAGATGACTACATCATTAAAACATACAAGACATTAGCTAAGGAAAAGGCAACAAGAGTACATACACTACAAATTGTGTTTCCAACATTTACTTCATCCATATCCTAACCTTATCATTCCCCATAAAATAGGTCCACTAATCAAAGCATAAGCTAAGCTTCATTCAAGAGCATTAGCATATCAAAGATAAGAGTGGAGACCCATTAGATGGTTATGGAAATCATATAAAGCTCAATGGATAAAAATAACACACACTTAATACACTACATAATTATATCACATATTTCTCCACCCCCCAAATGGGGATGGAACTACTCACTACTCATTACACTACTGATTAGACTAAGTAAAGAAAACATTTAACTAAGATACTAAACAAGAAATTAAACAAAGTAAAGCAACCCACACAAAACAAACAACATAACAAAACAAGATTAAAAGAAACAAATAAACTTTTATTAACAATGACTCACATTGAAGGTAGCATCCTTCTCCACCTTGAGTTATTGCTTCAAGGCTCACTCCTTAGTAGAGAGAATGCCACCAAACAATGGGTAATTACAATGGAAGGTGAAGAGTTCTATTTATAAGCATGGAAAAAGCTAATCCGGGACAATCCCCCGATGTGGGACTAAACCAATACCACAAATACACTAAGAATACACTAATACACGTGCTACAGAAAATTGGACGGATCCTGGGCTAAATGGACCGCCAATTAGCGGTTCCAGACCGCCAATTGGCGGTCTATAAAGTTTAGATCCGTCTGGTTTTCTTTGTGGGTTTTTCTTGAAGTGTTTCTTGGTCTTAGATGCATCTGGTTGGTTTATTGGAGCTCCGACCCGAATCGAATTGACAAAATACTCCTCATGATGGTGTGGAGTTTCCTGTTTTGCTCTTAGGTCCTTCTGTCTTACGATCAGGTCCTTCCCCCTTGCATCTTGGTCCCCAGGTCTCACAATTAGGTCCTTTTTTCCTGCTTTTGGGTCCTTTCATGGCTCTTCTCTTCAAACCTACTTATTTCTGAAAACTAAACATAAAACTCGTCACATAGCATTGCTTAGGTGTAAGATAATGGATATAAGGTACAAATATAAGCATGAAATGATGTCAATCATTCTTGCTTCTTTACAAACAAAATCTTGAGTGGAACAACACTCTCTAAACTTGAGCACACTTGAGTGAGATTGAATTTATGACTAAAGTGTGGTAGGTTTGAGGCTTGGAGTGTTTGGATCTTCTCTCTAATGTATGAGGAAAATATGTGTAGGAGAGTTGTATTAAAATGTGTTTTACAACTCTATTTATAAGCATTAGACAGAATATAGCCGTTGGGGTTAATTGGGTATAAGTTGGTGTAAGATACACAAAATAGAAACTCGTAGGACCCAATTCTGAGTTAATTCAGTCGACCGGATCGGGCTGAACGATCGACCGTTAGGCAGTTTTGAACTCGGTTTGGTAGACCGGTTAAGGAACGGTTGACTGCCCAACGCTAAGACTTAGGTACACTTAAGTGATCGGTCGAACACTGAATAGGGTTCGGTCGACCGATTCACACCAGACACTTTGGGGTTGACAAACAAAGTTCTATTCGGTCGACCGAACCATGATCTAACGGTCGACTGAATTCCAGCAGGCGATTCGGGTTTGTCAAGAGAGATATTCGGTCGACCGAACAAGGTCCTCGGTCGACCGATACATGAAATGTATTTGGTGTATTTGTGCTTAATACGAATACGACCGTTGGGTATATACGATAAAACAAATGGTCGGAAAATACTTGGGACCTCTTCGACTGAAAAGATCTGAACGATCGACCGAACTTAGGTGTTTAAACACTAACATATTAATTGATCACTCGGTCGACCGAACGGTCTGTTTTGGTCGACCGAATGTGGGCAGACAGTTTGGATTCAGGTTTAGTGTTTTCCGATCTAAGTTTGGGTGATCTATTGAAGTCCAAATTATGTGAAATTTCTTGTGTGACTTCTATAGGGAACATAATGTGTGTTTGAGTAGTTTTTATCTCAAGTATGCTCAATTACACAAAGTTCCTAAGACTCAAAGAAATACAAAATACATGTCTTCAAATGAGCTTGATTACATGTCTTGACTTGATTTCCTTTCTTCCTTGAGTCTTGATCACCTGTAGAGGTTAGCACAAAGCAATATATATGCAATGCAACATGTGTGCTGCTCTACATGATCACACTTTAAGATTAGGTTGATTAAATCATCAAAACATAGATTAAGGCAAAAAAGCCAACAGGATTGACGATCATAACTTGAGCACCGCAACTAGAAACTCTTCTTCCGTTGCCCCATATTTCCCAAACTCTTGAGAGGTTCAAGATCTTTCAGTTTGATACTTTGAATGAGACACATTTGCGTCCAATTCATGAACCTCTCCTTTCATGTTGTGCTCTTTGTGAGGGTGCCCCGCGTGGTGTCATGATCCGTTTCCAAGTGCATTGACCCTTGAGGTTCCCATTTGATGTCTTTTGACAAATGAAGATGAGAACTTATTTTTGTACATAGTTATATTAAAAAAAAGAAAAAAAGTACAATAAAAGACTCCATGAGCGAGCATTGATTGTTGTGGGCCCCAACCCTTGTGTATTTGGGCCATATTTTTTTCACTTATTTGTATTCCTTCTTTAGCATCTCACAGGTTTTGAGGGAATTCAAGTTTGTGTCCATCAACATAACCATGAACTTCCTTTTGTACTTCACGTTGGTTACATCTTTTCTTTTTCATGCATAAATCCATGTAGTTTCATGCTCACATTCATTGAGGACAATGCATGAAGTAGGTGTGGGGGTGTTTTACGGTGTACATAGTCGAGTCTTTTTCCTTTGATTTTGTTTTCTTTTGTGTGCATTGCTAGGGTCATGTTAGTGTGCTGCATTTAATATCGATATATCTGCTTGCCATGATCCGTGGGTGACTTGTCTTCTTTTGCTTGCATAGTGCTTTTCAATTTTCACATTTCATTCAAAATCTTCATGTGTTTGCGAAAGAAAATGTTTTGTGGGTTTTGTATGTGTTTAGCATGTGCAAAACCGTTAAGAGGCAAAGTAAAAAGAAAGCTCCCAAAATTGTCTTGAACTTGATGCATTAGGATATCTAGTACAGTGGCTTTAGGACTTATCTAGTCGTTAGGATGCACCCCGGTCTTCCCTCGGGGGGCGAGTAATCATAGGGTTTTAGTACTCAAACAATTAAAGAAGTCCACCCTGAACCCAGTGAGTCAATAATTCGTGTCTGTTAATATAAGGAAGTTTGTTGTAGTCAAGGAGCCTTTAAATCTTGTTGTGAGACATTAAGTGTAGGAGTTTTGGTTCATGTGTAGATAAGAAATATGTGAGTAGGTATTCTCTCTTCTTGCACACCTCCGATCACTCGGGAAATTAGGTCTGAGGAGACTTTGTGCCCGGTGCTTTCGAGTCATCTGACTTTGGATGCACCGACCAAACTCCCGTTACACGGGTGGTAGGGATTGCCCTATGTGGAGATTTGGGGAAGGTGTACATGATAGTGTAAGTCCTCATAGGCAATGATGCACGAAACCTGACCGTGGGAGAATGAAACTCCAACTAGTAAGAAAAAGAAAAGAAAAAAGGTAAACAAAAGGGATTGCAAAGAAAAACCTTAATGGACTTTACACTTTGTATCACTTGAGGAGGTTACGGTTGTCCATGTCTTTTACTTAAGTCCTTAATTAACTTGCATAAATAATTCATTAGGCTAGGTGTGTGGACTAGATACATATATAAAGTCGGCCCGTAGGATTACGGCGTCCAATGATCAACAAAATATGTCCAACGAGTCTAGTGTCTAGATTGAATAATGCATCTATGTTCGGATTTTGTGGGTATATCCGCTTAAAACCCTCAGGAGACAACACTCCTCCTCCTTGGTGATAAGGAGGTTTAACGGCTTGTTGCACGTGCTAAGTGTAACCGTGATTCCTACGAAAGTGAGTTAGGATTTCCCTATTTTTCGTATGCTTTTTTCTTTCTTTGTTTTGCTCAGGACTAGCAAAAGTTAGGTGTGGGGGTATTTGATTGACATCATATAATGCATATATTTATGTCTTATATCCATTATCTTGAACCTAAACAATGCTACGTAACGAGTTTTATCTTTGAGTTTCAGGAATAAACATGATTAAGGAGAAGATGCATAAAAGGACCTAAAAGCAAGAAAAAGCACTAAGTTGCAAGACTTATTGACTAAGATGCACAAAAGAGGGACCATAATGTAAAACCAAAGGGTCATTGAGCAAATAAAGGAACTCCACACCATCATGAGAAGTATTTTGGCAATTCGATTTGGGCCTGAGCTCCAACAACCGACTTGAATGCATCAAACATGAAGAAAACATGCCAGACAACCACACTCCAAAACCAGGCCGGATCGAACAATATAGACCGCCAATTGGTGGTCCAAGACCACTGATTGGCGGTCTGTTTTGGTCCAGATCTGATAAAACTTTGTTGATCATGTATTAGGGTGTATTTAGTTCATTTATAGTATGCGTTTAGTCCCATATCGGGGGATTGTCCCCGATTACCTTTTTCTAGCACTATAAATAGAACTCTTTCTTCTCCTTTGTATTCACCCATTGCTTGGTGGCATTCTCTCTACTTGGAGTAAAAGCCTTGAAGCAAAAACTCAAGGTGGAGAAGAATGCCACTTGTAATGTGAGTCATGTAAATAAAATATTTTTTTAGTTTCTTTTAATATTGTCTTTTAATTCTTGCATGCTTCTTTAGTTTAATCTCCTTTCATTTAACTTCTTTAATATTTCTTGTTTGCTTAGTTTAATTGTCTTTCATTAGAATGTTTCATTTTGTTAATGTAGGTTGTAGTGTAATGATTAGTGAGTAGTTCCATCCCCATTTGGGGGTGGAGAAATATGTGATGTGATTATGCGATGTATTAGGTGTGTGTTATCTTAATCCTTTGAACATTATATGATTTCCATAACCATCTATTGAGATTTCACTCTTGTTTTTGATATGCTAATGCTCTTGAATGAAGCTTATCATATGCTTAGACTAGTAGACCTATTTTACTGGGAATGATGAGGTGAGGATATGGATGGAATTAATAATTAAACATGACTTGTAGTTGCATGTACTCTTGTTGCCCTTACCTTGGTTGATGTCTTGTATGTTTTAATGATATTGTGTTATCTTATTTCATGTGAAGGCATAGTGGGGTTTGGTCTTTATACATGAGTTCATTTAGCTTCATTCCAATTAATTATCTTGTATGTTTTAATGATATTGTGTTATCTTATTTCATGTGGAGGCAAAGTTGGATTTAGTTTTATGATTTTCATGCACTACATGTTGTGATGAGCAAAATTGAACACACACACATATCTTTGTATTCACATTATTTTTCTACCCCGTATGAGGTTTAGTTTTATTGCTGAATTTTCCATTTCCTTTTGCATTTTAGTGTAGTTTGATCATAACTCCTTTTTTTGCTAAGCAAAAAGGGAGGCATAGCCTCGAATATATTAACTAACATGTTTTGTACAACCTACAAAACTGAAGATGAAGTTTGCGGGCTCGTGCACATTACACAGCCGGCTCCGCTCCACTATACGTCTACCAAAGTATATCTAGCTACACATGAGGCTATGTATTACATCAAACAACAACAACGAGCAACATACCTATTAGGGGGTGATGACTTGAAATTAGATTAAAATTGATAGAAAACTATGCACATCCATAGGAGGAGCATTTATATGCATAGTTTACATCTAGAAGTTTCAAGTATTAAGATATAGGTTGCCATCATAAAAAAAAAGAATATTGTTGGTTTTTTGGCCTTAATCTATGTTTTCATGATTTAATCATCATAATCTTAATGATAATCAATGTAGAGTAGCACACATTATGCATGACATATATATTGTATTGTGCTAATTTTTACAAGTGATCAAGACTCAAGGAAGAAATGATTCAAGTCAAGACATGAAATCAAAGCTCATTTGAAGACATGTAATCTTAATTTATTTTGAGTCTTAGGAACTATGTGTACTTGAGCATACAAGAGTAAATAACCAATCATATACACACTTGATTCCTTATAGAAGTCACACACAAAATCTCATAACATTTGGACTTCAATAGGTCACCCAAAATTAAACCGTAAAACACTAAAACCCAAACCTTGACTGTCTGAGCCAAATCGGTAGACCGAACCAGTTCGACTGTTGGATCAATTAATCAGGTAGCCTTTAGTTTCAAACCGGCCGACCATTGGGTACATTTTGTTCGACCGTTTACATGTGTCTTGTTACTGTCAAACTTGTCATATAATACAAACGGTCGTATTTGTATAAACCTAACAAAACTCCAAAATACTTTGGCCACCGATCAACCTTTACCAAGACCCCGGTCGATCGTTCTTCGACATTTTCTTGAACCCCAGAGTTCCTGATATTTTGGTCGACCAATCCAACCTTTTTGTTCGACCGAACATAAAACCCTATAGTGCCAGTTAGATTTCGGTCGACTGTTCCACCCTTTAGTTCGACCGTTAACTTAAGTTATAGCCTAGTTGGTTCTACCGTTCTTATTTTAGTTCGAATGTTTCCACACCTTTATGAAAATGGTCGATCGTTGATCCCGAGTCGGTCGACCGTTTGTGTCCCAAACTGTGACCTGCACTTTTCTTTTTTGTGTTTCTTACACAAACAACTTCTAATTTAATCCCAATGGCTATAACCCTTTAGGAGCTTATAAATTGATGTTACCAAGACACATTTTGTCAACTCTCACACTCCAAATTGTCATACACATCTAAGAGAAACTCCCAAGCCTTCAATTCCCCATTCCTACACTTTAAGCCTTAATTCCACACCTTTGATCGTAGACAAATCCTACTCAAAGTGTGTTCAAGTTTAGAGAGTTTGTTCCACTCATTTGTTTGTCAAAGAAGCAAGGATTTTGGTGAAAACCCGAAGTGTTCCCTCTCGGTTTGTTAGATGAAGAAATCAAGTTAGCGATTATTGTTCGTGGAGCTTATGTTGTAAAAGGTTTAATTTCAGCCCGGAACGAGATTGATAGTGAAGACGTATCTGAGCTCGAAGGATATCTAGCGGAGCTTGAAAGAGAGGAAGTTGGCGGGAGACCGAACCTCTATAAAATCTTCCGGTGCCTTTGTGTGTTTTGCATATTTCTATCTTTATTTGCTTGCTTGTTTAAATTCCACTGCACATCTTTGATTAAGTAAGTAGAGATTGATTAAACTTAAATAGTGATTAGAATTAGGGTCATACACGATCCTACATTTATATCATTGCTATGAAAACTTTTAGCCATTTAGGAGTCGAACATTATCTTAGGGACTCACATTAGATTTCATTGTCTTGCACTGCTTCAAAAAATAAACTTATGAAGCATAAGCAACCTCTAAATCACTAATTATGATAATGATTAACGACCTTTTACAATAATTTGAATTCCCATTCTTAAAATTAATCTTTTATTACTTTGCTTAAAATAAATCATTAGGAACAAAACAAAATTACTTGTACGAATTCCAAAAATTGAGAATACATTTTCTACGCATATACAAATGTATATGAAAGCATTATGGAAAATAAGTTTGATAAATTCAACAACCTCAAGAAATATTTACTAGTTGAGAACACTTATTGCACTAAAATAATCTCCAATATACCTTTTGAAAGCACCCTCCATTCTTCCAATATTTTTCAAAATAATTTATTTTGTTGGTTGGAAATAAGAGTACGCTGCGAAAAAAGATTGCTCCATCGTCAGCAGTAGCAAGATACAAGCGGCAATCACCGATTTACAATGGTACCTTTGCAATGTTATATCTTAAACTAAGTAACATTATTTTTTATCCTTATTTTGTTAAACCAACAACGTACACATTCTATCATTTTGAACAATTAATGTGAGAGTATTGCCCCCAACACAACTAGATTCTCAAAAAATCAGCCGTAAATATATCTCCAACACATGCAACTAGATTCTCAAAAAATCAGTAAAGAATTTTAACTGTTACCATTGTTGATTTATGAAATTAATTTTTTGTTGCCTATCGCATGATATGGGAAAAGATGATTATCTATTTAGGTTACCCACTGTAATCAATGGGAAGATTAAGTATGATTAAATTAACTTTCACAAAAATGAGTCACTACCTTGTGACGTTGCTGAAGAGTTCAGATAGGAAGTTGAAGTTTAGAGAATAATTGATCTGGTTACATAATCCGTTAAACAACTCTACCATGGCTACACTAATAGAGAGCCTATTAACAAATATGACCCTCAAGTCGAGCAAATTCACATCCTCACATGTGTCTACGATGCAATCCATAAACAAGGTGAAAGTTGTAATCTCCATTTGGGTGTGTGGGTAGCATTGTTCAAATGCTATGAGGTTCCTTATCAAAGTTTCAATGTGGTCATAGATCTCCAATTGTGGAATCTCCATCACTCCTTTCTCAAAATTTACATCTAGGAAGCTACGTGGATTCTTTTTGTAACGTCCTCAAACACAGCGGAAAATTTCAAATTTAAATCATACAATCAACGAGGACATTACGAAAGAAATACACACACTGGTGCACCAACATATAATATATATATGTGAACGAGTTTACAAAAGAATGTGATTACATCAAAAGATTATATACAGAGAATACACACAAGTAATCACAACCACCTCAAAATGTAGGGAAGCAGGATCAGGTCTCGAGCGCTCCCTCCGCCGACGCCACCCACCTAACGTCGCTCTCGGCCTGAAAGCAGACAATGAATGCCTGAGTTTCCAGGAGGAAACCCAGTATGCCAAACCCTAACACATATATGGACAGAAATGAAATGTGCAAAGAAACGTAAAACACCACAACTAAAACACCCGCTAAGTTCCCGGGACCTCTCTCCCGGCCATAGCCCAACAACACGGGTCTCAAGGGTCCTCTCACCCCAACCCACCAACACACGTGCACACAAGGCACCGCCGGTCCAAAACACGGCCAAACAACCCCCCTCAATGCCTCAGTGTTACCGGAGCCACGGTTTTGCATCATTCGCCGGATCCACGGCTTTGCCTCATTCGCCGGAGCCACGGCTTTGCCTCATTCGCCGGAGCCACGGCCACAAATCACAACCCACGTGTCACCACTAATCGCTATAGGGCCGGAATGTCTGTGCCGTCGCCCCAAAAGGGCCGGAGACCCGTTGCCTTCTAGCCAATCAATAGCAACACACACACAAAAACAGTGTAAAACGGTCGAACAAAACATGGCTTCCGATCGACCGATCCTCACCCAGAGAACTGGCCCAACCGAAAAACCCGCCAAACGGTCGACCGACAAAGGGGTCCCGGTCGACCGAAAAGCACCAGTAGAAAATCCATTTTCGCAAACAACAGTAAAACGGTCGAACAACCGAACCCTATCGGTCGACCGAAAACCTCCAGTAGAAAACTTCCAATAAAACACACTTACACGGTCGAACCACATACACTAGCGGTCGACCGAAATCCATCAGTGTCAAACCTTCGACCAAACCATACACACGGTCGACCGAAACCTCACTTTGGGTCGACCGGACATTAAGTTAACTTAAACGTCGGTCGAACGAGTCAAACAGGCGGTCAACCGTTTGGATGGTCAACGCCCCAACCGACCTACAACAGTACTTTCGGTCGACCGGCAAAGGGGTCCCGTTCGACCGAAAATACCCAGGACGTTTTCTCTCGCTAAAAATTGCACAACCGGTCGACCGCCCAAAAGGGCATCGTTCGACCGGTGCGAGGGATTCTGCCCCAAATACACTATAACCGGTCGACCGAACCAAAACACCGGTCGACCGTTTATAGTTCAGAAACGGCTGTGCAGGTCCGACGAGCCCGAAACGGCCTACCGTCGACCGCTCCCACTCCCACACTAACAATAGGTGAGCTTGAAAGCAAGTTTGACATACCTTAAGGCTTGAAGAAGCCTTGGAAGAAACAACGGCGAGCTCCTCCGCGAAAAGGCTCTAACTCCGACGAACTTCCGATCAACTCAACTCGGCGGCAACCCGAGCTCCTTCGGCGACTCCAACTCCACGCACGACGCCGACTCTTCCACTGTCGAGAGAGAGACGAGTTTAGAGGGAGAGAGAGTGGATGAGAGAGAGAAGGTCGTGAGAAAAAGGAGAGAGAGAGTAAAACCAACCTTTATATACAAATCTCCCAATCGATCTCAGCCGTCCATCTCAAACCATCACTAATCCTCCCCTAAACACAATTAAGAACACTAAGCAAGGGTTAGGATCTAACACTTTTTCTTCCTAAATTTAACTCCAGCCCTATGAAACTCCGTCGCATTTGGTATCCATTGTGGTGGGAAAGGATCCTCCTCATTGGTGTTGTTGCATCTCTTTTGATCGTTTTGGTCTTCCCGACAAGGAAGAAGGGACAAATGAAATAGATGGAGTAAGTGATGGATTTCAGTAGATCGAGATGGTGCAAACCTTTTGGCCTTGCCAGGTTGTAGATTGCTGAAAAGCTTGAGAGCTTGGTTGACGAGATTGATGCCTTTGTCAACTTCGGGAACCCTAAGCACGTCGAACAAATTTTCCAAAACAAAGAAAGGAATTTGGTTTTCAAGCTTTAAGAGATCGTACTCGACCAAATACCATATCCACATCATGCCGAGTGATGGCAACTCAACGTTAGGTTCTGGCGTTGTTCCTGTTATACCTCACTCATGCGTGGACAAATAATTGTAAATTAAGCTATATAATAATTTCTTGATGAATATATGTAAGACTAGCTATTACCATTGTCTGCAGCATGATGAGATTCATCGTCAGAAGAGTATGAGATTCATTCTCGGAGGAAGTGGAGGTGGACTTCTTGTAATCAAGTTCTTTTCTGAGCAGAGAGTGATGATGAAGCAATCATCCAACAACATCTTAAGCGCTAGTTGTTTGCCCTCATGCTGGCGTATAGTATGTCGCCGTCGAAGTAGCAACTCCTTACTTCAGGAATCAAAGTCATCATTGTGGCAAGGCATTGGTTGAGCAAGGCATCCTCTCCTACATTGGCGTTTTGTTGTTGTCAAAGCAAGTAACGTAGGCGTCTCCATTTGTAATTCGGCATGGTAGAGCCTTCGTAGGCGAACAGATGGCGGTCTTTGTGGTAGGGCCAGGCCTATGGAGACCACCTGAGGATCGTAAGACTTGCTATTGCATTCCCGGATGTTTGTTGGAACCATATAATTGTGCATGGAGGCTTGTGCTCCTCAGATAGCTTGGTTTCCTCACTTAGCCTATTTTTCACATTCTCCCTCAACGCTGGAGTCACTTCCACTATCTTGGATGGTCCTTCTGATGTAGATCCTTCGAACATTCTCTGATGTAGGTCTTTCAAAAATTCTATCATTATCACGCCATTCAATGGCGGTGGTGGCGGGCAAGGACCTTTGATACAAATCCCTTATATGAAAGTTACATATAATATTTGTAGTATCCGGTTTCTGAGTGTGGCTGAGTTGAATATCGAGTTATGTGTATTATAGTGGTGTTTGATTGCAATATATAATGGTGCGACACAGCGAGGGGGCAACGCGGAGTCCTAACAACGATTGGAGGAGCGGGGACAATCAGAGGGTTGGGAGAGATTACGGGAAAGTGAAGGGGAAGCCTGATTGAGCTCTTGATAAAATGCTACACCGACGGAAGTCGTCTATTGGTGCTTCATTACCTAGTCGTCAGTGTATCTAAACGTATTAAGTTCATTTAACAAATATTTTTTCAAAAATTTCACCGACTAATTAATATCAGTCGGTGACTTAAAAAATAGGAACCGACGAATATATCAGTCGGTGACTTAAAAAACAAGAACCGACGAATATATCTGTCGGTGTAGCTTAACACAACCGTCGGTGTTGTTTTTTCCGCAAAAAAATCATTTTACAGTGGATTCAGTAATCTAAAATGTACCTTTCGTCGGTGTATGTTTATGTTTGGATGAATACTACGAAAACAATATTATCCGACAGTTTTTTTCCGTCGACGTTAGTGAGACTATCCGTCGGTGTAATTCTCCACCAACGAAAAACTCTATCCGACGAAAAATGCTACCTTTACTGACGGATGTATCACCATCGGTGAAACCTATTTTTCTAGTAATGAATATACACACATTAGGCACAAAAACATGATAAAATATCTAACACAATGTTGATAATTTTAAAGTTAAAAACCTCATGTGCACGGCCGTGTTGAAGCAGTGGCAAGTACGGGTCGTTGTGAATCATACTCTAATGGGGGAAGAAAATGAAGAATGAGTGAGTGTATCTACACTAAATTACATTTTGTAAAATAAATGTGACTAATGCCATAGGAGGTGGAGAATGGTTGCAACAATGTAAATGTGTGATGCGTGCGTGTACAATTGCGCTCTCATGATATGAATTAATATGAACATCTATAATGACCATTATCCTAAGTGTGTTTCCACATGGATTAAGATTTATCACCATCATTTAAACATACAAAACACTACTAAAGATAAGGCTCACATGTCAATCTTATCTCTTTATACACTTCAATCTGATCTTCACTTCATCATTCCAAATAAAGTGGGTCCACTAACCAAAGCATGTGCTAGGCATCCATTAGGATCATTAACACTCAAATGCAAGACTGACAAACCCATTAAATGGCTATGGAAATCATTTGAAGCTCCAAGATTAAGATTAAACACACACGAATCTAACAACTTTCACACTTCACATCATTCTTGACGTCAGGTAGAATTATGATGGATTCTACAAGCGTTTGACACTCCCGACTACAAGAGAATTGAAGAGACAAACACCTAATTAAGATAAAACTATCTCTGATTTTTGTTATTAATTCAAAACGAAAATTGATGCTTCTCTTGACCTACAAGCCAGGTCTTATAACCTTTCATCCGTATAGGAATTAGGAAGTTAACCAACAAGGCAACTTCGTTGATTTGCATCAAAATAAAACAAATAACAACAAAGGAAATAATTAACTACCGAATTAACTTGTCTAGGGAAATAAAATTCAGGAAACCTTCCATAAACCTAATTGGAAACAACTTCACATGTGCGGTTGGAGTGAGACTTCCTTGCTGACTTGGCTGGGCGGTTGGAAGGAAACTTCCTTGCTGACTTGGCTGGACGGTTGGAAGGAACCTTCCAACCTGACTTGGCTGCAATTTTTGGAAAGTGACGGAGAATAATCCTTTGCATGATCCAACGGCTCTATCATCAAGAATCCAGCAGCTCCAGCATCAATTCTCCACTCCCAATGGGGATGAGTTACTCACTATTCATATCCATAACAAATAAAATAACAACACAAGAACAAGTAAAGGAAACAAAATAAACAAAGCAATGAAATAAAAGGTGCAACAAATGAAAGACAAGAACATAAAGAACATGAAACTAAAACTTGATTAAGAAAGAAAGATTACAAAATGATGTTTCTCTTCTCCTCCACTACACTACTAAGCAAGAAACAAAACCTTCTACTAAGCAAGAAATAAAACCTACTCTAATGGGGGAGAAGAAGGGAGAAGAAGAAGGTAGGAAGGGTTACAAGTGTATTTATAGAAGATTAGAGTGTCTGGATTAATCTGGGCACAATCGAACGGTTACAAATTTGATCTTGATGTTTCGGAATGCTCTGCCCGACTATCCAACCTACTAGAGAAATTGGGGCATCAACTGCCCAATCAGATCTTCCAATAACGGATTTGGATCCGCTAATAGTAGATCATTTAGGTCAGATCGGCCCCGTATTTCACCCGTAGCTTAAGTGTACCATTTTAGCACGTGAGCTGCACCCAGAGACGTTGGTCCGAGCCTGTTTGGTCTTAATTGTTGAATTACTCCTCAGTTTCATGTGATTATGAATTTTTGCGACCAACATATTTTCTTTACGATTAGGTCCCTCCTGGTTTTCACCTAGGTCCTTCCTGACTTGCAATTTGGTCATTGAACATTACAAACAGGTCCAGAAGGCTACCAAATCAGTCCATTCTTGTTGCATTTAGGTCCTTTTTGCTTCATTTCTCTTCATCATTACCTAAACCCTCAAATATATGCAACACAAACCCGATGCACATATATGTGGTAAAATAAAGGATATATAACATGAATGCACAATATGACATGCTACTAATCACACAACAAGTTAATGGATAACATAAGAAGCATTTTATATCTTGTTCAACTACTAATAGAGAAAAGTCTTATTTGTGCGAAGTAGTTAAACTTATACCTTCTGCACCATCAAGAAATGGTCCATCCTCACACTTGTAGTTGGACGTGGAGTACAAATATCTTCGACATCACTATCCTGCACTAAAGACATAGGTAATACATTTATGCTAAAAATATTTCAAATGGAACTAAGATTATAATAGAAACATAAATAAATAGTTTCTTTAATTTAAACTTCTCTGTAAAATTTATAAACCTATTTTAAACTCAATCAACCCAACCAAATCTATCCGTCCCATGCTAGATGATAAATATATTACAATACTGCAAATCATGAATTTATGGAAGGTTTCCTGAATTCACATAACGGCGACGATTGTCCGCATGGCTCTTGTATTTGGAGTTGTTCTCACGGAGGGCTTGCTTCACTTGTTCATGAATGTCCTAAAGGTGTGTAGTAATCTAATAATCCTTCGGGTGCAAACGACCGACATGCGGAATGGGTGCCAAATCTCGTACACCAGAAGGATTAAACCCATAAACAATTGCAAATGGGCTCAGCTCCCTGGTCATGTTTGTTGATCGGTTATAAGCGAACTCCGCTTGAGGCAAAGATAAGTCCCACTGATTAAGTTTAGTTCCCGCCAAACAACGTAGGAGACTGCCCAAACTCCGGTTGACTACTTCGGTTTGGCCGTCCGTCTAGGGATCGTATGCACTACTGAAATTCAGACGAGTCCCCAATTTTTCCCATAAGCTCTTCCAAAAGTTACTGATGCACTTGGTGTCACGATCAAAGGTAATCGATTGAGGAACTCCGTGCAAACGTACCACTTCTTTGAAGTAGCGATGAGCAATTTGGGTTGCATCCTTTTTTTACATGCTACGAAATGTGACATCTTGGAGAACCAATCAACTATCAAAAAAATGGAATCTGCTGCTCATTGTGTACGAGGTAATCCAAGCACAAAATCCACGCTAACATCGTGCCACAGACCTTCAGGAATAGGCAAAGGCGTGTACAAACCGGCATTGGTGAGGGCACCTTTGGATAGCTGACAAATGTAGCACCTCGCCACGTAAGGGCTACATCGCTAGGTAAGTTGGGCCAGTAAAAATCAGAGGAGATCAAAGCTAAGGTCTTGTCTCGTCCGAAATGTCCCTCACCATGTAATTCTCTAATGATCTGTTATCTCAACGAGCAATCTGGAATGCACAATTGTGTCCCTCGGTATAAGTAGCCACTGTGTATTAGAAAGTCCTAACGTTGATCATCCATAACGTGCTGGATTACCTTCCCAAAGGAGGGATCGGCTCGATACATGTCGGGGAAGGTCTCCAATCCGACGACTCGGCTGCTCACGGACGTGGGAAGGGCAATGCGGCGGCTAAGGGCATCAGCGACACGTTTTTGACTTCCCGACTGGTGTCATAGTGAGAAGGTGAACTCTTGCAAATAGCCACCCACTTGGCATGACATCGGTTGAGTTTGTTCTGTCCAGTGATGTACTTCAAGGCCACGTGGTCGGTGAAGAGGATGGACTCACGTTGCACCAAGTAGTGCTGCCAATGCTTTAGAGATTGCACTATTGCGTAGAACTACAAATCATAGGTGGAATAATTCTTCTTGGATCCAGATAGTTTCTCGCTGAAAAATACTACAGGACGTCCTCCTTGACTCAGAACTCCACCGATACCCAATCCCAATGCGTCACAATTCAGTTCGAACACTTTTTCGAAGTCCGACAGTGCCAAAACTGGTGCTTCGGTCATCTTCTGCTTGACCATCTGGAAGCTGGCCTCTGCCTCCTCAGACCACTTGAGATCCCTACCCTTTAGACACTTGGTGATGGGAGCGATCATGGTGCTGAAATTTCTGATGAACCGCTGGTAGAAAGAAGCCAAACCGTGGAAACTCCGAACATCATGCAACGACTTTGGTCTGGGCCACTCGGAAACGGCACCTTGGCAGGGTCAGCATGGACACCATCGATAGATACCACAAATCCGAGGAAGGTGACTGCGGTTTTGAAGAACGAACATTTTTTTTATTAATGAACAAACATTCAGACTTTAGTTTGTCAAAAACTGCACGTAGGTGTCCCACATACAACACGTGAGTCTTGCTATAGATGAGGATGTCATCGAAATAAACGACAACAAATTTACCCATGAAAGGGCAAAGAACTTGGTGCATGACCCTCATGAAGGTGTTGGGCACGTTGGATAGTCCAAATGGCATAACCAACCATTCGTACAACCCATGCTGCGTTTTGAATGCCATCTTCCACTCGTCTCATGGTCTGATCCATATCAGATGATACCCGCTCTTAAGGTCAATCTTCGAGAAGATTTTGGATCCGGATAGCTGGTCCAACATGTCATCTAAGCGGAGAATTGGGAATCAGTACTTCTTAATGATACAGTTGATTGCTCTGTTGTCTATGCACATACGCCAGGAACCATCTTTCTTTGGCACCAACAGGGTGGGAACGACACAAGGACTCATGCTCTCACAGACATAGCCTTGCTCCAGTAGCTCCACCACTTGTCGTTGTAGTTCTTCAGATTCTTTAGGGATGAGACGATACGCCGGGCGGTTCGGGAGAGTCGATCCTGGGATAAGATCAATTTGGTGTTGGATATCCCTCAGCGGTGGTAATCCGGGAATGAGATCTTCGGGCATCAGCTCGGAGAACTCTTGTAGAAGTGGTTGAACCTCCTAAGGCACATCTGAGCTCGGGCTGATCTCGCCTTCATCCCGGCACAGTAGCGCAAAAACCACTTCTTCTCGATTCATTTCGGCCAAAAAGTTGGATAGGGATAGCAAGTTGTTGTTAGGAGCTACCTAGATTGAAGGAGTTTCTTCTTGGTGAGGTGCCAAGACAATCCTTTTCCCTTTGATGCTAGCGGAATAGGTGTTCTTCTGTCCATAGTGAACGACGCTTCGACTGTACTGCCATGGTCGTCCTAGCAGTAGGTGACAAGCATCCATAGCCACTACATGGCACCATGCATTATCGAAATATTTTCTTCCAATTGAAAATGACACCAAGCACCTCTTGTCCACCTTTATTTCAATCTCCTTGCTCAGACAAGATAATTTGTATGTTTTGGGATGAGAATCGGTCTTCAGCTGCAACTTCTGGACTACCTCTTCGGACACCACGTTCTTGGAACTGCCACTATCGATGATCATCTTGCACACCTTGTCCGTAACCGTGCAAGTGGTACGAAAAATATTATGTCTCAACCACTCATCTCCTGACCCACCTCTAAGGGTTAGAAGACTTTTGCGAATGACAAGACTTTTTGGTCCATCACCATACAACACCCCACCTTCGTCCTCATACTCATCAAACACGGGCTCATCATCAATCTCGTCCTCACCCCCTAGGTCATCCTCGATTAGGAGGTTCTTGCCACCCTTGCTGGTAGTTTTCCTACAACTGGACGCAATGTGACCCTCTTCTCCATACGTGTAGCACTTCAGACTTGTCCTTGGCTTGCCGGGGAGTGGTGGTTGATGAGGGCGCACTTCTTGTTGTCTAGCAGTCCGGTTGGGCTGCTGTAGGTCGTGGCTGGTGGTGACTCGCCTTCTCTGCTGCTTCTTTGCTTCAAGGGCACGTTGATAGGCCTCAAAAACCGTCCACAATGAGTGGAGGTTGAGGGCAACTTGTAGGGATTGTTGTAACCTCCCAAGTATCGCGCCATCGATTGCTCTTGCGATCTTGATAGATCATTTTGAGCCACCAACTGATAGAATTCTTCCATGTATTCATCCACCGACCTCACACCTTGCCTCAACGAATGAAGCCTCTGAAACAAAGATTGCGTGTAGCCGAAAGGAAGGAAGTGTTCCTTCAGTTTTTTTTTCATCTTGCACCATTCGGTCAGCTTGGTCTTGCCTTTCCTTTCCTTTCCTTTCTCGTGTGCGCCTCACTTGTTCCCACCATGCAGACCCTCTCCCTTTGAGTCGGATGGTGATTAGCTTAACCTTCATGTGCTCCGGAACCTCCTTGTAATCGAATACTCGTTCGACATCATTCAACCAGTTCACAAAAGCATCCACATGTAACGTACCAGAAAATTATGGCCGCTCCATCCTGAAACCGAGGTCTCCACGACGATCTCCCCAACAACGATGTCCTTGGCCCGCACCACGATCATGGAACATGTTGTGGAGGTCCGATCTTGCGTCGGAATCAGGATCTTCGGTCTTACGATGGCCTGGACCTTGCACAGCAAGATGTTGGGTTAGCTCAGCAATTTGTCTTTGTAGACCCTCAATCAACTAAACATCTTCGTTGCTACAACCATGGTTCGGGACTTCCTCATCGGGATTAGGCCCACGACGACCACGACCACCATGTCTACCAGCCATAACGCTAATGAAGCAACAACTAGAGGGAGGATTTTTTGGGCTCTGGTACCAACTGACGTTTGGTAGAATTATGATGGATTCTACAAGCGTTTGACACTCTCGACTACAAGAGAATTGAAGAGACAAACACCTAATTGAGATAAAACTATCTCAGATTTTTGTTATTAATTCAAAACGAAAATTGATGCTTCTCTTGACCTACAAGTCAGGTCTTATAACCTTTCATCCGTATAGGAATTAGGAAGTTAACCAACAAGGCAACTTCTTTGATTTGCATCAAAATAAAACAAATAACAACACATGAAATAATTAACTACCGAATTAACTTGTCTAAGGAAATAAAATTCAGGAAACCTTCCATAAACCTAATTGGAAACAACTTGAATCACATGTGCGGTTGGAGGGAGACTTCCTTGCTGACTTGGCTGGGCGGTTGGAAGGAAACTTCCTTGCTAACTTGGCTGGACGGTTGGAAGGAACCTTCCTACCCGACTTGGCTGCAATATTTGGAAGGTGATGAAGAATAATCCTTTGAATGATCCAACAGCTCTGTCATCAAGAATCCAGTAGCTCCTGCATCAATTCTCCACTCCCAATGGGAATGAGTTACTCAGAAATCATATCCATAACAAATAAAAGAACAACACATGAACAAGTAAAGGAAACTAAATATAAACAAAGAAATGAAATAAAAGGTGCAACAAATGAAAGACAAGAACATAAAGAACATGAAACTAAAACTTGATTAAGAAAGAAAGATTACAAAATGATGTTTCTCTTCTCCTCCACTACACTACTAAGCAAGAAACAAAACCTTCTACTAAGAAAGAAATAAAACCTACTCTAATGGGGGAGAAGAAGGGAGAAGAAGAAGAAGGGAGGAAGGGTTACAAGTGTATTTATAGAAGATTAGAGTGTCTGGATTAATCTGGGCACAATCGAACGGTTACAAATTTGATCTTGATGTTTCAGAATGCTCTGCCCGACTATCCAACCTACTGGAGAAATTGGGGCATCAACCGCCCAATCAGATCTGCCAATAGCGGATTTGGATCTGCTAATAGTAGATCATTTAGGTCAGATCGGCCCCGTATTTCACCCGTAGCTTAAGTGTACAAATTTAGCACGTGAGCTGCACCCAGAGACGTTGGTCCGAGCCTATTCGGTCTTAATTCTTGAATTACTCCTCAAGTTCATGTGATTATGAATTTTTGCGACCAACATATTTTGTTTACGATTAGGCCCTCCTGGTTTTCACCTAGGTCCTTCCTGACTTGCAATTTGGTCATTGAACATTACAAACAGGTCTAGAAGGCTACCAAATCAGTCCATTCTTGTTGCATTTAGGTCCTTTTTGCTTCATTTCTCTTCATCATTACCTAAGCCCTCAAATATATGCAACACAAACCCGATGCTCATATATGTGGTAAAATAAAGGATATATAACATGAATGCACAGTATGACATGCTACTAATCACACAACAAGTTAATGTATAACATAAGAAGCATTTTATATCTTGTTCAAATACTAATAGAGAAATGTCTTATTTGTGCGAAGTAGTTAAACCTATACCTTCTGCACCATAAAGAAATGGTCCATCCTCACACTTGTAGCTGGACGTGGAGTACAAATATCTTCGACATCACTATCCTGCACTAAAGACATAGGTAATACATTTAAGCTAAAAATATTTCAAATGGAACTAAGATTATAATAGAAACATAAATAAATAGTTTCTTTATTTTAAACTTCTCTGTCAAATTTATAAACCTATTTTAAACTCAATCAACCCAACCAAATCTATCTGTCCCATACTAGATGATAAATATATTACAATACTGGAAATCATTTTTGGTTTACGTCAGATTTCAAACTGTGCAGTTAACATCAAAGTTGGACTATCTTTTGAAAGGAATATGTTCTAAAAGTTTACTTTTATATGTCTTTTATTATGAATTGAATGTATAAATATTTTGTTCCTATATTAATGTATTCGTCTTTTAAAAATGTTAAGGAAGAGACTCTTGGTCCTTAACCGTAGAACTCTAAAAGATAATGATTTACATAAATCAAAAGTAATCTACAATCATGGTGATTAACATGGAACATTAATTACCGAGATAAGATTGTCATGTTGGTTAAAAGAGTATCGTAACTCTACAAATATTTTAACAACATGAGTATATGAAATGGAAAATATTTTTTGTCATATATTAAATACACCTAATAAATGAAACATTATAGAATTGTATTTGTGTCATTAATGTTTCATTCTGTATTTGAATCCTAAGATATGAGACCTATGACTTTTCACATGAGAAGTGTATCATTTGATTATTATCAAAAGCTATAATTGACTTGTGCCAGAATGGATGATTTGTGAAAAGATTATCATTGCCCTCTTGACTTGAGTGATGATATTACTGGGCCTTTTGATAAAGTAAATTTATAATGTGCACAATGTAACTTATGTATAGTTACATATTTATAATTTTCTTAAGAGATCAAGAAATGAATATATAATACAAAGATGACACATTTCTACTTTGTATAATATTCTTAATATCACGAGGCATGAGATAGACGCAAGTGATATTACTTATATCACTAAGTGGATTGTGTTTAGTTCAAGTGAAGTAAGTGGATTGTGTTTAGTTCAAGTGAACTTTTCATGTTGCGAAACGGTCAACAGGTGTGGCATTCCGTTCAAACAAAATTATCAGGAACTTTTTTAGATAACCAAATGGTGGACCGGTTGGCCGATTTGTTCGACCGTTTGCCCACGATTTTGCCTACACTCATAAAAGATTTTTTCTGATCATGGGCTGGATTTGGTCCAACTTTGGCAAATGAGGTTATGAGATGTTTATGTGTCCAAATATGATTAGTTTAGAGGAGCAATTAACAAGGGATCATGTGTAAGAATTGAGTTAATGTATTTACGATGACAAGCTACTCTTGTAATCAACTATGCATGCGGAAGAGGAGTTATTTAACACATACCGTATACCTTGAAGTGATCACTTGAGTTATTTCAGCATTGTCATCTCATTATCTCAACATGTAACTAACCATTAACATCTGACCCTGATGCAATCATTCTTGTTGCTAGCAATAAGGTAATATATATCTTTGCGTCGTCAAAAAAGAGCTATCCTAGCATGGGATGGCTATATCTTCATGAGTATATGATCAAATATAATGAACAAAATATCAACTTAGTTCAGAGCATCAACCCCTCAAAACTCGAGCCACCAATCATAGTAAAAGGGTTTGAACGTATTCAGTTGAAATATTACATGATGCAATGCAAAAATTTACCGGCCTTGTACTAAGCAAACAATGTGAAACACATTCTAAAGGCACACATCAAAGGAAAAGTTCTTCCACCAAAAACCATAAAAGTCAGTTTTGGTATTTCCAGGCAGATAGTTCAGAATTGGGGGGGGGGGATCTCTAAAGTGGCATCATTGGATTTTTGCACCTGCAATTTCACAATTAGCTTGCGTTACTTACATTTCATTGGTAATTGCTTGGGTGCACATCCGCAGATTGTGGGCCCACTCCATCACCAATTGCCGTGGGTTTGGGTTTTTTTGTGGTTTCATATTTAATGTTGATGACATTTTAATTTTAGAAGGTGTTTTTTGTAAATTTTATAAAGGTAACAGTGACGTAGTGTGCCTCACAAACGGCGAAGGTGCAACCAAGCAATTTTGTTGTGAAATGTAGCTGTACGCAAACTAATAGTGAAAACGCGAGTGCAAAGACCCAATTACGTTACATTATAAGTGCACACGTAATCAAATAACCCATAAATTAACTAAATCCGCAAGCACAAATAACATCACATACCATTAAACAAAACACTAAACGTTGAAGAAAATTCAAAACTGAAAAACAATGCATGAAACTAAAATAAAAAGATGCACCAAAGTTTTACGAAATCAAACAAAACGCTCCCAAAATATGTGTGCAATTGTACTATACGTATGGAGAAATAGTTTAAATGAACCTATTTTGGAAATTAATGGTTACAGTACACGAAGGATAGGAATAACAAATGAAACCTAAAGTGACTAAAACAATAATAAAGCTGGAAAAGATCTAAACGAAGAGAAACCTCTTTAACAAAGGAAGAAAATCACAAAAGACACAAGACCTAAAAATGACATTTAAACCAGATATTTTCTAAGCAAAACCAACAAAAGTAAGGGGGAAAAATCAAAAGCAGACTAACTATTACAGCAACAACATGCATCATCAATAGCAACAAACAAAAATCGCTAGAAGTGTGCCTAAAAAATGTGAGCATAGGACGACAGCAATCCAACAGTTACCACAGGAGCTTACTAAAATCTAAGGATCGGACGTCCGCCACTAGTTCGGTCTTCTGATACGATGAATCAAAGCCCACTACAGAGCTTGCTGGATTCTCAGTTTTAAACATCTGTTTGGCCAACAGACGTCTGTCCTCTCAGGATCGGTTGTCCACCAGGCAACTATCATCCGAATCTAGATAACTGTAGTCGTTTAAAGAATCTTTGATACTTGAAGATGAGTCGACTGTCCCTAGAATGACCGACCGAAATTGAGCACCGAGCAATTTTCATTAAGGGCACTGTAGGTATTCCAAAACTTTGAGGCTTACCCTATGCTTCTATAAATACTCTTGTTGTGTTTAAAATGGAGAGTCATTGTTGAAAAGAGAGTCACCCATTTGGAGAGGTTGGTTTAGTCATCACCAAACCTTAGGGTTTAAGATTTGGGCAAAAATCTTGTTGTTGGAAGTTTCACCATCCAACCCCAATTCCATTTCAAAGCAATACTTCTTTGGTTCCATTTTATTTGTACTCAACACTTCTCATGGTGGGGTTTGATCGTCTCCGTTGTCACGGGACCACCTATCACTAGTCTTTGACCGGGAGGGTTTTATTTCACAAAAGGCTGGGATGCTGGCTCTCATAGAGAGAAGCCCAATGAATGTCAGATGCGAAGCTCCGCATCTCATTAACACATACTCGACCGAAAACATGAGTAGACCCCATTGAAGACGAGAATAAAAATATGGTACAACAATACCATATTTGTCAACCTTCTCACGGATACCAACGTAGACATTGCCGCTCATACAGCTCCGAGCGAGCAAGCAATGGGATTTCCTCTCCAAGGAATAGAAGTGTGGATGAATCAACATTAAATAGAGACATTCGATTTTTCTTTGAAGGTCAGCGAAAACATGAATGATAGGAGTATCCCTCCTACCCTCAACCCTAATCCCCCCTGTGATCCCCCCATTGTGATCTTAGATAAGATCATCATGAGTGAATGTTTTATAGATTTTGATCGGATCAGGACGAGAATGAGTTTGCGAATCCAGGACATCTTTGTCCTTCCAACAAATGTAGAGATAGGGGAATTCCACTTTGCTTGATCAATTCCTTAGAGTCAGAGGAAGATCGACCCTGAACAAAAAAAGGAACCACTATAGAAAAAAAGATTACAAAGGCCCTTGCATGCCCCTAGAACAACAAGCATACCCCGTACTAGATAAAAAAAGACACACAATGGACAGATTGGACTCAAACAAAAGAAAGAAGAAGAGGGCAATGATGATGACCCTTTCTTCTGTTCATTTTCTCCCTACCCTGATGATGCGCTCCGAGATTGTGGATCCCCATATTGGAAAAAAGACTCGCACCCTGAAGAGAATCATTGGTTTAATCGATAATCACGGTGGAAAATGCGAGATTTAGACAAGCTGCTACGTGCTACCATTGGTCGTCGAACTCCCGAATAACTATTGGTATTCTCTCTGCTCATGGTCAATTGGTATGCATCTTTGGTCAATCAATGGGTCTGCTTCTCTATTCTCTCTCTATATGATACGAGAAACTACCATCTCGTAGCACTATTTCTCTCTTTAAATGATTCGTGAAATTGTCATCTCGTAGCACCACCATGACACGAATTTTCATTCTGATTTTGAACCCTCCCACGTTGTGACTTCTGTTGGAAATTTTACTGTAAATGAACAATCATGTTATAGTGTCGGTAAGTACAGATTGGTCCTCTGGGAAAGATGTACTATAAGTCATGATTTGAATCGTAATCAAATGGAGAAAATCCCCACTATAGGGCATGTAATAGTACCTAAATACTATACTAATCTACTCACAATTGAAAGACGTGTAAACTACTAGGCAAAAGATGTAACGAATGAAAATGCTAGAATCCTCATAGGTGGAGGAATGGCGACACATGAAGAATTAGAAGTGATACATGTGTGAAACATGAAACGCATGTGTGTGTGTGTGTGCATGTTCCTATGAATGTGTGAAAACATGAATAATGTCTATAATTATGGAAAGCATCCATCAAACAAAACACATGCAAACAATAATCATACACAATGTGCTTAAGAGTTGCTTAAGTTAACATGTATGACCTAGACTAAGCATGAGAAGTGTCTCGTAATCATAACAAGACCCATCAAAGACTATAAATACACAAATCTCGATAAATCACTCACATGACACATTATACATATATCCAACATTAACATATAAGAAGTCAAGCAATATGAGAAACAATCTAAGCTATTGAAGCATGCAAGGTGAAATATGAAATAACTACCAAGTATCAAACATTACCCTAGATTTAACCACATCCACATAAATCCAACATCTTAACATTCAAATATACCACACAAAGCAATAGTACACAACCATCACATCTAAAAATTTCATGTAACAGTTAACTCCACCCACAAATTGGGTGGATCTACTCTATCTCATGCTAATGAACAAGAAAACACATTTAAAGCATTCATGAAGTAAATCACTAAGAAGAGCTAGAGCATACTGAATGAGAAATAAACATACCAACATCTAGAGAACAACAAGTAGAACGAGATTTTATAAAAACCAAATTGGGTAAATTTTAGGTTTGGAGGTGGAAGAAGAAGGGGAAGAGTTCAAACAACATGACCAGATATGGAAAATCTGGGACCAATCCAATGGTTGTAATCAACTTTCAATCAAACTAATCCACCAAAATTACAAAACCCGAGCCTTTGCCAAAATCTAGGCACCAAAACCAGAGCCGGACCAGCCAATGGCGGATCAAGTTAGTCTGATCTGGCTAAAACTTGCTCATTGACTTAAATCTTGTGTTCCCCACATAAGGTTCGACCCTGGTGCATGTGGGTGCACCCGTTTTCTCTTAATTGCATGAAAACTCCTATGGTTCCTAAGCTCTGGAGCTTTTGCGGGGTAAATCTTTCTCTTGCTATCATGTCCCTTTGGATTTTACAAATCCCTAAACTTTAAAATAGGTTCAAAATGATTGAAGATCAATCCTTTTTCATTGCAATTAATTCAATTTTGCTTCATTTCCCTTCTTTATTACTTCATACCTAAAACACATGAACTCAACATTCGAGTAGTACACAAGTGAGGTAAAATAAAAGATATATGGCACGAATATGATGTATGATATGCAACTAATTAACTTCGACTTAGAGTACGATGAATGAGTGGAAAGCTTTTGTATATCAGTCCCTTTGATATCCATCCAAAGAGTTTGTATTCTATATATTGTCCCTTCCACACACGCAGAACAAATGAAACTATAGTTTGATTGCTTCTTGACCGTCAGAAATTACTAACTATGACAGTTAGGCAATAACGATTGTGGATGACGGACGAATCACCATAGAGTAAGGGCTAACCTCTTAACCCATACCTCCAAGGTAATTTAACTGGTGTCATGTGAGAGGTGTGAAAACCTTACGACTTGACAATGTGTCCTTCCGAAGTTGACACTGTCAAGCCAATGGAAGAGTTCGTGGAGTACACACTAGTTAGAAAGTGGGTGGAGCAATGGTGTGAGTCTTGTACTTCTTAACCATGGCAATAAGTTCGAGAGTCAGCTTGGATGAACTTTCCTGTGGACCTTTGGTCACAACCCCCCATACAAAAACAGAGAACTTTTTCACTTTAGAGAGGGTTCACTTTGATTGGAAGTTGTAGTTGTGAAACATAGTCCAAGAGAAATGTATCCATTGGATACCTCTGGAACTCCTACAAACATAGGGGATGTCTAAGTAACTCCAAGGGGATCAACCTTGTGGTGTATGTTTAAGATCGGTCTATCATTGCTCTAGATTAGTCTGATATGGTGGACACCCCATTCTGGTGGATTACTTTATTCTAAAATGTCAAGAATCACCTGGGTTAGTCCTCTTCTTTGTATGATCTCTATAAGGTAGACAATGTAGGCTTCTAAAAAAGGGTTGCAGGGTTTGATCCCTATTCGGGCCCAATATACTCCTAAGGAGACTATCGTGTAGTCTTACCATTTACGATTGGTTGAATGAGACTATCGACACTTATACAAATTCCCCGGGTCATTGGCACTTGATAAAAAATTATTAATTATCCATCTCACGAGGAGTCTACTCCTTGAAAAAGAAAAATGCTTGGTTTTCAGATGCATGTCCTATTGCTCAAGCATCCTCAAGTAATTGAATAAAGCATGTTTTATGTCTTCTTTTGCCTATTTAATATGATTTATAGATTCGAGAAAGACAGATGTGACTAGATGCTTAACAGAGCTGGTGTCAGAGATAAGATGAGTACCGATTTATCTTTAAATTCTGTGAGACATGTTATGGTTTAGTTAGAGGGGATCAGTCATCTACTTTTACTACCATCTCTTGAACTGGATAACTAATTCTCTGTTATCTATAAACTATCAAGTTGTTGACTTTCCCTTAGCCAGGAGATTACGTCTCTACTGTTAATCGTAGGGAGAAGTTACAAATCTTGAATATACTACCTAGGAAACATTCTCTCAAGCAACCTATACCGAAGTAGCATTTTTAACAGTTGTTTCAGTTGAATGGGAAGTTGAGGCAACCTCTAGCTGACTTTATTTTGTTGAAGTCTTCCTACAAGGAATATAGTCTGATCCAACGAAGATCAGCAATGCCTCTTTAGGATGAAAGCACCGCACTAAAGAATACACCGTAGTTAACCGATACTTATGAACGGAGGGACAATCCCTTTATAGTGAATCGTGATTGCACGTTGTGCTTATGGTGGTGTGGCCCTAGGAGCTTCACTTTTAGAAATCTCTCGGTTGTAAAGAAGGCCTACCAATTTTGAAATGGTCTAATAATTTGGTCGCATTTAAAGAAAATGCGGGTATATAGAGTTCCAGAAAGATAAAGCCCATGTGAACCCGGAATTAATATTTAAGTTTCACCTTTTTGAGCGGAACTTAAATAACATGAAATTCTAATAAAATTCCTTTGAAAATAGCCTATAATTTTTTTAAATATTAATTAATAGAATAGTTTCTTGATAAAAGCCACCCAAAGGGGGCACATTTAATTAAGAATACTTCCTTGAACGCAATCCATGTAGGTAGATCTATGGATAGAAGTCGGAAATATTAATTAATAGAGAGGAATTTTACCGAGAATACTCTTCTTGGTGCAACTCCCCTTTATTAATATTTTAAGGGTTAAATACAATTTCCCCTATGAACTATGCCCAAATTTTATTTTGCCTCCTGAATTTTTGATTGACATTATTTCATGCTTATATTCGTAGGGTCGCGTATTAGTGTGTATTTAGTCTATTTCTGGTATTTGTTTAGTCCCATACTGGGGGATTGTCCCGGATTACCTTTTTCTATGGCTATAAATAGAACTCTTCACCTTTTATTGTATTTACTCATTGCTTGGTGGCATTCTCTCTACTTGGAGTAAGCCTTGGAGTAAAATCTCAAGGTGGAGAAGAATGCTGCTAATGATGTGAGTCATCTAATAAAATAATTGTTACATTGTTTTGTTCTGATGTTGTTTCTTTATGCACGCTTAGCTTAGTTTTATTTCTTTGATTGTAGGATAAAGTAGTTAGAATGTTTCCTTTCTTCTTTAATTTAATTTTTAGAATAATGTGTAGTGAGTAGATTCATCCCCCTTTGGGGGTGGAGATGATGTTCATACATGCATTAAAGAATGGATATGAATGCTTTACTTTGATTGTGTTGATGAATATGAATGTACGCTTGCTTGTTAGAATAGAATACTACACTCGATGGGTTTTGCTACACATCTTAGACACCTCCCATGCTTGTTTAGGTTGTGTATATGAATGTTAATCAGCTAGGTTAGTGAATGGATTGATAGGTTTTGCCATAACCTTTAGACACTTCCTATGCATGAAAACACTACCCACATTTGTGCATATAGAATGCTTTCTTTACCATCTTTTTGCATGTGTGCACACACTCCACCCCTAGGGGTCTTTCTCTTCTTGATTTACAACAAGAACCTTCAGTTTTAGATTCTTTTAGTTTTGATTTGAATTAATCGTTAGTTGTTTTACTTTGCATTTTTCTTCTTAGTAGTTTAGTGTGGCATAGATTAGCATCTTGGATAGTTGGATTGAAGTGGATACAAACTTCTTTAGAAGTCCAAACGACTAGCATCTTGAACTCAAAGGTGTCACACGCATGCCTGGCTAGGAAGGGGAGTTTCAGTATTTGAAAGTACTTTTTAGGGGAAAATAATTCAAGGTAACAACAAGATACCCACTTATCATTCAATTAGAATTAGGAGTGTGTTAGAGAAACAATGTAAAAAAATAAAAATGAACGACAAGTGTGTGCTAAATAATGAAGTCTTAAACTTCGGGTGGAGAGAAGGGGTAAAGCGATACAAAACGTATATATAATGGAAATAATTGTTGCATTTTGATGTTGAGAGGGGTCAAAGTAATTATCTCTGTCAAGAGACAACAACAAGAATGTTCGTAAGTAGTCGTGTAGTGCTAGAATTACAGAAAAGATGTAGAAGTAAAGCATGTCAGGAGAACATATGTTTGTGAAAGAAACAACTGTTGTAAATATAGAGGAGATCCTTGGAATCACACAAAGAAACAAGACAAGGGAAAATGTATGTAGGGGGGAAGACTAATATTTCATTCTCTTAACTATCCATCACATGACGTAATCTCATATATATACACATAGATGTGTGTAAGTTACATTTACATTCTATACTAATTGAGATGTAAATAAGGATGTAAATACAAGAGATATTACAATACGCAAAGAGAAGTTACAATAAGTTATAATGGTTGGAATGTGAATCATCCATCACATATATAATTTCATAATACTCGCCCTTGGATGATCACTTTTATCTTCTTGCATGCTTAACTTAATTTCGTTTCATTAATCTTAGTAGACTTATTTAATATGGCTTCCTCTCTTAATATAATAGTTAGGTTAATGATTAGTGAGTAGTTTCATCCTGCTTTAGGGTGGAGATGATGTACATATATGTTGTGATATTTGGATATTCGATAAATTTTGAATTGTTGATTGACATCATATCATGCATATATTTGTGTCTTATATCCATTATCTTGAACCTAAACAATGCTACGTAATGAGTTTTATGTTTAAGTTTTAGGAATAAACAGGTTTTGGAAGAAGAGACTCAAAAAGGACTTAAAAGCAAGGAAAAGGACTGAATTGCATGACTTATGGACTGAAATGCAAGAGGGAAGGAGCCGGATGCAAACCAAAAGTATCAATGAGCAAATCAAGAAACTCCACACCATCATGAGTATTTTGGCAATTAGATCCGAGCCCAAACATCAACAACCAAATCGGGTTCATCAAACATCAAGAAATCAAGCCAGAAACGAGCCACCGAAATCCAGACGCGATCCAACCATTCCAGACTGGCAATTGGCAGTCCAAATTGGTCCAAACAATTCCTGGTTTGGTCGGGTCATGGATTATGTTGTTTTATGCCCATTTATAGTATGTGTTTAGTCCCTTACCGGGAGATTGTCCATGATTGCCTTCTTCTATGACTATAAATAGAACTCTTCCTTCTCCTTTGTATTCACCCATTGCTTGGTGGCATTCTCTCTACTTGGAGTAAGCCTTGAAGCAAAACTCAAGTGGAGAGGAATACTACTTGTAATGTGAGTCGTAAATAAAATAATTTTTTTGTTTGTTTTAATGTTGTCTTTTTTTTTATTCTTGCTTGCTTAGCTTAATATTGTTTTATCTTAGTAGTAATTAGAATATTTTATTTTCTTAATGTAGTTTGTAGTTTAATGAGTAGTGAGTAGTTCCATCCCCTTTTGGGGGTGGAGTTGATGTTTATATGTGTCATGTAGTATGAAATGAATGTTATATGTTGTTGTATGTGAGAAATGTAAGTATGCTTGTTTGAATTAAAGAGAATACTTAAAACTTGATAGTTTCTGCCATAATCTTTAGGTACATTTCATGCTTGTTTAGGTTCTTAATAACAAACTTGTTCATGCTCATATTAATCACTTAGGTTAGTGATTGGGATGATAGGTCTTGCCATGAGGTACTTCTTATGCATAGCAACACTACCTACACTTGTGCTTTATTGAATGCATTCATCACCACTTATTTCATGTGTACACACACTCCACCCCTTAGGGGTTTTCATTCCTGATTTCTAGCTTGCTTTTATTAGTCACTCAGTTTAGTTTTATTTTGTCTCATGCTTTTATCTTCTGTGTTTGTTTCATGCTAGTTTAGCGTAGTTAGTTTAGTTTAATCAATCTCTTCTCCCATCTTTTCCCACTTGCCGTCGAACAAACCAGAGTTGACACACCTCCTCGTGGACATGACCCATACTTGTCACGTCTTCACCGATGTCGTGCACTTGCGGTAATTAAAATGAACACATCAATTGTGTAACTTGCATGTTTGTATGTTCATTGGGGGTATTTTAATCATAAACATATTAGGGGATTTTGATGGGTTTTTCCATAAGATTTAGACACTTCCCATGCTTAGTTTCCTCATGTTTATTGACTGAAATTTCCTGTTGAATATGCTACATGTTAGTTAAGTGTTTGCATTTGTGGTTGCTTTCTCGATTGATTGAAGAAACTTTGTTTTGATGGGTTTTGCCATAAGATTGAGACCCCTCCCATGCTTAGCTTTGTTCTTCACATGAGTTTATGGTTTTTGATGAGTCTTGTCATATTTTTAGACACTTCTCATGCTGAGCCTAATCTTATGATAATCAAGTAATAATTGGCGATACGTTGTGTGAATGGATTGATAAATTTTGCCACATCTTTAGACACTTTCTATGCATGAAAACACACACCCGACATACACACACATACATTCTTACATGCATCATTCATCACTTATTTCACTTCATATGTGCACACACTCCACCCCTTAGGGGTTTCTGTTCCTGATTTCCAATCTTTAGTTGCTTTCTTTTGCATTTCTTACTTACTAGTTTAGTGTAGTTTAGCATAGCATAATCAAATCTTTTTCTCCTTTTTCGCCACTTGATTTCGGACAAACCAGAGGCTACTTACCTCCCTGTGGATCGACCCGTACTTGCTGCATCTTCACCGACGTCGTGCACTTGCGGTATTTTAAACAGATTAAATCAAGATTTTGGCGTCGTTGTCGGGGAGGTGCTCAGTCCAAACTCTAGTTTGGACGATTCGAGTGGATTTATTTTTTTGTTTGTAGTTTGCTTTGTTTCAGGAGACTCTGAGGAGCAAGAGAAGTCACCAGGAGAAGTTTGGAGGACAATTGAGCCACATGGACCGCCAATCAGCAGCCTTAGACATCCAACTTGCGGTTTGGTGAGCTCCACTTTCCTCCTTCTTTCTTTGGTTTATTTTTACATATGGTATAGTGGTTTGGGGCTCAATTGGCATGTTTTGTAGTTTGCCCCCAGATCAATAATCAATACCATTTTAATCAACTTGGCCATTAAAACCCAAAGCAAAAGATTAGACATTCTTGCTTGCTTAGGTCATGCATCATATACTTGACTTAGGCACGTAGGTTGTCTTTTATTTTAGCTTTACTTTCATTTATTGAGTGCTGGTGTGAGGTACGCATTTCTTACTCTCATTCATGCATTGTGTATGAACATGCATTAGTTAGTAGGAATTGCATTGCAACAAGTGTGAGTTGAGGGTTTGATTGGAGAATTGATTTCTAGATTAACTCCAAAACACTCTTAAGGAGGGGTTGTCTCATATAAGATACGGTGGGGGATTTCATCACCATTTTCTTTGCCCCAAAAATAACACTAATCAAGAGCCTAACTTTAAAATCAAGTAGACATTGGCCCTTAGGATCTCGGGCGCATTAAGAGAGTGATCCGGTCACGACCGTCATGGCGTGATCGTTGTCGCCCCACTCTGTCGATAGTAGGAGAGATGAGATCTCCGGATCTTGGCTCACTTGATGGGCTTTGTGGTCTTCGTCGTAGAGAGGTGACACGTGTTGAGGCCGTGTGACCTCGCAGTTAGGCGTCATCTAGCTGTAAGGACCTATAGTGACCTTATGTTGTTTGAGCCTTGCTTGCTTGTATGCTTCTACCAATACCTACCCTTCGTAGCATAAAGACTTCTTCCCTTCTCTCCTGAGTCATTCCCTCTCATCTTTGTACTCATGTCTTCTCCTCCATGCACATTCTGCTTTAGTTGTTTTGAAAGAGAGAAAAAACTTTCTTTCTTTTTTGTCAGACTCATGTGGGTGTGCAATCTGTGTGCATGCCAGTGTGGACACGAGATGTCAGGCTCGTTTGAAGAGATCCGACATTGATCTATCCTCGATTGTTGACCTTTCGAATGCATCCTTATCCCGTGTCCTACACAGTCCCAGGATCATGACCAGTCGTCAACCACACGAGGGTGACTCAGGTTTTGGACCTCCACCACCCTTTGATCTAGAAGGTGGGGGTCCACAACCTCATCAATTGGTTCCCTAGGCTTCCATCCCCCTCCGCGTTCGATGCTACCCGAGCCGTACTGCCATACCTTCTTGCATCGTATTGCCCGAGGCAAATGGGAACCACTTTGAGGTTAAGCCTCAATTTATCTCCATGCTCCCTCACTTCACTAGGAAAGGTGACCCCTATATCTTTCTCAAGGAATTTGAGGAGGTCTGCGCTATGTTCAAGTTGCAACAACTTATCATAGACTCCATCCATCTTAGGCTTGTCCCCTTTGCACTAAAAGATGATGCCAAGAAGTGGTTGTACAGCAAGCAGGCGAATGCCTTTAGGACTTGGGATGAGTTTCAATCTGCATTCCTCAAGAAGTACTTTCCAAATCATCGCACTCAAAAACTGAGGAACGAAATCAATTCGTTTTATCAGCATGAGACTGAATCATTCCTTGCATACTTAAACTGGTTCAAGGATCTACTATCCTCATGCCCTCACCATGGCATCGAGTTATGGTGCCTGTGTCAGATTGTTTACGAGGGTCTTCACATCCCATCCCGAACGCTCCTTGAGTCCATGTATCAAGGAGAGTTCTTAGGAAAGGATGAAAGGGAGGCATGGGTTTTCCTAGAAGACCTCGCTGAGAAAACTATGGAGTGGGAGAGTGTGAGGGAACCACCAGCATCATCTAGCATAAGAGGAAGGATCGCAAACACAAACTCAAATAGATCGGGTGCCGAATTTGCTGTCGATACCACTATGGCCACCGAGGCACGCATGGCGGCCTTAATGCGCCGTATGGATTCGATTGAGCTCCAATACCAGAAAAATGTGTCACATGTATCTGCATCTGGTCCAGTTCCCTGTTATTTATGTGGTGGGATAGGTCATGTAGGAGGCGAGTGTGCGTCCATTCCTCCTGAGATGGAACAGGTCAATGGCATCTATGATAGATCCAGGAATGACCCATATTCATCATCATATAACCCTGGATAGGGGAATCACCTAACTTTTCATGGAACCAAAACAATGCCTCGGGTGGTCCTTTAAACTTCTCTCGGCCACCTAACCGACCACACCAACCTCCCATGCATTCACAGTCTTATCCGCCACCCCAAGCTCATATCACCAACCCACCAGGTTTCCCAATTCCAACAACATCAAAACCTAGTTTAATTCTCTTGAGAACCTGACCCGTGGACTTGAGAACTCAATGAAAAACTTTATGTCTTCCCCAAGTCAAGTTCTCACATCAAATCAGCAGATCATCAAATCTCTCGAGCTTCAGATGGGCCAATTGGCTCAGTCTGTACTTGAGAGAGAGCGAAGGACTCTGCCTATCCAGTGTTGAACGTTTTATTTTAACCGCAAGTGCACGGCCGCGATGAAGCGGTGGCAAGTACGGGTCATCCTCAGGGAGGTGAGCAGCCTCTTGCTTGTACGAAATCAAGTGGCGAAAATAATGGAGAAGAGAGTTGGTTACGCTACTCTACACTAAACTATGTTAAGAAGTATGAAATGCGAACGAAAGAAACAATCAATGAACTAACAACTAAGCTAAGAACAAAGGAGGAATGCTAGAATACAGAAATGGAAAACCCCTAAGGGGTGGAGTGAGTGCACACATGCAAAGAGGTGGGTGTAGAATACATTCTTTAAGCACATGAAGGTGGTGTTTATCAAGCATAGGAAGTGTCTAAATGTTATGGCAAAACCTATCAATCTATTCACCAACTTAGTTGATTAACATTTACATATGCAAGGTGTTTATTTCAGAACCTAAACAAGCATGAGAGGTGTCTAATCATTTTGGCAAAACTCATCAAGTTGTAAATTCTATCCTAAACAAGCAAGCATACATTCATGTTTAATCAACACATTGAAATTAAAGCATTCATCCCATTCTCTAATGCATGTATGTACATCTACTCCACCCCCCAAAGGGGATGGTTCTACTCACTAAACATTACACTAATTATTAAACTATGGAAAGAAAGCATATTAAAACTAAGCTAGAATTAAAAGACGATTAAACTAAAACATGCACAAACAATAAAAGAAGCATAAAACAAACAATGAAAGAAACACAAAACTTTATTGATAAAATGACACACATTAAAGTAGCATCCTCCTACTTTAGTGTGTGCTTCAAGGCCTCACTTCTAGTAGGAAGAATAGCCACTTAAAATATGGAGTGATTACAATAGGAGGTGAAGAGTTCTATTTATAGGCATGGAAAAAGCTAATCCGGGACAATCCCCCGATGTGGGACTAAACAGATACCAAAAATAGCCTAAACATCCTCTAATACATGTGCTGGAGAAATTTGAGCGGATTTGGGCCAAAATGGACCGCCAATTGGCGGTCTATATGGTTCAGATCCTGCTCATTTTTGTTGTGGGCTTTTAATTCTGGTATTGTTGGTCTTTGATGCGGTTACTTGACTTGTTGGAGCTCCGACCCGAATCGAATTGGTAAAATACTCCCCATGATGGTGTGGAGTATTCTGTTTTGCTCTTAGGTCCTTCTCTCTTGCAATCAGGTCCTTCTTCCTTGCATCTTGGTCCCCAGATCTCACAATTCAGTCCTTTTTCCCAGCTTTTGGGTCCTTTTATCCTTCATCTCTTCAAACCTATTTATTCCTGAAAACTAAACATAAAACTCGTGACATAGCATTGTTTAGGTGAAAGATAATGGATATAAGATACAAATATAAGCATGAAATGATGTCAATCAAATACCCCCACACCTAACTTTTGCTAGCCACGAGCAAAACAAAGAAAGAGAAAAGCATACGAAAAAACAAGAAATCCTAACTCACTTTCGTAGGAATCACGGTTGCACTTAGCACGTGCAACAAGCCGTTAAACCTCATTGTCGCCAAGGAGGAGGAGTGTTGTCTCCTGAGGGTTTTCAGCGGATATACCCACAAAATCCGAACAAGATGCATTAATCAATCTAGCTACACGACTCGTTGGACTCATTTTGTCGATCATGGGACGCGGTAATACTACGGGTCGACTCTATAAATGTAATCGGTCCACACACCTAGCCTAATGAGTTATTCGTGAAAGTTAGTTAAGGACTTGAGTGAAAGACATGGGCAACCTTAACTTCTGAATGTGATACAATGTGTAAAGTCCATTTTGGTTCTTATTTGACTTTTTTTCTTCTTTTCTTCTTTTTTCATTTTTTTTCATTTGAGGATTTTATTGGTTGGTGTTTGATTCTCCCAGGGTCAGGTTTCGTGCATCATTGCCTATGAGGACTTACACTATCACGTACTCCTTCCCCCAAATCTCCACATAGGGCGATCCCTACCACCCGTGTAACGGGAGTTCGGTCCGTGCATCCCAAGTCAGATGACTCGAAAGCACGAGGCACAAAGTCCCCTCAGACCTACTTTCCCGAGTGATAGGAGCCGTGCGAGAAGAGAGAACACCACTTATTTATCTACATGGGAACCAAAACCCCTACACTTAAGTTTCACAAAAAGAGATTAAGGGCCATTGACTACGACAAACTTACTTATACTAACAGACACGAATTATTTGCCTCACTAGGTTCAGGGTGGACTTCTTTAAATGTTTGAGTACTGAAACCCTATGATTACACGCCCCCCGAGGGAAAACCGGGGTGCATCCTAACGACTCGATAAGACCTAAAGTCAGTAAACTAGAAATCCTAATGCATCAAGTTCAAGACAATTTTGGGAGCTTTCTTTTTACTTTGCCTCTCAACGGTTTTGCACATACTAAACACACGCAAAACCCACAAAAACATTTTCTTTCACAAACACATGAAGATTTTGAAAGAAATGTGAAAATTTTAAAGCACTAGGCAAGCAAAAGAAGACAAGTCACCCAAGGATCATGGCAAGCAGATATATCAATGTTAAATGCGGCACACTAGCATGACCCTAGCAGTACACACAAAAGAAAAGAAAACCAAAGGAAAAAGACTCGAATATGTACACACGTAAAACACCCCCCCACACCTACTTCATGCATTGTCCTCAATGAATGTGAACAAGATACTACATGGATACATGCATGAAAAAGGAAAGATCTCAACAACATGAAGTACAAAGGGATGTTCAGGGTCATGTTGATGGACACAAACCCAAATTCCCTCAAAACCTGTGAGAAGCTGAAGAAGGGAGATAAATACGTGAAGAAATTGGGGCCCAAGTACACAAGGGTTGGGGCCTACAACAATCAATGCTTACTGAAGGAGTCTTTTGTTATTTTGTTTTTTTTTCTTTTTTTTCTTTTTTTTACAAGATATATACATCAACCAAGATATTCTCATAATCATTTGGTCAAGGAACATCAAATGAGAACATCATGTTTTGAGGACCAGAGACTTGCCGAGATGGGCAAACTCCACTGGTACTCTGAGGTGTCATGCGGGGTGAAAGGTCAAAGCTGAAAGGCTCGAACCCCTCATGATATTGGTTGGGTGTGGGCAACAAAGAATGAAGTTGTGTTGCCTCACTAGGGTTTAATTGCTCATCGAAGAAAACCCTCCAACCAATAGGTGGGTGCATCGGAATGAGTTCCTCAGGCTCATTCGATGGATGCAGCAGACTTGCATCACTAAGAATGGGGCTTCTCCCCAAGTCATCCACCAAGGACCTCCCACCATCGTTTAGATCATCAAGCATAAGCTCGGTCATAGGTGGGTCCTTGTTGGAGTCAATATGAAGCTCAAATGGCTCAATGGCCATGGGACATGAGGTAGAGACACCTTCTGGTATAGGCATATGATGAGGTGTCTCACTCTCACTAGTACTCTCAACTAAATCATGCAACGAACACTCCCTTTGGACATTCATGTTCTAGGCCAGCTCACTCTGTTGCATTGCGAAGACAGGCAATGAGTTTTCGCTGGGCCCACGATCATTCTCAACGGATTGCATTGGGGTTAGGGGTGTTCGTTGATTCTGTGGTGCTTTCTCCAATTGGCGGATGAGATTTAGATTTAAAGGTTCATCCATGGGTTCCTGTTGCCTACCAGAGTTGAACACATGAAACTCGGCACTCATGTTACCGAATGAGAGCTTCATGAGACCATTTCTACAATTAATCAAGGCATTGGAGGTTGCCAGAAATGGTCTACCCAAAATCAAAGGTATTTGAGAGTGGGTGTTCGCAACAGGATTGGTATCAAGGACAACAAAATCGACTGGAAATATAAAATCTCCAACTTTGATAAGCACATCCTCGATAATCCCCATGGGAATACGAATGGATCTATCCGCCAATTGGAGGGTGATCTTAGTTGGTTTCAATTCTCCCAAGTTCAACTGTTGATAAACAGAGAATGGGAGGAGGTTGACCGCTGATCCTAAATCAAGCAAAACATTGCTCAATCTAGTGTCCCATATCGTACACTGAATAGTAGGACACCCAGGGTCCTTGTATTTTGTGTAGGTGGGATTGGACAAAAGTGAGCTGATATTTGCAGCCAAGAATGCTTTCTTAGGAACATTGGTCTTCCTCTTGGTTGTGCAGAGATCCTTCAACACTTTGGTATATTGAGGTATTTGTTGGATGACATCCAACAAGGGGATGTTAACCTTCACTTGCTTAAACACCTCTAATATCTTATCCATGTTGTCACTCTGCTTTTGTTTAACCTACTTGGATAGGGAGCTTTTGGCAGGTAGGTTTTCTGCTGTGCCTGAGAAGAAAGCTTTGGTGTATTACCCTCACCCTCAGCTTCTTCTTCACCACCATTCCCACTGAGGGGCTGCATAGATGGTGGTGGGTGTGGCAAGGAAATGTGATTGTCAACCTGTTTTCCATTCCTTAAGGTCACAATGGAATTGACATGGTGAACAAGTTCCTCCACATGGTTCACTTGCCTCCCCCGAGGGACCACATTCTCATTTTGCATGTGTTGTTGCTGGTACACACGGGGGTTAGCCTCAGGCTGGCTAGGAAAAGACCCTCTCTCTCTTTCATGTACAGACTGAGCCAATTGGCCCATCTGAAGCTCTAGAGATTTCATGGTCTGCTGTTTTGAAGTTAGAACTTGACTTGTGGTAGACATAGAAATTTTCATTGAGTTTTCAAGTCCACGAGTCAAGGTCTCAAGCGAATTGAATCGGGTTTCCATATTATTGGAATTTGGGACACCCGATTGATTGGTGGTTTGCACTTGGGGTGGCTGATAGGATTGTGCATACATGGGAGGTTGGTGTGATTGGTAAGGTGGTCTAAAGGAGTTTGAAGGACCACCCGGGGCATTAGTTTGGTTCCATGAAAAATTGGGGTGGTTCCTCCATCCAGGATTATAAGATGATGAGTATGGGTCATTCCTGCCTCTATCATAGACGGCGTTGACACGCTCCATCTCAGGAGGAATGAACTCACACTCGCTTTCTACATGACCTATCCTACCACATGAATGACAGGGAACTGAACCAGATGTGGACATGTGAGGTGCACTTTGTTGGTTTTGGAGCTCAATCGAATCCATACGGCGCATTAAGGCCGCCATGCGTGCCTCGGTGGCCGTAGTGGTATCGATAGCAAATGCGGCACCCGATCTAGTCGAGTTTGCATTCGCGATCCTCGCTCCTATACTAGATGATGCAGGTGGTTCCCTCACACTCTCCCATTGTATGGTTTTCTCAGCGAGGTCTTCTAGGAAGGCCCATGCCTCCCTTTCATCATTTCCCAAGAACTCTCCTTGACACATGGACTCAAGGAGCGTTCTGGACGGGATGTGAAGACCCTCATACACAATCTGACAAAGACGCCACAACTCAGTTCCATGGTGAGGGCACGAGGATAGTAGCTCTTTGAACCTCTCAAGATATGCATGAAATGGTTCGGTCTCATGTTGATAGAACGAATTGATTTCGTTCCTCAATTTTTGAGTCCGATGATTAGGAAAGTACTTCTTGAGGAATGCAGATTGAAACACATCCCAAGTCCTAAAGGAATTCGCCTGGTTGTTGTACAACCACTTCTTGGCGTCATCCTTTAGTGCAAAAGGAACGAGCCTAAGATGGATGGAGTCTGTGCTAAGTTGTTGCAGCTTGAACATAGCACAGACCTCCTCAAATTCCCTGAGAAAGATATAGGGGTCACCTTTCCCAGTGAAATGAGGGAGCATGGAAATGAATTGAGGCTTAACCTCAAAATGGTTCCCATTAGCCTCTGGTAATACGATGCATGAGGGTAGAGCGGTACGGCTCGGGTAGCATCGATCACGAAGAGGTATGGGAACGACAACTGGAAGCACAGGTGGAACAGGAGAGAAATCGATGACCGAAGCCGGATTGACAATGCTCCTCGTCAAACGACCACTCTCGTCTCGTGTCCACGAAAGCATGCACAAAGGTGCACACACAAACCACAACTCTCTTTTTTTTCTTTTTTTTTTCTTTTTTTTCAAAGAATGTACGTAGGGGAGAAGACGGGGGAACACAGGAGAGAAATAATGACTCAGGAGAGAAAGGAAGAAGTCCTTATGCTACGGCGGATGGGTACAGGTAGAAGCACACAAGCAAACAAGGCTCAAGCAATCCTAAGGTCGCTATAGGTCCTTACAGCTAGACGACGCCTAACTGCGAGGTCACACGGCCTCAACACGCCTCACCTCCCTACAACGAGGACCACAAAGCCCAGCAAGTGAGTCAAGATCCGGGGATCTCGTCTCTCCTACTATCGACAATGTGGGCAACGCCGATCAGGTCATGACGGTCGGGACCGGATCACTCTCCTAATGCGTCCAAGATCCTTAGGGCCAATGTCTACTTGATTTTAAAATTAGGCTCTTGATTAGTGTGGTTTTTGGGGTGAAGGAAAGGGTGATGAAATCCCCCACCTTATCTTTTACGGGACAGCCCCTCCTTAGTAGCGTTTTGGAGTCCTAAATCTAGCAATCAACACTCCAAACAACGCTCAACTCACACTTGTTGCAATGCACTTCCTACTAACTAATGCATGTTCATACGAAATGCATGAATGAGAGTAGAAGGTGCGTACCTCACGCCAGCTCTCAGCAACAGAAAATAAAGCTAAGATAAAAGACAATCTAAGTGCCTAAGTCACATACATGATGCATGGCCTAAACAAAAAGAATGCCTAATCTTTTGCTTTGAGTTTTAGGGTCCAAGTTGCTTAAAGGAGGTTTGATTATTGATCTAGGAACGAACTATAAGTCAGAACATGCCAAATTGAGCCCCAGATTACTAGATCAATTACAACAACAACACAAAGAAATTAGAAGATGAGAAGAGCTCACCAGACCGCTGATTGGCGGTCTCCGACCGCTGATTGGCGCTCTGAAGTGCTCAGATCGTCTTGAAATTTCTCCAGTAGCCTCCACTTGCTATTCCCAATCTCCTGAAACGAAGACAAACTACAAAAAAAAATTAAATCCACTCGAATCGTCCAAACAAGAGTCTGGACTGGCACCTCCCCGGCAACGGCGCCAAAAACTTGTTGAACGTTTTATTTTAACCGCAAGTGCACGGCCGCGATGAAGCGGTGGCAAGTACGGGTCGTCCTCAGGGAGGTGAGCAGCCTCTTGCTTGTACGAAATCAAGTGGCGAAAATAATGGAGAAGAGAGTTGGTTACGCTACTCTACACTAAACTATGTTAAGAAGTATGAAATGCGAACGAAAGAAACAATCAATGAACTAACAACTAAGCTAAGAACAAAGGAGGAATGCTGGAATACAGAAATGGAAAACCCCTAAGGGGTGGAGTGAGTGCACACATGCAAAGAGGTGGGTGTAGAATACATTCTTTAAGCACATGAAGGTGATGTTTATCAAGCATAGGAAGTGTCTAAATGTTATGGCAAAACCTATCAATCTATTCACCAACTTAGTTGATTAACATTTACATATGCAAGGTGTTTATTTCAGAACCTAAACAAGCATGAGAGGTGTCTAATCATTTTGGCAAAACTCATCAAGTTGTAAATTCTATCCTAAACAAGCAAGCATACATTCATGTTTAATCAACACATTGAAATTAAAGCATTCATCCCATTCTCTAATGCATGTATGTACATCTACTCCACCCCCCAAAGGGGATGGTTCTACTCACTAAACATTACACTAATTATTAAACTATGGAAAGAAAGCATATTAAAACTAAGCTAGAATTAAAAGATGATTAAACTAAAACATGCACAAACAATAAAAGAAGCATAAAACAAACAATGAAAGAAACACAAAACTTTATTGATAAAATGACACACATTAAAGTAGCATCCTCCTACTTTAGTGTGTGCTTCAAGGCCTCACTTCTAGTAGGAAGAATAGCCACTTAAAATATGGAGTGATTACAATAGGAGGTGAAGAGTTCTATTTATAGGCATGGAAAAAGCTAATCCGGGACAATCCCCCGATGTGGGACTAAACAGATACCAAAAATAGCCTAAACATCCTCTAATACATGTGCTGGAGAAATTTGAGCGGATTTGGGCCAAAATGGACCGCCAATTGGCGGTCTATATGGTTCAGATCCTGCTCATTTTTGTTGTGGGCTTTTAATTCTGGTATTGTTGGTCTTTGATGCGGTTACTTGACTTGTTGGAGCTCCGACCCGAATCGAATTGGTAAAATACTCCCCATGATGGTGTGGAGTATTCTGTTTTGCTCTTAGGTCCTTCTCTCTTGCAATCAGGTCCTTCTTCCTTGCATCTTGGTCCCCAGATCTCACAATTCAGTCCTTTTTCCCAGCTTTTGGGTCCTTTTATCCTTCATCTCTTCAAACCTATTTATTCCTGAAAACTAAACATAAAACTCGTGACATAGCATTGTTTAGGTGAAAGATAATGGATATAAGATACAAATATAAGCATGAAATGATGTCAATCAGCCAGCCTGAGGCTAATCCCCATGTACCAGCAATAACACATGGAAAATGAGAGCTTGGTACCTCGGGGGCAGCAAGTGAACCATGTGGAGGAACCTGTTCACCATGTCAATGCGATTGTAACCTTAAGGAATGGAAAGGAGGTTCACAATCACATTTTCTTGCCACCACCACCATCTGTGCAGCTCCTCGGTGGGAATGATGGTGAGGAAGAGGCTGAGGGTGAGGGTAATACACCAACACCTCCTTCTCAGGCACCGCATAAAACCTACCTGCCAAAAGCTACCTATTCTAGTACGTTTATCAAAAAACAAAGTGACACAATGGATGAGATATTAAAAGTCTTTAAACAAGTGAAGGTTAACATACCCTTGTTGGATGTCATCCAACAAATACCTCAATATGCCAAAGTGTTGAAACATCTCTGCACAACCAAGAGAAAGACCAATGTTCCTAAGAAAGCATTCTTAGCTGTGAGTGTGAGCTCATTTTTTTCCAATCCCACATAAACAAAGTACAAGACCCTGGTTGTCCAACTATTCAGTGTATGATATGGGACACTAGCATGAGTAATGTATTGCTTGATTTAGGATCAACGGTCAGCCTCCTCCCATTTTTTGTTTATCAACAGTTGAACTTGGGAGAATTGAAACCAACTAAGATCACCCTCCAATTGGCGGATAGATCTATTCGTCCCAAAAGGGATTATTGAGGATGTGCTCATCAAAGTTGGAGATTTTATATTTCTAGTAGATTTTGTTGTCCTCGATACCAACCATGTTGCGAACACCCACTCTCAAATACCTTTGATTTTGGGTAGTCCATTTCTGGCAACCTCCAACGCCTTAATTAATTGTAGAAATGGTCTCATAAAGCTCTCATTCGGTAACATAAGTGTCGAGTTTCATGTGTTCAACTCTGGTAGGCAATAAGAGCCCTTGGACCAACCTTTAAATCTCAACCTCATCCGCCAATTAGAGAAAGCACCACAAAATCAACAAACACCCCCAACACCAATGCACCCTGTTGAGAATGTTTGTGTGCCCAGCAAAAACTCATTGCTTGTCTTTGCAATGCAATAGAGTGAGCTGACATCAAACATGGATATACAAAGGGAGTGTTTGTTGGATGATTCAGTTGAGACTATTAGTGAGGGGGAAACCTCATCATATGCCCGTACCAGAAGTTGTCTATACCCCATGTCCCATGGCCGTTGAGCCCTTTGAGCTTCATCTTGATGCCAACAGGGACTCACATGCGACCGAGCTTATGTTTGATAATATATAGGAGGATGGATGGTCCTTGTTGGATGACTTCAGGAAAATCCTCATTCTTAGTCAAACTGGGGTACCATATCTCGCGAATGAGCCTGAGGAACTCATTCTGATGCACCCGCTTATTGGTTGGAGGGTTTTGTTTGACGAGCAACAAAACCTTAGTGAGGCAATGCAGCTCCACTCATTCACGTTGCTTATGCCCAACCAATATCATGAGGGGTTTGAGCCTTTCAGTTTTGACCTTTCACCCCTCATGACACCTCATAGTACATATGAAGCGGCCCCACCATGGAAAATCTCTGGTGTGCCAAACTCGACGTTCTCATTTGATGTTCCTTGACCAAATGATTATGAGAATATCTCCGTTGGTGTATAAATCTTTTTTATAACAAAAAAGACTCCAAAAGTGAGCAGTGGTTGGTTTGGCCCCAACCCTTAAGTATTTGAGCCCATTTGTTTGACGTATTTGTATTCCCTTTTTAAGTATCTCACAGGTTTTGAGGAGAATTCGGGTTTATGTCCATCTCATGATCATGAAGCTTTCCAAGTGCTTCACGTTGGTGAGATCTTTTCTTTTTCATGCAAAAATCCATGTAGTATCATACTCACATTCTTTGAGGACAATGCATGAAATAAGTGTGGGGGTGTTTTACGTGTGTACATAGTCAAGTCTTTTCCTTTGATTTTGTTTTCTTTTGTGCGCATTGTTAGGCTCATGTTAGTGTGCTGCATTTAATATCGATATATCTGCCTGTCATGATCCTTGGGTGACTTGTCATCTTTTGCTTGCCTAGTGCTTTAAATTTTCACATTTCTTTCAAAATATTCATGTGTTTGCGAAATAAAATGTTTTGTGGGTTTTGCGTGTGTTTAGCACATACCAAACCATTTTGAGGCAATTGAAAGAGTAGCTCGCAGAATTGAGTAGAACATGATGCATTAGGATATCTAGTATACCAGCTTTAGGTCTTATCGAGTTGTAAGGATGCACCTCGGTCTTCCCTCGGGGGCGTGTAATCATAGGGTTTCAGTACTCAAACAATTAAAGAAGTCCACCCCGAACCTAGTGAGTCGAATAATTCGTGTCTGCTAGTATAAGGAAGTTTGTCGTAGTCAGGGACCCTTAAAATCTTGTTGTGAAACTTTAAGTGTAGGGTTTTAGTTCCCAAGTAGATAATAAATAAATACGTGGTGTTCTCTCTTCTCGCACGGCTCCTGTTACTCGAGAAATTAGGTCCGAGGGGACTTAGTGTTTGGTGCTTTCGAGAAATCTGACTTGGGATGTACCGACTGAACTCCCGTTACACGGGTGGTAGGGATCGCCTTATGTGGAGATTTGGGGGAAGGTGTACGTGATAGTACAAGTCCTCACTGGCAATGATGCACGAAACCCGACCTTGGGAGAATAAAACACCAACTATTGTAATTCATAATACCACAAAAAGAAAAAGAAATTGAATGATGAAAAAGAAAAAAAAAATACGAACCTTAATGGACTTTTCATGATGTATCACGTTAAGAAGTAAGGTTGCCCATGTCTTTCACGTAAGTCCTTATCAGGAATGGTTCCCTAGGCTAGGTGTGTGGACAGATTACATATATATAGTCGGCCCGTAGAATTATCGTGTCCAATGATCGACAAAAATGAGTCCAACGAGTTGTGTTGCTACGTTGAATAATTCATATATATTCAGATTTTGTGGGTATATGATTGACATCATTCATGCTCATATTTGCATCTTATATCCATTATCTTTCACCTAAACAATGCTATGTAACGAGTTTTATGTTTAGTTTTCAGGAATAAATAGGTTTGAAGAGATGAAGCATAAAAGGACCCAAAAGTTGGGAAAAAGGACTGAATTGTGAGATCTAGGGACTAAGATCCAAGGGAGAAGGACCTAATAGCAAAACAGAATACTCCACACCATCATGGGGAGTATTTTAGCAATTCGATTCGGGTCGGAGCTCCAACAAACCAAGTGAATGCATCCAAGACCAGCAAATATACCAAGAAAAGCCCACAACAAAAATGAGCAGGATCTGAACCATATAGACCGCCAATTGGCGGTCCATTTTGGCCCAAATCCGCTAAAATTTCTCCAACACATGTATTAGAGGATGTTTAGGCTATTTTTGGTATCGGTTTAGTCCTACATCGGGGGATTGTCCTGTTTTGCCTTTTTCCATGGCTATAAATAGAACTCTTCACCTTCCATTATAATCACTCCATATTTTGAGTGGCTATTCTTCCTGCTAGAAGTGAGGCCTTGAAACACACACTAAAGTAGGAGGATGCTACTTTTAATGTGAGTCATTTTAATACAAGTTTTCTTTATTATGTTGTTTGTTTTATGTTTCTTGTTTTGCTTTGCTTAATCTCATTTCATTAGTTTTATTAGCTTAGTTAATATGCTTTCTTTGTTTAGTTTAATAATTAGTGTAATGTTTAGTGAGTAGTTCCATCCCCTTTGGGGGGTGGAGTAGATGTACATACATGCAAATGAGAATGGATTGAATGCTTTATTTCCAATGTGTTGAAAAAACATGAATGTATGCTTTCTTGTTTAGGATAGAATTTATAACTTGATGAGTTTTGACAAAATGATTAGACACCTCTCATGCTTGTTTAGGTTCTGAAATAAACATCTTGCATATGTAAATGTTAATCAACTAAGTTGGTGAATAGATTGATAGGTTTTGCCACAACATTTAGACACTTCCTATGCATGATAACACCACCTTTATTTGTGCTTAAAGAATGTGTTCAACACCCACCTCTTTGCTTGTGTGCACTCACTCCACCCCTTAGGGGTTTTCCCATATCTGTATTCTAGCATTCTTCTTTTGTTCTTAGCTTAGTTGTCATTTCATTGTTTGTTTCTTTCGTTTGCATTTCCTACTTCTTAGCGTAGTTTAGTGTAGAGTAGCATAATCAATCTTTCTCCCCCAATTTTTGCCACTTGATTTCTGATAAACAAGAGGCTGCTCACCTCCCTGAGGACGACCCGTACTTGCCACCGCTTCATCGCGGCCGTGCACTTGCGGTTTAAATAAAACGTTCAACAAGTTTTTGGCACCGTTGCCGGGGAGGTGCCAGTCCAGACTCTTGTTTGGACGATTCGAGTGGATTTAATTTTTGTCTTGTAGTTTTCTTTGTTTCCAGAGACTCACATTGAGAAGGGGAAGCTTCTGGTGAAATTTTGAGGCGGTCTGAGAGAAGAAGACCGCCAATCAGCGGTCTACAACCGCCAACGGGCGGTCCGGTTGTTTCATTTCACCTCTATATTTCTGTGGAGTATTGCTTTATATGATATAGTGATCTGGGACTCGATTTGGCATGTTTTGACTTATAGTTTGTCCCCAGATCAATAATCAAACCTCCCTTAAGCAACTTGGACTCTAAAACTCAAAGCAAAAGATTAGGCATTCTTGTTGTTTAGGTCATACATCATGTATGTGACTTAGGCATTTAGATTGTCTTTTATCTTAGCTTTATTTTCTGTTGCTGAGAGCTGGCGTGAGGTACGCACCTTCTACTCTAATTCATGCATTTCGTATGAACATGCATTAGTTAGTAGGAAGTGCATTGAAACAAGTGTGAGTTGAGCGTTCGTTTGTTTGGAGAGTTGATTTCTAGATTAGGACTCCAAAACGCTACTAAGGAGGGGTTGTCCCATAAAAGATAAGGTGGGGGATTTCATCACCCATTCCTTCGCCCCACAAACCACACTAATAAAGAGCCTAATTTTTAAAATCAAGTAGACATTGACCCTAAGGACTTCGGGCGCATTAGGAGAGTGATCCGGTCCCGACCGTCATGACCTGATCGGCGTTGCCCACTTTGTCGATAGTAGGAGAGACGAGATCTCCGGATCTTGGCTCCCTTGCTGGGCTTTGTGGTCCTCGTCGTAGGGAAGTGAGGTGTGTTGAGGCCGTGTGACCTCGCAGTTAGGCGTCGTCTAGCTGTAAGGACCTATAGCGACCTTAGGATTGCTTGAGCCTTGTTTGCTTGTGTGCTTCTACCTGTACCCATCCGCCGTAGCATAAGGACTTCTTCCCTTCTCTCCTGAGTCATTCTTTCTCTCCTGTGTTCCCCCGTCTTCTCCTCTACGCACATTCTTTGAAAAAGAAAAAAAGAAAAAAAGAAAGAAAAAAAGGTTTTGGTTTGTGTGCGTGCACCTTTGTGTATGCTTTCGTGGACACGAGACGAGAGGGGTCGTTTGACGAGGAGCGTTGTTAATCCGGCTTCGGTCATCGATTTCTCGACACCTTCCTCTCGTGTCGCACGCAGTCCGGGTTCAATGGCTGCTAATTTCCGTGAGGAGGAGCAGTTGCTATACCCACTTGTTCGACCTGTGCTTCCAGTTGTCGCTCCCATACCTCTACGTGATCGATGCTACCCGAGCCGTACAGCTCTACCCTCATGCATCGTATTACGAGACGCTAATGGGAACCATTTTGAGGTTAAGCCTCAGTTTATTTCCATGCTCCCTCACTTCACTGGGAAAGGTGAGCCCTATATCTTTCTCAGGGAATTTGAGGAGGTCTGGGTTATGTTCAAGCTGCAACAACTTAGCACCAACTCCATCCATCTTAGGCTTGTCCCCTTTGCGCTGAAGGATGACGCCAAGAAGTGGTTGTACAGCAACCAGGCGAATGCCTTTAGGACTTGGGATGAGTTTCAATCTGCATTCCTCAAGAAGTACTTCCCAAATCAACGGACTCAAAAATTGAGGAACGAAATCAATTCGTTCTATCAACATGAGACTGAACCATTCCATGCATACTTAGAGATGTTCAAGGAGCTACTATCCTCATGCCCTCACCATGGCATCGAGTTGTGGCACCTTTCTCAGATTGTTTACGAAGCTCTTCACATCCCGTCAAGAACGCTCCTTGAGTCCATGTGTCAAGGAGAGTTCTTGGGAAAGGATGAAAGGGAGGATGGGCTTTCCTAGAAGACCTTGCTGAGAAAACCATGCAATGGGAGAGTGTAAGGGAACCACCTGCATCATCTAGTATAGGAGCGAGGATCGCGAATGCAAACTCGACTAGATCGGGTACTGCATTTGCTATCGATACCACTACGGCCACCGAGGCACGCATGGCGGACTTAATGCGCCGTATGGATTCGATTGAGCTCCAAAACCAACAAATTGCACCTCACATGTCCACATCTGGTCGAGTTCCCTGCCATTCATGTGGTAGGATAAGTCATGTAGAAAGCGAGTGTGCGTCCATTCCTCCTGAGATGGAACATGTCAACGCCATCTATGACAGAGCTAGGAATGACCCATACTCATCATCTTATAATCCTGGATGGAGGAACCACCCCAATTTTTCATGGAACCAAAATAATGCCCCGGATGGTCCTTCAAACTCGTCTCGACCACCTAACCAATCATACCAACCTCCCATGCATGCTCATTCATATCAGCAACCCCAAGTTCCAAGCACTAATCCACCAGGTTTCCCAAATTCTAACAACTTTGAAACCCGGTTTAATTCGCTTGAGAACTTGACTCGTGGACTTGAGAACTCTGTGAAATTTTTTATGTCATCCACAAGTCAAGTTCTCACTTCAAATCAGCAGACCATCAAATCTCTAGAGCTTCAGATGGGCCAATTGGCTCAGTCTGTACATGAAAGAGAGAGAGGGTCTTTGCCTAGCCAGCCTGAGGCTAACCCCCGCATGTACCAGCAACAACACATGCAAAATGAAAATGTGGTACCGCGGGGGAGGCAAGTGAACCATGTGGAGGAACATGTTCACCATGTCAATTCCATTGTGACCTTAAGGAATGGAAGACAGGTTCACAATAACATTTCCTTGCCACACCCACCACCATCTATGCAGCCCCTTAGTGGGAATGGTGGTGAAGAAGAGGCTGAGGGTGAGGGTAATACACCAAGGCTTCTTTGTCAGGCACTGCAGAAAACCTACCTGCCTAAAGCTCCTTATCCAAGTAGGTTAACCAAAAAGCAGAGTGACACAATGGGCAAGATATTAGAGGTGTTTAAGCAAGTTAAGGTTAACATCCCCTTGTTGGATGTCATCCAACAAATACCTCAATATGCCAAAGTGTTGAAGGATCTCTGCACAACCAAGAGGAAGACCAATGTTCCTAAGAAAGCATTCTTGGCTGCAAATGTAAGCTCACTTTTGTCCAATCCCGCCTACACAAAATACAAGGACCCTGGGTGTCCTACTATTCAGTGTACGATAGTGGACACTAGCATGAGTAATGTTTTGCTTGATCTAGGAGCAGCGGCCAACCTCCTCCCATTTTCTGTCTATCAACAGTTAAATTTAGGAGAATTGAAACCAACTAAGATCACCCTCCAACTGGAGGATAGATCCATTCGTATTCCCATGGGGATTATCGAGGATGTGCTTATCAAAGTTGGAGATTTTATATTTCCAGTCGATTTTGTTGTCCTCGATACCAATCCTGTTACGAACACCCACTCTCAAATACCTTTGATTTTGGGTAGACCATTTCTGGCCACTTCTAATGCCTTGATTAATTGTAGAAATGGTCTCATGAAGCTCTCATTCGGTAACATGAGATCCGAGTTTCATGTGTTGAACTCTGGTATGCAACAAGAGCCCATGGATGAACCTTTAAATCTCAATCTCATCCGCCAATTAGAGAAAGCACCGCAAAATCAACGAACACCCCTAACCCCAATGCAACCCGTTGAGAATGTTTGTGGGCCTAGCGAAAACTCATTGCATGTCTTCGCAATGCAACAGAGTGAGCTGGCCTCGAACATGAATGTCCAAAGGGAGTGTTCGTTGCATGATTCAGTTGAGAGTACTAGTGAGAGTGAGACACCTCATCATATGCCTATACCAGAAGGTGTCTCTACCTCATGTCCCATGGCCATTGAGCCATTTGAGCTTCATATTGACTCCAACAAGGACCCACCTATGACCGAGCTTATGCTTGATGATCTAAATGATGGTGGGAGGTCCTTGTTGGATGACTTGGGGAGAAGCCCCATTTTTAGTGAGGCAGGTCTGTTGCATCCATCGAATGAGCTTGAGGAACTCATTCTGATGCACCCGCCTATTGGTTGGAGGGTTTTGTTCGATGAGCAACTAGACCCTAGTGAGGCAACACATCTTCACTCTTTCATGTTGCCTACACCCGACCAATATCATGAGGGGTTCGAGCCTTTCAGCTTTGACCTTTCACCCCTCATGACACCTCAGAGTACCAGTGGAGTTTGCCCATCTCGGCAAGTGTCTGGTCCTCATGACTTGATGTTCTCATTTGATGTTCCTTGACCAAATGATTATGAGAATATCATTGTTGTTGTATATATCTTGTAAAAAAAACCAACAAAAAAAAGAAAAAAAGAAGTGTTTAACAAAAGACTCCTTCAGTGAGCATCGATTGTTGTGGGCCCCAACCCTTGTGTACTTGGGCCCAATCTCTTCACCTAGTTATCTCCCTTCTTCAGCTTCTCATAGGTTTTGAGGAAATTTGGGTTTGTGTCCATCAACATGACCCTGAACGTCTCTTTGTACTTCATGTTGGTGAGATCTTTCCTTTTTCATGCATATATCCATGTTGTGTCTTGTTCACATTCATTGAGGACAATGCATGAAGTAGGTGTGGGGGGGTGTTTTACGTGTGTACATAGTCGAGTCTTTTCTTTTGATTTTTTTTGTTTTCTTTTGTGTGCATTTTTAGGGTCATGTTAGTGTGCCGCATTTAATATTGATATATCTCCTTGCCATGATCCTTGGGTGACTTGTCTTCTTTTGCTTGCCTAGTGCTTTAAAATTTTCACATTTCTTTCAAAATCTTCATGTGTTTGCGAAAGAAAACGTTTTTGTAGGTTTTGCGTGTGTTTAGCATTTGCAAAACCGTTGAGAGGCAAAGTAAAAAGAAAGCTCCCAAAATTGTCTTGAACTTGATGCATTAGGATATCTAGTTTACTGGCTTTAGGTCTTATCGAGTCGTTAGGATGCACCCCGGTTTTCCCTCGGGGGGCGTGTAATCATAGGGTTTCAGTACTCAAACATTTAAAGAAGTCCACCCTGAACCTAGTGAGTCAAATAATTCGTGTTTGTTAGTATAATGAAGTTTGTCGTAGTCAAGGGTCGTTAATCTCTTTTTGTGAAACTTAAGTGTAGGGGTTTTGGTTCCCATGTAGATAAGTAAATAAGTGGTGTTCTCTCTTCTCGCACGGCTCCTATCACTCGGGAAAGTAGGTTTGAGGGGACTTTGTGCCTGGTGCTTTCGAGTCATCTGACTTGGGATGCACCGACCGAACTCCTGTTACACGGGTGGTAGGGATCGCCCTATGTGGAGATTTGGGGGAAGGTGTACGTGATAGTGTAAGTCCTCATAGGAAATGATGCATGAAACGTGACCCTGGGAGAATCAAACACCAACCAATAAAATGCTCCCAAGAAAAAGTAAAAAAAAGAGTCAAATAAGAACCAAAATGGACTTTACACATTGTATCACATTCAGAAGTTAAGGTTGCCCATGTCTTTCACTTAAGTCCTTGACTAACTTTCACGAATAACTCATTAGACTAGGTGTGCGGACGGATTACATATATAGAGTCGAGTCGTAGTATTACCGTGTCCCATGATCGACAAAATAAGTCCAATGAGTCGTGTAGCTAGATTGATTAATGCATCTTGTTCGGATTTTGTGGATATATCCGCTGAAAACCCTCAGGAGACAACACTCCAACTCCTTGGCGACAAGGAGGTTTAACGGCTTGTTGCAGGTGCTAAGTGCAACCGTGATTCCTACGAAAGTGAGTTAGGATTTCTTGTTTTTCTCGTATGGTTTTTCCTTTCTTTGTTTTGCTCGGGACTAGCAAAAGTTAGGTGTGGGGGTATTTGATTGACATCATTTCATGCTCATATTTGCATTTTATATCCATTATCTTTCACCTAAACAATGCTATGTAACGAGTTTTATGTTTACTTTTCAGGAATAAATAGGTTTGAAGAGATGAAGCATAAAAGGACCCAAAAGCTGGGAAAAAGGACTGAATTGTGAGATCTAGGGACTAAGATGCAAGGGAGAAGGCCCTGAATGTAAGACAGAATGACCTAATAGCAAAACAGAATACTCCACACCATCATGGGGAGTATTTTAGCAATTCGATTCGGGTCGGAGCTCCAACAAACCAAGTGAATGCATCCAAGACCAGCAAATATACCAAGAAAAGCCCACAACAAAAATGAGCAGGATCTGAACCATATAGACCGCCAATTGGCGGTCCATTTTGGCCCAAATCCGCTAAAATTTCTCCAACACATGTATTAGAGGATGTTTAGGCTATTTTTGGTATCGGTTTAGTCCCACATCGGGGGATTGTCCCGGTTTGCCTTTTTCCATGGCTATAAATAGAACTCTTCACCTTCCATTGTAATCACTCCATATTTTGAGTGGCTATTCTTCCTACTAGAAGTGAGACCTTGAAGCACACACTAAAGTAGGAGGATGCTACTTTTAATGTAAGTCATTTTAATACAAGTTTTCTTTATTATGTTGTTTGTTTTATGTTTCTTGTTTTGCTTTGCTTAATCTCATTTCATTAGTTTTGTTAGCTTAGTTAATATGCTTTCTTTGTTTAGCTTAATAATTAGTGTAATGTTTAGTGAGTAGTTCCATCCGCTTTGGGGGGTGGAGTAGATGTACATACATGCAAATGAGAATGGATTGAATGCTTTATTTCCAATGTGTTGATAAAACATGAATGTATGCTTGCTTGTTTAGGATAGAATTTATAACTTGATGAGTTTTGCCAAAATGATTAGACACCTCTCATGCTTGTTTAGGTTCTGAAATAAACATCTTGCATATGTAAATGTTAATCAACTAAGTTGGTGAATAGATTGATAGGTTTTGCCACAACATTTAGACACTTCCTATGCATGATAACACCACCTTTATTTGTGCTTAAAAAATGTGTTCAACACCCACCTCTTTGCTTGTGTGCACTCACTCCACCCCTTAGGGGTTTTCCCATATCTGTATTCCAGCATTCTTCTTTTGTTCTTAGCTTAGTTGTCATTTCATTGTTGGTTTGTTTCGTTTGCATTTCGTACTTCTTAGCGTAGTTTAGTGTAGAGTAGCATAATCAATCTTTCTCCCCCAATTTTTGCCACTTGATTTCTGATAAACAAGAGGCTGCTCACCTCCCTGAGGACGACCCGTACTTGCGACCGCTTCATCGCGGCCGTGCACTTACGGTTTAAATAAAACGTTCAACAGTATATCCGCTGAAAACCCTTAGGAGACAACACTCCTCCTTGGTGACAAGGGGTTTTAACGGATTGTTGCGCATGCTAAGTGCAACCGTGATTTCTACGAAATTGAGTTAAGATTTCCCTGTTTTATGAATGATTTTTCCTTTCTTTCATTTTCTCTTTCTTCGTTTTGCTCAGGACTAGCAAAATTTAAGTGTCAGGCTATTTGATTGACATTATATCATGCATATATTTTTGTCTTATATCCTCCAGTTTTAACCTAAGCAATGCTACGTAACGAGTTTTATGTTTAAGTTTCAGGAATAAAACAAGTGAGAAGAAGAGACACAAAAGGACCTGAAAGCAAGAAAAATGACTGAATTGTGAGACTTATCGACTGATATGCAGGAGGGAAGGACCCGGATGTAAACCAAAAGGACTAATAAGAAAATCATGAAAATCCACACCATCATGAGCAGTATTTTGGCAATTAGATCCGGGTCTAAGCTCCAATAACTGATCTGAGTGCACCCCAGGTGAAGAATTGAAGAACTAAATAAGATATCTGAAAATGGGTCGGATCCAGGCAAAAGTGGCTGCCAATCGGTGGTCTAGCACCACCAATTAGAGGTCCGTTTTCTCAGAATCCGACCCGATTTTAGCCGGATATGGATTATCTGTTTATGTCTATTATGAGAATGTTTCATTAGTCTCATATCGGGGGATTGTCCCCGATACCTTTTTCTATGACAAAAATAGAATTTTTCCACCTCCCTTGTAAAGTTACGCATTACTTAGTGGCCAATCTTTCTACTTAGAGTCAAGCCTTGAAGCAAAAACTCAAGTAGGGTGATGCTGCTTGTAATGTGACTCATTTAATAATGGAATTTTTTGTTAGTTTAATGTTGTCTCTTTTATCTCCTTGCATGCTTAGCTTAATTTTGTTTCTTTAATCTTAGTAGACTTAGTTAATATGTTTTCTTCTCTTAACATAATAGTTAGGTTAATGATTAGTGAGTAGTTCCATCCCATTTTAGGGTGGAGATAATGTACATATATGTTGTGATATTTGATAAATTTTGGATTGTGTACACTTGCATGTTTGTATGTTCATTGGGGGTATTTTAATCATCTACATGTTGGGGGATTTTGATGAGTTTTTCCATAAGATTTAGACACTTTCCATGCTTAGTTTCCTCATGTTTATTGACTGAAATTTCCTGTTGAGTATGCTACATGTTAGTTAAGTGTTTGTATTTGTGGTTGCTTGCTTGATTGATTGAATAAACTTTGTTTTGATTGGTTTTGCCATAAGATTTAGACCCCTCCCATGCTTAGCTTTGTTCTTCACATGAGTTTATGGGTTTTGATGAGTCTTGCCATATCTTTAGACACTTCTCATACTTAGCCTAATCTTATGATAATCAAGTAGTAATTGTCGATACGTTGTGTGAATGGATTGATAGATTTTGCCACATCTTTAGACACTTCCTCAATCCATGCACACACACGCCACTTGATTTCGGACAAACCAGACGCTACTCACCTCCCCATGGATCGACCCGTACTTGCCACGTCTTCACCAACGTCGTGCACTTGCGGTATTTTAAACAGATTCAATCACATAGGAAGTGTCTAAAGATTTGGCAAAACCTATCAATCCATGCACAAAATGTATCGGCAATTACTACTTGATCAGCATAAGACAAGGATCAGCATGAGAAGTGTCTAAAGATATGACAAGACTCATCAAAAACCATAAAGTCATGTGAAGAACAAAGCTATGCTTGTGAGGTGTTTAAATCTTATGGCACAACCCATCAAAACAAAGTTTCTTCAATCAATCAAGCAAGCAAACACAACTACAAAGACATAACTAACATGTAGCATATTCAACAGAAAATTTCAGTCAATAAACATGAGGAAACTAAGCATGGAAAATGTCTAAATCTAATGGCAAAACCCATCAAAAATCCCCGAACATGTAGATGATTAAAACACCCCCGATGAACATATAAACATGAAAGTCTACACAATCAAAAATACTTCAAACATCCAGACTTCACAACATATATGTACATCATGTCCACCCCCCAAAGGGGGATAGAACTACTCACTACTCATTAAGAAAAGAAGACAAAACGAAATTAAACAAAGCAGGCGAGCATTAAAAGAGAAGGCAACAATAAAATATACTAAGAAAATATATTTTATTTACATGACTCACACTACAAGTAGCATTCTTCTGCACTTGAGTTTTGCTCTAGGTAGAGAGAATGCCACCAAGCAATGGGTGAATACAAAGGAGGAGGAATAGTTCAATTTGTAGTTATAGAAAAAGGTAACCAGGGACAATCTCCCGGTATGGGACTAAACACATACTATAAATAGACATAAAATAACATAATCGAATACCCAACTAAACCATGAATCATTTAGAGCCATTTGGACCGCTAATTGGCGGTTTAGGACAGCCAATTAGTGGTCTGGATTCGCTTGATGATGTCTGGTTTTGGGTGGATTGATTCTGGCTTGATTTCATCGTGTTTGGGGAACCCAAGTTAGTTGTTGATATTTAGGCCCGTATCTAATTGCCAAAATACACCTTGTGATGGTGTGGAGCTTCTTGATTTTCCCATTGACCATTTTGGTTTACATCTGGGTCCTTCCCTCTTGCATCTCAGTCGATAAGCCTTTACATGCAGTCATTTTCCATGCTTTGAAGTCTTTTTTGAGTCTCTTCTCTCAAACATATTTATTCCTGAAACTTAAACATAAAACTCGTTACGTAGCATTGCTTAGGCTAAAAATAAAGGATATATGACACAAATATATGCATGATATGATGTCAATCAAATATCTTCACGCGATCCTTTATCATTTCATTCTTCGAGATGTACATTCTCTTTGTTTGTTCATGTTGTGATATTTTCATAAATTATATTGCATTTCTTCATTATAATTTACCTTGTGAAATTTAGTCCTTGAGGTACTCTCATATAAATATCAACATCAATATCAATATCAATATCAATATAAATATAAATATCAATATCAAGTGACTTATATAAATTTATAGTCACAACATATCTTATATGCTTATCTATATTTTGGTTTACATGGCATACTGATCAAGTAATATAACGTAATCTTATAAATTTCGAGAGAATGAATCACATTATAATGGATGTTGAGTCCTGCGAAAAACATATGCATCAATACTCGCTTTATGATGTACCACCATATTATTGTAATGTGATTTCCATTAACATTCTTCAGAAATTTGGACTACAGGTCCAAACAATATGTTTATTAAGCAAGTCTAATTCTACATTGTTTGCCTTCTTTAATTCATTTCAAATACGAATGCATCTGGCATTCTATATAATATTATAGGTTCTGATCCAGATATTCTCTTGAATTAGCATGCTACTAAGAAGGTGAATTAGTCGTCCACGATAACCTTTCTATATTTCTCTCTCGTATCAACATAGTGTAGGATTTAGTAGGCCCTAATATTAGTCTAAAAGGGGGTGAATAGACTAATCTAGTTATTTAAACAACTATTTCAAATTAAAAGCTAGAACAATTAAACACGGGACCGAAATGTGCAAATCACAACACGAATGTATAGAGGTTTGGATGCAACCACCGGATCCTAGTTCTCTCTTACGAATTGCTCTTCCTAGAGCAACTTCACGTCCTCCACTAATCTGATTTCCGTTGTGGGCCGAGATCACGTCTTTACACCACAAGCTTTGCGAACACCCTCAGCTAGCTTGGACCACCTTCTCACAATCCGAGAAGAGCTTCACTCCGGAAGCTTGTACAACTCTTGAAGGAAAAACTTCAGCTAACTAATCTTGGGCACTTGAAATGAATGATGCAATCAATGAGCTTGTTTCAAGTGAAAGATGTGAGCACAAGGATGTTTAGAGCAACTTTGAAAGTAGTATATAGATTTGAGCTTGGAAAGATTGGTGGTCATAGAAGTGTGTTCTCAGCTCTATTTATATACTCTAAACTTAATCTAGCCATTGAGATTAAATGGGTATAGAGTTGTGTAAGAATACAAAAAACAAAAAAGCATATGGCGCAGTTCTGGGCTAGTTCGGTCGACCGGAATAAACTTAATGGTCGACCAGAGGACGTTCAGAAATGAAGTCCAGCTATGTCCAGAAGGAAACGATCAACCGAACAGAGGGCGGTCAAACTAACTGGGTTAGAACTTAAGCTAACAGTCGAACAGATGGTAAGCTTCGGTCGATCGTTCGGAGAATTTGGTCAATATGAAACTGTGCAAATGGGATAACGGTCGAACAAAGTGGTGAATTGGTTCGACCGAAAAGTCCAGTAAGTTTAGGAGCTGGAGTGTTTCATGAACCGGTCGACTGGTTATAAGGTCTTGGTCGACTGATAGACAAAATCTATAAGAGGGTTAGGTCGAGTATATGTATATGACCGTTGGTATATACGACAAGTATACCGATCATATTAAAGACAAAATCGGAAAAGGAAACGGTCGAACAAAAATGATTTTCGGTTGACCGGTTTCCACTCTAACCAGGACACGTGTCAAGATATGATAGGCGAGTGAAACTTGTATCGGTCGAACAAGGTTAAGTCGGTTGACAAAAAGAAACGATCAAATGGTTAAAGGTTTTAGTCAACCGATTTAAACTGGGAAACCATATAAGCATTGATTGACCTTAATGAGGGTCCAGTCGACCTTTTGGCGAAGGAAAACTGTCTGTTGAAATCCAGTCGAACTAAATAGCCTACAGGTCGACCGGTTTCACCCAGAAATCCTATTTTAAGGGAATGTCTATGTTTTGTCGATTTCCTATTGAAGTCAAATGGATATGGACTTAATTGTAAGACTTCTATATGTTCCCTATGGGTCATGCAATGTAATTCATCAATGATTTCAAGTGCCAAGTTAGATTATAGCCTAAGTACAAGAAATATAAACCTTTCTACTCTTCATTCTTCATTTATTGTCTTGATTCATACTTGGTTCCGGAAATGTTAGAAATACAATATATGCATGCCATGATATTAATAGATTACATGTGTTTGTTGATATGTTAGTTAATCATCAAAACATATTAGCGATTATTTAGCCAAAAAGTCAACAATCTACCCTTTTTTGATGAGACAATCTATCATTCTACTTACATGTTCTTTTCAAGTTTTATCATATTTAAGCTCCCCTATCTTATATCTACCCCTATCTATGATGCATGTATTTATTTATCCCCCTTTGACATAATAAAAAAGAAGCATACTCATGATCATAGCATTCATAACCACTCAATCTACTCATGAGATGATATAACGGAAACACAAATATGCCAAAAAGAAACAACAACAGGATTCATAACCATGCATTCAAAATCGGATTCATAACCAATAGTCAACTATACAATCAAACAACAAAAGTTCAAAATAAATGACCCAAAAGATAGTCAAAAAAATATAACAAGCAACCAAGTTTTGAAAGCAAATACAACAGTAAGCAAAGTTCAAAGCAAATAGCAAACCAAGTTCGAAGCACAATAACACAACCAGAAACTCAGTCAAGATGATGATTACTAAAGCGTGAAGAAAGGGAATCAATCCGACTCATCAAAAGTCAAGGTGATCATCGATGTAGGCTTCAAGTCGATCGAGGCGATCAGAAGTTGAGTCTTCAAGTTGATCAAAATGAGCCGAAGTGGAGGCTTCGAGTGCATCAACTCGGTCAAAAAGGTGCTAAAAATGACGCGCATCCATCGAACTTGAAGCCGACCAATTTCCTTGAGTCCATGCCTCTTTATCTCCCTCACCCCACCACGAACTCTACTCTCGCGGATCCTGACTCGACATCCACCTAGGATCACCAGATGCTTCTTCCTCTTCAGTGTCTTCTTCTTCGTAAGATTCCTCGTCAGGGGAACGTTGTGGAGAAGAGGAGGCGATCGTCTTTATCTTGGCCAAAGTAGTCCTATCAATAGGGTACTTGTAGATCACCGAAGGGAATACAGAGACACTGATTTTCAGTTGTACAAAGAGAGCCGATAGCCACATAGGATAAGGAAGATACCTCCCTTTCTGATGCCACATATGCAAGAAAATGAAGAGAGGCCAATCTACCAGAATCTTCTTAAAGATACAATAAATGCAAATAAGCTCAGTAGAGGATATCTCATTATGGTGGGAAACTTGGGGTAAAGGTTATATGAAACAATTTGCGCTATACGAGGTAGGGCATGCAAACAAGAGGCATTGTGTTTAATTTTACCATTTATCCGTTGTGGTGGAATAACATATAATACATCTACCATTTGCTCAACTTTTGTACTCGGTAGGATGGATAAAGGTGGATCTAAGTAGATGTGAATACCAAAAGTCTCTAAACCTAGAGCGGATGCAATCGTTTCGGGTTTAATCTTGTAATTAGTCCCATTTATCATAGTAGTGAATATATGGTGATTTGGGTCTTTTCTGAAATTGCAGTAAAATTGTTGCTCAAGGAATGAGTAGTAAGGTTTAGAAGCTAAACAAGTTTGGCTATAAGTGAGCTTATTTCCATCTAAGTATTCTCTAAGAGAGAAATCGGAAAAAATCAACTACCAAACCCTTGCGACAAGGGATGAAAGGAACGATCGAGAAGTTGTCGTCCCAAGCGGCATGAACGACATCGTCGATCGGAAAGAATGGATGAGATGGAGTAGCCAGAGAATGCTGGGCACTCGAGGAGGAGGGAGGGTGATCGTGTCTCCTCTTTGTTCGGCATTCGTAGGCGACAATGTTCGGTTCAAAATGAGCTTTACAGGCGACCAACTTCTTGCATCCCATTGTGGAAGAAGAAGGTGGAGAATGGAGAAAGTGTGTAGAGAAGGGTAGAGGAATGCGATGCAAGCAAATGGTGGAGGAAAAAGGCAAGTTGAACGTCTAGAAGAGGGTGGATGGTCGACCGGAGGGAGAGGGGCGACAGCTAGGGTTAAACGAAGGAGAGAGTGAAAATGAGAGTAAGAAACGATTTTACCCTAAAAGTAGCAGAAAAAGGCGTCAACGGTCGACCGGTCGGGAACAACGCAACCAAAAGGTTAAAAATTGGGGAAACATTTAGTCGATTTAGGTGATCGTTTAACCATTAAGGAACACGGTTGACTGACACTAGAAGACACAAAGAGCCTAGTGTTTTTCGGTCGCACGAAGAATGCACACCGGTCGACCGAACGGGTAAGGAAGTGAAAAACCAAAACTCCCGAGAAGATTTCAGTCGGACAATAAATGCGGACGATCTACCAAACATATTAGGAACACAATGCCTAGAAACATTCGGTCGCACAACGATGATACATTGGTCGGCCAATGAACCAAAATAAGGAAAATGTAAGACCGGATGAAAATTCGGTTGATCGAAGAAAGTAAGTGGTAGAGAGACAAAAACCAAAATGGTCAACCAAGCCAATATTGTTTGACCAATCACTTAAGTGGACTTAAGGATCAAATGGTGCAAGAGCCAATCACTCGAACGAAACACTTATTCTAGTCGACCGAAAAGAGTCAGAAAGTGATAATCAATCCAAAAACACATCAAACATTCAGGAGAATCAAAGAGTAACCCAATCATGATTTAATTTTCGAAATTATGGCATGATAATACAAAGTTATAGATCATTTAAGGTGCACATGCCTAGATTGAGTCTTACGTGATGGAATTGATCAACATTTAGAGGTTTTGTGAAGGTATCTGCTAATTGATCATTTGTAGGGACGAATACAAGTTTGATGTCTTCCTTGGTTGCATGATCTCTAAGAAAATGATGTCTTACTTCTATGTGCTTTGTTCTTGAATGCAAAATAGGATTTTTCGAGAGATTAATGGCACTAGTATTATCACAAAAGATAGGAGTAGTTTGAAACTCAATTTTCAAGTGTTTGAGGATTTGCCTCATCCACAAGACTTGTGCACATGCACAACCGTCAACAATATACTTGGCCTCGGTTGTCAAGTTGAACGTTTTAATTATAACCGCAAGTGCACAGCGTCGGTGAAGACGTGGCAAATATAGGTCGTCCACAGGGAGGTGAGCAGCCTCTTATTTGTCACAAATCAAGTGGCAACAAAGAGGGAAGAGAGTTGATTATACTAATCCACGCTATACTACACTACGAAGTAACGCATGCACAAGCAAACAACAAACGATGAATTAAAACTTAACTAAGAACGAAATAAGTGTGCTGTAATTCAGAAATGGAAAACCCCTAAGGGGTGGAGTGAGTGCACACATGCAAAGAGGTGGTGAAGAACACATTCTTTAAGCACAAATGAAGGTAGTGTTTTCATGCATAGGAAGTGTCTAAATGTTATGGCAAGACCTATAAATCCATTCACTAACCTAGTTGATTAACATTCACATAAACAAGCTGGTTATTTCAGAACCTAAACAAGCATGGGAGGTGTCTAAGATGTATGGCAAAACCCATCAAGTGTAGTATTCTACTCTAACAAGCAAGCATACATTCACATTTGTCAACACAATCAAAATATAAAGCATTCATTCCATTCTCTTTTGCATGTATGAACATCAACTCCACCCCCAAAGGGGATGGATCTACTCACTACCCATTAAACTAATTATTACACTAAGCAAGGAAAAACATATTAACTAAGCTACTAAGATTAAAATGAAATCAAACAAAGTAAAACAAGCAACAAGAAACAAACAACATAACAAAGAAACTTTTATTAAAAATGACTCACAATTCAAGTAGCATTCTCCTACTTTAGTGTTTCTTCAAGGCCTCACTTTAGGTAGGAAGAATAGTCACTCAAAATGAGAAGTGATTACAGTAGAAGGTGAAGAGTTCCATTTATAACCATAGAAAAAGGTAATCCGAGACAATCCCCAGTATGGGACTAAAAAAATACTAGAAATGGACGAAATACACACTAATACACAAGCCACAAAAATCTCCGCGGATCCGGAACAACCCGGACCGCCAATTATCGGTCTATAGGATCCAGATCGGCCTACGCTTTCGTTTGGGCTTTCCATGATGGTATTGTTTGTCTTTGATGCATTTACTTGACTTGTTGGAGCTCCGACCCGGATACAATTGCCAAAATACTCCCCATGATGGTGTGGAGTATTTTTGTTTGCTCATTGGTCCTTCGATCCTTCATTCAGGTCCTTTGACCTTGCATCTAAGTCCTCAAGTCTTTCAACTCAGTCTTTTTTCCTGCTTGTGGGTCCTTTTATGCTTCTTCTCTTCAAACCTCTTTATTTCTGAAATCCAAACATAAAACTCGTCACGTAGCATTGTTTAGGTGAAAGATAATGGATATAAGATGAAAATGTAAGCATGAAATGATGTCAATCAAATACTCCCACACCTAACTTTTGCTAGTCCCAAGCAAAACAAAGAAAGAGAAAAGCATACGAAAAACAAGAAATCCTAACTCACTTTGATAGGAATCACTGTTACACTTAGCACGTGCAACAAGCCGTTAAACCTCTTTGTCGCCAAGGAGGAGGAGTGTTGTCTCCTAAGGGTTTTTAGCGGATACACCCACAAAATCCGAATAAAGATGCATTAGCTTAAAAGAGCTACACGACTCGTTGGACTTATTTTGTCGATCATGGGACGTGGTAATACTACGGGTCGACTCTATATATGTAATTGGTCCACACACCTAGCCTAATGAATTATTCGTGAAAGTTAGTTAAGGACTTAAGTGAAAGACATGGGCAACCTTAACTTTTGAATGTGATACAATGTGTAAAGTCCATTTAGGTTCTTATTTGACACTCTTTTTTTCTTTCTTTTGAGCATTTTATTGGTTGGTGTTTGATTCTCCCAGGGTCAGGTTTCGTGCATCATTGCCTATGAGGACTTACACTATCACGTACATCTTCCCCCAAATCTCCACATAGGGCGATCCCTACCACCCGTGTAACGGGAGTTCGGTCGGTGGATCCCAAGTCATATGACTCGAAAGCACCAGGCACAAAGTCCCCTCAGACCTACTTTCCCAAGTGATAGGAGTCGTGTGAGAATAGAGAACACCATTTATTTATTTATCTACATGGAAACCAAAACCCCTACATTAATGTTTCACAAAAAGAGATTAAGGGCCCTTGACTATAACAAACTTCATTATACTAACAGACACGAATTATTTGACTCACTAGGTTCAGGGTGGACTTCTTTAAATGTTTGAATGCTGAAACCCTATGATTGCACGCCCCCCGAGGGAAAATCAGGGTGCATCCTAACGACTAGATAATACCTAAAGCCAGTAAACTAGACATCCTAATGCATCATGTTCAAGACAATTTTGGGAGCTTTCGTTTTACTTTGCCTCTCAACGGTTTTGCACATGCTAAACACACGCAAAACCTACAAAAACATTTTCTTTCGCAAACACATGAAGATTTTGAAAGAAATGTGAAAATTTTAAAGCACTAGGCAAGCAAAAGAAGACAAGTCACCCAAGGATCATGGCAAGCAGATATATCAATATTAAATGCGACACACTAACATGACCCTAGCAGTACAACCAAAAGAAAACAAAAATAAAAACAAAAATACACACAAATTATGTACAAACGTGAAAACACCCCCACCTAATCCATGCATTGTCCTCAATGTATGGCAAAATGGTGCCAATGTGTGGATATGGTGTACCAGACTAATGACGGCGGCCAGAGGTGCCCGAAGAGGTACCTCTCTCAAGAGCCGACAATTTCCTATAGATCTTCCGGTTTTGTTTGGCTAAGATGACGTTTTGCTGCTCGACAGTCATCTCAGAAATGTCGGTGTTAAAGAGTGTTCCTGAGCTCACAGACGAGCTTAAGGAGCTGGCTGTAACATCCTCCTCCATGTAGTCAGGCGCCTAGGCCTCAGGAAGGCAATGGCGAAATGACGGGGTCATCTTCGCTACCTCGAGGTCGGTGCCTTGGCGCCTCAGAATGCTCTCAAATCGTGGGATGTCCAACATGCCACACAATTTGGTAACCAGAGTCGGCAAACAATGTATTTCTTTCAGCTTAGCGTTCACCAACACCTCGAACAATGTTCGACAAATGTAGTGAGGTGAAGCATCCATCAGACTATACACGATTCGCAAACTAGGTGTGAAAAATGTGGAGGTCCGCTCTTGGCCCAACACATTTCTACACACCCACCTGGCTACAATGTGCACATTGGAGTAAATGAGCGCATTAGGTACTCCCCCATGCGATGATATAGGTTGCCCGCGCCCAAGCATAGATCATTAAAAATTAATGTCGTGGGTAGGCGCGAGCTCATCGACTAAGGGGATCCCAGTCGCGTCGGAGATAAATTGGGGTGTCACGGTGTGCTTCACCCCTCTGAGAGTGACACTAAACTCGAGTGGTCCGGTCTGGTCACACTCGAGTTTAGTAAAGAACTCATGTACGAGAGGCTCTACGTACAGGGATTCGTCGCCCTCATACAACAAATGGTACCACCTTTTAGCTACGATTCGATCGTAGAAGGGTTCTCCGAATTCACAAATCAGGGAGGCAAAATTGATTTCTGGAATTAATTGGTGGCTAGCCATACCTGCACCTACCTTGACGAGCTTTAACGGCGGAGCACACGACAGCGAAAATGAACACGACGAGAGAGGAAAGAAGACCACCGCACGACGACCCCAGCAGCAAAACAGAAACCCACCAACGCAACCAACAGAAAACCCAAAATTACACACCCAGATGAAGAGAAAATGAAAACATAGCACAACAGACGACAGATTGGCGGTGCAAAACCGCTGATCAGTGGTCTGTTCGTGCGATTTGGAGGTGGAGGCGAAAAGAAAGGGAAAGACACATTTTCTTCTGCTGGAGAAATGCGTAGGGCAATGGCATCCGCGTTATTAACAAAGGAAATGGAAAATATCAAAATGGCCTTCCAATTTGTTTTTGTTTTTCTTCATTTTGTTCTTTTTTTCTTTTCAACAAAACAATGATATTGAAAAACAAATGAAGGGATGGATCATATCAAGTGACCACATCCGTGGGGAGTTCATGTAAAGACACGACTTCCTCCTCGACCTCTGTCGTGGTCCCTTCCAAGTACGGTTTAAGGCGTTGTCCATTAACTTTGACCACGTCCCCATTCCTTGAATTTTGAATCTCAACCACCCCATGAGGGGAGACGGTTAAAACAATAAAGGGCCCTGACCAACGACTCCGAAGTTTCCCCGGAAACAAGTGGAGGCGAGAATTATACAACAAGACCTTTTGTCCCACCTCGAAGGTTTTGATTCGCACCAAGCGGTCGTGAAAATTTTTAGTGCGGGACTTGCAGATCATGGCATTTTCATATGCTTCATTTCTCAACTCCTCCAACTCGTTGAGGTCTAACTAGCGATTGGCACCAGAAACATCAAGACTCATGTTAAGATGTTTGATTGCCCACAATGCCCGGTGCTCAAGCTCTACTGGAAGATGGCTAGCTTTGCCATAAACTAGCTGGTAGGGGGAAATGACAAGGTCGGTTTTAAATGCAGTGCGGAAAGCCCGCATCATTAAGCTTGACCGACCAATCTTTCCTTGAAGCATTAACCGTTTTCTCAAGAATTTGCTTGAGTTGACGGTTGGAAATTTCACCTGGCCACAGGTTTGAGGATGATAAGGTGTTATATCCTAAACCTTTTTAATTGAGTTAATTTCTTTTAGGTGGTTAATTAGTGGATTTAGGATGGAGCTGGGATTGAGTTGGTGGAGATGTGGTGGATGGTGGAGATGGAAGGAGGAGAGGTATAAGAGTTGGTGAGTCTCTCTCCCGCTCTAGTCTCTCTCTCTCGTTATTCTCTCCCGCTCAAGTCTCTCTCTCTCACACCTGATCCGCAATGTTTGGAGGAGCCGGAGGAAGTGGTTTCGGAAGGCGAGGTGAAGCTCGAACGTTCTCCGGAGAGGAGTAGATCGGGACTCGGTTGGTTTTCGTCAGAGATCGGGTTCGTGGGGGAAACACTTGTCGTTCGTTCTTTGAAGGCTTCTTCAAGCCTTAAGGTATGTGAAACTTGCTTTTACGCTCACCTATTATTAGTGTGGGGTGGGAGCGGTCGGCGGTAGGCCGATTGGCTCGTCGGACAAATATTTTAGGTTCGGTCGACCGGTTATAGTGTATTTTGGGCAAAATCCCTCGCACCGGTCGAACGATACCTTTGGGGTGGTCGACCGGTTGTGCCATTCTAGCAAGAGATGGAAGCTCTGGGCACTTTCGGTCGAACGACACCCCTTTGCCGGTCGACCGAAAGTACTGTCGTAGGTCGGTTGGGGCGTTGACCATCTAAACGGTCGACCGCCTGTTTGACTCGTCTAACCGACGACTTAAGTTAACTTAATGGTCGGTCGACCGGGAGTGTTGTTTCGGTCAACCGTGTAGTGTGGAGTGTTGGTAAGTTCTACTGGAGGTTTTAGGTCGACCGGAGGTCTTGGGTCGTCTGACCGTTTTATCGTGGTTTGCGAAAATGGTTTTCTTACTGGTGTTTTTCGGTCGACCGGGCCCCCTTTGTCGTTTGACCGATTGGCGGGTTTTTCGATTGGGCCAGTTCTCTAGGTGAGGATTCAGTCGACCGAAGGACTGCTTTTGTTCGACCATTTTTACACAATTTGGTGTTTGGGTGTTGCTTTTCATTAGCTAGAAGGCAACGGGGTCACCGGCCCTTTTGGGGCAACGGACGGACAGGCCGGCCATATAGCAATAAATGGTGACACGTTGAGGAGGATTGTGATTGTTTTTCCGTGGCTCCGGTGAATGAGGCAAATCCGTGGCTCCGACGAATAAGGCATGTATAAGTGGTCGTCGTGGCTCCGGCAACTGATGCAAAACCGTGGATCCAATAACATTGAGGCAAAACCGTGGCTCCGGTGAATGAGGCAAATGTTGATGGTTTTCAGTGGTTGAGATTGTGACTCTTATGGCTTTTTCGCATTCATTGTTCTTATATGTGTTAGAGTTTGGCATACAGGGTTTCCTTTTGGAAACTCAGGCATGGTTCATGTCTGCTTTTCGGACCGAGAGCGGTGTTAGGCGGGTGGTGACAACGGAGGAGGTGCTCGGGACCAGATTCTGCTTTCCTTCCTTTTGAGGTGGTTGTGATTACATATGTATATTTTCTGTTTACAAGCTTTTGATGTAATCACATTCTTTTGTAAACTCGATCGCATATATATATTATATGTTGGTGCACTTATGTGTATGTCTTTTCGTAATGTCCTCACTTAATTGTATATTTAAAATTTAAAATTTTCCACCGCATTTGTGGATGTTACATAAGGTGTGGCCAACTTGTGCGTGATGGAGACCTCAGCACTGCCTCAAGGGATCGGTTCACAAAGTATGTCCCCCGATCACTTATGATACAACGAGGTATCCCAAACCTCGCAAAGATGTGTTCTTTGAGAAATTTGATCACAACCTTGCGATCGTTAGTGCGAGTGGGGATTGCTTCAACCCACTTTGACACATAATTGACCGCCACAATGATGTAAGTGTGACCATGGGACACAGGGAAAGGACCCATTAAGTCAATTTCCCAAACATCAAAGATGTTGACCACTAAGATAGGATTGAGTGGCATCATATCAAGTCTGCCAATGCGGCCCACACGTTGGCACCTATCGCATGCTTTGCAAAATGCAAAAGCGTCTTGGAACAACGTGGGTAAGTAAAAACCGCATTGAAGTACTTTGGCAGTGGTTTTCTTGGCACAGAAGTGCCCATCACATGCCTCCTTATGGCAAAAGGAAAAGACGCTCTGAATCTCGTCGTCAGGAATGCACCTCCTTATGATTTGATCGGCACAATACTTAAATAAGTAGGGATCATCCCAATAGAAGTGCTTGACTAACGACTTGAATTTCGTTGTCTCACTGTGTCTCCAATGAGCCGACACCTCCCCGTTTGCTAAATAGTTCACAATGTGAGCGAACCAAGGGGTGAGGCTATTGCCATAAGGTTCTCATCATGGAAGAACTCGTTCACCGGTGGATCCGGTGAAAGATCAACTAGGATGTGAGAGAGGTGATCAGCCACGACATTCTCGCATCCCTTCTTGTCCCGTATTTCAAAGTCGAACTCTTGTAACAACAAGATCCAACGCAGGAGATGGGGTTTCACATCCTTTTTAGACAAAAGGTAGCGGAGAGCAGAGTGATCAGTGTAGATGATGACATGCGACCCAATGAGGTACTGGCGAAATTTTTCTAACGCAAATATGATCGCGAGGAACTCTTTCTCAGTAACGGAGTAGTTGAGTTGGGCGTCATTGAGAGTACGACTTGCTTAGTAGATCACATGAGGCAATTTGTCGACTTTCTGACCCAAAACCTCTCCTATCGCGTAATCAGATGCATCACACATCAGCTCGAAAGGTAGAGTCCACACGGGTGCCTTAATAATAGGAGCGGAGGTCAACTCACGCTTCAGAAACTCATACGCAGTCATGCACTCAGTGTGAACTCAAAAAAGGTACCTTTAGCAAGCAAGCTCGTCAAGGGGCGAGCTATTTTGCTGAACGGATTTCTTTTACTGAGGTGGGTGGCGTAAGCTTAGAAATAAGCTCAATTTTTGCCCTATCCACCTCGATACCATCCCAAGATACCACGTGACCCAACATGTTTCCTTTTGTAACCATGAAATGATACTTTTCCCAATTAAGGGCTAAGTTCGTTTCCAAACACCTTTTGAGAACAATGCTCAGATGGTGCAAGCACTCATCAAAGGAGGTGCCATGAACCGAGAAATCATCCATGAAGATCTCAAGGAAGTTCTCGACCATATCGGAAAAGATACTTGACATGCAACGTTGGAATGTTGTCGGTGCATTGCATAGTCCAAAAGGTATCCGTCTATAAGCAAATGTCCCAAAAGGACAAGTGAACGTGGTTTTCTCCTGGTCTTCGGGGGCGACTGGGATTTGATTGTACCCCAAATAACCATCAAGGAAACAGTAATAGGCGTGCCCGGCGAGTCTCTCCAACATCTGGTCGATGAAAGGAAGAGAGAAGTGGTCCTTACGCGTGACCACGTTCAACTTCCAATAGTCAATACAAACTCGCCACCCAGTTTGAAGTTGTGTGGGTACAAGCTCATTGTTGTCATTCTGGACAACAGTGATACCCTACTTCTTGGGCACAACCTGGACAAGACTTACCCAAGTACTGTACGAAATGGGGAAAAGGATGACATGATCTAAACACTTGATGATCTCTCTCTTAACTACTTCTGTCATGGCTGGATTTAAACGACTTTATGGGTCGCGACGTGGTCGTGCCTCATCCTCCATAAAGATGTGGTGCTGCACGACGTCAGGACTTATCCCTTTGATGTCCCTCAAGGACCACCCAATGGCTGATTTGTGCTCCTTTAGGACTTGAATCAGACGTTCTTCCTGATCACCAGTCAACATCGATGAAATAATCACCAGAAATGACTTGTTGGGACCGAGAAAAACGTGTTTCAGTTCCTTAGGGAGTTCTTTAAGCTCAATTGTGGGTGATTCCTCAAGGCGAGGCGTGATATCTAGCTCAAGATGTAAGATAGGAGGAGCTCGCATGTACTTAACAGCATGCACATCATTGCTCAACTCGTCCTCGTCCTCTTCATGATCGGAATCGTCCATGATGTAAGCACTTAGATTTTCATGAATCGGGGGTACTCTTCTTCTATTTCTTCTTCCAAGTCCCGGATAAGATTGACTTCCATGGGGTCCTCGAAAGATGTCGGCTGCCTAGACATATTGAACACATGGAATGTCACGGTCAAGTTCCCGAACGACAATTTCATGAGTCCAGTACGACAATTGATCAAGGCATTGGACATCGCCAAAAAAGGTCTACCCAAAATCAATGGAATCTGAGAGTGGGTAGTCTTAATTGGTTCGGTCTCAAGGACGACGAAGTCAACAAGAAATATGAAATCACCGACCTTGATTAGGACATCTTCGATGACCCCCAACGGGAATTTGATCGAACGATCAGCCAACTGCAAAGTTGTTTTCATAGGCTTGAGGTTGCCTAGGCTTAATCATTGATACAAAGAAGCTGGTAAGAGGTTAACCGCCGACCCTAGATCTAGCAAGACATTATTAATGCGAGAGTCCCCAATGATACATGAAATTGTTGGACTACCTGGGTCCTTCAATTTTACGTATGTTGGGTTCAAAATGATCAAACTCACATTAGCTGCCAAAAAGGCTTTGCTAGGGACATTTGTTTTCCTCTTAGTTGTACAGAGATCCTTCAGGAATTTTGCATAGGGAGGTATTTGTTGAATCATGTCTAACAAAGGAATGTTGACAATCACTTTCTTAAATATCTCCAGCATTTTATCCACACTCTCACTTTGTTTCTTAGACAACCTACTAGGATAAGGAGCTTTTGGTAGGTATGTCTTGGGCGGAGCCGGAGAAGGAGGCATTGGTTTGTTACTCTCACCCTTGGCCTCTTTCTCACCATCATTAGCACAAGGGGGCTGCACAGATGGATTTTCTGGCAAGGACACGTGGTTGTTGACCTTCTTCCCATTTCTCAGGGTCACAATGGCATTAACATGGTCCACAGGTTCTTCTACGTAGTTCAGTTGCCCCCCTGTGGTCTTGAACTTGCATTTTGCATGTTCGAGTGTTGTTGAGCACGGGGGTTAACCATAGGTTGGCTAGGCAGACTCCCTCTCTCTCTCATGTACAGACTGAGCCAACTGGCCCATCTGAAGCTCAAGAGATTTGATGGTCTGCTGATTCGAAGTGAGGACTTGACTCGTGGACGACATAAAGTTTTTAACAGAGTTCTCAAGTCCATGAGTTAAGTTCTCAAGCGAATTAAACCAGGTTTCCAAGTTGTTTGAATTTGGGAAACCTGGTGGGTTGGTGTTCTGACTTTGGGGTGGCTGATGAGACTGTGAAATGCATGGGAGGGTAGTGTGGTCGGTTAGGTGGTCGAGAAAAGTTTGAAGGACCACCTAGGGCATTGTTATGGTTCCATTTAAAATTAGGGTGGTTCCTCCATCCAGGGTTATATGATGATGAATATGGGTCATTCCTGGATCTATCATAGATGGCATTTACATGTTCCATCTCAAGAGGAATGGATGCACACTCACCCCCTATATGACTTATCCTACCACATAAATGACATGGAACTGAACCAGATGCAGACACATGAGATACATCATTCTAGTTTTGGAGCTCAATCGAATCCATACGGCGCATTAAGGCCGCCATGCGTGCCTCGGTGGCCGTAGTGGTATCGACGGCGAATGCGGCACCCGATCTAGTCGAGTTTGCATTTGCAATCCTCTCTCCTATGCTAGATGATGCAGGTCGTTCCCTTACACTCTCCCATTGCATGGTTTTCTCAGCGAGGTCTTCTAGGAAAACCCATGCCTCACTTTCATACTTTCCTAAGAATTCTCCTTGACACATGGACTCAAGGAGCGTTCGGGACGGGATGAGAAGACCATCGTCAACAATCTGACACAGGCGCCACAACTTGATGCCATGGTGAGGGCATGAGGATAGTAGCTCCTTGAACCTCTCTAAGTATGCATGGAATGATTCGGTCTCATGTTGATAGAACGAATTGATTTCGTTCCTCAATTTTTGAGTCCAATGATTTGAAAAGTACTTCTTGAGGAATGCAGATTGAAACTCATCCCAAGTCCTAAAGGCATTCGCCTGGTTGCTGTACAACCACTTCTTGGCATCGTCATTTAGTGCAAAGGGGACAAGCCTAAGATGTATGGAGTTTGTACTAAGTTGTTGCAGCTTGACCATATCACAGACTTCCTCAAATTCCCTGAGAAAGATATAGGGGTCACCTTTCCCAATGAAGTGAGGGAGCATGGAAATAAATGGAGGCTTAACCTCAAAGTGGTTCCCATTTTCCTCTGGCAATACGATGCATGACGGTAGAGCGGTACGGCTCGGGTAGCATCAATCACGTAGAGGTATGGGAGCAACAACAGGAAGAACAGGTAGAATAGGTGGGTCCAGTACCTGCTCCTCTTCGCGGAAATTAGAAGCCATTGAACCCAGACTGTGTGCGACACGAGAGGAGGAAGGCATCGAGAAATCGACTACCAAAGCCGGGTTGACAACGCGCCTCGTCAAACGACCACTCTCGTCTCGTCCCCACGAAAGCATGCACAAAGGTGCACACACACAAACCAAAACCCTTTTTTTCTTTTAAAACAAAGAATGTGCGTAGAGGAGAAGACGGTAGGACCCAGGAGAGAAAGAATGACTCAGGAGAGAAGGGAAGAAGTCCTTAAGCTACGGCGGATGGGTACAGGTAGAAGCACACAAGCAAACAAGGCTCAAACAATCCTAAGGTCGCTATAGGTCCTTACAGCTAGACGTCGCCTAACTGCGAGGTCAGACGGCCTCAACACGCCTCACCTCCCTACGACGAAGACCACAAAAACCAGCAAGTAAGTCAGGATCCGGAGATCTTGTCTCTCCTACTATCGACAGAGTGGGCAACGCCGATCAGGTCATGACGGTCGGGATCGGATCACTCTCCTAATGCGCCCAAAATCCTTAGGGCAAATGTCTACTTGATTTTAAAATTAGGATCTTGATTAGTGTGGTTTTTGGGGCAAAGGAAAGGGTGATGAAATCCCTCACCTTATCTTTTATGGGACAGACCCTCCTTAGTAGCCTTTTGGAGTCTTAATCTAACAATCAACTCTCCAAACAAATGCTCAACTCACACTTGTTTCAATGCAATTCCTACTAACTAATGCATGTCCATACCAAATGCATGAATGAGAGTAGAAGGTGCGTACCTCACGCCAGCACTCAGCAACTGAAAATAAAGCTAAAATAAAAGACAATCTACGTGCCTAAGTTACATACATGATGCATGACCTAAACAAGAAAGAATGCCTGATCTTTTGCTTTGGGTTTTAGGGTCCAAGTTGCGTAAAGGAAGTTGATTATTAATCTGGGAGAAATCAAAGAGTCAGAACATGTCAAATCGAGTCCCAGATTCCTAAATCAATTATGGCAACAAGACAAAGAGAGAGGGTAAACAAAGCTCACCATGCCGCTAATTGGCGATCTACAGTGCCCAATTTTCCTCCAAACTTCTCGAACTGCCTGCCCTTTTGACTCCAAGTCTCCTGAAACAAAGAAAAACTACAAACACAAATTAAATCCACTCGAATCGTCAAAACAAGAGTCTGGACTGGCACCTCCCCGGCAACGGTGCCATGAACTTGTTGAATGTTTTAATTATAACCGCAAGTGCACGGCGTCGGTGAAGACATGGCAAATACAGGTCGTCCACAGGGAGGTGAGCAGCCTCTTGTTTGTCACAAATCAAGTGGCAACAAAGAGGGAAGAGACTTGATTATACTAATCTACGCTATACTACACTACGAAGTAACGCATGCACAAGCAAACAACAAACGATGAATTAAAACTTAACTAAGAACAAAATAAGTGTGCTGGAATTCAGAAATGGAAAACCCCTAAGGGGTGGAGTGAGTGCACACATGAAAAGAGGTGGTGAAGAACACATTCTTTAAGCACAAATGAAGGTAGTGTTTTCATGCATAGGAAGTGTCTAAATGTTATGACAATACCTATAAATCCATTCACTAACCTAGTTGATTAACATTCATATACACAAGCTGGTTATTTCAGAACCTAAACAAGCATGGGAGGTGTCTAAGATGTATGGCAAAACCCATCAAGTGTAGTATTCTACTCTAACAAGCAAGCATACATTCACATTTATCAACACAATCAAAATATAAAGCAGTCATTCTAGTCTCTTTTGCATGTATGAACATCAACTCCACCCCCAAAGGGGATGGATCTACTCACTACCCATTAAACTAATTATTACACTAAGCAAGAAAAATATATTAACTAAGCTACTAAGATTAAAATGAAATCAAACAAAGTAAAACAAGCAACATGAAACAAACAACATAACAAAGAAACTTTTATTAAAAATGACTCACAATTCAAGTAGCAACCTCCTACTTTAGTGTTTGCTTCAAGGCCTCACTTCAAGTAGGAAAAATAGCCACTCAAAATGTGAAGTGAATATAGTAGAAGGTGAAGAGTTCCATTTATAGCAATAGAAATAGGCAATCTGGGACAATCCCCAGTATGGGACTAAAAAAATACCAGAAATAGACGAAATACACACTAATACACAAGCCACAAAAATCTCCGTGGATCCGGAGCTACCCAGACCGCCAATTAGCGGTCTATAGGATCCGGATCGGCCTACGATCACACTATTTTTTTTGTTTACTAAAACCCAGAAACAAGTGATTTTCCAAAAAATTGGCAAGTGCCACTAGTGCTTTTACGATCTAGAATGAAACCAACATAGTCGGCATCGCTATAAGCGACAAGATCAAAAGCCCTAATCTTGGGGTAAAACAAACCAAAATCTTGAGATCCTTTGAGGTATTGAAAAATTCGTTTCAAAGCATTTAAGTGAGATTCTTATAGACATGCTTGAAAACGAGCGCTACACACGACAAACATTCATTTTCTTTAACTAAAATTTCATATTTGATAGATAACTCTAGATGCATTTTTTCCTAGTTTGTTTTTATGAGAAATCATTTCATAACGCTCAGCAAGCCCATGAAAAAAATCTAACAAGTCATCATAAGAAGGTGTTTGATGAAGGGATACCTCATCGTCGTCAATATTCACCACGTGAGGTTGGTCACTCGTATTTGGTGATGTAGGTAGGCTTGAGTCGGAATCTTCATTAGTGGCCATGAAACACGTGTGCTTCCTCATCTTGAGATTACTCGGAGCCGGAAGTTGCAGATGCGCTTCAATCATCCCAAGTGGCCTTAAAAGCCTTCTTCCCATCTCTCTCGCGATGATCCCTTGTTTTGTGATCATCACGTTCTCGTCTTCTAGGCCTCTCCTCTTTGTCACTTCTTGAAGGTCTATCTTCTCTATCTCTCCATGGTCTCTCATCCTTTTCTCTTCTCGGAGGAAATCTCCTTTGTTCTCTTCGTTCCTGATCTCTCGGCTTAAGCATTGGGCAATCCTTCTTCATGTGGTCGGTTTTGTTGCATTCATAGAACGTAAACGTCCCAGATGATTCTCCTTTTACTCTTGTGAATTTCCCCTTAGAGAGGAACTTCTTGAAATTTCGGGTTAGAAATATAACATATTCATTGGTGTCCTCGTCTTTGATAACTTCTGAATCAAAGGTTGCTTTAAGAGCGATCGTCTTTTCTTTCCTTCTTAACCATTCCCGCTCCTTCTCCTTCTCTCTTCTTTCTTCCATTTGAATCTCATACGCCATGAGGCTTCCGATGAGATCCTCCATCTTTAACTTTGAGAAGTCTTTGGCTTCTTCAATTGTTGTAGTCTTTTTGTCTCATTCCAAAGTTAAATACCTAAGGAACTTTCTTACCCTGTCACTTTCAACCAAAACTTTACCAAGGTTATTCTAGGAGTTAGTAATATGAGTAAAGCAAGTGTGCATCTCGCTTATGGATTCATTCGGTTTCATTGCAAACATTTCATACTTTTGCATGAATGAGTCTATCCTAGTTTCCTTAACGGATGATCGACCTTCAAAATGACTCTCTAACATATGTCATACATCAAATGCGGAATCACATGCATTGATTCTACCAAACTCTTCTTCGGTTAAACCACACATAAGTATATTCATGAGTTTAGCATTCATTTGTACCATGACTAATTCATCATCGGTCAAGAGTTCTAATTCTTTATTTTGAATGTATGATATTTTTAAGAACACCTATAATTTAACATCAAATAATTGAATGAAAATTATCATGTGTTTCTTCCAATATGCATAGTTGGTTGCATCAAATAATGGATGTCTACCAATGTGGAATCCCTCGCGTTGTTGGGTCATTTCTACAAATGTGAATTTGTTTATATGCAATAAACAAGGCTCTAATACCAAATGTAGAATCTAGTAGGCCCTAATATTAGTCTAAAGGGGGGGTGAATAGAATAATCTAGTTATTTAAACAACTATTGCAAATTAAAAGCTAGAACAATTAAACACGTGATAGAAATGTGCAAACCACAACACGGATGTACAAAGGTTTGGATCCAACCACCGGATTCTACTCCTCTCTTACGAATTGCTCTTCCTCGAGCAACTATGCGTCCTCTACTAATCTAATCTCCGTTGCGGGCCGAGATCACGCCTTTATACCACAAGCTTTGCGAACACCCTCACTTAGCTTGGATCACCTTCTCACAATCCGAGAAGAGCTTCACTCCGGAAGCTTGTACAACTCTTCAAGGAAAAACTTCAACAAAATAATCTTGAGCACTTGAAATGAATGATGCAATCAATGAGGCAAACCTCTTTTTTCATACTTCTTTTGATGACGTTATTTTGGTGGATTTGTTTTTTCATGCATTATTCGCTTCATCTGAGATGCAATTATAATCGGTGGGCCAACCAAACAAAGAGTTGTACCTTTTTTGATAAATTGCAACCTTGTTTCATTCAGCAATAAACATCACTTTTCCTTGATTTTATTTCTGAATTGTTATTCGTCGTCGGAGAACTACTTAAATCGTCCGTGAAAATTACCATTTTGTCATTCTCTCATTTCCACTCGTATATCTCGACATTTCACTCTCCTACCAGCCCTCTTTTTTCATCTTAGTGGCATAATTATAAAAAATGTTTCGGATGTCAGAAAATGAGTCAACGGACACCCTAGTGTACTCGAATCTGGTAAAATGTCCAACTTCTTTTTAATTAAAAAATTAGGGGGCGTCCGCGGGAGCCCCTCCCCAGACGCCTCCCCCATGGGGGTGGCGTCTGGCTTAGATGCCCCTATTTTTTTTAATAAAAAAATTAAAAATTATACGGTGTGTTATCTCAAATTATTTCAGATTTCGTTCCAAGTCTTTTGGTATTAATTGGTAATTATACGGGTTGTATATTATACGGGTTGGATTACAATGAGTTTTTTGCAAGTGACGAAGATTCAAAAAAATTCAGATCCAACATTTTCAAGATCCAAAAGACCGACCTGTCGAGGTGTCGCTCACCTTGAAATTGTTGGATCAGAATTTTTTGAATCTTCATCACTTGCAAAAAACTCATTGTAATCTAACTCGTTACCAGCAAAAATCTTACACCCGAACCTCAAATAATTTGAGATAAGACATTGTATAAATTTAAGAATTTTTTTTTACGGGCGTCTTAACCAGACGCCCCTCCCATGGGGGATGCATCTTAGACAGACGCCCCCTCCATAGGGGATACCTTTTTTTTTACTGGGCTTAATTCACCGAATCCAGGCGCTTCGCCAGACATTTTCGTGGTGTTGGTACTAGGAAAATGAGAAAAACGTAGGTAGAAATCTTATTTCCGGTGATGAATAGTAGTTCCCTTTTATTTAGGCAACTTGAGCACAAAACCATGTCGTTCCTTATGTTGCGTGTAACTTTTGCCTGAAGAAGAGTTTTCTTCCTGGGATTGTTGTGCGTGGATGTACTTTCGAAGTCTATTTATTGGACATTTGTTCTCTTGAAGTTTTATATTGGTTACAGACATCTAATTTGGAGAGTAATTGATTTGGTATACCTACACCTACGCTCTATTACAGTCGTGACCTCCATCCATTATATGTAATGGTATTTGACTAATATCATCTCATAAACTCACTGTTACATATAACGGATGGAGGTAACAGTCCTTATAAAATGTAGGTTGATTGACATCATTTCATGCTCATATTTGTATCTTATATCCATTATCTTACACCTAAGCAATGCTACGTGACGAGTTTTATGTTTAGTTTTCAGGAATAAAGAGGTATGAAGAGAAGAGCGATGAAACGACCCAAAAGCAGGGAAAAGGACTTAATTGTGAGACCTAGGGACTGAGATGCAAGGGAGAAGAACCTGATCGTAAGACCGAAGGAACTAAGAGCAAAACAGGAAACTCCACACCATCATGGGGAGTATTTTGGCAATTCGATTCGGGTCGGAGCTCCAACAAGCAAAGTAGATGCATCCAAGACCAACATATCCATCAAGAAAAGCCCACAACCAAAACCAACGAGATCTGGATCATATAGACCGCTAATTGGCGGTCTTGGACCGCTAATTGGCGGTCTTGGACCGCTAATTGGCGGTCCATATTACTCAGCATCCGCCCAAATTTCTCCTGGACTTGTATTAATGTTCGTTTAGGCTATTTTTGGTATTGGTTTAGTCCCACATCGGGGGATTGTCCCCGATTAGCTTTTTCCATGCTTATAAATAGAACTCTTCACCTTCCATTGTAATTACCCATTGCTTGGTGGCATTCTCTCTACTAAGGAGTGAGCCTTGAAGCAAAAACTCAAGGTGGAGAAGAATGCTACCTTCAATGTGAGTCATTTGTTAATAAAATAATTCTTCTTGTTTCTTTTAATCTTGTCTTTTAATTTGTGCATGTTTGTTTAGTCTTTCCTTTCCTTTTATGCTTCTTTATTTCTTGCTTGATTAGTGTAGTTTTATATCAATAGAATGCTTCATTTTATTAGAGTAGTTAGTTTACATATGTGTGAGTAGTTCCATCCCCATTTTGGGGTGGAGAAATATCTGATATAATCATGTAGTGTATTAAGTGTGTGTTATCTTTATCCCTTGAGCTTTATATGATTTCCATAACCATCTAATGGCTTTTCACTCTTATCTTTGATATGCTAATGCTCTTCAATGAAGTTTAGCTTATGCTTTGATTAGTGGACCTATTTATTGGGGAATGATAAGGTTAGGATATGGATGAACTCAATATTGGAAACACAATTTGTAGTGTATGTGCTCTTGTTGCCTTTACCTTAGCTAATGTCTTGTATGTTTTAATGATGTAGTCTTATCTTAATTCATGTGGAGGCATAGTAGGGTCTAGTCTTTATACTTGAGTTCATTTAGCTTCATTCCAATTATTGTCTTGTATGTTTTAATGATGTAGTCTTATCTTAATTCATGTGGAGGCAAAGTTGGATGTAGTTTTATGATTTCATACACTACATTTTGTGAGAAGCTTAATGAACACACACACACACTTCTTTATGTTCACATTATTTCTCTACCCCCTATGGGGCTTAGTTTTATTGCTTATCTTCATTTCCTTTTTGCATCTTAGTGTAGTTTAGTGTAACCAACATTTCTCTCCTTCTTTTACCTCTCGCCTTCGCACAAACCAATAGTCGACACACCTCCCAGTGGACGACCTGTATTTGCCACCGCTTCAACGCGGCCGTGCACTTGCAGTTAATATAAAACGATCAATCAAGTTTTTGGCGCCGTTGCCGGGGAGGTGCTCTGTCCAGACGTTGGTTTGGACGATTCGGGGGGTTTTCAATTTTTTGTTTCCAGTTTTTCTTAGTTTCAGGGAACCATCGGATCAAGGGGAGGCTACTGGAAGAGTTAGAGCACCAACACTTCAAAAGTGACCGCCAATCAGCGGTCTGTGACCGCCAATTGTCGGCCTGGTGAGGTCTTCCTGCTTTCATTTTTCTTCTGGTGGTTTATTACTTCACTTTCGTTATCTGGGAGCCCTATTTTGCATGCTGTGACTTCTAGTTTGATCCCAGATCATTAATCACTCCCCCATTAATCAACTATGCCCTAAAATCCAAAGCAAAAGACAAGACGTTCTTACTTGTTTAGGTCACGCATCATGTATTGACTTAGGCATATAGTTGTCTTTTCTTTTAGCTTTATTTTCAGTTGTTGAGCGCTGGCGTGAGGTACGCAATTTCCTACACTCATTCATGTATTTCGTATGCCCATGCATTAGTTAGTAGGATTTGCATCAGGACAAGAGTGAGTGGGCGTTTGATTGGAGCGATTGATTGCTAGATTTAGGATCAAAACGCTACTAACGAGGGGTTGTCCCATAAAAGATAAGGTGGGGGATTTCATCACCCTTTCCTTGGCCCCAAAAATCACTCTTAATCAAGCCTTAACTAAAAGCAAGTAGACATTGGCCCTAAGGATTGCGGACGCACTAGGAGAGTAATCTAGTTGAGACCGTCATGACCTGATCGGCGTTGCCTACCTTGTCGATAGTAGGAGGTACTGGGTCTCCGGATCTGGTATCACTTGCTGGGCATTGTGGTCCTCGTTGTAGGGAGGTGAGGCCTGTCGAGGCTAGTGACCTCGAAGTTAGGCGTCGTCTAGCCTAAGGACCCATTGCCTTACATTGTTTGAGCCGTGCTTGCTAGATTAGGCTTCTACCCTGATCCCTTCACCCACGCTAGCTTTAGGGATTCTTCCCTTCTCCTCTGAGTCATCTTCTTCTCACCCACTTCTACGTTTTAGTCTCCTCCCCTTTACACTCTCTGGTAGCATTTTAGGGTCGAGTCGAGCACTTTTTGCGAGCTTAGTCTCGTGGTGGTGAGAGTGGTCGACTCGAGAGTTGTTTGTTGAGATGGATGGTTACATGGGCGACCATCCATATGATTGTTGGGATCGGGACAATTCGTCCTGGTATTCCGGACCCATGCAACCGGGGGTGGCTCAGACGAACACCCCGTATGGTTGGGATAATCTTCATTGTGTGACTGACCAATCTTCATATCGGGGTAACATGAGAGAGGCACCGACTACTAGGCCACAATCTAGTTATGTTGGATCATATGCTGGTGAGCAAACTGAGACATTACAACAAACTTTGGCCTCTTTCATGCGTATGGCAGACGACATCAGTGCACCAGTGGCTCCAGTAGTTGTACCGTGTGACTGTTGTGGGTTGAGTGGTCATGTTATTGGGGAATGTCCTTATGTTCCCCCTGAGCCTGAGTATGAGCATACCTTTTCCCAAAATGCTCAATGTGACCATTACGCATCCGCGTACAACCCGAGAGTGATGGATTCGTGGGGAGACAATTCTTATCCAAATTCTTATACCTCATTTTCACCCCCGTATCCTCCTCCCGAATACCCAGAATTCTACCAACACCCCACTTCAAATCATTGGACTCATTCTCAGCCCATCAACACCCAACCCCAAAATTTCCCAAGCTCTGACTTGGACCTCACTGTTGACCCCAAATTTGATTCCTTAAAACAAACCCTCCAAACGTTCATGTCAACCACTCAAACTTTATTGAAGTCCAACTTGAATTCCTTGCAAAATATGGAAATGCAAGTGAGTCAAATGACACAACAATTCCATGAATGTGAGGAAGGTAACCTTTCTTGTCAACATGAGGATTCATCTTTTGATATCGAACCACCACCACATCAACAAATTCAAAGCACAACCTTTCAAATTCAAACTCCTAGTCAGTCTGAGGGACTTGGGGTTTCAATTCACGATCACTTAGTGGAGGATTCGATTCAAATTGAGAATAACTTGGACCAGCTTCATTATGAGTCGGCACAGGATTGTGCCTTATCTTTTTGTCCCGTGGCCCTTGAACCACATGATCTTCATGTTGTGCCTCTTAAGGACTCACCTCTGGTGGAGCAAAAGCTCCCTAGTACCCTCAATCTCATACGACCTGATGAGAGTTTGCCTCTCACTATTGTTCCTGATCATCTTGGAAATGATGGAACATCAAACAACTACATTGCTCATGAGGGTATTATGATTTCCTTGGAGAATACCTTGGGTATGAGACCCACTTCCTGTTCTCCTGGTGAGTTGGACATGCATAACGAGGTGCTTGACCTCATTCCGACCCACCAGCCTGTTGGTTGGAGAGTTTGGATTGATGATCATAACTTCAGTTCCGCAATGGGAGAGATTCTTCTTCCGTTGCCCCTTATTTCCCAAACTCTCGAGAGGTTCAAGCTCTTTCAGTTTGATCCTTTGAATGAGACGCCTTTGCGTCCAATTCATGAACCTCTCATTTCATCTGGTGCACTTTGTGAAGGGGGCCCACACATGCGTATTCTGGCCCCGCATGGAGTCATGTTCTCTTTCCAAGTGCATTGACCCACTCTAGAGGTTCCCATTTGATGTCTTTTGACAAATGAAGATGGGAACTTATGTTTGTACATTGTTATATATAAAAAAAAGAAAAAAAAGAAAAAAGAAAAAAGAAAAAGAAAGTACAATAAAAGACTCCTTCAGTGAGCATCGATTGTTGTGAGCCCCAACCCTTGTGTATTTGGGCTCCATTTCTTTCACGTATTTGTATCCCTTTTTAGCATCTCATTGGGTTTGAGGGAATTTGGGTTTGTGTCCATCAACATGACCTTGAACTTCCCTTTGTACTTCATGTTGGTGAGATCTCTTCTATTTCATGCATACATCCATGTAGTATCTTGCTCGCATTCATTGAGGACAATGCATGAAGTAGGTGTGGGGGAGTGTTTTACGTGTGTACATAGTCGAGTCTTTTCGTTCGATTTTGTTTTCTTTTGTTTGCATTGTTAGGGTCATGTTAGTGTGATGCATTTAATGTCGATATATCTGTTTGCCATGATCCTTGGGTGACTTGTCTTCTTTTGCTTAACTAGTGCCTTAAAATTTTCACATTTCTTTCAAAATCTTCATGTGTTTGCGAAAGAAAATGTTTTGTGGGTTTTGCGTGTGTTTAGCATGTGCAAAACCGTTGAGAGGCAAAGTAAAAAGAAAGCTCCCAAAATTGTCTTGAACTTGATGCATTAGGATATCTAGTACAGTGGCTTTAGGATTTATCGAGTCGTTAGGATGCACCCCAGTTTTCCTTTGGGGGTGAGTAATGATATGGTTTCAGTGCTCAAACATTTAAAGAAGTTCACCCTAAACCTAGTGAGTCAATAATTCGTGTTCGTTAACTTAAGGAAGTTTGTTGTAGTCAAGGACCCTTTAAATCGTGTTGTGAGACATTAAGTGTAGGTGTTTTGGTTCATGTGTAGATAAGAAATAAGTGAGTAGGTGTTCTCTCTTCTCGCACGGCTCCTATCACTCGGGAAAGTAGGTCTGAGGGGACTTTGTGCCTGGTGCTTTCGAGTCATCTGACTTGGGATGCGCCGACCGAACTCCTATTACACGGGTATTAGGGATTGCCCTATGTGGAGATTTGGGGAAAGGTGTACGTGATAGTGTAATTCCTCATGGGCAATGATGCACGAAACCTAACCCTGGGAGAATGAAGCTCCAACTAATAAAAAGAAAAAAGAAACCAAAAAAATGTGAAAAGAAACAAAAAGAAAAAAAATTGGTAATGCAAATAAGAACCTTAATGGACCTTACACTTTGTATCACTTGAGGATGTTGAGGTTGTCCATGTCTTTCACTTAATTCCTTATTTAACATGCACGAATGGTTCATTAGGTTAGGTGTGGACTGATCACATATATAGAGTCGGCCCGTAGGATTACCGCATCCATTGATCGACAAAATTTGTCCAACGAGTCGAGTGTCTAGATTGAATAATGCATCTTGTTCGGATTTTGTGGGTATATCCGCTGAAAGCCCTCAGGAGACAACACTCCTCTTCCTTGGCAACAAGGAGGTTTAACGGCTTGTTGCACGTGCTAAGTGCAACCGTGATTCCTACGAAAGTGAGTTAGGATTTCTTGTTTTTCGTATGCTTTTTCTCTTTCTTTGTTTTGCTCGAGACTACCAAAAACTTAGGTGTGGGGGTATTTGATTGACATCAATTCATGCTCATATTTGTATCTTATATCCATTATCTTACACCTAAGCAATGCTACGTGACGAGTTTTATGTTTAGTTTTCAGGAATAAAGAGGTTTGAAGAGAAGAGCGATGAAAGGACCCAAAAGCAGGGAAAAGGACTTAATTTTGAGACCTAGGGACTGAGATGCAAGGGAGAAGGACCTGATCGTAAGACCGAAGGAACTAAGAGCAAAACAGGAAACTCCACACCATCATGGGGAGTATTTTGGCAATTCGATTCGGGTCAGAGCTCCAACAAGCAAAGTAGATGCATCCAAGACCAACATATCCATCAAGAAAAGCCCACAACCAAAACCAACGAGATTTGGATCATATAGACAGCCAATTGGCGGTCTTGGACCGCTAATTGGCGGTCTTGGACCGCTAATTGGCTGTCCATATTACTCAGCATCTGCCCAAATTTCTCCTGGACTTGTATTAATGTTCGTTTAGGCTATTTTTGGTATTGGTTTCATACACTACATTTTGTGAGGAGCTTAATGAACACACACACACACACTTCTTTATGTTCACATTATTTCTCTACCCCCTATGGGGCTTAGTTTTATTGCTTATCTTCATTTCCTTTTTGCATCTTAGTGTAGTTTAGTGTAACCAACATTTCTCTCCTTCTTTTACCTCTCGCCTTCGCACAAACCAATAGTCGACACACCTCCCAGTGGACGACCCGTATTTGCCACCGCTTCAACGCGGCCGTGCACTTGCGGTTAATATAAAACGATCAATCATAGGTGTACCAAAGCAATTACTCTACAAATTGGGTGTCTCTAGCCAATATAAAACTTGACGTGAGCAAATGTCTAATAAACGGGTTTTAGAAGTGCACCTAAGTAAAAATCTCAATTTTTTTATTTCCAACTGCACTCGGATATGTGTTTACTCTCTGTTTAACGTGTAACATTTTAATCCATTTAATGTAATCTTCATCTTTTGTTAGGATCATATTGACATACCTTATATTTTGGCTGCTAAGAGGTATATTCTATAAAAAATCGCTACTGAAACCTCCGTAGAGGTTTTTTTAGGGAACTACTATTCGTCGCCGGAAAACTACTTAAATCGCCCCAAAAATTACCTTTTTGCCCTTAACAAATCAATTAATACCCATTTCGTCCCGTATCTTTAAACAAGGTATTTGACTCAGTTTTACTCACATTCCTAGTACCAACACCATGAAAATATCTGGCGAAACACCTGAATCCGGCTAGGTAATGGAGGCGGATTTTTTTTCCGACTCGGGCGTCTGGGTAAGACGCCTCCACCTAGGTGGAGGCGTCTGGATACGACGCCTACACCATGGTGGAGGCGTCTTAGCGAGGCGCCTCCACGAACGTTGAGGCGTCTGGCTAAGACGCCTCCACATAGGTGGAGGCGTGATAGCGAGACGCCTCCACGTTGGTGGAGGCGTGTTAGTCAGACGCCCGTATTTTTTTAATAATAAAAAATAAAATATAAAATATAAATAAATTCTTAAAATTATACGGTGTGTTATCTCAAATTATTTGAGGTTCTGTTGCAAGATTTTTGGTGGTAACGGGGTCAAATTACAATGAGTTTTTTTGCAAGTGATTAAATTTTCAAAAAATTTAAGATCCAAAATCCCCGGTGGTAAAACCTCCCGACTTACAAATACCACATCGACAGGTTCGTTCGGGGGTCTCGCTCCCCGGTGAGCGAGCGGCATTCCACCTCGCCGGTGAGGTGGCGGGGGTGGCAAGGGGGCAGCGCCCCCTGGAATATAGTAATTAATTAATTTTTTGAAATATAGTTAAACAATATAGTAATTAATTAATTTTTTGAAATATAGTTAAACAATATAGTAATTAATTAATTTTTTGAAATATAGTTAAACAATATAGTAATTAATTAATTAATATAGTTCCAGGGGGCGCTGCCCCCTTGCCACCCCCGCCACCTCACCGGCGAGGTGGAATGCCGCTCGCTCACCGGGAAGCGAGACCCCCGAACGGACCTGTCGATGTGGTATTTGTAAGTCGGGAGGTTTTACCACCGGGGATTTTGGATCTTAAATTTTTTGAAAATTTAATCACTTGCAAAAAAACTCATTGTAATTTGACCACGTTACCACCAAAAATCTTGCAACAGAACCTCAAATAATTTGAGATAACACACAGTATAATTTTAAGAATTTATTTATATTTTATTTATTATTTTTTATTATTAAAAAATACGGGCATCTGACTAACACGCCTCCACCAACGTGGAGGCGTCTGGCTATCACGCCTCCACCTATGTGGAGGCGTCTTAGCCAGACGCCTCCACGTTCGTGGAGACGCCTCGCTAAGACGCCTCCACCATGGTGTAGGCGTCGTATCCAGATGCCTCCACCTAGGTGGAGGCGTCTTAGCCAGACGCCCGAGTCGGAAAAAAAATCCGCCTCTGTTACCTAGCCGGATTCAGGTGTTTCGCCTGACATTTTCATGGTGTTGGTACTAGGAATGTGAGTAAAACTGAGTCAAATACATTGTTTAAAGATACGGGACGAAATGGGTATTAATTGATTTGTTAAGGGCAAAAAGGTAATTTTTGGGGCGATTTAAGTAATTTTCCGACGACGAATAGCAATTCCCTTTTTAAATGAAGTTTTTATTGGAAAGATAAAAATGATGAAATGACAGGAGGATGGTGATGCATCGATAAAAGTTATTGCTAAATATGGCTTTACAATGCAGAGATAAGGAGATGTAAAGAGTGCATGTTTATTAAAGGGAGAACATGATAGGAAGAGAATGTTGACAATACTAATGTGAGAATGTTAGGCAATGATTTCTCAATGATGTTGCCTGGTATTTCAATCCACTTAAAAGATGTATGATAAAATACAATGATTCTACGCAAGTTGTTATAAAAAAAGACATTCATCACTTATTATGATAAAATTATATTTTTAGGGGAGAAATCAAAGGAGTTATATGAAGGCGACCTCTTCTAACTTGACACTGGAACCCATATGGCATTGGGAGTTATATTTTGTAGGGCTCAACAGTACTAATCTAAATTTTGAGGAGAGTAACTTGCGAAACTCACAAATGTCACAGACGTAACATGTACGTTATCAATTCCAAAAGATAGGGCCGAAGCACTATAAGGCCGAAAGTAGGAGAAGCAAATTGCACATTTTAACCCTTATAAATATCTTAAGTTTTTCACTATAAAAGAAAAGAAAGATTGTTACGATCACTATCAGTACTTACCCTTCGATATTTGCTAAATATGATTGTTACACACAATAAGAACACAAGCTATTTGATATCTCAGCAATTTCTCTACAGTTTCCGTATCTTCTAGCATCTCCACCGTCGTTTAGAATTTTTCTTGTACATTTCCCAAAATGTTTGCTTTTGCATCTGCTAGTACAGTTTGAAAGAGTCATATTATCATATTTTTTCACTCCACTTATAATGTATTAGTATGTCACCTTCGAACAAGCATTAACAAACTAACCAAGAGTGAATTAAACTCATACCAATGGACATTTTCTATCGGGAAACGTTTGATCTAAGACTAGTTTGATCTGACTTGTTAGTATATGAAGACGACACGGTTAACAAATCTACTTGCAAATGAGCCGCATTATCACATGTTTTTCACTCATGACTTAGATATACATTGTGATGTGTCACCTTCAAACAAGCATATTTACCAACTAACCATGAGCGAATTAAACTCATACTAACGGTCCTTTTCTACACAAGTCTAGAAACGCTTGATCGATTATGAGACGAGGTCTCGTGACCTACCCAAGACAAGACTAGGATGGGACTTGTTAGCTGGACATGAATATATATTCGAGTAAATTGAAGATTTGATCAAGATCATAGGACGATACGTTCATAAAATTTCTACAAGATCATGATCAAATTATAGTACTCCAATCTATTTTCGAGAAACAACTTGTCCTGTTCATAGTTCACTTTCTTGTCTTTGGACACTAGTCCCACGTTTTACTGCTTTCAGGAAGTCACGTTTAACTGCGCTTAAAACCAAATCATCAAGAAAGCTTAAATATTAAAGCTTAATTTCATATCCGACGAGCCTTTGGTAATCCGAAGTCCCGTAAAATAAGTTGAAGTCTAATTCTAAAACTTCTTTCTCCACAACAAAATATATTGTCTTGTAATTCAAGATTTACCGGATTTAAACAATTTAAATCAAGTGGTTAGGATTTCATATTTAGATTTACTACATCCAAAGCAAACCTTTTGATCTAGTAGTGGATAAAAAAAAGGAAAATGATTGGTGACCACTCTTAACGACGCATTTTTGTAACGCTACTGACATGTAAAAGTCCAGTTCATCGAGAGATTTTGTGGTATTTTTTCCTTTTTTTGACTCGCTGCCCGATGAATCATTTAATGCTTCTCAGTTGAAGCTTCTTAAAGCATACCTTTTGGCGCTCTATCCCATCTGCGGGCGTTCCATCTTTTGACGCTCTATCCTATAATAATACCCAGACTCACAACCTTTTGTCTTCCTTTCTCTTTCGTATCTTCTTTCTTCCTTTTGATCGTAGGTTTTTCTCTACCATCAACTGCAATGGAAACTGTACCTATTATTGCGTCCCCGGAGGAGGAGCCGTTAAACGTTCCTCAGGAGAAGATGTTTTTTTGTTATTTCGAAGAAGTCGGAAATTTTTATAATGCTTATGCAAATGCATGTGGTTTTGGTGTTAAGATAAGACAATCTCATTACGATCGGGGTATTGTTATCCGGGACACACTTATCTGCTCCAAGGAGGGTAAGACACCAACAAAACAATGACAATGAATATTGAAGCCTCGTTTATCCAACTGAGTCGAGTGCACGGCTCGGATCAGGGTCTCCGGAAACCCTGCAAGGGGTTACCAGATTAACTTTGTTGATCTTAAACATAACCACATTACGCTTGAAGAGGAGCAGATGTGTTTTCTTAGACAAAACCGAATTGTACCTGAGGCCGCGATAGCATGCATAGCGTGCAATGATGCTGCCAGGACAATGCAATCTTTTGTCGTTTGGGCTGGGGGCATGACAAACTGACTTTCAACAAGAGGGACCTCAGGTTTGTGTTGTTTCTGAAGTTCACAAAAATAAGTGTGTAAGAAAAGATCTCTGACGTTCATAACTCTTTGTGTGTACGATCGTAATAACCGAAGTCTGAAATTTGAAAATGGGACCTGGTGATGCACAAGCTCTTCAGAATTATATCATTAGGATGCAGAAGATTGATTCCATGTTTTTCTATGTCACGGATATGGATAACGAAGGAAGACTAAGGAATTTTTTTGGGATAATTGCCGTTCTAGAGCTGCATATTCATACTTCGGAGATGTTATATGTTTTTGTTGGCTTTTTGGCCTTCATCTTTGTTTTGAAGATTTAATCAACCTAATCCTAATTATGATCATGTAGAGTAGCACACATGTTGCATTGCATATATATTGCTTTGTGTTAACCTCTACAGGTGATCAAGACTCAAGGAAGAAAGAAAATCAAGTCAAGACATGTAATTGAGCATACTTGAAGACTACTCAACCACACACTAAGTTACCTATAGAAGTCACCCACAAAATTTCACATAATTTGGACTTCAATAGATCATCAAAACTAGAACCAGAAAACACCTAAACAAAACTTAAACTGCCTGGACCAAAACGGTCGACCGTTGAAACCTTTCCGTTCGACCGTTTACACATATTTTCAGACCGTTTGTTTTGTCATATTATACCCAACGGTCGTATTCGTATTATTCCTGAATACCCCAAAATTACCAAACCTCCGGTCGACCGAAACTTTCCTAACGGTCGACCGAACCAACACAATTTGGTCTCCCAGAAGTGCGCGGACTAATTCGGTCGAACAATCCCCTGAGCCCGTTCGACCGCTAACTTAAGTTAACTCAAGTCAAAGCTGAAATTTGACCAAACGGTCGAACGACATACCCGTTTTGGTCGACCGTTTTTAGGCAGAATTGCGTCCTGCAGGTTTCTGTTTTGTGTATCTTCACCAACTCATACCCAATCAACCCCAACGGCTCTATTCTCTCTAATGCTTATAAATAGAGTGGTAAAACACATTTTAACACAACTCTCCCACTCATATTGGTCCCCAACATTAGAGAGAATATCCAAACACTCAAAAGCTCAAAACCTTACACACTTTAGTCTTAATTCATATTCTACTCAAGTGTGCTCAAGTTTAGAGAGTGTTGTTCCACTCAATCTTTGTGCAAGAAGCAAGGGTCTTGGTGAAAGCCCAAGACAAAAGTATAGACTTCGGTGAGAGCCCGAAGTGTCCCTCTCGGATTGTGAGAGGTGGAGCCAAGCTCGGCGAGGGTTGTTCGCGAGCTTGAAGATTGTAAAGGCGTTCTCTCCTGGCCCGGAACAGGGAGTGGTTAGTGAAGTCGTGAGCGGAGCTCGGGGATCCGAGCGGAGCTTGCAAGAGAGGACTAGGACCTGGGTGGGGTGCCGAACCTCTATAAAAATGCCCCGTGTCGATTGTGGTTTGCATATTCCTTCCCTACTTGCTTGTTTTGTTTTAATTCCGCTGCATATCTTTGATAAATCAAACAAGTAGGTAATTAGGGATAAAAGTGATTAGTATTGTGGACCCATAACGCACACGATCCTACATTTGGTATCAGAGCATTGTTAGCTAATTCTCATACTTAATAGTATCTTTAGCATGGTCTCTACTTCATCTAATCACGTAGAAGGATTATGCACAACTCGACCTCCTTTGCTAAATGGGTCAAATTATGATTATAGGAGGAATAGGATGAAGATTTTCCTAACTTCTAATGACCTTAAGTATTGTATGTTTCTTCAAAATCCGTACACACCCCCAAATGAAGATGAATTGGATTCACTTACAAGACCCAAAATGTAAGAAATCAAAATGAATTCGAAAATTATGAATATCTTGTATTGTGGCCTTAATGAGGGTGAATATAATAGGATTAGGGATTGTATAAGTGCATATGAAATATCGCATATATTGCAAATGCATCATGAGGGGTATAGCAAAACTAAGGAAACCCGCATTAGTCTCCTCGTGCATAAATATGAAATTGTTTCTTTGCAAATCAGTGAAAACATAAGCGAAATGAACACTCGCTTCACCGATATCACTAACTCTCTTTTGGTTCTTGGAAGAAGATTAAATGAAGGAGACATGACAAGGAAATTCCTCCGGTCGCTAAGTCACGATTGGGAAGATAAGGTGGTCGCAATTGAAGAAGCACACGACTTTTCCCAACTCAAGATGGAGGAGTTAATTGGAAATCTCATGGCTTATGAGCTCCAAATTAACCATCGAAAGGAGAAGGAAGCCTCCAAGAACAAACCAACCTTGGGACTACATGCAAATATTGACCAACCAAGGAGGAGTGTAGAAGATGAGGACATTGAAGTCCTAGCCAAAGACTTCTTCAAATACCTCAAGAAGGATAAAGAAGAAAAGAATGAAAGAAGAGGTAGAAAAAGTGAACAGAGAGAAAAGAAGAAGGAGAAGGAAGACAGTGAAAATGAGAGAAAAGAGAAGGAGAAAAAAATGAGAGAAGGGAAAGAAGGAGAGAAAATGAGAGGAGTAAGAGAAAGGAGAAGAGGTTGGAAGCTCACAAGGCTACATGGGACGATTCATCGTCTTCATCGTCATCCAAATCAACAACACCTTCATCAACAAAGGAATGTGCACATATGTGTTACATGGCAATTCAAGATGAAGGAAGTGAGGTATCCTCTAACTCTTACTCTAGTAGACAACATTCTTGCTCATCTAAGTCATATGCTAGTGATAGTTCATGTTCCAAAGAAGAAACATATTCTCATGAGGAACTTCAAAATGATTTTCATGATTTAGTTAAACAATATGAGATTATTTGCGAAAAGAACAAAAATGCTAGAAAGCAAATAAATGATCTCAACTGCCAAATTGAACTAATCAGGAATGAGAAGAATGAGGTGCTTGCTAAACTTGAAACTAATGCATCAACTCTTGACAAGTTAAAAGCAACACCTATAGATGTTGAACAGTTAGATCTTCATGCTTGCAATGTGCAATTAAGAAAAGATCTAGAAAAGTTCACAAATGAAACTAAGATGCTTAACATGCTATTAGGGAGTCAAAGACAATCTTTGCAAAAACATGGTTTAGGATTTAATGCTAAATTGAAAAACCGTGTATCTTATACAACTTTAAATGGAAAGCACTTAGTTGTAAAACATACTTCCTCAAAATAGTGGGCTCCTAAAACCAAAATGGTATGGGTTCCCAAAGCTAACATTCAAGGACCCAAAGTTGTTTGGGTACCAAATCTACACTTGTAGGTGCTTGAGGAATAAATCAGTGGTGACCGGGCGAGCTTAAGAGTCAAATTGAAAGCCGGGTGCATCACCGAATGAAGGGTAGAACCAATTCAAGCTTCAAGTTCATATATTTTCATATCCTCTAAATTTTTCAATAAAATTGGTTCTAGTCTAGGATACATGCTCAATTGACATATCATTTACCCATTCATTGCAAATCTTAAAAGGTTGAATAACATCCACAGTTTTAAGAGTCAAATTGTCTAAATGGATGTAAAAAAGGGGAAATGAAAACATCACATGCTTAATCGTAGTATTTGATTGATGTTAATAGGGGAGAAATAGAAATGAGCTTAATTGACAAATCATATTCATATCGATAGGGGGAGCTTATTGAATATCATTTTCTTAGTGTAATGAAGTGCAAAATTTAGGGGGAGCAACTTCATGACAAGACATCCACATTGAACTTAAATCGTATAATTTTTTATAATAAATATCATTTTTGATGGATGTCAAAGGGGGGGGGGGAGATTTGATCAAGGGGGTAACTTGGAATTTGATCACAAAATTGAACAAAAACTATGCACATACATAGGGGGAGAAATAATATGCATAGTTAGATATAGAAATTCCATGTATTAAGATATAGTTAAGATATAGGTTATCATCATCAAAAAGGGGGAGATTGTTGGCTTTTTAGCCTTAATCTTTGTTTTGATGATTTAATCAACCTAATCTTAATTATGACCATGTAGAGTAGCACACATGTTGCATTGCATATATATTGCTTTGTGCTAACCTCTACAGGTGATCAAGACTCAAGGAAGAAAGGAAATCAAGTCAAGACATGTAATCAAGCTCATTTGAAGACATGTATTTTGCATTTCTTTGAGTCTTTAGGAACCTGGTGTAATTGAGCATACTTGAGCTAAAAACTACTCAACCACACACTAGGTTACCTATAGAAGTTACACACAAAATTTCACATAATTTGGACTTCAATAGATCATCCAAACTAGAACCGGAAAACACCTAAACAAAACTTGAGCTGCCTTGACCAAAACGGTCGACCGTTGAAACCTTTCCGTTTGACCATTTACACATATTTTCAGACCGTTTGTTTTGTCGTATTATATCCAACGGTCGTATTCGTATTATTCTCAAATACCCCAAAATTACCAAACCCCGGTCGACCGAAACTTTCCTAACGGTCGACCGAACCAACACAATTCGGTCTCCCAGAAGTGCCTGGACTAATTCGGTCGAACAATCCCCTGAGCCTGTTTGACCGTTAACTTAAGTTAACTCAAGTCAAAACTGAAATTTGACCAAACGGTCGAACGACATACCCGTTTTGGTCGACCGTTTTTAGGCAGAATTGCGTCCTGCAGGTTTCTGTTTTGTGTATCTTCACCAACTCATACCCAATCAACCCTAACGGCTCTATTCTCTCTAATGCTTATAAATAGAGTTGTAAAACACATTTTAACACAACTCTTCCACTCATATTTGTCCCCAACATTAGAGAGAAGATCCAAACACTCAAAAGCTCAAAACCTTCCACACTTTAGTCTTAATTCATATTCTACTCAAGTGTGCTCATGTTTAGAGAGTGTTGTTCCACTCAATCTTTGTGAAAGAAGCAAGGGTCTTGGTGAAAGCCCAAGACACAAGTATAGACTTCGGTGAGAGCCCGGGTGGGGTGCCGAACCTCTATAAAAATCCCCCGTGTCGATTGTGGTTTGCATATTCCTTACCTACTTGCTTGTTTTGTTTTAATTCCGTTGCATATCTTTGATAAATCAAAAAAGTAGGTAATTAGGAATAAAAGTGATTAGTATTGTGGACCCATAACCCACACGATCCTACAGTTTTGACACTACTTACCAAACTAACAAATACGACATGCCTTTTGCACCGTTCATAGGAGTTAATCATCATTTTGAGTCAGTCTTGCTCGGTTGCGCTTTGTTGTTCTGTGAGACCACTAAAAATTACATTTGGTTGTTCTAAACGTGACTCTCGTGCATGAGAGGTACGTATAAAGGACTCAGTTCTATCTTAAAAAGGGTTTTGTGGTGTACCTTTTTAGTTAATCTTTGTCTTTTTTAACCTTGGTTTGTCCTTTTTAACCTTGTGGTGGCCTATTTAAGTTTGGGAGTACCATTTTATATGTATTGTCAACCCTTTTAAATCAAAGGTTATGTCCTTTTTAATTCATCTTGTTTTTCTTTTTGAATACACTAGGTTTCCCATTTTAATAGAAGGGTATGTCCTTTTTATATATTGGATTGTCCATTTTAAAATATGGGCTTGCCATTTTTAATATATGTGTTTGTCCTTTATAATATATGGGTTTGACCTTTTAAATAAATAGGTTCATCCTTTATAATATATGGGTTTTTCCTTTTTAATTAATCGTATTGTGCAGATATCCCTCCACCAGCGATCATAACGGACCAATGTGTTAGGATCTATGACCCTCTAATCATTAGATAATTGCGGAATTAAAAATACTAATTGAAGGATTAAGGGAATAGACAATTGCAAACGACAAATTCATTGACACTGGAGTTTAGAGAGGTTCGGCACCACACCCGGTCCTAGTCCTCCGCTCAAGTCTCGCTCGATCCCCCGAGGCTCGCTTACGGTTCCACTAACCGATCTTCATTCCGGTCCGAGATTAACGTTGTTTACAACCACCTCACCTCGCTCGTGTCTCGTCTCACAACCCGAAAGGGAGCTTCCTCAAAATTTTAGAACTCTTTGGTGATTTTTTAATATGGAGATGAAATTACAATCTAACTAATTTTATACTTGAGCACACTTGGATGTTGATGTGAAATTGGATATGCAAGTGGTGAAGTTTTGGCTTGAGTGTTGAGCATTGGGAGCTTGAAGATGAAGAGGATTTGGCTTTGCGTATGGGGGATAGATAGGGAGTGTTCAAGAGTCTCAAAATCAACAAATGGGGTCATATTTATAAGTCTTCAAACTCTACTAGCCGTTTGGGAGTTAGTGGGGAAATTGACCAATGAGAAGCAAATTGTGACTTAAGCTCAAGCAGATTTTAGACCAAGTTCGGTCGGCCGTTCAAGTAACGGTAGTCCGAGACACAAGGGTTTGATTGGTCTGAACTAAGCTTATGGTTGACCAAATAGGGTTCGGATCACCGTTCACCAACCTCTAGTAGCTATTTTCATTTTAACCCTAATAAAGTTTGGTTAACCGAATTCGATTCGGTTCACCGTTCCAGGGTGGACAATAGGATTGATTGGGCTCTGATCTACTCAAGTTCGGTTGACTGTGTATACTTCAGTAGACTGAAGTTAGGGCTGATAGTTAAGGCTCAAATAGTCGTTGGGTACAACAGTCAAGTGTCACGTGTAAATAGCCTTTGGGCGCCTAAAGCCAAGAAGCTAGGACTCGATTAACCGATAGGTATTCGGTCGTCCGAATTATGACAAGTCAATTGGGCTCTAAAGACTTGATTCAAATGCAACCGTTGGAGCAAAGTCCAAAACCGGTCCAGGGCTATTCGGTCGACAGAAGATGGTTCGGTCTTCTGACAAGACAATTCCAAAGAACAACCTAATGTTTACTGGTGGGAAGTATTCAGATAACCGATAGGTGTTCGACGGACCGAACTAGAAGGGTTTCGGTGGACCGTGAGGTGTTCGGTTTACCGAATCTTGACGTGATAGAATCCGTGCTCAAGTTTGCATTAAACCTTATGGACTCAATAAATACAAAATTACATGCCTTGGTCCAAAGCTTTGCTTACAAGTCTTGAGTCTTGATGTCTTTGTCCCCATGCACCTTTCGTTCATTGCCTTAATCAACCTATTAAGATGATTGCAAGTATACAAGTATGTATGCAATGCATGTAATCGTGTTTGCTCACTTTAATTGATTAGGTTGATTGATTAAGATTACTTTGATTAATCATCAAAATTAATATAGATTAAGGCAAAAAAACCAACACAATGTGTTGCAATTACTGCTGTTGTAAGAAATGTATTCCCAAATGCCAGACAGATTTTGTATAGGACACATAATAAACAAAGCTCCCATGCAGCTGGCAACGCAGTATCGGAAGCACATGTTATCTGATGTGAAATTAATTATATACGACTCAAAAAACCTAGCAGAATTTGATCGGAATTGACAGGGTTTTCTTGGTGATTTTGAGCTTCAGAACCATAGCTGACTCCAATACATTTATGCAATCCGTGAGTCCTGGGTACCTGCTTTTGTTGGTAATTGTTTTTCGTAGGATTGACTTCTACCCAAAGAAGCGATAGTATAAACACGTTCTTCGACAAGTACCTCACTTCGAAGACTACTCTTAAGCAGTTTGTTCAACAATATGAACTCACGCTCCGCAACAAGTATGACAAGGTAGCTCAATCAGATTTCGATTGTCTTCATAAGAATACCTAATTGGTTTCAATATATCCCTTCGAGAGGTAAATCAGCGAGTTATATACGATAGGGGTTTTCAAGAAAGTCTAGTTAGAAATTGGGAAAATGATATAATGTGATCTAACTGAGGAGTGCAAAACAAATGAAGGGTTGCATTACAAGGTAACTGGACGTTTATGGACTGGTAAGCAGCTACAGTCAAAATGTTTCCTGGTACAACATAGAAGTTTGAACTTCACATGTGATTGTAGAATATTTCAGCACATTGGTCTTCTGTGGTGCCACGTTTTGGTTGTACTTGGATGCTTAGATCATAATGCATTGCTCCCACTGGCTTACATCTTCAATCGATGGTGGAAGGATATTCGTCGGAGCTATCGAGATAAAATATAACAGACAATGGCATATTGAAGAAGGATGCGTTGTGTCGTCACGACGATATCATGGGTCATGCCATTTGGATCGTAGGAAGCATTCATTTCCCACAAAAGGTATCTTCATGTCGTGAAGTGTATTGAATTGGTTAAGTCACATATGAACACTACCCAGGTCCCTACTCAATCTGATGAACCTGGGACCGCGGGTACATCTGTTCACAATCCAGATAAAGTCACCTGTCCCGGAAGATCGCCGACCAGACGTCTTGTTTCAATAGCTTAGAAGATAGTTCAAAAAAACCACAAAAAGTACGTCACGGAAGAGAAGAGCAAGTTTAGAAGGAATGGTAAATCACCGCTTCACCAAATCACACCCAAACCAAGGGATCCTGATATCAGTAATTGGACAAGAAGTTGTATTATTAGAAACAAGCTCCCTAAGTGTGCAATGTTAAGTTTTTAGAGTTCATGTTAAACGAAGAAACATTACAATTATAAAAGGAGTGATGTACATAAAACCCCTCGACCCTTTCACTGGAATTGCGTTCGTTCACAAAGGACATCATTTATCATGTAAAAAGGGCATATGTTACAATTAAAAAGAGCCAAGTTTAATAATCAAAAGCAGGTGGGTAGCTAATAGGGATGACTGGAAACACGTAAAAAAGTATCATTGATATGTTTAAAAAGGAATGATGTTGAACGGGCCGAACTTTTGATGGGAATGACGTTCGTTGAAAAAGGATGACGTGGAACATGTAAAAAGTTCAAACGTAACAGTTAAAAGGAAACGGTTATCCTCTCATTTTGGAAAGTTAATAAGGATAAGTGGAAACACGTAAAAAAAGACACGTGATACGTTTAAGAATGACTGATATAAAAAGTACCCGTGATACGTTTAAAAATGACTAATGTTAAACGGGTCGACCTTTTGACGGGAATGGCGTTCGTTGAAAAAGGAAACCGTGTAACATGTAAAAAGAAGATACGTAACAGTTAAAAAGGACACCATTTTATCCTTTCATGGTGGAAGGTTAATAAGGATAAGTGGAAACACGTAAGGACACATGATACATTTAAAAAGTACTGATGTAAAAACGGCAAATGAGACGCTTAAAAAGGACAGATGTAGAAGTTAAAAAGGAACCGAGCTTCAACACCAAACGCATGGATGAATTTACTATCGTCAAAAAAATAAAATTATACATGAAAAAGTAAAAATACTTAGTATTTAAAATATACATGTATAAAGGACAAATGTTGCATACAAACATGACAATTATCAAAACAACGAAGGGAAGAGAAGATTTTCCATTCAAAATTTAACATAAGATGGGGTCCCTTAGTAAGGACATTGCCAATTCACCCCCAACAGAGTGAAGTATCTTATGGTCCTTCTCTTGCGTTGGCAGGACCCTTTGCATGATACACCTTATCCTCTATACCACATAAGCACCACAATCGTTGCTCCATGGCATTTGACGAGGGGACGTATCCCTGAGGTATCTCACTGGCCAATCAATCGTCGGTTCCCTGAGGTATCTCCCTGAGGTGTCTACGTCTGGTCTTGTCTCGTCTGAGTGTTGAGCCAACCTGAATTTTGTAGGGCATTGATTGTGTGGAACAATCTTTACTGTATATTTGGGGGACTTGGAACTAAAATCGTCCCCTACCCTCTTGGAGCACTCTTTCTTGCCTCTTCCGCTCCACTTCCTTCCTCTTGTCCTTCTCTTGATCTTCTTTCCTCTTCTGCTCCACGGAGACCATTGACCGTTGTCCTTTGGATCATCAGTTTGCTCTCCTGACCTTCTTATTCTTTGTCTCCTTCTAGTGCTTACATTCTTTTTCTTTCTTCTTCCAGTCTCTTCCTTCTCCTTCCCTTCGTCCCTTGTCTTAATCTCCTCCTCCTTCCTTCTTTCTCTTATTTTCCTCCTTCTTCCTTTTTTTCCTTCCTTATCTTCCTGCCTCCTCTTATTTTTCTCCTCCTTCCTTCTTTTTCCTTCCTTATCTTCCCCCCTCCTCTTATTTTCTGCCTCCTTCTTTCTTCCTCCTCTTTCACCCTCATTTTCTCTCTTTTTCTTCTTTCTTCCTCCCTCACCTTGTGCTCCTCCTCTTTCATCTCATCTTCTCCCTTCCTCTCTTTTTCCTTCTCTTCCTCCTCTCTTATCAACTTCTCTCTCCCTCCCTTCTGCAAAGAGATGCAAGTTCTTCCCTTAGCATCCTAGTCTCCTCACGAGACTTCCTCAGTTCATTTTGAGAGACCACCAGCTTAAGCTCAGCCTCAACTGCCAAAGCTTTACAATTTTTAAGCTCTTCCCTAAGCTTCAAAACCTCTTCAGTAGGCCCCTTCACGGCCTTCTCGGCTTGCAACCATTTGGTCTTTTGCTCAACGAGTTCCAACTCTCCAAGCAGTGGGTCCCTCAGGATGCTGCAGTTTCTCAATTACAGTATGGGTTCGGTGCTTGTTGAAACACAATCAATTTGGTGATGGGTTGGATCAGGAAGTTGAGCCAAACCAATCAGTTCATTCTCCTTTGGGGTCCTCTCCGCAGGCTGCCTCAGACCAGTCTCTCCATTGTAAATCTTTGGGATGGTGATGTGTCGTTCCTCCAATCTTTTCAGAATTATTTGTTTGCCAAACGTAGCAGACCACCTGTTGAACCTCAGTTCAAAATATTGAGAGGAAAAGTAAAGAGAGAGAGAGAGAGAGAAATGATGTGTCGTGTTTTGTTTTTATGAGTTGTGCACTTCAAAACATTGAACTTTAAATTCTCCCATCCACCCCGTAACCCTAGGACCTCACACATGTGAGCCATCTTAGGTTGACAAATTATTTGACTTGGTTGGTAGGTTAGATGGGTGGGTGTGAAATGGGGAGAAATGTCGTAGAAACATACTTATATACAGTAGCATCCTCTTGGATTAAAATTACAAAGCCTCCGGAACACATACGTAGATCGTAGTCTAAAGCAAAATTAAAATAATTCAATCACCATATTAAAAAATCTAAAATATACGTAGTAAACAAGGAGTTGAGTTAACAGATCAAACACTCTTTCTTTACATGAAAGGAGAGATAAAAGGTGGAAAATAGATTTTCTTTCTTTTTCACTTTAAAATCTGTTGGGCTGAATAAACCATCTAGAACTTAGAAAATAATTAGTTACTGACGATAGTCATTTAAACCACAAACTCGAGGTGGATATGCATGAACCTAAAATATCAGATAAATTAAGTGGAGCGTGTAAGATGTGACACATACGTGGAAAGCATCCATATATTAAAAAAAAGTACTGACGAAATCGACGTGACGTGGAATCGATCAATTACAACATTCGCATCCATATACTTATATTATTCCAACTTTCAGAAAGAGATATTCCAATTATTCATTTTAGCTCTTGTTGGGATGTATTGGCCCGAAAGAGATATTCCCACTTGACGACTTTATTGTATATCTTCCATGTAGATAAAGAACATGAACTTGCTTTATGTGAAATTTAAAGTACAGGAAACCTAAAGAAACTTTGAACAAAGAATATGATTTCCTAAAGACGTACCCAATGAACTGAAATAAATTAGGGTTTTTTTTGTTTGGGTGTACTTTGAAAAAACAATTTTACATGTATGCACATGTGTTTCAGCAAATGCCTAATTTGCACCTCTTTTTATCTTCTTTACTTGCGTGCACCTACGTCGCCGTTCCGTCAATTTTTCCGTTAGAAAATTTATAAAAACTACCTCCTAAAATAAAAATACCATTAGTGTTAAATAAAAAAAATTAAAAACACAAAAACTCAAACCCATTCTCATTTCTCTCTCCCCTCTCTCTCTCTTCTCCCCACTTCTCTCGCTTCTCCCCACTTCCCTCTCATTGGTTCTCTCTCTCCATGTTCAAATGTGTGGATTTGGAGAGAGAGAATTGGAGAGAGAGGAGAGAACTACAGTGAGGGAGTAAGGAGAAAGAGAAGTACTGAGGAGAAGAGAAAATGAGAGGAGAGAGAGAAGTGAGAGACAGAAAACTGGAGAGAGAATTGGCTAGATAGACGAGTGAGAAGTGAGGAGAAGAGAGAGGGGGGAATGAGATGTGTGAGAGAGAACTAGAGAAAGGAGAGAGAGAATTGGAGATAGAGAGGAGAGAAGGAGAAGTGAGAATGGGGTGAGAGAGGGGTTAGGTTTTTTTTGTTTTTTGTTTTTTAATATTTGTTGTTAACATTAAGGATGTTCTTATTTTAGGATGTGTTTTTTGCAAATTTACTAATGGAGAAGCTACCGAATGTGTCCCTACTGACGTAGTAGGTGCATGCAAGTAAGGAAAAAAATAAGTGTAAATTTGACATTTGCTGAAACACGGATACACGTAAGTAAAATCATTCTTTTCAAAGTGCACCTATGTAGTAAAAACCCCAATAAATTAACATGAAAGAAACTCCTCACTCAGTGACCAAATGCCTGAGTAATCTAGTCAACAAAGTCGATCGTAACTCAGTCCAAATTTTGACTTCTTTTCTTCTAACTTTTATATGGAAGGGACGCTATATATTACTTTGCACCCAAAAAAGAAACAAGTTTATTTTCATTTGGGTTCGTGCTATTTCTACCCGAGCAATTCCAACCATAATACTTGAAAAAATAAGAAGATTAATGGATAGATAACAATTTTGTGAACAATTTACTTAAATATAGTTCTCCAATGTCTTTTACATTTCCGATGCCGTAGTTGTTATAGTTTTTGGTCAAGAAATTCCAAAACTAAAACATAAGCTTGATGGACAAACTAAGACACATGGTAAATTTCTTACGTTCATATGTGTTGAACCATTGATATGAGCAAGTGCAGATGACATATCACGCACACCGGACACATGTCACCATTACATGAAAACTAACATGTGCTAATGCATGTTGGCACCTATTGCATGGCAGTGCACATTTGGTGCTTTCTTTTCGTGACATGAGGATTATAAATATGGGTAATTTCTTACCATTAAACATTCAATGAAGTTATAGAAGGGAAAAGTAAGAGAAGTTTGTTATTATTACGTGGCATATGTATTATTTCATTAAATAATTAATTTAAGTCATGCATATCCATTAAGTGTGTTAGTGGGTAGTTATTTTGATGGAAGAAACAACCACACACAAAATTATATAAATAAATGTTTTTGGTCCCAATTGTTGTCCTAGTTAATTTTCATCATCATCTCTCTAAATTTTCTCTCAAAATTCAAGAGGATCATCCATCATCAAGTCTAGGGAAAACAATTGTAGATCACTTACCTAAAGTTTCGCTTCCGCTTTGCATTCTTCAAGATGTCTTTGACATCTAGTTGTAAGTTTTTTCGTTAATGTTATTTTATATAGAATTTAGTAGTAGATCTTGTTGTTTATCATGTTCTTAATGTATTAGAACATACTTATTTCTAACATTTGGTATCAAGAGCAAACTAAATTCGTATAAAATACATTAAATTAAGACATGTCAAATATAATACCTTCGTTTATGTTTTGACTTTCTTGAGGGGTTAATTTTTGTTGTTGAAGTAATCAAAAATCACGTCATATTTTTTTAGTCATACATATGCAACGATGTATTGCCACCTATTGTTTGAGTTAAATTAACAATCTTTTGGGTTGACTGATGACGATGATATGAGTTGGTGTTCGTCCGTCGTAAGATTAATCATGTTGATATTTTCTTTGATTCTGAATCCATCTATCACTGTTTGAATTGTGAGTTATATTTCATGCGTGACACATTTGATTTGGAATTTTATATAAATTGAGACCCGACGAGATGATAAACTTGTTACGGTTGAACCATTAAAAGAATAATAATAATAATAAATAAAAATTCAAGACTTATTTCGTAACAGTAAACAACGTGGTGCTCATGATTTGTTGTGAATTTTATTTATTTATTCTAATTTCTTGACAGTATGCACAATCATGGATTAATAATTTGTATATGTTGTCATTTACGTGGATTACATCTTCCCATTTGATGTGATTTTATTAGCACTCATATATGTTTAATTTGCCCATATATGTTTGTTTTACAAATAAATGAATTAACTGAATATGAACATTTCGTGACGAAGGAACATGTTCAAAACCTCATGTCAGTTATTTTTCACTTTGGATATTTTGCAGTTATGATTACTTTCTTTTTTGTTATTACAATTTTGTTTATTATGTATATATTATAATTAACGACGATGATCTTATGCCTTGATCTTCTTACATTTATGTAATTTAGAGAAATTTAACATCACGATATTATGAGATTCATGCTCATGCAATTCTAAATATGATTTATACATTTTATGAAAAATGTAAAATTATGATTGTCATGTATAATAATTGACCCAACGGAAAATTATTGTATATGTTTGCCTTATAAATAAAAAATTATTAACCATATTATGATATATTTAATGACTGATTATCGTCAATTTTACCAACTTTAATTGTCGGTTTTCTTTTGTTAAATAAAATTTTGTGATGGTTATCTTATGATGTTAAATCACATTTTTTTTGTTTGATAAATAGTGGACATAATTTTACCAACTTTAATTATGGACATGATTTATTATAAATAAATTCTCTTATGACTAATGATTTTATAAATCAATTTATTTTCTGCCCAACGGTGATGTAAATTGATTTATAAATGTATATTAATGTGCATGATATTAATCGTACCAACTTAGATTAATAATTATGCAAAACGGTTATGAATTAACTGAAATATTTTTGAGTATTTAATGTTAATTTCAGTTTGTTAATTGTTAGATTACAGTTAATTAATGTTATTATGTCATTTGTTTCTCCTGTGGTTTATGTAGTTAATGAAAGTAAGCATCATATATATTTTGATAATTTTGCAGCATTGAATACATCACATATTACATCACAACTATCTGGAATTGAACCCCTTAATGGAACAAATTTTCTTACTTGGAAGGAGCAAATAGAAATATGTCTAGGTGTTTTGGAACTCGATCATGCCTTTCGTATGGATGCTCCCACACCTCCTACAGCCACTAGTTCCAACGAACTAAAGGCCAATTATGAAAAGTGGGAGCGTTCTAATCGCATGTCACTAATGATTATGAAGAGTTCTATTACTCCTGTTATCCGGGGAGCAAACCCTGAAAAAGATAGTGCTAATAAGACATTTAATGCAAAAGAGTATTTGGCTTCTGTTGAAGAGCAGTTTAAGGGGACTTCCAAAGCTAATGCAAGTGCCCTTATAATGAAAATGCTCACAACCAAGTATAATGGGACTAGCGGTATACGTGAACATATCATGATGATGAGCGATATGGCCGCAAAACTGAAAGGCATGGATATGGCAATTTCTGAAGGTTTTCTTGTTCATTTTATTATGACTTCTCTGCCGGCGCATTTTGGTCCTTTCAAGATCAATTAGAATACGCAGAAAGAGAAATGGAAAATGAGCGAATTAATTGCTATGTGTGTTGAAGAAGAAGTAAGGCTTAAAATTGAAAAGCATGACTTTGCACACCTTGCCTTTAATGGTCCCACAAAGAGAAAATTTAATGGTAATGGTAAAGGGAAAAAGAAAATGAAGGCGATTGTTGCTAATGACAAAGCAAGTACATCTGGTACAAAGCCTGTTTTTACTCCGAAATGTCACTTTTGTAAGAAGTCTGGACATGTAAGGAAGGAGTGTGATGGCTTTAAAGCATGACTCGCTAAGAAGGGTAATGAAACTAATTTTATGATTTATGAATCCTTTTTAGTTGATGTTCCTTCACATACATGGTGGGTTGACACTGGTGCAACTGTGCACATTATGAACTCATTGCAGGAATTCCATTCTGTGACCAAACTCCGAAAGGGAGGAAGGAAACTTAAAGTTGCTAACGGGCAAGAGACTGAAGTTGAGGCTGTTGGAACCATTCGTTTAGTATTAAAGAATGGTTTTGTCTTCTATTTATATGATGTAGTTTATATTCCCTCTGTTGTTCGAAATTTAATTTCGATATCTAAACTTGACCTTTGTGGTTATTTATGTCAGTTTGGAAATAGAATGCTTAAACTTTATTATAACTCTTGTTTTGTTGGTTCTGAAATTTTAGAGGGTGGCCTCTACAAACTGCATCTGAATTATTCATCGACTAAGTCTTTGTTGTCTATGAATGTGAATAGTGTCAATAGTTGGCAACGTGGAATCAAAAGAATTTGTGATAATGGAGATTCATCAAAATTATGGCACTGTCGTTTAGGTCATATTTCTCGAGACAGAATGCAACGTCTCGTTAAAGATGAAATTCTTCCTACATTAGACTTTTCTGATTTTGATGATTGCGTTGAATGTATTAAAGGAAAGTATGTTAAAGGAACTAAGAGAGGGGCTACTCGAAGTGGGGGACTATTGGAAATTATCCACACAGATATATGTGGACCTTTCCCTACTTTGAGTCTTAACGGGCACAAATCATTTATTACGTTCATTGATGATTATTCTCGTTATGGTTATGTATACCCTATTCATGAAAAATCTGAAGCACTAGAAAAATTTAAAATTTTTAAGGCAGAAATTGAAAATCAATTGAACCTTAAAATTAAAATAGTGAGGTCAGATAGAGGAGGTGAGTATTATGGTAGACACACCAACTCGGGACAAAATCCAGGTCCGTTTGCTTTGTTTCTTCAAGATAATGGCATCATTCATCAGCTTTCAATGTCAGGGGATCCCAAGCAAAATGGTGTAGCTGAGAGACGAAATCGTACACTTATGGATATGGTACGAAGTATGATATGCAACACTGACTTACCTGATTATCTATGGATGGAAGCATTAAAGACAACCACACATATTCTAAATAGGGTTCCTAGTAAATCTGTCCCGAAAACACCTTATGAATTGTGGACAGGTCGAAAACCCAAATTGGGATACTTACGTGTTTGGGGTTGTCATGCTGAAGCTAAAATCTTCAATCCACAAATTAAGAAACTTGACCCTAAAACCATTAGTTGTTATTTCATCGGTTATCCAGATAGATCCAAAGATTTTCGTTTTTATTGCCCATCTCATACCACTAAAATTGTTGAAACGAGACATGCTGTATTTTTAGAAAATGGCAAGAATAGTGGGAGTAGTGAAATTAGAAAATTAAATCTCGAGGAAAATCAGACTTACGTTCCAATCCCGATCATCCGTGAGGTTTCAAGTTCAACACCTCTTTTGGATGTTGTAGACACAACTAATCCACTACTTAATGAAGAACCCCACACTAATGAAGCTCCTGAACATCCTGAAGAACATTTACGTAGGTCGCAGAGGGAGTGAAAATCTGCAATTTATAATGATTATATTGTATACCTAACCGAAGGATGCGATATTGGCAATGGAGAGGATCCTACCTCATTTATTGAAGCCGTTATGAGCGATAAATCATCTCAATGGCTAGAAGCCATGAATGAAGAGATGAAATCGATGGAAATTAATGAAGTTTGGGACCTTGTTGATTTACCAACTGGATCTAAGCCAATAGGCTGTAAATGGGTCTATAAGACCAAGACAGGCTCCAAAGGTACATCGAAAGATTTAAGGCCCGACTTGTCGCTAAAGGCTTTACACAAAGGAAAGGCATCCATTTTGATAATATATTTTCTCCAGTCTCAAAGAAAGACTCACTTAGAATTGTTTTAGCCTTAGTAGCTCATTATGATTTAGAATTACATCAGATGGATATAAAAATTGCATTCCTTAATGGTGACTTGCAAGAGAAACTTTTTATGACACAACCAGAAGGTTTTGTCGTAAAAGGCAAGGAACATATGGGATGTCGATTAAAGAAATCCATATATGGCTTAAAACAAGCATCTAGACAATGGTATCTTAAGTTTGATGAGGTAATAACTAACTTTGGATTTAAAGAAAATGTGATTGATCAATGCATATATCTTAAGGTTAGTGGGAGTAAGTTTATCATTCTCGTCTTGTATGTGGATGATATTTTGCTAGCCAATAGTGATTTAGACATGTTATATGAGACCAAACGATTTCTTTCAAACAAGTTTGAAATGAAGGATCTTGGTGAAGCCACTTATGTTATTGGCATTGAAATTCATCGAGATCGGTCTCGTGGGATTTTAGGATTATCTCAAAAGGCATATATTGAGAAAATGCTTAAAAAATATAACATGCAAAACTGCTCCCCAAGTGTTGCTCCTATTGTAAAGGGTGACAAATTTAGCAAATTACAGTGTCCTAAAAATGAATTAGAACATGCACAAATGAAGCAAATTCCTTTTGCCTCAATGGTTGGGAGTTTAATGTATGCTCAAGTTTGTACACGTCCTAATTGGGAATTGCAGTTGGTATGCTTGGTCGATATCAAATAGATCCAGGGATGGATCATTGGAAAGATGCCAAAAAGGTTTTACGCTATTTACAAGGGACAAAAGACTATATGCTTACTTACAGAAAGTCAGATAACCTTGAGGTTATTGGTTATTCTGATTCTGACTTTTCTAGATGCATTGACAGTAAGAAATCCACGTCGGGTTACATATATATGCTTGCAGGGGGACCAATATCATGGAAGAGTGCCAAGCAGTCTTTACGGGCATCTTCCACAATGCAAGCAGAATTTGTGGCATGTTACGAGGCTACTGCTCAAGCCGTTTGGTTAAAGAATTTTGTACCTGTGCTTCAAGTAGTTGATAGTATTTCGAGACCACTCACATTATTTTGTGATAATGAAGCTGTTGTTTTCTTCTCTAAAAACAACAAGTCAAGTGGTGCATCCAAGTGGATTGACATCAAATATCTTGTTGTTAGAGACAAAGTCAAAGATGATACTATTGTCATACAACACATAAGAACACGAGCAATGTTAGCTGATTCACTAACAAAGGCTCTACCACCCAATCTCTTTAGAGAGCATGTTGTCGGCATGGGTTTGGTAAATGTAATGTAATGTTGTTAATGACTAATGTGTATGACATTATATGTTGAAGCTTCAATGATGTATTTGACTTTGATTTGTAAAAGTTTGCTTCTTATTTCTTGTGCACAATATTATTATTTAAGCAAACAAATTTATGAACCTAATGACTTATGTTGACTGAATTTGGAAAGATTACCAAATACCATAATTGATGGGGGTCAAATGATGACGTTAATTATTTGACTACATTGGTTTGGCTTGGTGATTCTGACTGAGTGAAGTATATGTTTTAATGAAATTTATGTTGGCCAATTTTTTGTATGTGCTTTTGTAAATGGAACTAATGATAATTGATGTTACAGCCAAGTGGGAGAATGTTATTATTATGTGGCCTATGTATTATTCCATTAAATAATTAATTAAAGCCATGCATATCCATTAAGTGTGTTAGTGAGTAGTTATTTTGATGGAAGAAACTATCACACACAAAATTCTATAAATAAAGGTTTTTTGTCCCAATTGTTGCCCTAGTTAATTTTCACCATCCTCTCTTTAAATTTTCTCCCAAAATTCAAGAGGATCATCCATCATCAAGTGTAGGGAAAACAATTGTAGATCATTTACCTAAAGTTTAGCTTCCGCTTTGCATTCTTCAAGATGTCTTTGACATCTAGTTGTAAGTGTTTTCATTAATGTTATTTTATATAGAATTTAGTAGTAGATCTTGTTGTTTATCATGTTCTTAATGTATTAGAACATACTTATTTCTAACAAAGTTAGCAAGTGAGTAAAGCATCAGAGAAAAGTAAGAGAAGTTAGGGAGTAAAGCATGAGTGGGAGAATTGTTAGTTGAACCAAATCTACTAGATAAAAGTTCTCTAATTGTCGTTGTTCTAGACTCGTCTTCGGTGTGCAACCTTACACGGGAGTGGTCTTCGCCTAGAACTAGAAGGAAGACCCCCATAAAATCATTTTGTTGCAGGGAAATATTATTCGAGGGGCGAGAATCTTTCCTTAAGCAGTTAAAACACGCCTCGTCCGATGAATTGTATTCTTAATGTATACAAGTAATTTCAGGTATGTGAAAACTAGCAGCATGTTTCCATATTCAAGCAATAATTTCAACTGTAATTAGACCATATTCCTCGAATATAGTTACAAGTTCATAGTCGAGTTCATGAGTTTGATCAACAAAAAATCAGATGTATAAGATGAACTTGGTGTATTAATTTTCTTAATCAAAAGTGGTGAAGGACTTTATTTTTCAACACTAGATACACCAATTATAATGAAGAAGCTTGGCTAGACAAACCTGTTGAGTTTTTTTAAAAACATTAGTATTCCCTCTATAGATGAATGGTTGCACATATTGTCAAATTTACTTCTCCCACTATTGCAAAAAAAAAGAATATACGTCAGATGTACGGGGGTATATATGTCGGATCTAAGCATTCATAGAGACTTTACCAACCTAATACTTGATTACTCAGGCAGACAAGACAGACGACACATAACTCCACCTAAATCTGAAACTAAACCAACCAAAACTAAACTCTTACAGTGGTTAGGGAAGTGGAAGAAGACGTGGGAAGACGGAGGAGGAGGGTCACTGCAATGGTCGAGGAGATAATGGAGAACGGAGGAGAGGGCCGGAGAACGGGAGGAGAGGTTGGGACGTCGCTGCGGTGCCGGAGATTGCTGCAGATCGGTAAGAGATCGGTCGCGGAGGAGAGTTCGGTCGCGGAACAGCTAGGGTTTGGTTGGTTTTTTGTCTGGAATGAATGACAGAAAATGTAACTATTCGATTTCTTTAAGAGCTATAGACGTCGGATGTTATGGACAGTCGACGTCTATGCCCCGACGTCTATATGCATGGGGGTATAGATGTCGGTTGTCCATAACATCTGACGTCTATAGGTCGACGTTTATAGGGTATAGACGTCGGATGCAATGAGTATTCCAACAACCGACGTCTATAGGATATAGACGTCGAATGCAATGGGTATTCCAACAACTGACGTCTATATTACCCCATAGACGTCAGCCTTTCTAACGGCCGACGTCTATTGGGCGACGAGTAAAGACTATTCTGCACTAGTGTCCCTTCATTGACTTCCACCATTTTCTTTTCTTTTTTTTGTTGGCCTTTTGGATAAAGACTCATTCATAGGTGATTTTGTGATTTCTTTACAAAGATAACCAAATGGTTTGGTATGAATGGGATCTTAATGTTTTACTATTATATCATATTTATAGTTTATTAAGTTATTATTTTTTCTCTTTGTGCAAATAAGTAAATACCACAATAAATAAATCTCTCAATTTATCATATTCTAAATTAACATGAATTTAAGTTTTAAATTTCCACCCCTAACTATTATGAGGGACTTTCTAGCATGGTAATGTTAAACCTTCTCAACATAGTGATCAATGATGCTTATAATGCTGACAAAAATTGGAACAAAATCTATATAACTACGCTCAATGCAATCTATCCATTATGGTTTAATTTGTTCTAATTACAAATTTCATTACTGCCCACGCAAAGTGTTAGAACTCAAACCTAGGTTAGAGAGGCTAATGGAGATTAAGAGTTGGCTTTGCATGGGGAGTTGGTTTGCATAGTGTGTGCATGAGGAAGAGGAGGAGGTGAGTATTGTAGAAGTGAGGGGAGTGTGATGGCTGGGTGTGTAGGCGACTGTTGGTGGAGTTTTGGTTGGGTAAAGTGAAGAGAAATCTGTTTCTCTCCCTCACTTGCTCACTCTCTCACTCTCCTTTCATCTTTCCTGTCTAGCAGCACCAACGGAGGCGGAGGCGGATCCAGCAGAGGTCGTGCAAGGAGGCGAGCACACGAGGTGATCTACGGTGATGACGTGCGTGAGCGGGCTCCGGCGGTTCGTCGTCTTCGTTTGAGGTATGCCGCTCTCTAGTGTGGTTTTGTTGTTAACCCTCGTGGTAGGGTTGTGTTGGTCGGTCGGAGGAGGTCGGAGACCTCTCCTACGGTGTGTTTCTTCGTAGAAACCTTGGCTGGTGCGAGGTTGAAGACGACCAACGGTCGACCGGGCCCTTCGGGCGGTCGACCGAATGCATGTATTATTGTCTTTCTGTTGTATTTCGGTCGACCGGGTCCTTGTGTTCGGTCGACCGGAACTTAAGTTTGTTGGATTATTATGCATGATGTTCGGACGTTGGTTTTCGTTCGGTCAACCGTTTTATGACGTAGAAATAATAGGTTGACCCTGTTAATTTTCGGTCGACCGAAACCCATGAGTCGGTCGACCGATAGTGTTGATTTGATGTTGACCAGACTCTGGATTTTGACCTCATTCGGTCAACCGGTTTTAGACCTTCAGTAGACCGTTGGGGATTGTGTTTTGAGCGCAGCGGTAGACCGTGTTAGGCGTACGCTCGACCGATTCCTTTCTGGAACCGGTCGACTGATTCACCTCTTCAGGTCGACCGTTTGGGCCCAGGACAGAATTCATGGTTCCCATTTTGAATGCCAACTTTGTCCACGGAAACCCGTGTCCTCGCCTTGTGTGTGAGCCGGGAAGTGACGGTGGGCGCGTTCCGCGTGCCTGCCCAGGGACCGCCGTGTGGAAAAGTGTGGGTGTTCGGGACGCGTCACCTCCATGTATGGACTGTGACTAAGATGTTGGTTTTATTGGACTCATTGTAGTATAGCAGGCCTGAGGGATCGCGGATCCCAATGTATGATGTTGTGCGGGCACGCAACTGGCATTGGGGGAGGTGACTACCGGCCTACGGACTACGGAGGTCGCTGCCCTGCTTTTATAGCGGCGCAGTTGGTGTTTGCGGCTCGTGGAGCCTAATGACCTGGCAGACTTCGGTCTGGATCTGTCCGATGGTGTGCCGGACGTTTGTGATGGACCACCGATGCTGTGCCGGTGATGCCGCCGAGGTTGTGCCGGCGATGATGTTTGTTGGGCCGAGGCTGTTCCGGCTATGTTGATTCCTCGACTGGGCACCTATCGAGATGTTGTTGTTATACCTTCCGGGCGACGGCCCCGTTGGTCCCCAGTGGCTCCGACCACAGAGATTTGCAGATCTGTATTCTATCGGCCCGCAGGCGTGACAGAGGCTCCCTGCCGAACCTATCGAGATGTCGCGTGCTGTAAGACTGCATGTGCATGCAAGTCTCCTCGGGAGACCCGATGTTGACTGTCGGACTGATGTCCTGTTTTACCCTTCGGGGGAACTGTTTTCCCTTCTGTTGATGTCATGACATGCTACTAGTATGATAGGTTCATTGCGTAATGCATGCATATAGGTTAGTTGGCATACGGGGTTTCCTTCTGGAAACTCAGGCATTGTTGTTATATATTTTTCAGGACCACAGTAGGTCCAGTTGGGTGGTGATCGGCGGGCACGCGCATTTTGGAGTCAGATTCTCTACTCGGATCATTGAGGTCGACATGATTACATTTATCTTTCTTGTTGTTTTGTAGTAATCATGTATCGTTTTTGACAAACTCTGATGTAATTTGGTGCACCGCTATTTGTTTTATGAGAAGTAACAGTCCCGTCTTTGATTATTGAGTTCCATTGGGGGCAGTTGCTAGTTAAGTGATTATTGAGATACGTAAACACTGATATCTTTTAAAAAGATATACATGCAAGGAGTTAGATGGGAAAATTGTAGCTGAAAAATGACCCTAGAATTTAAACCAGATGGTTGGGGAATTAACAAGCAATCTCCTGCATGCTGTTGTGCGTGAGAAATAACATGGGCAAACATGTCAATTGTGATTGAAATAACATCTTGAGTGACCATTTAAGTTATCTCAACTTATAACGGACCAAAAACAAACTCTCCTGATACGACAGTCGAAACGATTTCATATCCACGAAGAACTAAGATATGTTTAACAATGAGTTGATCTAATACAAGGCTCATGTAGTCATTTTAGCGAATCTTTGCCGATGGTTTTAATTTGCTTAGAACATCGAAATGCCAGGCTTGGTAGCTGACGTTGCTGGATAAGTGTACACAAGATAAATGTGGTAAGCATTGTAGTGGACCTTTGCTTAAACATTTAAACATGTATGTTACATAAAATGCCACGATTGTTTGATATAGAGATTAAGGAAAAATGAGTAACTTGTATCAAACGCATCCTGAAAGTGGCTTTAGTTTGTCTAATCTAGTGCTGGTGGAAAGAGACCAAAGCGTTGAGGTGATTGCTAGGTTGTCGAGTGCTGCCTGATAATGCTTGTTGAAGTGCGTGGGGGTGTTTCATGCATGCTATTTATATATTATTATTATTCTTAAAAAAGAAGAAAACGTGTGCTAACTTGATAAACGAGCACAACAAAAAAGGAAATTCTACGTTGTGAAAGTTATGTAATTAATAACCACTAGGGTTAAAATTTGTATTTTTGAATTAATTCTATGTTGAGAAAACTATATGATAACTATTAGGGTTACAATTTGTATTCTTGAATTATGCATCGATATGTCGTTATTGTTTTGAACTTTAAAACATTTCAATCACCTCTCCTATACCCCCACCAAAGCATGACAACTTTTGATTTGACGATGACTTTTGGACTTTTAGTATAGTTTGTCAAACATATGCCTAATCCTAATTTTATTAACAAATTTCAGATCCTATCAAGGTTAGATTTGTCGTTCGAATTGGTTCAAAAAAACAAAATGTCGTCATATATTTTATTGATCCAAATTCAAGAGATGGGAGAACTAACGGTGATATATTGAAAATTTATGACTTTTAAATGAAGGTGATTGACATGTTTTAATGATTAAAGGGACAAAGTCATAGCGAGACATAGTTTAAAAACAAATTGTAATTTACCGTAACTATTACCGAAAATCCGTAAATAAATAACAACTGATTGCACGTGTCTGAAATCAATTTCATACACGAATATATGGTGCTACCTTAGTCATGTTCTTGAGCAGTGCTTTTGGATCTTCTTACTAACACGAGTGAAAGAGTGCTGAGTAGAATTCCAACTTTGTATCTCAACATTTCGCTTTGACGTAAACTCACTTGATTGTTTAAGCCAAATGGCGTAATCTTTTCTAGAAGTGGAATCAAGTTGGAAACATATTTGATTGAATTAGTTTTTGATAAAAGTAATTGATCCGTAGGTTCTGTTGTTCAAAGATATGTCACAGCAGCTATGAGGTGTCTTTTTATTTATAATATTGACCATAAAAATTGCTCTGCATACGAAATCCAAAACAAATTTCCAAATCTCTCTGCATACGAAATCTTATATGGATTTCGAACTCTTATTTCAGGTCAATTTCCATAAACACTATTGTTAGATCCTGATCTTGCTTAGGCTAATCTTGGGTTTAGTGGGGGATTAGCATGGGGAAGAGGAGGGGAATAGTGTCTGGCTGTGTGGTGTGATAGGGTAGGACTCTAGGGTGATGGGTTGGTTGGGTTTTGTGCTTGGTTGGAGAGAAAAACCACACCCATCTCTCACTCCCTCTCTCACTCTTGCATTCTCTCACCCTTTCTTCCTCTCTTCCGGCGACCAGGAGGCGTGAAGGTTCCTCCGGCGTGAGGCGCGGAGGTCGGTGTGCGAGGAGGCGCGCGTGCGGGTTCGCGGGTTCTCCGGCGGACGTCGTTGATCTCCTTCTCGAGGTATGCCGGCTTATTAGTTTGGTTTTATTGCTCCCCGCGTTGGTGGGAAGTTGTGGTTGGTCGTGGGAGGTCGGAGACCTCGCCGATGACGAGAAACGACGTAAAATCCTTGGCTGGCGCAAGGTTGTCGTCGACCAACGGTCGACCGGTTTTACCTTTTTGCCCGACTTTAACCATCATCGGTCGAACGATGCCATTGTGGCAGTCGACCGGTTGCTTATGTGCTGGTGAGTTGGAGGCCTACTGTCGGTTTTCGGTCGACCGTTCCTTGTTTTGGGGTCGACCGGAACTTAAGTGTACTTGATGAATCTGCATGTTGTTCGACCGATTGATGTATATTGCTCGACCGTTTTATGACGTAGACTATTAGGATGAGTAGGATGACCGTGGTAGTGTTCGGTCGACCAAGACCCCTTAGTCGGTCGACCGAATAGACTTGATGATTTTGACCAACTCCGGATTTTGACCTCATGTTCGGTCGACCGGTTTTAGACTTCTGTTCGACCGTTTGGACATAAGTGACGCGCAGAATAGTTCGACCGTTGTAGACTTTCGGTCGACCGAACCTATTGGGGACGGTCGACCGGTTAGGCTTTTTCGGTCGACCGTTTGTGTGAAGAACCAAATTCCTGGTCTTGTGATTGTGTCAACTCTGTCCATGGAAACCCGTGTCCTCACTTAGAGCGTGAGCCGGGAGGTGACGGCGGGCACGTGCTCGTGCCGCCGAGGGACCACCGTGTGGAAGAGTGTGGAGACTTGGGTCGCGCCACCTCCGTATCGGACGTGGTGTGACGTGTTGTTGCCTTACTCTCTGATGAGTAGCATACCTGAGGGATCACGGATCTCAATGCGTGTGACGCATGGCTCGTGGAGCATGATGACCCTGCAGACTACGGTCTTGACCCGTCCGATGTTGTGCCGGATGTATGTTGTACCGCTGAGGTTTTTGCCGGCGATGATGGTGCCGACGATGTTCCAGGTTGTAGTTGTGCCGTCCGATGTTTTGCAGGACGTATGTTGTACCGCTGATGTTGTGCTGACGATGCCGCTGATGTTGTGCCAGCGATGATCCCCGATTGGGCACCTATCATGGGATGTTGACCGACTGGGCTACGGCTCTGTCGAAGGTGGTGTAGACCACATGGTTCCTTGCACGGAAGTGCGGACGCTCCTCACCGATCCCTTAGGCTAGTGTAGTCGCGTGTGGGGGGACGCGTCGCATGCTGTCCATAAGACCGTATGTGCCTATGGTAGGTTTTCGAGAGAGACTCGTTGTTGTTGCTGGACGGATGTCCTTGTGGACCCTGTTGAGGGTCGTCATTGTTGGACTAAGGTCCCGTTTACCCTTGGAGGGATTTGATGAATTGCAGATGTGATATGGCATGCCACTAGTATGATAAGTTCATTTACCGTACTATTGCATGCATATAGGTGAGCTTGGCATACGGGGTTTCCTAATGGGAAACTCAGGCATCATTGTTTGATTCATGTTTCAGGACCGCAGTAGGTTTTGTCGGGTGGTGACGGCGAGCACACACATTTTGGGGTCAGGATCCTCTTCGGACTCTTCGAGGTCATCGTGATTGTTGTACTTGTCTTTTCATTGTATTGTTGTAATCATGTCTTTTGACAAACTCTGTTGAATTATTGGTGCACCGACTGTTGATTTATATGAGTAACATTCTCGTTGATGATTTAATCTGAGTAATCTCTTGATTAATTAAATTTTAAATTTCTGCTGTTTCGGGATGTTACAACTATCACTTCAGTTTGCTCTTTCCAAGCGCACCCTTAATATACAGAGATCTAAAAATGTCACTTAATTAATTAATTATAATTCATCTCCTCATTGGTTCCTTATGCAATGCCTTTACTTGAGCACCTTAAATTGTTACTAATAATTTAACTCCTCAATTGGTTATCCCTACTTATTTTCGAGACACACTACCTCCTATTTTTGTATCGCAACATATTTACACATGATTATTCCGTCGTGTAATGACACTAACAGTATGTGATGGATCAAAAACCACTTATCTAACTGTAAGTGAACCCTCGTGGAGTTCAATTTGAATCTTGTTTCCACAATCCAATTAAAAATCTTCACGAAGAAAAAGCATCACTATGGATACACCAATGATGAGATCCACCGAGTGAGAATGTGATCAAGCTAAAGAAAGACATGGATTGTAATCAAGATGCAGAAAGATGGGGAACACAAAATTTTAAAGAGAAGCAATTATATATTATGCTTTATTTAATAATAAGGCATTCTCTCCTAGTGGGGATTTCTCTCAGCTAATATTTTGAGGCATTGCCACATTCATACTAGGACTTGGAGTGTTCTTCCGTCCCTTCAAAAAAGGTGTTGTTCGATACTCTAAATTTATAATGAGGCATTTCCTTCAAATAAATAAAAAACTTTGTTTGGAGAAGTCCTTTGAATTCCCATACATTCTCCTTTGTTTCTCTTCCAGTGGGTTTGGGTGATGGGTGTCTGGGCGTCGGCAGTTGGAAATTTTGCGTTTCAACCCAGTCATCCTCGAGAATGACACCTAAATTACCGAACATATCATTTTCAAATTAAGGACCAAAATTGAAAGTTGTGCACAATAGATTGCTTCTAACAATAAACACTTAGTCGAACTCACATTACGTTACAAATCACATATAAACCATAAAAACATAAGATAATAACGTGCATACTCATATTTGAATCATCATATTAACACATTTATCATTTTTAAACTAATAGAATTATTTTGACTCAGATTAACATACACCTGATAACATATACAACATAACAACAACGTTGTACCAAGCGTAGAATAAATTCGGAGACAATGATGAGAGATGCATGGTCTTTGTATATTCTTCAAAGCATCATCATAAATGAACTTTAGAGGTTAGATAAAAAGAAACGGCCATTCCACTAACACACCTTTTGTATGAGACATCTGAGTAGGATCTCAATGAACGATGGTGGGGGCATGCAAGGGTAGAACAACGCCTATATAAGCCAGTGGCAGTGGTATCTCATGGATACTGTGAGATTAAGAATTGTTGAAGGAAAATAGAAAGGGAGATGGAGGTGGAGATGGTGAAGGGAGCTGATCATCTTAAAGAGAATGAACACGAGAGACAGGGTATGATATATAATTAGTTTCTCTTCATATATATATATATATATTCATATGAATAAATGTTATTATTTCCCTAAATGTCTTCTTATCGTTTGTCTTAAAAATAAATAGCAATAAAAGAAAGACATGTAAGGGCCGGGTTACGATCAAAATCAATTGTCTTTAACGTATAATAAGATAGTCAGAAGCGAATGAAAAGCCTTGTTGCATTCATATGGATAGTAGAAATTATGCTACAGACACTATACATCGTATCGAGCTTTTGTTCCAGACTCAAATATCGACGTTCTTTGGTGACGTTTTTTTTTGAATGTGTTCATAGTTTTCCTCTTAGATTGGCTTTTATTGCTCTTAATTCGGCCGGAAGATTGGGTAATAATTATGCGCAAAATACATTTCGATTATGCGATAAAAAAAGTACAACCACTGTCATGCATTTTATGCTCCCAAAAAAATTCCTTCTTTTGAATCTTTCTTTACGTTCATCATCAGAGAATTATGTACATCCCTTGATTCCTTGCGTTCATCAATGGATTTTGTGTCCTAATTCACGAATCTAATCCTAAATTGTCTGTATGAATCTTGATTCTGATATAAAAGTTCACCGTACGGATTAATTTTGTCTGTTATGGACTGCATCTATGATATTCTTTATGGTTCTTTATACCCATTTGAGCGTTATAATATGGTGTACACACAGTTTATCCTTCCTTTTCTTTATTGCTTTAGTCCACAAGGATAACATATTGACGTGTATGTAGAATAGTTTATTAATTTACATTTACACCCTCCATTTTGGTATTATTTCTCGAAATATTTTCCAATTTTAAGTATTATAACTTATCGCTTTAAGCGCCCAAATATATACCTTTCTTTAATCTTTACTTTAAATTGTTTTCAAGTTTTGATCTTTAAATGTAAATTCGTCATGTTTATAAATTTTTGTGTTCATGCAAAAATATAGGTATTATAATGATGAATTTAGTAAATATGGATGATAAATATGTTGATTTATTCAGAATAACCACATCACATGAGTGGGTGTCAATTTAAATATCGAAAGGTTAAGGCATGATCCTTGATAACATATTGGGAAGATTTTCGGTACGATGTAATCAAATTGCATGGTATAATTAACAATATGATACAAGTTGGAGTGTATGAACAAATTGATGGATTTTCTTGCAATTATGTACAAAATGAAGGATATGGATTCGAAAAAACCTATGAAGCACATACCACATTGTGTTGTGATGTGGTTCATATGAACCGTGAAAAGTCCTTCAAAATGCTCTAGTTGGATAATATCCATAAGACTATAACTATAACTATAACTATAACTGATATCTCAGTGCAATGACAACCAACCTCTTTTAATTAGTAACAAACCCCATTCAATTAGTGACAATCCATTTTTTTCCAAAAGTAACAAGATTTAGGATTTCCGACGTGCATGAATAACTCACATCATGCATTGAAATGTCAGTTTGAATTTTCAATTATCTTAAAGATAAGAAATGTATTAAAAGAACTTGACTCTCAAGTAAATAAAGTTGTTTCAGATTAATTACTATAACAAAATCCACCATCATTTTCAATTAGTAACCAACCACCTTTTAATCAGTAACAAACTGTTCTTTATCTGAAAGTAAAGTGGTTTCATATTACCATAATAAAATTCCAACATCTAACATTTCATGATTTCGCACGGGCTCATTATGCATTCCAACTAGTTTATGTACAAACACTGGTTTATGTACATCCCATGAGTGGGGTGCACCGTGAGTTTAATCCCCATTCTTAGAGCTTCTGCAAGGGGCATTTATTCACGATCGGGCAAAACATTGTGAATAAAAACGTATTTTTTTGCGTGGATGAAGCGCACTCAGGGATCTTGTGGGCTTTTTTAAATATTTTTTGTGTTTATTTGTTGTAGGAGTGCAGGACACATTTCTATTTTATATTTTTTAATTAAGACATGATTGTATTGTTTTAAACCGAATATCTTTTAGAAAATAAAAGTAATAAAATTTTAAAAAATCACCACAATTTGTATCTCCTTGTGTTCTAATGATAGATATCATCAGGCCCGGCCCAATAGCAGGAGCAGGGTGAGCTCCTGCTCCGGGTCTCATTCCGGACCTCAATTTGAGGGGCCTCAAAAAAAATAAAAAATGTACATGACCTTATTGGGTTGCAAAAAAAAATAGTGTTAACACATAAATAGCACTTAAACATTGATAAATTTGTCTCAAATATTGCTAAGAGGACAAAAAAATTCAATTAATATTGCATTAAGTTGGTAAATTTTTTATTATTTAAATTAGGAGGATAATTTTTTTCAAATTTAGGAGTCTCGTTGTTGATTTTCGCACAGGGCCTCAAAAATTTCCGAGACGGCCCTGTATATCATATTGCTAAATAAATATTATATTTTCGAAATACTAAATTTTCTATGGTTAACTCAAACGGGATATCTACAAATGTTGAAACGGTTGTATTCTCGTACTACACATTTCAAACAGTTATATTTTCGAAAAAAATTAAAAAAATTCATTCTCAAATTTCATTTTTGTAGGTTTTTATTTTTACAACTTCAAAAGATTTTATTTTCAATTTTCTTTCTCTAAAGATTTTATTTTCAATTTTCTGTTTTACATAAATTTTATCTTTAAAATGTAAGAAATGAGTTGGAAGAAAGAGAACAATTGATTTGACAGCATGAACTTTTTATAAAGATCATTGTTGAGGAGAATTTTTTTTGGACAAATGTTGTAAAGTGGAAAGTAGATGCGACAGAGAAAAAAATTGTGATGATTTTTTTAATATCATGACTGCAAATGCTCTTAAAACAACCTACAATATACTAGATGCGGATTTAGAATCCGCCTAGTTGTTAGAATTCAGCCAACCATATATCAATATCAAATACACAATTTCCATAATCTCTAATTTTGGATATTCCAACATCAAAACCATATGACAATTAATTATTTTTAATTATTTATCTATTATTTTCCTGAAACTATCATTCTAATAAAATCTTAAACTTACTTGGGACACCATCTCTTTGTCATGCTTAAACCAAACTCAACAGTCATAATCAGCAATCCATGTCTTATTCTGTTGTGGACAGGAACCGTTTGGACAGGAACAGCACATGTAGTGACAGCAGTTATAGGTTCAGGAGTTCTAGCACTCCCATGGAGTGTTGCCCAACTGGGATGGATTGCAGGACCACTGATTCTCATTGCCTTTGCCTGTGTGACTTTCTACACCTCCACACTCCTAGCAGATTGCTACAGGCACCCTCTCCCAAACATGGGAAAGAGGAACTACACCTACATGGGTGTGGTCAGATCATACCTTGGTAATTAAATTAGTTTTTAGCCCACATAACATTTTGTAACAACGTGTTTGGTCATTGATGGCATGTTGTGGATTGTCTGTGCTGTTTAGGTGCCAGAGAAGTGTTCATGTGTGGTATTGCTCAATATGTTAACTTGTGGGGGACCATGGTGGGATACACCATCACTGCTACTGCTAGCATGATGTAAGATGTTTCTCAATCTAATAAAACATTGCTCCCATTGTATATAATTCAAGCATGGAAAAAAATTGTTTCTTGAAATTTGGTTGATTAACTATTCTTTAAAATGGACGGCGAACTCACTTCCCACTTACATGTACTTAAAGCTGACATTCGATAACTTGGTAATTTTTACAGAGCTTTGCAACGTTCGACTTGCTTCCACAAGTACGGCCACAATGGGAAATGCGAAACATCCGGCAATTGGCTGATGATAGCATATGGAATACTGGAACTTGTACTGTCTCAGTTCCCAAGCCTAGAGAAGATAACATGGATGTCGGTGGTCGCGGCGGTGATGTCATTTGCTTACTCTGCAATCGGACTTCTCCTCTGTGTGGCCAAATGGGCCTCTCATGGGGATTTCAGAGGCAACATCAATGGTGCTCGTGCCGAGTCGCCTACAGAGAAGACGTGGATGGTTTTTCAAGCGTTGGGCAACATCGCTTTCGCTTACACTTATGCTGAAGTTTTGATTGAGATCCAGGTAGCTTGGACAAAACGCTTGCATAATAAACGATTTTTCCCCTCTTTTTTTTGCTTCTAATTTTTTACGTTTTGGTTGTGAAAAAATTCAGGATACGTTGAAATCACCTCCTCCAGAAAACAAAACAATGAAAAGAGTGACCATGTATGGGATTGGGCTCACTTCCATCTTCTATGTTTCACTTGGCAGTGTAGGATATGCTGCCTTTGGGAATGCTGCTCCGGGAAACATCCTCACCGGTTTCGCCTTCTTCGAGCCGTTTTGGCTGGTAGATGTGGCTAACTTGTGCCTTGTGGTTCACCTTGTTGGAGCCTATCAGGTGCAAATTTTACAATTCAATCCTCCAACCACTTTTGTTGATCTTCAAGTTGTGTCTGATCCCACGTCTATAATGTCTACACAAATTTGATATGACATAATTTGCAATCCAGAATTTGTAAATTATACAAGCTTGTGTTCAGATAGACAAGTGTTTACTTGTTTACTTCAAGTTACGAGATTTTTTGGTTCACTTGTTTCTTCGTATTAGTAAAGAGATGTTATATCCAAACTAAAAAACAGATAAAACAATACGAACATGCATAGACATATTTGAAGTATAATATTAGTATTTTGCATTTAATTGAGTTCTGTTGTTGTTTTAAGTTTGAACTCTGAATTTCAGATAACAAAATAATGCTCAGGGAAGGTAATATTATAATTCAGTTTTATGCTCTTGCCAGGTATTTGCTCAACCAATTTTCGCCGGAATTGAGAGACAAATTGCTTTCAAACTACCGGAAGTGAAATTCGTCAACACAGTCTACAACATAAAGATACCATTCACCCGCAAGAAGTCGTTCCGGTTCACGCTTTCTAAGCTTGTATTCAGGTCCATCTTGATCGTAGTCACGACGGTGATCGCCATGTTGCTTCCGTTCTTCAATGCTGTACTCGGGCTTCTCGGTGCCATGTCCTTCTGGCCCTTGACCGTGTTTTTCCCGATTGTCATGCACATTGCGCAGAATAACATACAGAGGTGGACAAAGAAGTGGTTATTGCTGCATGCCTTGCAAATCTCGTGCCTCGTGGTCTCCCTTCTCGCAAGCATTGGGTCTGTCGCCGACATCATAAATAGTCTTAAGACAACATCCCCGTTCAAAATTGAGGGTTGATATCTTGTTCATGTCTTTCTGTTGTTAAAAATATTAATAATATGCATAACAACGGAGAACATACGTTGATTAACATTCTGAGTACAATTCATACAAAGCTACTGAACATAACCATGAGGACAAAACAACGAAAAATATATGCAAATTAAGATCGGAAAACATCTCGATCGAGTTGTCGTTTACAAACTCCACTTACAGAAATTTTCTTCTATCACATACCAGTGTTAAGAGTGTAGTCACTTTCTCCCTGGATAGAACGATCGCAACGCCTTTGTCGCTGAATTCTGACTGTAGATGAACCACGAGAACATATCGAGACCCGCACAACGATCACTTGAGAATGATGAAGAGTAGGGAGATAATGGTTATTCTAGAAATTTGTAGGGCAATAGAAAACTCTATATCTCGAATCGAGAATATATACTTTTATATTCGCACAATTCGCAACTGCCCGAATAGTTGAGAATGTGTTCTACAAAATTTGTAACTGCTGGAATCAAAAAAGAACTTTTTTTTAAAAATCAATTCTTTGTAAAGACAATATAAGATAAACCTCCAAAAAATTGATTACACATGAGAAAGAGAACACAACATCGGGCACATGCGTACTTGTGTGTGTCACTCTCTCTACCCCTCAAAGCCAATATAAGATAAGCCTCCAAAAAATTGAATGCACACAAGAAAGAGAACATTGCACTCACTACAACAGTCTTACCTTTTAGCCACAATAATTATCTCTGGTTGTAGATAATTATTCGTCACGGGTTAGCAACAACGACGGAAATCTACTATCGCTAATTTGGCGGTCATTGTAGACAATCAGTCCCAGATAATGTGACGATTAGATACCAACGTTGTTGCATTTTTAGCAAGAGGAAAAGGCACGAAAATGTTTAACAGTGATGGATTTTATTTGTCACTTATACTGTAACTGTGGTTACAAGGGCGGATAATTTTCCTCGCCGATTGTCTTCATATTCGAAACTTACAGACCATTTAGTCTTTGATTTTATCCGTTACTAAATGCTTGACTTGTGCATCATTTGATTATTTTTCATTTCGGATCTTGTTTTATACAATAAATTTACACATAACATGAATACAAGATCGCGACCACATACCCCTATTGTTCATCATTCCACAAGCATATGCATACAAGAAATTCATTTGTCAATTACACATCCATACTAAACATTAATATTAATTGAACAAAGTCAAACAAAAATTCTAGTTAAAAAGTTTGTTAGTCCAAGTAAATAAAACCAAAGTTAAACAAAGTTGTAAGTTTGTAAGATTCAACGAAATAAAACTAACTTATACATATCCCACGGCTCCCTGTCCATTCCTTGTATAGTCATTGGAGAAGATTCATCTTGCATTCCACCTTCAGTTCGAGTTTTAATTTTTTTGAATAAAATGGTTCTCAATTAGTGTAAACAAATTTTTGTAACTATTTGTATTTTTTTATAATTACCATGTCATTTAATTGGAAACCAAATCTTCTCGACAATTGGAGAAAAATTTATTCGTGTTGAGCACTCTAAGCTTCTTTCATCTCATCGATTGTCTTATGTTGCCAACGTATGGTTTATTACTGCTTGATTATCTTTTGTTGTTGATTTCCCATGCTTTCCATTCTATGGCTGATTGCATCTTCAACTCGAAAATTTAGCACTTCATGAGTTGGAGCACCTCTACAACCAAACACATCGGTAGGAGTAATGAGACAACATGCTCCTCAAACATGACCATGCTCGTCATTGCCCATTACTTTTGCAAGAGCGTCGTTCTTACCGATGCTAACCATAGAACCAGAATCCTACATATTGGTTTTCTCTTCTCTGAGTTTACTTTGCACTCATATATTCATCAATCTAATAAAAAATAATTTGGCATACACCAACAAGAATTAAGCTTAAAAAACTATATTATCACCTTAATCTCCACTGAAAAAGAAACTTTGTCAGAATGCAACAAACACCTCATCTATGCTCGAATTGGAGGTGGGTCTTTCAGATTCGCTCTTCGCTCCAAAATGCATGACAACCATATTTGCATCACTACCCAACATGCATTTTTACAAACTAGAAAATTCAAAGATGGATCTTGATATTTGATATCAATCAGACACAAACTCTGTAGACTACCTTCTCCAAACAAAAATAGGATGGAAAGAAAACAAAACAAAATTCAAAATATACTACAACTTAGAATCTACTGACGTCTAGTAAAATGGTAAGTGAGCCTGTAGCTGCTTCTTCCAAAACAAAGCAAAACCCAAAATTTCTAATAGACATTAAGATGCCACAACAAATTCTTATTTAGATCCAAGTCACGATCCAACTTGCAATAATAATAATAAAACCCATGAAACAACTAGCTTTAGAATTTAGATATGTAACTGATTTGTATTGTATTTATTCAACTCTTGTGCTATTAGCTAGACATCTCAAATTATGTAACTTTAGCTTGATTTGGTAGTTTTAGAAGGGAGAAATTCATGTATTGGAATAATTTTGCTCACACGTATGTATGTTGATGCACAAGAAAAGAAAGTGTAAATAATTAAGATTAATAGCAACACATGTTAAATCTATGTATGGTATGCAACATAATGAGGAGAGTATAACGAAGAATAATTACACGATATTGACGACTTGAGCTATTAGCCCAGGCTTGGCTGATCACGAGGAATACCCATAAACTAAAAATTGCAAATTAAGGCATGATAATTAATAAGTTGGTGGTCCTTAATTTCTTCAATTCCTCCATACAACTTCTCATAAAACAATAACTAGACAAATATCAAATATATCACGCATCCTGAAAATTTATCATAGATTTACAGATGTGAAATTTTAACATGCATTGTAAAACTAGTGTGGAGACCATCAATGGATCCCTAGGTGGATGGAGCTGTCACTTGTAGTTGTGGTGACTGAAACAGTGGAAAGAATGCTGGTGGAGTGGAAGTGGATGAAATAAATATAGATTTCATGCATAAGACTTTGAAATAAAATTCTCATTTCCCCTCATGCATCAGCACCTTCCAGCCATCAAAATAAGCAAACCAAATTGTATCAACTTATCATTGTTCAAAATTCCCAGTAACAAATATCAAACAATTCTTCTATAGTGACAAGGCAGCCTTAGAAAGAAAACAGAGGTTAAGAGTTCAGCATTGATGAGCTTGTAAATCACTAATTGACTCATCATCTCTTTCATGCTATATTCGAAGTAGTTGTCTAAATGCTTGGGAAGTTCTATGATGAAGCAGGACATGACATCGCCAGCAACCACAACCTCTGTAAATAATAGTCATTCAGAAGCTAGCTGAAGTCAATTACGATGCATTGTGGCGGTCGACCGGTAGTGCTTTGTGCTGGTGGGTCGGGATTGCCTGTAGGTTTTCGGTCGACCGGTTCCATGTTTTCGTTCGACCGGAACTTAAGTGTACTGGATAAATTGCATGATTGTTCGACCATTGTTTTTATGTGTTCGACCGTTATATGACTTAGAACTGCTAGGATGCCCTGATAGTTTTCGGTCAACCGGGACCCCTGAGTCGGTCAACTGGTAGTTTTGATTGATGTTGACCAGAGTCCGGATTTTGACCACGTTTCGATCGACCGGTTTTAGACTCTTGTTCGACCGTTGGGACTTAGGTTTTGTGCAGAGAGTTCGACCGTTGCAGACTTTCGGTTGACCGAACCTTATGGGGACGGTCGACCTGGTTACCTCTTCCGGTCGACCGTTTGTGCACAGAACTAAATTCTCGGTCCTTTTAGAATGTCAACTCTGTCCACGAAAACCCGTGTCCTTGCCTAGTGCGTGAGCCGGGAGGTAACGACGGGCGCGTTTTGCGTGCCTGCCCAGGGACCACCGTGTGGAAGAGTGTGGGTATTCGGGACGCGTCACCTCCGTGTATGAATCATGACTTGATTTGATGGATGGATTCATTGTAAAGTAGCAGACCTGAGGGATCACGGATCCCAATGTATGATGTTCGGCTCGTGGAGCTTGATGACCCGGCGGACTTCGGTCCGGACCCGTCCGATGCTGTACCGGACGTATGTTGGACCACCGATGTTGTGTCGGTGATGCCGCCGATGCTGTTCCGGTGATGATGTGCCGATGTTGTTCCAACTATGATGTTTTATGGGCCGATGTTGTTCCGGCTATGATATTTGATGGGCCGATGCTATTCCAGCTATGTTTTCCTCAGCTGGGCACCTACTGAGATGATCATTGATGGACCAACCGAGCGACGGCTCCGTTGGGGTGGTTTCGGCCACGAAGTTACAGATATGTTTCTTATGGTGCGGACTTGACAGATGCTCCTTGCCGAACACCATGATTAGTATAGCTGCGTGTGGGGAGCATCACGTCTTGTTCTGTTAGAGCGTATGTGCCTACGGTAGGTCTCCTTGGGAGACCCGATGATGATTGTCGGACTGATGTCCCGTTCTACCCTTCAGGGTAACTGTTTTCCTTACTGTTGATGACATGACATGCTACTAGTATGATAGGTTCATTTGTACTACTGCATGCATATAGGTGAGCTTGGCATACGTGGTTTCCTTATGGAAACTCAGGCATTGTTGTTGCATGTTTTATTTCAGGACCGCAGTAGGTCCAATTGGGTGGTGATCAGCGGGCGCGCGTATTTTGGGATCAGATCCTCTTGTTCGGACCACTGAGGTCGACATGATTACTTGTATCTTCTTTTGTTATATCTGATGTAATCATGTAGCTTTTGACAAACTCTGATGTAATATGGTGCACCGCTTGGATATATTTTTATGCGAAGTAACAATCTCATCTTTTGATTATTAGTCTCTGATTTCTTGATGATAAATTTTAAATTTTTTGCTATTTCGGGATGTTACAGAAACAACACTTCATATATTCAGTTTTAGATCTACTTATTTTATAACCATTTGTTTCTAAAGTATTTCTCTACAACTCTAGTTTTCTCTCCACACCTACCCTACTCTCGTCAATTAATGTTACATCATCCGCAAAAACCATACACCATGTAACCTCACATTGTATATTTTTTGTCACCTCGTCCATTACTAAAGCATAGAGATATGGACTTAAAGCTAAACCCTGATGAAGTTTAATCTTAATCGGAAAAGCTTTAGTCACACCATCACAAATTCTAATGTTACTTTCAACTCTTTCATACATATCTTTAATTAAGTTCACATATTTTGTTGATACATTCTTCTTCTCTAGGGCCACCACATAACATTTCTTGGAACTCTATCATATACCTTCTCTAAATCAATAAAAATCATGTGTAGATCTTTTTTTTGTTCTCTATACCTCTTCATAAGTTGTCTAAGAAGAAATATGGTCTCTATCGTTGACCTTCCAGGTATGAAACCAAATTGATTATCTCTAACACGTCTCTTTCCTTAAACGGTGTTCAATTACTCTTCCACAATTTCATAGTATGACACATGAGCTTGATACCTCTATAGTTTGTGCAACTTTGAATTTCCCATTTATTCTTGTAAATTGACACCAAAGTACTCCTTCTCCACTCATTTGATATTTTATTTTTCTCAAAGATACTACTAAATAATTTAGTTAACCACGTTACTGCTTTCTCGTCTGGTCCTAAAGTCTTACCAACTTTCATCCTTTTTAAGGTTTCCTTAACCTCAACTTCTCTTATCCTCCGTACAAATTTTCTATTAGATTTCTCAATTGTATCATCAACTTCAAAAGTGTCGCTATCATTTTCTCCATTGAACAACTTATCAAAATACCATCTCCACCTTTCCTTGATATCCTCTGCCTTAACTAAAAGGTTATTATTATCATCTTTAATGCATTTTACTTGATTAAGGTCTCTAGTTTTCTCTCTTATTTTAGCCAACTTATATATTCCAACATCTCATTCCATTGATCCAAACTTTTGGTATAAATTCTCATAAACAACCCCTCTAGGCTCTCTTACTGCTTTCTTAGCTTTTTTAATAGCCAACCTATACTCTTCTAAGTTAGTTTCATTTTTATCTTTATACCACATCTTATAACATTCTTTATTAGTTTTAATTGCATGTTGTACATCCTCATTCCACCACCACGTGACTCTCGAGTCTAGTCTACCTCCTCTACTCTCCCACAAACTTCTTTAGCCACTCGTCGAATGTAAGATGACATACCCTCCCACATACTATTAGCGTCTCCTACAACATCCCAAGGTCCCTCTGCCATAAGTGTATCCCTGAATCTAATATATTTTTCTCCTTTAAGATTCCACCACTTCATCTTCACATCTTTATTACACTTATTTCATATCACACCAATACGAAAGCGAAAATTCACTACTACCAACTTATGTTGAGTCGCCACACTCTCTCCAGGTATTACCTTACAATCTATACAAGATCCTCGATCATCTTTTTGAGTAAGGACAAAATCAATTTGACTTCGATGTTAACCACTACAAAATGTGACTAAATGAGATTCTCTTTTTCTAAAGAAAGTATTTGCTACCATGAGGTCATATGCTACAACGAAATTCAGAAAATCTTCTCCTTGTTGGTTCCTAACACCAAACCCAAACCCTCTATGGATACGTTCAAACCCTTCACTATCTTTACCAACATGGCCGTTAAAATCTCCTTCAATACAAAGTTTCTCACTACTAGGAATCCCTCTCACCATAATGTCAAGATCCTCCCAAAACTGTTTCTTCACTGTTTCGCTTAAACCTACTTGTGGGGCATAGACACTAATGACATTCAAAATCAGTTTTCCGATAACTAACTTAATCAAACTTATTCGATCACCTTGCCTTTTAACCTCTACCGCCTCATCTCTTAGACTCTTATCTATTAAGATCCCTACTCTATTTTTGTTTCTATTTTTCCCATTATACCATAACGTAAATCTTGTATTTTAAACTTCTTTAGTTTTTTCACCCATTTGGTCTCCTGAACACAAAGAATATTGACTTTTCTCCTATTGATCACATCCACTAACTCTCTCAACGTCCCTGTTAAAGATCCAATATTCCAACTACCTATGTGTTTCCTACTATCCTCAACTAGCTTCCTTACCCCTCGCACTTGTTGAGTAAAGTACGAGGACCCTAACTCCTTGTGCACTACATCCGAGCGCCGATGCGGTGTGCCACTAAGGTGGTGGCGTCCCTCGACTAGCTTCCTTATCTCTCGCACCCATCGAGAATGATGTGTAGACCATTGCTCACTTTGAATCACTACATCCGGGGCCCGATGTAGCACGTCGCTAAGAGGGTGACGCACCAAACACGATTCTCTTTTAAGTTTCATTTCCATGGGAGAAGCTAGGGTTTTACGCTGGCTCGTACCACCTATCGCAACCCTCCTCCTTATCCTGGCTTGGGACAGGCTATGTACACGTACAAAGGCGGAGTTATGTTTCCCTCACTTTTGCGCTAATTAAATTTACAAAAATACAATGTATTAGTAAAAATTAAAATTATATCATAACTTTGACTTATTTAAAATTCTCAATTACCTTAAATTTTTGGTGTTTCCCAATAGTCTTATAGTGTAACCCAGTGTTGAGGATTAACTTCACCAGGTTTAGCAGCAAGTCGATCAAATCTACTCTTCAAACCCTCAACTAAAACATGTAATTTATTTTTCCACCATTTCCATCTGAGATTCATCCAAGCAATCGTCTTCTTCTTATGATGTTCCTCAATGTTAAATCGCTCCTAATTTATAAAAGTATTTGATAGAATATAACTTACATTACGTTAACTAATTTTTGGATATGAAAATGTACCTTAACAATTCTCCATGCCTTTTCGTTATCTTAATACGTTCATTCATAATACGTCAATGGAACAGAACGGCATTCATAATACGTCAATGGAAGAAGATTACCCCTCTTTACAATGCTACCCACAAATGTTGCTAATGTAATTGTATTAGGTCCGACATGAAGCCCATTCGCTTCCCAACTCGGCATTAACTTGTTTTCAGAATTGAGCTCCGAAATTGCTTGGGTGTGTCCTCCACCCCTTGGGGGGTTTCCTTCGTGATTCTCATCTTTCTTATTGGGAACTACTATTCGTCGCCGGAAAACTACTTAAATCGCCCCAAAAATGACCTTTTTGCCCCTAACAAATCAATTAATACCGATTTCATCCCGTGTCTTTAAACAAGGTGTTTGACTCAGTTTTACTCACATTCCCAGTACAAACACCACGAAAATGTCCGGCGAAGCACCAGAATCCGGCGAGGTAACGGGGGCGGAATTTTTTTTCCGACTCGGGCGTCTGGCTAGGCCGCCTCCACATAGGTGGAGGCGTCTGGCTAAGCCGCCTCCACCTAAGTGGAGGCGGCTTAGCCAGCCGCCCGTTTTTTTTTTGTTTTTTTTTATTTTTTGTTAAATTCAAAATTTTCAGGTTCCGTTGCAAGATTTCGGTGGTGATGGAGTAGATTACAGTGAGCTTTTTGACAGTAAAGAAATATTTACAACAATCGAAGAAGGTTGTAAATGGGCGAAACAAATTGCGATAGGAGCCGGATTTTTTTTGGTTATATCATCGTACAAACCAAAAGCAGATAACCGGATGGATTGTTACCTCAGATGCGATCGCAGATGTGAGATGAGTTCTCGTGATACGAGTATTGCACTGCGAAAGAATACAAAAAGAAAAGGTTGCGGTTGTCGGTTTTTGGTAAAAGTGGTGGAGCGACGAGATCGTGATGGATGGGTTATTGTTTCTAGTAGCATGTTTGGGCAGCACAACCACCCATTGGCAGTTTATTCAGAGGGTCACCGACAGGTCAGCGGACTTAGTGCTGGGGCAAAGCAAATTGTTCGGGATATGACAGAGGCACAAGCAAGGCCCCGTAACATTTTGTTGGCGGTAAAGAAGAAATTTCCGGACGATAATCCAAATCAAAGGCACATTTACAACTTCAGAGAGTACATGAGGAGGACGAAATCTGAAGACAGGAATCCCGCGCAGCAGTTTCTCAGAGAGGCAGTGCAGCATAAGTATTTGCATTGGATTGTGGCAGATGAAGAAACTAATGTCTTGACTCACGCATTTTTGGCACATCCGACTTCAGTTCAGTTGTTGCGTACATACCCATTCGTGATCTGTATGGATTCGACGTATAAGACGAACAAGTACAAGATGCCTTTGTTTGAGATGGTTGGGGTTACTCCAACAAATATGAATTTCCTCCTCGGATATGCGATTTTGCAGGATGAGACCGAGTCTAGTTACCGGTGGGTGTTGGAGAGGTTGCGAGATCTGTTATTGGATATTCTTAGCCCGACAACAATAATTACGGACCGGGAGATGGGTCTGATGCGATCAGTGGCAGAGGTTTTTCCTGAGTCAGCTCATTTACTATGCACCTGGCATATCAACAAAGACGTGTACAACTACGCATACCACGTATTCAGCAAGGAGAAGCAGCTTGCAGAGAGTTTTAGACGTGGAAGATGGAGGAGAGTCATGCTTTCTGATTCACAGACGGATTATGATAGAGCAGTCCGTAATCTGAAGGATTCTTACAGTTCCTGGCCAGTGCTGACGAAGTATGTGGAAGACATGTGGTTGGTGCATAAGGAAAAATTCGTGTTGAATTGGACGAATCAAGTTCTTCATTTCGGCAACACTACGAACTACAGGGTGGAAAGTGCACATTCGGCTCTGAAAGAGTGGATCACTACATCGACTGCCGCTCTCGACACTCTTTTCGACCGCGTGAACTCGTCTATTGAAATGCAGCTGACGAATATTCGGAACTTTCTTGAAGATTCGAGACGTCAAAATTTGGCACAGTACATAGGTCCTCTGTTTCAGCATATAAATGGCCGAGTTTCGCATCACTGCTTGTCGTTAATGACTCAGGAGTTGAAGAGAATGCAGGACTTAAGTGATGAAATTGAATATCGTTGTGGGTGTGCTTTCCTGACAACACATGAGATTCCTTGTGCCTGTACCATGTACGAGTGTTTCGCGTCAGGTGATGGAATTTATTTAGAGCAGATTCATCCATTCTGGAAAACACTTGTTATCGGAGAAGGAGTCCAGATGTCAGAGTTTGTTGATCAGTCAGCACAAGACACCGAGCATTTTCGGAAGCTAGTGGATGAGATCTCGCAGAGCGATCCTGCAGTAATTCGTAGTGCCTCTCGTATTTTATACGAACAGTTACACCCTGATCAGTCGAACTATGGAGAACCCGAAGAAAATACTAAGGTACGAGGTCGACCTAGGGGAAAGTCGACACGTCGAGACCCGAGTGCCTTCGAGTATGCTGAGCGAGGTCGTGGTCGGTCTGGCAGTAGTGGGAGCAGGGGTCGTGGTCGGTCTGTCAGTAGTGGGAGCAGGGGTCGTCGGTCTAATTCGTCTCGATCGTCCTTGAATACGGGCACAGGATCTTCTGGTATGTCGATATCTTTGTTGTTATGTTATTTAATATATATTAGTAATCTAAATGGGGTTGAATATATTATCTCCTAATTTTGTTGTTTTAATGAATTGTTATTTACCTATCTTACAGTGTCCGGACGGGTTGACGTGGACAACTTCCCATATAATGATAGACTGCCAGGAATCATTTTGCCATTTCTGCATAGGTGGAATGACGTACGTGCTGATGGCAACTGTGGATTTCGATGTGTTGCCGATGTCTTTCATGGTGGTCAGGAGAACTGGTCGTACGCCCGTCGTGCGATTTCTAATGAGATAGGTGCACATCCTATTTATGAGACAGTCTATTTCGGCCATGTGAGAGAGGCTCGTCAACGAATTGATTGGGGCGGGGGAGGTTGTGGCGAGGATCATTATATGGAGGTTTGGTCCGACTTGTTTCCTATTGCGAATTTTTACAAGTGTGCGGTCATGTATTTCGCAGTGGGAACGGATGGTTCGTTGTTCCCGTGTCTTACTGTTCTACCCTGGGAGTGTCCCTCTACCATGACGAGGTCTGTCAGAGAGTTGGTCATTGCTCATTTAGGGAGTTACGCTCATTTTATTCGTTTGGAATTACTTGATGATTTCCCAGTACCTCCTATAGCGACCTTATGGTATCAAATGCGAGATGAGAGTGTTGTTGGATGGGAGGATCAGTACCAAAGTAGGATGGAGTATTGGAACCGGTTATGTTGATTGTAATATGTAATGTTTTGTAATGTATAATATATCGTGTATTTCTACTTATATCGTGTTGTTTTTTACCGTATTTTAAATTTAAATATTATTTCATATCTAAAGAAATAAGTTGAAAATCTTTTCGTGAAAAATAAATATTAAAAAATACGATAGTCAAAGAAATATGTAGAAGATATGTTCGTCAGAAATAAATAATAAGAGTACACAAATAAACATAAGCATATACCAACAAATGTACTAACAGTGCAACAAAACGAAAGTAAAAGCAAGACAACTACAACTCAGCATCTGAATCATGGTCTGCAATGCCCAACTGGCTGTTCCAATCCTCGATCAGGCGATCCCAATCTGTACATGCAAGTCTCGTCGCCTCACTCGGCATGACGTCTCTCTCTCGCAAGAACGGCTGCGTACACCGTATCGCCCTACTCATCCACTGTATGTAAAATAAAAATTAGCGTACAATAACAAAATATACTTTACAATTAAATATAAAATTAGATAAACTTACCGCATCGGCACATGTCCTATCCAGTGCTCTCTCCGGTCTCGGAATGATACCGCGTACGAGTAGTGGATGTGAGCACCTACCGAACCACTGCAAATAATCTGGAGCACAAGTGGAGGGGTCGCGGTTACGACTCAGATCGGCCAGGTGTAGTCGTCCTAGTCTCGGAAATGTCCTCCAAACCGATTCCGCAGACGAAACGCTGTGCCTGACGTCGTACATCGTGGCAGTCGCAGACCGTACTGCATGCTCGGGCGTCGGAATGTCAACCGGGATCACCTGAACTTAGCCTAACTGACGTAACACGCGATCAGGTATATAAGGCTCTGTGATATCCCTATAACGAATAATGCCGGCAAATGTAGTCCTCGGCACAGCTACAGCAGGATCGGGACCGTACGGTAACCACTCCACCTAAACGTTTATACGTTAATAATAATAAAATTAAATTTAAATAAACGTGAATGATATATACATCATATACCTGCGATGCAGTCATCTGATCTAGCCGTCTACGAATAGAAAGAAGTCGACTCTCGCTCTTATCCTCCGCCCGGACAGCCCACATACGCGAACGAGGATGGCCACGCTCAACAATCTTCCGCTCACGATGGGGGCGGAAAGCAGGAAAATACTCATATATCCAAGCCTGCAGCAGTGTAAGACAACCCGTAATCTGACCACAATCAGCGCGACTGGATATGCCCAGCTGACGATACAGATATGCCAACGTCGCCGACCCCCATGAGTAATCAGCAATGGTATCTGGGTCCCTCGCCTCCAATAAGTCGCGTGGTCTCAGTCTGGAACCGCTCTTGTCGAGAAACAATACGCAGCCTAGCAGTAAGAAGAAATAAGCAGTCATCTGCGTATCCTCAGTCCGTGGTGGTCGCTCCCGTCTGCAACACTCGTCCACAGCGTCGATACTAACACCACCGCCACTCCAGAATGAGCTATCCCGCCCAAGACCCTCCAGGCTGACACCCAGCAACTCAGATACATATAACTTCAGCTCAGATGTCGGCGCCTACGCACTGACCATGGGACCCTCAACAGGAATGTGAAGAATCTGAAAGACGTCATGCAACATGATCATCATCTCTCCGAACGGCAAGTGGAAAGTGTTGGTGTCAGGCTGCCACCGCTCCACGAATGCCGAAATCAACGGCATGTCAATGCAGGAAAACATGTTGTACGACAAGTGACCCAATCCACTGTCAACCACGGTCGCCGTCATATCCTCAGTCATCACTGAGCGCCATGCCTGCAATGTCGTACAAGCTCTGTGCCGATTATGGCACTTCAAAACCTTCCGCTCCTCGCCATCCCAGATGCGTCTGGCGACGTGGCCTCCGAAACTCGGAATGACGCTGCCATCTACAGGACCACCGGGAATAATATCCGTGACGATCCAAGACTCGTCATCACCCCTCTTCTTCTTCTGAGCTCGGGCGTCTGCAGTGCACGAACTCGAATCACCGGTCACAAACCGGCCACCTCGATCCTTCCTAATGACCCACTCAGCTGAAGGACCACCGAGTCGCCCCTGTCCTCGACCGGACTGATGTACCACCTCCTCCTGTGGCCCCAAGTCGTATCGGCCCCCATCGTCACTGTCGTCGTGACTCCTCGCCTCATCTGAATCATCCTCGTCGTCGAAAGACTCTCCAGGTGTCTGACGACGACGTAACAGATCTCTCTCTCTCCTAACTGAAGCAGAAATACCACGTGTACGTGGATGACGAGGACCTGACTCGTCTGCTATACTACGTACCGGGCGTAAGGGAATTGATTTCCCTTTTCCTCCACGGTAACCCGATGACTATTAATTCAATTTAAAAATACAAATCTATTAATGATTTTACTATAATAATTAAACTAATTATTAACTTAATAATCGATTTATTTAGCAATTATCACAATTAATCAATAATCTGTTACTAAAATCGTACACAACTAATTACTAACATAATAATCAATTTATTTATTAATTAACACATTTTATAATTAATAAACGATTTACTAAACTAATTTAACTCATTATTAGCATAATATTCAATTTATTTAAATTTTATCACAATTTATAATCAATTTAAAAACAAATTAAAAAAATCCAGGCGTCTGCGGGAGACGCCTACCCTACGTGGTAGGCGTCTGCCGGAGACGCCTGCCCTACGTGGGAGACGTCTCCCGCAGACGTCTGTGTCATAGGTCGGCCGACCGCGGGATCCGCCCGACCCAACGTTCGGGCGGTCGCGGTAACCGCCTCCCCCAGGGGGGAGGCGGTTCCCGCGACCGCCCGATCGTTGGGTCGGGCGGCTCCCGCGGTCGCCCGACTCAACAAAAAATTTTTTTTAAAAATTAATTGAAATAAACAAGGTGATTTACCAGATGTGAGTAGTCCGGGGTGTCCGCTGGCTCTTTCCCTGGCCTCCGAGACATCCTATTTGGTGAATAAAAGTGTGATATGAAGAGAAAGTTGTGTTAAAAGAGTGAAATGAGGAGTTATATTAGTAGAAAGTGTAGAGGGGCAAAATGGTAATCTTACGGGCGATTTAAGTAGTTTTACGGCGACGAATAGCAGTTCAGTTCTTATTAGTTAGTTTCTTTGTTTAGTTTTAGTTAGTCTTGCGTTTTCGTCTTCTAGGTTTGTTGCTTGCTAGTTTAGTGTAGCTTAGTGTATTTAATCAACTTCTTCTTCTTTTTATTTTCCACTTGATTTCCGAAGAACTAGAGTCGACACATCTCCCTATGGATCGGCCCATACTTGCCCAATCTCCACCGACGGCCGTGCACTTGTGGTTAAACTTAATTCTACATCATAAAGCACGGGAGGAAAGTGTAGAACACCACTTTTATAATTTTTTCTTATTCAAAAAGGAAGTGAAGTCATTGTATATAAAATTATCTTTGGTTCCAAAAACATAAGTTTTCCTAGCTAACAATCACGTATAGACATTATATAAGTTCTATTTCTCACTTCAAATTTTTGTTGTAACACACCGAAAACCAAGGCCTACTTCATTCATTGCTGAAGTTTATTCTAATTGACAGAGATCTACAGCTATGTAATCCAAGTTTATTAGATTCTTAATATGGTCCTACCACCCATCTTATTTACTAAATATTAAACTAAATAAAGAACCAATCGTTTCCACTCACTAATACTGAATAATCTTTGTCACATCTTTAGTTATCCAAGGCAAACCTCTTTTTTTTATACTTCTTTTGAAGACGTTCTTTTGGTGGATTTGTTTTTTCATGCATTATTCGCTTCATCTGAGATGCAATTATAATCGGTGGGCCAACCAAACAAAGAGTTGTACCTTTTTTTGATAAATTGCAACCTTGTTTCATTCAGCAAAAACATCACTTTTACTTGATTTTATTTAGTCAACGTGAGCACCAACCATGTGGTTCCATATGTTGCGTGTAACTTTTGCCTGAAGAAGAGTTTTCTTCCTGGGTTTTTTTTCTTTCTTGGATGCACTTTCGAAGTCTATTTAGTGGAAATTTGTTCTCTTGAAGTTTTATATTGATTACAGACATCCAATTTGAAGAGTAATTGATTTGATATACCTACATCAACGCTCTATTAACGGTCGTCACCTCCATCCATTATTTGTAATGATATTTGACTAACATCATCTCATAAACACACCGTTACATATAACGGATGGAGGTGACGGTCGTTATAAAGTGTGAGTGTAGGTGAAGCAAAGCAATTACTCTCCAAATTAGGTGTCTCTAGTCAATATATATAAAACTTGAGGTGAGCGAATGTCTAATAAACGGGTTTTAGAAGTGCACCCAAGTAAAAATCCCGATTTTTTATATTTCCAATTGCACTCGGATATGTGTTTACTCTCTGTTTAACGTGTAACATTTTAATCCCTTTAATATAATCTTCAGCTTTTGTTACAATCATATTAACATAACTTATGTTTTGGCAGCTAAGAGCTATATTCTACAAAAAAAATCGCAACTGAAACCTCCGTAGGGGATTTTTTTATTATTTTAAAATGAAGTTTTTATTGGAAAGATAAAAATGATGAAATGAAAGGACGGATGGTGATGCATCGATAAAAGTTATTGCTAAATATGGCTTTACAATGTATAGATAAGGAGATGTAAAGAGTGTATGTTTTATTAAAGGGAGAACATGATAGGAAGAGAATGTTGACAATACTAAATGTGAGAATGTTAGGCAATGATTTCTCAATGATGTTGCCTAGTATTTCAATCCACTTAAAAGATATATGATAAAATACGACGATTCTATGCAAGTTGTTATAGAAAAAGACATCACAGCTTATTATGATAAAATTATATTTTTAGGGGAGAAATCAAAGGAGTTATATGAAGGTGACCTCTTCTAACTTGACACCGGAACCCATATGGCATTGGGACTTTGGGAGTTATATTTTGTAGGGCTCAAGAGTACTAATCTGAATTTCGAGGAGAGTAACTTGCGAAACTCACGAATGTCACAGACGTAACATGTAAGTTCTTAAATCCAAAAGATAGGGCCGAAGGACTATAAGGCCGAAAGTAGGAGAAGCAAATTGCAAATTTTAACCCTTATAAATCTGTTAAGTTTTTCACTATAAAAGACACGAAAAGATTGCTACGGTCACTATCAGTACTTACCCTTCGATATTTGCTAAATATGATTCTTACACACAATAAGAACACAAGCTATTTGATATCTCAGCAATTTCTCTACAGTTTCCATATCTTCTAGATCTACACTCTCGTTTAGAATTTTTCTTGTACATTTCCCAAAATGTTTGCTTTTGCATCTGCTAGTACAGTTTGAAAGAGTCATATTATTATATTTTTTCACTCATCACTTATACATTGTAATGTATTAGTATGTCACCTTCGAACAAGCATTAACAAACTAACCAAGAGTGAATTAAACTCATACCAATGGACAATCCAAAACGTCGACCATCCGTTATAGTTTCTAGAAAAAAGGTTAGATCAATCTCTTTCTTTTGAGATTGAAAATAGTTTGTTTGAACATTTTTAGAACTTAACTTTTCCCCTTTCTGTTACGTTCGGATCTTTTAAAAGCTTTTTCATATTCATCTCTTATTTTTTCCCTTTTCAAATTTGTAATTCCGAAAAAAATAAACATGTAGGACTTTATTTTTATCCTTTCTGTTGCGTTGGGGTTTCCAAAAATGGTTTCAGATGGACGTTCTAGAAGATTTTTACAACTTTCCTTTATTAGATTTCCAAGAACAATATATATATTTGCTTTTCTATTGCTTTGGGTGATTTTTAAATTATCACCCAATTTCTTGCTTTATTGTCTTTGTTCTATTTGTAGTAGGAGATTGGATGGAGAATGTGGATGTTTCAAGGACTAAGTCTGAACAATCCAATTGTTCAAGTCTTCCGGGTGAAGAAAAAGTGCACATTGGAGGTTGGTTTTACTTATTAAATTTTAAATTTTGAAGCGCATTAAATTCTGGATTTATGATTTGATGTTTTTGTTGACTTTTTGGCCTTAATATATGTTTTGATGATTTAATCAACCTAATCTTAATTATAATCAATGTAGAGTAGCACACATATTGCATAACATATATATTGCATTGTGCTAACCTCTACAGGTGATCAAGACTCAAGGAAGAAAGAAATCAAGTCAAAACATGTAATAAAGCTCATTTGAAGACATGTAATCTTAATTTATTTTGAGTCTTAGGAATTTTGTATAATAGAACATACTTGAGCTAAAAACCACTCACATACACACTATGTACCCTATAGAAGTCACACACAAAATTTCACATCAATTGAACTTCAATAGATCACCCAAACTAGAATCGGAAAAACACTTAGACCAATCTTCACTGCGAGAACCATATCGATCGACCTTTTGTTCCTTTAATCAAATAGTATTTTCTACCACCCGATCGGTCGACCGTTCCGACCTTTTCGGTTGACCGGGTAAACATATTTTTCTGACCGTTAGACCTGTCGTATTATACCAACGGTCATATTCAAATTATTCACCCAAACCCCAAAATACAAATGCCTATCGGTCGACCGTTGACCATGTTTCGATCGACCGAACATAAATGTCTCGACAAACCCAAACTGCCTGGAAGTGTCCGGGCGACCGTGGACCTTGTTTCGGTCGACCGAATATGATCATGTTTTTCAACCCCGTACAACCTAGAAGTTTACGGTCGACCGAACCCTTCTCGGTGTTCGATCGTTAACTTAAGTGTACCCAAGTTATAGCCTGTTTTGTTCGACCGTTCCCTTATCGGTCGACCGAACATTGTTCAAAATTGCCAACCGGTTGACCGTTCTACCCGATTCGGGCAACCGAATTTGTTCTGAATTTGGTCCTACAGGTTTCTGTTTTGTGAATCTTATACAAACATTACCTAACTTATCCCCAACGGCTATAATACCTTAGGAACTTATAAATAGGTGTTCTCTTGACACAATTAGACAACTCTTCCAATTCCTATTGTCATATACACCTAAGAGAAAACTCGAAGTCTCCCATTCCCCAAATCCTACTCTCCAAGCTATACTTCAACATCTTAGATCAATTCCATATCCTAAACTAAGTGTGCTCAAGTTAGAGAGTGAGTGATCCACTCAAACATATTGTTATAAAGAATCAAGGACTTTGGTGGTGAAAGCCCGAAGTGTCCCTCTCGGATTGTGAGAGAAAGAAATCAAGCAAGCGAGAGTGTTCGCGGTGCTTGTGGTGTAAAAGCTTAATCTCAGCCCGAAACGAGGTTGATAGTGGAGACGTGAGCGGAACTCAAGGGAGATCGAGCGGAACTTGCAAGAGAGGAAGTAGGCGGGAGACCGAACCTCTATAAAAATTCTGGTGCCTTCTTGTTGGTTTTCATATTTACTTTGTTTGCTTGTTTTGTTTTTAAGTTCCGCTGCATCTTTGAATGTTAAGCAAGTAGAGTTTGTTTAAGGTTAAAATCGATTAGAACTAAGCCACATTTACGATTCTACATTTGGTATCATAGCATTGTGAGCTAAATTGCATACTTAATCGTATTTTTACCATGGCTAGTACATCGAATCATGGAGATGGACTTTGCACCACTAGACCTCCTTTGCTAAATGGGTCAAATTATGATTATTGGAAGAATATGATGAAAATATTCCTAATAACTAGTGACCTAAAGTTTTGGATGTTCCTTCAAAACCTTTACACCCCTCTTAAGGAAGAAGAACTTGCCACATTATTTAGGGCTAAAATGAAAGAAATAGAGATGAACTGAAAAATCATGAACATCTTGTATTGTGGTCTTAATGAGGGAGATTATAATAAGATTAGGGGTTGTGAAAGTACACATGAGATATGACATAGATTACAAATGCATCATGATGGTGATAGTAAAACTAAAGAAACCAAGATTAGTCTCCTCGTGGATAAATATAAAATCTTTTCTATGCAAATCAGTGAAAACATAAGCGAAATGAACACTTGCTTCACCGATATTACTAACTCTCTTTTGGTTCTTGGAAGAAGAATAAATGAAGGAGAGATGACAAGGAAATTCCTCCGGTCGCTAAGCAACGATGGGGAAGATAAGGTGGTCGCAATTGAAGAAGCACGCGACCTTTCCCAACTCAAGATGGGGGAGCTAATTGGAAATCTCATGACTTATGAGCTTCAAATTAATCATCGAAAGGAGAATGAAGCTTCCAAGAACAGACCCACCTTGACATTACATGTAAATCTTTATGAACCAAGGAGGAGTGTAGAAGATGAGGACATTGAAGTCCTAGCCAAAGACTTCTTCAAATACCTCAAGAAGGATAAAGGAGAAATAAGAGATAGAAGAGGTAGAAGAAGTGAAATGAAAGAAAAGAAGGAGAAGTAGGAGAGTGAAAATGAGAGAAAAGAGAAGGAAAAGAAGATGAGAGAAGGGAGAGAAGGATAGAAAATGAGAGGAGTAAGAGAAAAGAGAAGAGGATGGAAGCTTACAAGGCTACATGAGACGATTTATCATCTTCATCTTCATCCCAATCAACCGCACCTTCAGCAACAAAGGAATTTGCACATATGTGCTACATGACAATTCAGGATGAAGGAAGTGAGGTATCTTCTAACTCTTGCTCTACTACATCACATTCTAGCTCAACTAAGTCATATTATAGTGATAACTCATTCTAGTGTTCATGAAGAAACTTGTACACGTGGTGAGCTTCAAAATGCATTCTATGACTTAGTTAAACAATATGAGATCATTTGTGTAAAGAACAAAAGTGCTAGAAAATTGATAAATGATCTCCAAAGTCAAATTGAAATATGCATGAATGAGAAAAATGAGGTGCTTGCTAGACTTGAAACTAATGCATCAACTCTTGAAAGTTTAAAAGCAACACCTATTGATAGTGAACAACTAGATCTTAAGGCATCAAATGCACAATTAAGAAATGATCTAGAAAGATTAACTAATGGAACTAAGATGTTTAACATGCTTTTAGGAAGTCAAAGACAATCTTTGCAAAAAACATGGTTTAAGATATAATGATTCATATGTTAAAAACCATGTAATTCATACAACTTTAAATGAAAATCACTTAGTTTATATGAAGGTGACCTCTTCTAACTTGACATTGTAACCTATATGGCATTGGGAGTTATATTTTGTAGGGCTCAAGAGTACTAATCTAAATTTTGAGGACAGTAACTTGCAAAACTCACAAATGTCACATACGTAACATGTAAGTTTTCAATTCCAAAAGATAGGGCCGAAGCACTGTAAGGCCGAAAGTAGGAGAAGTAAATTGCAAATTGTGACCCTTATAAATATGTTAAGTTTTTCACTATAAAAGACACGAAAGATTGCTACGATCACTATCAGTACTTACCCTTCGATATTTGCTAAATATGATTGTTACACGCAATAAGAACACAAGCTATTTGATATCTCAGCAATTTCTCTACAGTTTCCATATCTTCTAGATCTCCACCCTTGTTTAGAATTTTTCTTGTACATTTCCCAAAATGTTTGCTTTTGCATCTGATAGTTCAGTTTGAAATTGTAATGACCCTAACCCTTTTAATGGATTAATGGTGATTAGGGTGCTATTTGGAGAGATTTGCATGGGACTTGGGGGAAGGAATAGTGGAGGCATGGGTGGTGACGTGAAGGAGGAATGGGCTGTGGAGTAGGGTGTTGTTGGTGTTGGGTTTGGAGAAGGAGAAGCACACCTCTCTCTCTCTCTCTCTCTCTCACGTTTCACTGTCCTCTTCCTTTTCTTCTTCTTCTTCTTCTTCTTCTTCTTCTAACCTTTCTCCTCTCCACCCATCTCTTCCTCTTCCTCGGTGGCTCGTGTGTGGTGGTGAAGGCACGCGAGGCAAGAGCGTGCTGGGCTTGGTGCGGCGTGAGAAGGAGAGTGTGCGTGAGGTTGCAGTCTGGAGGTTTCGTTGGAGCTCCGGTGTTCTCCGGTGAAGTTGTCGTTCTTCGCGAAGAAGGTATGCCAAGTTCTTGCATTAGAAGCCTTATTGCTCACCCATGTTGGGGTGGAGTTGTGGTCGGTCGTGGGAGGTCGGAGACCTCTCCGGCGACGAGGAAATGACGTAAAATCCTTGTCTGGCGTAAGGTTGTTGTCGACCAACGGTCGACCGGGTCCCTTCGGGCGGTCGACCGAATGTAATGTATTTTGATTACATGGTTGTTTTGGGTCGACCGATTCCCTGTGGTCGGTCGACCGTAACTTAAGTGTAATGGATTTTTATGCTCGTTTGCGGTCGACCGTTATATGACTTAGAATTACTAGGATGCCCTGGTATGTTTCGGTCGTCCGAGACCCCTGAGTCGGTCGACCGATAGTCTGAATTGATGTTGACCAAATTCTTGATTTTGACCTCGTTTCGGTCGATCGGTTTAGAGCTCGGTCGACCGTTGGTACTTAAGTTTTACGCAAAGAGTTCGACCGTTGCAGACTTTCGGTCGACCGGGTTGCCTCTTTTGGTCGACCGTTTTTGCGCAGGACTGAATTCCTGGTCCTGTGTAGGATGTCAACTCTGTCCACGGAAACCCGTGTCCTCGCCTTGTGCGTCAGCCGGGAGGTGACGGTGGGCGCCTTACGCGTGCCTGCCCAGGGACCGCCGTGTGGAAGAGTGTGGGTGTTTGGGACGCGTCACCTCCAGGTATGGATCGTGACTAATATGATGGATTGATTTGACTCGTGTTAGAGTAGCAGCCTGAGGGCTTGCGGATCCCATTGCTTCAGCGGACACGCAACTGTCATTGGGTGAAGTGACTACCGGTCTGGATGGCTACAGAGGTCGCTGCCCTGCTTTTATAGCGGCAGAGTTGCTGTCTGCACGTGGAGCTCGTTGACCCCGCGGACTTTGGTTCGGATCTGTCGATTGTCTGGCCTTTGTGTGGTGGATATGTTCGACTAGCCTTGATGACAGTGATTGCACGAGCCCGTGCGGCCTGGGTGGCGGCGGGATGGCCCCTATGCAGCTTGTGTGGCGGCGGGAGGGCCCCTGTGCGGCCTGTGTGGCGGCAGGGAGGATCACGCATGGCCTGTGTAGTTGCGGCGTTGGACTGCCGATGATGTGTTCCGACAGGTAGCTCGATTGGGCACCTATCGAGTGAGATACCGTGCGGTCTATGTGGCACCGATGATGGACCGACCTGAGCGACGACTCCATTGGTGTGGTGGTGGACCACGATGTTTTCATATCTGATTTTGCAACATCCCGAAACAGCGGAAAATTTAAAAATTCATAATCAAGACAAAGAGCACAATAATCAAGGCGGGACTGTTACTTCTCATAAACAATATAGCGGTGCACCATAATACATCAGAGTTTGTCAAAATGAATACATGATTACAACAAAACGACAAGGGAAGATAAACGTAATCATGTGGACCTCAGTGGTCTGACTAGAGGATCCGACTCCAAATGCGCGCGCCCGCCGATCACCACCCCACTGGACCTACTGCGGTCCTGAAAAAGATGCAACAACAATGCCTGAGTTTCCAGAAAGGAAACCCCGTACGCCAACTCACCTATATGCATGCATTACACAATGAACCTATCATACTAGTAGCGTGTCATGGCATCGACAGAAATGAAAACAGTTCCCCCGAAGGGTAAAACAGGACATCAGTCTGACAGTCAACAACGAGTCTCCCGAGGAGACCAACTGCAGGCACATGCAGCCTTACAGCACGCGACATCGCACCCCCCACACGCGGCTACACTACTCAGGGGTTCGGCAGGGAGTCTCTGTCACGGCTGCGCGCCGATAGAATACAGATCTGCAAATCTCAGTGGTCGGAGCCACAGGGACCAACGGGGCCGTCGCCCGGAAGGTATAACAACAACATCTCGGTAGGTGACCAGCCGAGGAAAAACAACATAGCCGGCACAGCCTCGGCCCAACAATCATCATCGCCGGCACAACCTCGGCGGCATCACCGGCACAGCATCGGTGGTCCATCACAACAGTCCGGCACAGCATCGGGCAGATCCAGACCGAAGTCTGCCAGGTCATCGGGCTCCTCGAGCCGCAAACACCAACCGCGCCGTTATAAAAGCAGGGCAGCGACCTCCGTAGCCCGTGGGCCGGTAGTCACCTCACCCAACGCCAGTTGCGTGCTCGCACAAGCATCAACACTGGGATCCGCGATCCCTCAGGCGTGCTATACTACAAAGTGCCCAACAATCATCTCAAGTCACGGTCCATACTCGGAGGTGACGCGTCCTGAACACCCACACTCTTCCCAACGGCGGTCCCTGGGCAGGCACGCATCACGCGCCCACCGTCACCTCCCGGCTCACGCACAAGGCGAGGACACGGGTTTCCGTGGTAAAGTTGGCGTTCAAAATGGGAACCTGGAATTCTGTTCTGGGCCCAAACGGTCGACCGTAAGAGGTGATTCGGTCGACCGTTTCCAGAAAGGAATCGGTCGACCGTCCCTAACACGGTCTACCGCTGCGCACATAACACAATCCCCCAACGGTCTACCGAAGGTCTAAAACCGGTCGACCAAACGAGGTCAAAATCCGGAGTCTGGTCAACATTACAATCCAGTCTATCGGTCGACCGACTCAGGTCCCGGTCGACCGAAAACTAACATAACATCTTCTACATCATTTTAATCCATCGGTCGACCGACTCAGGGGTCTCGGTCGACCGATCTTACAGGGTCAACTTAATATTTCTACGTCATATAACGGTCGACCGAACTCAAGCCTACGTCCGAACATCATGCAATATAAACCAATAAACTTAAGTTCCGGTCGACCGAACACAAGGCCTCGGTCGACCGAAATGCAACAGGCAGTAAAGATATACATGCAATCGGTCGACCGCCCAAGGGCCGGTCGACCGTCCGGTCGTCTTCAACCTCGCGCCAGCCGAGGTTTCTTCGCCCAAACGCGACGTCGGAGAGGCCTCCGACCTCCTCCGACCGACCAACACAACCCTCTCATTAGGGTTAACAATAAACCACACTAAGGAGCGACGTACCTCAACCAACGACGACGAACCGCCGGAGCTCGCTCACGCACGTCGCCTCCGGTGACCTCTCCTCGCGCTCAACACCGCACCTTTCCTGCCTGGGCCGCTTGTCCACCTCCGTCACCGACCCCCGGAGCTGCTCGATGCCAAAGAGAGAAGAAGATGAGGATGGTGTGAGAGAAAAACAAGGAAGGAGAAGAAAAGAAGAGGAAGAAGGGTTGGGTGCTCTTAAAGCAACCCCCACACTCCTTCCATCCCCCTACACGCCTACCCCATCTCCTCACCCATGCCTCCACCCAAACCTCTCTCTCTCTCCACAAAGTCAAGCCCCACCATACCTCCTTCTCTCCTCTTAAACACGAATTAACCCTAAAAAAGGTTAGGGATATAACAATCCACCCAACTTAAAAGGATTTCGTCCCGAAATCAAAGCAACCTACTCACCGAAAAGCTCTGGATACTGCCTTCTGACATCCTCCTCGATCTCCCAAGTGGCCTCGCGCTCACTGTGATGCTGCCACCTGACCTTCACCATCGGAATGGTCCTCTTCCTGAGTTGATGATCCATCCGGTCCACAATCTCCACTGGCCTCTCCTCGAGCGACAAGTCCTGCTGAATCTCGGGCACTGCTATCTCAATAACGTGAGCTGGATCTGCAACGTACTTCCTCAGCATCGATACATGGAAGACATTGTGAAGACCCGAAAACTGTGGCGGCAATGCAATCCGGTAGGCAACCTCTCCAACTCGGTCGAGGATCTCAAACGGTCCCACATATCTCAGACTGAGCTTCCCCTTCTTCCCAATCCTCATCACACCTCTGGCTGGAGAAATCTTCAAAAACACATGGTCGCCCACCTCGAAACTCAACTCACGTCTGCGTCGATCAGCATAACTCTTCTGTCTGCTCTGTGCTGTGGCCAGCCTCCTCCTGATCACATCAACCTTCTCTGAGTACATCTGCACAATCTCTGGCCCCACTAACTGCCTCTCGCCCACATCACTCCAGCATACCGGTGATCTGCAAGGCCTCCCATACAACGCCTCGTACGGTGCCATCCCAATACTCGAATGGTAGCTGTTTTTGTAGGCGAACTCTATCAGCGGCAGGTGCTCATCCCAGTGCCCTGCCCAATCCAGTGTGCATGCTCTCAGCATATCCTCCAAGGTCTGAATCGTCCTCTCTGACTGACCATCTGTCTGCGGATGGAACGCTGTACTGAACCTCAGACGCGTCCTCAAAGCCTGCTGCAGACTCCCCTAAAATCTGGAAGTGAATCGAGGATCTCGATCAGAGATGATGCTCACTGGCACTCCACGCAACCTGACTATCTCCTCCACGTACAACTTAGCCAGGCCCTCCAAAGGCAACGTGGTCCTGATCGCTAAGAAGTGCGCCGACTTGGTCAGTCGATCGACTAATACCCAAATCGCGTCGTGGAACCTCCTCGTCTTCGGCAATCGTGTGACAAAATCCATCGTCACGTGCTCCCACTTCCACTCAGGAAGCTCAATATTCTGCATCGGTCCTGCTGGCCTCTGATACTCAATCTTCACCTGCTGGCAGACTAAGCATCGCTCTACAAACTCTGCAATATCCCTCTTCATGCCCTTCCACCAGAAGTTCCGCTGCAGGTCTTTATACATCTTCGTGCTCCCCGGGTGAATGGTGTATCTAGCTCTGTGTGCCTCCTCCATGATGTCATCTCTCAGCCCATCAACCTTCGGCACCCAGATCCGACTCCTGAACCTCAAACCACCATCAACCCCCACACTGAAATCTGATCCATCTCTGGAAGCCAACTGTAGCAGATTAGCTAACTCCTCATCCTCGTGCTGAGCCTGCACCACTCGTGAGACAGTCTGCGGCTCCACCCGAAGCCCAGCAATCACTGCTCCCTCAGAGCCCTCTGTGAACGGTCTCCACTCTGACACTGCCTCAAGTAGCCTCCACTCCTGGATGCACAGACTCGCAACTGAAACCTCCACCTTCATGCTCAGCGCATCTGCAACCGAATTCGCCTTCCCCGGATGATAGGAAATGGTGAAGTCGTAGTCCTTAACGAACTCAAGCCATCTACGTTGCCTCATATTCAGCTCCTTCTGCGAGAACAAATACTTCAGACTCTAATGATCGGTGAAGACCTCGAACTGCTCGCTATACATATAGTGTCGCAAGGTCTTCAACGCGTGAACTACTGCTGCCAACTCCAGATCGTGAGTCGGGTAGTTCTTCTCGTGCACCTTCAGCTGCCTCGAAGTGTACGCGACCACCTTCCCATGCTGCATCAGAACACAACCCAAGCCTATCCCTGATGCATCGCTGTAAATCACGTAGCCTCCATTGCCACTCGGTAGCGTCAGAATCGGTGCTGTCGTCAGACGCCTCTTCAGCTCCTGAAAGCTATCCTCGCACTTCTGGGACCAAACGAACTTGACGCCCTTCTACGTCAACGCTGTCAGCGGCGACGCAAGTCTGGAGAAATCCTGAATGAACCGTCTGTAATACCCTGCCAGTCCCACAAAACTCCTGATCTCCGTCACGCTCGTCGGGGCTCTCCACTGAGTCACAGCTCGACCTTCACCGGATCCACCGATATCCCATCCGCTGACACAATATGCCCCAGAAAAGCCACCTGATCCAACCAAAACTCACACTTCATGTACTTGGCATAAAGCTGCTGATCCCTCAAGATGCCAAGCACAATCCTCAGGTGCTCTCGATGCTGCTCCCTGTCAGGCGAGTACACCAAGATGTCGTCCACAAACACCACGACAAATCTGTCAAGGTACGGCTGGAAGGTCCTATTCATCAAATCCATGAATGCTGCAGGTGCTTTCGTCAGTCCAAATGGCATGACCAAGAACTCGTAGTGGCCGTACCGCGTCCTGAAGGTTGTCTTCTGAACATCTGCCTCCCTGATCCGCAACTGGTGATACCCCGAACGCAGATCGATCTTCGAGAACACTCTCGCCGTCTGCAACTGATCAAACAAATCATCAATCCTGGGCAAAGGGTACCGGTTCCGAACGGTAACCTTATTCAGCATCCTGTAGTCAATGCACATCCGCAACGATCCATCCTTCTTCTTCACGAAGAGCACAGGCGCTCCCCATGGAGAAACACTCGGTCGAATGAACTCGGACTCCATCAACTCCTGCAACTGCTTCTTCAGCTTTGTCAACTCAGCAGGTGCCATCCGATAAGGTGCCTTCGACTGAGGTGTCGTACCCGCAACCAACTCGATGCCGAACTCGATCTCTCGGTGCGGCGGTAACGCTGGAATCTCCGCTGGAAACACATCCGGGAACTCCTGCACTATCTCGATATCCTCCAGTCTCCTCACCTCAGGATCAGGAACTACCAGCGTGGCTACAAACGCTCTGCATCCCTGCTGTATCAGTCTCTGTGCCTTAACCACAGACACAATCAGACGACCCCCTCTGCTCCTCGCACCTCTGATCAGAACATCTGGCAAGCCCTCCATCGGAATCAGAATCTTCTTCTCGCGGCAAAAGACTCGCACGTCGTACTGTGACAGCCAGTCCATCCCCAGTATGACGTCGAAGTCCACCATCGGTAACAAGACCAGATCTGCCGGAAAATCATGGTCTCCCGAAGCAACTGTGGTGCCGGGGAAAAAGCTCCCCACAGTGCCCACCTCACCCATGGGCGTGCTGACCTCCAAAACATCAGTCAGCAGCACAGGGGTCCGACCCAACTCGCCAGCAAACTTCTCCGAAATGAAGGAGTGAGTGGCACCGCAATCAAACAACACGCGCCCTACAGAACCAGAAACTGAAAGCGTACCTTCCACGACGGTGTTGGAGTCCCTCGCCTCCTCAGCCTGGATAGTGAAGACTCGCCCGGTCCTCCTGCTCTGGCCCGGTGGAACAACTGACCGGCTGCCTCCGCCTCTGCCTACTGCTGGTGGTCCTGGCCTCCTGCTTGGCTCTCCCTGCCTCTGAGGACAATCACGGACAAAATGTCCCATCTGGCCGCAACCCATACACGCTCCAGTCCGACGGGGACACTCCTGCCCTGGATGGAACCTCCCGCAGTAAGTGCACGCTCCTGACTGACGTGCTCCTCCTCCATCGAACCTGGGCCTCTTGCCCGGGTTCCCCGCTCCACGACCAGCTACTCTGCTGCCGGTGCTCACTGGCGCCTTCCGCGCCTCCTGAATATACTCCCTCTGGTCCTGCTCGATGATCGTAGCATGCTTCACCGCATCTGCAAGGGTCCGCGGCATGTTGTTAATCACCCGAGAACGAAGCGGCTGCTTCAGTCCCTTCACGAACTTCCTCGCCCGCTGCTCTGGGGTCACACAAATCTCAGGGCAGTAACGCTCCAAAGCGTTGAACCTGCTGATGTAGCTCGCCAGAGTCATCTCCCTCTGCTCCAGCGACATAAACTCCTCCCTCTTCTGATCCCTGAAATGCTGGGGGAAGTACTACTCATGAAACACCTCTAAGAACTCCTCCCAGCTTACAACCACACGGTCATCAAACAGAACTGTGGACGTGGACCTCCACCAGTTGGCGGCCTCGCCATCGAACACATAGGTGGCCAGCTCCACCATCCTCTCAGGTGCGACTCCAATAGCACGGAAAATCTTCTCCATCCGGAAGATCCAGTCCTCTGCAACCTCCGGGGCCTCCTGCCATCAAAAGTCGGCGGGTGCTGACGCATGAAACGATCGTGCTCAGCTCCCACTCCGCCCTGGGCGCTCTCAGCTGCCTGACGCTCCAGAAACTCGCCCAACCTGTCCCAATGAGCACCAGATGTGTCGTCACTGGGATCACGATCGCGTGGAGAACTCCTCACGCGCCTAGGTGCCATCTGACAGAAGAAACAATCACAAACTTCAGCCATGTATGCATGCGAAAAGATAAAATGCATGAGTCCTATTACTACAAGGGTGATCTCATTGGGAACCGCATAGGAATCGACCACTCTGATACCAAGTTGTAACATCCCGAAACAGCGGAAAATTTAAAAATTCATAATCAAGACAAAGAGCACAATAATCAAGGCGGGACTGTTACTTCTCATAAACAATATAGCGGTGCACCATAATACATCAGAGTTTGTCAAAATGAATACATGATTACAACAAAACGACAAGGGAAGATAAACGTAATCATGTGGACCTCAGTGGTCTGACTAGAGGATCCGACTCCAAATGCGCGCGCCTGCCGATCACCACCCCACTGGACCTACTGCGGTCCTGAAAAAGATGCAACAACAATGCCTGAGTTTCCAGAAAGGAAACCTCGTACGCCAACTCACCTATATGCATGCATTACACAATGAACCTATCATACTAGTAGCGTGTCATGGCATCGACAGAAATGAAAATAGTTCCCCCGAAGGGTAAAACAGGACATCAGTCCGACAATCAACAACGAGTCTCCCGAGGAGACCTACTGCAGGCACATGCAGCCTTACAGCACGCGACATCGCACCCCCCACACGCGGCTACACTACTCAGGGGTTCGGCAGGGAGTCTCTGTCACGGCTGCGCGCCGATAGAATACAGATCTGCAAATCTCAGTGGTCGGAGCCACAGGGACCAACGGGGCCGTCGCCCGGAAGGTATAACAACAACATCTCGGTAGGTGACCAGCCGAGGAAAAACAACATAGCCGGCACAGCCTCGGCCCAACAATCATCATCGCCGGCACAACCTCGGCGGCATCACCGGCACAGCATCGGTGGTCCATCACAACAGTCCGGCACAACATCGGACAGATCCAGACCGAAGTCTGCCAGGTCATCGGGCTCCTCGAGCCGCAAACACCAACCGCGCCGCTATAAAAGCAGGGCAGCGACCTCCGTAGCCCGTGGGCCGGTAGTCACCTCACCCAACGCCAGTTGCGTGCTCGCACAAGCATCAACACTGGGATCCGCGATCCCTCAGGCGTGCTATACTACAAAGTGCCCAACAATCATCTCAAGTCACGATCCATACTCGGAGGTGACGCGTCCCGAACACCCACACTCTTCCCAACGGCGGTCCCTGGGCAGGCACGCATCACGCGACCACCGTCACCTCCCGGCTCACGCACAAGGCGAGGACACGGGTTTCCGTGGTAAAGTTGGCGTTCAAAATGGGAACCTGGAATTCTGTTCTGGGCCCAAACGGTCGACCGTAAGAGGTGATTCGGTCGACCGTTTCCAGAAAGGAATCGGTCGACCGTCCCTAACACGGTCTACCGCTGCGCACAGAACACAATCCCCCCAACGGTCTACCGAAGGTCTAAAACCGGTCGACCAAACGAGGTCAAAATCCGGAGTCTGGTCAACATTACAATCCAGTCTATCGGTCGACCGACTCAGGTCCCGGTCGACCGAAAACTAACATAACATCTTCTACATCATTTTAATCCATCGGTCGACCGACTCAGGGGTCTCGGTCGACCGATCTTACAGGGTCAACTTAATATTTCTACGTCATATAACGGTCGACCGAACTCAAGCCTACGTCCGAACATCATGCAATATAAACCAATAAACTTAAGTTCCGGTCGACCGAACACAAGGCCTCGGTCGACCGAAATGCAACAGGCAGTAAAGATATACATGCAATCGGTCGACCGCCCAAGGGCCTCCTCCGACCGACCAACACAACCCTCTCATTAGGGTTAACAATAAACCACACTAAGGAGCGGCGTACCTCAACCAACGACGACGAACCGCCGGAGCTCCCTCACGCACGTCGCCTCCGGTGACCTCTCCTCGCGCTCAACACCGCACCTCTCCTGCCTGGACCGCTTGTCCACCTCCGTCACCGACCCCCGGAGCTGCTCGACGCCAAAGAGAGAAGAAGATGAGGATGGTGTGAGAGAAAAACAAGGAAGGAGAAGAAAAGAAGAGGAAGAAGGGTTGGGTGCTCTTAAAGCAACCCCCACACTCCTTCCATCCCCCTACACGCCTACCCCATCTCCTCACCCATGCCTCCACCCAAACCTCTCTCTCTCTCCACAAAGTCAAGCCCCACCATACCTCCTTCTCTCCTCTTAAACACGAATTAACCCTAAAAAGGGTTAGGGATATAACAGATTTTACCTTCGCGGAAGTGTGCACCTCCTCACCGATCCCTTGGCTTGTGTAGTCGCGTGTGGGGATGTGTTGCGTATTGTCCGCTAGACCGTATGTGCTACGGTAGGTCTCTACAGAGACCCGATGTTTGGACCGTGCGGCCTGTGTTGCGACGACGATGTTGCGGACCGTTGGGCCTGTGTGGCAGCGGTGGCGGTTGTAGATCGCGGGGCCTGTGTGGCAGCGGGAACGATTGCAGGACGGATGTCCGGTTTTGCCATTGTGGGAATGTTGTTTACTGCTTTGTATTTCATGTCATGCTATACTAGTATGATAGGGCATATAGGTAAGCTTGTCATACGGGGTTTCCTTATGGAAACTCAGGCATTGTTGCTATGATTATTTTCAGGACCGTGTTAGGTTCCGGCGGGTGGTGACCGAGGGAGATTGCACTTTGGGACTGTATTCTGTTGTCTGCCTATTTTAGGTTGTCGTGATTACATGTATTATGTATTTTGTGTTATGATGTAATCACTATTTTGACAAACTCTTATGTAATATGGTGCACCACATATATTTGGGTATTTCTTTGAGTAATGTCCACACTCTTGATGGTTTTATCCTTGTGGTTCCTTGAGTTTAAAAAGTTTAAATTTTCTGCTGTTCGGGGATGTTACAGAAAGAGTCATATTATCATATTTTTTCACTCATCACTTATACAATGTAATGCATTAGTATGTCACCTTTGAACAAGCATTAACAAACTAACCAAGAGTGAATTAAACTCATACCAATGGACATTTTCTATCCGGAAACGTTTGATCTAAGACTAGTTTGATTTGACTTGTCTTACACGATAATATATGAACACGACACATTAACAAATCTACTTGCACATGAGCCGTATTATCACTTGTTTTTCACTCATCACTTATATATACATTGTGATGTGTCACCTTCAAACAAGCATATTAACCAACTAACCAAGACCGAATTAAACTCATACTAACGGACCTTTTCTACACAACTCTAGAAACGCTTGATCGTGACCTACCCAAGACAAGACTAGGATAGGACTTGTTAGCTGGACATGAATATCTATTCTTGTAAATTGTAGATTTGATCAAGATCATAGGACGATACGTTCATAAGATTTGTACAAGATCATGATCAAATTATAGTACTCCAATCTAGTTTCTAGAAACAACTTGTCCTGTTCTAGTTCACTTTCTTGTCTTTGGACACAGTCTCACGTTGTACTGCTTTCAGGAAGTCACGTTTAACTATGCTTGAAACCAAATCATCAAGAAAGCTTAAATATTAAAGCTTAATTTCATATCCGACGACCCTTTGATTAATCCGAAGTCCAGTAAAATAAGTTGAAGTCTAATTCTAAAACTTCTTTCTCCACAAGATATATTGTCTTGTGATTCAAGATTTACCGGATTTAAACAATTTAAATCAAGTGGTTAGGATTTCATATTTAGATTTACTACATCCAAAGGAAACCTTTTGATCTAGTAGTGGATAAAAAAAGGAAAAATGATTAGTGGCCACTTTTAACAACGCCTTTTTGTGACGCTATTGACATGTACAAGTCCAGATCATCAGGAGATTTTCTGGTATTTTATTTTTCCTTTTTTTGAATCGCTGCCCGATGAATCATTTAATGCTTCTCAGTTGAAGCTTCTCAAAGCATACCTTTTGGCGCTCTATTCCATATGCGGGCATTTCATCTTTTGGCACTCTATCCTATAATAATACCCATATTTACAACTTTTTGACTCGATGCCATGATGTGGGCATGACGATAGGAGCTCCTTGAACCTCTCCAAATATGCATGGAATGATTCGGTCTCATGTTGATAAAGCGAATTGATTTCATTCCTTAGTTTTTGAGTCTGATAATTTGGAATTCATCCCAAATTCTGAAGGTATTTGCTTGGTTGCTGTAAAATCACTTCTTCGCATCACCTTCAATGCAAGGGAACAAGCCTCAGGTGGGTGGCGTCTGTGTTGAGTTGTTGCTGCTTGAACATCGCACAGACCTCCTTAATTTCTCTACAAAAGAGAAAGGGGTCACCCTTCCCATTTCTGTAAATTGAGGTTTAACCTCAAAGTGGTTCATTGTTTCCTGGGGCAACGCAATGCAAGATGGAAGAGCAGTCTGTGCCAAACAGCATCGGCCACATAGAGGAACGAGAAGAGGTGGGTCCAGCAACTCCTCCTCCTCGCGGTACTGATAAACCATGGAACCCAGACTATGTAGGACACTGGATGGGGTTGCCTTCGAAAAGTCAGCAATCGAGGATAAATCGATGTCGTATCTGGTCAAATGACCCTCAGCTCATGACCACACAGGCATGCACAAAGGTGCACACAAACACGAACCAAACATTTTTTTCCAAAACAACAAAAAACTAAGAGTGCGTAGATGAGAAGACCAAAGGATGCAGATGAGATGGGAGAAGTCCTTAAGCTATGAGGTATTGGTGAGGGTAGAAGACAAGCAATCAAACATGACTCAAAAAACTTAGGGCTATAGGTCCTTAGGGTAGATGACACCTAACTTCGAGATCACTAGTCTCGATACGCCTTACCTACCTACAACGAAGACCACAATGCCCAGCAAGTGATTCCAGATTCGAAGATATAGTGCCTCCTACTATCGACAAGGCAGGCGACGTCGATGAGGTCATGACGGTCTCATTTGGATCACTCTCCTAGTGCGTCCAAAATCCTTATGGGCCAATGTCTACTTGCTTTTAGAATTAAGGCTTTTAAGGTGATTTTTAGGGCTAAGGAAGGGGTGATGAAATCCCCCACCTTATCTTTGTAGACTATAGGTGGTGCCCCTTAATTTGATTTGATTCCTAAACTATCAAGCAACACACCAAACAAACACTCACCTCACTCTTGTTTCAATGCAAACCTTACTAACTAATAACTGTACTAATGTGTGAATGAGTGTTAAGAATGCGTACCTCGCTCTAGCAATCAACGGCAGAAATTAAAACTACGAGAAGACAAATAACATGCTCAAGTCATTACTAGATGATGTATCACCCAAACATAGCAAATGCCTCATCTTTTGCTTTGAGGTTTAGTGTCCAAGTTGATTAAAGGGGATTGAGGTAAAGTGGGAACGGTAACAAAACGACAACAAATCAGGCAATATGCTCCCAGACACCAAACATGAAGTGTGAGCCACAAGAGAAACTACTGGCCTAACTGCGGTTACCAGACCACTACCTAGCAGTCTGTCTAGCTCCAAACGCTGCTCCCAAGCTCCCACCAAAATCCGGAGCTCACCTGATCACCTGGACAACACCACGACTAAAAAAAATAATTAAAACCACTCGAATCACCCAAGCAAAGGTTGGGACAAGGCGCTCCCTGCAACGATGCAAAAAACTTGTTAACGTTTTACTAATTAACCGCAAGTGCACGACCGCTCGTTAAGACGAGGTAAGTACGGGTCGATCCGCGGGGAGCGTTGCCAACCTTAGAGTGAGCAAAATCAAGCGGGAAATAAAGGTGGAAGAAGATATTATTATGCTACGACTGAAAAGATGATTATACTAAGAATGCAAAACAAACTAGATTACAATGCAAATGAAAACTAAAGAAATTCAGCAAACGATATACAATGAAATATGGATGAACTCCTAAGTGGTGGAGTGTGTGAAAATATGAGGTGAGAGAAGTGATGAATGACACATGTAAGAATGTCATGTGTATGTGTTCATGCATATGAAGTATCTAAAGTTATGGCAAGACCTATCATTCCATTCACACAACATGTCAACAGTTACTACTTGATTATCATAAGATGAGGCTGAACGTGAGAAGTGTCTAAATATATGACAAGACTCATCAAAAACCAGGAACTCATGTGAAGAAAGAAGCTAAGCATGGGAGGTGTCTAAATCCTATGGCAAAACTCATCAAAACAAAATTTCTTCAATCAATCAAGCAAGCAAACACTAATACAAACACATGACTAACATGTAGCACACCCAAAAGTTCCAATAAACATGAGGAAACCAAGCATGGAAAGTGTCTGAAATGTATGGCAAAACCCATCAAAAATCTCCCAACGTGTAGATGATTAAAACAAACCTGATGAACTTACAAACATTCAAGTCTATACAATCAAAATTCGTCAAACATCAAAATGTCAAAACATAAATGTGCATCATCTCCACACCCCCAAAGGGGGATGAGACTACTTATTACTCATTAAGCTAACATTTATATTAAGAAGAGGAAACATTCTAACTATTTCTACTAAGATTAATAAAACAAAATTAAGCTAAGCATGCAAAAATTAAAAGAGAACATGAAACTAACAAAGATTTATTTTATTCATGACTCACATTACAAGTAGCATTCTTGTCCACTTGAGTTTTGCTCCAAGGCTTACTCTAAGTAGAGAGAATGACCACCAAGCAATGGGTATATTATAAAGGATGAAGAAGAGTTCTATATATATAGACATGAAAAAGGCAACTGGGAACAATCCCCCGATGTGGGAATAATGGAACTTCTACAAATGGATAAAAACAACATAATATACAACTATGAGAAAACAAGTCGTATCCTGATCACACAAGACCGCTGATTGGTGGTCTGGATTGCTCTGATTCGACCTGGTTTTTGATGACTTCTTGTATGCTTTATTTCTTCACGTAGAGTGCACCCTAATCGGTTGTTTGAGTCTAGGCCCAAATCTAATTTACAAAATACTACTTATGGTGGTGTGGAGTTTCTCGATTTGTTATTTGGTCCTTTTTTCTTACATCCAGGTCCTTACCTCTTGCAGATGAGTCCTTCTGTATGATCGAGATGTCCAATTTTCTTTATTTCAGTCCTTTCTTCTTACGTTTCCATCTTTTTTCTCTTTCCTTCTCTTCTTTATTACATAATACCTGAAATATAACAACAAACACTCGAGTAGCACAATATTGGGGTAAAATTAAAGATATATAGCATGAATATGATGCATGATATGCTACTAATCAACTTTGTTTCCTCGAGGAAGGTTAACCAAGTCTCATACTTGATTGTCATACATGGATTGTATTTCGAATTCCATGGCTATAAACCGTAGTTTGGAGTCTTTTCTTTCCATTGCTTCTTGAAAGGTCGAGGGATCATCAGTATCGAGTACCATGATTTCGTGAAGTCCCAAATGGATATCAGGCATCTTTCTCTCCCTCGTTGACCTTCTAAGTTCTATTGATTTCACGTGTACTTCTTGAACTTCTTCCAAAATTTCTTACGGAATTTGTTCAGGTTCAATTTTTGAACCAACACTAGGCGGAGATGATTAAGTTTCACTCGCAATTTCATGTGAGGATTGCCCTCTCAAACTCCCACTAACCAAAAGAACCTCTGTTGGGCCTTCATGATCTTGAATAACATCATTCATATCATGATCTTGTATATTATCTTGAGTTTCCTCTAGTACAACTCTACTCCCACTACTTCTTATTTTTTCGAGAAATTCTTTCTCTAAGAATACGACATCCCTCTCGACAATCACTTGATTGGAGGTTTAATGCCAAAAGTAGTATACTCTTGTCTCATGAGGATAACCTATAAACAAGTATTTATCCACTTTTGGTTGAAGTTTGGTCGACATGAATATTTTGACGTAGGTCTCACAACCTCAAATCTTTTGAAACTTGAGATTGGGTATTTTACCACTCCAGTGCTCATAAGGCGTTTCTCTACGGATTTGGATGGAACATTATTCAGTGTGTAAGCCGCAGCTTGTAGTGCATAACTACAAAAGTAAAGTGGCAATCCAGCTTGACTCATCATTGATCGAACCATGTCGAGCAACATCCTATTTCTACATTAGAACACACCATTCCAGTGAGGTGTATCAGGCGGAGTGAGTTGTGGTATAATAGCATACTCCTTTAGGAATGAGTCGAATTTGGTACTTAAGTACTCACCTCCACGATCAGTTTGTAGAGATTTGACCATCTTATTGAGTTGGTTCTCCACTCTATTCTTGAATTCCTTGAACTTGTCAAAGGATTCACTTTTGTTTCGCATTAGAAAAACATAACTGTAATGGCTATAATCATATGTGAACGTAATGAAGTACCTATAACTATTTCTTGCACTTGTACTCATTGGACCACATACATCAGAATATATTAAATCCAGCAAGTCACCTGCTCTCGGACCTTTTTTCTTGAAAGGTTACTTGGTAATTTTGCCCATAAGGCAATGTTCACATATCTCCAATGATTTGAAATCATTTGACCAAGAAGGTTAGCTTTCTGCAATTTCTTGATGCTTTTTCAGTGATGTGACCAAGGGGATAATGTCGTAAGATTATATCATTCACGTGAGTTGTCTTAATTTTTTTGTTATTGATGTTTAAGATTTTTCTATTGTTCAATTCAAGTAAATAGAGTCCATTTCTTATGAAAGCATTTGCATGGAAAATTCCATTCTTCGATAAAGACAAGCAAGAATTTGAAATATTTATTATAAATTCATCCATATCTAAATATGATATGGATATAATGTTCTTGCTAATCGAAGGTACATAATAGACATTCTTTAAACTTAGAATTAACCACTATATAAATGAAGATCCACAGAGTCTTGTGCAATCGCAACGACGCTTGCACCATTTCCGATCTTCAGAATCATCTCTCCTCTTGCGAGGTCCTTCCTATCCGTTAGTTGCTGCACATTGGAAATTATGTGAGCACAAGATCTGGTATCAAGTACACAATCATGGATAGAGGTGGCTAAATTTATTTCAATAACAAATATACCTTTGGCTTAATTGGGGCGCTTGCGCTCAATCACTCCATTGTGAAGGTCTTCCTTGTACTTGGGGCAATTAGGTCGGATGTGTCATTTTTCACCGCACTGAAAGCACTCCATGTTTGGAGTTGGAGATTTCAAAGAATTCCCTCTTGAGGCACTCCCATGAGCACCTCCTACTCCTTTGCCCTTGATTGACGCCTTTTTGGTTAATTTGCCTTTGCCTTTACTCATGGTGATTTTTTACTTGCACCATGGATGGCTATGATATTCTTGTCCCTACCTTTGCCCATATCAACTTCAGGCATTTTGAGATTGTTATGAAGCTCATCAAGACTCACCCCATTCTTACGGACATGGTAGTGCATGATAAAGTCCTTGCAAGACGGGGCTAGAGAGCCAAGAGTCAAATCTTCCGCAATGTCCTTGGGCATCAGGGAAGAGAGCTTTTCCAACTTATCAAGGTATCCTTTCATTGTTAGAAAATGCATGGACACAGATGTTCCCTCCGCCATGTGGCACCTTGTGAGTGCTATGGTGCTCTTATAGCTCTCTTTCCTAGCACTATCCATAAACATCTTTGTTAGAGGTTCTTTTGTCTTCTTGAGTTTTGAATCCAACTATTTTGCTTGAAGCGAGTCACCCATGGAGGCAAGCATTAGATCGTGAACTTGGTTCTCTTAGTCTACCCACTTTGTTTTGGGATTTCACCATCCAAAATGAGAGATCAGTTTTCAAACTTCAGCATGATGTTGAGCTTGAGCTGCCAGTTATAGAAGTTGGAGCCATCGTTTTCTAATAGATAATTTTCAATCATAGATTGCACAATAGGTTGAATGTTCGACATTTCTACAAAACAATTTACAAGGGTTTTCATGTCAATTTTATGTTTATAAAAATTGTACTTTAAATAAATAAATATGTCCATAATGTAGGATCTAATTAGCCCTAGAATTAGTCTAAAGGGGGGAGTCCATCGACTAATTAAGTTCTTTAAAACTTAAGAAATTAAAACAAGAACAATATAAAGAAATAGAAAAAGAGATGCAAACCACAAGATCAATGTATAGAGGTTTGGATCCAACCACCGCATACTAGTCCTCTCTTACGAATTGCTCATCCACGAGCAACTTCGCGTACTCCACTATTCTGATCTCCGTTCCAGACCGAGATCAAACCTTTACACTTCAAGCTTGCGAACACCCTCGCCAAGCTTGGACTACCTTCTCACAATCCGAGACGAGCTTCACTCCGGAGACTAATACAACACTTTGCTGGAGAATTGAGTAACCACTTCTAATTTTGAGCACTTGAATGATTGATAAATGCAATGAGTGATTCAAGTGGAAGATTGAGCACAATTGAGAAGTTTAGTGCAATTGAAAGTAGTATGAGAGTACGAGCTTTAGAGAAAAGATTGGTGACCTTGTAAGGTTGTTCTAAGCCCTATTTATAAGCTTCAAACTTAATCTAGTCGTTGGGATTGAAGTGGTAATGATTTGAGTAAGATACAAAAAATAGAAAAGTTCATAACTCAAATCAGGACACAAACAGTCGACCAGATCGAGCTAAGCGTCGTCGTTTTGTTGTAAATAAGAAAACATTCGAGTTGAAGTGTATACCGATCGAACCACCAACGTAAGAACTTAAATGAATAGTCAAACCAGATAAAGGAACGGTCAACCGTTCAGTGGGTTTAGGCCAGAATAAAATTAACCAAATGAGGAACCGATCGAACCTAATAAGAATCCAGTCCGACCGAAAATAACAGGGAGTTTGGGAGTTCGAATTATTTTTGATCCGGTCGACCACCGTCATGGCATTGTTCGACCGGTGGCAAAAAATATGAAATGAGTTAGTTGAAGTATGTGTATACGACCGTCGTATAATACGACAAGTATAACAGTCATATTTATAACAAATACGATATGTCAAACGGTCGAACAAAACATAAGATTCGCTCGACCGATTGTCATACTAATAGTGACACGTGTCAAGAAATAACCTATGAACAAGATGAAATCGGTCGAACTGGGATATATTGGTCGACACAGGATAACGGTCGAACTGGGAAAAAGAAACGGTCAACCATTTTGGACAGGGAAAGAGCATGTTAAAATCAGTCGAACCACAAGACTATCGTTCGACCTTTCTGGGAAAGAACTGAGAGTTCTGTTAAATTCGGTCGAACCAGATGGTCTACTGGTCGACCGAATGAAGCAGAATTTCTGTTCTAAGTGGAATTTCTACATGTAATCGATCACCTAACAAAGTCGATTTGATATGGAAATATGTATCACACTTCTATAGGTTTCTATGGACCGTGCAAAGCAATTCAATCAAGGGTATAAGTGCGCAAGTTACATTTGAATCCTAAGAACAAGAAACATAAAACCTATTTATTCTTCAACTTGTTTTCTTCTTGTGTAACACTTGTCTGCTGAAAATGGTTAGTAAACCCAATTATATGTGTATATGTGATTAGTAGCATATCATGCATCATATTCATACTATATATCCTTATTTTACCCCAATATTGTGCTACTCAAGTTATTGTTGTAGTGTTTAAGGTGTTAGGTAATAAAGAAGAGAAAATGGAACAAAAAGGACCTGCATGCAACAAGAATGGACTGAATTGAAAAGTTATGTACCCATTTGTAATGCACAACAACTGGATCGCAAATCAGGAAGGACCCAAGTGAAAACCCAGAGGGACCTGATTGTGAAATGTAAATTATTGTGACACATGACTTGAACAAGATAGTATTTAGCCAATTAAACTCAAACTGGTTCAAGATAGTAGACCAAGGCTTCACCCAACGTGCCAAATACAACATTGAAGCTCCTAGAAGAAATTGGGACCAATCGGGTGGCGGATTTGGATCCCCCACTGGCGGATCCTTTTGCTCCAATTGATCCCCAATTTCTCTCGTGGCTCGGACTTGATTAATTGTGCGCACCAGAGTATAGAGAAAGTTATGACAGCCGTCGAATTGCTCCCAGATCCATCCAAACCCTTATTTCTTCTATAAATACCATTGTAATCCCTCATCTCCACATCTTCTTCCTCCTTCCCCTATTAGAGTAGGTTTAAGTTTCATGTTTTAGTAGTGTATTTTATTTCTTAATCAACTTTAATTCTTGTTCTTTATGTTGATGTTTTCCATTTTACGCAATTTCTTTAATCTAGCCTTCTACATTTTTTTCATTGGTTTATGTTCTTTTCATGATTTGTTTAGTGTAGAGATGAGTAGAGAGTAGTCCATCCCCATGAGGGGTGGAGAAGAAGGTGTTTTGATCATGTGGTGTATTAGTGTGTGTATTAATTTTAATCATTTGAGTCTTACATGATTTCCATAACCATCTAATGAGATTTCACTCTTATCTTTGATGTGCTAATGATCTTGATTGAAGCTTAGCACATGCTTAGATTAGTTGCCTATTTTATGGGGAATGATGAGGTGAGGATAAGGATGGAGAGGAAGAAGGAAACAAGACATGTGCATGCATGTGCTCATGTTGGCTTTATTTAAATTAATGTCTTGTATGTTTTAATGATTGTGATAAATCTAATTATTTCATGTTGAGACATAGTTGGATTTGAGTCATTTTGCATGTGAACATATTAACTTCATTTCAATTATTGTCACATATGTTTTAATGATAATGTCTTTATCTTATTTCATGTGGAGGCAAAGTTGGATTTGAGTTTTATGGATTTCATGTATGACATGTTTTGATGAGCACAAATAAACACACACACTACACACATTTTCATTCCGCGTTCTTTCTCTACCCCTGAGGTGTTTAGTTTTTTCTTCTTCTGATTTCCCACGCATTGTAGTTTAATTTCGATCACATCTCTCTCTTCTTCTCCCCCACTCGAGTATCGTGAATCCGACTCACACGTGCTCCTTGTGGATCGACCCGTACTTTTCACCGCTTCAACGTGGCCGTGCACTTGCGGTTATTTTAACTGATTCAATCATGTTTTTGGCACCGTTGTCGGGGAGCATCGTTTTCGTAATCGAGTTCACCATTTCGGTGGGGTTTTTCCTTCGTTTTTCCGTTTTATTTTCTCTTTTGGTTACTGGAAGGGGCTAAAAGTGCACAAGAGAACATAATTGAGCATAGAAGGGATCTGCTGAAGTTTGGGACCCGAATCCCAGACAATCCGCTTGTAGCGTATTGTAATCCACCACTAGCGACTCTGGTGCATGATATTTCAAATTTGTTTCAACTGAAGCTTCCTTTTCCTATTTCTAGTTGTTTCCTATCACTGTTGATGCCATGCATGCTCTGTTTTAGTGTTAAAAATTAATTTGTCTTGCATGACCCCTTGTTAAGACAACTTGGACCACAAAACTCAAAGCAAAATATTTGACTTGTTGCCATCTAGGTCATGCATCATTTGTAGACCTTGCCCGCATTTGTCTTTTCTTTTCTTTACATTCTTGTTGTAGATTGCTGGCGTGAGGTAAGTGCACCCGATCTCTCATTCACGCTTGTTTAAATCATGCATTAGTTAGTGAGGTGCATTGTAACAAGAGTGGGGTGAGTGTTTGTTTGGTGAGTTGCTTGCTAGCCTAAGATTTCAAAATATCTTTAAGGCTATAGTCTTAAAGATAATGTCAGGGATTTCATCACCCCTCCCTTAGCCCCACCAAACACACTCAAGTGTAGTCTTAATCTAAAATCAAGTAGACATTGGCCAATAGGACTTGGGCGCATTTGGAGAGTGATCCGGTCACGACCGTCATAGCTTGATCGGCGTCACCCACTTTGTCGGTAGCAGGAGAGACGAGATATTTGGATGTTGGGTCCTAAGCTATCTAGTCTTCGTCATAGGGAGGTGAGGCATGTCGAGGCCACATGAGCTCGAAGTTAGGCTCGTCTAGCTTAAGGACCCATAGCCAGCCTAAGCTTGTTTGAGCCATGTTTGCTAGACTAGGCTTCTACCCTCACTCTCTACCCACACTAGTTTTAGGGATTCTTTCCTTCTCCTTTGAGTCATCTTCTTCTCACCTACCTCTACGTTCTAGTCTCCTCCCCTTTTGCACTCTTTGTTAGTGTTTTAGGGTCGAGTCGAGTATCTTTTACGAGCTTGGTCTCGTGGTGGTGAGAGTGGTTGACTCGAGAGTTCTTTGTCAAGATGGGTGATTACATGGGAGACCATCCATTTCATTGTTAGGACCAGAACTATTCTCCATGGTATTCCAGACCCATGCATCCAGGGGTGCCTCAGACAAACACGCCGTATGGTTGGGACAATCTTAGTCGTGTGGCTGAGCAATCTTTAGATTGGGGTAATATGAGATAGACACCGACTGCTAGACCGTCATATAGTTATGTCGGATCATATGCTGATTGATTGACATCTTATCATGCATATCTTTGAGTCTTATATCCTTTATCTTTCACCCAAACAATGCTATGAAACGAGTTTAATGTTTATGTTTCAGGAATAAGTATGTTTGAGAAGGAGAGACAATAAAAGGACTCAAAAGCAAGAAAAAGACTAAGTTGCATGACTTAGGGACTAAGATACAAGAGAGGGCCCCGAATGCAGAACCAAAGGACCAATGAGCAAATGAGGAAACTCCACACCATCATGGGAGTATTTTGGCAATTCGATTCGGGTCGGAGCTCCATCAACCGACTTGGGTACATCACACATGAAGAAAACCATCCAGGAAAGCCCACACAAAAACCCAACCGAATCCAAACCCTATAGACCGCCAATTGGCGGTCTGGGACCGCTGATTGGTGGTCCGGGTTGCTCCAGATCCGGTGCAGTTTAGTCGGGTCATGTATAATTGTGTGTTATGTCAGTTTTGGTATTGTATTAGTCCCATACCGGGGGATTGTCCCAGATTACCTTTTTCTTTGGCTATAAATAGAACTCCTCCTCCTCCCTTGTATTCATCACTCTCTTGGTGACCATCCTCTCTACTAGGAGTAAAATCCTTGAAGCAAAAACCCTAGTGGAAAGAGGCTACGTGTATTGTGAGTTTGAAATTAATAAAGTTTTCCTTTAGTTATGTTGTTTCTTTCTTAGTTTAATTTCCTTTCAAATGTCTTGCATGCTTCTTTAGTTTTATGTCCTTTTAACTTCTTTAATATTTCTTGCTTGCCTAGTTTAATTTCCTTTCAGTAGAATGTTCCATTTTGTTAATGTAGGTTGTAATGTTATGATTAGTGAGTAGTTCCATCCCCATTTGGTGGTGGAGAAATATGTGATATGATTATGTGATGTATTAGGTGTGTGTTATCTTAATCCTTTGAACCTTACATGATTTCCATAACCATCAAATGAGATTTCACTCTTGTCTTTGATATGCTATTGCTCTTGAATGAAGCTTAGCATATGCTTAGATTAGTGGACCTATTTTATGGGGAATGATGAGGTGAGGATATGGATGGAATTGATAAAGGAAACATGACTTGTAGTTGCATGTACTCTTGTTGTCTTTACCTTGGTTAATGTCTTGTATGGTTTAATGATTGTCTAAATCTTATTTCATGTGGAGGCATAGTGAGGTTTTGTATTTATACATGAGTTCATTTAGCTTCATTCCAATTATTGTCTTGTATGTTTTAATGATATAGTGTTATCTGATTTCATGTGGAGGCAAAGTTGGATTTAGTTTTATGATTTTCATGCACTACATGTTGTGATGAGAAAAATCGAACACACACATACACATATCTTTGTATTCACACTCTTTCTCTACCCCCCTATGGGGTTTAGTTTTATTGTGTATTTCCATTTCCTTTCGCATTGTAGTGTAGTTTAGATCATAACTCCTTTCTTTCTCACTCGCCTTCGAACAAACTAAAGTCGACACACCTCCCTGTGGTTCGACCCATTTTTGCCACCGCTTCAACGCGGCTGTGCACTTGCGGTTAATTAAAACATTTAAGCAAGAAAATCATTCCCGGTGATTATTTCATCGACGTTGACTAATGATTAGCAAGAAAATCTGATTCAAGTCCTAAAGGAGCACAAATCAGCCATTGGGTGGCCCTTGAAGGACATTAAAGGGATAAGTCCTGACGTCGTGCAGCACCACATCTATATGGAGGATGAGGCACGACCACATCGCGACCCACAAAGGCGTTTGAATCCAGCCAGGACAGAAGTAGTTAAGAAAGAGATCATCAAGTGTTTAGATCATGACATAATTTTTCCCATTTCAGACAGTTCTTGGGTAAGTCCTGTCCATGTTGTGCCCAAGAAGTCGGGTATCATTATTGTCCCGAATGACAACAATGAACTTGTTCCTACCCGACTTCAAACTGGGTGGTGAGTCTGCATTGACTATAAGAAGTTGAACGCGGTCACGCGTAAGGATCACTTTCCTCTACCTTTCATCAACCAGATGTTAGACTCGCTGGGCACGCCTATTACTGTTTCCTTGATGGTTATTCGGGGTACAATCAAATCCCAGTTGCTCCTGAAGATCAAGAGAAAACCACGTTTACATGTCCTTTCGGGACATTCACATATAGATGGATGCCTTTCGGACTTTGCAATGCACCAACAACATTCCAACGTCGCATGTTAAGTATATTCTCGGACATGGTCGAGAACTTCCTTGAGATTTTCATAGATGATTTCTCGGTTCATGACACCTCCTTTGATGAGTGTTTGCACCACTTGAGCCTTGTTCTCAAGAGGTGTTTGGAAAAGTGTCATTTCATGGTTACGAAAGACATCATTTTGGGCCACGTGGTGTCTTGTGATGGAATCAAGGTGGATAGGGTAATAATTGAGCTTATTTCTAAGCTTATGACACCCACCTCAGTCAAAGAAATCCAGTCATTCCTTGGACATGTTGGTTTTTACCAGCATTTTATTAAAAATTTCAGCAAGATAGCTCGCCCTTTGACGAGCTTGCTTGCTAAAGGCACATATTTTGAGCTCACACCCACGTGCATGGATGCATTTGAGTTTCTAAAGCATGAGTTGACCTCCGCTCCTATTATTAAGGCACTAGTGTGGACTCTACCTTTCGAGGTTATGTGTGATGCATCTAATTATGCGATAGGAGCACTGTTGGGTCAGAAAGTCGACAAATTCCCTATTGTGATCTATTATGCAAGTCGTACTCTCAATGACGCCCAACTCAACTACTATGTTACTGAGAAAGAGTTCCTCGCGATCATATTTGCATTGGAAAATTTTCATCAGTACCTCATTGGGTCATACGTCATCATCTACACTTATCACCCAGCTCTTCGCTACCTTTCGTCTAAAAAGGATGCGAAACCCTGTCTCCTTTGTTGGATTTGTTGACTTTTTGGTATTAATCTATATTTTCATGATTTAATCAACCTAATCTTGATTGTAATCATCTAGAGTAGCACACGTATTACATTGCATATATATTGCTATGTGCTAATTTCTACAGGTGATCAAGACTCAAGAAAGAAAAGATTCAAGTCAAGACATGTAATCAAGCTCATTTGAAGACATATAATTTGTATTTCTTTGAGTCTTAGGAACCTTGTGTAATTGAGCATACTTGAGCTAAAAACTACTCAAACACACACTACGTTCCCTATAGAAGTCACACACAAAATTTCATATAATTTGGACTTCAATAGATCACCCAAACTTAGACCGAAAAACACCAAACCTGAACTATCGGCCCACGTTCGGTCAACCTAAACAGACCGTTCGGTCAACCGAGTGATCATATATATTGTTAGTGTTTTACTGCCCAAGTTCGGTCAACCGTCCAGACCTTTTCGGTCAACCGAGTAACAACATATTTTCGACCGTTTGTTTTGTCGTATATACCCAACGGTCGTATTCGTATTATTCCTGAATACCCCAATTACATTTAGTGTATCGGTCGACCAAGGACCTTGTTCGGTCGACCGAACTAAGATGTCTTGACAAACTCGAACTGCATGTTACTTTTCGGTTGACCGAATATGATCTTGTTTGTCAATCCCAAAGAACCTGTTATAAATCGGTTGACCGAACCTATCGCGGTGTTCAACTGATAACTTAAGTGTACCTAGATTATAACCTTTGGCGGACGACTTTTATTTAACGGTCGACCGAACTGAGTTCAAAATTGCCAAATGGTCGACCGTTCAGCCCGATCCGGTTGACCGAACTTACTCAGAATTGGGTCCTATCAGTTTCTATTTTGTGTATCTTACACAATCTTTACCCATTTCATCCCCAACGGTTATAACTCTTTTGAAGCTTATAAATAGAGTTGTAAAACACATTTTAACATAACTCTTACACTTCCTATTGTCATATACACCTAAGAGAAACTCCCAAGTCTCCAAATCCCCAAATCTACTCTGCAAGCTTACACTTCCACACTTGAGCAAGGTGCCTCTTTGAGCACCTTTGGCCGCAATCATTAGTTCGGTACACCCTATCCATGCATTAGCGTCATTCTGCCATACATTAAGGACAATGCATGGATTAGGTGTGTGTGTGTGGGGGGGGGGGGCGGTTCACGTATGTACATATTTTTTGTCTTTTGTTTTATTTCACCTTCTTTTTCTTACTTTTCTAGGGTCATATTAGTGTGCTACAATTAATATCGATATATCTGCTTGACATGATCCTTGGGTGTCGTGTCGTCTTTTGTTTGCCGTAATTCTTTCACTTTCTTTTTTTTCAAAAAATTGACGTGTTTGCGAAAAGAAAAATGTTTTGTGGGGTTTGTGTATGTGTTTAGCGTATGAAAAATTGTTTTGAGGAAATCAAAAGGAGAAGTTCCCAGAATTGACTTGAACATGATGTGTTAGGATATTTAGTATACCGGCTTTAGGTTTTATCGAGTCGTAAGGATGCACCCCAGTCTTCCCATGGGGGTGAGTAATCGTAGGGTTTCAGTACTCAAACAATTAAAGAAGTCCACCCTGAACCTAGTGAGCCAAATAATTTATGTCCGTTAGTATAAGGAAGTTTGTCGTAGTCAGGGACCCTTAAACTCTTGTTGTGAAACCTTAAGTGTAGGGGTTTTGGTTCCCATGTAGATAAGAAACAAATAGGTGGTGTTCACTCTTCTCGCACGACTCCTGTCACTCAGGAAATTAGGTGCGAGGGGCCTTAGTGCCTGGTGCTTTCGAGTCATCTGACCTGGGATGCACCGACCGAACTCCCCTTACACGGGTGGTAGGGATCGCCCTATGTCGAGATTTGGGGGAAGGTTTACGTAATAGTGTAAGTCCTCACAGGCAATGAATCACGAAACCTGACCCTGAGAGAATAAAACACCAAGTACTGTAAATCATAATGCTCCAAGAAAAGAAAAAAACAAAAACAAAAACAAATAAGAACCTTAATGGACTTTACACTTTGTATCACTTGAGGATGTTAAGGTTGCCCATGTCTGTTACTTAAGTCCTTGACTAAATTACACGAATGGTTCATTAAGCTAGGTGTGTGGACTGATTACATTTATAGAGTCGGCCTGTAGAATTGTCGTATCCGATGATCGACGAAAATGAGTCCATCGAGTCGTGTTGCTAGGTTGAATAATGCATCTATGTTCGGATTTTGTGGATGTATCTGATGAAAACCCTCAGGAGACAACACTCCTCCTCCATGACAACAAGGGGGTTTAATGGCTTGTTGAACGTGCTAAGTGGAACCGTGATTCCTATGAAAGTAAGTTAGGATTTCCCTGTTTTACGTATGTTTTTTCCTTTCTATCATTTTTTTCCTTTCTTTGTTTTGCTCGGGACTAGCAAAAATTAAATGTGTGTGTGTGTGGGGGGGGGGGGGGGGGTATTTGATTGACATCAAGTATTAGCCAAAAAGCCAACAATCTCCCTTTTTTATTATGACAACCTATCAATCTAAATACATGTTAATCTTCAATTTCTATTAAGATGGCTCCCCTATCTTATAACTCCCCTAGCTATTATACACATGTCATGTATTTAACTCTCCCCCTTTGGCATGATCAAAAAAAGTTATTATAACACGAATATGGAATTGAACGCATGTTATGACAATAAGTAATGGAAGCACACTCACGATGCCAAAAAGAAACAACAAGGAAATATAATGGAGAGGCATCCATGCATTCAAATAGATTTCAACACCACATGAAAATCAAGAATCCAAATAATAGTCAAAACAAAGCAAAGACAAATGATCCAAACATAAACATTCAAGGGTTCAAAGAAAATACAACCAACCGAACTATAACCAAGTTCCAACACGACTACAACACCAAAACATCAATAAGGACGCTGATCAAAGGATGAGAGGGAATAAATCCCTTTCATAACAGAGTCAAAACGAGCATCCATGTTGGCTTTGAGTTGATCAAAACAAGCAGAAGAAGGTGCCTCAAACGCATCAATACAATCTGATAGCTGCTGAAAGGAATAAGCATTGCTTGAGCTAGCATGATCAGCCAACCACCCACCACCCACCACCATAGTTCCACACATCTTCATCGCCTTCACCCCAAGAGTCACTCGTCTCCCTTAGAGCTTGGCATGGCATCCAGCGCGGGTTAGTGGGAGCCTCTTCTTCTTCTTTAGAATCCTCATCAGTAGATGGTTGTTGAGAAGTTGAGGCGCCAGTCTTCATTTTTGTCAAAGTGGTCTTGTGTTAGTTTCGATTAAAGTTTAGACCGCAAGTACACAGCCGTCGGTGAAGATGGAGCAAGTACGGGTCAATCCACAGGGAGGTGAGTAGTCTCTAGTTTGTCAGAAATCAAGTGGAAAAATATGGGAGAAGAGATTTGATTACACTAAACTAGTAGTTAACAAATGCAAAAGAAAGCAACTAAAGATTGACTAAAACTAACTATAGACATAATAAAGACATTTGAATTCAGGAAGAGAAACCCTTAAAGGGTGGAGTGTGTGCACTTATGAAGTGAAATAAGTGATGAATGGCGCATGTAAGCATGTATATGTGTGTGTCATATGTGTGTCTTCATGCATAGGAAGTGTCTAAAGATTTGGCAAAACCTATCAATCCATTCACACAACGTATCGGCAATTACTACTTGATTATCATAAGACTAGGCTCAACATGAGAAGTGTCTAACGATATGGCAAGATGATTGACATCATTTCATGCTTATATTTGTATCTTATATCCATTATCTTTCACCTAAACAATGCTATGTTACGAGTTTTATGTTTAGTTCTCAGGAATAAATAGGTTTGAAGAAATGAAACATAAAAGGACCCAAAAGCTGGGAGAAAGGACTGGATTGTGAGATCTGGGGACCAAAATGCAAGGGAGAAGGGCCTGAACGCAAGACAGAAGGACCTAACAGCAAAACAGAATACTCCACACCATCATGGGGAGTATTTTAGCAATTGGATTCGGGTCGGAGCTCCAATAAACAAAGTAGATGCATCCAAGACCACCAAATACACAAAGAAAAGCCCAGCACAAATTCCAGATGGATCCGGACCTTTTTGACCGCCGATTGGCGGTCCAAGACCGCTAATTGGTGGTCTGTTTTGGCCCAAATCCGCCAAGTTTTCTCTTAGACGTGTATTAATGTTTGTTTAGGTTATTTGTGGTATTGGTTTAGTCCCACATCGGGGGATTGTCCCGGTTTGCCTTTTTCCATGGATATAAATAGAACTCTTCACCTTCCATTGTAATCACTCCATATTTTAAGTGGTTATGCTTCCTACTAGAAGTGAGGCCTTGAAGCACACACTAAAGTAGGAGGATGCTACTTGAAATGTGAGTCATTTTATCAATAAAGTTTTGTGTTTCTTTCATTGTTTGTTTATGCTTCTTTTATTGTTTGTGCATGTTTTAGTTTAATCGTCTTTTATTTCTAGCTTAGTTTTAATATACTTTCTTTGCTTAGTTTAATAATTAGTGTAATGTTTAGTGAGTAGTTTCATCCCCTTTGGGGGTGGAGTAGATGTACATACATGCAAATGAGAATGGATTGAATGCTTTATTTCCAATGTGTTGATAAAACATGAATGTATGCTTGCTTGTTTAGGATAGAATTTATAACTTGATGAGTTTTGCCAAAATGATTAGACACCTCTCATGCTTGTTTAGGTTCTGAAATAAACAACTTGCATATGTAAATGTTAATCAACTAAGTTGGTGAATAGATTGATAGGTTTTGCCATAACATTTAGACACTTCCTATGCTTGATAAACACCACCTTCACGTGCTTAAAGAATTTATTCTACACCCACCTCTTTGCATGTGTGCACTCACTCCACCCCTTAGGGGTTTTCCAATTTCTGTATTCCAGCATTCTTCTTTTGTTCTTAGCTTAGTTGTCATTTCATTTGTTTCTTTCGTTCGCATTTCATACTTCTTAGAGTAGTTTAGTGTAAAGTAGCATAATCAATCTTTCTCCCCCAATTTTTGCCACTTGATTTCTGATAAACAAGAGGCTACTCACCTCCCTGAGGACGACCCGTACTTGCCACCGCTTCATCGCGGCCGTGCACTTGCGGTTTAATTAAAACGTCCAACACAAGACTCATAAAAAACCATGAACTCATGTGAAGAACAAAGCTAAGCATGAGAGGTGTCTAAGTCTTATGGAAAAATCCATCAAAACAAAGTTTCTTCAATCAATCAAACAAACAAGCAAACACAAATACAAACACACAACTAACATGTAGCATACCCAACAAGAAATTTCAGTCAATAAATATGAGGAAACTAAGCATGGGAAGTGTCTAAATCTTATGGCAAAACCCATAAAAAATCCTCCAACATGTAGCTGATTAAAACACCCCCGATGAGCATACAAACATGCAAGTCTACACATTCAAAAATTCATGAAACATCAAAACTTCACAACATACATTTGCATCATCTCCACCCCCTAAAGGGTATGAAACTACTCACTAATCATTAGACTAACATTTATCTTAAGAAGAGAAAACATTCTAACTATTTCAACTAATATTAATTAAACGAACTTAAGCTAAGCATGAAAGGAATAAAAGAGACAACATTAAACTAACAAAAAAATTATATTAAATGACTCACCTTACAAGTATCATCTCTCAACTTGAGTCTTTTCTCCAAGGCTTGACTCTAAGTAGAGGGATTGGCCACTAAGCATGTAGTGTATTACAAAAGAGGAAGAAGAGTTCTATTTATAGGCATGAAAAAGGTAACCGGGGACAATCCCCCAATGTGGGACTAATGGTACACTATAAATGGACATAAAACCATATAACCAACATCCATGCCAAATGAGGTTGTATTTGGGCCATATTGGACCCCCAATTGCCGGTCTATGCCTGTTGATTAGCGGTCCATGTTGGTTTATTGGCCCTTGTTTTGGTTGCCTTCTTAATTGCTTCAATTTGGCACATGGAGTGTGCCCAGATTGGTTGTTTGACTGTATTCCCAAATCTAATTGCCAAAATACTCCTTATTATGGTGTAGAGTTTATCGATTTGCTCATTGGTCCTTTTGGTTTATTTTCGGGTCCTTCCCTCTTGCTTCTGAGTCCATAAACCTCACAATTCAGTCCTTTCTCTTGCTTTTAGGTTCTTTTTGTGTCTATTCATCGCACTTGTTTTATTCTTGAAACTTAAACATAAAACTCGTCACGTAGCAATGCTTAGGTTAAAAATAGAGGATATAAGACACAAATATATGCATGATATGATGTCAATCATCTTGGAAATAGGATATTTGTAAACGGCCAAAGGAAAACCGGAGACCATGATCTTGAGATGGCAAAAATACATCTTAGCCACATCAGGTAAGGAATATAGATGAACTCCAGAATAGTCTACACCTAAAGTAGTGGCAATCATACTGGGAACAATCTCATACCTCACACCATTAATAATCATTCTAAAAATATGACGTTTAGGATCTTTTCTAAGATTACAATAAAATTGTTGGACCAAGAAAGGGTAATAAGGTTTGGATGCAAATTTGGTCAAGTTAAGGGTGAGCTTATTTGCATCAAGGTGTGCTCATAAAGAAAATTTGGTGCAATCTGATACCTCAACCGTTTGACAGGGGTTGAAAGGGGTGGCCGAAAAATGTTTGTCCCAAGCGGGTTGGGCATCATCGTCAATCGGGAAGAATGGATATGTCGGAGGTGCAGGGAGATGGAGAATGTTTGGGTTGAAGGGAGGACAATCTTGTGTCTTCTTCTTGCGGCTTTCAGTGGCGATGGCGTCGAAATCGGGTCTAAGCTGGCGACATGACATGTTCTTCCTTCCACTCACGATGCGGATGGAGAGGGAAAAATGTACGGTGGAGTGGATAGAAAAGGAAGAGGTGGAGAGAAAAAAGGTTTGAAAAGCACCAAACCACCGGTCGGACGCAAAAGGGATCGGTCGGAAGGGGGAGAGGCGCTAGTTTGAGTGAAAGGTTAAAAGGGGAAGTGAAAAGGAAGTTGCAATTTTTACCTTAATTGTAGCAGAAAATGACGCTAATAGTTGACCGAACTCGCCAAGCGGTCGACCGATCACAATGATTTGGGGAAAAATTATCAATTTGAGGAAGGGTTCGACCAAGAGATATAAACAGTCGTCTGAATAAAGGAGGCAACAAGTGCCTGTTGTTTTCGATCAAACATAATGGAGCAACGGTCGACCGAAATGAGAAGTGAAAACTGCTTGTTATTTTCGGTCGAACATAATGGAGCAACGGTCGACCGAAATGAGAAGTAAAAACTGCCTGTTATTTTCGGTCAAAAAAACAAAAGGCAATGGTCGAACAAAAAACACAAGGTTATTGTTGGGAGGAGTCGGTCGAACAAGTGAGAGCATCAGTCGAACAAACGTGGGCGACCGGTGAAAAATGGTTTGACTGGTAACTTAAGTGAACTTAAGTACCAAATCGAGAGAGGTCTAACCGGTCAAATAGAACTCATATTTCGGTCAACCGGTAGGAGCCAGAAAAGAGATTTTCTCATCGATAGAACGAAACACAAGTTTTGGTCGACCGTTTGGAGGCAGAAAAGAATATTTTTGGTCCAAACCCACTCCCTACCCATCAAACACAAGAGAAACACATCACATAACCCAATAAACATCCAATTTTCGAAAATATGAAGCATTATGAGTGAGTTATATATATCATTTAAATTGCACATGCCTAGATTGAGTCGTATGTGATTGAATTGATCAATATTTAAAGGTTTTGTGAAAGTATCCACTAATTGATCATATGTAGGAACAAATATGAGTTTAATGTCTTCCTTAGATGCATGATCTCTAAGAAAATGGTCTTACTTTGATATGCTTGGTTCGTGAATGCAAGTTTGGATTTTTCAAAAGATTGATAGCACTAGTATTATCACAAAGAATATGAGTAGCTTGAAACTCAAGTTTCAAGTCTTTGAGGGTTTGACTCATCCATAAGACTTGTGCACAAGCACAACCGGTGGTGATATATTCAACCTCAGTTGTCGACAATGCAATACTATTTTCTTTCTTACTAAACCAAGACACAAGAGATTTTCCCAAGAAATGACAAGTATCACTAGTGCTCTTACGATCTAAGATACAACCAGCATAGTTAGCGTTGCCATAAGCAACAAGATCAAAAGCTCTAGTCTTCGGATAAAATAATCCAAAATCCAGAGAACCTTTAAGATATCGAAAAATTCTTCTCAAAGCGTTTAAGTGAGATTCTTTAGGACATGCTTGAAAACGAGCACACAAACACACGGCAAACATGATATCGGGGCGACTATCAGTAAGATAAAGTAAAGATCCGATCATACCACGATATTTCTTGATGTCCACACTTTGCCATTTTCATCCTTGTCCAATTTCAAGCTTGTGCTCATTGGAGCCTTATGGGGCTTGCTATTTCAACACCAAAACACTTAAGAAGTTCTTTTGTGTATTTTTATTGGTGTATGAAATTCCCATCTTGAGTTTGCATGATTTGGAGTCCGAGGAAGAAATTTAGTTCCCTAATCAAGCTCATCTCGAACTCGCCCTGCATAGACTTAGAGAATTCTTTGCACAAACAACGGTTACTTGCACCAAAAATTATATCGTCCACATATATTTGTACCACTAGTAAATCATAATTATGAGATTTTACAAATAGAGTGGTATCTACTTTACCCATTGTGAAACCTTTGTCAATCAAGAAGTGCTTCAACCTCTCATACTAAGCTCGAGGAGCTTGTTGGAGTCCATAAAAAGCCTTCTTGAGTTTGAATACATAGTTCGGGTAAGTTTCATTTACAAATCCAGGTGGTTGCGCAACATAAACTTCTTCAGAAATAAAACCATTTAGAAAGGCACTTTTAAATCCATTTGAACAAGTTTGATATCCATAAAAGATGTATAAGCTAAAAGCATACTGATGTCTTTCATACAAGCAACAAAAGCATAAGTTTCATCAAAGTCTATCCCCACCTCTTGGCGGTACCCTTGAGCAACGAGTCTAGCTTTGTTTCTAACTACATTCTCGTCTTCATCAAGTTTGTTTCAGAAGATCCACTTAGTTCCAATAACAGTTTGATTAGTTGGTTTTTCAACAAGTTCCCAAACGTCATTTCGAACCAATTGATTTAGCTCTTCATGCATAGCCATTAACCAAAAATCATCATTATATACTTGTTCTACTTTCTTGGGTTCTAATTTGGAGATAAAAGCGTAAGAGTCACAAACCACATGAGCTCTAGAACATGTTGTCACGCCTTGAGAGACATCTACTATCACAAGGTCCTTCGGATGATCCTTTCTATAGGTCCAATCGTTGGGAAGTTCCTCTTTGTCCTCTTGTGGAGAACTTTGAGGATGTTGGTGGGACTCAAGGGTGGCATCTTGCGATGAGACATGTCTAATTATAACCATGTAATCATCATCAAGAGAAGAATTATCTACACAAGCCAATTCATCAAAGTTGACATGTAGAGATTCCACACTACAACTAGTTCTTTTATTGTAGACTCTATAGGCCTTAGTCCTATCGGAATACCCTAAAAATATAGCCTCATCGGATTTAGTATCAAATTTATCCAAGTTGTCGTTAGTGTTGAGGACAAAACATTTTGATCCAAAAGCTTTGAAATAAGAAATCTTTGGAATGCGGTTATGCCAAAGTTCAAAAGGGGTTTTCTTTAAAATTGGTCAAACGAGAACACGGTTCAAGACATAGCAAGAAGTATTAACGGCTTCACACCAAAAATACTTTGGAAGCCCTTTCTCCACAAACATAGTTCTTGCCATTTCTCGTAGTGTTCTATTCTTCCTATCAACTACCCTATTTTGTTGAGGAGTGCGAGAATAAAATTTGTGTTCAATGCCATATTTTTTGTAAAGTTATTGAAAGGAATCATTTACAAATTCTCCTCCATGATCACTATGAATAACAATTATGATGGAATCATTTTCCCTTTGAACACGTTTGCAAAAACTTTTAAATTTTTCAAAGGTATCATGTTTGTTTGCTAAAAACAAAACCCAAGTAAATCGCGAAAAATCATTGACAATCACAAAAGCATATCTTTTGCCTCCTAGACGAACGGTCTAAGAAGTTCCAAAAAGATCTAGGTGCAAAAGATCAAGAGGTTTTGAAGTTGACACCACATTTCAAAAATTGAAGGATGATTTAAATTGTTTTCGAAATTGGCATGCATCACAAAGTTTGTCCTTTATGAAAACAATTTTCAGAAGTCCTCTAACTAATTCAAGTTTGGATAATTTGTGCAATTGTGACATGCTAATATGTCCCAAATGGTTATTTCATAACCAAGTTTCGTCATGTGAGGCAACTAAACAAGTCTCAAGAGCCATAAAATTTAGATTATCAACATGCACGATGTAAATGTTATTTGAACTATAGCCTTTGAACACAGTTTCCATGTTGAGTTTGGAAATGATATAGCAAGTAGTCTTATCAAAAACAACTAAGTAGTTTTTATCGGTTAATTGACTAACAAATAAGCAAGATATGTTTTAAACCTTCTACTAGCAACACTTTCTCAATAGATCGAGTAGAATAATTGCCAACATTACTGATGCCGACAATATGACATTTTGCGTTATCTCCAAACGTGACAATTCCTCCTTTCTTAGGCTTTATGCTTGATAGTACATGGGAGCCTCCCGTCATGTCTCTCGAACATCCATTATCGAGTATCCACTTGCCTTTTCTCCTTACTTTGATCTACATGCAAAGAAACAAGTAAAGACTTTGGTACCCAAATTTGTTTGGGTCCTTGAGGGTTAGCTTTTAGCAACCAAACTTGAGTAGTCATAGGTACCCAAATATTTGAATAATTTACTTTCTTAAAAAGGGAGTTGTTCGATTTAACAAAGTATGATGTAGATTTCTTTTGTTTCCCTCCCTTGTATCCTATGTCATGCTTTGTTAGAGATTGAGTTTGGGTGTGTGTCAAGCATTTTCTTCCCAATGTGAATTTCTCTACATATTTCGTAAGTTGTTCCTTCTTGGCAATAAGATCTTCATTAGTATGACAAGCATTTGTAGATTTCAAGGTTTTAATCTGACCATTAAGCAACTCCTTTTCTTTAACTAAAGCTTCATATTAGATGGATAAATCTAGATGCACTTTTCTTCCTAATTTGTTTTATGACAAATCATTTCATATCGCTCAACAAGTTCATGAAATGCATCTAACAAGTCATCATAAGATGATGTTTCATGAGAGGATACCTCATCGTCAACAATTTCCACCACTTGAGGTTGATCACTCTTCTCTTGCGATGAGGAATGGTTTGAATCCGAATCCTCATTAGTACTAATGAAACACATGTGTGCTTCCTAATCTTGAGAGTACTCGGAACCGGAAGCCGATGATGAGCTTGAATCATCTCAAGTGGCCTCGAGAACCTTCTTTCCATCTTTCTCGTGATGCTCTTCTGTTTTGTGATCATCTCATTCTCGCCTTCTAGGTCTCTCATCTTTCTCTTTTCTTGATGACATTTCTTCTCTATCTCTTCTTGGTCTCTCCTCCTGTTCTCTTATAGGAGGGTATCTCTTTTCTTCTCTTCTTTCAAAATCTCTCTCCGTAAGCAAGGAGCAATCCTTCTTCATGTGGCCGGTCTTGTTGCACTCATAGCACGTGAAGCCTTGAGACGGTTCACCATTTCCTCTTGTGAATTTTCACCTACAAAGAAATTTCTTGAATTTTCTGGTTAGAAAAGCAATGTCTTTATCTGTGTCCTCATCTTCGAACACTTTCAAATTCGAGGTTGCTTTTAGAGCAATCGTCTTTTCTTTCCTTCTTGAGCTTTCTTGTTCCTTTTCCTTCCCTCTCCTTTCTTTCATTTGTATCACATAAGCCATGTGGTTTCCTATGAGATCCTCCATCTTCAACTTGGGAAGGTCTTTGGCTTCTTCAATCGTCGTAGTCTTTTTCTCCCATTCGATGGTAGCGACCTAAGAAACTTCGCACCCTGTCACTTTCATTCAAAACCTTACCAGGGTTCTTTAAGGATTTAGTAATATGGGTAAAGCGAGGATGCATCTCGCTTATAGTTTCATTAGGTTTCATAGAAAACATTTCATATTTTTGCATGAATGAATCTATCCTAGTTTCCTTAACGGATGATCTTCACTCAAAGTGAGATTCAAGCATGCGCCAAGCCTCAAATGTGGAGTCACAAGCATTAATCCTACCATATTCTTCCTCTATTAAACCACACATGAGGATGTTCACAAGTTTGGCATTCATTTGAGCCATTTTGAGTTCATCATCCGTCATGAGTTCAAGTTCCTTAGCTTTAATGTATGGAATTTAAAGAAACACCCACAACTTTATATCATATGATTGAATGAGAGTAATCATGCGTTTCTTCCAATAAGCATAGTTGGTTCCATTAAACAATGGAGGTTACCGGTGTGGAATCCCTTACGTTGTTGGGTCATTGCTACAAAGGTTAATTTGTCTGTATGCAATAAACGAGACTCTGATACCAAATGGAGGATCTGATTAGCCCTAGAATTAGTCTATAGGTTGGTGAATAGACTAATTAAGTTCTATAAAACTTAATCAATTAAAATAAGAACAATGTAAAGAAATAGATAAAGAGATGCAAACCACAACACCGATGTATAGAGGTTTGGATCCAACCACCGGATCTTGGTCCTCTCTTACGAATTGCTCCTCCTCGAGCGACTTCGCGTACTCCACTATTATGATCTCTGTTCCAGGCCAAGATCAAGTCTTTACACTTCAAGCTTGCGAACACTCTCTCCAAGCTTCAACTACTTTCTCACAATTCGAGAAGAGCTTCACTCCGGAAGTTAATACAACACTTTGCTGGAGAATTGAGTAACCACTTCTAATCTTGAGCACTTGAATGATTGATGAATGCAATGAGTGATTCAAGTGGAATATTGAGCACAATTTAGAAGTTTAGAGCAATTGAAAGTAGTATGAGAGTACGAGCTTTAGAGAAAAGATTGGTGACCTTGTAAGGTTATTCTAAGCCCTATTTATAAGATCCAAACTTAATCTAGCCATTGGGATTGAAGTGGTAATGATTTGAGTAAGATACATAAAATAGAAAAGTTCATAACTCAACTCAGGACACAAATGGTCGACCAGATCGGACTAAGCGTCGTCGTTTTGTTGTAAATAAGAAAACATTCGAGTTGAAGTGTATACCGGTCGAACCACCAGGGCAAGAACTTAAATGAATGGTCAAACCAGATAAACGAACGGTCGACCGTTCAGTGGGTTTAGGCCAGAATAAAATAAGCAAATGAGGAACCGGTCGAACCTAATAAGAATCTAGTATGACCAAAAATAACAGGGAGTTTGGGAGTTTGAATTATTCTTGATCCGGTCGACTGTCGTCATGGCATTGTTCGACCGGTGGCCAAAAATATGAATTGGATTAGTTGAAGTATGTGTATATGACCGTTGTATAATACGACAAGTATAACGGTCGAACAAAACATAAGATTTGGTCGACCGATTGTCATACTAATCGAGACACGTGTCAAGATATAACCTATGAGCAAGATGAAATCTGTCGAACTGGGATATATCGGCAGACATAGGCTAACGGTCGAACTGAGAAAAAGAAACGGTCAACCATTTTGGACAGGGAAAGAGCATGTTAAAATCGGTCGAACCACAAGACTACCGTTCGACCGTTCTGGGAAAGAACTGAGAGTTCTGTTAAATTCGGTCGAACCAGATGGTCTACTGGTTGACCGAATGAAGTAGAATTTATTATCTAAGTGGAATTTCTACATGTAATCGGTCACCTAACAAAGTCGATTTGATATGGAAATATGTATGAGACTTCTATAGGTTTCTATGGACTGTTTAAAGTTACATTTGAATCCTAAGAAAAAGAAACATAAAACCAATCTATTCTTCAACTTGCTTTCTTGTCTTGTGTAACACTTGTCTGCTGAAATGGTTAGTAAAGCCAAATATATGTGTATATGCATGTGATATAATGATAGATATACATGTGTTTATTGATATGTTAATTAATCATCAAAATGGATTAACGAGTATTAGCCAAAAACCAACATATGATTGCAGTATTACAAGATCCTATCATTTATAACATAGACTAGCAAAAGCCTATCTAATATGTCACACACTCAAGGTAAGAAACATTTTCTAATCATAGTCATTTTGAGATTTTGCAAACTTTTGCATTTATCAAACTCTTATGATTATTGTCATTTTAATTAAGATGGAATTTGTCCATCCTCCCAAGAAAAACTCACTTTCTCAAAACCAAGAAATGACTCCTAATTTTGTTAAGAAAACTTATTTCATTTGATACGAGATACGATTGTCTATTGTATCTATGAACAAACACACTTGGTGTCCACTAAGGGTGAAACTTACCTTGTGTATTTATCGATGGCACAACAATGTATACCCTGATAATCTCCCACTATTTCCAATGATTGAAGAAATAATCTCCCACTAAGGGCGAGCATAATATCCCTCGATCGATGGCTTCTAGTGGATGAAATAAGAAAGAAAGGTCTTCTTAATCTTTAGTTTGGACAATTAAACAATTCACATGTGCTTTTAGAATTTAGGTAGTCATGTATGCATTCATTCACACTTATCCTAACCATTCAATCACATACAATCAAGCACATAAACATAAATTAAATCCATTCACACATTGGTGTGAGTTTATATGTTCTCGCGCGCTCGATCTTCGCTTCTTCTTTTTACACCGTGGATGTAAATATTGCACAATATTTAAACATGCATCTCACAATTTGAATTTTATCAAAATTAAATTGTCTAGTGCATGCTCTATGTAAAGTCCTCTCATATGAATGCCTACAAAATAAATGACTTTTACATATATATAAGTCCTTGTGATTAACACTAATGATATACATATCATACGTTCACATATGGCTTCGATGGAACATATAAACTCACTTATTCCTCCAAAACAGAACAAGTGCAACAATTTACATTATTTAGTTGATCATTCATCTCTCAATTAAATAATTCAAAAATCATTTGAAATCCTTTAAAATGATTCAAGCATCCTTAGTTCAAAATACAAAGATATTTTAACCGAAGTTTATCCAAATTCCCAAAAAAAAGGAAATAAACTTATTTGTTCCTTTTTGTTTTGTAGATTCCAAGTAAAATAATCATTTAAAATAAATGAACATTTTACAAAATCAGACACAAGTCTAAAACTTGATTCTAACAATCATATGACATGTTTTAAATATTTAAAATTCTCAAAAGAATAATTAGAATCGGAATCGACAAAAGAGTCATGTTTTTACAATTTTCTTAGTTTAACCTTACATATCAGAATTAATCTACTGATCTTAGTGGTTAACATATTTTCTAACATTACAAACTAATGTAGAAAAATAAGAAACATAAATCTGAAAATTCATTTTATGCATCCATCAAAAATCAAAAAGTACACAAAAGGGTAAATCAATGAATTATTTGATCATGAGATGGTAAACTAAATATATTAAATAGCCTAATTATTGAAAAAGTGAACAAAATGCTATGATACCATTGTTGGATTTTGTGTCCTATGCTTGATGATTGACATCATATCATGCATACATTTGTGTCTTATATCCGTTATCTTTCACCTAAACAATGTTATGTAAAGAGTTTAATGTTTAAGTTTCAGGATTAAGCAGGTTTGACGAGAAGAGGCAGAAAAAGGACTCAAAAGCAAGGAAAATGACTGAGTTGCAAGACTTGGGGACTGAGATGCAAGAGGGAAGGACCCGGATGTAAGACCAAAGGATCAATGAGCAAATCAAGAAACTTCACACCATCATGAGGAGTATTTTGGCAATTCGATTCGGTCATGAGCTCAACAACCTACTTTGATGCATCACACATGAAGCCAGGAAGCCAGACAACCACCCTCAAAACCCAGGCCGGATCCAGACAATATGGACCACCAATTGGCGGTCCAAGACAGCTAATTGGCGGTCGGTTTTGGTCCGGATCCGCTAAAACTTTGGCGGGTCATGTATTAGGTTGTAGTTAGTCTATTTTTTGTATACGTTTAGTCCCATACCGGGGGATTGTCCCGGATTACCTTTTTCTATGGGTATGAATATAACTCTTCCTCCTCTTTTGTATTTACCCATTGGTTGGTGGAATTCTCTCTACTTGGAGTAAAAGCTTTGAAGCAAAAACTCAAGGTCGAGAAGAATGTCACTTGTAATTTGAGTCATGTAAAGAAAATAATTCTTCATAGTTTTGTTAGTATTATATTGTCTTTATTTTGATGCTTCCTTGTTTAGTTTGTTTTGTTTTCTTTATAGTAGTATAAATAGAATGTCTTCTTTTCTTCATGTAGTTTATAGTTTAATGTGTGAGTAGTTCCATCCCCCTTTGAGGGTGGAGTTGATGTTTATACATGTTATGTAGATGGAATGAATGCTAAATATTATTGTATGTGAGAAATGTTAGTATGCTTGTTTGAATTAAAGAGAATACTTAACTTGATGGTTTCTGCCATAATATTTAGGTAAATTACATGCTTGGTTATGTTCTTAATAACAAACTTGTCATGCTCATTCTAATCACCTAGGTTAGAGCTTTGAATGATAGGTCTTGCCATTAGGTACTTCTTATGCATAACAAACACTAACTACACTTAAGCTTATTGTATGCATTCACCACACTTATTTCATGTGTACACACACTCCACCACTTAGGGGTTTTCCATTTCTGATTTCTATCTTCTTCTATTATTCACTTAGTTTCATTTCCTTCTTTGTTGCTTACTCGTTTAGTGTAGTTTAGTTTAATAAATCTCTTCTCCCCTTTGTTTCCCACTCGCCTTCGAACTAACCAAAGTCGACACACCTCCCTGAGGATCGACCCATATTTTCCACCGCTTCAACGCGGTCGTGCACTTGCGGTTATTATAACTAATTCAATCAAGTTTATGGCGCCGTTGCCGGGGAGGTGTTCTGTTCAGACTTTGGTTTGGACGATTTTAGTGGTTTTAATTTGTGTTTGTGGTTGTGCTTTGTTTCAAGAGGCTCTAAAGACCAGGAGACGTTACCAGGAGAAGACGGAAAGGGAGCAAAACCAAACAGACCGCCAATTGGTGGCCTGGTGAGCACAAAATTTCCTCTATCTTTTTCTGGTTGTTTCTACATTCACTAGGACATCTGGGGGCTCAATTTGGAATGTTTTGACTTGTAGTTTGCTCCCAGATTAACAATCAAGTCCCTTTAATCAACTTGGACCTTAAAACTCAAAGCAAAAGATTAGATCAATTGTCATCTTGGTCATGCATCATTTGTAGACCTTACACGCACTCGTATTTCTTTTTTTTACATTCTTGTTGTTGATTGCTGGCGTAAGGTACGTGCACCCATTCTCCCATTCATGCATGTTTAGATCATGCATTAGTTAGTAAGGTGCATCAAGACAAGAGTGACGGGAGCATTTGTTTGGAGAGCTGGTTGCTAGATTAAGACTCAAAACGCTACTAAGGAGGGGTTGTCCCATACAAGATAAGGTGGGGAGTTCATCACTCTTTTCTTTGCCCAAAAAATCACTCTTAATCAAAGCCTTAATTCTAAAAGCAAGTAGACATTGCCCCTAAGGATTTCAGACGCACTAGGAGAGTGATCGAGTTGAGACCGTCATGACCTGATTGGCGTCGCCTGCCTTGTCGATAGTAGGAGGTACTGGATCTTTGGATCTGGTATCACTTGATGGGCATTGTGATCTTTGTTGTAGGGAGGTGAGGCGTGTCGAAACTAGTGATCTCGAAGTTAGGCATCATCTAGCCTAAGGACCTATAGCCATAAGTTGTTTGAGTTGTGCTTTCTAGACTAGGCTTCTACCCTCACCATTTACCCACGCTAGTTTTCAGAGATTCTTCCCTTCTCCTCCGAGTCATCTTCTTCTCACCTATTTTTATGTTCTAGTCTCCTCCCCTTTACACTCTTTGTTAGCATTTTAGGGTCGAGTCGAGCACTTTTTGCGAGCTTGGCCTCGTGGTGGTGAGAGTGGTCGACTCAAGAGTTTTTTGTCGAGATGGATAATTACATGGGTGACCATCCATATCATTGTTGGGATCAGGACAATTCTCCCTGGTACTCCGGACCCATGTATCCTGGGGTGCCTCAGACAAACACCATGTATGGTTAGCACAATCTTAATTGTGTGGCTGAGCAATCTTCAAATTGGGATAATATGAGAGAGGCACCGACTACTAGACCATTATCTAGTTATGTCGGATCATATGCTGGTCAACAAACTGAGACATTACAACAAACTTTGGCATCTTTCATGCGTGCGGTAGACGACATGAGTGCTCTGGTGGCTCCAGTAGCCGTACCGTGTGACAATTGTAGGTTGAGTGGTCATGTTATCGGGGAATGTCCTTATGTTCCCGAATACCCAGAATTCTACCAACACCCTACTCTGAATCATTGGACTCATTCTCAGCCTATGAACACCCAACCCAACAATTTCCCAAATTTTGACTTGAGCCTCACAGTTGACCCCATACTTGATTCTTTAGAACAACCCTCCAAACGTTCATGGAAACCACTCAAAATGTAATGAAGTCCACTCAAAATTCCATACAAACTATGAAAATGTATGTGAGTCAAATTACACAACAATTAAGTAACGTAAGGAGGGTGACATTTCTTGTCAACATGAGGATTTATCTTCTGATATCGAGCCACCACGACATCCACAAATTCAAAGCATAATCTTTAAGTCAAACTCCTAGTCAGTCTGAGGGACTTGGGGTTTCAATTCACGATCACATGGTGGGGGATTCGATCCAAATTGAGAATAACATGGACCAACTTCATTATGAATCGACATAGGATTGTGTCTTATCTTTTTGTCCCGCGGCCCTTGAGCCACATGATCTTCATGTTGTGCCTCTTAAGGACTCACATCTGGTGGAGCAAGAACTCCCTAGTACCCTTAATTTCAAACGACCTAATGAGAGTTTGCCTCTCGTTAGTGTTCCTGATCATCTTGGAAATGATGGGACATCAAACAACTACATTGCTAACAAGGGTATTGGGAGTTCCTTAGAGGATACCTTGGGTAAGAGACTCACTTTCTGTTTGTATGGTGAGTCAGACATGCATAACAAGGTTCTTGACCTCGTTCCGACCCACGAGTCTGAGTTTGGATTAACGATCACAACTTTGGTACCGCAATGGGAGAAACTCTTCTTCTGTTACCCCATATTTCCCAAACTCTTGAGAGGTTCAAGCTCTTTCAGTTTGATCCATTGAATGAGACGCCTATGCGTCTAATTCATGAACCTCTCCTTTCATCTTGTGCTCTTTATGAGGGGGGCCCAAACTTGAGTATGTTAGCCCTACGTGGTGTCATGTTCCATTTCCAAGTGCATTGACCCACTTTTGAGGTTCCCATTTGTTGTCCTTTGACAAATGAAGATGAGAACTTATTTTTGTACATAGTTATATGACCAAAAAAAGTGCAATAAAAGACTCCATGAGCGGGCATTGATTGTTGTGGGCCCCAACCCTTGTGCATTTGGGCTCTTTTGTTGGCTTTTTGGACTTAATCTATGTTTTGATGATTTAATCAACCTAATCTTAATTACGATCATGTAGAGTAGCACACATATTGCATTGCATATATATTGTCTTGTGCTAACCTCTATAGGTGATCAAGAGTCAAGGAAGAAATGAAATCAAGTCAAGACATGTAATCAAGCTCATTTGAAGACATGTAATTTGTATTTCTTTGAGTCTTAGGAACTTTGTGTAATTGAGCATACTTGAGCTAAAAACTACACAAACACACACTAAGTTCCCTATAGAAGTCACACATTTAATTTCACATTATTTGGACTTCAATAGATCACCCAAACATAGACCGGAAAACAATAAACCAAAACCTAAACAATCTGCCCACATTCGGTCGACCGAAACAGACCGTTCGGTCGACCGAGTGATCATATATCCTGTTAGTGTTTAACTACCCAAGTTCGGTCGACCGTCCTGACCTTTTCGGTCGACCGAGTATCAACATATTTCCGACTGTTTATTTTGTCGTATATACCCAACGGTCGTATTATCTCCAAATACCCCAAATACATTTTGTGTATCGGTCGACCAAGGACCTTGTTCGGTCGACCGAACTTTGAAGACTCTACAAACCAAAAGTGTCTGCCGGTTTTCGGGCGACCGTATTCCTTGATTTGGTCGACTGAATATGATCTTGTTTGTCAACCCCAAAGTGCATGGTGTAAATCGGTCGACCGACCCTATGTCGATGTTCGACTGATCACTTAAGTGTACCATAGTCTTAGCCTTTGGAGGTCGACCGTTCCGTAATCGGTCGACCGAACCTTAATCTAAATTGCCAAACGGTCGACCGAACAGCCCAATCCGGTCGATCGAACTTTGTCAGAATTGGGTCCTGTCAGTTTCTGTTTTATGTATCTTACACAATCTTTACCCAATTCATCCCCAACGGCTATAACTCTTTAGGAGCTTATAAATAGGTGTTCCCATGACACAATTACACATCTCTTACACTTCCATTTGTCAAATACACCTAAGAAAAACTCCCAAGTCTCCCATTCCCCAAATCCAACTCTCCAAGCTTAAACTTCCACATCTTAGCATCAATTCCACATCCTAAGCTAAGTATGCTCAAGTTAGAGAGTGTGTTCCACCTAAGATCTCAGTTGTGAAGAAGCAAGGACTTCGGTGAAAGCCCGAAGTGTTCCTCTCAGATTGTGAGAGAAGAAAGTCAAGCTTACGAGGGTGTTTGTGGAGCTTGTTTTGTAAAAGGCTTAATCTCAGCCCGGAACGAGCTTGATAGTGAAGACACGAGCAGAACTCGAGGGAGATCGAGCGGAGCTTGCAAGAGAGGAAGTAGGCGGGAGGCCGAACCTCTATAAAAATCTGGTGTAATCTTATGGTTTGCTTTGCTTACTTGTATTTAGTTTTAAATTCCGCTGCATATCTTTGATTGATTAAACAAGTAGGTAATTAGCTTAAAAGTGATTAGAATTAGAGACCCTCACGATCCCACACCTTTTTCTTTCACGTATTTGTATCCCTTCTTTAGCATCTCACGGGATTTAAGGGAATCTGGGTTTGTGTCCATCAACATAACCACAAACTTCCTTTTGCGCTTCATGTTGGTGAGATCTTTCATTTTTCATGCATAAATCCATGTATTATCTTGCTCACATTCAATGAGGACAATGCATGAAGTAGGTGTGGGAGGTGTTTTACGTGTGTACATAGTCGACTCTTTTTCCTTTGATTTTGTTTTATTTTGTGTGCATTGTTAGGGTCATGTTAGTGTACTACATTTAATATCGATATATCTGTTTGTCATGATCTGTGGGTGACTTGTCTTCTTTTGCTTGCCAAGTGCTTTAAAATTTTCACATTTCTTTCATAATCTTCATGTGTTTGCGAAAGAAAATGTTTTGTGGGTTTTGTGTGTGTTTAACATGTGCAAAACCGTTGTGAGGCAAAGTAAAAAGAAAGCTCCCAAAATTGTCTTGAACATTATGCATTATGATATCTATTACAGTCGCTCAGGACCTCTAGTCATTAGGATGCACCTCGGTCTTCCCTCGGGAGGTGAGTAATCATAGAGTTTCAGTACTCAAACAATTAAAGAAGTCCACCCTGAACCTAGTAAGTCAATAATTCATGTCTGTTAATATAAGGAAGTTTGTTGTAGTCAATGACCCTTTAACTCCTGTTGTGAGATATTAAGTGTAGGGCTTTTGGTTCATGTGTAGATAAGAAATAAGTGAGTAGGTGTTCTCTCTTCTCGCACGGCTCCTATCACTTGGGAAATTAAGTCCGAGGGGACTTTGTGTCTGGTGCTTTCGAGTCATCTGACTTGGGATGCACAGACCAAACTCCCGTTATACGGGTGGTAGGGATTGCCTTATGTGGAGATGTGGGGGAAAGGTGTATGTGATAGTGTAAGTCCTCATAGGCAATGATGCACGAAACCTGACCCTGCGAGAATCAAACACCAGCTTGACAGAAATAAAAGAAGAAGAAAAAAAGAAAAAAAGGTAATGCAAATAAGAACCTTAATGGACTTTACACTTTGTATCACTTGAGGAGGTTAAGGTTGTCCATGTCTTTCACTTAAATACTTAATTAACTTGCACGAAGGATTCATTAGGCTAGGTGTGTGGACTGGATACATATATAGAGTCAGACCTTAGGATTACCGCGTCCAATGATCGATAAAATAAGCCCATTGAGTCGTGTTGCTAGGTTGAATAATGCATCAATGTTCGGATTTTGTGGGTATATCCGTTGAAAACCCTCAGGACACAACACTCCTCCTCCTTCGCAACATGGAGGTCTAACAACTTGTTGTACATGATAAGTGCAATTGTGATTCCTATGAAAGTGAGTTAGGATTTCCCTATTTTTCGCATGTTTCACTTTTCTTCATTTTTCTCTTTCTTTGTTCTGCTCGGGACTAGCAAAAGTTAGGTGTGGGGGTATTTGATTTACATCATATCATGCATACATTTGTGTCTTATATCCGTTATCTTTCACCTAAACAATGCTACGTAACGAGTTTAATGTTTAAGTTTCAGGAATAAGCAGGTTTGAGGAGAAGAGGCACAAAAAGGACTCAAAAGCAAGGAAAATGGCTGAGTTGCAAGACTTGGGGACTGAGATGCAAGAGGGAATGACCCGGATGTAAGCCCAAAGGACCAATGAGCAAATCAAGAAACTCCACAACATCATGAGGAGTATTTTGGCAATTCGATTCGGTCCTAAGCTCCAACAACCTACTTGGATGCATCACACATGAAGCTAGACAACCACACTCCAAACCCAGGCCGGATGAAAACAATATAGACCGCCAATTGGCGGTCCAAGACCGCTTATTGGTGGTCGGTTTTGGTCTGGATCCGCTAAGACTTTGACAGGTCATGTATTAGGTTGTAGTTAGTCTATTTTTTGTATACGTTTAGTCCCATACCGGGGGATTGTCCCGGATTACCATTTTCTATGACTATAAATATAAGTCTTCCTCCTCATTTGTATTTACCTATTGCTTGGTGGCATTCTCTCTACTTGGAGTAAAAGCCTTGAAGCAAAAACTCAAGGTGGAGAAGAATTCCACTTGTAATGTGAGTCATGTAAATAAAATAATTCTTCATAGTTTTGTTAGTTTTATATTGTCTTTATTTTGATGCTCGCTTGTTTAGTTTGTTTTGTTTTCTTTATAGTTGTATAAATAGAATGTCTTCTTTTCTTCATGTAGTTTATAGTTTAATGTGTGAGTAGTTTCATCCTCCTTTGGGGTGGAGTTGATGTTTATACATGTTATGTAGATGGAATGAATGCTAAAATTATTGTATGTGAGAAATGTTAGTATGCTTTTTAGGTTCTTAATAACAAACTTGTCATGCTTATATTATTCACCTAGGTTCGTGCTTTGAATGATAGGTCTTGTCATTAGGTACTTCTTATGCATAACAAACACTAGCTACACTTAAGCTTATTGTATGCATTCACCACACTTATTTCATGTGTACACACACTCCACCCCTTAGGGGTTTTCCATTCCTGATTTCTATCTTCTTCTATTAGTCACTTAGTTTTATTTCTTCTCTCACTTTCATTTCCTTCTTTGTTTCTTACTCGTTTAGTATAGTTTAGTTTAATCAATTTCTTCTCACCTTTGTTTCCCACTCACCTTCGAACTAACCAAAGTCGACACACCTCCCTAAGGATCGACCCGTATTTGTGACTGGTTCAACGCGGTCGTGCACTTGCGGTTATTATAACTGATTCGATAACTTGAGTATATATTTTTAAAATTTTACAAGCAATTAGGATCGGTTTTCATATTTTTCAACAATTTTATGTACAAAACGTTCTGATTGTATTTCAGTATATATTATATACTAATTAATATTCAAAGACATAGATTAGATCATACCTAGGGGATTATCCAATCATTTTTACCAATCGGAAGTCGGGTTGCAGGTCGAATTGCCTCGGAATCACCTCCAAGTGTTCATCAAACTCTAAACAAGATTAGAGAGATCGAAACTAGTCAATCATTCTCAAATTCAAGGTTAGAATCTAGCTAATAACCCCTTCTATGTTACAAACAATTTAATCTCTCAAACACTCAATTAATAAGAAGAATTTCAAATGGAATTATTGAGAAAATATGGAGAGTATAAAGTTTTGCATTAATCAAACAAAGGAAGGGAGGAGAGACCTATTTATAGGGCATCCTCAAACCTACATCATGGGTAAACCACTTACACATGATCCCTTGTTAATCTCTCTACTAAACCACATCATGTGCAAACCACTTTGCACATGATCTTTTCTTTTTTTCTCCACTTGTAATCCCATAACTACCTTTCACCAAGGTAGATTAAATCCAGTCATTAATCAACAACAATCTCTTATTAATATATGAAAAAATGTGGGCAAACGGTCTGGTCATTTTTTTACTGTTTTTGACTTTACCAAATTTTAGATTAATATCCAACAAAATTTAGGTTTTCAGGTTTAGCAAATTCATATGTTATAATGTTGAGGATCACATTATATCATGTAATATATTATCATATATAATGTCAAAACATTATACCCATAATATATACATCTTATACGAATTTATTTGTTATTCTAACCATGTCGTCATTACGACATATTGATTTTACTATCTTACCACATGTATATTATTTCATAACACATGAAACTTAATACATCATATAAAATATAAAATCACATCTCTTGTTTTCCAGTTTTGTGGTGTGACATATAAGTGGATCTAAGTTATATTGGTAATGGTATTAAACATTTAATATCATAAACTATAAGCGGCATCTAGCTACACATTATAGTTACCCAAATAACAAAGATATTTTGTTAACTCGAACAGAACATGATCAATTTAGTGAATATTATACAAAGTAGGAATGTGTCATCTTTGTATTATATATTATTTTTCTTGATCTCTTAAGCTAATTATAAATATGTAACTATACATAAGTTACATTGTGCACATTACGATTCTGCTTTATCAAGGGGCCCCATTAATATCATCACTCAAGTCAAGATGAGCAATGATAATCTTTTGACATATCATCTTTTCCGGCACATGTCGTGTATAATTAACTAATATCTTTATCACTATGCGTAATGATAGTTTTTGATAATAATCAAATTACACACTTCTCATGTGAAAAGATATAGGTCTCATATCTTAAGATCCAAAGACACAATAAAAACAATAATGATACAAACACAATTCCATAATGTTCCTATATTAGGTCTATTCAATATATGAAAGAAAATATTCTCCATTTCATATACTCATGTTGTTAAAATATTTGTAGAGCTACAATAACCTTTAACCAACGTGACAATCTTATCTCGTTAATTAATGTTTCATGTTAATCACCATGATTGTGAATTACTTTTGATTTATGTAAACCATTATCTTATAGAGCTCTATGGTTAAGGACCAAGAGTCTCTTCCTTAACACTTCCAACAGACGAATACATTAATCAAAGAGCAAAATGTTATTACATTCAATTCATAATAAAAGACATATAAAAGAATACTTTTAGAACACACATTCCTTTCATTTGGGCCTGCTTATTTCAAAATTGAAATGAAGTACAATAGCGGTTTCCCAAAATGTTATTTACCATCATGTGAGTCCATAGAGTTTCCAAACCCATTATTACCAAAACTAAATGACAATCTTAATTATCCCCAGGCCAGAGATTTCTATAGGAAAAAAAAGGTTACAAACCCTAGTAGCAACCACCGAACCGTCTCTCTATCTATCTCTCTCTCTCTCACTCTCTCTCTCTCTCTCACATTCCTCTGTCACGGCAAAACGTATTATTGCTGGCTAGCATGGCGACGCAAAAAGTTCCACGGACACCACCAAATGCTTACGATATTCGACCAAAGTTATTGAACCTGCACCAATACCACGGCGTGCGGTGCATGTGAATCCTGTGCTTAAAGCCCAATTTCAAATGTTGAGGAAACCCTAGTAAAATAATTGAAGGAGGCGAAGGTATTTCCTTTGAATTTTATAACTGCCTAATTGTAGATATATTCCTCGTGTTGTTTTGTTCTAATAATATTCTTCTGTGTTTACAACCCTAGCCATATGATGTTAGCAACTTAACTGACGAATATAAGTTTTATATTTGTGTTGTATATATTTTTGGATAATGTTTTTTTCTTATTGAATCTCATGTGTGAATTATATTCAATCTTATGTGTCATTTTTTTGTTAATGTTGTCAGGATTAAAAATATCATATATTTCTACAAAAACGGGTTGAAGTTGTAATTTTTACAAATGTGGTAGATGTAAATAACATATGACAAGATGTTGAAGAAGTGTTTTCAAATAACCACAAAAGTGGAAAGAGGAAGACCGTTTGTCTCGTGAGGAATTTGGGCCCGCTTATTTCAAAATTCGAATGAAATTCAATAGCAGTTTCCCAAAACGTTATTTATCGTCATGCGAGTTCATTGAGTTTTCAAACCTATTATTACCAAAACTAAAGGGTGATTTGTGTGTTGGGAATCTGCACGAAGGGAAATGGAAAAAAATCCATTTGACTTACTAAAATGGAATCCACCCTCACGACTCTTCTACCTTTTCTCGAAGCCTTTCTCCACCCTCCTGACTCTTCTGCCTTTTCTCCCCTTCTTTGATTTTGGTGTTCCGTGGCTAGGGTTCCTCGCTGGGCTTGGGTTCAGACGATGACGGCTAGGGTTCTGCGTCGGGCTTGGGTTCAGACGACGACGACTAGGGTTTTGCATTGGGCTCGGGTTCAGACGACGACGACGTTGTCCATCATTTGGTACATTACCTTCATTTTTATGCTCGATTTGTGGGTGTTTTTATCTAAAGTTGGGGTTTTCATGGGATTTGGGGTGTATTTTTATCTAAATTTGGGTTTTCATGATATGATTAAACACGTCCTGAACTCACAATTTGATGGAAACTGAGACAGGTTGTTAATAACAACTCCCTCTGGCTTTTCTTTACATATATGAGTGTTTTCTCACTCTAAATTTCGTCACTTGGTCATAACAAATTCTATGTAGGTTGGTTGAATATTAACATTTATGAATCTTGACATTATGTGGTTTGGATTGTAATATTATTGAGATTAAAACAACAAATTTTCATTTATAAATTAAATGTGGTTTAAATTGTAATATTATTGAGATTAGAGCAACAAATTTTCAATTATAAATTAAACTGCAGCTATAAAGTTTCTCATATTTTCTAATGGTAGGCACAAACAATAGAATATGTTTTCTGCCGGATTCCAGAGACAGACACAAGCAACAGAATTTGGTTAAAGGGAAACTATTTTTCACTGGATTTTGTCTTCTGTTGCTTTCTATTTGACTCCGCAAATCACTTTCTGAAGTTGTAAGACGAGAGACATTCGCCAGTGAATTGTAGAATGTTGTACACTCTTGTAAAGAGTAAATCTGGAGATTCTACAATACAAGATGCTATGCAGAAAGAAATGGTAGGCAAAAACAACCGAGGCGGCATAGAAGCCATGGTATTTGTATGTATGACTGATGTCATGCAGTTTCTAATGATGGAAAGATTGCGTATACCAATCATTCAAGTTCACTTGAAGTAAGTCATGTTTGTCTTTTTCATACATGTTTATGTTACATTTAAATTTTAATGGTGATAATTTGTTTATATTAGGAATATGTACCAAATTCCAAATGAAGACAACTATTGTTATGTGTGTCATGCTCTAATGTGGAAACCAAGACCTCCAAATGAAGACAACAAATGTTCAAAGTTTGCGGAGGTGTTGCAAGCATCAAATAATGCAGCCTGTTTTCTAGTACCATATTGGGATGCGTAAGTAGCTAGCCCATTATATTTTATAATATCTTCAATTTGATTATATTTTATTTGGGAATCATAAAAAAGATTAGCATTCATCTAATTAATAAAATAATTTAATATATGATTTTCAGTGAACATTGGATGTTAGCTTTGGTACAACCCGATATGTGGATGGCTTACTGGTTCGATCATTTGGCATCACAGAAACCCAAGGAAGATTTAATGAATATTATTCATCTGTAAGTTATTTAGAATAATTTCATTCATATTCTAAGTTAATTTGTTGTTATTGAATGTTTCAATCCATTTTCGAACCTTTACATATTTTTGTAGGGGCCTTGAGGTCTATAAATACTCATTGTGTTTGAAGGTCTGCAACAAAAGGAAAGTAACTTGGCGTGTCATGAAGGTAAGATGATTCGGTAATGTTTGTTTTGATAATATGTATTATATTTTGCATTAATTTTGTTGTTTTCCTAATATATATGACATCTTAATTGTAGTACCGTAAAAAAGTTGGAATACTGAATGTGGTTAGTACTTAATGAGATATATGAACCAATTGTTGGGAAGAGAGTAACAGTGGGAGATCTAAGATTGATAAATATTGATATTGATGTTATGTTGCATTATATATGTTTTGTGGCACAATTTATATGTTAATAAATGAGTTTGTTTACTTTGTAGTCGTTTGAAGATTCTCTTGAACCATTTTCTGAGGAAGAGATAGACAGACGCGAGAAATATGTCTTCTTTTTTCATCAGCCATATGGACGTATGTAAGCAGGGCAGCATGGGGTTTTGCCCCACCGCTACCTGCCTCGCCTTAGTTAAATGGATAAACAGGGCGGGGTGGGGTGGGGCCAAAAAAACTGCTACCTGCCCGCCTAATGGTGGACTACGTAGGTTTGGCAGGTAGTTCTTTGATCTTTTAGATTTTTTCCTAATAGAAAACGTTAAAGCTATTTTGATTTTCCATAACATTTTACATTTTGATGAAAGCTACATACAAAAAATCAATCGGTCTTTAAAGATAGATACAAAAAACAATCAAAGCTAAATACAAAAGATCAAAGTTAAATTCAAGACAAAAAAACGAAAGCTAAAAGACAAGGCGGGCTTTTGGGTTATCGGGTAGACGGGTTATTAGGTTATGCGGGGCGAGTTGCGAGAAAACTGCAATCTGCCCTATTTTTATGCGGGTGGCGGGTTGGTAGGTAGAAGTTTTTGTCCGCAACCTGCATTAGGTGGGGCGAGGCATGGCGGCCGGTCAAACTTGCCCCATTTACTGCCCTAGCCATATATGGTGTTAGCAACTTAATTGATGAATGTAAGTTTATGGGGTGATACTGTCATCTTTAATTTTTTATTATAATAGATGAATATATACATGATATCATTGGTGCTGATGTAAAGAATTTTCAACCTGACATTCAGACCAAACAAAACTGTAAAGCAGAAGCTGAGAAATTGCAACCATATTCAGCCTACTTACTGAGAATTCTAGTATGACATAGTGTACAACAACAACATAGTTTATAGACAGTTCATATTCAAAGACAGTTGAATTGAAAGAACATAGTTTATAACACAAACATAGTGTACAACACTAACATAGTTTACACCACAAAGATAGTTTACAACACTACCTTATATCTTCAATTTTATTGCAAGTGTATGTCTGTTTCAGTTGGATGTACATATTAAAAATTATAGTGTAATAGGTTAATTGATTTATATATCTAATAGTTTTGGTATATACATTTGAAGGATTATAGTGTAAACCGAGGTATATATATGACATTTTTGGAATATATATTTCCAGTACACAATCAGATTTATATCTGATGATCATAAATTTGTGTGGTGTATGTATGTTTCAATTGCAGGGAATTCTATGTGGTGTATGATTGTTTCAATTATAGGATTTTTTATGTGGTGTATTTCTGTTTCAATCGTAGGAAATTTTATGAGAAATTAAAAATAAAATCAGAATCTAAAAAAAACTCAATTAATGACATAAACATCTGTTATTCTGTTGAAATCAACATGGAATTTCACAAAAAAAATCAATTAAGGACATAACACGTCGGTGACAGCCTAGTATCCGATGTTGTATGAAACTACTATTTTAATAAAAAAAGGCATAGCATGTCGGTGATCGTTTGTCATCAAATCGACATGGTATATTCTATTTTTTGATTTTTTTAATAATAGGATAGACCACGTCAGCTTTCTGTTTCAATCGACGTGGTGTGTTTACAGACAACGTAGGTCATTGCCAACAAGTCGACGTGGTACGGCCTATTGTGAGAAAAAAATTCCCCGTGTTTTTGGTTTTAATAATAGAACATACCACGTCGGCCTTCTGGGTGCGATAGACGTGGTATTGCCTATATACCATGTCAGTGTTATTGTTAAATACAAACGTGGTATACCTACATACCACGGTGGATTATTGGTTGGCGTGATATCCCCTCCCTTACCACGTCCCCCAGATACACGTCGGTCAGCTAGGGTCGGTCCACCAAACATGATATGTCAAAAAACCTGACGTAATAATCATGTGTTTGCAACAGTGATTCTTTGGCTGGGTTGGAGTATTGTGAACACTCTCCAAATGTATTCTCAGCAATGCTTGTGAAATCTTTGTTATGCAATGGGCCTTCACCAGCTTGAAGTCCTTTCTAAATGTTGTATTCTCTTGTTTGTTGTGGGCTTGCTTCTATCATATTAGCGTAGTTCATCGTATGCTTGTTTTGATTATACATTTCCATCATGTTGTCATTGTATTTTCCTTTTTCATCTTGTCTACTCTTTTTTTGCTTCTCCCACTATTGAGATTATCCCCGCCAAGAATTTACCAAGTGCATCTATTACTTGTTCCTTGATTAACACCACCGTCGCATTCAACCACTTGCTTGGGCTCCTGTTTCGCTTTCGATCCCAAATTTTCAAAATCATTCTTGCTCAGTTTGGCCATCTTGATGTGATCTGTTTGTTTCACCGGTGTTTGTGATTGGCCCGACACTCCATATTATCGCTTCTATTCGAATGAAGCTTTTTTTCCTTGCCTTTACACCCTTTTGTGGGTATCAGTGTTGATTTTTACCGTTCATATCCCCTTTGTTGCCGCCCCCGACCCCATGTACTCAGATTGGATTTTGTTCCATTGAAATCATTCGGAAGACTGACCATGACAGGATTATATCTTTTTAAGTAAAAGATTAAGTCCGGAAGATGAATAAGATGAGAATATGATAAAGACTAAACAAATTTGGCTAAAACTTTTCATTTCCTTCATTGTAAAAACAAATATATTTATAGATAAAACTCTAACTAACAAGCATTAACACAATAGCCAAAATTACATCAAAACGTGGAGATAAGATCCACGATTAGGATAATGGTAGGTGGGGGCTGCATGAACGTCGGTATGAATTTGTATGTGGCTATGCTGCCATGCACATACACATCAGACCACCTCTGTGATTGTTTGTGATCTCACTCCCCAAGGTATGGGGTTCATTGTCTTTGGGGCTTGACCCCCTTTATGTAATGAGGGGTGGATCGTTCCTCCGACGTGAAAAAGACCTCATAGCCTCTCCCTTCGTAGTGGAAGTAAGTCGACTTTGGTATGTGGCAGCCATCCCAAGTTTGGATCTTATTCCTTGCCGCCAAGATTACGGATATGGTAATTGTTTACCAAGATTCTCCCAAGCTTGATGCTACGCCGTGAAAGAAGGACGACATCCGGAGATTTTGTGGAAACTTCACCTCTTTGCGACACAGTGAAAGAACCATATTTGCTCTTCCACTAATCGATCGAGCTTCTATGTGGCATTCTATTCCATTGCTTGGCTACTTCAACAGACGGAAAAGTGACCAAGAATGTTTGTGCAATCAGGAGCACAACGATAAAGGATTTGTGTAAGTCATGCTCACGAGATTTGCTACACACACTTTCTCAACTCCCTTTTACTTTGCTCTATGTGGTCTAGGGTTATGGATTGATGTAATAGATTGAACATGTCACTTTTGGCATGTGTGGGTACTTATTATATCCACCGGTAAGTCATGAGTGTACAACTAGGGGTGTGCATCGGTCCGAACTTGGACCGGATCGGAACCTAGTCTATCGCCAGGGTGCGAACTGAAGATCGGACTGCTCGGATCTGGGTTTGGACTGGACTGGACCGGTTATGGCTAGACTGAAGACCGGACCGAATTGATCGGTCCGATCCAAAATTGGGTTTGTTTGTATTGAAAATCTGGAAATTGATCTGGGATCGGACCGGAACCTGATCTGTCGCCAGGGACCAGACCGTACCGAAGACCAGACCGATAATATTCACTTAGGACCAAACCCTGGCCGACTACGAATCCAGTCAGGACCGACCCGAACCCAGAGAAGACCGCTAGAGTTTGTGCTCTCCCCCGTGTACAACCAACTTGAGTTGAATATTCGCCCCCACTATTTGATTACTCGTGCCAACCCCAACTTATGTCAACTCCCACCCTCCCTTCTCCCACTATGCACAAACCCTACCCTCCCTCTCCCCACGAAGCAACCACACCACCACCACGACCCTCCCTCCCTCCCTCTCTCCACCAAACCCTAAGCCTCTCATGGCGACGCGCAACCGGACCCTTACGTACAGGAAGTACCGGGACGCGTTGCGGGAGGTCCACGCCCCAACCGCCACCATGCCCTCCTCCAGCTCCTCTTCCGGTGGGCCCGTCATCGAGATGGTCAGCACATCGCTGCTCCGGAATCGGAACCGGGCGTACTCCCCCCTCAGCACCGACGACCCCGGCAGCAGCTCCAGGTCGGAATTTTATTTTTGCTTTTTTGTTTCCGTGTGATTGGTGTGAAATTCTGAAAATGACTTTGGGAGATTATTGGTGATTGGGAAAAGTTTGAAGAATCTCGAAGTTCGGCTCGCGGAGGAATTCCATGACTTTAAATTTTTACTTCGCTGAGGAATTCCATTACATTGTGTTAAGCTGCCTCTGAACTTCTTGATGTACCTAAAGGTCCTAAACTGCCCCAGACATGCCACGTGACGTACTCAGCATAGGTCAAGAAGTGTTGAGTGTCCAAGCTTGTAAGGCTCCGAAACTATGCCACAAAATCAAATTTGGCAATTGATACATTGGTAGGGGTGGCAAGTTTGACTAAACATGAATTATATGATTACAAATTCTGGATCTGATAATGAAGACTAGAAGATATTAATTACCCAATAAAGGATGAAGCTTGGAATATATTTGGTAATTTAAGTCCCATCCCCACCCCTAAAAAACCTTGTTGTAGAGCATTGTAGTTCGTTATTTTCTTATGCTCCTTTTGTTTTTATGACTTTTTTTTTGTTTTATCCCAGATCCTAAAAAGATGTTAAGGACTAGATACATTTACTTGCTTCTTCTAGTTTAATCAGAAGCCTGGATGAACCCATTGAGCTGCTGTCAGTAGTACATATAATTAATATATTCTCCAAGTGAAAGGGCGGGCTGTTGCATGCCTAGTGTGATTGTCAGTATCCTAGTGGGATTTCTGTCTGGTTTCTTTCATAGTAAAATTTCAGTATTTGCATATTTAATAAAATTTCTTCTTTTCGACTGATAAAAAATATCCAAGGTTGTCATGGTGTTATATGCAAGTGTAAAGGACACCATTAATGATAAAAAAAGTGGAAAGGACACCAATACAAGTATTGAGTTGACCTTTTCATGGCAGCGGTAATTCCCTTTCGCTAAACAATTTCTCTTAATTAAATGTACAACAAATTTCGCCCTCGGTTGCCTTAATTCTCTTGAAATGGTTAGAAGCTTCTTTGCAGGCTACTTTTTACCAATATAGATATTTGTTCATTGTGCAACTAGGTCATGAACTTATTTGCTAATTCTTGGGTTTGTGTTTTAAGACATTACTTACCTTTTTCAGTGGGCCAACGGTATCCATTGGTTTACCCCCAGCTTGGGTTGACCTTTCAGAAGAAATTGCTGGAAATATGCAACGTGCAAGTACCAAAATGTCTGAGCTTGTCAAAGCTCATTCTAAGGCTCTAATGCCTTCATTTGGAGACAGCAAACAGGATCATCATCTTATTGAGTCTCTCGCCCTTGAAATCACAGACTTGCTGAAGAGGTCTGAGAAACGATTGCAGAAACTTTCTGTAGGTGGTGATTCAGAGGATTCAAGTGTCAGAAAGAATGTTCAGGTATTTTTTCCTCATGCTTATACTCCAAGTCCGAGAATTTCCTTATGGTTAAATGATTTTTCGGTGTTCATCTGTAGTTGTAACTTGCGGTCTTTTATTGTGCCGAGATTTGGTTTAATAATTGACACTTCCGTAATGTGGCCAAGTGGATGTGAGTGTACTAGATCAATGACTTAAACTATGACTGGCTGTTTGTGGTATCGGTCAGATGATCGGACACCTTGTTGATGTCCAAAAGATGCTTCAAAATATTTCTGAAAGTTTGTGCAATTGTGTTTGATGTTTGGATTTTATTTTATTTTTTGCCGTTTGTGTTTATGGTTGATATTAATCAACTTGGAATCCAGTAAAGACCTACAAATATATCATCTTGCTAAAGTGCCTTAATGCTATTAAGTAGTAGGACTGTTGAAATTCTCGTGATTTTGACTGCCAATAAGTTAGTTGGAGGCAATGAGTTGGACTAGAGACAATGCCAATTCTTTAGCTGGTAAATTCTATTTTTTTCTAAAGAATGATAATGAGATGCTGCAGTATTGGTTTCACTGTTCTGATATTTGTACTTCTCCTCTAGAGGTCTCTTGCAACTGATCTTCAGAATCTTTCTATGGAGTTCAGAAAGAAACAATCAACATATTTAAAACGGCTCCGACAGCAGAAAGAGGTCACCTTTACTTCTAGACATTCATTTTTTTCCTAATGAAATGAGAGTGACATTGGTCACTTGGTGAACTCATTACTTCTGTTCTCCATACCGGTGCTCGACAATTGATTTATATAGCTTTTGTGATCCAGGGAGATGGCATAGATCTGGAAATAAATCTGAATGGAAACAATAATCAGGAATATGAAGACACTGGCGATCTGGTGTGTATTTTTTGTTCATTATACATTTCATTTCTTAGAATCTTAGTTACCCTTGCATGAGCTTGTTTTATAGTTATTTTGGTAATGATTGCTGTATCATTTTTCTTGATAGGTAATTAGTGTTAGCAATTACCTGAATTGTCGTTCATGTTTTGTGTTTTAAGGGTGAATATTTATGTTAGATTTTGTTACTGTAACTTGCTTTTGAAATAATCAATCCCTATTTGTCCGAGCCACAAATAATATGAAGAGGTCAGGGTAAATCTGTATTCATGCATTTCTAGCTGTACAGTAGATCCTGCAACTAGATAGTGCATTTGTCTAGACTAACCGTATTTATTTGCATCGCTGTTCTGTTTCGAGTCCACATGCGCATGTATCATTATATCATTGTTCCACATTGTTTAGTTTATCTATTGCCTGTTATTCAATTTTAAATGGTTCCATAATGTTTAGTTTATCTTTTAGTATATTCTTGTCTTTTTTTTTAATTTGGCAAGTTGCACCCATGTTTGATGAATGTAATACATATTTCAGGTAATAGACTGGCAAATTAAAGTCTTAAAATAATATGAAAGCCCTATATAGATGTCACATGTTCTTGTCAAATTACATCTTACCTTTTAGAAGTACACTTAATATGTTTATCTATGTTAGTTCATATCTACCTATATATCTCCATGTGTTTCTTTTGAACTTAAATAAAGTAATACAATGACGATTACTTTTACAACCCTCAGTGATGTGGAATTGTGGATTGGAGTAATGAGTTTGCTATGGTTGTTGCAGGATATTAGTGATCACCAGTTATCTCAGCTTAAGAAGAGTGAGGCGTTTACTAGGGAAAGGGAGAGAGAAATCACACAGGTTGGTACTCGATAAGCAGATTTGTGCTCACTGCGTAGAAATTGTTCTCGCACCCATACATCTCTAACGAAGGGGGTAATTTTTTATTTTTACTGTGTATAGGTAGTGGAATCAGTTAATGAACTTTCCCAAATTATGAAGGATCTCTCAGTCCTTGTGATAGACCAGGTTAGGAAGCGTTCATCAGTCTTGATCTATAGATAGGAAGTCAAGAAGCTATTGATCAACTAACCAACAACCTTGAATGACAGGGCACAATCATCGACCGCATTGACTACAATGTCCAAAATGTTGCAACGTCGGTCGACGAAGGCCTCAAACAGTTACAAAAGGTTAATTCTATTCAATTTCAAACTTCTAGATTATATCGCAATGAAGCATCCCAAAAGATATGCCTCATGTGCTAATTTGTGTTATGATCACTAATCATGTATCTGTGTTCTAATGTTTAATTTGCAGGCAGAGAGAACTCAGAAAAAGAGTGGTATGGTGATGTGTGCCACCGTTCTTGTCATCATGTGCTTTATCATGTTAGTACTCCTAGTCCTCAAGGAGATAATATTGTAGTTGTAAATCTACTAGGAATACCAGCTCAACTAGCTCTTGGTGTACAGTTTAATCAGTGTTCTCTTGCAAGTGGCAAGTTAGATGGCCCAACGATTCAATAAATAAAAAGAGATGGTACATCTGCTTTTTTATTTGCCTCAGATTTTAAGTCCAGAAAGTTGCCCATGTAATAGCAGGGTTTTTTTGTGGGAACTGACAATTCTCGGTTCGACATTGTAAATTGCGTAAGATTATACACTTACAAATATTCAAAAAAAAATCGATCCATGTATAGACTCATTTGTGTAACCCTTGTGAGAAAATATCCCAGCACTGACTATGGCTGAATGTGGTACAATCAAAGCATACTTAAGGTGAATGGTATGCAAAATGTATGACGTTAGGTAATCCTGAGGATGTTGAATGTCTTGTTGCACAAACACAGTCCCAGGGATGTCGTTTTGGTATCGAAAATACTGTCGTTTCCATCTTCCTTGCAGCCAATCTGAGCATCCAAATTCCTGAATACATTAGGGTGCATTGAGTGGGTTCGGTCCTATGTTCGTTGGAATGAGATATCTTATATAGATGGGATTGCGTGTAATAAGTTTTTGATATTCGGCAACTCCTGTTAGAAAATAATCACAGAAATCCAAACATTTATCTATCCAGCCATGAGGTAGATCAACAGTTACTCCCTCGATACGAAAATAATTATGCATCATTCGCATACTTGTGGCAGCTTCGAATAAATCATATATCAATTCTCTCTCTAAAAATATAGAAGAAAGGGGTATGTGCACCAATATCTGCCATAAAGGGTCCAAGTCATAACAAATGAGAAGCTATATGACTCAATTCCAGCATAATTACTCTGATATAGCTGGCTCTTTGAGGTACTTGAATATTTCCCAATCGTTCTGGTCATTTACAGTTATAGCTTCTGTGAACATGGTAGCTAAATAATCCCAACGTGTTACATAAGGGAGATATTGTATAATGGTTTGGTTTTCCACATTTTTTTCCATTCCAATATGGGTTCACAGTCAATAACATCTTGAATGTCGAGAGTCACGATCAGTCGAAGAACACCATGCATGGGTGGGTGTTGAGGGCCCATATTGACTATCATGAAATTCTTTTTGGTAGGTGGTACAGTCATGTTTTTCTTCCCCGATTCATTATTTCTTAAATTTCTCAAAACAAGGTTCATCAAAATTCAAAATCCAATCATTTTTTAGTCATTTTATAATAATAATATTATAAAATAATCAGTAAAAAATTCAATTGAATAAAAAATCCATTTTTCAACAAACGAGTTGAATTTTTAGACAAATTAACAAGTTTTTTGCTCCCAAATATTCAATTGACCTATTAATTTCTTATAACGTATCTGATTTTTCTTTGACAAATAAACTAGCAACCGTTGACGTTTTCCCAGAATTATTCGAAGAACTCTCTGAGATGAAAAATCCTTTTTGTGCAATTCTAGATGTGAAGTAAGTCCCCGTATCCGATTGGTGAAAATGAATACTTGAAATTCGATGGACCCTTTGTTTTCTTCTTTTTGTGAAATAATGGAGATAAATGGATTTTTGACCATAAAATAATAAAATTCTTCTTCTTTTTATTTACATTTACCGATCAGAAATAATAAATACAATAATGATTAATTAAATAATATAATAATACTAGTCATTTTAATTTGGTACACAAAAAAATTGATTTATTTTTCCCTTTTGCATTTGTGAATTAGAATTCTTTTTTTGTACATAAGAGGATTCAGTGAATTCATTTAATTTAATTGATACAATATTAAATCAGTATCCGATCTTAGAATCTAACACAAAATATATTTTATACAATATATATAATGAATATATTACGTGATATATAAGAAATAGATTATCAATTAAGTTTGAATCGTGGATACATATGTATCCTTGACAAAGGAAAACGGTTTCCATTGTGGGTATTAAACCAATATCGATTCATACAAACTAAATCCTTTAGTCGATAATTGGGCCAAATAAAAAAAATAATTGAATTAATTTAGTTATATTTGTATGAGGATACTTATCTTCGTTCATAAATGTTTCATAACTCTTTATACTATTTTCGTTGCCAAATACTGAAACTTCATTTGTAGCATTTCTATTCCAGGAATTGAAACAAAGGAGAATTCTCAATTTTCTACGATGTCGAGTGGATATAATATGTTCGGGAATAAAGAAATCATAATCATTTTTGTTTTCATTTATAAATATATTGTTATGTTGTTGTGTGATGGGTTTCTCAAAATAATTCATATCAACATCTTTTTTTGTATGTATTTTCTATTAGTTTGGTATTTCTTTTTACCGATCAATGAAATACTAAGAATTTGATATATAATAAATTTTTCATTCCATTTTGTAGATAAACGAATTGGTTCGATAATAAATATTCCTCTACCTATAAATCTTCCAGTAGACATCTCTTTATCCGTTAATATTACATCTAGATCCATCTCTCCTCTTTCAATCGAGGATATAGTCATTTCCTTTAAATTTTCTATTCTAAGTAGGAAACAACACACTTTTACACCTTTTATTATTCTTTTATTCCAGAAATCATTCCATCTTAATTGAAAAAGGAAATATTTTTGAAGAAATAACTCTAGTTCAGCTTCATGTTTGTTCTTTTTTTTCTTTTCTTTTGAATTTTGAATCCTACGTATTTTTTTTCAATATCTTTTTTCCCTTTTGGTTTTATACGCTCAAAATCCCCTTGACTGGGTTGTTGTTTTTGTTGCTTCATATTTTCTAATTCAAAATCCTTTTTTTATTAGATAATTTATTTATTTTATTTTCGTTGATGTTTTTATTTTCGTTAATGTTTTTATTTCGACTTATATTTTCAGTTTCATCAAAATTTAAAAGAACAATTTTGTTGGTATGATCCATGGGTTAACCCTATATGCATTATGTGTCATCAAATATTCCAAATTCTGAGAAGAACCACGGTTTCAGATTTGATATGTGATGATTTAACCTCTCTTGATTCATTCCCATCCATTCAAAAAAGATTTTTTGTTTTTTAGGTTTGGGTTTTTGTATTTTTTGATGAATTCTGAGATATAAAAGATTTCTGTTATAATTTTTTTGATATTTCTTATAAATTTCTTGATAATTATCGGTTCAATTTTTAGTATTTTTCTTAATCTTCGTACCGGTATGTATATTGGTCCAGGTATTAATATTGTAATTTTTTCTAATTAAAAAATGGAAAATTTTACTTTAATTGGCAAGTTGGCTTTTAGGATGAGTTCTATCAATGGTGTGATTAAAATTCCTATAATTCTATACGTAACGAGCAATCAACAGGCTTCCTGAGAAAGGATCACTCGCGAAGGTGGTGTGAATGCAGAAGGTTAAAGCCACCTAGAGTGAGAGTCGTTAGGGATATGGGAATGGAGCGTGGTGTATTTGTTGAAAGTCTATTATCATGCCCAGTATAGGATATAATCGTCACATATATTCTCCCACGGATATTATCTAGTGATAACCAACAAAAATAGTTCTCACCATAAGACCAATTAAATCTCATGTAGCTATTATCAGATATTACATATGGACCTCTAAGAATTTAAAAAACATGTGTGTGTTTTTGGTCTAATCTATCAAGTTGGATTTCCAATGTATTAACCATGAAAAAAGAAGTCATTTATTAAACATTTTTTTGCGTCACATAATCACATTAGCTTTTCTGCATTTCTTTTAATAAAGGAAGTTAATGCAAATTATGACCTACTTGATAGAATCCATGAAGTAATTGTCCGTGTTGTGCGGCGAACTTGACTCGTTGAAACAATTACATATATGTTGAAAGCAAGAAAGTGATATTGATTTTAGCAAGAATTTACATACTAAATCTCAGCTTCTGCTCCATGAGTAATCAATTCTAATCAACGGTCGTGACTCCCTCCGCACCAACCCCCTCACACTCCATCCCTAGTCTGCAAAATAACAAAAAACTTTTGAGAAATTCCCCAAACAACGTCATATATAAACAAGAGATTTATTTGATTCTCACAATTAGAACAAAAATTAGTGACTCTCATTGAATAATCTCCCTGTTCTCCCAACTTAGAAGCTAACTTTTGAAATGGATTATCACAGGGAAACAATAGGATTAACGACTGTTTTGAAAAGAGACAACGGTTGATTCTTTGATTGTAGATAAGTGGATTCTAGCGGAAACTTCGAATAGAATACTTATAGCATCCTTAACGATACATACCAACCAGGTGCCCACAAAATCCGGCCCAACACATCAACATTATATTAATTAAATATTCCTAAATCATTGGTCAATGTTTTATTTATTTTTGTGTTTAGAAAATATTTTAAAAATCATTTAAAATCGTTTTTTCAAATATTTTTTATGAAAATAAGTTTTTTATTTGTTTATATTTTCTAATTTTTTTTGATAATTTTTCGTGTTTTGCCTAGAATTGATCCCGAAATGACGTGTAGGGGAGAGAATGTAGGGCGCTTGAGTTGTTTTGGGTGTGGTTAAGAAAAATTTAGGAGGTTGGTTTGAGCTGACGTGGCGGAGAGAGAAGCTGACGTAACTGCGAGAGAAATAAGGAAGCACGAGAACAGACGGGCGCCTGTTAACGGTGCTCTTACACAAATTTGTCATAACTGAGCAGCTTTCTAGCTGTAGACCAATCATTTCAGCTTTTTAAAGGGATTTAATAACAAAGTCATTGCAACGGTCACATCGTTTACATGAGAATCGAATATGTGGTTATGTTTGCGTAGGTATTTTATGAACTCTACAAATGTTAGATTGACAAGATCTACAGTTTCAGGTTCTATAAATGACGTGATTTGTTATCACTATTTGAATAAATGTTATTATCAAATGATAGTAATTAAGAATCATATAGTGTGGCATTAGAGTAGCGCGGGGCGGGTGGGTGCCGGGTGTCTTTTTGTGCACCGGGAATCCGGATTGAACGCACGGCGCAGACGTGTTGCCTCCTATTTTTTTTGATTTTTTAATATTAGTGGAGGATTTGTGAAGTAATTGATAATGTATTGGGTATTTCTGATTAATGTGGGTGATAATTTTGATTATTGTGGGATCATTGTTCAATCACACATACGTTTTGTAATCACACTTCTACTATTCAATCACGCGTGTACTATGTAGTCACGCTTGCATTGTGCATTCATGCGTGTACTATGCAACAGATACATCTATCTACTACCAACTATAAATACATTTACATATCTCCTTTAACTCCTTACATTCTTAAATTATTCACTCCTTTATTAGTTTTTCTCAATGTCGGATAGTAGTTCAAACCCCGCTCAATACGACGATGACAACTGCAGCGAGACATTCGATCTGATGGATTGTGCTATTGATTTGGCCGCCCGGGCTGTGTACGAACGGAGTACACTTCCAAGGCTTCGTCGAACGAGAACGACGAACCCAGATAGAGATCATGAACTTGGTTACAGACGCCTTAGAGACGATTATTTTTCTGGCAACCCTGTGTATTATGATTCTCTTTTCAGGAGAAGATTTCGGATGCGAAAACATGTATTTCTGCGCATTCACAATGCTGTTGAACCATCTGATGTCTTCTTCCAACGAACATCGGATGCAACTGGTAGAATGAGTATTTCCAGATTACAAAAAACAACGGCAGCAATACGAATGCTAGCCTACGGCGTGACAACTAATGAGATCAATGAGTACTTACAAATGAGTGCAGCAACATCCAGAAATGCACTCCTCAAATTCTGTGAAGGTGTTATTAACATCTTCGGCCCTGAGTATTTACGCCGACCAACTGCAAATGACTTGGCATGACTACTCCACGTTGGTGAGCAACGTGGTTCCCAGGTATGATGGAGAGTATCGATTGTATGCACTGGGTTTAGAAAAACTGCCTGGCTACTTGGAAGGGACAACATCAAAGGCGTTCAGGGAGAGCAACCATGATCCTTAAAAGTGGTGACATCGTACAACTTATGGATCTGACATTCCTTCTTCGGAATTCCGGGTTCGGCTAATGATTCGAACGTCCTGCAACAATCTCTGGTTTTCGACGACATACTGGAAGGGCGAGCTCCACCTGTAAATTATGAGGTAAATAGTGTTCAATGTGATATGAGATATTATCTTACTGATGATATTTATCCATAGTGGGCTACCCTCATTGAATCCATCCTTCATCCTCAAACCCCAAAGCACATGTTGTTTGCTGAAGTGCAGAAGGCAACGCGTAAAGATGTAGAATGCACTTTCGGAGTGTTGCAAGCGAGGTGGGCGATCATCAAAAATTCAGTTCTCGGCTAGAGTAAGGACGTATTATCCAAAATAATGACAACTTGCATCATCATGCATAACATGATTGTGGAGGACGAACGCGACTCTTACACCAATTTTGGAGATATTCACGAATTTATGGAAGATCGACCTGAAACTTCTGCTGAGGAAATACCATATTCGACCGATCGTATAGCAGATATTCACGATTTTTCCCCAATCAAGATCGGGTGCGTGACAGGAATCAACATTTGGATCTGAAAGGCGATTTAATCGAGCATATATGACACCACTACAGACGAGGAGCGGTTTAAAAATGGGTTTAACGCAATTTGTAATGTATTATTTCGAAGTCTAGTTTATGTAATATGTATTGTCGTTTATTAACTTTGAATGTAATATTTCAGATTTCAGTTTATGTAATAGTAATGTGATTTCGTAATATTTAATAATAGTTTTGTGATTTAATAGTAAAAATTAAATATTTTCGAGTTAAAGTAATTAGAAGTAGTAATTACAATTAGAATTATGTAAATGTAATTTGTTAAATATTGTGTAAGAATTAAAATTATTTAATTAAGAAATGATGTGGAGAAAGAGAGTATAGGGTGGGTGGGGTAGGCCAGACATGGTTAATGGATTTTTTGGGTGAGTGGGGTGAGTTGACGTGGCGGAGAGAGGGAGCAAAGCACCCTGGGTGTGTGCTGTTAATTATGGTCTTAACAATAGGTTAGCCCAACCCACGTAGAGTTACAAATATCATACACAAAAAAAAACATATCATGACGTACATATTATCATATATCTTTTTAGTATAGTATTGATATTTTTTATTAGAATGAGATAACTAAAATTAGATCAAGTAGGTACAATTTGGAAATTTCGTTTCTAAATTGAAATTTGTTGTTCAAATTCTTAAATAGAAGTGACATTCCAGGTATTACGATTTATGAATGGTTTAGAAATTCTAAATGACTCATTTTATGTTTGTGTAGCCTAAAATAAAATGATTTTGAAGAAATATCTACTTTTTTAGAAAATAAGATTTTCAAATCTAAGAGGGTGTTTGGATCATCCCAAAAAGTGCATTATCATTCATTTATATGATTCTTTTTCATAAATTATTTTTTTCATAAAACTTTTCTTTATTCCTTTCAAATATGCCGTGGCCATTTTCTTATGAAACCTATGATTTTACCAAACTACATTTTTTATCCATCATACTATTACATACAAATGTGTTATCACTATAAAGGAATTGAACGGGACAAATATTTACGTTTTCTATTAAAGTTTCAAACATTTTATTTACCCAAATGGAGTCGTAAAGTTCAAAGTACTACCACATCAAAATGTAACTAACTTATTCACGATGTCAACTAAGAAGATACGTATATGACCTGCCAGTAACATCATTCAGGGCCGAGTGGCCGACTATGACTACATGGAGTTTTTCAATTTGCGAATAGGGTATTGTGATAAATTCATCTACAAACAAAATGATAAAAGCTAGGGTTATTTGCATAGCTGCACTTGCAAAGTATGACATTGGAGCAATGTATTTGAGTTTATCAAATTTATTTTGGTGTATTTCTAAACTAAAAATTATTTTGGTGCACTTTAAAATATTGGAGCAATGTATTTGAGTTTATCGATTTTTTTAGATGCACTTCTAAACTTGAACAATTGTTTTGATGCACTTGCGTGAAGGTGCGTTCGATTCCACGTTTGCTTTCAACAACGACATCTATTCAAATTATGAATTTAGATTTGAATTATTATGATTTTGAATTAACATACGTTTTGTGTTATTTTTAATGAAAATTGGGGACCTCTCCTACGGTGTAAGATAAAAAATCAAGAAAATGAACGATTAAAAGCATTGTACCATTATTCAAAAGTTACTCTCCAAACTAAAGTGCTATTTACGTCCATCAGTTTCGTTTTAAGATTTTCCCTCAACGAGCTTTCATATATTAGAACCTTTGAAGAGATACCTCATTCTTGGTCTTATAAAAGAATTTCTTTTCTAATTTATGCAAGAGAACATTTGTTATCCAACAATCTCTTATTCAATTGCACAATCTTTTTTTAGAATACTCACACAATCACAACTAGTTAATAGATGCAAACATGAAATGTGATTCACCGTCGCTTAAGTGTACTAAAGTAATTTCACAAGTTTGGAAGTGCACTAAATTAAATTCAACAAACTCAAGTTTATTGCTCCAATGTCACTATCTTAAGTATAACTATAAACTCAAGTACAGTACTTTCTCAAATTCTGCATGTGTGTGGAGACTGTGATTGTAACATCCCGAAACAGCGGAAAATTTAAAAATTCATAATCAAGACAAAGAGCACAATAATCAAGGCGGGACTGTTACTTCTCATAAACAATATAGCGGTGCACCATAATACATCAGAGTTTGCCAAAATGAATACATGATTACAACAAAACGACAAGGGAAGATAAACGTAATCATGTGGACCTCAGTGGTCTGACTAGAGGATCCGACTCCAAATGCGCGCGCCCGCCGATCACCACCCCACTGGACCTACTGCGGTCCTGAAAAAGATGCAACAACAATGCCTGAGTTTCCAGAAAGGAAACCCCGTACGCCAACTCACCTATATGCATGCATTACACAATGAACCTATCATACTAGTAGCGTGTCATGGCATCGACAGAAATGAAAACAGTTCCCCCGAAGGGTAAAACGGGACATCAGTCCGACAATCAACAACGAGTCTCCCGAGGAGACCTACTACAGGCACATGCAGCCTTACAGCACGCGACATCGCACCCCCCACACGCAGCTACACTACTCAAGGGTTCGGCAGGGAGCCTCTGTCACGCTTGCGCGCCGATAGAATACAGATCTGCAAATCTCAGTGGTCGGAGCCACAGGGACCAACGGGGCCGTCGCCCGGAAGGTATAACAACAACATCTCGGTAGGTGCCCAGCCGAGGAAAACAACATAGCCGGCACAGCCTCAGCCCAACAATCATCATCGCCGGCACAACCTCGGCGGCATCACCGGCACAGCATCGGTGGTCCATCACAACAGTCCGGCACAGCATCAGACAGATCCAGACCGAAGTCTGCCAGGTCATCGGGCTCCTCGAGCCGCAAACACCAACCGCGCCGCTATAAAAGCAGGGCAGCGACCTCCGTAGCCCGTGGGCCGGTAGTCACCTCACCCAACGCCAGTTGCGTGCCCGCACAACATCAACACTGGGATCCGCGATCCCTCAGGCCTGCTATACTACAAAGTGCCCAACAATCATCTCAAGTCACGGTCCATACTCGGAGGTGACGCGTCCCGAACGCCCACACTCTTCCCAACGGCGGTCCCTGGGCAGGCACGCATCACGCGCCCACCGTCACCTCCCGGCTCACGCACAAGGCGAGGACACGGGTTTCCGTGGCAAAGTTGGCGTTCAAAAAGGGAACCAGGAATTCTGTTCTGGGCCCAATCGGTCGACCGTAAGAGGTGATTCGGTCGACCGTTTCCAGAAAGGAATCGGTCGACCGTCCCTAACAGGGTCTACCGCTGCGCACAGAACACAATCCCCCCAACGGTCTACCGAAGGTCTAAAACCGGTCGACCGAACGAGGTCAAAATCCGGAGTCTGGTCAACATTACAATCCAGTCTATCGGTCGACCGACTCAGGGGTCTCGGTCGACCGAAAACTAACATAACATTTTCTACATCATTTTAATCCATCGGTCGACCGACTCAGGGGTCTCGGTCGACCGAACTTACAGGGTCAACTTAATATTTCTACGTCATATAACGGTCGACCGAACTCAAGCCTACGTCCGAACATCATGCAATATAAACCAATAAACTTAAGTTCCGGTCGACCGAACACAAGGCCTCGGTCGACCGAAACGCAACAGGCAGTAAAGATATACATGCAATCGGTCGACCGCCCAAGGGCCGGTCGACCGTCAGGTCGTCTTCAACCTCGCGCCAGCCGAGGTTTCTTCGCCCAAACGCGACGTCGGAGAGGCCTCCGACCTCCTCCGACCGACCAACACAACCCTCTCATTAAGGTTAACAATAAAACCACACTAAGGAGCGGCGTACCTCAACGAAAACGGAGAAACGCCGGAGCAACGCTCACGCCTCCGCCACCTCCTCGCGCTCGACCTCCTCCTCGCGACGACCTCCTCACGCCGGAGTCTCCAAGCCTTCTTCCTCCTCTGATCGCCGGAAGGAAAAGAAAAGAAAGAGTTCAAGTGAGTGAACGAATGGAAAAGAGAGAGAGAGAGACTTCAAGCTTTTAAACCCAACAACACATTTGCTCGCTACAGTGCACGCCACACTACTCCTCTCACCCATCACAGCCTACTGTAGCTCGCCTCTTCCCCATGCAAAACACCTCCTTAATCTCCATTAACCCAAGCTTAACCCTAACAAGGGTTTGGGTTCTTACAATCCACCCAACTTAAAAGGATTTCGTCCCGAAATCAAAGCAAACTACTCACCGAAAAGCTCTGGATACTGCTTCTTGACGTCCTCCTCAATCTCCCAAGTGGCCTCGCGCTCGCTGTGATGCTGCCACCTGACCTTCACCATCGGGATGGTCCTCCTCCTGAGCTGGTGATCCATGCGATCAACAATCTCCACTGGTCTCTCCTCGAGCGACAAGTCCTGCTGAATCTCTGGCACTGCTATCTCAATAACGTGAGCTGGATCTGCCACATACTTGTAGGATTTCATGTTTAATTATACATATATATTTTCGAAATTTTTATGTATAATAAGGATCAATTACAATTGTCTTTGATTTATTTCATGCATGCATCGGTTTGTTTTAACATCTAGTTTCAAAACTCTATTAAAACAAACAAGGGCTTCGAAATTCATACCTAGTAGTTCTCAAAAACTTCTTGAAGATTCGGAGACGTTGGGGATGCTTCTCGCCGCGCCGGATGCCTCCGAGTGTTCACCGAAACCCTAAACAAGGCTGGAGAGAAAGGAGCTAGCCAATCGATCTCCAAACAAGCTTAGAATCTAGCTACAAACCCCTTCCTTAGCCTCTGAGATTTCTCCTTCCAAAGACTTAGAAAACTAAGAGAATTTTCGTGGGTTTTGTGGTGAATTAAGAGAGAAAATAATTATTGAATTGTGTGTCACAATTAGGGAGAATAAGGACCTATTTATAGGTTCCAATCTTACTCTTAATCATGGCTATTCTTAAGCCACGGTTTTATGACAATTTCTCTCACAAATTAATTCCATAATGCATTATATGCACCCACAAAACGTTTGACCAAATTTGGAGCTAATCCAACCATCGATCAAATTAATCTCTTAATAATCAAAGGCAGAAAATCGATCGCTGTTCGGTTTACCGAGTCCCACTCGGTTAACCAAATTTGTCACGATCGTTTAACCGAGTACGTGACGGATGACCGAATCTTAAGGGGAAAAATTCTCCTTAACCGATCGGACCCATTCACGTGTAAGACCGAGTGCTATTCGGTTAACCGAAAATATCGGAACTTGACATTGTTCGGTCGACCGTTTCTGGTTCGGTACACCGTACCAAAGCTCCAGGCACTTTGGTCAAGTTCGGTCAATCAATTACGATTATCCGTTCCACGTTCGGTTGACCGATCCATAGATCCTTCGGTCGACCGAACCTCAACGGATTACCGAACTTCTACCCGATTTTGCCTATTTCAAATTTTGGATTTATTTCCAACAAAATTTGAACTTAAGGGGGTTTTAGCAAATTCACAACTTATGCAATGTATTATCCTATGCAACAATAAATTATTGCACCCCATAATATATGCATCTCATATGAATTTATCATGATTCTAATTATGTTTATATACAACATAATTGATTTTACTTGTTCACCACATGTGTCATATTTTCTATAAGAAACCCGACACATCATATGAACCAAAAATCAAGCTTCTTGTTTCACGGTTTTTGCGGTGTGACCTATGGGAGGATCTAAACTAAGTTGGCAGTGATATTAAGAGCTTAATATCACAAGCTATAAGCGGTATCTAGCTACACATTATAGCTCCTAATTAGTTAGATGTCTTAATTCCACTCGAACCAAAACCTGATCCATTTAGTGATGGAGTGCACCACTTGTGTCCGTCCCTTGCCTCATGATATTAAGAATACACACAAAGTAGTATTGTGTCATCTTTGTATTAGTATTCATTTCTTGATCTCTTTAAGCTAGTTATAAATATGTGACTTAACTCAAATCACATTGTGCACATTATAACTTTGCTTTATCAAGGGGCCCACTAATATCATCACTCAATTAAGAGGGGCAATGATAATCTTTTGACTAACTATCTTCTCCAACGAAAGTTATACTTAACCAACCGATGCCTTTACACTACACTGATCGATAGTTCAAGACACTGATCTAATTAAGTATTCCTTAAGTGATTAGATATAAGTCTCATATCAAAGGACCTAAAGACACAGCAAAATATTAATGACACAGAAACACATTTCTATAATATTTTACTTGTTAGGTCTATTCAGTATACAAAAGTAATATTTTCCTCTTTTGCATACCCGTGCTTGTCACTCACTTGTAGAGCTACAATGATCTATGACCAACACGACAATCTTAACTCGGTAATTAATGTTCCATGTTAATTACCATGATTGCGAATATCTTTTGTTTTATGTAAACCAATATCTTTTAGAGCTCTACGGTTAAGGACCAAGAGCCTCTTCCTTAACACTTCTAAAAGACGAATAACATAAACAAGGAACAAAATGATTTCTCATTCAATTCATAATAATTGACATTTAAAAGTAAAACTTTTAGAACACATTCCCTTCAATCTCCCACTTGTTATCAAAGTTTTCTTTCACATACATTCTCAATGCATAAAACATCAATAACTAGGGTAACCTTCCCAAATCACCTATCAAGCCAATCCACATGGACCCTCGGATCCATGGACTCGAAATATATTTCGTCTCTTAGCTTGGTATGAAGATTTGTTGAATGGATCAGTTGTGCCACTGTTGTGTCCACCTATTTATTTATTTTGTCTTTCGTTGGTGGTTGAGTTAGCTGTAGTGATATTACTCCTAACTACACTAGCTCATACCTCCACCTTCGATAATGATGACGCATCATCACTCCAATCTCTTATTGTCTAGAATTCCTATAAGAATTGCATCAAAACAGCCATCGGCTATTTTCTCCTTTGTCTTCCATAAACAAGAACCTTATCTTTTGTCCGGTTAAGGTACTTCAGAATATTCTTGACCGCAATCCTACGATTAGGACTTGCGTTGGATTGGTGACCACCTGTCACGTTTAGAGCATACGAGATATTGAGTCTTGTGCAAGTCATTGTGTACATGGTCCTTCCTTTTGCCGAAGCATAAGGGATACCTTCATGTACTCCAAGTCTTTGTGTGATTGAGCACATTGAGACCTCTTGAGTTGCACACCTATACTCATACTCATTGGCATATTGTCCATATCGGAATTGTTCACCCTGAACATTTCAAAGATCTTGTCAATGTATGCACGTTGACTGAAGCCAATGAGTCTACGGGATGTATCTCAATGTATCTTGATTCTCAAGATAGGTTGAGCCTCATCCTTTTCTTTTCATTGAAATACACTGATTTCAACGAAATTTCTCGTTTGCTAATGCAAAGGTATATGATTGCTCATGAGCAATATGTCATCAACATATAAGATCAGAAGTACTACATGGCTCCCACTAATCTCCTTGTATATACAAGGTACTCCTTTACTTTGAATGAAGTGAATTTTCTTCACCTCTTCGTCAAAGCGTTTGTTCCTACTCCTCGATGCTTGCTTCAATCCATAAATGGATTCTCGAAACTTGCATTTCTTCTCGCTACTATTTGGATCATCAAAACCTTGAGGTTGTACCATGTACATATCCTCCTCCAAGTTCCTGTTTAAGGAACGCCATCTTGATACCCATCTTCCATATCTCATAATTATGAAACGTGGAAATAGCGAGCATAATCCGTATAGATTTTATCATGGTAACTTCTCAAAAGTTTCATCAAAGTCAATTTCTTGAATTTGAGTATAACTTTTGCTACAAGTCTTGCTTTGTAGGTTGTCAAGTTACTATCCATGTCCATCTTCCTCCTAAAAGTTCATTTATACTAAATGATATTTTCTCTTGAGGAAGGCTAATCAAGTTTCATACTTGATTATCATACATGGATTCTACTTCGGATTCCATGGCTTTTAACCATAGTTTGGAGTCTTTTCTATTGCTTCTCGGAAGGTCGAGGGATCTTTGGTATCTAGTACCATGATCTCATGAAGTCCCACATACTTATTGGGTTTCTTCCTTTCCCTCATTGACCTTCTTAGTTCTTTTGGTTCTTCTTGTGTCTCTCGAACTTCTTCCACAATTTCTTGAGGAATAGGTTCATGTTCGACTCTCGAACGCACACAAGGGAGGACGATTGAGATTCTCTCACAATTTCTTGTAAGGATCTCTCGCTCATGCTCCCACTAACCAAATGAATCTCGGCTGGGCCTTCATGATCTTGAATGCAACATTCACATCATGATCTTGTAGAGTATCTTGAGTTTTCTCAAGCTCAACTCTACTCCCACTACTTTTCTCTCTTTTCCAGAAATTCCAGAAAAAACATATCTCTCTCTACAATCTTTCGATTGGAGGTGATATATCAAAAGTAGTATCCTCTTGTCATACGAGGACAACCTATATAGAAGCACTTATCCGCTTTTGGTTGAAACTTGGTCGACATCAATTTCTTGATGTATACCTCACAACCCCAAATCTTGAGAAAGTCGAGCTTAGGTGTCTTTCAACTCCATAGCTCACAAGACATTTTCTCCACGGATTTGGATGGAACATTATTTAGTGAGTTTGTCATTATTTGTAGTGCATAATTCCAAAAGTAAATAGGCAATTTAGATTGACTTATTATTGATCGAACCATGTCGAGCAATATCATGTTCCTACTTTAGGAATAAGTCAAATTAGGTATCCTAAGCACTCACCCCTACGAACCGTTCATAGAGACTCGATATTCTTGTTGAGTCGGTTCATTACTTCATCCTCGAATTCCTTGAACTTGTCAAAGAATTCACTTTTGCTTCCCATTAGACAAATATAGTCATAATGACTATAGTTGTCCGTGAACAAAATGAAGTACCTTAAACCGTCTCTTGCACTTGTACTTATCGGACCACATACATTAGAATGTATCATATCCAATTAGTTATTCGTTTTCGTTCCTTTCTTCTTGAAAGGTCTCTTGATCATTTATTTGACCAATCCGATAGTGCTACAAGATTGTATCATTCACGTGAGTTATCTTAGTTTCTCTTTTGTTATTGTTTGTTTGAGTTTGTTTATTATTTATTTCAAGCAAATAGAAATCATTCTATATGAATGTATTTGCATAGAAAATTCCATTCTTCGATATAGACAAGCAAGAATTAAAATATTTATTAAAATTTATCCATATCTAAAACTTGATACAGAAATGTTCTTGCTAATCGAAGGCATATAACAAACATTCTTTAAAGCATAAATTTAAATCACTAGACTATTGAAGCTCTTGTACAATCGCAACGATGGTTGTACTATTTCCAATCTTCAATATCATCTCGTTCTCCACGAGTTCCTTCCTATCCTTCAATAGCTGCACATCAAAATTATGTGAGCACAAGATCCGGTAACCATTACCAAATCAAGGATAGAGGTGATTAAATTTATCTCAATAACAAACATACCTATGGCACTTCTCGGGCGCCTACGTTCAATCATCCCATTTTCAAGGTCTTCCTTGTACTTGGGGCAATTCGGTCGGATGTGTCCCTTTTCACCGCAGTGAAAGCACTCCATGTTGGGAGTTGGAGATTTGAAAGATTTCCCCCTTGAGGCACTCCCATGAGTACCTCCTACTCCCTTGCTCTTGATTGACGTATCTTTGGTAAATTTGCCTTTACTTTTGTTGATCTTTTTGCTCCTCTCATGGACGGCTAGGACGTGATTGTCCTGACCTTTGCCCATGTCAACTTCAGCCGTTTTGAGAGTGTTGTGAAGCTCCTCAAGACTCACCCCTTTTTCACGCACGTGGTAGTGCATCACAAAGTCCTTAAAGGACGGGGCTAGAGAGCCAAGAATCATATCTTCAGCAATGTCCTCGGGCATTGGTGAAGAGAGCTTTGCCAACTTCTCAAGGTATCCTTGCATCGTGAGAAAATGCATAGATACCGATGTTCCCTCCGCCATATGACACCTTGTGAGTGCGATGGTGGTCTTATAGCGCTCCTTTCGGGCACTATCCATGAACATCTTAGATAAAGCCTCCATGGTCTTCTTGGGTTTTGAATCCAAGTATTTCGCTTGAAGCGAGTCACCCATGGATGCTAGTATAAGACCGTGAACTTGGTTCTCTTGGTCTTCCCACTTGGCTATCGCCTCTTTCTCTTTATCGGTTGCCTTCTCATTTAATTTTGGGATTTCACCATCCAAAATATGAGATAGTTTTTCAAACCTCAACACGATGTTAAGATTGAGTTGCCATTTCATGAAGTTTGAGCCATCATTTTGCAAAGGATTCTTTTTGATCATAGATCGCACAATTGGTTGGATATTTGACATTTCTACAAAATAAATTATATAGGTTTTAATGCCAATTTTATGTTTTAATACATACATACATATATATCGAATATGATGTAAATACTGCAAATAATATCTTGCCCGTAAATGCAGTAATCCAAGATCCCATCAATTGTAATATAGACTAGCTAAGGGCTATCGAATACATTACAACATCAAGGTAAGAAAACATTTTCTAATCACAACCTTTTTGAATTTTAGCAACATTTAGCATCTTCAAACTTTTGTGACTCTTGTCGTTTTAATTATGAGGGAATGCGACCTATCCTCGTAAGAAAAACTTTTTCCCAAAACCGAGCGAGGGCTCTAGGTAATGTTAAGAAAACTTATTTTCATTTGATACGAGATACGTTTATCTATTGTATTCACAACTAAACATACTTGGGGTTCACAAGGGTGAAACACACCTCATATATTCAATTGTGGCACAACAACAGACAACCTTTATATCTCCCACTATTCCCAAAGATAGAGGGAGTTATCTCTCGCTAAGGGCGAGCAGAATATCCCTCGATCAATGGCTGCTAGTGGATGAAATAAGAAGGAAATTTATTCTTAATTTTTGTTGGACAATTTAACATGTGATTTAGAATTTTAGGTTATCATGCATATTATTAATCATACACATCCTAACATTCAACACATTCATCACATGCATATCAAGATAAAAACAGAAATTAAACATTCACACAATCCACATCGTGTGAGTTTATATGTTCCCTTCGATCCTCGATCCTCGATCCCTGATCTTCGATCCTCGATCGATGTGCTACAGCGGCGACTTCCTCTTGCACCGGAGATGTAGATTTTACAGAAAATAAACATGCTCCTCACATTCGATAAAACCGACTAGTGCAAGTCCTATGTAAAAACCTCTCATATGCAAATGCAACTATCTAAAAGACGGAAATAGAGAGAATTTTGGCTTTTACATACATAAGCCCCTGTATAATAATAATTACATACATTTGTAGTGTCTGATTTGGAACATATAAACTCACAATCCTGCAAAGCAACTCAAGCATCCATGCACGCAATTGCTATAAACTACAGAATCTAATTTATCAATCATCTAGAATTCTCAACAATTCTTTGAAAAATATTTTGAAATCCATTAAAAACATTTTTCATACATCCATAGTTCACAAATTAATTACGAACCGCTGTTCATCCAATTTCCAATGGAAAGATGAATCGCAGTTTTTCGGTTTTGTTGATTCTCTTACAAAATAATCGTTTATCTTAAAACGAAATTATTGCAAGTTAGACTTATGTCTAAATCATAATTCTAATAATTATATGTCATGTTTTAAACATTAAAAACATTTAAAACGAATTATTATAAAGAATTATTTCAACAAACATTCAAAGACCGAAAAACCGGTAAAACGAATTGTTTAAATCCTAGATGGTAAACTAGATTTGTTTACAGCCATAAATCATGAGAAAATTGAACCCTATGCTCTGATACCACTTTAGGATTTCATGTTTAATTATACATATATATTTTCGAAATTTTTATGTATAATAAGGATCAATTACAATTTTCTTTGATTTATTTCATGCATGCATCGGTTTGTTTTAACATCTAGTTTCAAAACTCTATTAAAACAAACAAGGGCTCCGAAATACATACCTAGAAGTTCTCAAAAACTTCTTGAAGATTCGGAGACGTTGGGGATGCTTCTCGCCGTGCCGGATGCCTCCGAGTGTTCACCGAAACCCTAAACAAGGTTGGAGAGAAAGGAGCTAGCCAATCGATCTCCAAACAAGCTTAGAATCTAGCTACAAACCCCTTCCTTAGCCTCTGAGATTTCTCCTTCCAAAGACTTAGAAAACTAAGAGAATTTTCGTGGGTTTTGTGGTGAATTAAGAGAGAAAATAATTATTGAATTGTGTGTCACAATTAGGGAGAATAAGGACCTATTTATAGGTTCCAATCTTACTCTTAATCATGGCTATTCTTAAGCCACGGTTTTATGACAATTTCTCTCACAAATTAATTCCATAATGCATTATATGCACCCACAAAACGTTTGACCAAATTTGGAGCTAATCCAACCATCGATCAAATTAATCTCTTAATAATCAAAGGCAGAAAATCGATCGCTGTTCGGTTTACCGAGTCCCACTCGGTTAACCGAACTTGTCACGATCGTTTAACCGAGTACGTGACGGATGACCGAATCTTAAGGGGAAAAATTCTCCTTAACCGATCGGACCCATTCACGTGTAAGACCGAGTGCTATTCGGTTAACCGAAAATATCGGAACTTGACATTGTTCGGTCGACCGTTTCTGGTTCGGTACACCGTACCAAAGCTCCAGGCACTTTGGCCAAGTTCGATCAATCAATTACGATTATCCGTTCCACGTTCGGTTGACCGATCCATAGATCCTTCGGTCGACCGAACCTCAACGGATTACCGATCTTCTACCCGATTTTGCCTATTTCAAATTTTGGATTTATTTCCAACAAAATTTGAACTTAAGGGGGTTTTAGCAAATTCACAACTTATGCAATGTATTATCCTATGCAACAATAAATTATTGCACCCCATAATATATGCATCTCATATGAATTTATCATGATTCTAATTATGTTTATATACAACATAATTGATTTTACTTGTTCACCACATGTGTCATATTTTCTATAAGAAACCCGACACATCATATGAACCAAAAATCAAGCTTCTTGTTTCACGGTTTTTGCGGTGTGACCTATGGGAGGATCTAAACTAAGTTGGCAGTGATATTAAGAGCTTAATATCACAAGCTATAAGCGGTATCTAGCTACACATTATAGCTCCTAATTAGTTAGATGTCTTAATTCCACTCGAACCAAAACCTGATCCATTTAGTGATGGAGTGCACCACTTGTGTCCGTCCCTTGCCTCATGATATTAAGAATACACACAAAGTAGTATTGTGTCATCTTTGTATTAGTATTCATTTCTTGATCTCTTTAAGCTAGTTATAAATATGTGACTTAACTCAAATCACATTGTGCACATTATAACTTTGCTTTATCAAGGGGCCCACTAATATCATCACTCAATTAAGAGGGGCAATGATAATCTTTTGACTAACTATCTTCTCCAACGAAAGTTATACTTAACCAACCGATGCCTTTACACTACACTGATCGATAGTTCAAGACACTGATCTAATTAAGTATTCCTTAAGTGATTAGATATAAGTCTCATATCAAAGGACCTAAAGACACAGCAAAATATTAATGACACAGAAACACATTTCTATAATATTTTACTTATTAGGTCTATTCAGTATACAAAAGTAATATTTTCCTCTTTTGCATACCCGTGTTGTCACTCACTTGTAGAGCTACAATGATCTATGACCAACACGACAATCTTAACTCGGTAATTAATGTTCCATGTTAATTACCATGATTGCGAATATCTTTTGTTTTATGTAAACCAATATCTTTTAGAGCTCTACGGTTAAGGACCAAGAGCCTCTTCCTTAACACTTCTAAAAGGCGAATAACATAAACAAGGAACAAAGTGATTTCTCATTCAATTCATAATAATTGACATTTAAAAGTAAAACTTTTAGAACACATTCCCTTCATTCCTCAGCATCGACACATGGAAGACATTATGCAGACCTGAAAACTGCGGCGGCAACGCAATCCTGTAGGCAACCTCTCCAACTCGGTCGAGGATCTCAAACGGTCCAACATATCTCGGACTGAGCTTCCCCTTCTTCCCAAACCTCATCACACCTCGGGCTGGGGAAATCTTCAGAAACACATGGTCGCCCACCTCGAAACTCAGCACTCGTCTGCGTCGATCTGCATAACTCTTCTGCCTGCTCTGCGCTGTGGCCAGTCTCCTCCTGATCACATCCACCTTCTCTGCATACATCTGCACGATCTCTTGCCCAACTAACTGCCTCTCGCCCACATCACTCCAGCATACCGGTGATCTGCAAGGCCTCCCGTACAGCGCCTCGTACGGTGCCATCCCAATACTCGAATGGTAGCTGTTGTTGTAGGCGAACTCTATCAGCGGCAGGTGCTCATCCCAATGCCCTGCCCAATCCAGTGTGCATGCTCTCAGCATATCCTCCAAGGTCTGAATCGTCCTCTCTGACTGACCATCTGTCTGCGGATGGAACGCTGTACTGAACCTCAGACGCGTCCCCAAAGCCTGCTGCAGACTCCCCCAAAATCTGGAAGTGAAACGAGGATCTCGATCGGAGATGATGCTCACTGGCACACCATGCAACCTGACTATCTCCTCCACATACAACTTAGCCAGACCCTCCAAAGGCAACGTGGTCCGGATCGCTAAGAAGTGCGCCGACTTGGTCAGTCGATCGACTATCACCCAAATCGCGTCGTGGAATCTCCTCGTCTTCGGCAATCCCGTGACAAAATCCATTGTCACGTGCTCCCACTTCCACTCAGGAAGCTCAATACTCTGCATCGGTCCTGCCGGCCTCTGATGCTCAATCTTCACCTGCTGGCAGACTAAGCATCGCTCCACAAACTCTGCAATATCCTTCTTCATGCCCTTCCACCAGAAATTCCGCTGCAGGTCCTTATACATCTTCGTGCTCCCCGGGTGAATGGTGTATCTGGCTCTGTGCGCCTCCTCCATGATGTCATCTCTCAGCCCATCGCTCGTCGGCACCCAGATCCGACTCCTGAACCTCAAACCACCATCAACCCCCACACTGAAATCTGACCCATCTCTGGAAGCCAACTGTAGCAGACCAGCTAACTCATCATCCCCAAGCTGAGCCTGCACCACTCGTGAGACAGTCTACGGCTCCACCCGAAGCCCAGCAATCACTGCTCCCTCTGAACCCTCTGTGAACGGACTCCACTCGGAAAAAGCCTCGAGTAGCCTCCACTCCTGGATACACATACTCGCAACTGAAACCTCCACCTTCTTGCTCAATGCATCTGCAACCGAATTCGCCTTCCCCGGATGATAGGAAATGATGAAGTCGTAGTCCTTAATGAACTCAAGCCATCTGCGCTGCCTCATATTCAGCTCCTTCTGCGAGAACAAATACTTCAGACTCTGATGATCGGTGAAGACCTCGAACTGCTCGCCATACAGATAGTGCCGCCAGGTCTTCAACGCGTGAACTACTGCTGCTAACTCCAGATCGTGAGTCGGGTAGTTCTTCTCGTGCACCTTCAGCTGCCTCGAAGCGTACGCGACCACCTTCCCATGCTGCATCAGAACACAACCCAAGCCTATCCTTGATGCATCGCTGTAAATCACGTAGCCTCCACTGCCACTCGGTAGCGTCAGAATAGGTGCTGTCGTCAATCGCCTCTTCAGCTCCTGAAAGTTGTCCTCGCACTTCTGGGACCAAACAAACTTGACGCCCTTCTGCGTCAATGCTGTCAGCGGCGATGCAAGTCTGGAGAAATCCTGGATAAACCGCCTGTAATACCCTGCCAGACCTATGAAGCTCCTGATCTCCGTCACGCTCGTCGGGGCTCTCCACTGAGTCACTGCCTCGACCTTCGCCGGATCCACTGAAATCCCATCTGCTGACACAATATGCCCCAGAAAAGCCACCTGATCCAACCAAAACTCACACTTCGTGTACTTGGCATAAAGCTGTTGATCCCTCAAGATGCCAAGCACAATCCTCAGGTGCTCTCGATGCTGCTCCCTGTCAGGCGAGTATACCAAGATGTCATCCACGAACACCACGACAAATCTGTCAAGGTACGGCTGGAAGGTCCTATTCATCAGATCCATGAATGCTGCAGGTGCATTCGTCAGTCCAAATGGCATCACCAAGAACTCGTAGTGGCCGTACCGCGTCCTGAAGGCTGTCTTCTGAACATCCGCCTCCCTGATCCGCAACTGGTGATAACCCGAACGCAGATCGATCTTCGAGAACACTCTCGCCGTCTGCAACTGATCAAACAAATCATCAATCCTGGGCAAAGGGTACCGGTTCCGAACGGTAACCTTATTCAGCATCCTGTAGTCCAATGCACATCCGCAACGATCCATCCTTCTTCTTCACGAAGAGCACAGGCGCTCCCCATGGAGAAACACTCGGTCGAATGAACCCGGACTCCATCAACTCCTGCAACTGCTTCTTCAGCTCTGTCAACTCAGCAGGTGCCATCCGATACGGTGCCTTCGACTGAGGTGTCGTACCCGCAACCAACTCGATGCTGAACTCGATCTCTCGGTGCGGCGGTAACGCTAGAATCTCTGCTGGAAACACATCCGGAAACTCCTGCACAATCTCTATGTCCTCCAGCCTCCTCGTCTCAGGATCAGGAACTACCAGCGTGGCCACAAACGCTCTGCATCCCTGATGTATCAGTCTCTGTGCCTTAACCGCAGACACAATCAGACGACCCCCTCTGCTCCTCGCACCTCTGATCAGAACATCTGGCATGCCCTCCATCGGAATCAGGATCTTCTTCTCACGGCAAAAGACTCGCACGTCGTACTGTGACAGCCAGTCCATCCCCAGTATGACGTCGAAGTCCACCATCGATAACAAGACCAGATCTGCCGGAAAATCGTGGTCTCCCGAAGCAACTGTGGTGCCGGGGAAAAAGCTCCCCACAGTGCCCACCTCACCCATGGGCGTGCTGACCTCCAAAACATCAGTCAGCAGCACAGGGGTACGACCCAACTCGCTAGCAAACTTCTCCGAAATGAAGGAGTGAGTGGCGCCGCAATCGAACAACACACGCGCTACAGAACCAGAAACTGAAAGCGTACCTTCCACGACGGTGTTGGAGTCCCTCGCCTCCTCAGCCTGGATAGTGAAGACTCGCCCGGTCCTCCTGCTCTGGCCCGGTGGAACAACTGACCGGCTGCCTCCGCCTCTGCCTACTGCTGGTGGTCCTGGCCTCCAGCTCGGCTCTCCCTGCCTCTGAGGACAATCACGGACAAAATGTCCCATCTGGCCGCAACCCATACACGCTCCAGTCCGACGGGGACACTCCTGCCCTGGATGGAACCTCCCGCAGTAAGTGCACGCTCCCGACTGACGTACTCCTCCTCCATCGAACCTGGGCCTCTTGCCCGGGTTCCCTGCTCCACGACCAGCTACTCTGCTGCCGGTGCTCACTGGCGCCTTCCGCGCCTCCTGAATACACTCCCTCTAGTCCTGCTCGATGATCGTAGCATGCTTCACCGCATCTGCAAGGGTCAACGACATGTTGTTGATCACCCGAGATCGAAGCGGCTGTCTCAGTCCCTTCACGAACTTCCTCGCCCGCTGCTCTGGGGTCACACAAATCTCAGGGCAGTAACGCTCCAAAGCGTTGAACCTGCTGATGTATCTCGTCAGTGTCATGTCCTTCTGCTCCAGCGACATGAACTCCTCCCTCTTATGATCCCTGACATGCTGGGGGAAGTACTGCTCATGAAACACCTCCAAGAACTCCTCCCAGCTCACATCCACACGATCATCAAACAACACCGTGGACGTAGATCTCCACCAGTTGGCGGCCTCGCCATCGAACACATAGGTGGCCAGCTCCACCATCCTCTCAGGTGCTACTCCAATAGCGCGGAAGATCTTCTCCATCCGGAAGATCCAGTCCTCCGCAACCTCTGGGGCCCTCCTGCCATCAAAAGTCGGCGGGTGCTGACGCATGAACCGATCGTGCTCAGCTCCCACTCCGCCCTGGGCGCTCTGAGCTGCCTGACACTCCAGAAACTCGCCCAACCTGTCCCAATGAGCACCAGATGTGTCGTCACTGGGATGACGATCGCGTGGAGAACTCCTCACGTGCCTAGGTGCCATCTGACAGAAGAAACAATCACAACTTCAGCCATGTATGCATGCCAAAAATATAAAATGCATGAGTCCTATTACTACAAGGGTGATTTCATTGGGAACCGCATAGGAATCGACCGCTCTGATACCAAGTTGTAACATCCCGAAACAGCGGAAAATTTAAAAATTCATAATCAAGACAAAGAGCACAATAATCAAGGCGGGACTGTTACTTCTCATAAACAATATAGCGGTGCACCATAATACATCAGAGTTTGCCAAAATGAATACATGATTACAACAAAACGACAAGGGAAGATAAACGTAATCATGTGGACCTCAGTGGTCTGACTAGAGGATCCGACTCCAAATGCGCGCGCCCGCCGATCACCACCCCACTGGACCTACTGCGGTCCTGAAAAAGATGCAACAACAATGCCTGAGTTTCCAGAAAGGAAACCCCGTACGCCAACTCACCTATATGCATGCATTACACAATGAACTTATCATACTAGTAGCGTGTCATGGCATCGACAGAAATGAAAACAGTTCCCCCGAAGGGTAAAACGGGACATCAGTCCGACAATCAACAACGAGTCTCCCGAGGAGACCTACTACAGGCACATGCAGCCTTACAGCACGCGACATCGCACCCCCCACACGCAGCTACACTACTCAAGGGTTCGGCAGGGAGCCTCTGTCACGCTTGCGCGCCGATAGAATACAGATCTGCAAATCTCAGTGGTCGGAGCCACAGGGACCAACGGGGCCGTCGCCCGGAAGGTATAACAACAACATCTCGGTAGGTGCCCAGCCGAGGAAAACAACATAGCCGGCACAGCCTCAGCCCAACAATCATCATCGCCGGCACAACCTCGGCGGCATCACCGGCACAGCATCGGTGGTCCATCACAACAGTCCGGCACAACATCAGACAGATCCAGACCGAAGTCTGCCAGGTCATCGGGCTCCTCGAGCCGCAAACACCAACCGCGCCGCTATAAAAGCAGGGCAGCGACCTCCGTAGCCCGTGGGCCGGTAGTCACCTCACCCAACGCCAGTTGCGTGCCCGCACAACATCAACACTGGGATCCGCGATCCCTCAGGCCTGCTATACTACAAAGTGCCCAACAATCATCTCAAGTCACGGTCCATACTCGGAGGTGACGCGTCCCGAACGCCCACACTCTTCCCAACGGCGGTCCCTGGGCAGGCACGCATCACGCGCCCACCGTCACCTCCCGGCTCACGCACAAGGCGAGGACACGGGTTTCCGTGGCAAAGTTGGCGTTCAAAAAGGGAACCAGGAATTCTGTTCTGGGCCCAAACGGTCGACCGTAAGAGGTGATTCGGTCGACCGTTTCCAGAAAGGAATCGGTCGACCGTCCCTAACACGGTCTACCGCTGCGCACAGAACACAATCCCCCCAACGGTCTACCGAAGGTCTAAAACCGGTCGACCGAAGGAGGTCAAAATCCGGAGTCTGGTCAACATTACAATCCAGTCTATCGGTCAACCGACTCAGGGGTCTCGGTCGACCGAAAACTAACATAACATTTTCTACATCATTTTAATCCATCGGTCGACCGACTCAGGGGTCTCGGTCGACCGAACTTACAGGGTCAACTTAATATTTCTACGTCATATAACGGTCGACCGAACTCAAGCCTACGTCCGAACATCATGCAATATAAACCAATAAACTTAAGTTCCGGTCGACCGAAACGCAACAGGCAGTAAAGATATACATGCAATTGGTCGACCGCCCAAGGGCCGGTCGACCGTCAGGTTGTCTTCAACCTCGCGCCAGCCGAGGTTTCTTCGCCCAAACGCGACGTCGGAGAGGCCTCCGACCTCCTTCGACTGACCAACACAACCCTCTCATTAAGGTTAACAATAAAACCACACTAAGGAGCGGCGTACCTCAACGAAAACGGAGAAACGCCGGAGCAACGCTCACGCCTCCGCCACCTCCTCGCACGCGACCTCCTCCTCGCGACGACCTCCTCACGCCGGAGTCTCCAAGCCTTCTTCCTCCTCTGATCGCCGGAAGGAAAAGAAAAGAAAGAGTGCAAGTGAGTGAACGAATGGAAAAGAGAGAGAGAGACTTCAAGCTTTTAAACCCAACAACCCATCTCCTCGCTACAGTGCACGCCACACTACTCCTCTCACCCATCACAGCCTACTGTAGCTCGCCTCTTCCCCATGCAAAACACCTCCTTAATCTCCATTAACCCAAGCTTAACCCTAACAAGGGTTTGGGTTCTTACAGTGATACAGTTGTTGAACTAAAGATTTCACCTTCTCTTTTTTAGGATTTGAAAGTGCATAACTTGTCAATAATTTTTTTAGATCATTAACTTGTACATGTCGTAGACTCGTAAATCCTTGCTACCCTCGTAGAATTTCAAAATACCATCTTAAGCTTAAGTAGTTAAAAAGTAAACTCCAAGGAGAGAAGTGCAATTTAAACATACTACCCAACCAAGTGCGGCTGTCTAATCGCCTCAATTCCAGGTAGAGTATGCCAAGACTCTAATGCCAATCTGATCATCATCCCACACTATAATGTTTTCATGATTCTTTTATGGTTTTGGACTATACAGTAAATCAGAATAAGTATCATTCTCAATAATTATATGAAGTTTTTGATAAATGCGATTTAGTAATGACATTCAAATAAAAAGGGAACATGTAACTCCACTCATTTGACTTGTGAGTCTTAAGGAATATCAATCTCATGTTAAGAAATATTTAAAATCTGCAAATTAAGAAATTAAATTAAGCATCATTCACGATAAGTACATTTACTGGAGTTAGCCTCTGAACTAGAAACATAAAATAAAGTTGGATAACCAATCATTAAACAAAAATGTTTACAGGCTATCCACCATAATACTAAGCAGCAAAGAACTTCCAAAATTAATATGAGTTTATTCTCAACTCTTCAGATGAGCTACGACAGCCCCGCTCTTTGCAAAAGATCTTAATTTCTGCAATATCATCCTCTCGCTCACTCGCAATACCAAAGAATGATACAATTTCTTCTCATTCACACAACAATTCTGCAACGCAAGATTATCATCTTCAAAAGCTGAACCATAGAGACATTCCCTGTCGTCGGCAAGATTTGCAAGTGTGTTGCGGACATTCTTACTCAGAAAGAGATCTTCCATGTCTTCTTGCATTTTCAAAAGTTTATTTTTGGTGAACTTGATGGATAGAATCAAGCTTGCCACATCAGTTATGTCCTCTAACTTGGCTACCGCATGATCCAATTTCTCGCATTCTTCCTCGGATAGGAAAACAATACTGAGAAGGGTTATAAGCTCAAACTGTGGCTCTCCGTCAAATGTAATCTCAAAGTACTCAGTTTTTCCACTCATGCAACCCGAATACTTCAGTCTCCTCCATACCGACAATCTTCTCCTGAAGTGGCGGCTGGAATAGGTGGCCACACAGCACTGATGGACCAAATCCATATTAATGTTAACAATATCAAATTCGTTCTCTGGTTCTGTAAAACCATAGCGATGAAGCAAAGCGGCATTTCCCATTGAACCGTAAGTATTAAAAATCTGCATGAAACGAAAGTGAAAATATCATAGTGGGTTGATGCAGTATGACTATTTTTAGAATGGATAGGTGATAACTTCAAACCTCGGCTCCTGCTTCTACATCTTTAACAATAATCATTTCCAGTTTTGTGGGATTATCATCTTTAGTTTGAGCAAAAGTGCAGTTTGTTACCTATTTAGAATTTTCTTCACCAGTATCCACAAGGAAAAATACTTCACTGCAAAAAATATCCATGAATCAACGACCTGCAGAGTTTTCGTTAAGATCTGAGATTGAAGATTTATCTTCAGTGATCATATCCTCATGATCGTCACCAGCGTCATCGTCACCATCAGATCTTGAAAATGAACATATAGATGTGAAATGAACATCTTCAGCTCCTGTTTTGTGATTGAAGCTGAACAAACACAATCATATAATATTACAATCAAATTTAATAAGTTTCCTTGTTTGTTCGACATACAAATGACATTCAACAAAAAAATTTGCCAATGGGTTGTCATCTAAACTTTCCTCCAAATGCAGCAAGAACCTTCAACTACATAGTAGAAATGACATGTTACATTAGTTTATCTAATGTAATCTAGCTTTCTAGCGTCCCATTAAACATATAAAATCATTTGTGTAAATGAATGGATTTGATGTTTCAATATAGTTCAAAAGTACCAACAAGTTGCGAAGAAAAACATGGACTAAAACAATTTTGAAAAACTATTATCTTGATTCAAAGTACACTAGAATTGACTTGCACATTCATGTTGCCAGTAGGCTGATCAATGGCTCGTGGTGACTATAACATCATCTAGACATACATTGAATGACATTCGTGTTTTCTAGTACACCAAAATAATCATATTTATTGTTATTATATTCTTGACCTTAATCCCCAGCTAGTTTGGGATTAAAGGTTTTGTTGTATATTCTTGACCTTATTATGAGGCAATACAAGGAATACAAGTACATTATCCTTTCATTTAGTACTTTTGATTTTAGCACGATATAAAATTTGTCATTGTGAGAAATGAATCATATCACAAATCTCCATCGGGGCATAACATATGTTACACTTGTGAATAGCACATGTTACTCTACTAACATATGTTACACAAATGGCAAGAAACACAATCATTTGTTTTATTTATTAGAGTAACAAGATCAATGAATATATGTGGAAATTTTCTATCGCTTCAAGAATTATACACATTAATTTTCAAAAGTTAAATTAATTTATGTCGCTTCCTTTGTAATTCTGTCAACTGCCAATGGAGTCAAACATTTACTATCTTTCTTTGATTTTTCAGTTTATAACAGACTTAACTAACTGGGTTCATTAAATTACTTGCACTTATTTATTTTGAACAGCAGATGGTCGTTGTTCAAGGGCATCTCAAAACAGGCTTACAGCATTTTTTTAGCTTAACTATATATCGTACATTGACCTACAATAATGTGGATCAACTTATGTCTAATAATAACAATTTGAGGAAACAAGCTTAGAGGTTGGTTGATGTTGTACATCCACTTAATATTTCTAGACCACACAGAACCACCTTCAACAGTTACTTTTCCACTTTAGCGATGATCATACCAACAAGGAACATGCTTCATGGTAACTCCACCATCTCCCGGGGGAAAAAGTACAAATAGATTAATCAAGTTGGAGGACATACCTTTTAGACATTACGAAATATTAAAGTAGTAAAGTGCAAACGGAAGTAGTTAACCCAGTATTTATAAAGAACGACTATTTAGTTTCTACAGAAAACTTTTGATTAAACAAAGAGAAAGTTTAGAAAGTTTAACTTTAGAAAGTTACCACACCTGGGATAAATATAAATACATTTAGCATCATATAACAATATCACATTTATCCTACCCCAACTACTTTGGGATTAAAGGTTTTGTTGTTGTATACATATATAATATTTGCTTAAAAATATCATAAATTCTTAATACTATATAATGGATATTATTTTTGTGAAATTAAAATGGTAGTTAACGGGAAACTGTCTACATCTTTTTCATATTTTCATGCTTTATATTGTGCCAACCAGATATTGTGAGGTGTATATATGAGGAAAAGACAATAAATTGGTTGTGTATAACATGGGATAGGAAATTTCTATCATTATCTTATGATTAGTTAATATTACAAATAAAAAAAAATTATGGTCATTCCGACAATGAAAAAAATGATAAAGGTAATCACTCAGAGTCAAGAAGAAAAGTTATTTTATATATGTATGTACGTACATATGAGTTTTTTTACTTGGGTACGCTTTCAAAAGATGTCAATAACTGATTTACACCCGTGTTTTCCATATTTACTTGAGTACACCTTACGTACTGTGTTTTTACTTGGGTACACATTCCCCGTCAACCCTAAACTTTAACATTTGGTGAGTGTGACTTGGTTTTAATTGAGATTAATGTATTATGTGAATGTATTGATTGAATCTTAGTGTGACTTGAGAAATGCACAAATCAATATGAGAAATGGATATGCTTTTAAACCCTAAACAAATCAATTTGAGAAATGAATATGTTTTTACGTATTGTATCAATCTGAGAAATGCATGTAATGATCTAACATTTTCTATATATTTTTTAAACCCTAAACTTTAACATGAGAAATGCATAGATCTAAGCATAAATCAATCTGAGATGTAAGCATAAATCAATCCAACATCTAAGCACCATAGTCATAGAAGCACAAACAATCCTAGATCATTACATGCACATCATTTAAAGTCAAGTCACACTCATATTCAATCAATTCATTCACTTAATACATTAACCTCAATTAAAACCAAGTCACACTCACCAAATGCTAAAGTTTAAGGTTGACGAGGAAGGTGTAACTAAGTAAAAACACAACACGTAAGACGTACTAAAGTAAATATGTAAAACACATGTGTAAATCAGTTACTTGGGGATTGTAGAGTCTAACGGGGGGTTACGGAGGTCTGACGGAGTAAGACTCGTTGACAGGGAAAATGTACCCAAGTAAAGATACAGCATGCAAAGCATACTCAAGTAAATATAGAAAACACGGATGTAAATTAATTATTGGCATTTTTTGAAGACGAACCCAAGTAAAAAGCCCATATATATATATATATATATATATATATATATATGTACATATATATGTATGTACATACATATATATATATATGTATGTACATACATATATATATATATGTATGTACATACATATATATATATATGTATGTACATACATATATATATATATATGTACATATATATATATATATATAACACCTAAAATAGTAACAATACACAGGATTCACTTACAGATCTGCCAGAGGAACCATTCCAAATCCATGGTAGTCATCTATTTGAAAAGATCGAGAAGCAACAAGGGTCTTTGCAGCAATATATTGGTCAAAATTGAAGAAACTTGGATCAATCTTCAAATCCTCTGATTGCATAAGAGGAAGAATATTCTCTTTCCAGTCCTCATAGACAAGAATCTTGTCTTCTTTAACTACCTAGCTAATTGTGGGACAAACAAATCAATAAGAAATGGTGTTATTAGTGCTCATCTTTCAATTAAAATCATCAAACAAAAGCATATCTGCTGCAATGTGTTGGGTCTAATTTATATAATGAAAATCGCAACTTATGATGGTCCATGAGGGACAAGGTTAAAGGGTATTTACCATAATAAAACTAAACACATCTCAAAAACTGAAACTTAAAGCCAACTAACTGTAACCAAAGCTTTGAAGTTCAATTTAATAGATATACTTCAATATATTATACCATATGCCACCCAAAAAATGATACATATGCAAACTATAGTATTAAGAAAAGATGAAATAGAATTTTCCAAAGAGATACTGATCGAAAAAATAATCCAAAGAGATGTGATAACTGAATGTTGTATACGTAATGATGATAATGATCTTCACAAGTACAGTAACAAAAGAAGTAAAATACTAAAACCTAATTACAGAAATGTTACCTAAAAAGTTAATTAGCTTAAAATTGCATATATTGTTAGCAACTTAGCATATGTTAATAGTAAACCTGTCTTGTCTTACCAGCTAATGAGTTGAAAGTCCTTGCGTCCACAGGTACTAGAGAATACCATATTTGCCAACACGTCATACAAAGATTAGTTAGGTACTCTTCCCTTCATGACAATTCTTTCGTCACAATTAAGAAAGGAGTGGTGATAAATATCATGGAAGTTAAACCATAATATTTAGCTTCTAAATCACAAAAAATAAATGAAATGTTCCTCTTGAAACTAACTTTTAGCTGTGTTGCTACCATCCTACAACTACAAAGCCTTTTATCTTCTATAAGATGTAATCTCTTAAACCAGCAACTATCCAACACATCCCAGCACCTACAGATGCAATACCCAAAAAACATGAACCAAATCCAACAATAAAGATACTAGCAAATAAAAAAAATACGACATTCATGTACTTACTAACTAGCACTCCACTTATCCACCAAACTAACATGGACAACCCAAAATTTCCATCTGTAAGAACAAAGTCTACTGACAAAGTTTCTTCAAGCTGAAATACTAGAGTGATCTCCACAACGCTTTACATAAATGGTCATTTACAACAAACTAGGTTTTCTAATTCGTCATGTTGTCGCTCTAGTGTAAGACAATTATACTTGTTTCTAGAAAACCACGTTCGTCAATGTCGGGCATCATTTGAAGGAAACTCACACCTATTTAGAATCATAATGGTTAAGTGACATGATACAATAATGTTGACATATTATAAAATAACTTCAAGAATCAACTTCCCAAGTAAAAAACAATGGAGTGACTTTCAAAAGGTGAACACATCATCTACGATCATGTTGTTTTCGTGTCAATTGTAGCTTATCTATTTTACGATTATTCTTGATATAAATCATCCAACTAAGCTAATGAACCACAAAAAATTACGACTTCAGCATATAGCATTTTGCTAACATGTCGGTATTATATATTTTTATGTTTATTCTTGATAAGTAATCACATTCACAACAGAGCTAATCAACCACAAAGATTTGCAACTTAAGCATGTAACATTGTGTTTAAACCATGTCTATATTGAACCTGTTTAGTACACATGTCACGTCATAAAGTTTTGCCTTAGGAATCGACAAATATTAATAAAATCCCATAAAACCCTAATTTAACCTGATACTCACACCCACCTTGTGCAGCTCTGTCCCGCGGAGAAGCCGGTGGACCTCCTCGTCCTCCCACGCAAGCGGCAGCATCTCCCGCTCCGGCAGAACCTGCAAGTAGCCATCCCACTTGGACACCTCCCCGAGCCCCCGCTCGTACATCACGGCCACCGCCACCGCCAGCGCGCCCCCGAGCCCGGCCGCCTCGATGAGGTCCTTGGCGGCGGAGGTCCTGGCGGTGATGCAGGCTGACTTGGGGATGGTGGAGACGAGGTCTCCGTCGGCGAACGGGCGGAGGGCAAGGACCCAGATGCCCTCGTCGGAGGTGTCGATTATGGAGATGGAGGGGGATTGGTGGATGGCGTTCGACGCCATCCAGCGCTTGAAGGCCCGGATTCGCCTCGTGGACATGGATTGGAAGAAGGGGAAGGGAAGGAGGAGGGGAGGTTTGGTGATGGATTTAGGGGGGTTGATTTCTTTTTCTGGAAACGAAACTGTTGCGTTTGGGGTGTTACCGTAAAGACCCTAACTTTGCTTGAAAGGCTAACGGTGTTTAGCGGGTGTTAAGGGTGCTAACTGGGGAGGTTTGCTCGGAGAAGGAGGAGACGTGACGGTGGGGTGGTAGAGAACAGGGGTGAGAACGGTGGGGTGGTAGAGAACAGGGGTGAGAACGGAATCGATACGAAGTGATTCGAATTCTATTTTTTTTTTCTTGAACCTGAATCCGATCTAATTTATAAGAAATGAATCCGAATTCGAATAAATTTGGATCCGAATTAAATTTTAAATCTATACAGAATTAGGATATCCGAATTCGTTAAAAATTCTGAATGGACTTAAAAATATTTTTTGATTGATCTAAACAAGAATAAATGTCAGGTCTTTATTTTTTGACTACATGAATATATATTAAACATAATATAAATAAAATAATTTAATTCATATATATTGTATATTTTTTATTTTTATTTATATGTGCATATAAAATACGAAGCGGATACTATTCGAATCCGATGTACTAATATCCATATTCGTTTCGTTTTTTACGGATGTTTATGTCTAAATACAAATTTGGTTGCGAATTTTTTTTCTCGGATAAATCTTTTGATTTCGAATACGGAGTCGATCGGATTAACGAATTTTAGACACAAAGTTTCACCCTTAGTAGGGCATGGTGTAGGTGCATGGTGGTGGTGTTTGATGTGATGGTGGAGGCATGTGTTGAGGTGTGGGAAGTATAGACTGCTGTTGGTAGGGGTTTTGTTGGAGGAAACAAACCTCTTCATCTTTCCTCTCTTCTCACGTTTTCCTTTTTTCTCTTCTTCATCCTCTCCAACTTTCCAACTCTTCTCCACTCAACTCTTTTTCTTTTATCATCTCTCTTCTTTTATTTTTGGAAGAGCAATGGCAATTGAAGGAGCTCCGGTGGCTGGTTGTGTGCTTGCGCGTGGAGGTGTATCGGGTAGAGTTTGACACGAGGAGGAGGACGTGCGTGACGTCGCGGTCCCGAGGCGTCATTGTGTGAGCTCTGGCGTGTTCGTCGTTCTTCGCAAAGAATGTATGTCAAGTTCTTGCATTAGATGTCTTTGTTGCTCACCCACGTTGGGGCGGTCGACCGGTGCCTTCGGCGTAAAATCTTTGGCTAGCGCAAGGTTGCTATCGACCAGTGGTTGACCGGTGCCTTTGGGCGGTCAATCAGTTTAGTGTTTCCCCGACTTTAACCAACACTGGTCGAACGATGCCCTGGGGCGGTCTATCGGTTGTGCATGTACTGGTGGGTCGGATGATTGTCTGAGAGTTTTCGGTCGAACGGGACCCCTGAGTCGTTCGATCGTTGCTTCGTGTTTCTCTCGGACCGGACATTAACCATCCAAACGGTCGACCGTTCCTGACCTTTGGTCCGACTGGAACTTAAGTGAACTTAGTTATATTGTATGTTGTTCGATCGATTGTGATATCTTGTTCGACCGATAGATGATCTAGACTGCTAGGATGCCCCTGATAGTTTCCGGTCGACCGGGACCCCTGAGTCGGTCGACCGATTAAACTTGTATGATTTTGACCAGACTCCAGATTTTGACCACGTTCAGTCGACCGGTTTGGAACTTTCGTCCGACCGTTAGGAATCAGATTTTGCGCACAGAGTTCGACCGTTGTAGACGTTCGGTTGACTGATTCCCTTGGGGAAGCGGTCGATCGGTATACCTTTTTCGGTCGACCATTTGGGCCAATAATGGAATCATGGTCCTGCACGTGGAGCTCGATGACCCCGTGGACTTCTGTTCGGATCTGTCGATTGTCTTGCCCTCCGTGTGGTGGATATGTTCGACTGACCTTGATAGGCAGTGATTGCATAAGCACGTGCGATCTGTGTGGCAGTGGGAGGCCCTCTGTGCGGCCTCTGTGGCGGGAGGGAGGATCGCACGTAACCTGTGTGATAGCGGTGATGAACAATCGATGATGATTTCCGGCAGGTAGCTCGATTGGGCACCTATCGAGTGAAATATCGTGCAGTCTGTGTGGCGGCGGTGATGGACCGACCTGAGCGACGACTCTGTTGGTGTGGTGGTGGACCATGATGTTTTCATATCTGATTCTACCTATGCGAAAGTGTGAACGCTTCCTCACCAATCCCTTTGGCTTGTGTAGCCGCGTGTGGGGATGTGTTGCGTACTGTTCGCTAGACCGTATGTGCATACGGTAGGTCTCCACGGAGACCCGATGTTGTGGACCGTGTGGCCTGTGTGGCGACGGTGTTTGTGGACCGTGCAGCCTATGTGGCGGCGGTGATGTTGTGGACCATGTGGCCTGTGTGGCAGCGGTGGCGATTGTAGACCGTGTGGCCTGCGACAGCGGGAATGATTACGGGACGGATGTTTGGTTTTACCCTTGGTGGGATTGTTGTTTTATTGCTTTGTTTCATGTCATGCTATACTAGTATAATAGGGCATATAGGTGAGTTTGTCATACGGGGTTTCCTTATGGAAACTCAGGCATTGTTGTTATGTTTATTTTCAGGATCGCGGTAGGTTCCGGCAGGTGATGACCGAGGGAGATTGCACTTTGGGACCAGATTCTGTTGTCTGCCTATTTTAGGTTATTGTGATTACATGTTTTGTGTATTTTGTATTCCGATGTAATTACTCTTTTGGCAAACTCATATGTAATATGATGCACCAGATATATTTGGGTATTTCTTTGAGTAATGTTCCCACCCTTGATGGTCTTTTTCCTTGTGGTTCATTTGATTCTAAAAGTTTAAATTTTTCGTTGTTCGGGGATGTTACAGTTACCCTTGTGGCCAGGACCGGATTCAGTGATTCAAAGTAAGCAAGCATCTGCCCAGACTGCCCATCATACTGGATGGGTCCGAGTAATAAGAAAGCTAGTCGAGAGACGCCAACACATTAGTGGCATACTACATTGGTGTCTGAATGTAGTGCACAAGAAGCGAGGCGGGTGGTGGGCAACGAAACTAGTTGAGGACAATAGGATTCGTGTAGGTAGGTGGAATGATGACTCCTTAACATAAAAATTAAGAAAGAGTTAGTGGATGTGTTCAAATAACCAAATTGTTAGGTAAAACAATAAATATTTTGTGTTCAAATAACCAAATTGTTAGGTAAAAGACCAAAGAGGTAGAAAATACAGGATTTAAACTATGGTATAGTGGAAAATATAGAAACTAGAATGGTGAGGGGATGTTGGTAGGTAAGAGCTTAAGAAATGAGGTTAATGGGGTGTTAGTGGCGCGGAAAGCTCTGGAAAGTGATTTTCGGAGTCAAACGGAAAACAGAAAAGAAAAGAAAAATCCAGTGGAAGCAGTTTCTTTTTAGCCAAATTATGTTGTTTGTGTCTGTCTCTAGAATCCAACAAAAACAGATTCTGTTGTTTGTGTTTGTCTCTAGAATCTGGTAAAAACATATTATGTTGTTTGTGTGTACCATTAGAAAATACAATAACTTTTTTGTTGCAGTTTAATTTATAAATGAAAAATATGTTGCTCTTATTCAATAATATTACAATTCAAATCACATTTAATTTATAAATAAAAATCGTTGTTTTAATCTCAATAATATAACAATCCAAAGCACATAATGTCAAGATACATAAATGTTAATATTCACCCAACCCACGTAGAATTTGTTATATTTTCCCACATTTGATATGTTTGTTCTTTCTTGTTTTGTTCAGTCAATCCAACCTGACTTTCTTCTACTTCTTCCCCCGCTATCTTCTTCCATTTGTGAATTTGAGGAGGAACCTTAAATGTTAGTTTTTATGTGTTAGTTAATTGTTATTTGGAAAATCTTTGTGTTGGCTCAATTCAATTATCAATATAAAGTTGAAAATGCTTATGAATTATGATTGTGTTTATTGGTACACATGAGATTTGCAGATTGCAAGTGCATGAGATGTGGTAATCAAAATGGTCACCAGTATTTAAGTTCATCATATTTTGATATTTTCTCTTTGTTGTGGATGATTAGGCGATATCCCAATTATGCAAATGCAAAATATAGTTACATACACAAACAAAATGCAATATTAATTCTAAATTGACCAGTGTTATTGTTGATGCAACCAAAATGTAATATTAATGTCAAGACACATAAACGAGATTATCCAAGACACATACCATGACTTCTTTGTGGACATTTAGATGCTACACTTGACATTCTCTACACACCAAAGTTACAGTTTCTGAACCAAATGTTGTGCCTAGCAAGTGAAACAACAAGAAATGAAAACAACTACGATTTTACAAAATACAAGATCATCTACGCAAATCAACGATTATATACACCTGACTGGCTTCCACGTAGATGTTTGAGCGGTGGTGGTAGACTGGTTGTTCATTACTGTCTGACTTATGTTCATGAAAATTTCTCTGGTGGCATTGTTGTACGATCGACATCCTGCCCAGGTTGGTTAGCCAGAATATCCCTTGTTGCCTGCCTACAAGACCCATGCTTTGTTAGAACACCCAAAGCTTGATTAAGTTCTTAAATTTATGTTTGGTGTAGTAATTTACCATGTGGTGTCTGTTGGTGCCATGAATATTGCAATTTGCAAAGGCCTCAAGCAAACTCACTTACTGTAACATCCCGAAACAGAGGAAATTTAAAATCATTTATCAAAGCATCAGAGACCAATAATCAAGACGGGACTGTTACTTCTCATAAAAATATAAAAGCGGTGCACCAGTTTACATCACATTTTGTCAAAAATGATACATGATTACAACAGAACAACAAAAGAAGATAATCGTAATCATGTCGACCTCAGTGGTCAGAATAGAGGATCCGATCCCAAAATGCGCGTGCCCGCTGATCACCATCCAACTGGACCTACTGTGGTCCTGAAAAAGATGCAACAACAATGCCTGAGTTTCCATAAGGAAACCCCGTATGCCAAGCTCACCTATATGCATGCAGTAGTACAAATGAACCTATCATACTAGTACCATGTCATGTCATCAACAGAAAGGAAAACAGTTCCCCCGAAGGGTAACATGGGACATCAGTCCGACAATCATCATCGGGTCTCCCGAGGAGACCTACTGTAGGCACATACGGTCTAACGGAACAAGACGTGATACTCCCCACACGCGGCTACACTAATCATGGGGATTGGCAGGGAGCATCCGCCAGGTCCGCGCCATAAGGAACAGATCTGTAACTTCGTGGTCGAAACCACACCAACGGAGCTGTCGCTCGGTCGGTCCATCAATCATCATCTCAATAGGTGCCCATCTGAGGAACATAGCTGGAACATCATCATCGGCCCATCAATCATCATCGCCGGAACAACATTGATGGCATCACCGGCGCTGCAACGGTGGTCCATCAATACGTCCAGCACATCATCGGACGGTCCAGACCGAAGTCTTCCAGGTGATCAGGCTCCACGAGCCGCAAACACCAATTGCACCGCTATAAAAGCAGGGCAACGACCTCCGTAGCCCCTCAAGCCTGCTACTCTACAATGAGTCCAATCAATCCATCATATTAGTCACGATCCATACATGGAGGTGACGCGTCCCGAACACCCACACTTTTCCACACGGCGGTCCCTGGGAAGGCACGCGTAACGCGCCCACCGTCACCTCCCGGCTCACGCACAAGGCGAGGACACGAGTTTCCGTGGACATATTTGACATTCAAAAAGGGAACCAGGAATTCAATCCTGTGCAAAAACGGTCGACCGAAGGAGGCAACCCGGTCGACCGTTTCCTCAATGGAATCGGATAACCACAAGTGACAACCGGTCGACCGCTTCCACAAGGGAATCGGTCGACCGAAACGTCTGCAACGGTCGAACGCTTTGCGCAAAACTCAAGTCCCAACGTTCTACCGAAAGTCTAAAACCAGTCGACCGAAACGAGCTCAAAATACGGAGTCTGGTCAACATCAATTTAAAACTATCGGTCGACCGACTCAGGGGTCTCGGTCGACCGAAAACTAACAGGGCATCATAGTATTTCTACGTCATAAAATGGTCGACCGCAAACATGCATAATAACCAGTACACTTAAGTTCCGGTCGACCGAACCCAAGGAACCGGTCGACCGAAACACAACTGACAGACAAAAACACTACATTCGGTCGACCGTTGGTCGTCTTCAACCTCGCGTCAGCCGAGGTTTTACGAGGAAAACATCGCCGGAGAGGTCTCCGACCTCCCCCGACCGACCAACACAAACCCCTCCACGAGGGTGAGCAACCCAAAACACACTAATGAGCGGCATACCTCAAAGAAGACGACGAAACCGCCGGAGCTCCGCTCGCGCATGCCGTCTCCGCACCTCCTCGCGTGTCCACCTCCTCGCACGACCTCCACACGCCTCACGTCGGATGAGCTACCACCTCCTCTGGTCGCCGGAAAGGAAAGGGAAGGAGTGAGTGAGTGAAAACGGATGGAAAGAGAGAGAGAGAGAGAGAGAGAGAGAGAGATACGCTTTTAAAACCCAACCCATTACACCCTTCTCGTCGCCAACAGTAGCCTACACATCCAACCTTTCCCCTCATCCACGACCACTGTTCACGCCCCTCCTCTTCCCCAAGCAATCACTGCAGCACCCTTCTTCCCCATGCTAAACACATCCCTAAACACCATTACACTTAAGCAAGGGTTTACGGTTCTAACAATCCACCCTCTTTAAAAGGATTTCGTCCCGAAATCAAAGCGAACTACTCACCGAAAAGCTCTGGATACTGCCTTCTGACTTCCTCCTCGATCTCCCAAGTGGCCTCGCGCTCACTGTGATGCTGCCACCTGACCTTCACCATCGGAATGGTCCTCCTCCTGAGCTGGTGATCCATGCGATCGACTATCTCGACTGGTCTCTCCTCGAGCGACAAGTCCTGCTGAATCTCTGGCACTGCTATCTCGATAACGTGAGCTGGATCTGCAACATACTTCCTCAGCATCGATATATGGAAGACGTTGTGAAGACCCAAAAACTGCGGTGGCAATGCAATCCTGTAGACAACCTCTCCAACTCGGTCGAGGATCTCAAACGGCCCAACATACCTCAGACTGAGCTTCCCCTTCTTCACAAACCTCATCACTCCTCGGGCTGGGGAAATCTTCAGAAACACATGGTCGCCCACCTCGAAACTCAACACCCGTCTGCGTCGATCAGCATAACTCTTTTGCCTGCTCTGTGCCGTGGCCAGCCTCTTCCTGATCACATCAACCTTCTCTGCATACATCTGCACAATCTCTGGTCCCACTAACCGTCTCTCGCCCACATCACTCCAACATACCGGTGATCTGCAAGGCCTCCGTACAACGCCTCGTACGGTGCCATCCCAATACTCGAATGGTAGTTGTTGTTGTAGGCGAACTCTTTCAGCGGCAAATGCTCGTCCCAGTGCCCTGCCCAATCCAGTGTGCATGCCCACAACATATCCTCCAAGGTCTGAATCGTCCTCTCTGACTGACCATCAGTCTGCGGATGGAACGCTGTACTGAACCTCAGACGCGTCCCCAAAGCCTGTTGTAGGCTCCCCCAAAATCTGGAAGTGAAACGAGGATCTCGATCGGAGATGATGCTCACTGGCACTCCATGCAACCTGACTATCTCCTCCACGTACAACCTTGCCAGACCCTCCAAAGGCAACGTGGTCCTGATCGCTAAGAAGTGCGCCGATTTGGTCAGTCAATCGACTATCACCCAAATCGCGTCGTGGAATCTCCTCGTCTTCGGCAACCCTGTGACAAATCCATCATCACGTGCTCCCACTTCCACTCAGGAAGCTCAATACACTGCATCGGTCCCGCTGGCCTCTGATGCTCAATCTTCACCTCCTGATAGACTAAGCATCGCTCTACAAACTCTGCAATGTCCCTCTTCATGCCCTTCCACCAGAAGTTCCGCTGCAGGTCCTTATACATCTTTGTGCTCCCCGGGTGAATGGTGTATCCAGCTCTGTGTGCCTCCTCCATGATGTCATCTCTCAGCCCATCGACCTTCGACATTCAGATCAAACTCCTGAACCTCAAACCACCATCAACCCCTACACTGAAGTCTGACTCAGCTCTGGAAGCCAACTGTAGCAGACCAGCTAACTTATCATCCCCATGCTGAGCCTGCACCACCCGTGAGATAGTCTGCGGCTCCACCCGAAGCCCAGCAATCACTGCTCCCTCTGAACCCTCTGTGAACGATCTCCACTCTGACAATGCCTCGAGTAGCCTCCACTCCTGGATGCACAAACTCGCAACTGAAACCTCCACATTCCTGCTCAGCGCATCTGCAACCGAATTTGCCTTCCCCGGATGATAGGAAATGGTGAAGTCGTAGTCCTTAATGAACTCAAGCCATCTGCGCTGCCTCATATTCAGCTCATTCTGCGAGAACAAATACTTCAGGCTCTGATGAACTGTGAAGACCTCGAACTGCTCGCCATAAAGATAGTGTCGCCAGGTCTTCAACGCGTGAACTACCGTTGTAACTCCAGATCGTGAGTAGGGTAGTTCTTCTCGTGCACCTTCAGCTGCCTCGAAGCGTATGCCACCACCTTCCCGTGCTGCATCAGAACACAGCGCAAGTCAATCCCTGACGCATCGCTGTATATCACATAACCTCCACTGCCACTCGGTAGAGTCAGAATAGTTGCTGTCATCAATCACCTCTTCAGCTCCTGAAAGCTGTCCTCGCACTTCGGGGACCAAACGAACTTGACGCCCTTCTGCGTCAACGCTGTCAGCGGCGATGCAAGTCTGGAGAAATCCTGGATGAACCGTCTGTAATACCCTGCCAGTCCCACTAAACTCCTGATCTCCGTCACGCTCGTCGGGGCTCTCCAGTGAGTCACAACCTCGACCTTCGCCGGATCCACCAAAATCCATCCGCTGACACAATATGCCCCAGAAAAGCCACCTGATCCCACCAAAACTCACACTTTGTGTACTTGGCATAAAACTGCTGATCCCTCAAGATGCCAAACACAATCCTCAGGTGCTCTCTATGCTGCTCTCTGTCAGGCGAGTATACCAAGATGTCTTCCACGAATACAACGACAAATTTGTCAAGGTACGGCTGAAAGGTCTTATTCATCAGGTCCATGAATGCTGCAGGTGCATTCGTCAGTCCAAATGGCATCACCAAGAACTCGTAGTGGCCGTACCGCGTCCTAAAGGTTTTCTTCTGAACATCTGCGTCCCTGATCCGCAACTGGTGATAACCTGAACGCAGATCGATCTTCGAGAACCCTCTCGCCGTCTGCAACTGATCAAACAAATCATCAATCCTGGGCAAAGGGTACCAGTTCCGAACGGTAACCTTATTCAGCATCCTGTAGTCGATGCACATCCGCAACGACCCATCCTTCTTCTTCATGAACAACACAGGCGCTCCCTACGGCGAGACACGTTCGGATAAACCCGGAGTCCATCAGCTCCTGCAACTGCTTCTTCAGTTCTGTCAACTCAGTAGGTGCCATACGATACGGAGCCATCGACTGAGGTGTCGTACCCGCCACCAACACAATACCGAACTCGATCTCTCGGTGCGACGGCAACGACGGAATCTCTGCTGGAAACACATCTGGGAACTCCTGCACAACCTCTATATCCTCCAGTCTCCTCGTCTCAGGATCAGGAACAACAAGCGTGGCCACAAACGCTCTGCATCCGTGTTGTATCAGTCTTTGTGCCTTAACTGCAGACACAATCAGGCGACCACCTCTGCTCCTCGTACCTCTGATCAAAACATCTGGCAAGCCCTCCATCGAAATCAGGATCTTCTTCTCGCGGCAAAAGACTCGCATGTCGTACTGTGAAAACCAGTCCATCCCCAGTATGACGTCGAAGTCCTCCATCGGTAACAAGACCATATCTGCCGGAAAATCATGGTCTCCCGAAGCAACTGTGGTGCCAGGGGAAAAAACTCCCCACAGTGCCCACCTCACCCATGGGCGTGATGACCTCCAAAACATCAGTCAGCAGCACAGGGGTCTGACCCAACTCGCCAGCAAACTTCTCCGAAATGAAGGAGTGAGTGGCGCCGCAATCAAACAACACACGCACTACTAAGCCAGAAACAGAAAGTGTACCTTCCAAGACGGTGTTCCTGCCCTGACCTGGTGAAACGAATGATCGGCTGCCTCCGCCTCTCCCTGCCACTGGTGGTCCATACCTCCTGCTAGGCTCACCCAGCCTAGTCGGGCACTCCCGCACAAAGTGACCCAACTGCCCGCACCCCATGCAAGCTCCGGTGCGCCTGAAGCACTCCTGACCTAGGTGAAACCTCCCATAGAACGTGCACGTTCCAGACTGACGTGCTCCTCCTCCATCAAACCTGGGCCTCTTTCCCGGGTTCCCTGCTGACTGGTCGGCTACTGGTGTTCACTGGTGCCTTCCTCGTCTCGTGAAGACACTCCCTCTGGTCCTGCTCAATGATGGTAGCATGCTTCACCACATCTGCAAGGGTCCACGACATGTTGTTGATCACACGTGATCGGAGCTGCTGCTTCAGTCCCTTCACAAACTTCCTCGCTCGCTGCTCTGGGGTCACACAAATCTCGAGGCAGTAACGCTCCAAGGCGTTGAACAATAATCAAGACGGGACTGTTATTTCTCATAAAAACATAAAAGCGATGCACCAGTTTACATCAGAGTTTGTCAAAAACGATACATGATTACAACAGAACAAGAAAAGAAGATAAACGTAATCATGTCGACCTCAGTGGTCAGAATAGAGGATCTGATCCCAAAATGCGCGCGCCCGCTGATCACCACCCAACTGGACCTACTGCGGTCCTGAAAAAGATGCAACAACAATGCCTGAGTTTCCATAAGGAAACCCCGTATGCCAAGCTCACCTATATGCATGCAGTAGTACAAATGAACCTATCATACTAGTACCATGTCATGTCATCAACAGAAAGGAAAACAGTTCCCCCGAAGGGTAACATGGGACATCAGTCCGACAATCATCATCGGGTCTCGGAACAAGACGTGATACTCCCTACACGCGGCTACACTAATCATGGGGTTCGGCAGGGAGCATCCGCCAGATCCGCGCCATAAGAAACAGATCTGTAACTTCGTGGTTGAAACCACACCAACGGAGCCGTCGCTCAGTCGGTCCATCAATTATCATCTCAGTAGGTGCCCATCTGAGAAACATAGCTGGAACATCATCATCGGCCCATCAATCATCATCGCCAGAACAACATCGGCGGCATCACCGGCGCTGCAACGGTGGTCCATCAATACGTCTGGCACATCATCAGACGGTCCAGACCAAAGTCTTCCAGGTCATCAGGCTCCACGAGCCGCAAACACCAATTGCACCGCTATAAAAGCAGGGCAGCGACCTCCGTAGCCCCTCGGGCCGGTAGTCACCTCACCCAATGATAGTTGCGTGCTCGCACAAATCATCATACATTGGGATCCACGATCCCTCATGCCTGCTACTCTACAATGAGTCCAATCAATCCATCATATAGGTCACAATCCATACATGGAGGTGACGCGTCCCGAACACCCACACTTTTCCACACGGCGGTCCCTGGGCAGGCACGCGTAACGCGCCCACCGTCACCTCCCGGCTCACGCACAAGGCGAGGACACGGGTTTCCATGGACAGAGTTGGCATTCAAAAAGGGAACCAGAAATTCAATCCTGTGCAAAAACGGTCGACCGAAGGAGGCAAACCGGTCGACCGTTTCCTCAAGGGAATCAGACACCCAAAAGTGTCAACCGGTCGACCGCTTCCACAAGGGAATCGGTCGACTGAAACGTCTGCAACGGTCGAACTCTTTGCGCAAAACTCAAGTCCCAATGGTCTACCGAAAGTCTAAAACCGGTCGACCGAAATGAGGTCAAAATCAGGAGTCTGATCAACAACAATTTAAAACTATCGGTCGACCGACTCAGGGGTCTCGGTCGACCGAAAACTAACAGGGCATCCTAGTATTTCTACGTCATAAAACGGTCGACCACAAACATGCATAATAACCAGTACACTTAAGTTCCGGTCGACCGAACCCAAGGAACCGATCGACCGAAACACAACAGACAGACAAAAACACTACATTCGGTCGACCGCCCGAAGGGCCCGGTCGACCGTTGGTCGTCTTCAACCTCGTGCCAGCCAAGGTTTTACGAGGAAAACGTCTCCAGAGAGGTCTCTAACCTCCCCCGACCGACCAACACAAACCCCTCCACGAGGGTGAGCAACCCAAAACACACTAATGAGCGGCATACCTCAAAGAAGACGACGAAACCGCCGGAGCTCTGCTCGCGCAAGCCGTCTTCGCACCTCCTCGCGTGTCCACCTCCTCGCACGAACTCCACACGCCTCACGTCGGACGAGCTACCACCTCCTCTGGTCGCCGGAAAGGAAAGGGAAGGAGTGAGTGAAAACGGATGGAAAAAGAGAGAGAGAGATGCTTTTAAAACCCAACCCATTACACCCTTCTCCTCGCCAACAGTAGCCTACACATCCAACCCATCCCCTCATCTACGACCATTGTTCACGCCCCTCCTCTTCCCCAAGCAATCACTGCCGCACCCCTCTTCCCCATGCTAAACACATCCCTAAACACCATTACACTTAAGCAACAGTTTAGGGTTCTAACACCTACACAAACACACAAGTTGGAATAAAGTTGAAACTCAACAGGTTTCAACTGAAAAAGGGAGATTTATCTAATTTTAGCTATCCAAAATCAGACTATCAAATTTTGTTTTTGTGATTTTAAGGTCCATTTTTTATTAAATTTAGCCACAACATCCATAAAAGTCTGGGGTCTATCTAGATTTTTCCCAATTCCATCAACGATTGATTCACATAGTATTTGTAACATAACTTCTTTGACTTTAGTACTCCAGATGTATTTTTGTCCTTGACTCATTGCTAAGAAAAAAGTATTATATAAACAAAAGCATAAATAATTCATACTAATACATGGCAGAGATGAGAGATATCTAAAAATCAATTGAGTTCAAAAACAAATCCCAGACAAAATTCAACAAAATGAGTGATTGACATCATTTCATGCTTATATTTGTATCTTATATCCATTATCTTTCACCTAAACAATGCTATGTCACGAGTTTTATGTTTAGTTTTCAGGAATAAATAGGTTTGAAGAGATGAAGCATAAAAGGACCCAAAAGTTGGGAAAAAGGACTGAATTGTGAGATCTGGGGACCAAGATGCAAGGAAGAAGGACCTGATTGCAAGACAGAAGGACCTAAGAGCAAAACAGAATACTCCACACCATCATGGGGAGTGTTTTACCAATTCGATTCGGGTCGGAGCTCCAATAAACGAAGTAGATGCATCTAAGACCACCAAATACACTAACCAAAGCCCAGCACAAATTCCAGATGGATCCGGACTTTTTAAACCGCCAATTGGCGGTCCAAGACCGCTAATTGGCGGTCCATTTTGGCCCAAATCCGCTAAGATTTCTCTGGGTTACGTATTAGTGTGTATTTACTCCATTTTTGGTATTTGTTTAGTCCCACATCGGGGGATTGTCCCGGATTAGCTTTTTCCATGCCTATAAATAGAACTCTTCACCTCCTATTGTAACCACTCCATATTTTAAGTGGCTATTCTTCCTACTAGAAGTGAGGCCTTGAAGCACACACTAAAGTAGGAGGACGCTACTTTTAATGTGAGTCATTTTAATACAAGTTTTCTTTATTATGTTGTTTGTTTTATGTTTCTTGTTTTGCTTTGCTTAATCTCATTTCATTAGTTTTATTAGCTTAGTTAATATGCTTTCTTTGTTTAGTTTAATAATTAGTGTAATGTTTAGTGAGTAGTTTCATCCCCTTTGGGGGTGGAGTAGATGTACATACATGCAAATGAGAATGGATTGAATGCTTTATTTCCAATGTGTTGATAAAACATGAATGTATGCTTGCTTGTTTAGGATAGAATTTATAACTTGGTGAGTTTTGCCAAAATGATTAGACACCTCTCATGCTTGTTTAGGTTCTGAAATAAACATCTTGCATATGTAAATGTTAATCAACTAAGTTGGTGAATAGATTGATAGGTTTTGCCACAACATTTAGACACTTTCTATGCATGATAACACCACCCTTATTTGTGCTTAAAGAATGTGTTCAACACCCACCTCTTTGCTTGTGTGCACTCACTCCACCCCTTAGGGGTTTTCCCATTTATGTATTTCAGCATTCTTCTTTTGTTCTTAGCTTAGTTGTCATTTCATTGTTTGTTTCTTTCGTTCGCATTTCATACTTCTTAGCGTAGTTTAGTGTAGAGTAGCATAATCAATCTTTCTCCCCCAATTTTTGCCACGATTTCTGATAAACAAGAGGTTGCTCACCTCCCTGAGGACGACCCGTACTTGCCACCGCTTCATCGTGGCCGTGCACTTTCGGTTTTAATTAAAACGCTCAACATGTTTTTGGCGTCGTTGCCGGGGAGGTGCCAGTCCAGACTCTTGTTTGGACGATTCGAGTGGATTTAATTTGTGTTTTGTAGTTGTTCTTTGTTTGAGGAGACTGGGAATAGCAAGGGATGGCTTCTGGAAAAATTTCAAGGCTAACTGGACACTTAAGACCGCTAATCAGCGGTCTGAGACCGCCAATCAGCGGTCGGGTGAGCTCAGTTGACCTTCTTTTTTTGGTATTGTTACCCTAATTGATATAGTAATCTGGGACTCCATTTGTGCATGTCTGACTCTTATATTACTCCCAGATTAATAATCAACTTCCCTTAAGCAACTTGGACCCTAAAACTCAGAGCAAAAGATTAGGCATTCTTTTTGTTTAGGTCATGCATAATGTATGTGACTTAGGCATATAGATTGTCTTTCATTTTAGCTTTATTTTCAGTTGCTGAGTGCTAGCGTGAGGTACACACCTTCTACTCTCATTCATGCATTTCGTATGAACATGCATTAGTTAGTAGGAAGTGCATTGAAACAAGTGTGAGTTGAGCGTTTGTTTGGAGAGTTGATTGCTAGATTTAGACTCCAAAACGCTACTAAGGAGGGGTTGTCCCATAAAAGATAAGGTGGGGGATTTCATCACCCTTTCCTTCGCCCCAAAAACCACACTAATCAAGAGCCTAATTTTAAAATCAAGTAGACATTGGCCTTAAGGAATTCAAACGCATTGGGAGAGTGATCCGGTCCCGATCGTCATGACCTGATCGGCGTTGCCCACTTTGTCGATTGTAGGAGAGACGAGATCCCCGGATCTTGGCTCACTTGCTGGGCTTTGTGGTCCTCGTCGTAGGGAGGTGAGGCGTATTGAGGCCGTGTGACCTCGCAGTTAGGCGTCGTGTAGCTGTAAGGACCTATAGCGACCTTAGGATTGCTTGAGCCTTGTTTGCTTGTGTGCTTCTACCTGTACCCATCCACCGTAGCATAATGACTTCTTCCCTTCTCTCCTGAGTCATTCTTTCTCTCCTGTGTTCCCTTGTCTTCTCCTCTACGCACATTCTTTGAAAAAAAATTGGTTTGTGTGTCCACCTTTGTGCATGCTTTCTTGGACACGAGACGAGAAGGGTCGTTTGACGAGCAGCGTTGTCAATCCGGCTTTGGTCATCGATTTCTCGACGCCTTCCTCCTCTCGTGTCGCACACCGTTCGGGTTCAATGGCTGCTCATTTCCGTGAGGAGGAGCAATTGCTGGACCCACCTGTTCCACCTGTGCTTCCAGTTGTCGCTCCCATACCTCTACGTGATCGATGCTACCCGAGCCGTACCGCTCTACCCTCATGCATCGTATTACCAGAGGCTAATGGGAACCATTTTGAGGTTAAGCCTCAATTCATTTCCATGCTCCCTCGCTTCACTGGGAAAGGTGACCCCTATATCTTTCTCAGGGAATTTGAGGAGGTCTGTGCTATGTTCAAGCTGCAACAACTTAGCACAGACTCCATCCATCTTAGGCTCATTCCTTTTGCACTAAAGGATGAAGCCAAGAAGTGGTTATACAGCAACCAGGCGAATTCCTTTAAGACTTGGGATGAGTTTCAATCTGCATTCCTCAAGAAGTACTTTCCTAATCATCGGACTCAAAAATTGAGGAACGAAATCAATTCGTTCTATCAACATGAGACCGAACCATTTCATGCATATCTTGAGAGGTTCAAAGAGCTACTATCCTCGTGCCCTCACCATGACATTGAGTTGTGGCGTCTTTGTCAGATTGTGTATGAGGGTCTTCACATCCCGTCCAGAACGCTCCTTGAGTCCATGTGTCAAGGAGAGTTCTTGGGAAAGGATGAAAGGGAGGCATGGGCCTTCCTAGAAGACCTCACTGAGAAAACCATGCAATGGGAGAGTGTGAGGGAACCACCTGCATCATCTAGTATAGGAGCGAGGATCGCGAATGCAAACTCAACTAGATCGGGTTCCGCATTTGCTATCGATACCACTACGGCCACCGAGGCACGCATGGCGGCCTTAATGCGCCGTATGGATTCGATTGAGCTCCAAAACCAACAAAGTGCACCTCACATGTCCACATCTGGTCCAGTTCCCTGTCATTCATGTGGTAGGATAGGTCATGTAGAAAGCGAGTGTGAGTCCATTCCTCCTGAGATGGAGCGTGTCAACGCCGTCTATGATAGAGTCAGGAATGACCCATACTCATCATCTTATAATCCTGTATGGAGGAACCACCCCAATTTTTCATGGAACCAAACTAATGCCCCGGGTGGTCCTCCAAACTCCTCTAGACCACCTTACCAATCACACCAACCTCCAATGCATGCACATTCCTATCAGCCACCCCAATCACAAACCACCAATCAATCGGGTTTCCTAAATTCCAATAATATGGAAACCCGATTCAATTCGCTTGAGACCTTGACTCGTGGACTTGAAAACTCAATGAAAAATTTTATGTCTACCACAAGTCAAGTTCTCACTTCAAATCAGCAGACCATGAAATCTCTAGAGCTTCAGATGGGCCAATTGGCTCAGTCTTTACATGAGAGAGAGAGAGGGTCTTTTCCTAGCCAGCCTGAGGCTAACCCCCGCATGTACCAACAACAAATGCAAAATGAGAATGTGGTACCTCGGGGGAGGCAAGTGAACCATGTGGAGGAACCTGTTCACCATGTCAATTCCATTGTGACCTTAAGGAATGGAAAACAGTTTGACAATCACATTTCCTTGCCACACCCACCACCATCTATGCAGCCCCTCAGTGGGAATGGTGGTGAAGAAGAAGCTGAGGGTGAGGGTAATACACCAAAGCTTTCTTCTCAGGCACAGCAGAAAACCTACCTGCCAAAAGCTCCCTATCCAAGTAGGTTAACCAAAAAGCAGAGTGACAACATGGACATGATATTAGAGGTGTTTAAGCAAGTAAAGGTTAACATCCCCTTGTTGGATGTCATCCAACAAATACCTCAATATGCCAAAGTATTGAAGGATCTCTGCACAACCAAGAGGAAGACCAATGTTCCTAAGAAAGCATTCTTGGCTGCAAATATCAGCTCACTTTTGTCCAATCCCACCTACACAAAATAAAAGGACCCGGGGTGTCCTACTATTCAGTGTACGATAGGGGACACTAGAATGAGCAATGTTTTGCTTGATTTAGGATCAGCGGTCAACCTCCTCCCATTCTCTGTTTATTAACAGTTGAACTTGGGAGAATTGAAACCAACTAAGATCACCCTCCAATTAGCGGATAGATCCATTCGTATTCCCATGGGGATTATCGAGGACGTGCTTATCAAAGTTGGAGATTTTATATTTCCAGTCGATTTTGTTGTCCTCGATACCAATCCTGTTGCGAACACCCACTCTCAAATACCTTTGATTTTGGGTAGAACATTTCTGGCAACCTCCAATGCCTTGATTAATTGTAGAAATGGTCTCATGAAGCTCTCATTTGGTAACATGAGTGCCGAGTTTCATGTGTTCAACTCTGGTAAGCAACAGGAACCCATGGATGAACCTTTAAATCTAAATCTCATCCACCAATGGGAGAAAGCACCACAAAATCAACGAACACTCCTAACCCCAATGCAACCCATTGAGAATGTTCGTGGGCCCAGCGAAAACTCATTGCCTGTCTTCGCAATGCAACAGAGCGAGCTGGCCTCGAACATGAATGTCCAAAGGAAGTGTTCGTTGCATGATTCAGTTGAGAGTACTAGTGAGAGTGAGACACCTCATCATATGCCTATACCAGAATGTGTCTCTACCTCATGTCCCATGGCCATTGAGCCACTTGAGCATCATATTGACTCCAACAAGGACCCACCTATGATCGAGCTTATGCTTGATGATCTAAATGATGGTGGGAGGTCCTTGTTGGATGACTTGGGGAGAAGCCCCATTCTTCGCGATGCAGGTCTGCTGCATCCATCGAATGAGCCTGAGGAACTCATTCCGATGCACCCGCCTATTGGTTGGAGGGTTTTCTTCGATGAGCAATTAAACCCTAGTGAGGCAACACAACTTCATTCTTTGTTGCCGACACCCGACCAATATCATGAGGGGTTCGAGCCTTTTAGCTTTGACCTTTCACCCTCATGACACCTCAGAGTACCAATGAAGCTTGCCCATCTCGGCAAGTCTCTGGTCCTCAAAACTTGATGTTCTCATTTGATGTTCCTTGACCAAATGATTATGAGAATATCTTGGTTGATGTATATATCTTGTAAAAAAAAGTGTGTAACAAAAGACTCATTAGTGAGCCTCGATTGTTGTGGGCCCCAACCCTTGTGTACTTGGGCCCAATCTCTTCACGTATTTATCTCCCTTCTTCAGCTTCACACAGGTTTTGAGGGAATTTGGGTTTGTGTCCATCAACATGACCCTGAACGTCCCTTTGTACTTCATGTTGGTGAGATATTTTCCCTTTTCATGCATATCTCCATGTAGTATCTTGCTCGCATTCATTGAGGACAATGCATGAAGTAGGTGTGGGGGGTGTTTTACGTGTGTACATAGTCGAGTCTTTTTCCTTTGGTATTATTTTCTTTTGTTTGTACTGCTAGGGTCATGTTAGTGTGCCGCATTTAACATTGATATATCTGCTTGCCATGATCCTTGGGTGACTTGTCTTCTTTTGCTTGCCGAGTGCTTTAAAATTTTCACTTTTCTTTCAAAATCTTCATGTGTTTGCGAAAGAAAATGTTTTTGTGGGTTTTGCGTGTGTTTAGCATGTGCAAAACCGTTGAGAGGCAAAGTAAAAAGAAAGCTCCCAAAATTGTCTTGAACTTGATGCATTAGGATTTCTAGTTTATTGGCTTTAGGTCTTGTCGAGTCGTTAGGATGCACCCTGGTTTTCCCTCAGGGGGCGTGTAATCATAGGGTTTTAGTACTCAAACATTTAAAGAAGTCCACCCTGAACCTAGTGAGTCAAATAATTCGTGTTTGTGAGTATAAGGAAGTTTGTCGTAGTCGAGAGCCCTTAATCTCTTTTTGTGAAACTTAAGTGTAGGGGTTTTGGTTCCCATATAGATAAATAAGTGGTGTTCTCTCTTCTCGCACGGCTCCTATCACTCGGGAAAGTAGGTCTGAGGGGACTTTGTGCCTGGTGCTTTCGAGTCATCTGACTTGGGATGCGCCGACCGAACTCCCGTTACACGGGTGGTAGGGATCGCCCTATGTGGAGATTTGGGGGAAGGTGTACGTGATAGTGTAAGTCCTCATAGGCAATGATGCACGAAACCTGACCCTGGGAGAATCAAACACCAACCAATAAAATGCTCCAAAGAAAAAGAAAAAAAAAGAAAAAGGAAAAAAAGAAAAAGAAAAAGAAAAAAAGAGTCAAATAAGAACCAAAATGGACTTTACACATTGTATCACATTCAGAAGTTAAGGTTGCCCATGTCTTTTACTTAAGTCCTTGACTAACTCTCACGAATAACTCATTAGGCTAGGTGTGTGGACCGATTACATATATAGAGTTGACCCGTAGTATTACCGCGTCCCATGATCGACAAAATAAGTCCAACGAGTCGTGTAGCTAGATTGATTAATGCATCTTGTTCGGATTTTGTGGGTATATCCGCTGAAAACCCTCAGGAGACAACACTCCTCCTCCTTTGCAACAGGGAGGTTTAACGGCTTGTTGCACGTGCTAAATGCAACCGTGATTCCTACGAAAGTGAGTTAGGATTTCTTGTTTTTCGCATGCTTTTCTCTTTCTTTGTTTTGCTCGGGACTAGCAAAAGTTAGGTGTGGGGGTATTTTATTGACATCATTTCATGCTTATATTTGTATCTTATATCCATTATCTTTCACCTAAGCAATGCTATGTCACGAGTTTTATGTTTAGTTTTCAGGAATAAATAGGTTTGAAGAGATGAAGCATAAAAGGACCCAAAAGTTGGGAAAAAGGACTGAATTGTGAGATCTGGGGACCAAGATGCAAGGAAGAAGGACCTGATTGCAAGACAGAAGGACCTAAGAGCAAAACAGAATACTCCACACCATCATGGGGAGTATTTTACCAATTCGATTCGGGTCGGAGCTCCAAGAAACGAAGTAGATGCATCTAAGACCACCAAATACACTAACCAAGGCCCAGCACAAATTCCAGATGGATCCGGACTTTTTAAACCGCCAATTGGCGGTCCAAGACCGCTAATTGGCGGTCACTTTTGGCCCAAATCCGCTAAGATTTCTCTGGGTTACGTATTAGTGTGTATTTAGTCCATTTCTGGTATTTGTTTAGTCCCACATCGGGGGCTTGTCCCGGATTAGCTTTTTCCATGCCTATAAATAGAACTCTTCACCTCCTATTGTAACCACTCCATATTTTAAGTGGCTATTCTTCCTACTAGAAGTGAGGCCTTGAAGCACACACTAAAGTAGGAGGACGCTACTTTTAATGTGAGTCATTTTAATACAAGTTTTCTTTATTATGTTGTTTGTTTTATGTTTCTTGTTTTGCTTTGCTTAATCTCATTTCATTAGTTTTATTAGCTTAGTTAATATGCTTTCTTTGTTTAGTTTAATAATTAGTGTAATGTTTAGTGAGTAGTTTCATCCCCTTTGGGGGTGGAGTAGATGTACATACATGCAAATGAGAATGGATTGAATGCTTTATTTCCAATGTGTTGATAAAACATGAATGTATGCTTGCTTGTTTAGGATAGAATTTATAACTTGGTGAGTTTTGCCAAAATGATTAGACACCTCTCATGCTTGTTTAGGTTCTGAAATAAACATCTTGCATATGTAAATGTTAATCAACTAAGTTGGTGAATAGATTGATAGGTTTTGCCACAACATTTAGACACTTCCTATGCATGATAACACCACCCTTATTTGTGCTTAAAGAATGTGTTCAACACCCACCTCTTTGCTTGTGTGCACTCACTCCACCCCTTAGGGGTTTTCCTATTTATGTATTTCAGCATTCTTCTTTTGTTCTTAGCTTAGTTGTCATTTCATTGTTTGTTTCTTTCGTTTGCATTTCATACTTCTTAGCGTAGTTTAGTGTAGAGTAGCATAATCAATCTTTCTCCCCCAATTTTTGCCACGATTTCTGATAAACAAGAGGTTGCTCACCTCCCTGAGGACGACCCGTACTTGCCACCGCTTCATCGCGGCCGTGCACTTGCGGTTTTAATTAAAACGCTCAACAATGAGGTCAGAACAAAATTCAGAAAAATCCACATATTGTAAATCCAAAAACAATCTCACATGGCAGTGTAAATCCAAAAACAAACCCAGCAAAAGCAAGTGTAAAAAAACACATCACACATTGAGTCCAGAACAAAATTTAGTGATTCCAATATGCATCATATTGTTGATTCCATGTACACATCATATGTTCAAGTGATCATCATCTACATTAATCATGTACATTTCCTTTGATTAGGACAATAAGGTGTACATGAAGGACATGAATTGGGATGTGATGTTGGTGGATCATATAATTAATATTACTACAATCATGTTCTTGTCATGAGATCCCATGTTTAATCCAACTCCCAAGTGTAGGTGGAGTTGTGCAAACTTTGTGATGTGCAACAATAGAGGGTGGTTGGTGAGCTGCTCAATTTGGCTACAATGCTGATATTCCCAAACTAAATTAAAATTAATCTCGTATTAGCCTATAATGGTTAACATTGGCAAGCTTAAACCAAATCTTTATGAGTTGTGCATTTCTTATACTATTCACCTGATTGTTTATGCCTACTCAATAATACAAAACCAACTTATTCATATATATATATATATATAAACACAAACTCAACTAACAACAAACATAAACTTTTAATAGGAAAGCAATGATATACACTAAAGATCCAAAACAGAGTCATCCCACACAAGAAAAACAATAGACAACCATCCATGAAACAACCTTAACACATACTTTCAATGCAAAGTACCATACAACATGCAAGCAAGCCAATGAAAAACACAAAAACAAGGGAAAAGATTAACATGTGCATAGTTAAACCCTATTTAAAAAGTTAAACCCTAATATGCTCCAAACGCTAAACAACAAACAACAAACTCAAAAATGTAGAGAAGGACACACCAGAGATGAGATGAAGACGTTGTCACTGGGGTCATCGGGCTCGGGGTTGTGGTTGCCGGAGGAGAGGTCGTCGGGGTTGTGGTCGCTGGAGGAGGGTAAGGTTTCGGGTTGGAGGGCCGAGCATGGTTTCCCTTGGATTCGCAGGGGTAAGGGTGAGAAATGAGGGGAGAGCTTGTGTTTTATGTAGGATTTCATGTTTAATTATACATATATATTTTTCGAATTTTCATGTATATTAAGGATCTATTACAATTTTCTTCGATTTATTTTATGCATGCATCGGTTTGTTTTAACAACTAGTTTCAAAAACTTATTAAAACAAACACAAAGGGACTCCGAAATTCATACCTAGAAGTTCTTAAAAACTTCTTGACGTTTCAGAGACGTTGAGGAAGCCAATCGTCGCTTCTCGTTGCGCCGGATGCCTCCGAGTGTTCACCGAAACCCTAAACAAGGTTGGAGAGAAAGGAGCTAGCCAATCAATCTCCAAACAAGCTTAGAATCTAGCTACAAACCCCTTCCTTAGCCACTGAGATTTCTCCTTCAAAGACTTAGAAAACTAAGAGAATTTTCGTGGATTTTTGTGGTGAATTAGGAGAGAAAATATTTAGCAAACTTCTAACATAATTAAGGAGAATAAGGATCTATTTATAGGCTCCAATCTTACTCTCTATCATGGCTATTCTTAAGTCACGAATTCTTGACATTTTCTCTCACAAACTAATTCCATAATGCATTATATGCACCCACAAAACGTTTGACCAAGTTTGGAGCTAATCCAACCATTGATCAAATAAATCTCTTAATTATCAAAGGCAGAAAATCGATCGTGCTTCGGTTTACCGAGTCCCACTCGGTTAACCGAATATGTCACGATTGTTTAACCGAGTACGCGACGGATGACCGAATCTTAAGGAGAATAATTCTCCTTAACCGATTGGACGAATTCTCGTCTAAAACCGAGTGCTATTCGGTTAACCGAAAATATTGGAACTTGACATTATTCGGTCGACCGTTTCTGGTTCGGTACACCGTACCAAAGATCCAGGCACTTTGGTCAAGTTCGGTCAACCAATTACGACTATCTGTTCCACGTTCGGTGGACCGATCCACAAATCCTTCGGTCGACCGAACCATAACGGATTACTGAACTTCTACCCGATTTTGCCTATTTCAAATTTTGGATTTATTTCCAACAAAATTTGAACTTTAGGGGGTTTTAGCAAATTCACAACTTATGCAATATATTATCCTATGCAATAATAAATTATTGCATCCCATAATATATGCATCTCATATGAATTTATCATGATTCTAATTATGTTTATATACAACATAATTGATTTTACTTGTTCACCACATGTGTCATATTTTCTATAAGAAACCCGACACATCATATGAATCAAAATCAAGCTTCTTGTTTCCCGGTGTTTGCGGTGTGACCTATGGGAGGATCTGGACTAAGTTGGCAGTGATATTAAGAGCTTAATATCACAAGCTATAAGCGGTATCTAGCTACACATTATAGCTCCCAATTAGTTAGATGTCTTAATTCCACTCGAACCAAAACCCGATCCATTTAGTGATGGAGTGCACCACTTGTGTCCGTCCCTTGCCTCATGATATTAAGAATACACACAAAGAAGTATTGTGTCATCTTTGTATTAGTATTCATTTCTTAATCTCTTTAAGCTAGTTATAAATATGTGACTTAGCTCAAATCACATTGTGCACATTATAACTTTGCTTTATCAAGGGGTCCACTAATATCATCACTCAATTAAGAGGGGCAATGATAATCTTTTGACTAACTATCTTCTCCAACGAAAGTCATACTTAACCAACTAATGCCTTTACACTACACTCATCGATAGCTTAAGACACTAGTCTAATTAAGCAATTCTTAAGTGATCGGATACAAGTCTCATATCAAAGGACCAAAGACACAGTAAAATATTAATGACACAGAAACACATTCCTATAATATTTTACTTATTAGGTCTATTCAGTATACAAAAGTAATATTTTCCTCTTTTGCATACATGTGTCGTCACTCACTTGTAGAGCTACAATGATCTATGACCTACACGACAATCTTAACTCGGTAATTAATTTCCCATGTTAATTACCATGATTGCGAATATCTTTTGTTTTATGTAAACCAATATCTTTTAGAGCTCGATGGTTAAGGACCAAGAGCCTCTTCCTTAACACTTCTAAAAGACGAATAACATAAACAAGGAACAAAATGATTTCTCATTCAATTCATAATAATCGACATTTAAAAGTAAAACTTTTAGAACACATTCCCTTCATTTTATACTTCGGAAATGGAAGGAATTAGGTGGAGTATTTGATTAGTAGTATATCAAACATTGCATTCATGCTATATATCCTTTATAATACCCCAAAACTATGTTACTCGAGTGTTTGTTTGTAGTGTTTCAAGTTTTAGGAAATAAAGATCAGAAAGGGAGCAAAAAGTGTTGGATCGTGTGGGTTATCGGTCCACAATCTCTAATCACCTTTTAATCCTAAACAAACTCTACTTGCAAGTCAAATGATGATGCAGCGGAATTAAAAACAAAACAAGCAAGTAAAGGGAAGGAAAATGCAAACCACAAGAAGTTGGGGGATTTTAATAGAGGTTCGGCACCCCACCCAGGTCCTAGTCCTCTCTTGCAAGTTCCGCTAGGATCACCTAGCTCCGCTCACGACTTCACTAACCACTCCCCGTTCCGGGGTGGGAGAGAACGCCTTTACAATCCTTAAACTCGCGAACAACCCTCGCCGAGCTTGGCTACACCTCTCACAATCTGAGAGGGATGCTTCGGGCTTTCACCGAAACCTTTACTCTTCTTTGACAGCAACAAACTTGAGTGGGACAATCACTCTCTAAACTTGAGCACACTTCAGAAAGATTGGAATTGATCTTAAGTGTGGAAATTTTAGGCTTGGAGAGTTAGGAATGATCTCTCTAATGTAGGACGCAAATATGTGTGGAGAGTTGTATAGAAATGTGTTTTACAACTCTTTATATATGCATTAGAGAGAAGATAGCCGTTGGGGTTGATTGGGTGAGAGTTGGTGTAAGATGCACAAAACAGAAACTTGCAGGACCCAATTCTGCATAAAAATGGTCGACCGAAACAGTTATGTCGTTCGACCGTTCGGTCAAAATTAAGCTTTGACTTGAGTTCACTTAAGTAAACGGTCGAACGGGCTCAGGGGATTGGTCGACCGAATAAGTCCAAGCACTTCTGGGAGACCAAATTGTGTTGGTTCGGTCGACCGTCGGGAAAGTTTCGGTCGACCGGATGTTTGGTAATTTTGGGGTATTTGGAAATAATACGAATACGACCATTGGGTATAATACGAAAAAACAAACGGTCATGTGACACGTGTGAATGGTCGAACAAAAAGGTTTAAATGGTCGACCATTTTGGTCCAGGCAGTTCAAGTATTGTTTAGGTGTTTTCCGGATTTAGTTTGGATGATCTATTGAAGTCCAAATTATGTGAAATTTTGTGTGTGACTTCTATAGGGAACCTAGTGTGTGGTTGATTGACATCATTTCATGCTTATATTTGTACCTTATATCCATTTTCTTACACCTAAGCAATGCTACGTGACGAGTTTTATGTTTGATTTTCAGAAATAAAGATGTTTGAAGAGGAGAGCCATGAAAGGACCCAAAAGCAGGAAAAAAGACTTAATTGTGAGACCTGGGGACCAAGATGCAAGGGAGAAGGACCTGAACATAAGACAGGAGGACCTAAGAGCAAAACAGGAAACTCCACACCATCATGGGGAGTATTTTGTCAATTCGATTCGGGTCGGAGCTCCACTAAACCAAGTAGATGCATCCAAGACCAAGAAACACTCCAAGCAAAGCCCACAACAAAAACCAACGCGATCTGAAGTTTATAGACCGTCAATTGGCGGTCTTGGACCGCGAATTGGCGGTCCATATGGCCCCAGATCCGCTAAGCTTTCTCCTGGACTTGTATTATTATGTGTTTAGGCTATTTTTGGTATTGGTTTAGTCCCACATCGGGGGATTGTCCCGGATTAGCTTTTTCCATGCTTATAAATAGAACTCTTCACCTCTCATTGTATCCATCTCTCTCTTTGGTGGCATCTTCCCTACTAAGAGTGAAGCCTTGAAGCAAAACTCTAGGGGAGGAAGGGCTGCTTGTAATCTGAGTGAGTTCATAATAGAAGTTTTTCATTAGCTCGTTAATTCTTGCTTAGTTAATTTTCTTCAATGTGTTTGTTTTGGTGCTTGTTTTGTTGTATGCTTCTTTAATGTTTCTTGTTTTATTAGTATAGTTTCATTTCAGTATTATGCTTGCTTTTGTTAATATAGTTAGTGTAATGAGTAGTGAGTAGTTCCATCCCCATTTGGGGGGTGGAGAAATATGTGATATAATCATGTAGTGTATTAAGTGTGTGTTATCTTAATCCCTTGAGCTTTAAATGATTTCCATAACCATCTAATGGGTCTCCACTCTTATATTTTAAATGCTAATGCTCTTGAATGAAGCTTAGCTTATGCTTTGATTAGTGGATCTATTTTATGGGGAATGATAAGGTTAGGATATGGATAGGAATTAATATTGGAAACACAAGTTGTAGTGTATGAACTCTTGTGGCTTTACCTTGGTTAATGTCTTGTATGTTTTAATGATGTAGTGAAATCTTAATTAATGTGGAGGCATAGTAGGAGATTAGATTACTTGTCATCTCGGTCATGCATCATTTGTAGACCTTACACGTAGTCGTGTTTTCTTTGCTTTGCATTTCCGTTGTTGATTGCTGACGTGAGGTACGTGCACCCATTCTCTCATTAATGCATGGTTAGAGCTTGCATTAGTTAGTAAGGTGCATCAGGACAAATGTGAGGTGATTGATTGATTGGTGTGTTGATTTCTAGCTTAGGATTCAAAACAACCTAAGGGGGTCGTCCCGTACAAGATAAGGTGTAGGATTTCATCACCATTTCTTTAGCCCTAAAAATCACTCCTGATTAAGAGCCTTAATCTAAAATAAAGTAGACATTGACCCCTAAGGACCTCGGGCGCATTAGGAGAGTGATGCGGTCGCGACCATCATAACCTGATCGGCGTCGCCCACTTTGTCGATAGTTGGAGAGATGATTGACATAATTTCATGCATTCATTTGTGTCTTATATCCATTTTTTCTTGAACATAACCAATGCTACGTAATGATTTTTATGTTTAAGTTTCAGGAGTAACAGGTTTGAGAAGAAGAGACTAAAAATGAAATAAAAGCAAGAAAAAAGACTAAGTTGCAAGACTTATGGACTGAGGTGCAAGAGCAAGGACCCGGATGTAAAACCAAAAGGACTAATGAGGAAATGAAGAAGCTCCACACCATTATGGGAAGTATTTTGGCAATTAGATTCGGGCCCAAACATCAACAACCAAATCGGGATCATCAAACATCAAGAAATCAAGCCCGAAACGAACCATTGAAGTTCAGGCTCAATCCAAGCAATTTGAACCGCCAATTTGCTGTCCTAGACCACCAATTGGCGGTCCAAATTGGTTTAAATATTTTATGGTTTTGTCGGGTTGTGTATTATGTTGTTTTATGTCCATTTGTAGTATGTGTTTAGTCCCATACCGGGGGATTGTCTCCGGTTAACTTTTTTCATGCCTATAAACAGAACTCTTCATCGTCATTTGTATTCACCCATTGCTTGGTAGCATTCTCTCTACTTGGAGTAAGGCTTGGAGAAAAAAACTCAAGGTGGAGAAGAATGCTACTGTAATGTGAGTTATTTAATAAAATAATTTTTCATTATTTTGTTCTCATGTTGTCTCTTTTTTATGCATGCTTAGCTTAATCTTATTTCTTTGATCTTAGGCTTAATTAGTTAGAATGTCTTCTTTCTTCTTTAGTTTAATTACTAGCATAATGTGTAGTGAGTAGATCCATCCCCTTTGGGGGGTGGAGATGATGTTCATATATATTGTGAAGTTTGGATGTTTGATGAATTTTTGATTGTGTAGACTTGCATGATTTGTATGTTCATTGGGGGTATTTTAATCATCTACATATTGGGGAATTTTGATGGGGTTTTCCATAATATTTAGACACTTTCCATGCTTAGTTTTCTCATGTTTATTGACTAAAATTTCCTGTTGAATATGCTACATGTTTGTTATGTGTTTGTATTTGTGTTTGTTTGCTTAATTGATTAAAGAAACTTTGTTTTGATGGGTTTTGCCATAACATTTAGACACCTCCCATGCTTACCTTGTTCTTCACATGAATTTATGGTTTTTGATGACTCTTACCATATCTTTAGACACTTCTCATGCTGAGTTTAATCTTATGTTAATCAAGTAGCAATTGCCGATACATTGTGTGAATGGATTGATAAGTTTTGCCACATCTTTAGACACTTCCTATGCATGAAGACACACACACAACACATACACGTACCTGCTTACGTGCAGCATTCATCATTCATCACTTATTTCACTTCATATGTGCACACACTCCACCCCTTAGGGGTTTCTCTTCTTGATTCTCAATCTTTGGTTGCTTTCTTTCGTATTTCTTACTTACTAGTTTAGTGTAGTTAGCTTTAGCATAATCACAAATTTTCTCCCTTTATTTGCCACTTGATTTCTGAGAAACCAGAGGCTACTCACCTCCTTGCGATCGACCCGTACTTGCCACCGCTTCATTGCGGTCGTGCACTTGCGGTAATTAATAAAACGTTTAAACAAGAGACGAGATCTTCGGATCTTGGCTCTCTTGCTGGGCTTTGTGTTCTTCGTCATTGGGAGGTGAGACATGTTGAGACTGCGTGACCACGTAGTTAGGTGTCATCTAGCTGTAAGTACCTATAATGACCGTGGGCTGTTTGAGACGTGTTTGCTAGATTAGGCTTCTACCCTCACCCACTACCCACGCTAGATATAGGGATTCTTCCCTTCTCATTTGAGTCTTGTCCTCTTCTATATTCCTCGATTAGTCTCCTCCTCTGATTACACCTTCTATGGTGTGTAGTTTTTCGAGTCGAGTCAAGCGTTTTATGCGAGGTTGGGCTCGTTTTGGTGAGAGCGCTCGACTTGAGAAAGTGCATTTTTCTTCTGAGATGGACGGTCTAGATGATCACCCATCTCCACCTCGACCTCCTTTGGAGTACGAGGTCTCGACGTCTCTTAGAGGTGGAGGAGATCGGGTTCCATACATGGATTAACTTCGTCCACTTTCACCACCATGTAGACCATCTCCTCCTCCTCCGACTTGGGAAGAAGAGGATCATGGTCAGGATCGAGTTTTGGGTGCACCACCACGTTTAGCTCGACATGATCGACAAATGACATTGTGGGAGCGGACTCATCCTGTTCGGGTCGTGCAGTTGTCTTGCATAGTTATCTCGCATGCACGCGGAAACAACTACGAATTAAAACCTCAATATGTGAGTATGCTTCCTACCTTTGCTTCCAAAAAGGAGGAGCGGTATATTTTTATACGTGAATTCGAGGACGTATGCTCCAAGTTCAAGCCTCAACAACTTGACAAGGATTATGTCCGGTTGAGGATGTTTTTTTTTTCGTGTTGAAGGATATTTCGAAGAAATGGATGTACAACCTCCCGACGAACTCGATTCGGTCTTAGGATGAATTCGTGACCGTTTCTTAGAAGAGATTCTTCCCCCAAAGGAAGATTCAACAGATATGGTACCATATACATCAAATGTATCAGACTAAGACCAAATTGTTTCGTGCTTTCTTTGAGAGGTTCAAAGACCTTCTCCTGCAGTGCCCTCATCATGGACTTGATCTATGACAGTTGTGCCAGATAGTTTACGAGGGCCTCAACTACAACACCTGCACATTGTTGGAGTCGATGTGTCATGGTGATTTCCAAATGAAACCTATCAATGAGGCATGAGACACTTTTGAATTAATGGTTGAACGTACCCTTAAGTGTGACACTATGAGAGAGCCATCGGTGACCAGGTATTCTACTCGAGCTAGATCATACCAAGTCGAGTCAACTATCATGTCTGAGGTGAAATGACTGCTCTCATATGTAGGATAGAGAGTTGGATCGAGCTCATATAGTTCAGGTTGCTACTCCCACTTGTGGTAGGTGTCGACTTACGGGACATAGTGACTTGGAGTGTGCTTATGCTCCAAGAGAAACTGAGCATGCAAATGAGATGTATCAACAGTGGCCCCTACAACCTGGGATGGCGAAACCACCCTAACTTCTCTTGGGGCCGAGTGGGGTGATTGACATCATATCATGCATATAGTTATGTATTATATCCTTTATTCTTAGCCTAAGCAATGCTACATAACGAGTTTTATGTTTAACTTTTAGGAATAAATAGGTTTGAGAAGGAGAGACTCTAAAAGGATTTAAAAGCAAGAAAAAATCACTAAGTTGCAAGACTTATGGACTAAGACGCAAGAGAGAGACTCGAATGCAAAACCAAAGGACCAATGAGCAAATGAAGAAACTCCACATCATCATGAGGAGTATTTTGGCAATTGGATTTGGGTCACAAGCTACACAACCAATTAAGGTGCATCAGACATGAAGAAATCAAGCCAGACAACCACACTCCAAAACACAACCCGATCAAGACCTTATAGGCCGCCAATTGGCGGTCCAGGACCGCTGATTGGCGGTTTGTTTTGGTCCATATCCGATAAAACTTTTTCGGGTTATGTATTAGAGTGTTTTATGTTTATTTTTAGTAGTGTATTAGTCCCATATGGGGGGATTGTCCCCGATTGCCTTTTTCTTTGACTATAAATAGAACTCCTCCTCCTCCCTTGTAATATACACATGCTTGGTGGTCATGCTCTCTACTTGAAGTGAGCATTGGAGAAAAATCTCAAGTAGGGAGAGGCTACTTGTATTGTGAGTTTGAAATTAATAAAGTTTTTCTACCCACTATGGGATTTAGTTTTATTGTTTGTCATTCTTAGTTTAGTGTAGTGTAATCACATTTTCTCGACCTTCTTTCCCACTCGCCTTAGAACTGAACAAAGTCGACACACCTCCCTGTGGATCGCCCGTATTTGCCACCGCTTCAACGCGACCGTGCACTTGCGATTATTATAACTAAATCAATCAGGGGGCCATAGTCAAAACATTCAAATGTTGGAAGTGCAAGTCAACCAATTGGCTCAATAGCTAAATTAACTTGAGAATGGTCACTTACCGAGTCAACCTTTGGTGAAGTCCAGGGGTCAAACTGCCTAGAGCAGGCAGAATGTTTAATGCATTGCATACATTGCATCATATGTCTTTCATTTAGATTGTTTTTATATAAATAAATGCTACTAAGGTATTGTTTTGAGCAATTGTGCAGAATTCAGGAGTTACAATGCAATTTACCAATATTCGAGCTAAAACACTTGCAATGGACTTAGATGGATCACAAAGACCAATTAGTTAGAGATTCAAGCTCAAGTTGAAGTCCAATTGATTGCATAAGAAGTCAGGGACCTGATCGCAAATTAGAAGGACTAAAAAGTTATTTTGGAGGAGTATTCAAGAAGCAATCAAATTCGGATCTCCAAAGATATGCCATAATTGATTTATATGCGTGGAGGTCACCTACAACATACCAAAAATACACCCGCAAAAGCACAAATTAATCTGGGCCATCCATGCGGCGATTCCGCCGCATCTGACGGTCAATGTGCGGCGGAATTGCCGCATGGGTTGCGATCCGTGCCTCCTATTTTCGTCCAATTGTGTAATAACACGTGTCCTTCCTGATGCATACTTAGGGTTTCTTGTATCGGCTATAAATAGCCCCGAAATATTGTTGGAAAGGGGACTTTTTGTATTTCCATTCTATAAGCAATAAAATTCTGCCCTTTTATTTCTCCTTTGTCTTTGTCTTTTGTAAGCTTAGTTTTAGATTAATGTTTCATGTTCTTAATTCCAGTAGAGTAATTTAGTTGTTCTCTATTCTTCTCTTAGAATAATTTGTTGCATGCTTAGAATAATTTCATTTGTTTTCGTAGATCGTAGTTTAGTATAATACTTCTTTTTTCCGTAGTCTCTCGATGATCTCCATGACACCTTCTCCTCATCTTCTCCCCATGGGTTTCTAAAACCTTCCAAAGGGTGGGGGGGACGGATTTAGGGTTAGAGAAGAGAGATCGTTTTTATTTTAATTTCTTGTTAGTGTTTTGATCATATGAGTTTTTGTTAAATCAATTATCATATGATGCTTAATATCTCACTTGATCTTAAATAATAATTTTCGTGATCTCTAATCTAAATCAAAGATTCATAACTCCCACCCGCTGGACTCATCCTTATTTGTTTCTTCTTAGTTTTTGTTTTAGTTGTTCTTGCTTTAGAAAAATTAAAAATCCAAAAATCTCAAACCAACCCTATTTCTCTCTTTCTTTCCTTAATAAAAAAAATCACAAAAATATAAGAATCTCTCCCTCCTTGTGTTCGACCCGTACTTGTCGCGTCTTCATCAACGCCGTGCACTTGCGGTATAAATAAAAATCTCATCAAGTTTTTGGCACTGTTGCCGGGGAGGCGACGAGAATTTCAAGTTTTTTTTGTGATTTTTGTTTGTTTTGTTTGGATCTTGGTTTTTCGCGATCTAACGTTTTCTCTGTGCTTTTCAGGAAGTATTAGAGACGACGCAAAAATCCGGACGCAATCCAAGCTGACCAAGCGGCGAAATCACCGCGCCAGAAGTGTAGTTTGCGGTGGAAACGCCACACCGGTTGGACATCTGGGTGTGAAATGTTTCTGGGACGCGACTCATATCTGGGTGGACGTATAGAGCACTGGAACTTTTCGAGAGCGGGCGGCGAACCCGACTGAGCGTGCGTAGGTAACATTTGTTGCCTTTTCCTCGTAATTTCCATTTTCGGAAAATTTCCTTTTTGGTAGAATTGCATGTGTAGGGAAAACTTCCATAATTGACACTAATTCAACTTGTGACCTAAAATTTTGCAAAATTAGAAAGGCCTTAGTGCATGCATCATTTAGAGATTTTCTCGCATTATGCATGCTAAATTTTGCAAATCAATTCATTGTTGAAGAGTGCTGGAGGCAAGGTACGTCTGCGGTTTTTATCGATTGCATTTAAGCATATAATTTAGTTGCATACAACCTTGCAATTGTCCCTCACTAAAGACCAATGTTTGACTATCTTTGCTAGATTTAAGTTAAACTATCTTAAGGGCAACTCCGTAGGAAAAGATACGGTGAGGATTTCATCACCCTTCCGTGGCCCACAAATAACAATCCCAAAGTGTCACCCAAGCCTTAATTTAAAATCAATTAGACATTGACCCCTAAGGATTCAGACTCAATTAAGGAGAAGATTGGTTTGACTTGCTATGACTTGAAGCTGATCGAATTTAATTTGGTGTCTAGAAAGTGTTTTTGTGTTGACGTAAGTCTTCCAAGCGAAGTGGTTGTCTAATTGGCACCGACTCTGTCGGAAGCGCCCCCACTAGCTATATACGGCCTGACCAATTTGGTTTGATTAGTGAGGGAGGTGAATCAAGCGAACCAATTCGACTGAACCAGTTAGGATTCGTCTAGATTTAAGCTACACTAGGTCAAGGATTGTTTGAACCGTACTTGTTTAGGAAACTTCTGACCAACCCTCTCATCTATCTTTTAGAGTTAAGTTTCCCTTCTCATCTGAGTCTTCTTTCTCTTCTCACCTCAATTCTCTAGATTAGGATTCCTTTCTCATCTTTCCCCCTTCAATTGTTTCTTTCCAATTTTTTTGAAAAAAAAAATTATTACAAAAAAAAAATAAAAATAAAAAAACCAATTGATTCTTGAATTTGAATTTTAAATTTCGAATTTGAATTCAAAAATTAATTCAAACCGGTGCACTCAGATTTGGGTTCGAGACTTGAGCAATCGACTCTCACGAGTTCATCTAGATTCCAGTCCCCAATCCACCTGTTGCACCACCTCACCCGGATCCAATGGGTGAGAATGTAGTGGACCCACCTGTTGCACCACCTATGACTCTGAGGGATCGGTGCTACCCAACGATGGCTGCTCAGCCATCGTGCATCGTTATGCCCACCATACCGGGTCGCGACTTCGAACTAAAGGCACAATACCTGAGTATGTTGCCCAAGTTCACCTCTAAGGAAGACCCATATCTCTTCCTTAGAGAATTTGAGGAGATCTGCTCCCTTATGCAATACCAGCATATCCCTGAGGAGGTAGTGCGTCTTAAATTCGTGCCTCTAGCACTGAAAGACGACGCTAAGAAATGACTACATAGTCTAGCCGAAAGATCTATTAGGAGTTGGGCTGAGTTTGTTCAAGTGTTCTTAAAGAAATATTTCCCCAACCATAAGACTATTAGGATTAGAAATGAAATTTGTGCATTCGTTCAATCTGAGAGCGAGTCGTTCTATTCCTATTTGGAAAGATTTAAGCACCTGCTGACCCAATGCCCTCATCATGGAATTCCAAGATGGCAATTGTGCCAAATTATCTATGAGGGATTGACACCTACATCTAGAGTTATGCTAGAATCTGTAAGCCAAGGAAGTTTTATGTCCAAAAATGAGAATGATGCTTGGACTTTTCTTGAAGACTTAGCTGATAATAGTATGCAATGAGACACGCCTAGGGAACCGACCAACCCGAGTATTGGATCTAGAATAGCAAATCAATCCAGATCAGGTGTCTTAGCTGTAAATGCTTCTATAGATGCTGAAGCAAAATTAGTCACCCTTATGCGTAGGATGGAAACTCTAGAGCTTCAAACCCGACCCCTAGTGAATCAAATCTCTTCTGTTTCTTGCTCTAGGTGTGGTCAAACTGGTTATGTTTTGGAGGAGTGTGCACACATTTCTTCGGACATGGAACAAGTTAATGCTGCTTTTAATCGTCCTAGGAACGACCCTTATTCGTCAACCTATAATCCAGGTTGGCGCAACCATCCCAATTTTTCATGGAGCCAAGGGAATTCAAATCATGCACCCATGCCCCAGCAAGGCCAACCACCTAGACAACAAATGTACTCAAACAACAACAATAATAGTGATGTTCGATTAACTGATTTGGAAAACTTAATGAAAACATTTGTTGAAACAGCTACTCAATCTTTTCAAAAGCTAGAGACTCAAGTAAGTCAATTAGCACAAGTTGTAGGTGAAAGAGAAAGAGGAAGATTCCCAAGCCAACCCGAGGTGAATCCAAGAATTAACAATCCACATAATCAACATGTGCCATATCAACCACATCAACATATGCCATATCAACCACCTCAACCATTTAATCCTCAATGATTCAATCCTCAACAAATTAGGCCTCCACCTAATGTACCACATAATGCACCACCTCCTAATGTCAACAATAATAACATACCAGTTCATATGGTTCAAGAAGAAGAGCAAAATCAACACATTAATGCTATACTTACATTAAGATCTGGAAAATCTGTTAATAACAAAGTCACTCACCCTCTGGTTAATGAGCCTAATAATTCTATCATACCTGAACCATCTAATGAGCCACCAATTCAATCTGAGGAACCAATTGAAATTGAACCAACTGAACCTGAAAGAGTATTCATTCCCAAAGCACCATTCCCAAATAGACTTAATAAGAATCATACAAATCAAATGGAGAAAATGTTGGAAGTTTTTAAGCAAGTAAAAGTAAACATCCCTTTATTAGAAGCTATTCAACAAATTCCACCTTATGCAAGATTCTTAAAAGACTTATGCACCAAGAAAAGGAAAACACAAGTACCAAAAAGAGCCTTCTTAACTGCAAATATAAGTTTTCTGTTAACCCAACCCACACAAATCAAATATAAAGACCCTGGTTGTCCAACTATTTCATGTGTAATTGGTAACACCTTAATCAATAGGGCCTTGCTGGATTTGGGTGCTAGTGTTAATCTGCTTCCTTACTCTGTATATAAAGAATTGGATATAGGAGACCTTAAACAGACTAGGACCACACTCCAATTGGCTGATAGATCTGTTAAGATTCCTAGAGGTGTGGATGATGATGTTCTGATAAAAGTGGGTGAATTCATATTTCCTGTGGACTTTGTTGTCTTGGACACGGAGCCTGTTGCTAACCCTAGCAATCAAATTCCTGTGATCTTAGGAAGACCGTTTTTAGTCACTTCCAATGCCCTAATCAACTGTAGGAATGGATTGATGAAATTGTCATTTGGAAATTTGACTGCTGAGCTAAATATTTTTAACTTAGGGAAGCAACCTGGAATTTTCTCTGATGAATCGAGTGAATTGAATTACATTCAAGATTGTAGTGAGGATGATTTGATTTCGGATTACTTAAATTTCACCCAATTGGATGAAGTTGATTTTCAAAAGAACCTGAGTGGTGAGGCCACAATTTGTGACCAAATCAATCATATAGGTTCGAATCGATCCTCAACCAATTGGTCAACCTTAGGTGGATTTTTAGCCGAACCAAGACCTCAATACAAACCCTCACTACAAGAACAACCATCACTAGAGTTGAAGCCTCTCCCTACTACACTTAAGTATGCCTTTTTAGGACCCTCATCCACCCTCACAGTTATCATAGCATCGGATTTGACCCCCAATCAAGAGAAGGAATTGTTGAGAGTCCTCAGTAGGAATAAAGAAGCTATTGGATGGACCATGGCCGACATCAAGTGGATTAGCCCATCTATAGTCCAACATAGGATCCATTTGGAGGATAATACTCAACCCCGTAAGGATCCGCAAAGGCGGCTTAACCCGGTCCTAACTGAGGCGGTCAAAAAGGAAATACTCAAATGGTTGGACAATGGAATTATATACCCTATATCCGATAGTGCTTGGGTTAGTCCTGTTCAGGTTGTCCCTAAGAAATCGGGAATTACTGTAGTTGAGAATGAGCTTAATGAGTTAGTCCCGACCCGTATCCAAACCGGTTGGAGGATTTGCATTGACTATAGGAAACTGAATTCTGCAACCCGTAAGGACCACTTCCCTCTTCCTTTCATAGATCAAATGCTAGAACGGTTGGCCGGATATGAGTATTATTGTTTTCTTGATGGATATTCCGGCTATAACCAAATTCCTATCGCTCCTGAGGATCAGGAGAAAACTACCTTCACGTGCCCATTCTGCACGTTTGCTTTCCGTTGCATGCCCTTTGGCTTGTGCAATGCTCCTGCCACATTTCAAAGATGTATGGTTAGCATCTTCTCTGATATGGTGGATAATTTCATGGAAATTTTCATGGATGATTTCTCTGTCTTTGGTCCCACTTTTGCCAATTGTTTGAACCATTTGGAATTAGTACTAGTAAGGTGTAAGGAGAAGAACTTGACCTTAAATTGGGAAAAATGTCATTTCATGGTTAAGAATGGAATAGTACTTGGTCACATTGTGTCTAAGGATGGCATTCAAGTGGATAAAGCCAAGGTGGATTTGATTAAGCATCTCCCCCCACCAACAAATGGCAAAGAGATTCATTCATTTTTAGGGCATGCCGGATTCTATCGAAGGTTTATCAAGGACTTTAGTAAGGTGACTAGACCATTGACTGAATTATTAGCGAAGGACTCTAAGTTTGAATTTTCGGATAAATGTTTGGAGTCCTTTAACCACCTTACGAGGGAATTGACGTCGGCACCCATTATTCATTCACCCGATTGGACACAACCCTTTGTGATAATGTGTGATGCATCGGATTACGCCATATGAGCGGTGTTGGGTCAGAAAATTGAAAAGAAACCTCACGTGATATATTATGCTAGTAAAACATTGAATGATGCCCAATTGAACTATACGGTAACCGAGAAAGAATTTCTAGCAGTCATTTTTGCCTTGGAAAAATTTCGACAATATTTGATAGACACACATGTGATTATTTACACGGATCATGCGGCCATAAGACATTTAGTGAACAAAAAGGATGCCAAGCCGCGTTTATTGCGTTGGATCTTACTACTGCAAGAATTTGATGTCGAAATCCGTGATAAAAAGGGTTGTGAAAATGTAGTCGTCGATCACTTGCCTAGAATTCCTCTTATCCCATTTAATAACACACCAGTGAATGAGAACTTTCTGGATGAACAGATTATGGCTGTGTCTGGCGAACCATGGTTCGCCGATATAGTCAATTTCTTAGTAACTGGTGTGACCCCGACTGAATGGTCTAAGAACGGTCAAGCCCAATTTAGGTCCCTAGTGAAGAATTTTTATTGGGATGACCCATATCTTTTCAAGTATTGTTCGGATCAAATCATTAGGAGATGTGTTCCCGAGGAGGAGTTTGCAAGTGTTCTATCTTTTTGTCATGACCAAGCATGTGGAGGACATTTTGGAGCTAAGAAAACCGTGGCCAAAGTTTTACAGTGTGGATTTTATTGGCCCACCCTATTTAAGGATGCATTTGCATTTTGTAATTCTTGCTCTAGATGTCAAATGCTAGGAAAACTCTCTCGTAGAAACATGATGCCTCTGCACCCTATTCTCAGAGTTGATATCTTCGATGTTTGGGGCATCGATTTTATGGGCCCGTTTCCAATGTCTTTTGGGAAGGAGTATATCTTGCTAGCTGTGGACTATCTGTCCAAGTGGGGTTGAGGCTATCCCCACAAAATCCAATGACAACAAAGTTGTTGTAAAATTTCTGAAGGAGAATATTTTCTCCCGATTCGGTACTCCACGTACCATTATCAGTGACCGGGGTACTCATTTTTGTAATCGATCATTTGAAGCTATGATGAGAAAATATTCCATAACTCATAAGTTAGCTACCCCGTATCACCCTCAAACAAGTGGACAAATTGAGGTGTCCAATAGACAAATCAAGCAAATTCTGGAAAAGACAGTTAATGCCTCACGTAAGGATTGGTCTGTAAGAATTAATGATGTGTTGTGGGCCTATCAGACTGCTTTCAAGACCAATTTAGGAATGTCCCCTTACCGGTTAGTCTATGGAAAAACGTGCCACTTACCGGTCGAATTGGAGCATAGAGCCCTTTGGGCTATTAAGAACCTGAATATGGATTTAGAGGCAGCCGGTAATGCTCGAAAATTGGATATAGTTGAGCTTGAGGAAATAAGAAATGAGGCTTATGATAATGCTAAAATTTATAAGGAAAAAACCAAGGTTTTTCATGATAAATCCATCGTTAGGAAATCTTTTTCTCCTGGACAGTTGGTCCTTCTCTATAACTCTCGCCTTCATCTCTTTTCCGGCAAACTCAAGAGTCGTTGGACCGGCCCTTTCATGATCAAAACCGTTTTCCCTCACGGAGCGGTCGAGATTAGTAATCCGGAGAATGGTGAAAACTTTAAAGTTAACGGGCATCGATTGAAGCCCTACTTAAATCGTCCCTCCAATGTTGCAGAGGAAGTCGTGTTTTTACACGCAATTCCTCATTTTGATTAAGTTTTAGTTTATTTTTCAAAAAAAAAATCAATGTTTCATGACAGCTTAAGATTGAACTACCAAAACCCGAGTACAAATTGCATTGAGTTTTTGTTCCTTATTATATAGTTATGCTTGTAGAAACTATGACATAAATCTAAGTTCCAAAGAAATAACTCATTACCCTTTAAGACATGTATACACTTAAATTGGATGAATCAAATCTTTGAAGTGGTTGATAAAAAGCAGAGGTTGAGGAAAATATACCGGGAAGTGTGGACTTCTGATAGCAATTAAGCCTTGAGGAAAATAAAAGGGAAATAAAAGTGAGAAAACACATCTTGCAAAATGATTACCAAAGCCTTCGAGTCACTGGTCCGTAGGGGTATCTTGAAACCCGGTAACTTGAGTCTGCCAGCTTGGGATTATCAACCAAACTCGCTACACGAATGCAAAAGGGTAAAAGTGTCGAATAAAGCAAATATGTTGAATCTCGGGGAATTATTACTCAAGGCCCAAAGTTAAAAGAATGATTCATGCCATGGTTGATCCAAATGATACTTCACCTCTAGAGGAGGCATGCAAAATAATTTAAGTGATAACATGTGTAGAAGGGTTAGTGGTGTGAATGTTGGAGGAACAAAGACCAAGTCAGAATTTTTATGAGTTAGATTTATATAATAAGCATGCAAGAATTCTAAGTGAGATGTATAAGGTTGAGGTGGAGATATTGAGAGTTATTAATGAAACATTGAATTAAGACTTTGTGGGTGTGTCAACTAAAAACCCTCACGAGACAAAACTCGTCCTCCAAGGAAACTTAGGGGTTTAAAGGCTTGTTGCACATGCTAAGTGCAACCGTGATTCCTACGAAAGTGAGTTAGGATTTCTGTGCTTTCATACTTATATTTCTCATGTTTTGTTTTGCTCGAGACTAGCAAAATCTAGGTGTAGGGGTATTTGATGCATTGCATACATTGCATCATATGTCTTTCATTTAGATTGTTTTTATATAAATAAATGCTACTAAGGTATTGTTTTGAGCAATTGTGCAGAATTCAGGAGTTACAATGCAATTTACAAATATTCGAGCTAAAACGCTTGCAATGGACTCAGATGGATCACAAAGACGAATTAGCTAGAGATTCAAGCTCAAGTTGAAGTCCAATTGATTGCATAAGAAGTCAGGGACCTGATCGCAAATTAGAAGGACTAAAAAGTTATTTTGGAGGAGTATTCAAGAAGAAATCAAATTCGGATCTCCAAAGATATGCCATAATTGATTTATATGCGTGGAGGTCACCTACAACATACCAAAAACACACCCGCAAAAGCACAAATTAATCTGGACCATCCATGCGGCGATTCCGCCGCATCTGACGGTCAATGTGCGGCGGAATTGCCGCATGGGTTGCGATCCGTGCCTCCTATTTTCGTCCAATTGTGTAATAACACGTGTCCTTCCTGATGCATACTTAGGGTTTCTTGTATCGGCTATAAATAGCCCCGAAATATTGTTGTAAAGGGGACTTTTTGTATTTCCATTCTATAAGCAATAAAATTCTGTCCTTTTATTTCTCCATTGTCTTTGTCTTTTGTAAGCTTAGTTTTAGATTAATGTTTCATGTTCTTAATTCCAGTAGAGTAATTTAGTTGTTATCTATTCTTCTCTTAGAATAATTTGTTGCATGCTTAGAATAATTGCATTTGTTTTCGTAGATCGTAGTTTAGAATAATACTTCTTTTTTTCCGTAGTCTCTCGATGATCTCCATGACACCTTCTCCTCATCTTCTCCCCATGGGTTTCTAAAACCTTCCAAAGGGTGTGGGGGACGGATTTAGGGTTAGAGAAGGGAGATTGTTTTTATTTTAATTTCTTGTTAGTGTTTTGATCATATGAGTTTTTGTTAAATCAATTATCATATGATGCTTAATATCTCACTTGATTTATAATATTTTTCATGATCTCTAATCTAAATCAAAGATTCATAACTCCCACCCGCTGGACTCATCCTTATTTGTTTCTTCTTAGTTTTTGTTTTTGTTGTTCTTGCTTTAGAAAAATTAAAAATCCAAAAATCTCAAACCAACCTTATTTCTCTCTCTTTCCTTAATAAAAAAAATCACAAAAATATAAGAATCTCTCCCTCCTTGTGTTCGACCCGTACTTGCCGCGTCTTCATCAACGCCATGCACTTGCGGTATAAATAAAAATCTCATTAATGTTGAAGACAACCCTTCCCAACATACAAATGTTGTCCATACCTGCAATGCTGACAACAATGTGGAAATGCCTGCATCCAACCCTGTTTATGACTCTCCCGAGGAGGGTCACGAGTCTTGCAAGGAACTCATTTCTGAGGCTCCTTCTCGTGGTATTTATGTCCCCAAGGCATCATTCCCTCATAAAAATACGCGATGAGCATTGGGATAAAATTGTTGTGGTACTTAGGCAAGTCAAGGTGAACATTCTATTGTTGGACGTTGTTCAACAAATGCCACCATATGTCAAGTTCCTTAAGGCTCTTAGCACCGACATCTAATGCTTTGATCAATTGTCGTAATGGCTTGATGATGTTATCTTTTGGAAACCTCACGACGGATTTCAACATCTTTAATCTTGGTAAGCAACATTGGCTCTTCGACGATACAGTCGGAGCCAATTTATTCAAAACACGGATGCGCTTGAGTTAATGGGCATGTTCGAATCACATCGACATATTATTGAGGTGCCCAATGACCAAGTTGTGATTGAAGATGATTTTGAAGAATCCACCTATGAACTTCTGGATGAAGAGGCACATCTAGGTGATTATTCATCTTACCTCGTGGCCTTTCAACCACTTGCGATATGTGTTGAATCCAACAATGACACACCTCCGGTCGAGCTTGGACCGTTTCCCGATAAACTTAAACACATCTTTCTAAGGGATAATGAGATCTTGCCACTCATTATTGCTTCTGATCTTGCAAAAGATCAAGAGTCTGCCCTAAAAAATGCGTTTTTGCGAAACAAAGAGGTTATTGTTGGATCGTGTGGGTTATGGGTCCACAATACTAATCTCAATTTTACGCTAATTACCTACTTGTTTGATCTATCAAAGATATGCAGCAGAATTAAGTTAACAAACAAGCAAGTAAAGACTAGAAATGCAAACCATGATGGACACGAGGGTTTTACAGAGGTTCGGTCACCGCCTACGTCCTCTCTTGCAAGCTCCGCTCGACACTCCGAGCTCCGCTCACGACTTCACTATCCACTCCCCGTTCCGGGCCGGGAGAGAATGCCTTTTACAAAACAAGCACTGCGAACACCCTCACTTGCTTGACTTTCTTCTCTCACAATCCGAGAGGAACACTTCGGGCTTTCACCGAAGTCCTTGCTTCTTCACAAACGAAAACTTGAGTGGAATACACTCTCTAACTTGATCACACTTAGCTTATGATGTGGAATTGATCTTAAGTGTGGAAATTGGAGGCTTGGAGTGTTTGGGATTCTCTCTAATGTTTTGAACAAGTATGTAGCGGGAGAGTTGTGTTAAAATGTGTTTTACAACTCTTTATATAGGCATTAGAGAGAATAGATCCGTTGGGCTTGATTAGGTGAGTGTTGGTGTAGGATACACAAAACAGAAACTCGTAGGACCCAATTCTGAGTTAATTTGGTCGACCGGATCGATCTGAACGATCGACTGTTTTGCAGTTTTGAACTCAGTTCGGTCGATCGGTTAGGTAACGGTCGACCGCCCAACGCTACGACTTAGGTACACTTAAGTGAACGGTCGAACTCCGAAAAGGGTTCGATCGACCGATTTGCACCAGGCACATTGGGGTTGACCAACAATGATCAATTCAGTCGACCGAGCTTAGGTCTTGCAGTCGACCGATTTTGTCCAGGAGGTTCGGATTTGTCAAGAGCTAGATATTCGGTCGACCGAACAAGGTCCTCGGTCGACCGATACATGAAATGTATCTGGGGTATTTTTGGTTAATATGAATACGACCGTCTGGTATAATACGACAAAATAAACGGTCGGAAAAATAAGTTCATACGGTCGACCGAAAGGGCATATACGGGACACCAAAACCGGGCAGTGAAAACACAAATAGGATGAATGATCACTCGGTCGACCGAACGGTCTGTTACGGTCGACCGAATGTGGGCAGACTGTTGGGGTTCAGGTTTAGTGTTTTCCGGTCTAAGTTTGGGTGATCTATTGAAGTCCAAATTATGTGAAATTTTGTGTGTGACTTCTATAATGAACCTAATGTGTGTTTAAGTTGATTTTAGCTCAAGTACGTTCAATTTACACAAGTTCCAAATACTCAAAGAAAATACAAAATACATGTCTTCAAAAGAGCTTGATTACATGTCTTGACTTGATTTGCCTTTCTTCCTTGAGTCTTGATCACCTGTAGAGGTTAGCACAAAGCAATATATGTGAAATGCAACATGTGTGCTACTCTACATGATCATAATCAAGATTAGGTTGATTAAATCATCAAAACATAGATTAAGGACAAAAAGCCAACAATCTCCTTTTTTTTGATGATGACAACCTATATCTTAATACATGGAATTTTTTATAAGTAATCTATGCATATTAATGCTCCCCCTATGGATGTGCATAGATTTTGTTCAATTTAACTCAAATTCCAAGTTTTACCCCCTTAATTATCTCTCCTCCTTTGACATCCATCAAGAAAATGATATTTATATAAGAAAATTTATACGATTGAAGTGCAATGTGGATGTCTTGTAATGAAGTTGCTCCCCCTAAATTTTGCACTTCATTACTCTAATAAAAAGATATTCAATAAACTCCCCCTATCGATATGAATATGATTTTTCAATTAAGTTCAATTCTTAATTCTCCCCTATTAACATCAGGCAAATACTACAATTTAGCATGTGATGTTTTCATTTCCCCTTTTTACATACATTTAGATAATTTGACTCTAAAACTATGGATGTTATTCAATCATTTAGGATTTTCAATGAATGGGTAATTGATATGTCAATTGAGCATGTATCCTAGACTAGAACCAATTTTATCGAAAACTTAGAGGATATGAAAATATACCAACTTGAAGCCTTAATTGGTTCTACCCTTCATTCGGTGATGCACCCGGCTTTCAATTTGACTCTAAAGCTCGCCCGGTCACCACCGATTTCTTCCTCAAGCACCTATAAGTGTAGATTTAGGTACCCAAACAACTTTGGGTCCTTGAATGTTAGCTTTCGGAACCCAAACCATGTTGATTTTAGGAGCCCACACATTTGAGGAAGTATGCTTTACAATTAAGTGCTTTCCATTTAAAGTTGTATAAGATGCATGGTTTTTCAATTTAGCATTAAATCCTAAACCATGTTTTTGGAAAGATTGTCTTTGACTTCCTAATAGCATATTAAGCATCTTAGTTCCATGTGTGAACCTTTCTAAATCTTTTCTTAATTGCACATTGCAAGCTTGAAGATCTAGTTGTTCACAATCTATAGGTGTTGCTTTTAATTTATCAAGATTTGATGCATTATTTTCAAGTCTAGCAACCACCTCATTTTTCTTATTCATGCATGTTTCAATTTGGCTTTGGAGATCTTTGATTAGCTTTCTAGCATTTTTATTCTTTTCACAAATGATCTCATATTGTTTAACTAAGACATGGAATGCATTTTGAAGCTCATCATGTGTATAATTTTCATTATTTGCACTAGAGTTTGAGCTATCACTATAATATGACTTAGTTGAGCATGAATTATTAGAACAAGAGTTAGATTCTACCTCACTTTGATCTTCAATAGCCATGAAGCATGAGTGAGCCACCTCTCTTCTACTTTTCAAGGAAGACAACGATGATGATGGTGATGAAGAGTCATCCCATGTAGCCTTGTGTGCTTCCTCCTTCGTTTCTCTTCTCCTTTTCTCTTCTCCTCTCCCTTCTCTCCTTTTTATTCTCCCCTTCTCTCCTCTCATTCTCACTCTCTTCCTTCCCCTTCTTCTTTTCTCTCTTTTCACTTCTTATACTTCTTCTTTCATTCTTTTCTTCTTTATCCTTCTTGAGGTATTTGAAGAAGTCTTTGGCTAGGACTTCAATGTCCTCATCTTCTACACTCCTCCTTGGTTGGTCAATATTTGCATGTAATCCCAAGGTTGGTTTGTTCTTGGAGGCTTCCTTCTCCTTTCGATGGTTAATTTGGAGCTCCTAAGCCATGAGATTTCCAATTAACTCCTCCATCTTCAGTTGGGAAAGCTCGTGTGCTTCTTCAATTGCGACCACCTTATCTTCCCAATCGTGACTTAGCGACTGGAGGAATTTCCTTGTCATCTCTCCTTCATTTAATCTTCTTCCAAGAACCAAAAGAGAGTTAGTGATATCGGTGAAGCGAGTGTTCATTTCGCTTATGTTTTCACCGATTTGCATAGAAATTTTTTCATATTTATGCATGAGGAGACTAATGTGGGTTTCCTTAGTTTTGCTATCCCCCTCATGATGCATTTGCAATTTATGCCATATTTCATATGCAGTTACACAACCCCTAATCCTATTATATTCACCCTCATTAAGGCCACAATACAAGATATTCATAATTTTCGAATTCAATTCGATTTCTTTCATTTTGGGTCTTGTAAGTGAATTTAATTCATCTTCATTTGGGGGTGTGTATGGATTTTTAAGAAACATCCAATACTTAAGGTCATTAGAAATTAGGAAAATCTTCATCCTATTCTTCCAATAATCATAATTTGACCCATTTATCAAAGGAGGTCGAGTTGTGCATAATCCTTCTATGTGATTAGATGAAGTAGAGGTCATGCTAACAATACGATTAAGCAATGAATTTAGCTCACAAGGCTTTGATACCAAATGTTGGATCGTGTGGGTTATGGGTCCATAATACTAATCTCAATTTTACGCTAATTACCTACTTGTTTGATCTATCAAACATATGCACCGGAATTAAGTTAACAAACAAGCAAGTAAAGACTAGAAATGCAAACTACGATGGGCACGGGGGTTTTACAGAGGTTCGGCCACCGCCTACGTCCTCTCTTGCAAGCTCCGCTCGACACTTCGAGCTCCGCTCACGACTTCACTATCCACTCCCCGTTCCGGGCCGGGAGAGAACACCTTTTACAAAACAAACACTGCAAACACCCTCGCTTGCTTGACTTTCTTCTCTCACAATCTGAGAGGAACACTTCGGGCTTTCACAGAAGTCCTTGCTTCTTCACAAACGAAAACTTGAGTGGAATACACTCTCTAACTTGAGCACACTTAGCTTATGAGGTGGAATTGATCTTAAGTATGGAAATTGGAGGCTTGGAGTGTTTGGGATTCTCTCTAATGTTTGGACAAGTATGTAGTGGGAGAGTTGTGTTAAAATGTATTTTACAACTCTTTATATAGCCATTAGAGAGAATAGATCTGTTGGGGTTGATTGGGTGAGTGTTGGTGTAGGATACACAAAACAGAAACTCGCAGGACCCAATTCTGAGTTAATTCGGTCGACTGGATCGGTCTGAACGGTCGACCGTTTGGTAGTTTTGAACTCAGTTCGGTCAACCGGTTAGGTAACGGTCGACCGCCCAACGCTACGAATTAGGTACACTTAAGTGAACGGTCGAACTCCGAAAAGGGTTCGGTAGACCGATTTGCACCAGACACTTTGGGGTTGACAAACAATGATCAATTCGATCGACCGAGCTAAGGTCTTGTGGTCGACCGATTTTGTCCAGGTGGTTCGGGTTTGTCAAGAGACAGATATTCGGTCGACCGAACAAGGTCCTCGGTTGACCGATACATGAAATGTATCTGGGGTATTTTTGGTTAATACGAATACGACCGTTGGGTATAATACGACAAAATAAACGGTCGAAAAAATAAGTACAGACGGTCGACCGAAAGGGTATATACGGTCGACCGAAACCGGGCAGTGAAAACACAAACAGGATGAATGATCACTCGGTCAACCGAATGTGGGCAGACTGTTAGGGTTCAGGTTTAGTGTTTTCCGGTCTAAGTTTGGGTGATCTATTGAAGTCCAAATTATGTGAAATTTCGTGTGTGATTTCTATAAGGAACCTAGTGTGTGTTTAAGTTGATTTTAGCTCAAGTATGCTCAATTTACACAAGTTCCTAATACTCAAAGAAAATACAAAATACATGTCTTCAAAAGAGCTTGATTACCTGTCTTGACTTGATTTTCCTTTCTTCCTTTAGTCTTGATCACCTATAGAGGTTAGCACAAAGCAATATATGTGCAATGCAACATGTGTGCTACTCTACATGATCATAATTAAGATTAGGTTGATTAAATCATCAAAACATAGATTAAGGCCAAAAAGCCAATAGTTATCGGGTGGTCTTTGAAGGACATCAAGGGAATAATCTCTGGCATTGTCCAGCATCGGATCCACATGGAAGATAATTCTAGGCCCCGTCGGAACCACAACGAAGATTGAATTCTGTACTAAAATAAGTCGTCCGAAAGTAGGTTCGTAAGTGCTTGTATTATGATATCATATATCCCATTTTTGATAGTTCGTGGGTGAGTCTTGTCCATGTGGTTCCCAAGAAGTCAGCACGACGGTTGTTGAGAATGAGCATAATGAGCTTATACCAACACGCCTGCAAACTGGCTGATGAGTTTGCGTATTGCAAGATTAATGCGGCAACGTGAAAAGATCAATCCCCATTGCCATTCATTGATCAAATGTTGGAAACGTTAGCCGGACATGAGTACTATTGTTTTCTTGATGGATACTGCGACTACAACCAAATTATCATAGCACCCGAGGACCAAGAGAAAACCACATTTACATGTCCCTTTAGCACATTTGCTTACTGTCGCATGCCTTTTGGGTTATGTGACGTGTCGGCAACGTTTCAAAGGTATGATTAGTATCCTCTCTGATATGGTGGAGCGTTTCCTTGGGATTTTCATGGACGACTTCTCCATATTTTGCACTCCCTTTGATGAGTGTCTTCATTACTTGGGCATTGTCCTCAAGCGATGTCGTGAGAAGAACCTTGCTCTTAATTGGGAGAAATGTCACTTCATGGTTAAAAGAGGATCGAACTTGGACATGTGGTCTCAAGTAGGAGAATTGAGGTTGATTCCACCAAAGTGGGTCTTATTGCTAATCTCCCATCGCCACCAATGTGAAGGATATACATGCCTTTTTGGGGCATGTTGGATTCTATGGGCGGTTCATTCTGGATTTTAGTAAAATTGCTCAACCTCTCACCACTTTGTTGGCTTAAGATGGCAATTTTGAGTTCACACCAGATTGCCACCATGTTTTTTGACTCTGAAGAAAGTGCTGATTTTGGCTCCCATAATTAAGTCACCGGTGTGGACTGAACCCTTCGAGTTGATGTGTGATGCATCTGACTTTGTTGTGGGATCAGTGCTTGGGATGCAATTGGATAAATTGCCTCATGTGATCTATTATGTCAGTAGAACACTTAATGATGCCCAATTGAACTACACTGTGAATAAGAAAAAAAATCTTTGCAATCATATTCGCTTAGGAGAAATTTCGATCGTACTTGATTGGCTTCCACATGATTGTCTATTCTAATCATCCAACCATCAAGCACCTCATGGAGAAGAAAGATGCTAAATCTCGACTCTTGAGATGGATCTTGTTGTGACAAGAATTCGATCTAGAGATTCGAGACAAAAAATGTGTGAAAACATTGTAGCAGGCCACTTATCTCGTCTTGAGATGACCAACCCACATGACCAAACTATTAATGACAAATTTCCTGACGGGTAATTGTTCACGATCGAAGAGAACCCCTAGTTTGCTGACATCGTGAACTACCTCGTGACGGAGCAACTTCCTGTGGGTTGGTCAAAATCCGATCAAACCAAATTTAGATCGTATGTTAGATTGTTTCACTGGGATGACACCTATCTTTTCAAAAACTACTATGACCAAATTTTCAGGTGGTGCGTCCCAAATAATGAGTTCCAAAGTGTGCTCAAATTTTGTCACTCTAAGACATGTGGAGGATACTTTGGAGCAAAGAAAACTGCAGTCGAGGTGCTACAATCTGGATTTTGCTGGCCATCGGTTTTCAAAGATGTTTACGAATTTTGTAAGCAATGTGATAGGTGTCAATGCCTTGGCAAAATAAGTCAGCGAGATATGATGACTTTGTAAAATATCATCGTCGTAAATATCTTCCATGTATGGGGCATCGACTACATAGGTCATTTCCCGAATTTGTTCGGGAACGTCTACATTCTGGTGGTTGTTGACTATGTTTCTAAGTAGGTTGAGGCTATCCCCAGAAAGACCAATGACAACAAGGTGGTCACCAAATTCTTAAAGGACATTTTTACACGATTTGGTACACCACGTACCATAATCAGCGACAGGGGTACCCACTTCTGCAACTGCTTCTTTGAAGCATTAATGAGGAAGTACTCAATCACCCACAAACTTGCGACCCCATATCATCCGCAAACTAGTGGGCAAGTTGAGATTTCCAACCGTCAATTGAAGCAAATCCTTGAGAAAATGGTTAATTCCTCGCGGATGATGGACTATTAAGCTAAATTACGTGTTGCGGGCTTTCCGCACTGCATATAAGACCAATTTGGGTTTGTCCCCATATTGGGTAGTGTACGGTAAGGCTTGCCACCTACCCATAGAGTTTGAGCACCGTGCTTTCTGGGTGATCAAGAACCTGAATATGAATCTTGATCAAGTAGGGGTGCAACGTAAACTCGACATCGTGGAATTCGAAGAGGTACTCAATGATGCGTGTGAAAATGCCAAAATTCATAAGTCTCGAGCCAAAATATTTCACAATCGCATGAATATGCAAAAAGTATTTATGGCTGGATAGAAGGTGTTGCTCTACAACTCCCAACTTCATTTTTATGCAGGTAAGCTCCGCAGTCATTGGTTTGGCTCGTTTATTGTGCAAACTGTATGTCCTCATGAAGCGGTTGAAATCCTGGACCCAGGGAATAAGGCCATGTTCAAAGTTAATGGACAACATCTCAAACCTTAATTGGAGGGGGCACCGGCTGAAGTCGAGGAGGCCACGTACCTTAATGAACCTCCTTCGCACTCAACCATGTGAATGGTTGAGATTTCATGTTTGTACATAAAAAATGACAAAGAAAGAGAAAGAAAAAAAACAAAAAAAGAGGTTTTCATGGGTCCCACTCCATATGGATGTTAATATACATGTTCGGAAACAAATCGGCCTACTCTCCAATTGTTGAACTCAAACACGAGTGCACTAAGGGAGACGGGACACTTCAGGGTTGCTTTATGCATTAAATATCACATTTGACTTGGTGAACTTCAGGACCCGTAGGAAAATCAAAGAACTTTTGCACTTATTTACCATATATAAGGAACTCATGGTGGTTTACCCACAATCTTTCCATAAACATAACCCTCCCTATTTAAAGACCATATTCCTTGTGTTTCCTCTCACCACACCCAACAAACAAACGCACTTTTAGCCTCCAACTTGCCTCAGCCGCTGTCCACCCAAATTTCAGCTCTCAATCTCGCACATGATTCGCCAATAGCGGACCAAAATACGCCTCTAGTAGGTCTTGTAAAAGATCGGCCGCTCGTTTTTCTCCAGTGGGGTGCGTCGCCAAACTCTGTTTCCCTGGTTGTCTCTTCTGGTAGTTCCCAGATCTCACGTATTCCTGGTGGGGTGGTGTGGTACGTACATTATTGGTCTTAAGTCTGTTTTGTTGATTGTACTTCATTCTATCTAAACGTAGACTATTCATGCTTACATCACCAATCGCGACCCATTTTTCCATTTCCCTAAACTAAGCCAACATGTATTGTGTTTTTTGGGCCCAAACCGCTATACCCATCCGCCTATAGTGGATTTGAATCTGCTAGTGGTGGTTGTGTTAGCGGTTTTAGCCTTCAATTTTCTCTGTTTGTAGGACAAACGTATTCTCGGCACAGTTTTGTAGTTAGATATGCATTGAGATGGAATCAGACTTTGCATTTATCATCACTCGTTTGGGACTCCTTTTGATGTCCGCATTGCCGAACTTGGGTGGACCCCTCTCCTTTATGGAGATCGGAGTAGGCATTCTGCCCCATTCATGGTAAATTCATTTTATAGTTACCTAACCAATGAAGGTGAATGGATGTTGTTCACCATCAACAGTACTACTTATCAACTCACTCCCATTGTTCTCGTGTATATTACTGAGTTGCCCTTTTTGGATCTAAGGTCCACCAATGCCACACATTGAACTTCAATCGTTTTGTGATGGGTAGAGGGAACCCAGTAAACCCTCACGGCAGTTTGAGTAACACCCATCTATTTAAAAATGTGCATGTGGCGGATTGCTGGGAAAGCAAGAACATGTTGAGTCTGCGACACCACTCCACCTTCTCTGCAACTTGCCTAGACTTGCTTTATGTGTTGGATTTCATGTTTAATTATACATATATATTTTCGAAATTTTTATGTACAATAAGGATCAATTACAATTTTCTTTGATTTATTTCATTGCATGCATCGGTTTGTTTTAACATCTAGTTTCAAAACTCTATTAAAACAAACATGGGCTCCGAAATTCATACCTAGAAGTTCTCTAAAACTTCTTGAAGATTCGGAGACGTTGGGGATGCTCCTCGCTGCGCCGGATGCCTCCGAGTATTCACCAAACTCTAAACAAGATCGGAGAGAGGGAAGCTAGTCTCTCGATCTCCGATAGGGTTTAGAATCTAATTACTAACCCCTCTTTAATTCCCTTGAGAAGATGATCTCTTAAGAACTAAAACTAAACTTAAGAATTAAGGGATTTTCGTGGAGAATTATGGAGAGAGAATTTTGCTCAAGAAAATAATGAATGAATTAATTAGGTAATGAGATGAACTTGTATTTATAAGTTCTCTCCAAATTACCTATTCATGTCCAACCCCTTGCCCATGATCTCATGCAAAATTCTATCTAACCATCCATTATTTATTAATAAATAATATTAGCCACGAATTAAATCAATTATGGACCAATTCCATGCATGATCTAATTAATTCTTAAATTAATTCTGCATAAAACCGTCTGACCGGTCGACCTTTTGCGTGGTCTGGTCGACCGTTTCGACCGAGTTTCAGGCGACCGATCCATATTCTCGGTCGACCGTTCGTAACAAAAAAAATTCATCGCAATGTTCGGTCGACCGACCGAGAATACTCGGTCGACCGAAAACGAACAGACGAAATTCTCGTTACGCTCGATACAGATCCAGTCGAACGTGCAACATTGCGGTCGACCGTTTATGGTCTAGCGGTCGACCATTTTTGCACAGTGCATGTAGATTTGTCACATTTCGGTTTAACCCCTACAAAATTTGACATTTCGGGATTAGTAGTAAATTCACAACTTATGTAACATATTATCCTATGTAATGATCAATCATTACACCCCATAATATTTACATCACATATGAATTTAATTTAGATTCTAATTATGTTATAAATCACAACATAATTTTGATTTTGCTTGTTCACCCCATGTGTCATATTTTCTACATGAAACCCGACACATCCTATGAACTCAAAATCCTCATTTCTTGTTTCCCAGTTTTGTGGTGTGACCTATGGGAGGATCTAAACTAAGTTGGCAGTGATATTAAGAGCTTAATATCACAAGCTATAAGCGGTATCTAGCTACACATTATAGCTCCCAATTAGTTAGATGTCTTAATTCCACTCGAACCAAAACCCGATCCATTTAGTGATGGAGTGCACCACTTGTGTCCGTCCCTTGCCTCATGATATTAAGAATACACACAAAGTAGTATTGTGTCATCTTTGTATTAGTATTCATTTCTTGATCTCTTTAAGCTAGTTATAAATTTGTGACTTAACTCAAATCACATTGTGCACATTATAACTTTGCTTTATCAAGGGGCCCACTAATATCATCACTCAATTAAGAGGGGCAATGATAGTCTTTTGACTAACTATCTTCTCCAACAAAAGTTGTACTTAACCAACCAATGCCTTTACACTACACTTATCGATAGTTCAAGACACTGATCTAATTAAGTATTCCTTAAGTGATTAGATATAAGTCTCATATCAAAGGACCAAAGACACAGTAAAATATTAATGACACAGAAACACATTTCTATAATATTTTTACTTATTAGGTCTATTCAGTATACAAAAGTAATATTTTCCTCTTTTGCATACCCGTGTCGCCACTCACTTGTAGAGCTACAATGATCTATGAGCAACACGACAATCTTAACTCGGTAATTAATGTTCCATGTTAATTACCATGATTGCGAATATCTTTTGTTTTATGTAAACCAATATCTTTTAGAGCTCTACGGTTAAGGACCAAGAGCCTCTTCCTTAACACTTCTAAAAGACGAATAACATAAACAAGGAACAAAATGATTTCTCATTCAATTCATAATAATTGACATTTAAAAGTAAAACTTTTAGAACACATTCCCTTCAATCTCCCACTTGTTATTAAAGTTTTCTTTCTCATACATACTCAATGCATAAAACAATAATAACTAGGGTAAACCCCATTACATATCAATCATCAAGCCAATCTACATGGTTCCTCAATCCCATGGACTCGAAATGCATTTCGCCCTTGGCTTGGGATAAGGGTTTTGTGAATGGATCAGCTGTGTTGTTGTTGGTGTCCACCCATAAAAGATTTATTTTGCCTTCGTCGATGAGGTCACGCGTCACGAAGTACTTACGATCCATGTACTTCACTTTGTGGTGTGATTTGGGATCCTTGATTTGCGAGATAGATGCACTATTGTCGCAAAATAGCTCTATTGGTCCCTCGCTCGAGGGAACTACTCCAAGCTCTTCAAGGAACTTCTTAATCCACACTCCTTCCTTGCTCGCTTCAGCGACAGCCATTACTTTGGAAGCAGTGGTTGAGTCGGCTGTAGTGCTTTGCTTCCAACTACGCCAACTCACAGCTCCACCATTCAGAAGGAAGACGTATCCTGATTGCGACCTTCTATCGTCTGGATCACTCATGAAACTCGCATCCGAGTAACCTTCAGCTATCAATTCCCTTTGTCCTCCATAAACAAGAATCTTATCCTTAGTCCGGTTAAGGTACTTCAGGATATTCTTGACCGCAGTCCAATGCTCAGGACCTGCGTTGGATTGGTGACGACTTGTCACGCTTAGAGCATACGAGACATCGGGTCTTGTGCAAGTCATCGCGTACATGATCGACCCAATTGCCGAAGCATAAGGGACATCCTTCATGTACTCTAAGTCCTTACGTGATTCCGCACGTTGAGACTTCTTGAGTTGCACACCTATACTCATTGGCACACTGCCCTTTTTGGAGTTGTTCATCTTGAACCTTTCCAAGACCTTGTCAATGTATGCACGTTGACTGAGGCTAATGAGTCTACGGGGTCTATCTCGATATATCTTGATTCCCAAGATGTATTGAGCCTCACCCATGTCTTTCATCGAAAATGCAGATTTCAATGAACTTCTCGTTTGCTCAAGCAAAGGAATATGATTACCCATGAGCAATATGTCATCGACATATAGATTAGGAATACTACATGGCTCCCACTAACCTTCTTGTATACACAAGGTTCTTCCTTACTTTGAATGAAGTGAAGCTTCTTCACTTCCTCGTCAAAGCGTTTGTTCCAACTCCTTGATGCTTGCTTCAATCCATAGATGGATCTTTGAAGCTTGCATACCTTCTCGCTATTCTTTGGGTCTTCAAAACCTTGAGGTTGTACCATGTACACATCCTCCTCCAAGTTCCCATTAAGGAACGCCGTTTTGACATCCATTTGCCATATTTCATAATCATGAAATGCGGCAATAGAGAGCATGATCCGAATAGACTTGAACATGGCAACCGGTGAAAAAGTTTCATCATAGTCAATTCCTTGAACTTGAGTGAAACCCTTCGCTACAAGCCTCGCTTTGTAGGTTGTCAAGTTCCCATCCATGTCCATCTTCCTCTTAAAAACTCATTTATTATGAATGGCCTTTTTCCCTTGAGGAAGGTCAACCAAGTCCCATACTTGATTATCATACATGGATTCTATTTCGGATTCCATGGCCTTAAGCCATAGTTTGGAGTCTTCCCTTTCCATTGCCTCTTGGAAGGTTAAGGGATCATTGGTATCTAGTACCATGATTTCATGAAGTCCCATATACAAATCGGGTTTCTTCCTTTCCCTTGTTGACCTTCTAAGTTCTTTTGGTTCTTCTCGTGTCTCTCGAACTTCTTCCACAATTTCTTGAGGAGTGGGTTCACGTTCAACTCTTGAACGTACACTTGGTGGGGATGATTGAGATTCTCTCACAATTTCTTGTGATGGTCTCTCGCTCACGCTCCCACTAACCAAAGGAATCTCGGTTGGGCCTTCATGATCTTGAATGTCATCACTCATGTCATGATCTTGTAGAGTATCTTGAGTTTCCTCAAGCACAACCCTACTCCCACTACTTTTTACTCTTTCTAGAAATTCCTTTTCCAGAAATGTGGCATCCCTCTCTACAATCACTCGATTGGAGGTGATATGCCAAAAGTAGTATCCTCTTGTCTCACGAGGATAATCAATAAAGAAGCACTTATCTGCTTTTGGTTGAAGTTTGGTCGACATCAATCTCTTGACGTAAGCCTCACAACCCCAAATCTTGAGAAAACTGAGCTTAGGTGTTTTACCACTCCATAGCTCATAAGGAGTTTTCTCCACGAATTTGGATGGAACATTATTTAGTGTGTAAGCCGCAGTTTGCAGTGCATAACTCCAAAAGTAAAGAGGTAATTCCGCATGACTCATCATTGACCGAACCATGTCGAGCAATGTCCTATTCCTCCTTTCGGATACCCCATTCCACTGAGGTGTACCAGGAGGGGTGAGTTGAGGTACAATACCAAACCCCTTTAGGTATGAGTCAAATTCGGCACTTAAGTACTCACCTCCACGATCCGTTCGTAGAGACTTGATTTTCTTGTCGAGTTGGTTCTCTACTTCATTCTTGAATTCTTTGAACTTGTCAAAGGACTCACTTTTGTTTCTCATTAGATAGACATAGCCATAACGACTATAATCATCCGTGAACGTAATGAAGTACTTGAAACCATCTCGTGCACTAGTACTCATTGGACCACATACATCGGAATGTATCAAATCCAACAAGCCATTCGCCCTTGGACCTTTCTTCTTGAAAGGCTTTTTGGTCATTTTTCCCATTAGACATGGTTGGCACGTCTCCAATGATTTAAAATCAAGTAGACCAAGAAGGTTAGCTTCTTGCAATTTCTTGATGCGCTTTTCATTTATGTGACCAAGACGATAGTGCCATAAGAGAGTATCATTCTCGTGAGCGGTGTTAAGTCTTTTGTTATTGATATTAAAGATTTGTTTATTATCCAATTCAAGCAAATAGAGATCATTCCTTATGAACGCATTTGCATAGAACACACCATTCTTCGATATAGACAAACAAGAATTTAAAATATTTATATTAAAATTATCCATATCCAGACATGATACAGAAATAATATTCTTGCTAATCGAAGGTACATAATAAACATTCTTTAGACATAAATTTAAACCACTACACAATTGAAGCACCACAGAACCTTGTGCAATCGCAGACACGTTCGCAACATTTCCGACCTTCAATTCTACCTCGTTCCTTACGAGTTCCTTCCTATCCATGAGTAGCTGCACATTAGAAACTATGTGAGCACAAGATCCGGTATCAATTACCCAATCCTGGACAGAGGTGACTAAATTTATTTCAATAACAAATATACCTTTGGCCTTTTTGGGGCGCCGACGTTCAATCACTCCGTTGTCAAGGTCTTCCTTGTACTTGGGGCAATTTGGCCGGATGTGTCCTTTTTCACCGCAGTGAAAGCACTCCGTATTGGGAGTTGGAGATTTCTGAGATTTCCCCCTCGAGGCACTTTTATGAGCACCTCCTACTCCCTTGCTCTTGATTGAACCACTTTTGGTAGATTTGCCCTTTCCTTTACCAATCTTATGGCCCCTTCCATGGACGGCAAGGACTTGCTTGTCCCTACCCATGCCCATGTCAACTTCAGCAGTTTTGAGAGCGTTGTGAAGCTCCTCAAGACTCACCCCTTTTTCACGCACGTGATAGTGCACCACAAAGTCCTTAAAGGACGGCGCTAGAGAGCCAAGAATCATATCTTCAGCAATGTCCTCGGGCATTGGTGAAGAGAGCTTTGCCAACTTCTCAAGGTATCCTTGCATCGTGAGAAAATGCATAGATACCGATGTTCCCTCCGCCATATGGCACCTTGTGAGTGCGATGGTGGTCTTATAGCGCTCCTTTCGGGCACTATCCATGAACATCTTTGATAAAGCCTCCATGGTCTTCTTGGGTTTTGAATCCCAGTATTTCGCTTGAAGCGAGTCACCTATGGATGCTAGCATAAGACCGTGAACTTGGTTCTCTTGGTCTTCCCACTTGGCTTTAGCCTCTTTCTCTTCATCGGTTAATCTCTCATTCCACTTTGAGATTGGACCTTCCAAAATGTGAGATAGTTTCTCAAACTTTAACACGATGTTGAGTTTGAGTTGCCAACTAATGAAGTTTGAGTCATCATTTGCTAAAGGGTGTTTTTCTATCATGGATCGTACGATAGGTTGGATGTTCGACATTTTTCTACAAAATAAATCATACATGTTTTAATGCCAATTTTATGTTTTAATACACATGCATACATATATCGAATATATAAATGTAAATGTTGCAAATAAAAATTTTGCCCATAAATGCAACAATCCAAGATCCCATCAATTGTAATATAGACTAGCTAAGGGCTATCAAATACATTACAATATCAAGGTAAGAAAACATTTTCTAATCACAACCTTTTTGAATTTTAGCAACATTTAGCATCTTCAAACTCTTGTGACTCTTGTCGTTTTAATTATGAGGGAATACGACCTATCCTCGTAAGAAAAACTTTTCCCAAAACCGAGCGAGGGCTCTAGGTAATGTTAAGAAAACTTATTTTCATTTGATACGAGATACGTTTATCCATTGTATTCACAACTAAACATACTTGGGGTTCACTAGGGTGAAACACACCTCATATATTTAATTGTGGCACAACAACAGACAACCATTATATCTCCCACTATTCCCAAAGATAGAGGGAGCTATCTCCCGCTAAGGGCGAGCAGAGTATCCCTCGATCAATGGCTGTTAGTGGATGAAATAAGAAGGAAAACTATTCTTAATTTTTGTTGGACAATTTTAACATGTGATTTAGAATTTTAGGTTATCATGCATATTATCAATTATACACATCCTAACATTCATCACATTCATCACATGCATAGCAAGATAAAAACAGAAATTAAACATTCACACAATCCACATCGTGTGAGTTTATATGTTCCCTTTGATCCTCGATCCTCGATCACTGATCTTCGATCCTCGATCGATGCGCTACGGCGGCGACTTCCTCTTGCACCGGAGATGTAGATTTTACAGAAAATAAACATGCTCCTCACATTCGATAAAAACCGACTAGTGCAAGTCCTATGTAAAAACCTCTCATATGCAAATGCAACTATCTAAAAGACGGAAATAGAGAGAATTTTGGATTTTACATACATAAGCCCCTGTATTATGATAATAACATACATTCATAATTGCCGATTTGGAACATATAAACTCACAATTCCTGCAAAGACAACTCGAGCATCCATGCACGCAATATTGCTATAAACTATGCAATCTAGTTTATCAATCATCTAGAATCCCAAACAATTCCTTGAAAAACATTTTGAAATCCATTAAAAACGTTTTTCATCCATCCATAGTTCAAAAATTATTTTTGAACCGCTGTCCATCCAATTTCCTAAAAGGAAAGATGAACCGCAGTTTTTCGGTTTTGTTGATTCTCTTACAAAATAATCGTTTATACTTAAAACGAAATTATTGCAAGTTAGACTTATGTCTAAATCATAATTCTAATAATTTCGTGGCATGTTTTAAACTACTTAAAACATTCAAAACGATTTATTACAAAGAATTATTTCAACAAAACATTTAGGGACCGAAAAACCAGTAAAACGAATTGTTTAAACCCTAGATGGTAAACTAAATTTGTTTACAGCCTTAAATCATTAGAAAATTGAACCCTAAGCTCTGATACCACTGTTGGATTTCATGTTTAATTATACATATATATTTTCGAAATTTTTATGTACAATAAGGATCAATTACAATTTTCTTTGATTTATTTCATTGCATGCATCGGTTTGTTTTAACATCTAGTTTCAAAACTCTATTAAAACAAACATGGGCTCCAAAATTCATACCTAGAAGTTCTCTAAAACTTCTTGAAGATTCGGAGACGTTGGGGATGCTCCTCGCTGCGCCGGATGCCTCCGAGTATTCACCAAACTCTAAACAAGATCGGAGAGAGGGAAGCTAGTCTCTCGATCTCCGATAGGGTTTAGAATCTAATTACTAACCCCTCTTTAATTCCCTTGAGAAGATGATCTCTTAAGAACTAAAACTAAACTTAAGAATTAAGGGATTTTCGTGGAGAATTATGGAGAGAGAATTTTGCTCAAGAAAATAATGAATGAATTAATTAGGTAATGAGATGAACTTGTATTTATAAGTTCTCTCCAAATTACCTATTCATGTGCAACCCCTTGCCCATGATCTCATGCAAAATTCCATCTAACCATCCATTATTTATTAATAAATAATATTAGCCACGAATTAAATCAATTATGGACCAATTCCATGCATGATCTAAGTAATTCTTAAATTAATTCTACATAAAACCGTCTGACCGGTCGACCTTTTGCGAGGTCTGGTCGACCGTTTCGACCGAGTTTCGGGCGACCGATCCATATTCTCGGTCGACCGTTCGTAACAAAAAAAATTCATCGCAATGTTCGGTTGACCGACCGAGAATACTCGGTCGACCGAAAACGAACAGACGAAATTCTCGTTACGCTCGATACAGATCCGGTCAAACGTGCAACATTGCGGTCGACCGCGCAACCTTCGGTCGACCGTTTATGGTCTAGCGGTCGACCATTTTTGCACAGTGCATGCAGACTTGTCAAATTTCGGTTTAACCCCTACAAAATTTGACATTTCGGGATTAGTAGTAAATTCACAACTTATGTAACATATTATCTTATGTAATGATCAATCATTACACCCCATAATTTTTACATCACATATGAATTTAATTTAGATTCTAATTATGTTATAAATCACAACATAATTTTGATTTTGCTTGTTCACCCCATGTGTCATATTTTCTACATGAAACCCGACACATCCTATGAACTCAAAATCCTCATTTCTTGTTTCCCAGTTTTGTGGTGTGACCTATGGGAGGATCTAAACTAAGTTGGCAGTGATATTAAGAGCTTAATATCACAAGCTATAAGCGGTATCTAGCTACACATTATAGCTCCCAATTAGTTAGATGTCTTAATTCCACTCGAACCAAAACCCGATCCATTTAGTGATGGAGTGCACCACTTGTGTCCGTCCCTTGCCTCATGATATTAAGAATACACACAAAGTAGTATTGTGTCATCTTTGTATTAGTATTCATTTCTTGATCTCTTTAAGCTAGTTATAAATTTGTGACTTAACTCAAATCACATTGTGCACATTATAACTTTGCTTTATCAAGGGGCCCACTAATATCATCACTCAATTAAGAGGGGCAATGATAGTCTTTTGACTAATTATCTTCTCCAACAAAAGTTGTACTTAACCAACCAATGCCTTTACACTACACTTATCGATAGTTCAAGACACTGATCTAATTAAGTATTCCTTAAGTGATTAGATATAAGTCTCATATCAAAGGACCAAAGACACAGTAAAATATTAATGACACAGAAACACATTTCTATAATATTTTTACTTATTAGGTCTATTCAGTATACAAAAGTAATATTTTCCTCTTTTGCATACCCGTGTCGCCACTCACTTGTAGAGCTACAACGATCTATGACCAACACGACAATCTTAACTCGGTAATTAATGTTCCATGTTAATTACCATGATTGCGATTATCTTTTGTTTTATGTAAACCAATATCTTTTAGAGCTCTACGGTTAAGGACCAAGAGCCTCTTCCTTAACACTTCTAAAAGACGAATAACATAAACAAGGAACAAAATGATTTCTCATTCAATTCATAATAATTGACATTTAAAAGTAAAACTTTTAGAACACATTTCCTTCAATCTCCCACTTGTTATTAAAGTTTTCTTTCTCATACATACTCAATGCATAAAACAATAATAACTAGGGTAAACCCCATTACATATCAATCATCAAGCCAATCTACATGGTTCCTCAATCCCATGGACTCGAAATGCATTTCGCCATTGGCTTGGGATAAGGGTTTTGTGAATGGATCAGCTGTATTGTTGTTGGTGTCCACCCATAAAAGATTTATTTTGCCGGGCGTACCCGACACGTTCCTCGCAAGGAACCAGAACACCTACCTTGCTGGTTAAAATCGGTCACTCGACAGTCACCCACCACTGGGCACAAAGCGGTACGCCGGATAAATGTCCCAATTCCCAGAAATAAACCTACATGGTGCCATCACGAACTTGGGAACATCTAACTTAAGACAGAATGACAGCACGCCTGCCCAGAACTTATCTTACGCCGGGCCTCCCAACACGAAGGTCTTGTGCGAATGGACTCTAAAGCTAGAGTACCCACTCGTGGCCGGTCGACCCAGAAAAAAGAACGTACCCATAATTAATTATCAATTTAAATACAATGCAAGCTATTTATAGCCTACTAATCTATATAGCCACACTAATCAAAATGAGCACAACATGAGGGTAAACAAATATCCTACTCTCGGCTCCAGAGCAGACAAAATATCAAAATTCAATCAGCCACCAATGGGCTCCAGAAGCAACCAACATCCACAACAGAGACATACCGAAAGCATAACAACAACATATGTCATCTACGGGTCATGCATAAAGGTTATGGGGAACATTAGATTAGGAGTACATACAACTACCAATCATCACATCAGATTAGAAACATGCACACAAAGGCAAGCAATAACGAGCATCATAGTAAAAGAGATCGATAATTAAGACAACGATATTCATACTATATGATCTCTAAATTTCAGAACACATAAGCACCAGGCACTAAGTCCCCTCGGACCTAATTTCCCGAGTGGTAGGAGCCATGTGGGAAGAGAGAACATCTACTCACTTATTTCTTATCTACATATGAATCAAAACCCCTACACTTAAGGTTTCACAACAAGAGTTTAAGGGTCACTGACTACGAAAAAATTCATTATACTAACAAACACGAATTATGACTGTGCTTCCTCCTTGCATTGTCGTCTACCACCACCAGTTTGAACTCAGACAGCCACCTCCAGAGTGACGTGAAGAGGGAGAGGGAGATGGGTGGGAGAGGAAAGGTTGGAGTGGAGGGGTGAGAGTTGTGTGTGTTTTCTCCAACCAACCCACACAAAACCCAAGCCAAGGTATGGCTAGTTGGCTACCCATGCCTCCACACCCCCACCCATTCCTCAACCCATTCCCCACATGCACACCATACCCCCAAGTCAAAGCCCACCTTACTCCCCACATGCACACCATACCTCTCTCAAGTAAAAGCAAATATTAGTATAACCCAATCACTGAACGAAGCTTAACCACCTAACAAAGGGTTATGACTTAACATTATTACTATACGGGAACATATGCGTCTACATGTGCACCATCCAATTCATCAATACAATCTTAGAAATACGAGAAGTACTTACCACCGCATTCATCTAATAGAGTGTTCAGGAATGACCGTTGAAGTATAGAATATGGCGTTATCATTGTGCATGCCCACTCAAACACAACATCGCAAACCACATTGAAATATTGACTAATGGTCTCTCCTAAAAGTTGAAGCCTAGCTTGTAAGGATCAGTTACTCTTGGCATCAGCTAAAGTCTCAAGGAAAACATACATTTGCTCCTTGACACTACTAACATTTTGAGAGTTCTGAAGTTTTTCCTTTTGTCTAAACATTTCATATAGACCCTTAAAACTTTATGGCATCAATCTACATACGTCGAAGCAAATTCTATAGTGGCCCGTCATTAAATCATCGATAATTTGTTCCCCGGTAAAGGGTGTAGTATGAACTAGATTTCTACGGACATGTTGTTGCCCTAATATGCAAAGCAAATGAAGGTATACATAAAAAATCTTCATCAGCGTGATAATCCATTGAGAACCTTCCATTTCAGCCTAATTACAAACCCTATATTACATAATTTTCAAAGAAAATGACAAAACAATTCGGAGGAAATGCATGAGATATTAACATTTCAATATCGACGTGAGATAACAATTGTTGTCTTGTCATGGTTGAAATCTAGGAAATTGAAGAAAAAAACAAACAAACTAAGCCATTAATCTACATGCAACGAACAAGGATTCTCAAACCATATTAAAGAAACATGATAGTTTAACCAAACACAAATCCACCAAATTCACATTAACAACAAAATGTAACCAATCAAAATCGCGTCAACTAATTTAATAAGTACACATCGATTACTAGTTTAAGAGGACAAACTAACAATGATGAAGCACAAGTTTGGCGAGAAGGAAGAACAATGACGACGGCTACTGAGCAGGGATCGTCAATTTACGATGGAAAGGGAGTGGAGGTCGGCAACTTTCGGGAGGAAGATGAGAGTAAGGTTTTGTTAGGAGAGGGGAAAGGTGGGTTGATGGTAGGTGAATGTAATCATTACCACCTAGGTGGGTTGATGGGATGGTAATTTTTCTATAATTGGGGGACACTTATAAGGCAAAGGACCGTTATACACGGACGCGGGCATCCGGGACGCACTTGACGTGGTCAATCCAGTTTGCAGAGAAATTAATTTAATAACATGTTTGTGTCACATGCAACCTTTAGTTTCCCAATGCAACATTACTTTCTCACTGCAACGTTTGATTTTCTTATGCAACTTTTACGTTTCCCAACAAAACTTTTGGTTTCCCCATGGAACTTTCAGATACAAAAGTAAAATGAAGAGTTCATGTTTTGTCATTTTAAACATATAAGTTTGTACTTTTTAACATCTACGCTTGTCCTTTTTAACATACGAGTTTTTTCCTTTTTAATGTATGATTTGTCCTTTATAAATAGAAGTTTGTCCTTTTCAAATATGTGTTTATCATGTTTAAGTACCGATTTGTACTTTTTAAGTATGATTTTGTCCTTTTTAGTGTAGTTTTGTGCTTTTTAAGTATGATTTTGTCTTTTTTAACAATTGAGTCGGTCCTTCTTATATTGGTGGGTTGTCCTTTCTATGTCGAGATTTTGTCCTTTTTAAGTAATAGTTTGTCCTTTTTAAGTAGTGATTTGTCCTTTTTAAGTATGAATTTGTCCTTCTTACCACCTACATTTGTCCTTTCAAACTTTACCCAACAATACCACACAAAAACCCAAAACAACTATAAAGAACAAAAGATACAGAGAAACAAACTTTCCAAAATAACATCAAAACACCAAGATCGATCCATCACAGAAAAAATGAAAAACTTTAAATCAGGCACAAAGAACCAAAATTTTCCCCAAAAACTCTACACAAAAAACCCAAATCAGCGGCAAGGAACCACACTTCCAAAAAACCAAGACCGATCCATCACAGAACAAAAACAGAAACTTCAAATCAGCTACAAAAAACCAAACTTTCCCAAAAAACACCACACAAAAAACTCAAATCAGCTACAAAGAACCACATTCTTCTCCTCCTCGCCTCGGGACGGACTCCAACGCCAAGTACTTCCTCCCTCTCCTCGTCGACCAACTTCACCGCGACGTCCTAACAACCGTCGTCGGCGTCCCCACCTCCCTCAAGACTCATTTCCACGTTCGTCTCCTTTGGCATCCCTTTTACCGATCTCGCCTTCCACCGGGAGAAAATGATGGAGAATGAAACATTTTCGGGGATAATGAAAAGTTTTGAGGAGATATGTATGGTGGAAAGCAAATGTTGCATCGTTACGCGTGCGTGTGATGTGATCCAAAATAAATAATATGTGATTTTGCTGACTGGCTGTTGAATGGATCGACCACGTCAGACAGTGTCTGGGACGCAACGTGAACAAATCATTTTCCTATGGCAAATGAGGGTGGAATTGTGGGAATCGATTTTGGATGCAAAAGGATCATATACAAACAGAATATATGCATTACCATACTAACATATGATTTGAAAGTGCAAGTGCAAATACAAATGCAGATCACCAGAAATATGAAAAATGAATATGGACATGGAATATGTGTTTTAAATACACACAAGAAATGAAGATGCACACTGTACGGGACATTTAGAAAATAGATGCATAGATCTATATCAGCCTTTAAAAATTTATTTGTAAACTGACAAATATAACATAGATGTAGTGCATTGAGAAAACCTCAAGTAGGAACTCCAAAATTCTGAGGATCAGTACCATTTAGGACATCTCATGTTGTATTTGTATCCACTAAAAAAATGCACATCCATATTCATATCCATATCTTTGAAATTTTGAAATTCAATTATTGTTTTTGGATTCATATTTGCATATTCTTAAAAATTAATATTTTCATCCATAATGTGTTGAATCTTTGAAAAGTAATGGTCATATGTCCTCAAAAATGGATGTAAATATTGACTATGAGCTGATATTGTTTTTGTAGTAGATATTGTTTGATGGACATTTTTTTATCAAAGTCACGAAACATGTGATTTATAAATAGAGATGTGGTTTGGTGGTAACACGAATAAACAAGTTGGTCCAAATGTTTCAAGACTAAACATGACTCGAACTAATTGTTGAAATAACCACATCCTTACTATCAGTTCTCTAACTAAATAAAATAATCCACTCATACAAACAAATCTTACTTGAATTCTCATTTCTAATTTTCCATGGCCTCGGGGGCATACCCAATCACTGATCTGGGTGCACGCGACGGAGTCACATAATCATGACGAGGGGGCAATTTTTTTTGGCGAAACTTGAAAACGGGGAGCTCATGTGCTGGACTGGATTAGGAGACTTTTTGTTGTTACGAGAGAAGTCTAGGATAAACTTAAACCTTTTTGGCTATCATGCTTGATGTATTTAGATTACGAAGGTCCTAACTATATTACAAATTTTGTACGAGGTGATCATGATATGTTATTTAATATTAACGGAACTACTTCCAAAAGAAATATCTATGGTTTAGCTCCATCATAAATCCGAGATACCAAACGAGAACCGGACAGGACCGCGCACCCACTTTAAAATCTTTTTTTTCATGAAAAGGATTGGTGTCGGTGGTACACATCGAATCACAATCCGGGTCCAATCTAGGGCTGGTAAATTCGTGTTTCAGGTTGTGTTTGACACGAACACGAATTAAAATGAAAATGTTAATACGAACACGAAAACCTAAACTTAAACTCGAACACGAATTAGATAACCCGAACACGACCCACGTTGACACGATTTCATTTCATGTTCGTGTTAGCACGAACACGAATTAACCCGAGTAATTCAAACTGATCTGATTAATATGAATTAACCTGACTAATTTAAACACACATGATTAACACGAACTGACACGATTGTGAGTTTTAGGTTTAGGTTTGTTTCAATTGATTTTTATTTTAGATTATTCGTGTCAATTCAAATTACACAAAACACAAAATATCTCAATTCGAACTTGATCCGAATTACAATTCATGTTAGACTTGAATTTGACACGATCAAAATAGATCAACCCGAATACAAAAAAATTAATGTCGAATTCGAATTTCATGTCACGAAGAGGGGGAATCGAGAGCCATACTCCAATCCCAGCGACCCATTCAAAAAACCAATCCCGTCCGAATCCGCACATAAAGTCGCAATCATCCCTCGCTGACAAACACAACACAACACAACACAGCACAACATCATGAGGGGATTGGGCGGGGCATGCGGGCGGTTCCGTCTCCGGGGATCCCCCCACCGGTGCGTCAGTTTATTACCGGCCCGGTCGCTCCCTAACTCCGGCGGCACCGACTTCGCCGTGCTCGGACTCACCCCCTTTGCCTCCCGCCACGACGTCAAGCACGCCTACAAACGCCTCGCCCTCAAGGTCCGTCTTCTTGTAAATCCATCCGTCCTTCGATAACGGCCGTCCCTTTGCTTTCCTTCAGGATTTTTTTTTTTGGGTAGTATCATCCGGATGTGATCAGAGGCGAGAATGGGCAGGAGAAGGAGGAGACTTTCAGGGAGGTTAAATCTGCCTATGAGGTATCATCGACAAAACTGAACTGATATTCGTTGCTTCTTTCATTTTTTTGGGGCTCCGGAGAATAATAGTCGGATGGTCGGGTCAAGAATTCAGGTCTGGAATTTTAAATTGTTAAAAATTTAAGAGGGTTGGAATTTTAAACGGTCTTTGCAAATAAGACAAAATCCCAAAGTTCAGGGGATTGTCTAACCTTTCTTTTTGAACTGTGTTGGAACTTAGTTTGTGTGACTTACTCGGTGACGGGTTGTTGTGGGCTTAGTGGTCAACCTTTTGTTCGTTAATAAGTTCTTTTATTTCACATGATTACGCTCGTTAACTTCATTGTAGAGCGTGTTGCATTTCATGTCGTTTAGTGGTACCACGAAAATATGCTTGGACAAATATGATGTGTTTGATGATTGATCATTGTGTGTTGTTTTTGTACCTGCTAAGCGTGTTTGTAAAGGATCTCATGTGTCGTTCAATGATAGCATGAAAGCAAGAAATATTGATGCTTTATCGAGTAAAAAAAGCAATTGATTCATTTAATGTTGTTTTTGTGTGAAAAATTTGGCAAATCAGGTACGATCATATTTGTATTGGGTCAAGTTGTGTCACCATTTTGTTTCCTACCGTAATCTTGAGAATATGTTTATGCTAAAATGAATTTTATGTATTGTGTGGAACCACACTCCCGCACTTCCAATTGGATTGCTCATTAATTGAGAAGGAATGTAATAGATGGACAGTAAGGTGTTAATATTAGGTAGTAAACTTTACTAACTGCTCACATATCTTTGTTTCATTGCTTAAGAAATGGAGACTGAATTACGAGGCCGAATGCACCATTTGAAAGAGAAAAATTAACAGGAAGGTTTCAAACTTGAGTTTTATGGTAGTCAACTAAATTTAGTAAGAGTGATCCTATTGCTGTTTGAAATATGCTAGATGTGCTCAATTGAGTGAATTATTGAGTTCAATTATGCCACTCCAAAGTTGGATGGCTAATTGGGCCATTATGGAGTGCAATATGTTGTGTGATCACTTGAGTGGAAAATGACACTTTCATTGCGGGCTGGGTGGGTAAGCTTTGTAGTCTATCCTCTAATAAGTGACAAGAAGCATAGATGTCCATTTTTTCAGAATAGGAAGTGGTCGAGAATGGAAAATATGAAGTCATGGACTGTAGATATTTTTAGGGTGGTTATGGTAAAAGTGCACTTATTGCAATAGCAAACGAGTTTGGTATTGATCATTCTTTTTTTAGCTTTTGATGATCTTAGTTGCAGGACATAGGGTCAAAGAACCCCACTGATCATGGAACTGCAATTTGTAGACAGTGACTTTGTTTTTATGTTCTCAATTTAGTTAATTTTGTAAATTAAATTTGAAATGATGAGATTTTTTTCTTTCTTTTTGGTATTATCCAGATTCTTAGATGTTGAAAGCTGAAAAATACCTGTGAACAAAAATAGACAAAAATAGATTGTCAGCTTGTTTACCAGCGAATGTAACACAGGCTAGTCTTAGCATATATGTTCTTCTAAAGTTCTTATCGGAATCCAAAAGGCTTTTTTTCCATATATTTTAATTAATCACTATCATTGTGACTTCATCTGATATTAACGTAGTCTATTAAATAATACAGACCATCAAGAATGAAGATGCACTTTCTGTAGAGACTTAAATAGAAATAGAAACTAACCTATGGATACAGAGGAATTTAACTCACTACTTTAGTTGTTCCAAATTAGAGAAGTTTAGTAGTCTGTTCCAGACTTTTACTGTTGCGACTGTGGCATCTTCTTTGAATAATCCCCCAAAGCACCTTTACCTTTAAAGTCATTGCTTATGCTGAAATATGTTGTGCATAAGCAAATTGGTAGCATTCTTAACTTGCTTACTTCCAAGCATAGATGTCCTTTTGGATTGATGGCTCTCTTTGCTTGTTCTTGATGTAGTCTTTGATGCTCAAGTTTGAAGAAGAGACAGCACAAGCGATGGACTTCCATGACGACGAGTGGGAGGAATGGGACGAATGGATGGGCCTTGAAGGCGGGCTTCCTATTGCCTATAACCCTTCCTGATTCCTGAGGAATCAACTGTAAAGATTGTACAGTGTTGCTGTTATCTCATGCTAATGTTTGTTTCCTGAGTTGTTTGGATAAGACTCTTCTTTTGCTTGAATCTTTCCAAGCAGTTAGTATCAAGGTATCAAACCAGTAAATAACAAATATCAAATGTGTTTTTCAGTTTGATATATTAGCTATGTGTTTTACTGGAAAATTTTATTGTGTTTTGTTCTCATAAAATATCATCTGCACTAATTTTCTTTATTACTACTGCGGAGAAGATGAAATTGGTACTAACAGTCAATTTGATTCTGCTTTGTTATTGTTCTTCAACTAAATCTCAAGATACGACTCTCGTCGTTTAGAGATTGACCGTGGTCTTGAAATAGAACTATTCTTTGAGGTCACTTCAGTTGGAAGTGGGCTCTACTCTTGAATACTGAATCTGTCTTTTTCAGAGGGATGAAGAGCAACTAGTACCTTAAATGCATTCCATCAATCATGCATGCATGCATGAATTGCTAAACTTTTGATGGAGATAACATTGGATATTATGCTGGTCCCATAACGTGGGGCTAAGTAGTTGGTTCAGATAAGATTCTCGGTACAGCATTGACAATGAGATAATATAATCTAGTACCAACTATAGATGAGGGCTTACGGCATATTTATTTTAGTGGGTCCAGGCTAACGAAGGAACACAACAAGAGAAGATGTAGCAATTATGAGTAATTGTTTTATAGAATTTACATTGGAGTAGGCAATATCAAAAATCGTGCTTTATGATTTAGTTCGACGCAGTTCATGAGTAATAACGAATGAACATGCAAACAACAAACAAACTGACAATATAAGATTCAGTTTAATTGGATTTGGTCAGGCAGGAATAAATGCAGTTTTAGTTTTGCTTGGTAGTGGCAAAAATATAATTTAAATTGGAAATGACCTAAAACACAAACACGATTGGAAAATTTCTTTGGTGTATGGTGTAGTAAAGAGATACTAGGTGAAAGAGGAGATGAGGGGAGGTGACCGAGGTCACACTCAAGAGGCTCCCCTTTCCATCCGCGGCAGGTTGGGAACTTGGTTGGATGGTTGTCGGTGGTCGGCTAGCATGGAGATTGAGAGCCTCCGTAGACAACTTTATGGCATCGATCTTTATTCGAGGAGAAGCTTTCTAGTCAAAAGACAAGACTATGATTCCGACCAATGTTTGGGAGTGGCAAGGGGATTGCCGATCAGTAGATAATAGACCGGCCACTTTCGATCGGTCTTTTGTAGATGTTATTCGCAGTGGAGGGCCGACTTTGATGAAGCCAATCCAAAAAATAGTTACGAGAGAGTTAGTCGGAGGCATAGAGAGAGGGAGATTCCTTATGTGCTTTTGGGCAGGGGCACATGGCAGCGGATTGTCAAACACGTTGGTATGCTGTTGTTGGCACAAGACGGGTCACAGGGAGGCGGGCTACCGAAGAGCTCATCAACATCAACACCATCGATATGTACTCTTGGTGGGTGATCTCCCATTTGCGGGACTTTCAAGGTGCAACCTTGATGTTGGAAATGTTGATTTTTTGGTCTTAATCCTATTTTGATCATTTAATCAACCTAATCTTAATCACAATCAAATGTAGTGTACCACTCATAATGCATAGAAGATATATTGTATTGTGCTAACATCTACAGGTGATCAAGACTCAACAAGAATGAAATGAAGTCAAGACATGTAATCAAAGTTATTTGAAGACATGTAATTTTTACTTTATTTTTGAGGAACTTGTGTAATCTTGAGCATACAAGAGTTAAAACTTACTCACATACACAGTATGTTCATTGTAAAAGTCATACACAAAATTTCACATTTATTGGACTTCACTAGATCACCCAAACCTTAACCGGAAAATCACTAAACCAAAACCTAAACTTCCTGTGCCCATCGGTAGACCGGAACTAGTGCCTTGTTCGACTGATTAGAACAAACCTTCCAAATTGTCTCATACACTAGAGAGAAGTCTCTCAATCCTCAAAGCCCTAAATCACACACTCCAAGCCTTAAACTTCTACATCTTTGATCATTTCAATATCACACTCAAAGTGTGTTCAAGTTAGAGAGTGTTGTTCCACTCAAATATGTTGTCAAGAAGCAAAGGTCTTGGTGAAAGCCCAAAACAAAGAGTAGAGATTTCGGTGAAAACATGAAGTATCCATCTCGATTTGTGAGAGGAGGATTTCAAGCTAGGCGAGGGTTGTTCGCTAGCTTGCTGTGTCGCGGAGCTCAAAGTGTCGAGCGGAGCTTGCAAGAGAGGACGTAGGCGGGTGACCGAACCTCTGTAAAATCCTCGTGTTATTGTGGTTTGCATTGTTTTTTCTACCTTGTTTTAAATTGTTTTCGCTGTGTATATTGTCTAATTAAGTAGGGACTAAGTGTAATTTGATTAGATAATTATGACCCATTACAATCCTACATTTGGTATCAGATCATAAGTGCTAAATTTCGTATACTTAATCGTATTTTAGCATGACATATACTTCATCTAATCATGTAAAAGGACTTTCGACAACTAGACCCCCTTTGCTCAGTGGTTCTAACTATGATTATTAGAAAAATAGAATGAAAATCTTTTTGATTTCTAATGATCTTAAGTATTGGATTTTCTTTTAAAATCCTTACACACCCCCAAGTGAAGAAGAATTAGCCTCATTGACTAGAGTCAAAATGAAAGAATATGAAATGAACTCTAGCATTATGAACATTCTTTATTATGGCTTGAATGATGGTGAATACAATAGAATTAGGGGTTGTGAAAATACATATGAAATATGACATAGACTTCAAATACATCATGAGGATGATAGCAAATCAAAAGAAACTAGAATTAGTCTCCTCATGCATAAATATGAATTTTTCACTATGCAAATCGGTGAGAACATAAACGAAATGAATACTCGATTCACCGATATTACTAACTCTCTTTGTGTTCTTGGAAAAAAATTTAGTGAAGGAGAAATGACAAGGAACTTCCTCCGGTCGCTAAGCAACGGATGAGAAGATAAGATCGTCGCAATTGAAGAAGAACATGACATTTTCCAACTAAAGATGGATGAACTAATTGAAAATCTCATGGCTTATGAAATCCAATGGAGTCATCGAAAGGAGAAGGAAGCCTACAAGAAACCAAACTTCGCATTGCATGCAAATCCGACGAACCAAGGAGAAGAAAGGAGAATGAGGACATTGAAGTCCTTGCTCAAGACATCTTCAAATTCCTCAAGAAGGATAAGGGAGAAATGAGAGCATAGGTGCTAAATTTCATCTACTTAATCGTAGTTTAGCATGACTTCAACATCTAATCATGTAGAGGGATTATGCATACCATGCCTCATTTGCTTAACAGGTCAAATTACAATTAGTGGAAGAATAGAATGTTTTTTTGGATATTTAGTAACCTTAAGTATTGGATGTTTCTCCAAAACCCCTATACACCTCCTAAGGAAGAAGAATTAGCCACCTTAAGTAGGGATAAAATGAAGGAATTAGAAATGAACTCTAGCATCATGAACATTCTTTATTGTGGCTTAAATGAAGGTGAATACAATAGGATTAGAGGTTGTGATAGTGCTTATGAGATTTGGCATAGATTACAAATGAACTTAGTATACCAAGAAACTAGAATTAGTCTCATGCATAAATATGAAAATTTTACTATGCAACTCGGTGAGAACATAAACGAGATAGACACTCGCTTCATCGATATAACTAACCCTGTCAAAGTTCTTGAAAGAAATTTCAGTGAAGGAGACATGACTAGGAAGATCCTCCGGTCGCTTGACAATGAATGGGAAAATGATTGAGTCAGTTATAATACCGCAAGTGCACAACATCGGTGAAGACACGACAAGTACAACTCGTGTCCATAAGGAGCGCGTGCGAGTTGGAGTTCGCAATACTCGAATGGGAGAGGAAACGAGAGGTATTGTAGGATCGTAAGGGTCTCTAATTCTAATCACTTTTAAGCTAGTTACCTACTTGTTTAATCGATCAAGTATATGCAGCGGAATTAAAACAAATAAACAAGCAAGCAAGGTAGAGGAAAGAAAATAAAGCAAACCACAATGAGACGAGAGATTTTTATAGAGGTTCAGCCTCCCATCTACTTCCTCTCTTGCAAGCTCTGCTTGATGTCTCTCGAGCACCGCTCACGTCTTCACTATCAACCTCTTTCCAGACCAAGATTAAGCCTTTTACAAAACAAACTCCATGAACACCCTCGTGAGCTTGACTTTCTTCTCTCACAATCCGAGAGGAACACTTCGGGCTTTCACCGAAGTCCTTGCTTCTTTACAACTGAGAAGTTGAGTGGAACACACTCTCTAACTTGAGCACACTTAGCTTAGGATGTGGAATTGATGCTAAAGTGTGGAAGTTTAGGCTTGGAGAGTAGATTTGGGGATTAGGAGACTTGGAAGTTTCTCTTAGGTGTATATGACAATAGGAAGTGTAAGAGTTGTGTAGTTGTGTCATGGGAACACCTATTTATAAGCTCTAAGTGAGTTATAACCTTTGGAACAAGTTTGGTAAAAGATTATGGAAGATACACAAAACAGAAACTTGTAGGATGCAATTCTGCAGAAGTTCGGTCGACCGGATCAGTAAATTCGGTCGACCGTTGGGCAGTTTTGGACTCGGTTCGGTCGACCGGTTAAGGAACGGTCGACCGCCAAAGGCTATGACTTAGGTACACTTAAGTGATCGGTCGAACACCGAGATAGGTTCGGTCGACCGATTTATATCAAGCTCTACGGGGTTGACAAACAAGATCATATTCAGTCGACCGAAACAAGTTCCACGGTCGATCAAAAATCAACAGGTAGTTTGGGTTTGTCGAGTTATCATACGTTCGGTCGACTGAACAAGGTCCTTGGTCGACCGATACATTAAATGTATTTTGGGGTATATGGAAATAATACGAATACGACCGTTGGGTATAATACGAAAAATTTAACGGTCGGATAAATAAGTTTACACGGTCGACAGAAAAGGTATGCAGGTCGACCAAAACTGGGCAGTAAAACACTAACAATATTTATGATCACTCGGTCGACCGAACGGTCTATTTCGGTCGACTGAATGTGGGCAGACTGTTCAGGTTTTGGTTTGGTGTTTTCTGGTATAAGTTTGAGTGATCTATTGAGTCCAAATTATATGAAATTTTGTGTGTGACTTCTATAGGGAACCTAGTGTGTGTTTGAGTAGGTTTTAGCTCAAGTATGCTCAAGTTACACAATGTTACTAAGACTCAAAGAAATGCAAATTACATGTTTTCAAATGAGCTTGATGATGCATTGCATACATTGCATCATATGTCTTTCATTTAGATCACTTTTATATCAATAAATGCTATTAAGGTATGTGTTTAGTCTTATTTACAGAATACAGGGACCTGAATGCAATTTACCCACATCTCGAGCATAAACGCGTGCAAAAGACTCATTTCTATCATAAAGACCAAGTTCAAGTTTATCAGGTTACAAATGGAAATGTATCCAAACATAAAAGCATTCAAGATCTAATTACAAAAAGAACAAAGACTTAAGCACAAAAGTAGCCGGTGACTTAATTGCAAAAAGTCAAGGACCTAATTGCAAATCACGAGTAGCTTTTATTATTATGGAGAAAATCTAAAGAAAAATCAATGTGAATCTCCATATATATAAAGGAATTAATCCGGAGCTCAAAAGAATGGAAAGAATCAATCCAGACGCGCAAAGGAGGATCAAATCATACCATAAACACACAGGAAAAATCTGGATCGAATCCGAGCCAAAAAGGTGGCGATTCCGCCGCACCTCATGTACAAATTGTGGCGATTTAGCCGCACAAAAGTTGATCCGTGTGCTCAAATTTTTACCAATGCTGTATTGACGCGTGTACGTTCCATTTATATATTGGGATCCCTTGTATCAGCTATAAATAGCCCCGAGAACGATGGTAGAAGGGTCCTTGGCCTTAGACCTAGTTTTTAGTTGTTTTTATTTTGAGTTTTGTACTATTCACTTTAGTAATAAAATTCTGTCTTTTATTTCTTGTTTTTACTTTTCTTTTGTAATGTCTCTAGGACCCCTTCTTCCTCCCTCTATGAGTTTCTAACTCCTTCCAAAGGGTGGAGGTGACGGATTTAGGGTGAAGAGAAAATGAATGAATGTTATTATTTTAATTTCGTGTTAGTATATTTTGATTACTTGAGTTTATGTTAAATCATTTATCATGTAATGCTTTATAACTAATATGATTTATTATAAGTTTCTGAATTCTCTAATCTAAACCTTAAATCTAAACCTCCACCCAACGGAATTCACCTCTTTGTTCTTGTTTTAGTTTTAATTGTTCTTGTTTCTTGCTTTAGATAATTAAAAATCAAAAAATCTCAAAACCAACTTATTTCTTCTCTCATTCTTTCCCCCAATCGAAATCACATTAATAACAAGTCTCTCCCTCCTTGTGTTCGACCCGTATTTGCCACGTCTCCATTGACGCCGTGCACTTGCGGTATAAATTTAATTCTCATCAAGTTTTTGGCGCCGTTGCCGGGGAGGCGACGCAGATTTTGTTTTTTTTTGTTGATTTCGATTCTATTCTGTTTATCTTGTGCGCGATCTAAGTATTTGGATTTGTGTTTCAGGAGACAACAGAGCTCGCAGCGAAATCTGAACGCAGTTTGAACAACAAGGGCGGCGGAATCGCCGCACATCAAGAGGAACCTGCGGCGGAATCGCCGCACATTTGAAGCATCTGGGCTTCAACTTTTTCTGGGGTCGTCTCCATCTCTGGGTGGACGCGTAGAGCATCTGGAAATTTCGAGAGCGGGCGGTGAACCCGACTAAGCATGCGTAGGTAACCTTTGTTGCCTTTTTCCTCGTAATTTCTAGTTTCGGAAATTTTCTTTTGTAGAATTGCACGTGTTAAGCTTAAATTCCATAATTGGCAATAATTCAACTCTGACCTAAAAATTGGCAAAACTAGAAGAACTTAGTGCATGCATCATATAATGTTTTGTTTGCATTATTCTTGCTAAATTCTTGCAAATTATTTTTATTGTTGAAGAGTGCTGGAGGCAAGGTACGTATCGCGTTTTAACGATTGCATTTAAGCATATAATTTAGTTTGCATACAACCTTGCAATTGCCCCGATCTAAAGACCATTGTTTGACTATCTTTGCTAGATTTAAGTTAAACTATCTTAAGGGCAACTCCGTAGGAAAAGATACGGTGGGGATTTCATCACCCTTCCGTGGCCCACAAATCACAATCCTAAAGTGTCACCCAAGCCTTAAATTAAAATCAATTAGACATTGGCCCCTAAGGATTCAGACTCAATTAAGGAGAAGATTGGTTTGACTTGCTATGACTTGAAGCTGATCGAATTTAATTTGGTGCCTAGGAAGTGTTTTTGTGTTGACGCAAGCCTTCCAAGCGAAGTGGTTGTCTAATTGGCACCGACTCTGTCGGAAGCGCCCCCACTAGCTATACATTACCTGGCCAAGTTGGTTTGATTAGTGAGGGAGGTGAATCAAGCGAATCAATTCGACTCAACCAGTTAGGAGTCGTCTAGATCTAAGCGACACTAGGTCTAGGATTGTTTGAACCGTGCTTTCTTAGGAATTTTCTGCCAACCCTCTTTCTATCTTTAGAGTTAGGTTTCCCTTATCATCTGAGTATTCTTTCTCTTCTCACCTAAATTCTCTAGATTAGGATTCCTTTCTCATCTTTCCCCATTCTATTGTTTGTTTCCCTTTTGAAAAAAAAACAAAAAAAATATATAAAAAAAATGAAAATATAATATTTTTTTATTAATTCTTGAAATTAAATTTGGAATTTAAATTTCGAATTTGAATTCAAAAATTGATTCAACCCGGTGCACTCAGATTTGGATTCGGGACTTGAGTAATCGACTCTCACGAGTTCATCTAGATTCCAGTCTGGAACTTAGCCCCAATCCATCTGCTGCACCACCTCACCCGGATCCAATGGGTGAGAACGTAGTGGACCCGCTTGTTGCACAACCTATAACTCTGAGGGATCGATGCTATCCAGCGATGGCTGCTCAGCCATCGTGCATCGTTATGCCCACCATACCGGGTCGCGACTTCGAACTTAAGGCACAATACATGAGTATGTTGCCTAAGTTCACCTCTAGGGAAGACCCATATCTCTTCCTTAGAGAATTTGAGGAAATCTGCTCTCTTATGCAATACCAGCATATCCCTGAGGAGGCAGTGCGTCTGAAATTCGTGCCTCTAGCACTAAAGGACGACGCTAAGAAATGACTATATAGTCTAGCCGAAAGATCTATTAGGAGTTGGGCTGAGTTTGTTCAAATATTTCTGAAAAAATATTTCCCCAACCATAAGACTATGAGGATTAGGAATGAAATTGTTGCATTCGTTCAGTCTGAGAGCGAGCCGTTCTATTCCTATCTAGAAAGATTTAAAAGTGTACTGACCCAATGCCCTCATCATGGAATTCCAAGATGGCAATTATGCCAAATTATTTATGAGGGATTGACACCCACATCTAGGGTTATGGTAGAATCCGTAAGCCAAGGGAACTTTATGTCGAAAAATGAAAATGATGCCTGGACTTTCCTTGAGGAATTAGCTGAAAACAGTATGCAATTGGACAATGCTAGAACACCGCCTAACCCGAGTATTGGATCTAGAATAGCAAGTCAACCCAAACCAGGTGTCTTAGCTGTAGATGCCAACATAGCGGCTGAAGCAAAACTAGCTACCCTTATGCGCAGAATGGAAAGTTTAGAGCTACGAACCCAAAACCGAGTGAATCAAGCCTCGTCTATCCCTTGCTCTAGATGTGGTCAGACTGGTCATGTAATGGAGGATTGTGCGGAATGGGACCAAGTTAATGCCATGTATAACCATGCTAGAAATGACCCATACGCATCAACCTATAACTCGGGTTGGCGTAATAATTCCAATTTCTCATCAAGCCAACAAGGTCAACCTCCTAGACAACAACCAAACCCGTATAACCAAAATAATACATCATCTGGGTTTAGTAACAATAACGATCATGAGGTTAGGTTGACAAACTTTGAAAATTTGATGAAAACTTTTATACAAACAACCAACCAGACCTTCCAAAGGCTAGAGACACAAGTCAGCCAACTAGCACAAATATTAGGTGAAAGAGAAAAGGGTCGGCTTCCAAGTCAACCTGAGGTGAACCCTAGATCTAATAATTCATATCAATCCTATCAAGCACCTTCAGGAAATAACAACCCTAGACCGGTTCAAATGGTTAATGAGGAAGGACCGTTCCAACAAATAAATGCAGTAGTATCATTACGGTCCGGAAGACAAGTTGATAACAATGTGGTAAATCCTAGAGTGTCCAATCAATCTAGCCATCAAACACCCACATATGACCTGCCCATTGAACCTGACATCCAATCTGAAACGCCCAACCCACCTACTCAACCTGAACCCATAGCTCAACCTGAACCTGAGCGAGTCTATGTTCCTAAAGCTCCATTCCCTAATAGACTAAAAAAGAACTCAAGTGCACAAATAGAGAAAATCTTGGAAGTATTTAAGCAAGTTAAGGTGAACATTCCACTCTTAGACATGATTCAACAAATACCTGCTTATGCTAAATTCTTAAAAGATTTGTGCACTAAAAAGAGAAAAACGAACGTACCAAAGAAGGCATTCTTAACTGCAAACATAAGTTCTATTTTGTCCAACACATCTCCTATAAAATATAAGGATCCTGGGTGTCCCACAATTTCATGTGCAATAGGAGATACTTTTATCAACAAAGCCCTTCTAGACCTTGGTGCTAGTGTTAACCTACTCCCGTACTCTGTCTATGAGCAAATGAACATTGGTCCACTAAAACCCTCTAAGACAACCCTTCAATTTGCTGATTGCTCTATTAAGAAACCAAGAGGTGTAGTAGAGGATGTTTTGATCAAGGTTGGTGACTTCATTTACCCAGTGGATTTTGTCGTACTAGATACCGCACCTGTTGTAAATCCTAATCGACAAATCCCTGTAATTCTAGGCAGACCCTTTTTAGCCACTTCTGAAGGATTGATAAACTGTCGTAATGGGCTCATGCAATTATCTTTTGGGAACTTAAAAGCTGAATTTAATATCTTTCATATTGATAGTGAGCCAGAAATAATATGCAATCAAAGTGACGTTGTGATGAAATCACGAATCTATAATATTTCTGAATCATCACAAAATCAAAAAGGAAGTAAGAAAAAGAGGAGAAATTCATCTACACACCCACCATCACTCGAGCAAATAAGAGAACCTATTTATGTGAGGGGTGTGGAACCTGTGACTCAGGACTCTCATTGCAACATGGGGAACAACTCAACTGGATACATGCACCAATATGGTGTCATTCAATCCAGTTCTGACTATGGTTGACTTTGAGCAAATTCCATCCTTCCACCGCATTTCACTCAGGTAATAAGTGCTTTTGCTTTATATTTGCATACATTGAGGACAATGCATGATTTAGGTGTGGGGGGTGTTTATGTATATATCTATCTATATATCTGTTCTTTTATCTCTAAAAAAATAAAAAAATAAAAAATTCAATGTTTCATGATAGCTTAAGATTGAACCACCAAAACCTATGTACAAATTGCATTGAGTTTTTGTTCCTTATTATATAGTTCTGCTTGTAGAAACTGTGACATAAATCTAAGTTCCAAAGAAATAACCCATTACCCTTTAAGACATGTATGCACTTAAATTGGATGAATCAAATCTTTGAAGTGGTTGATAAAAAGCAGAGGTTGAGGAAAATATACCGGGAAGTGTGGACTTCTAAATAGCAATTAAGCCTTGAGGAAAATAAAATTAAAAATAAAGGAATAAAGTGAGGAAAACACATTTTGCAAAATGATTACAAAAGCCCAAGCCTTTGAGTCACTGGTCCGTAGGGGTATCTTGAAACCCGGTAACTTGAGTCTACTAGCTCGGGATTATCGACCAAACTCGCTACACGAATGCAAAAAGGGTAAAAGTGTCAAAAAGCAAATGTGTTGAATCACGGAAAAAAATATATAATAATAATAATACTCAAGGCCCAAAGCTAAAAGAATGATCCATGTCATGGTTGATCCGAATGATACTTCACCACCAGAGGAGGCGTGCAAAACAATTCAAGTGATAAACATGTGTAGAAGGGTTAGTGGTGTGAATGTTGGAGGAACAAAGACCAAGTCATATTTTTAATGAGTTAGATTTATGTAATGAGCATACAAGAATTCTCGGTGAGATGTATAAGGTTGAGGTAGGGATATTGAGAACTATTAATGAAATGTTGATTTAGGATTTTGTGGGTATATCCGCTGAAAACCCTCAGGAGACAACACTCCTCCTCCTTGGCAACAAAGAGGTTTAACGGCTTGTTGCACATGCTAAGTGCAACCGTGAGTCCTACGAAAGTGAGTTAGGATTTCCCTGTTTTTATTTTTCGTATTTTCTGTTTTGCTAGGGACTAGCAAAATCTAGGTGTGGGGGTATTTGATGCATTGCATACATTGCATCATATGTCTTTCATTTAGATCACTTTTATATCAATAAATGCTATTAAGGTATGTGTTTAGTCTTATTTACAGAATACAGGGACCTTAATGCAATTTACCCACATCTCGAGCATAAACGCGTGCAAAAGACTCATTCCTACCATAAAGACCAAGTTCAAGTTTATCAGGTTACAAATGGAAATGTATCCAAGCAGAAAAGCATTCAAGATCTAATTACAAAAAGAACAAAGACTTAAGCACAAAAGTAGCCGGGGACTTAATTGCAAAAGTCAAGGACCTAATTGCAAATCACGAGTAGCTTTTATTATTATGGAGAAAATCTAAAGAAAAATCAACGTGAATCTCCATATATATAAAGGAATTAATCCGGAGCTCAAAAGAATGGAAAGAATCAATCCAGACGCGTAAAGGAGGATCAAATCATACCATAAACACACAGGAAAAATCTGGATCGAATCCGAGCCAAAAAGGTGGCGATTCCGCCGCACCTCATGTACAAATTGCGGCGATTTAGCCGCACAAAAGTCGATCCGTGTGCTCAAATTTTTACCAATGCTGTATTGACGCGTGTACGTTCCATTTATATATTGGGATCCCTTGTATCGGCTATAAATAGCCCCGAGAACGATGGTAGAAGGGTCCTTGGCCTTAGACCTAGTTTTTAGTTGTTTTTATTTTCAGTTTTGTACTCTTCACTTTAGTAATAAAATTCTGTCTTTTATTTCTTGTTTTTACTTTTCTTTTTTAATGTCTCTAGGACCCCTTCTTCCTCCCTCTATGAGTTTCTAACTCCTTCCAAAGGGTGGAGGTGACGGATTTGGGGTGAAGAGAAGATGAATGAATGTTATTATTTTAATTTCGTGTTAGTATATTTTGATTACTTGAGTTTATGTTAAATCATTTATCATGTAATGCTTTATAACTAATATGATTTATTATAAGTTTCTGAATTCTCTAATCTAAACCTTAAATCTAAACCTCCACCCAACGGAATTCACCTCTTTGTTCTTGTTTTAGTTTTAATTGTTCTTGTTTCTTGCTTTAGATAATTAAAAATCAAAAAAATCTCAAAACCAACTTATTTCTTCTCTCCTTCTTTCCCCCAATCGAAATCACATTAATAACAAGTCTCTCCCTCCTTGTGTTCGACCCGTATTTGCCACGTCTCCATTGACGCCGTGCACTTGCGGTATAAATTTAATTCTCATCACTTGATTACATGTCTTGACTTGATTTCCTTTCTTCCTTGAGTCTTGAGCACCTGTAGAAGTTAGCACAAAGCAATATATATATGCAATGCAATATGTGTGCTATTCTACATTGATTACAATTAAGATTAGGTTGATTAAATCATCAAAACATAGATTACGGCCAAAAAACCAGCAGGTATGAGGTTGAAATTACACTACGATGCGTACTAAATCAAAAAACCAACTGATAAAAATTAACCCCTTAGGGGGTAGAGAAAGAATGCGGGACTGAGAATATGTGTATGTGTGTGTGTTCATTGATGCTCATCACAACTTGTAATACATGAAATCCATAAAAACCAAATCCAACTTTGTCTCCACATGAAATAAGATATATATTATCATTAAAACATACAAGACAATAATTGAAATGAGGCTAACATGAGCACATGAATAATGACCAAACCCCACTATGTCTCCACATTAAATAAGATTTGACACAATCATTAAAATATACAAGACATTAATCAGAATGAGGCCAACGTGAGCACATGCATATACATGTCATGTTTCCTTCTTATCCACTCCATCATTATTCTCACCTCATCATTCCTCACAAAATAAGCCCACTATTCTAAGTATGGGGTAAGCATCACTCAAGAGCATTAGCATATCAAGGATAAGAGTGAAAATCTCTTTATATGGTTATGAAACTCATGTGAGGTTCAAAGGTTAGGATTAACACACACACTTAATGCATCACATAATCACAACACCTTTTTCTCCACCCCCAATGGGGATGGACTACTCCATTCTCATCTCTAAACTCAAGAAAACATAAAAACAATCGAAACCCATAATGGAAATGTAGAAAATAGATTAAAATGAAAGATTACAAGGTTTCTCCTCTTCTCCTCCTCTACACTACTAATTAAGAAACTAAAACCTGCTCTAATAAACAAGAAATAAAACCTACTCTACTAAACAAGAAAGAAACTAATCTAAGGAGAGGGAGGAAGAAGAAGAAGAAATGAGGCATTACAAGTCTATTTATAGAAGAAATAAAGGTTTGGATCTAGAAGCAATCTCACGGCTGTAATAACTTTCTTTCTTGTCTAGTGCACCCATATAATCAAGATGGAGCCGCGGGAGAAATTGGGAGCAAATTGGGCCAAAATTATCCACCACTGACGGATCCTTTGTTCCCGATCGGCCTTGAATTCTTCCATGAGCTTAAGTGTTGTATTTTGCACGTGGGGTGCACTCCTGGTCCGTTGTTTCGAACCCCTTTGGTCCTAATTACCCAAATACTCTTCAAGGTCATGGTATTGAGGGAGTTTTGCTCCTGAAATGTTTTCCGTGCGTTCAGGTCCCCCTGGATTTCATCTGGGTCCTTCCTGATTTTTAGATGGGTCCTTGTGCATGACAAGCATGTCCACTTTGCTTCATTTGAGTCATTTCTTCTTGCATTTCAATCCTTTTCTCTTTATTTCTCTTCTTTATTACCTAACACCTAAAACACCACAAAGAAACACTCGAGTAGCACAAAATTGGGGTAAAATAAAAGATATATAGCATGAATGCAACGTATGATATGCAACTAATAAGAAGAGAAGGTCGTTGCAATTGAAGAATCACATGATCTTTTCCAACTAAAGACGGAGGACTCTATTGGCAACCTCATGGCTTATGAACTTCAAATAAGTCACTGAAAGGGGAAAGAAGCCTCCAAGAAGAACCAACCCTTGGCATTGCACGTAAAATCCGATGAACCAAGGAGGTGAGAGGAGAATGATGTTGCCATTTTGGCTTTAATCTATGTTTTGATGATTTATTCAACCTAATCTTAATTATAATCAATGTAGAGTAGCACACATTATACATGACATATATATTGTATTGTGCTAACTTCTACAGGTGATAAAAACTCAAGGAAAAAAGGAATTCAAGTCAAGACATATAATTTCGTATTTCTTTTTAGTCTTAGGAACTTTGTAATCTTGAGCATAAAAGAGTAAATAACCATTCACACTCACACTATGTTCCTTAGAGAAGTCACACACAAAATCTCAGATCATTTGGACTTCAATAGGTCACCCAAACTTAGACCGGAAAACACTTAAAACCAAACATAAACTGTCTGAGCAAAATCGATCGATCGAACTAGTTCTCAATTCGACTGATTCGATCAGTTAATCTGTTAACCAATAGTGTGTAGACCGTTTTGTGCCTTTTGTTCAACCGTCTACACGTGTCAAATAACAGTTAGACTTGTCTTATTCTCCAACGGTCATTTTTAAAAACCCCTAGATTTTTTGTGGCCTCTGGTCGAACGATGCCTTCATGGCGGTCGACAGGAAGAAGACTTTTTGTGTCTTCCTGATTGATCATTTTATTTAAACCGCAAGTGCACGACCGCGTTGAAGCGGTGGCAAATACGGGTCATCCACAGGGAGGTGTGTCGACTTTTGGTTTGTGCGAAGGCGAGTGGTAAAGAAAGGAGAGAAAGATTGATTACACTAAACTACACTAGAATGCAAAAGGCAATGAAAGATAAGCAATAAAACTAAACCCCATAGGGGGTAGAGAAATAATGTGAATATAAAGATGTGTGTGTGTGTGTTCAATTAAGCTCCTCACAACATGTAGTGCATGAAATCATAAAACTACATCCAACTTTGCCTCTACATGAATTAAGATAACACTATATCATTAAAGCATACAAGACAATAAATGGAATGAAGCTAAATGAACTCATGTATAAAGACTAAACCCTACTCTGCCTCCACATGAAATAAGATACCATATTATCATTAAAATATACAAGGCATTAACCAAGGTAAAAACAACAAGAGTACATGCAACTACAAATCATGTTTCTTTCATCAATTCCATCCATATCCTAACCTTATCATTCTCCATAGAATAGGTCAACTAATCTAAGCTTCATTTAAGAGCATTAGCATATCAAAGACAAGAGTGAAACCCATTAGATGGTTATGGAAATCATATAATGCTCAAGGGATTAAGATAACACACACTTAATACACTACATGATTATATCACATATTTCTCCACCCCCCAAATGGGGATGGAACTACTCACTAATCATTACACTACAACCTACATTAACAAGAAACATTCTACTGAAATGAAATTAAACTAAGCAAGCAAGAATTATTAAAGACTAAAATGACATAAAACAAAACAAGCAAGCATGCATATGAAAGGAAATTAAACTAAGAGAGAAACAACACAATTAAATGAAAACATCTATTATTAACTCACTCAATTACAAGTAGCCCTTCCTCCACCAGAGTTTTGCTTCAAGGCTTCACTCTTAGTAGGGAAGATGGCCACCAAAGAGAGAGATAGGGTACATGAGAGGAGGGAGAGTTCTATTTATAACCATAGAAAAAGGTAATCCGGGACAATCCCCCGATGTGGGACTAAACAAATACCATAAATAGCCTAAACAAACACTAATACATACTCTCCAGAAAGCTCAGCGGATCCGGGAAGATCCAGACCACCAATTGGCGGTTCCAGACCCAATTGGCGGTCTACAGGAGCCGGATCGAGTTGAATTTTGTTTTGGGATTTCCTTGATATATTTGTTTGTCTTGGATGCATCTACTTTGCTTGTTGGAGCTCCGACTCGAATCGAATTGCCAAAATACTCCCCATGATGGTGTGGAGTTTTATGTTTTGCTCTTAGGTCCTTCGGTCTTACGTTCATGTCCTTCTCCCTTGCATCTTAGTCCTCGAGTCTCTCAACTCAGTCCTTTTTCTTGCTATTAGGTCCATTTATAGTCTCTCCTTCTCAAACCTACTTATTCCTAAAAACTAAACATAAAACTCGTTACATAGCATTGTTTGGGGTGAAAGATAATGGATATAAGACAAAGATATGCATGAACTGACGTAAATTACTTCCCAAACTGCGTGTTAGTTTCCATGAAACCGGTCGAACATTTCAATGAAACCGGTCGACTGAACTTAGATTTTTCTTGAGCCCCTAAGTGCCTGATAGTTTTGGTCGAACGAATCCATATCTTGTGTTCAACCGATTACATTTTTCCTTGGCCAAATCCCCTGAATGGTCGACCGTTCCATACCTTCGGTTCGACCATTCGCTTAAGTAAACTTAAGATATAGCCTTGCTGGTTCGACCACCCTTTGGTTCGGTTGACCTTTTATTTCTGGACTGTTCTGGACTCCATGTCTGGACATACTCCGGTCGACCGTTAGACCTGATTCGGTCGACCGAATTCAACCAGAACTATGACCTGCTCAATTCTGTTTTGTGTATCTTACACAAACAACTATATTAATCACAACGGCTATAACCCCTTAGGAGCTTATAAATAGATGTTACCAAGACACAATTTAATAACTCTTCTACTCCAAATTGTCATACACATCTAAGAGAAACTCTCAAGGTTTCAATTCCCTAATCCTACTCTCGAAGCCAAACTTTCCAAACCTTAGATCAATTCCAATCATGCTCTAAGTGTGGTCAAGTTAGAGAGTGCTTGTTCCACTCACAATTGTCTGCCAAGAAGCAATGGTCTTGGTGAAAACCCAAGACAAAGAGTATAGACTTCGGTGAGAGCCCGAAGTGTTCCTTCTCAGATTGTGAGAAGAAGAGTCCAAACTAGGCGAGGGTTGTTCGCTAGCTTGCTGTGTAAAATGCTTAATCTCGGCCCTGAACGAGATTGGATAGTGAAGACGTAGGCGGAGCTTGAGGGAGATCGGGCGGAGCTTGCAAGAGAGGAAGTAGGTGGGAGACCAAACCTCTATAAAAATCTCCTTGTCTGCTTGTGTGGTTTGCTTGCTTTTTCCTACCCTTTTAATTCCGCTGCACAACTTGTTTAGGTAGAGATTAGCATTAAAAGTGATTTAGAATTAGGGTCATACACGATCCCACAAATGAGGACATTGAAATCCTTGCCAAAGACTTCTTCAAGTTCCTCAAGAAATAAAAGGGAGATAAGAATGAAAGAAGAGGAAGAAGAAGTGAGAAGATGGAGGGAGAAAATGAGAAGAAAAATGAGAGAAGGGAGAGAATGAGAGAAGGAAAAAAGCAAGAGAAAGGAAACGGAGGAAGAAGCTCACAAAGAACCTTCGAATGATTCTTCAGCATCATCCTCCATACAAAGTAGAATTAGTTGCTCGCATGTGTTTCATGGCTATAGAAGATGAACAAAGTGAGGTAGCTTCTAACTCTTGCTCTACTAGATCTTATTCAGTCAAAGCTCATGCTCTAAAAATGATTCATATACTTTTGATGAGCTTCAAAATGCATTTCAAGATTTAGTTGCACAATATGAGATCATTTTGATAAGAATGAGAATGCTAGAAAGCGTATAAATGATCTCCAATGCCAAATTTAAACAATCATGAATGAGAAAAATGAGATGATTGCTAGACATGAAAAACATGCACTAGAACTTGCAAGTCTAAAAGCAATACCCATTGATGTACAATTAAATCTTAAGGCATGTAATGTACAATTACGAAAAGATCTAGAAAAGTTCACAAATGGAACTAAGATACTTGACATTCTTTAAACAAACATGGTTTAGGATATAATGCTTCACATGTTAAAAACCATGTAGTTCATACTAGCTTGAATGGAAAATATTTCTTTGTTAAACATAGTTCCTCAAGTGTATGGGCTCAAGGACCAAGATGACTTGGGTGCCAAAGGCTAACATTCAAGGACCCAAAGTTGTTTGGGTACCTAAATCTACACTTTTAGGTACTTAGAAGATGGGAGATCAGTAGTGACCGGTCAAAGCTTGTAAAGTAAAATTCTAAGCCGGTTGCACTATTGAAAGGAGAATTAGAATCACAATTGAGGACTACTAATTTGGGTAACATTTTTAATCCTCCTAAGCATATAGAATTGGTTCCAATATGGTTTTTGAATGCTTAATTGTCATATCCTCTACACCATTCATTGATCATTTAGGATGGGCTTAATGTATATCATAAAGGGGGAGAAAAAATGAAAATTAACCTTAATTGATAGATTTATTTATATGTATAAGGGGAGCTTAATGAATATCTTTATTTAGAGGGAGTAATGAATTGCAAAATTAAAGGGGAGCAACTTCATCACATTAGACATCTCATCATCACATTATTTAACATTTTATTGATGTCAAAGGGGAAGAAGAAACCTTGAAATTGAAGATAATTGAACAACAACTATGCACATTAATAGGGGAAGCATAATATATGCATAGTTTAAAATCAAAATTTCAAGTATTAAGATATAGGTTGTCATCATAAAAAAATGGAGATTGTTGGCTTTTTGGTCGTGATCTATGTTTTGATGATTAACTAACCTAATCTTAATTACAATCATTGTAGTGTAGAATACATCATGCATAGAATATATATTGTAAGACCCGCTCTCCTGCCACTTTATTTAAAAACTTATTTATCCTTGTGGTCTCTTCTTTTTCGACGTCTTCCAGGTGTGCTTATTGTATGCCTGTGACTTCATGCTCAGACTTAATAAAATTTATTTTTTGGTGAGTTCATGTGGTTTGTGGTCTGGTGCGACACATCGGGCAGTTTTTGCAATCGGTGGCTTAATCGAGTCGATCGGGTGCAAACCATGTGTGCGTGGGCTTAGTTTTTGGTTGAGCTCGGATTTGGATGGGCTGGGCTGGCGTGTGGATGGTGGTTTGGCTACCATGTCATCAGGAGATGATTCACTTGGATCCTTGCAAATTTTGAAATCTCACGCATTTGGAAAGTAGGGATGGGGCCAGCTAGAGATATGATTTATTGCCTTTGAAGTTTATTTCTTGAAACACAAATTGTGCAACCCTAGAGCAGCCGACCTCTTACTCTCTTCTCCTCCCCACGTCAGAAAGCCTTGTCCCCATAACCACCACCACATCTGGTTCCTGCTGGTGGAGATCCGGCAGCTTGAGGAGTAGAAGCAAAGGCTTCTATTAGAGGCACAGCTTTGGAGTCTTGTGCTAGCTCAGGCGACCCCTACAACTCAGGTATGCTTCTAGCCTTTAGAATAGGATGTAGTGGTAGGATTGGGTGGAGTTTTGGTCCAGCATCAAGGTCTGGTCGGGTTGGAGAGCTGGGTGCAGACCATTTCAGGGTGCAACTCGGGTAAGCTTGGTGTAGCTTAGGAATTCGTTCCTGGCTGAGCATATCTGATCATTGCATGACTCCTACCCCACGTACCTGGTGGTACTCTGATGGTAAATCAGAAGGGAGGAGGCGGGGCAAAGGAGAGCTCCTTAGGAAGGGTTGTTGCACGCGTTTCACGTGATGTGCAACCCTACCTGCTTGATCGGTTGTTGAAGTTTTGTTGGTCTGATTGCATTGTGTTCATGCGGTAGTTTAATCTCATCATTAGCTGTATTATTGCTTCACAATTTCACTTATTGATACGGGTGCATTACTGGTTATGTTTATGCATAAACTCCATAAATTATTATGGATTTCAGACCTCGTGTTAAAGCATGATGCACCAGAAACAGTCCTGATATTCATGCATGATGTGCTGATTTGCAAGGTTCATAAGCTAATTACTCATTAGAGGACAAGTTCTTATCTAGTAACCATTAATTATATTTTCATAACCTCTGATTTAGTGCCTAGATCTACATTGAGAATGCATGCACGTTCTGGAGTGTTAGTGTTCATGTTACGTAAGTCCTTAGTGGTTCATTGTGCTGTTTATTGCTGTTGCCTATATTTCATTATCATGATCATGCATGTATGTACTGATATAGATGTTATTTCGTGCTCATATAGGTTCTGATCATGTTCTGAAATTCCATTTTCCATAGCATACATGTTCTGAAAATGATGGTGCATATTATCGACTGTCTATGACGTTAGGTCTTAGTGTCTCTAGCATCTGTGCTGTTTATGTTGCTCTGTTCATGTTCATTTATGTCTGACCTGGAGTATCATGTGGTGGTCAGGCATGACAAATAGGATATCAGACCTTACAACTCCATATCATGACCCGTAGATGAATTCGTTGATTGTCGTACCATTTATTGTTCTAGCTAAGATTAATTGCGACCGTGAGTGGTTGTGCAATATGATCTTTTTGAAGTCTGATTTGGTGTGAGGAGCTGCAAGGAAGCAATTATGTGCCTTCCTTAAGCTCGCACTAGATTTTATAACTACCCGGGATATATAGATCCTCGGGTAGTTTACATGGCATATAATCCGATGAAGTAATTTGGGCACGTATTGTTTTCTGGGCCGACGGGCCACGGGTGGGTCCTCTAGTTCCGGAGGCCACTCGACTAAGACCTTCACGTTGGGAGGCCAGGCGTAAGATAAGTCCTGGGCAGGCGCGCTGCCATTCGGTCTCAGGTTAGGTGGACCCAATGTCGCGATGGCACCATGTAGGTTATTTTCCGCGAGTTGGGACATCTAACCGGCGCATCGCTTTGTGCCGAGCGGTGGGTCACCGACGGGTGACCACCTCTGACCAGCGAGGCTGGTGTTCTGGTTCCTTGCGAGGAACGCGTCGGGTGCATCCGGCAGGCATGGGTGGTGGAGTCATTGCCCTTCTGATGCATTCTGTGCACTTGTTTCTGTTCGACTGCTGCTAGTCTTAGTTAGACTTATTGCATGTGTTATATTTATTTCATTTGTGTTGTCTGAGGCATACTGGGTTTTCTTAATTGAAAACTCACGCATTTGTTAATGCGGTGCTTGCAGGTACTTAGGTTTCCACAGGGCGGACTGGACGAGTAGTCGAAGATTTTGTACACGAGGGACACGTCGACCATATTCTTCAGTTTGTCTTTTGCTTCCGCATTATTTACGATGTATTTCCCTTTGAACTCGGTGTAATGTATTTGACCTTCTTACCATATATGGATATTCTATCACTTTTCAGTTATGTTTTGTGTTAGTCTATCAATGTATGATCTCTCTACGTATTGTTGAGTTGTTGTTTGGTCTGTCTTTTGTAACTCCTTCGGTCGTCGCGGAGGTCTCTGATCGCGACACTTGTAGTCTTTCCCAGTGTGCGTACCCGCGAGATCGGGGGCGTTACATATATTGTATTGTGCTAACATCTACATGTGATCAAGACTCAATGAAGAATGGAATAAAGTCAAGACATGTAATCATGTGAACTTGAGCTAAGTGAATAAAGTCAAGCTAATTGAAGACATGTAATTTTCCTTTATTTGAGTCGTAGGAAGTTAAGTGAACTTGAGCGTACAATAGTTCAAATCTATTCACATACACTAGATTCCTTGTAGAAGTGACACACCAAATTTCACATCATTTGGATTTCAATAGAACACCCAAACTTAGGTAGGAAAATCACTTTATCTAAACATATGCCTGTCTGTGCAGAACGATCGACCGAAATGAGTTTTCTGTTCGACCATTCTACCAGTTAATGGTTATCCAAATGGTGATTTTGTCCAGCTCCACCGGTCGACCTATTTTGACCTTTCGGTCGACCGATTGACTCGTATTTTCTTGATGATCGTTGTACTTGCGTATTCGCACACACACCTAACCCCTAAATACATTTTGCCATCAGTCGAACGATGCCTTGACGGCGGTCGACCGGATGCAGACAATTTTGTGCACCAAAAGTGCTTGTTATTTTCGATCGAACGAACTTTCTTCTTGTGTTCGGCCGATTAACCTTTGACCTGGTCAAAACCCTCTTAGCGGTTGACCACCCCCAAAGTTAGTTCGACTGTTAGCTTCAGTAATAGCAGTTTGGTTCGGCCGTAGTTTATGTTGGCTCAAACGTTTCTTTATTTTCATGACAGATTTGCATAACTTAGATTTCCATTTTGTGTATCTTACACAAACTTTAACCAAATCTTCCCTAACGGCAATAACACTTTAGGAGCTTATAAATAGAGGTTCACACACCCTATTTACACAACTCTCTCACTCCAAACTCATACATACTCTACAGCGAAATCCATCAACTTCCAAATCTCAAATCCTACAGTCAGGAGCCTAAACTTCCTCACCTTGATCAATTCAATATCATACTCAAAGTGTGCTCAAGTTAGAGAGTGTTTAATCCACTTGTACCCTTTATTGTCAAAGAAGTAAAATTTTTGGTGAAATCCCAAACAAATTGTAAAAGTTTCGGTGAAAGCTCGAAGCATCCCTCTCGGGTTGTGAGAGGAAGAAACCAAGCTCAGCGAGGGTGTTCACGAGCTTGCTATGTAAAAATTGTTATCTCCCGGCCCAGAACGGGGAAAGGATAGTGAAGACGTTGGCAGAGTTCATGGAATCGAGCGAAGCTTGCAAGAGAGGAAGTAGGACCCGGGTGGGGTGTCGAACCTCTATAAAAATCGTTGTCTTCATTGTGGTTTGTATTTGCTTTTCTCTACCTGGTTTAATTATAGTTTATGCTGCATGTTTAGTAGAGATTAGTAGAAATTGATTAGATTGATTAGGTCCTATACGATCTCACACATCTTTCGTATTGCAACTTATGTCGGGGAAAGGCCAGGGATCAGATCTCCGTCCACTCAGCCAAGCACGGTGATTCCTATGGTACGAGTTTGCATTCCAATTAGGGCACCTCTGATCCCCTTCACGTGCCTTCTCATGTCGAAATGTTATAAACCTCCAGTTCCTATGAATGAGTATGGCAGTTTTGCTATTATTGTGTGATATTTGGTAACACGATCATCTACTGCCCCCCCCTCCCCCCCCCCCCCCCCCCCAAAAAAACCCTTTGAACAAGCGCTAGAGACTACGCCATTGATGCGGCTCATCTACGCCATTTTTAATTCTTCCTCACGAAAAATGGTCAAAAAGTCTCAAAGCTCCCACTTGGGGAGGATTTTTGCTCTCAAGAAGCCTTAGGAGGTCGATATCAAACCCCTCCCAATGGAGACCACAAGCACCCTCGGAGTTGGTTCGCATACTTACGACCATCCAGGTCCTTGTGCCTCTTATCTCAAATAGGTTGCATCATGATCATCAATAGCAACATCCACTCCTCTATCGTCTACCTTGTCCACCACACTTATGCCTAAATGTGCTCGTGTTGTCATCAACAGTTTCCAGTAGATCGTCTCTCTTTCCAAACACCACGGCTTTGCTCCTATCTCCTGGAACGAACTCTCTCTTCCCAAACATTAGAAGGATTGGACTTCCAAGACTTGGAATGTTTGAATAAATCTCTCCTTCTCAAGAAATTAGGGTGTATTCTCTCTCAACAAGGTATCATCCTTTCAGATATCTTCAAATCAAAGCACCACTCACTCTCCCTCTTGAAGGGATCTTCTTTATCTATGTACTGACCTCTGCACACTCACCACATGGGAACTCTGAGACCGCAACAACATCAACATCTACCGAGACAAGTGGCTCCCAAACAATCCACTCTTACAACCCATCGAGCCAAAACATCCATCATGCCTAAAGACCTTCTCCATCAAGGAACATGGGACAACGACAAGATCACCCACCTTTTCTCAACACCGATGGCAACCACCATCATCTCCCTTCTGACCCCCATGCCCATGGTGGATCAGATCGTTTACTATCATAAGCAAGGTTCCAAAATGGTGATGCAGATGCGATGCGGCGAGGCACTGCATCCGACATATGCGTTATGCGGGTGCATATGTGGTTTGCGATTTAATAATTAAATAAAAAAATATAGATATATTAATTATAAATTATATACATGTAACTAAAAATTTGGGTAATTTTTGATTAATTTCTAATATCAATAAGTTAATATTAAACACATCAGAATAAAAAATATAAAAAAAACAAAAACCAAACAAAAAACCCCAAAAAACACATAAAGTGAGTGTTTTGAAATGAGGCCGCATCGACCCGCATATGCGGGTCACGATGCGGGCCACGCGGGCAAGCCGCATCGGGGAGATGGGATGCGCCTCTCCCCAGCATCGCGTCCGCATCCACATATGTGGCCGCATCGGGCCGCATTTCAGAACAGAGATCATAGGTGAAGGCGTCAATTTCTCTGTTTCCAAATGCTATCAGTTGCTATTCTGACGGACTCATGACGCCACTAACCGACCAACGCAACCGCTTCTACACAATATCTAGAGTGTTCCACATCTCCTCCGTTGCATTACATATGTTTGTTTAGCTATGGATCCATGACTTGCTTTCATGGCTACCTCGCATACGCCATCTCTCGCCGTCATAGCACAATTGTCGACTTTTAACTAAGACTTGAAGGACCGAACCCCCTTTTAAACGACTATCCTTATACATGACTGATACTCTTTGGTCTGGCCACTCCTCTACAACAAAATCACATTATGAATCAAAGTCTTGAATCCCTACTCCTACAACCATCGCCACCTATCAACCACTTAGATGCCGCCTTAGCATTACCGACGACACACCATTTGTTAGATCCTAACCCTTGCTTACTGTTCTTAATTGTGTTTAGGAGAAGATTAGTGATGGATTGAGATGGACGGCTGAGATCGAGTGGGAGAAAAGTATATAAAGGTTGGTTTTACTCTCTCTCCCTCACTTTCTCTCTCGCATATCTCTCTCTCACTCCCCCTCTCTCCCCCTAGGCGCGTCTCTCTCTCTCCATCAGAGTTCTCCGGCCGTGTGGAGGTGAGGGTGTTGTTGGAGTCGCCGGAGGAACGAAGATCGTTGTGTTCGCCAGAGTTTGGGTTTATCGTGGAAAAGCTCGCCGTCGTTCTTCAAAGGCTTCTTCAAGCCTTAAGGTATGTCAAACTTGCTTTCAAGCTCACCTATTGTTAGTGTGGGAGTGGGAGCGGTCGACGGTAGGCCGTTTCGGGCTCGTCGGACCTGCACAACCGTTTCTGAACTATAAACGGTCGACCGGTGTTTTGGTTCGGTCGACCGGTTATAGTGTATTTGGGGCAGAATCCCTCGCACCGGTCGAACGATGCCCTTTTGGGCGGTCGACCGGTTGTGCAATTTTTAGCTAGAGAAAGCGTCCTGCGTATTTTCGGTCGAACGGGACCCCTTTGCCGGTCGACCGAAAGTACTGTTGTAGGTCGGTTGGGGCGTTGACCATCTAAACGGTCGACCGCCTGTTTGACTCGTTCGACCGACGTTTAAGTTAACTTAATGTCCGGTCGACTCGAAGTGAGGTTTCGGTCGACCGTGTGTATGGTTTGGTCGAAGGTTTGACACTGGTGGATTTCGGTCGACCGCTAGTGTGTGTGGTTCGACCGTGTAATTGTGTTTTATTGGAAGTTTTCTACTGGAGGTAAACGGTCGACCGATAGGGTTCGGTTGTTCGACCATTTTACTGTTGTTTGCGAAAATGGATTTTCTTCTGGTGCTTTTCGGTCGACCGGGATCCCTTTGTCAGTCGACCGTTTGGCGGGTTTTTCGGTTGGGCCAGTTCTCTGGGTGAGGACCGGTCGACCGGAAGCCATGTTTTGTTCGACCGTTTTACACTGTTTTTGTGTGTGTGTGTGTTGCTATTGATTGGCTAGAAGGCAACGGGTCTCCGGCCCTTTTGGGGCGACGACACAGACATTCCGGCCCTATAGCGATTAGTGGTGACACGTGGGTTGTGATTTGTGGCCGTGGCTCCGGCGAATGAGGCAAAGCCGTGGCTCCGGCGAATGAGGCAAAGCCGTGGCTCCGGTAACACTGAGGCAATGAGGGGGTTGTGTGGCCGTGTTTTGGACCGGCGGTGCCTTGTGTGCACGTGTGTTGGTGGGTTGGGGTGAGAGGACCCTTGAGACCCGTGTTGCTGGGCTATGGCCGGGAGAGAGGTCCCGGGAACTTAGCGGGTGTTTCTGTTGTGGTGTTTTGCGTTTCTTTGCACATTTCATTTCTGTCCATATATGTGTTAGGGTTTGACATACTGGGTTTCCTCCTGGAAACTCAGGCATTCATTGTCTGCTTTCAGGCCGAGAGCGACGTTAGGTGGGTGGCGTCGGCGGAGGGAGCGCTCGAGACCTGATTCTGCTTCCCTACATTTTGAGGTGGTTGTGATTACTTGTGTGTATTCTCTGTATATGATCTTTTGATGTAATCACATTCTTTTGTAAACTCGTTCACATATATATATTATATGTTGGTGCACCAGTGTGTGTATTTCTTTCGTAATGTCCTCGTTGATTGTATGATTTTAATTTGAAATTTTCCTCTGTGTTTGAGGACGTATATCCACAAGCCATTGGTCCATCTAGAAGGATCGTTGCGCGTACCTTTACGAACCTGAGCACAATGCACACACTCTGACGGTTCTCCAAGAAATCAAGGAATAATAGCTTACCCGCTTCAAATTTCCCTATTAATGTACTCTCAGTCCACATTGTAAACTCCATTATCTTCCTTTTTATTGTTGAGTTGCACGCTCCTTCGGAAAAAAAGTGTCAATCTAATCAAACATTAATCGATTAAAATGCATATTTTTAACACAAACAAAAGTTAATAATATGTATGATGTAAGAAAAATGAAACTAATTAACATCACCAGGTCAAAATTAAATGCATCTTCCAAAGAAAACTTTTGTAAATCGGTACTTCTAGGAATTCAACTACTGACGTCTAATGCAGAAGAGACATTGAGTGTGTTTGAACTTTGGATAAGTTGAGTTCTAAGGTTTGATGAGTTTTCAGTTTTGCAAACATCAAAACACATAATTTGTTGTACAAACATATTATTTTGAGGGTTACGTTTTGAGTTTTCGGTTGTCATTTTTTGCAAAACATCAGTTCTAGTTGGTGTTTTACGAAACCCATAGTTCATTCTTTAATGACCCATCAACTTCCTTATTTACAATTCTCATACATAAGTTTTGAGGTTTGAATTTTGAGTTTCCATGTGGGATATCAAAATTCAATATTTCAAAATTCAAACAAGTACGCATGTGATTTGATGATTGAGTATCAAATGTATGTGGAGTTTTGAGGGTTTGTTAACTAGCGTGGAGTATGAGTACGAATGTATGAATGTATGTATTAGTGTGTTAGTAAGTTATCCTCACTGTCTAATCAACTTTGTTAGACGTCTTATTCCCATTTTCTGGGTATCGTTCTCTTTATTAGGATAATAATTACAACTTTGTGAATACAAGTCTAAAGATTAGGTTGCCCCTTTATTTAGATATGAAGCACATACGTAAAAAGAAAGTAAAAAATCAATTACATATTTCATAAAATTTGTAAAATATTGATATAATATGATTTATAGAAAATAAAACACATACGTCAATTCCCAACATCGATTCTGAACTCGATTTCATAGGGCGGTGATTCGCATTGCACAATAGGACCCTCAAGTTATGTGGTAGCGATTAGTAATCCTGAATTATAGCTACTTAACCAACAAGCACGTGAGTTGTCGATATCTCCGAGTTGTCGATACACCCAGCTGTCGACGCCTAAGGTTGTGGTGCTCTATCAAATCTCGCCTTCATAGTTTAGATAAAATCCCTTTTTGGGAATAGATTTAGCTGCATGTCTATTTGATTTGAACTTGTTTTATGTTCCATAAGAACTTACCATGAACAAAATTTTAACTTTTTTTATCGAAAAGAGTTAGTTGAACATAATTCTGATTTCTGAGTTATATTTTCTTGTTTATTTGGGAAGTTGAAAGAGAAAAATTGTAGACCATACTTTTTTAAACCATGAAAGGAAGTGTACAAATACTATGTAGCTTTTAAATAATGGGTAAATTTTGAAGGGTTACTCGATTCATGCCACCGAAAAATACATGGTTTATGCTTATGTCATTGATGTATTCCGGATTCTTTCCAAAGAAAGAGACGTAGTATTTTTTTTGATGACATTAAAAAATTATCATTATTTATGTCATTACAAAAGCCATTTTTTATACCTTCATCATCCGATTAGTGAGACCTTTTTTGTTTTGTCATTTGTAATTTAAATCCCCCCAACGTTCAGGTTAATCACAAAAATTGAACTCCTTCCCAAAACCTCAAATGTTCCCTAATAAGTATGTTATGTCAATTTAGTTGTTCGTTGACGCTTGGCATGGGAGATGAGAATTTTGAAAAGATTGTTTTAATTTCCTTGGTTAGTAAACGTTCCAGAAGAAAATTTTGATTTTTTTATGGAAACAATAATTCTGATTTCTGAGTTATATTTGCTTGTTTATTTGGGAAGTTGAAAGAGAAAAATGGTAGACCCTGTTTTTTTAAAACGCGAAGTTGCTCAATGATGAGCAATTCGTAAGAGAAGACTATGATCTAATTGGTGGATCCAAACCTCTATACATCGGTGTTGCGGTTTGATTTTCTTACTCTTCCATTTAATCTTGTTACTGTTTCATTGTATTATTTGCTTAAGTTTTTAAGTACTCATTTAGTGTATTCACCCCCCTTTAGACTAATCTAGGACTAGTTAGATCCTACATTTGGTATCAGAGTCTCGTATATTGTATATAAACAAATTAACCTTTTTAGCAATGTCCCAACAACTTGAGGGATTCCACACCGAAAGACCTCCTTTGTTTAATGAAACAAACTATGCTTATTGGAAGAAACACATGATTACATTTATCCAATCATATGATATAAAATTATGGGTGTTTCTTCAAATTCCATACATTAAAGCTAAGGAACTTGAACTCGTGACTGATGAAGAGCTTGAGACGGCTCAAAACTGATAAACATCCTCATGTTGGATTAATAGAGGAACAATATGGTAGGATTAATGCATGTGACTCTGCATTTGAGGCATGATGCATCCTTGAAACTCTCTTCAAGGGAAGATCATCAATTAAGGAAACTATGATAGATTCTTTCATGCAAAAATATGAAATGTTTTCTATAAAACCTAATGAAACCATAAGCGAGATACACACTCGCTTTACCCATATTACTAACTCCTTGAAGTACCTTGGTAAGGTTTTGAAAGAAAGTGACAGGGTGCGGAACGCTATCCATCGAATGGGAGAAAAAGACTACGGCAATTAAAGAAGTCAAAGACCTCTCCAAGTTGAAGATGGAGCATCTTATAGGAAGCTTCATGACTTATGAGATACAAATGACAGAAATGAGAGAGAAGGGAAAGAAGCGGGAAAGCTCAAGAAGGAAAGAAAAGACGATTGCTCGAAAATCAACCTTGGATTTAGAATAGTTCGAAGATGAGGATACTGATGAAGACATTGCTTTCCTTACCCGAAAATTCAAGAAATTTCTCGCTGAGGGAAATTCACAAAAGGAAAGGGTGAATCATCTCGCGATCTCATGTGCTATGAGTGCAACAAAACTGGCCACATGAAGAAGGACTACTAGGCCGAGAGATCGTGAAAGAAGAGAAGAAAAGAGATACCCTCCTAGAAAAGAAAGGGAGGAGAGACCAACGAGATAGAGAAGAAAGGTTCTCAACAAGAGACAAAGAGGAGAGACCTAGAAGACGAGACTGAGATTATCACAAAAGAAGAGAGCATCACGAGAAGGATGGGAAGAAGGTTCTCAATACCACTTGGGATGACTAAAGCTCATCGACGGCTTCCGATTCTGAATACTCTCAAGATGAAGAAACACACATGTGTTTCATGGACACTAATGAGGATTCAGATTCAAGTCATTCTTCATCACAAGAGAAGGGTGATCAACTTTAAGTTGTGGAAATTGAAGACGATGAGGTATCTGTTGGCTTTTTGGCTAATAATCGTTAATCCGTTTTGATAATTAATCAACATATCAATAAACACATGTATCAATTAAAAGATCATTGCTTGCATATACTTGTATTATCTAACGTTTCAAGAATCAAGTTGAGTTGAATTGGAAGATGAAGATTGAAGCGTGGCTAGGTTTAAATTCTACGTATTTAGGTCACAAATGTAACTTGACACTTGAAATCTTTGATTCATTGCATTGCATGACACTAAGAATACCTATAGAAGTCTCACACAACATTCCAACTATCTTAGACTTCAATAGAAAATCATCGAAACTCATTAGAAATGTAGAACAGGAAATCTGCACTCAAACGGTCGACCGGTAAAACAATTTGGTTTGACTGAATTTCAACAGACCTTCCCAGAAAACTTATTTTGTCCAAAATGGTCGACCAAATTACATTTCCCGTTCGACCGTGCCTTCTATTTGGTTTGCCCGTCTAAAATCGGTCGACCGACATATACATTTTGTTCGACTGTGTCTTCACTCCTTTTTGACTGTCTGAAATCGGTCGACCGAAACACTTCTTTTGTTCGACCGTCTCACCTTGTCGAGTAATAGGACTTAGCTCATCGTATACAAATCTTTCAGCCTATCAGTAGTCGACACGTGTCCTGGTTAGTGAGACTTTCGGTCGACCGAAACCTTGTTTTTGTTCGACCAATTGCATTCCGTATTCGTATTAAATATGATGGTTATACTTGTCGTATACTTGATGCATTGCATACATTGCATCATATGTCTTTCATTTAGATTACTTTTACATCAATAAATGCTACTAAGGTATGTGTTTAGTCTTATTTACAGAATACAGGGACCTGAATGCAATTTACCCACATCCCGAGCATAAACGCGTACAAAAGACTCGTTTCTATCATAAAGACCAAGTTCAAGTTTATCGGGCTTCAAATGGAAATGTATCCAAGCATAAAAGCATTCAAGACCTAATTACGAAAAGAACAAGAACTTAAGCACAAAAGTAGCCGGGGACTTAATTGCAAAAAGTCAAGGACCTAATTGCAAATCACGAGTAGCTTTTATTATTATGGAGAAAATATAAAGAAAAATCAATGTGGATCTCCAAATATATGAAGAAATTAATTCGGATCTCCAAAGATATGCAAGAATCAATCCAGATGCGCAAATGACATTGAAATCATACCATAAACACACAGGAAAAATCCGGGTCGATTCTGAGCCAAAATTGCGGCGAATCCGCCGCACCTCAAGAGCAAATTGCGGCGAATCCGCCGCACCAAATTAGATTCATGCTCTAAAAATTTTACCGGTTGCGTGTTGACGCGTGTACTTTCTTATTTCATGCTTAGGTCCCTTGTATCGGCTATAAATAGCCCCGAGAACGATGTTGTGAGGAGTTCTTCCTTTTGTTCCATAATTTAGCAATAAAATTCTGTTTCTTTTATTTTATGTTTTTAATTTTCTTTTCTTAGTTTCTCTAGGACCCCTTCTCCCTCCCTCCATCTATGAGTTTCTAACTCTTTCCAAATGGTGGGGGTGACGGATTTAGGGTGATGAGAAGAGAAGATGTTATTATTTTAATTTCGTATTAGTATGTTTTGATTACTTGAGTTTATGTTAAATCATTTATCATGTAATGCTTTATAACTAATATGATTTATTATAAGTTTCAGAATTCTCTAATCTAAACCCGATATCTAAACCTCCACCCAACGGAATTCACCATCTTTGTTCTTGTTTTAGTTTTATTTGTTCATGTTTCTTGCTTTAGATAATTAAAACCCAAAAATCTCAAAACCAACCAATTTAATTGTTCTCTCTCTCTCTAATCGAAAATCAAAAAATAACAATATCTCTCCCTCCTTGTGTTCGACCCGTATTTGCCACGTCTTCATTGACACCGTGCACTTGCGGTATAAATAAAATTCTCATCAAGTTTTTGGCGCCGTTGCCGGGGAGGCGACGCAGATTTTGTTTTTTGTTGATTTCGATTCTATTCAGTTTATCTTGTGCGCGATCTAACTATTTGGATTTGTGTTTCAGGAGACAACAGAGCGCGCGGCGAAATCTGAGCGCAGTCTGTGCAACAAGGGCGGCGGAATCGCCGCACATCAAGAGGAAGCTGCGGCGGAATCGCCGCACAATTGAAGCATCTGGGCTTCAAATTTTTCTGGGGTTAGCACCATCTCTGGGTGGACGCGTGGAGCTACTGAAATTTCGAGAGCGGGCGGCGAACTCGACTGAGCATTGCGTAGGTAACCTTTGTTGCCTTTTTCCTCGTAATTTCTAGTTTCAGAAAATTTCATTTTCATAGAACTGCATGTGTTAGGGCAAAATTCCATAATTGGCAATAATTCAACTCTGACCTAAAATTGGCAAAATTAGAAAGGCCTTAGTGCATGCATCATCTAGTGTTTTGTATGCATTATTCTTGTTAAATTCTTGCAAATTAATTCTTGTTGAAGAGTGCTGGAGGCAAGGTACGTATCGCGTTTTAACGATTGCATTTAAGCATATAATTTAGTTTGCATACAACCTTGCAATTGCCCCCAATTAAAGGCCATTGTTTGACTATCTTTGCTAGATCTAAGTTAAACTATCTTAAGGGCAACTCCGTAGGCGAAGATACGGTGGGGATTTCATCACCCTTCTGTGGCCCAAAAATCACAATCCTAAAGTGTCACCTAAGCCTTAAATTTAAAATCAATTAGACATTGGCCCCTAAGGACTCGGACTCATTTAAGGAGAAGAATTGGTTTGACTTGCTATGACCTGAAGCCGATTGAATTTAATTTGGTGTCTAGAAAGTGTTTTTGGGTTGACGTAAGTCTTCCAAGCGAAGTGGTTGTCTAATTGGCACCGACTCTGTCGGAAGCGCCCCCACTAGCTATACACGGCCTGGCCAAGTTGGTTTGATTAGTGAGGGAGGTGAATCAAGCGAATCAATTCGACTCAACCAGTTAGGAGTCGTCTAGATCTAAGCGACACTAGGTCTAGGATTGTTTGAACCGTGCTTTCTTAGGAATTTTCTGACCAACCCTTTTTCTATCTTTAGAGTTAGGTTTCCCTTCTCATCTGAGTCTTCTTTCTCTTCTCACCTAAATTCTCTAGATTAGGATTCCTTTCTCATCTTTCCCCATTCTATTGTTTGTTTCCCTTTTGAAAAAAAAACAAAAAAAATATATAAAAAAACGAAAATATAAAAAAAAATTAATTAATTCTTGAAATTAAATTTGGAATTTAAATTTCGAATTTGAATTCAAAAATTGATTCAACCCGGTGCACTCAGATTTGAATTCGGGACTTGAGTAATCGACTCTCACGAGTTCATCTAGATTCCAGTCTGGAACTTAACCCCAATCCACCTGTTGCACCACCTCACCCAGATCCAATGGGTGAGAACGTAGTGGACCCGCCTGTTGCACAACCTATAACTCTAAGGGATCGATGCTATCCAGCGATGGCTGCTCAGCCATCGTGCATCGTTATGCCCACCATACCGGGTCGCGACTTCGAACTTAAGGCACAATACATGAGTATGTTGCCTAAGTTCACCTCTAGGGAAGACCCATACCTCTTCCTTAGAGAATTTGAGGAAATCTGCTCTCTTATGCAATACCAGCATATTCCTGAGGAGGCAGTGCGTCTGAAATTCGTGCCTCAAGCACTGAAGGAGGACGCTAAGAAATGGCTATATAGTCTAGCCGAAAGATCCATTAGAAGTTGGGCTGAGTTTGTTCAAGTTTTCCTAAAAAAATATTTCCCCAACCATATGACTATGAGGATTAGGAATGAAATTGTTGCATTCGTTCAGTCTGAGAGCGAGCCGTTCTATTCCTATCTAGAAAGATTCAAAAGTATTCTGACCCAATGCCCTCATCATGGAATTCCAAGATGGCAATTATGCCAAATTATTTATGAGGGATTGACACCCACATCTAGGGTTATGGTAGAATCCGTAAGCCAAGGGAACTTTATGTCGAAAAATGAAAATGATGCCTGGACTTTTCTTGAGGAATTAGCTGAAAACAGTATGCAATGGGACAATGCTAGAACACCGCTTAACCCAAGTATTGGATCTAGAATAGCAAGCCAACCCAAACCAGGTGTCTTAGCTGTAGATGCCAACATAGCGGCTGAAGCAAAACTAGCTACCCTTATGCGCAGTGTGGAAAGTTTAGAGCTACAAACCTAAAACCGAGTGAATCAAGCCTCGACTATCCCGTGCTCTAGATGTGGTCAGACTGGTCATGTAATGGAGGATTGTGCGGAATGGGACCAAGTTAATGCCATGTATAACCATGCTAGAAATGACCCATACGCATCAACCTATAACTCGGGTTGGCGTAATAATTCCAATTTCTCATCAAACCAACAGGGTCAACCTCCTAGACAACAACCAAACCCGTATAACCAAAATAATACATCATCTGGGTTTAGTAACAATAACGATCATGAGGTTAGGTTGACAAGCTTGGAAAATTTGATGAAAACTTTTATACAAACAACCAACCAGACCTTCCAAAGGCTAGAGACCCAAGTCAGTCAACTAGCACAAATAGTAGGTGAAAGAGAAAAGGGTCGGTTTCCAAGTCAACCTGAGGTGAACCCTAGATCTAATAATTCATATCAATCCTATCAAGCACCTTTAGGAAATAACAACCCTAGACCGGTTCAAATGGTTAATGAGGAAGGACCGTTCCAACAAATAAATGCAGTAGTGTCATTACGGTCCGGAAAACAGATTGATAATAATGTGGTAAATCCTAGAACATCTAATCAATCAAGCCATCAAGCTACCACATATGACCTAACCATTGAACCCGACGTCCAATCTGAAACGCCCAACCCACCTACTCAACCTGAACCCATAGCTAAACCTGAACCTGAGCGAGTCTATGTTCCTAAAGCCCCATTCCCCAATAGACTCAAAAAGAACTCAAGTGCACAAATAGAAAAAATCTTGGAAGTATTTAAGCAAGTTAAGGTGAACATTCCACTCTTAGATATGATTCAACAAATACCTGCTTATGCTAAATTCTTAAAAGATTTGTGCACTAAAAAGAGAAAAACGAACGTACCAAAGAAGGCATTCTTAACTGCAAACATAAGTTCTATATTGTCCAACACATCTCCTATAAAATATAAGGATCCTGGGTGTCCCACAATTTCATGTTCAATAGGAGATACTTTTATCAACAAAGCCCTTCTAGACCTTGGTGCTAGCGTTAACCTACTCCCGTACTCTGTCTATGAGCAAATGAACCTTGGTCCACTAAAACCCTCTAGGACAACCCTTCAATTTGCTGATTGCTCTATTAAGAAACCAAGAGGTGTAGTAGAGGATGTTTTGATCAAGGTTGGTGACTTCATTTACCCAGTGGATTTTGTCATACTAGACACCGCGCCTGTTGTAAATCCTAAACAACAAATCCCTGTAATTCTAGGCAGACCCTTTTTAGCCACTTCTGAAGCATTGATAAACTGTCGAAATAGGCTCATGCAATTATCTTTTGGGAACTTAAAAGCTGAATTTAATATCTTTCATGTTGATAGTGAGCCCAAAATAATATGCAATCAAAGTGATGTTGTGATGAGAGCACGTATCTATAAGATTTCTGAATCAAATAAATCATCACAAAATCAAAAAGGAAGTGAGAAAAGGAGGAGTAATTCTGCGACACACCCACCATCACTCGAGCAAATAAGAGAACCAATTTATGTGAGGGGTGTGGAACCTGTGACTCAGGACTCTCATTGCAACATGGGGAACAATTCAACTGGATACATACACCAACATGGTGTCATTCAATCCAGTTCTGACTATGGTTGACTCTGAGCAAGTTCAACCCCTCTACCGCATTTTGACTCAGGTAATAAGTGCATTTGCTTTATATTTGCATACATTGAGGACAATGCATGATTTAGGTGTGGGGGGGTGTTTATGTATATATTTATCTATATATTCTGTCTTTTATTTAAAAAAAATCAATGTTTCATGACATAGCTTAAGATTGAACTGCTAAAACCCGTGTACAAATTGCATTGAGTTTTTGTTCCTTATTATATAGTTCTGCTTGTAGAAATTATGACATAAATCTAAGTTCCAAAGAAATAACCCATTGCCCTTTAAGACATGTATGCACTTAAATTGGATGAATCAAATCCTTGAAGTGGTTGATAAAAAGCAGAGGTTGAGGAAAATATACCGGGAAGTGTGGACTTCTAATAGCAATTAAGCCTTGAGGAAAATAAAAATAAAGGAATAAAGTGAGGAAAACAAATTTTGCAAAATGATTACAAAAGCCCAAGCCTTTGAGTCACTGGTCCGTAGGGGTATCTTGAAACCCGGTAACTTGAGTCTACCAGCTCGGGATTATCGACCAAACTCGCTACACGAATGCAAAAAGGGTAAAAGTGTCAAAAAGCAAATGTGTTGAATCACGGAAGAAAAGAAAAAAAATACTCAAGGCCCAAAGCTAAAAGAATGATCCATGTCATGGTTGATCCGAATGATACTTCACCACCAGAGGAGGCGTGCAAAATAATTCAAGTGATAAACATGTGTAGAAGGGTAGTGGTGTGAATGTTGGAGGAACAAAGACCAAGTCATATTTTTAATGAGTTAGATTTATATAATGAGCATGCAAAAATTCTTAGTGAGATGTATAAAGTTGAGGTAGGGATATTGAGAGCTATTAATGAAACGTTGATTTAGGATTTTGTGGGTATATCCGCTAAAAACCCTCAGGAGACAACACTCCTCCCCCTTGGCAACAAGGAGGTTTAACGGCTTGTTGCACATGCTAAGTGCAACCGTGATTCCTACGAAAGTGAGTTAGGATTTCCCTGTTTTCATTTTTCTTATATTTTGTTTTGCTAGGGACTAGCAAAATCTAGGTATGGGGGTATTTGATGCATTGCATACATTGCATCATATGTCTTTCATTTAGATTACTTTTACATCAATAAATGCTACTAAGGTATGTGTTTAGTCTTATTTACAGAATACAGGGACCTGAATGCAATTTACCCACATCCCGAGCATAAACGCGTACAAAAGACTCGTTTCTATCATAAAGACCAAGTTCAAGTTTATCGGGCTTCAAATGGAAATGTATCCAAGCATAAAAGCATTCAAGACCTAATTACGAAAAGAACAAGAACTTAAGCACAAAAGTAGCCGGGGACTTAATTGCAAAAAGTCAAGGACCTAATTGCAAATCACGAGTAGCTTTTATTATTATGGAGAAAATATAAAGAAAAATCAATGTGGATCTCCAAATATATGAAGAAATTAATTCGGATCTCCAAAGATATGCAAGAATCAATCCAGATGCGCAAATGACATTGAAATCATACCATAAACACACAGGAAAAATCCGGGTCGATTCTGAGCCAAAAAGGTGGCGATTCTGAGCGCAAATTGCGGCGAATCCGCCGCACCTCAAGAGCAAATTGCGGCGAATCCGCCGCACCAAATTAGATTCATGCTCTAAAAATTTTACCGGTTGCGTGTTGACGCGTGTACTTTCTTATTTCATGCTTAGGTCCCTTGTATCGGCTATAAATAGCCCCGAGAACGATGTTGTGAGGAGTTCTTCCTTTTGTTCCATAATTTAGCAATAAAATTCTGTTTCTTTTATTTTATGTTTTTAATTTTCTTTTCTTAGTTTCTCTAGGACCCCTTCTCCCTCCCTCCATCTATGAGTTTCTAACTCTTTCCAAATGGTGGGGGTGACGGATTTAGGGTGATGAGAAGAGAAGATGTTATTATTTTAATTTCGTATTAGTATGTTTTGATTACTTGAGTTTATGTTAAATCATTTATCATGTAATGCTTTATAACTAATATGATTTATTATAAGTTTCAGAATTCTCTAATCTAAACCCGATATCTAAACCTCCACCCAACGGAATTCACCATCTTTGTTCTTGTTTTAGTTTTATTTGTTCATGTTTCTTGCTTTAGATAATTAAAACCCAAAAATCTCAAAACCAACCAATTTAATTGTTCTCTCTCTCTCTAATCGAAAATCAAAAAATAACAATATCTCTCCCTCCTTGTGTTCGACCCGTATTTGCCACGTCTTCATTGACACCGTGCACTTGCGGTATAAATAAAATTCTCATCAATACTCCAACTGTCGTATACACATTTCTCACCTAACACCTCTTTTGGATTTGGTTTTCCGGTCGACCAAATCTCGAAAACTTCCCAGACCCATTCTTACTGGGAGTTTTCGGTCGAACCATCAACTCATTCTGTTCGACATATTGCATTTGTTTTTATCTTGTCTAAAATCCAACACGTCAACCGGTCGACCGAAACTCTACTCACGGTCGACCAATACTTACATCATTTCCCGTCCAGTCCTACTGGTCAATTTCGGTCGAACTGGTGATCCAAACCGTTCGACCGATCACTTACGTTCTAGCCAAATTGGATCGACCGTTTGCATCTTCGCTCGACCGAACCTTGCACTGTTGCATTCTGGTCGACCGTTCGTGTCCTGAAATGTGTCCTGACACTTCCTGACTTGTGTTTTCTTGCACATCTTTTCACCATTTCAATCCCAACGGCTAGAACTAGTTTAGAGCTTATAAATCGAGTTGAGAACACTCATACAAGTTTCACCAATCTTTCTCTAAGCTCAAATCTCATTACTACTCTCAAATTTGCTCTAAACATTTGTGCTCACATCTTTTCACTTGAAATCACCATCCTTTGATTGCATTATTCATTTCAAGTGCTCAAGATTAGTTGCTGAAGTAATAGTCTTCATGAGTTGTACGAAGCTTCCGGAGTGAAGCTCTTCTCGGATTGTAAGAAGGTGGTCCAAGCAAGGCGAGGGTGTTCGCAAAGCTTGTGGTGTAAAGGCGTGATCTCGACCCGCAATGGAGATCGGATTAGTGGAGGACGCGAAGTTGCTCGAGTAAGAGCAACTCGTAAGAGAGGACTAGGATCCGGTGGTTGGATCCAAACCTCTATACATCCGGAGTTGTGGTTTGTTATTCTCTCTTTTATATTTATTGTCTTAGCTTTTAATTTGGCATAGTTCCTTAAACAACCTTAATTAGTCTATTCACCCCCCTTTAGACTAAGTTTAGGGGCTAGTAGATCCTACATTTGGTATCATAGACTTGTTAATTGCATTTAGACAAATTCACATTTGTAGCAATGGCTCAACAAAGAGAGGGATTTCACAGCGGAAGACCTCCGTTGTTCGATAGAACAAACTATGCTTATTTGAAGAAACGTATGACCACGTTCATACATTCTTATGATGTTAAATTATGGGTGTTCTTTCAAATACCATATACACAAAACAAACCATTAGAACGCATGGATGATGATGAATTAGCCATGATTCAAATGAATGCTAAACTCATGAACATAATTATGTGTGGTTTGACCGAAGAATAATATAGTAGAATTAATGCTTGTGATTCCGCATTTGAAGCTTGACATATGTTAGAAAGTCACTTTGAAGGTTCATCATCTGTTAAGGAAACTAGGATAGATTAATTTATGTAAAAGTATGAAATGTTTGCTATGAAACTGAATGAATCCATTAACGAGATGCATACTCGCTTATTACTCTTATTACTAACTCTTTGAAGAACTTTGACGAGTTAGCTTGTGTAGATAACTCCTCTCTTGATGATGATTGCATGTATATCATTAGACATGTTTCATCACAAGAAGTTCCTCTTGAGTCTCATCAAGAGACTCCAAGTTTTCCACAAGATGACATGGAGGAACTTCCCAAGGATTGAGCCTATAAAAAGGATCATCCGAAGGACCTTGTGATAGGAGATGTCTCTCAAGGTGTGACTACACATTCTAGAGCTTATGTAGTTTGCGACTCTTACACTTTTATCTCCAAATTAGAACCCAATAAAGTAGAACAAGCATGTAATGATGAATTTTGGTTAATGGTTATGCAAGAAGAGTTAAATCAATTTGTTCGAAATGACGTTTGGGAACTTGTTGAAAAACCAACTAATCAAACTGTTATTGGAACTAAGTGGATCTTCCGAAACAAACTTGTGAAGATGGGAATGTAGTTAGAAACAAAGGTAGACTCGTTCCTCAAGGCTACCGCCAAGAGGACGGGACAAATTTTGATGAAACTTATGCCCCCGTCCCTCGAATGGAAGTCATTCGCATGTTATTACCATATGCATTTTACATGGACATAAAATTATTTCAAATGGATGTTAAAAGTGCTTTCCTAAATGACTTTATAAATGAAGAAGTTTATGTTGCACAACCACCCGGATTTATAAATGAAACTTACCCAAACCATGTGTTTAAACTTAAGAAGGCTCTTTATGGCCTCAAAGAAGCTCCTAGAGCTTGGTATGAGAGGTTGAAGAACTTCTTAATCGACAAAGGTTTTTGTGTGGGTAAAGTGGATACCACTCTTTTTGTTAAAACTTATGATCATGATTTACTAGTGGTACAGATTTATGTTGACGATATAATATTTGGTGCAAGTAACCTGCGTCTTTGCAAAGAATTTTCCAAGTCTATGTAGAGTAAGTTCGAGATGAGCTTAATTGGTGAACTAAATTTCTTCCTAGGACTCGAAATTAAGCAAACTAAAGATGAGAACTTCATACACCAAGCAAAGTACACAAGAGAACTCTTAAAACACTTTGGTCTTGAAGATAACAAGCCACACAACACTCCCATGAGCACTAGCACCAAGTTGGACAAAGATGAAAATGGCAAGGAGGTGGATATCAAGAAATATCGAGGTATGATAGGATCCTTGCTTTATCTTACCGCTAGTCATATGGATATTATGTTTTCCGTGTGTTTATGTGCTCGTTTTCAAGCTTGTCAAAAGAATCTCATTTCAATGCTTTAAAATGTATTTTTCGTTATCTCAAAGGATCTGAAGATTTTGGTTTATTTTACCCCAAGACTAGGGCTTTTGATCTTGTTGCTTATAGCGACGTTGACTATGCCGGTTGCATTTTAGATCGTAAAAGTACTAGTGGCATTTGCCAATTCTTGGGAAAATCGCTTGTCTTTTGGTTTAGTAAGAAACAAAATAGTGTTGCATTGTCGACAACCGAGGCCGAATACATTGCCGTCGGTTGTGCATGTCCACAAGTCTTTAGGATGAGGTAAACCCTCAAAGACTTGAAATTTGAGTTTCAAACTACTCCTATACTTTGTGATAACACTAGTGCAATAAATCTTTCGAAAAATCCCATATTGCATTCTCGAACTAAACACATTGAGGTTAGACATCATTTTCTTAGAGATCATGCAACAAAAGAAGACATTAAGCTTGTATTTGTTCCCACAAATGATCGAATTGCGGACATCTTTACAAAACCTTTAAACATTGATCAATTCTTTCTTATAAGACTAAATCTAGGCATGTGCAATTCGAATGACGTATAACTTAGATATATCTTGCCTCTCTTTCGAAATTTGCTACTTTGTTGAGGTTTCCTTTGAAGCTATCGTGGATTTTTTGAGTGTTCTTCAAATATGTGTTCATTCAGACGTTATTCGGTCGAACCGAAATCAAGTTTCGTTTGACCGGATTACTGTACAGCAAGTAAGTTTTAAAAATTTGTGTCTTTCGGTCGACCGCAAAATTGTGTTCGTTTGACCGGTTCGTTTAGTGTGTTGATTTTAGTTTTCCCTGGTGTGTTTCGGTCGACCACTTATTTTTGCTCCGTTCGACCGTTTCTCTTCTGGTCTATCTGACTTAAGTTAACTTAAGTGTCCGGTCGAACCAGTTTTGAGTTTCGGTCGACCGTGCATGTTTTTTGTCCAACTGATATCACCCAACAGCTTTCCTTGTTTCACACTCTTTATTCGGTCGACCGACGGTCTCTTTTTCGTCCGATCGAAAAGTGACAGTACTTCCACAGTTTTTCAAACTCCTCTTTCGGTCGACCGGTTATCTATTGTTTGTCCGACCGAAAAGCGCCAGTAGGTGCCCTGGTCTTTCACACTTTCCTCTCGGTCGACTGATTGACATCATTTCATGCTTATATTTGTACCTTATATCCATTATCTTACACCTAAGCAATGCTACATGATGAGTTTTATGTTTAGTTTTCAGGAATAAAGAGGTTTGAAGAGAAGAGCCATGAAAGGACCCAAAAGAAGGAAACTGGACTTAATTGTGAGACCTGAGGACCAAGATGCAATGGAGAAGGACCTGATCGTAAGACCGAAGGACCTAAGAGCAAAACAGGAAACTCCACACCATCATGAGGAGTATTTTGGCAATTCGATTTGGGTCGGAGCTCCAATAAACAAAGTAGATGCATCAAAGACCAACAAAGACCACCAGGAAAGCCCACAACCAAAACCAACTCGATCTGGATCATATAGACCGCTAATTGGCGGTCCATATGTCTCCAGATCCGTTAAGATTTGTGCTGGGCTTGTATTAGTGTATTCTTAGTCTATTTTTGGTATTGGTTTAGTCCCACATCGGGGGATTGTCCCCGATTAGCTTTTTCCATGCTTATAAATAGAACTCTTCACCTTCCATTGTAATTACCCATTGCTTGGTGGCATTCTCTCTACTAAGGAGTGAGCCTTGAAGCAAAAACTCAAGGTGGAGAAGAATGCTACCTTCAATGTGAGTCATTTGTTAATAAAATAATTCTTCTAGTTTCTTTTAATCTTGTTTTGTTATGTTGCTTGTTTTGTGTGGGTTGCTTTACTTTGTTTAATCTCTTGTTTAGTAATTTTAGTATCTTAGTTAAATGTTTTCTTTACTTAGTCTAATCAGTAGTGTAATGATTAGTGAGTAGTTCCATCCCCATTTGGGGGGTGGAGAAATATGTGATATAATCATGTAGTGTATTAAGTGTGTGTTATCTTAATCCCTTGAGCTTTAAATGATTTCCATAACCATCTAATGGGTCTCCACTCTTATCTTTGATATGCTAATGCTCTTGAATGAAGCTTAGCTTATGCTTTGATTAGTGGATCTATTTTATGGGGAATGACAAGGTTAGGATATGGATAGGAATTAATATTGGAAACACAAGTTGTAATGTGTGAACTCTTGTTGCCTTTACCTTAGCTAATGTCTTGTATGTTTTAATGATGTAGTCTTATCTTAATTCATGTGGAGGCATAGTAGGGTCTAGTCTTTATACTTGAGTTCATTTAGCTTCATTCCAATTATTGTCTTGTATGTTTTAATGATGTAGTAAAATCTTAATTCATGTAGAGGCAAAGTTGGATGTAGTTTTATGATTTCATGCACTACATGTTGTGAGGAGCTTAATTACACACACACACACCACACACACATCTTTATGTTCACATCATTTCTCTACCCCCTTTGGGGTTTAGTTTTTCTTGCTTCTTTTCCTTTTCCATTTGCATCTTAGTGTAGTTTAGTGTAACCAACCTTTCTTCCCTTTCTTTACCTCTCGCCTTCGCACAAACAAAGTGTCGACACACCTCCCAGTGGACAACCCGTATTTGCCACCGCTTCAACACGGCCGTGCACTTGCGGTTAAATATAAAACGAGATCAATCAAGTTTTTGGCGCCGTTGCCAGGGAGGTGCTCTGTCCAGACGTTGGTTTGGATGATTCGAGGGGTTTTTAATTTTTTGTTTCTAGTTTGTTTTAGTTTGAGGGAACCTACGGATCAAGGGTAGGCTACTGGAGAAGTTTGAGGACCAGAAGCTACAAAAGGACCGCCAATCAGCGGTCTGGGACCGCCAATTGGCGGCCTGGTGAGCCTCAATTGTTCTCAAATTTGTTCCAGTTGTTAAATTCTTCATGTTAGTTATCTGGGAGAACAATTTTGCATGCCGTGACTTCTAATTTGCTCCCAGATTTAATTTCAATCCCCTTTAATCAACTTGGACCATAAAACTCAAAGCAAAATATTAGACTTCTTGCCATCTAGGCCATGCATCATTTGTAGACCTTGCATGCATTTGTCTTTTCTTTTCTTTACATTTTGTTGTTGATTGCTGGCGTGAGGTACGTGCACCCGAATCTCTCATTCATGCAGGTTTCGATCATGCATTAGTTAGTAAGGTGCATTGGGACAAGAGTGAGTTGAGCGTTTTGATTGGAGCGATTGATTGCTAGATCTAGGATCAAAACGCTACTAAGGAGGGGTTGTCTCATAAAAGATAAGGTGGGGGATTTCATCACCCCTTCCTTGGCCCCGAAAATCACTCTTAATAAAGCCTTAACTAAAAGCAAGTAGACATTGGCCCTAAGGAATTCGGACGCACTAGGAGAGTAATCTAGTCGAGACCGTCATGACCTGATCGGCGTTGCCTACCTTGTCGATAGTAGGAGGTACTGGATCTCCGGATCTGGTATCACTTGCTGGGCATTGTGGTCCTCGTTGTAGGGAGGTGAGGCGTGTCGAGGCTAGTGACCTCGAAGTTAGGCGTCGTCTAGCTTAAGGACCCATTGCCTTACATTGTTTGAGTCGTGCTTGCTAGTCAGGCTTCTACCTGACCCCATTACCCACGCTAGCTCTAGGATTCTTCCCTTCTCCTCTGAGTCATCTTCTTCTCACTTTCTTCTACGTTATAGTATCCTCCCCTTTACACTCTCTGGTAGCGTTTTAGGGTCGAGTCGAGCACTTTTTGCGAGCTTGGCCTCGTGGTGGTGAGAGTGATCGACTCGAGAGTTCTTTGTTGAGATGGATGGTTACATGGGCGACCATCCATATCATTGTTGGGACCAGGACGATTCTCCCTGGTACTTCGGACCCATGCAACCTGGGGGGGCTCAGACTAACACCCCGTATGGTTGGCACGATCGTAATTTTGTGACTGAGCAGTCTTCATATTGGGGTAACATGAGAGAGGCACCGACTGCTAGACCACAATCTAGTTATGCCGGATCATATGCTGGTCAACAAACTGAGACATTACAACAAACTTTGGCCTCTTTCATGCGTATGGCAGACGACATGAGTGCACCGGTGGCTCCAATAGCCGTACCGTGCGACTGTTGTGGGTTGAGTGGTCATGTTATCGGGGAATGTCCTTATGTTCCCCCTGAGCCTGAGTATGAGCACACATTTTCCCAAAATGCTCATTATGACCATTACGCATCCGCGTACAACCCGAGAGTGATGGATTCGTGGGGAGACAATTCTTATCCAGATTCTTATACCTCATTTTCACCCCCGTATCCTCCTCCCGAATACCCAGAATTCTACCAACACCCCACTTCAAATCATTGGACTCATTCTCAGCCCATCAACACCCAACCCCAAAATTTCCCAAGCTCTGACTTTAACCTCACTGTTGACCCCAAATTTGATTCCTTAAAACAAACCCTCCAAACATTCATGGAAACCACTCAAACTTTATTGAAGTCCAACTTGTATTCCTTGCAAAATATGGAATTGCAAGTGAGTCAAATGACACAACAATTCCATGAACGTGAGGAGGGTCACCTTTCTTGTCAACATGAGGATTCATCTTTTGATATCGAACCACCACCACATCCACAAATTCAAAGCACAACCTTTCAAAGTCAAACTCCTAGTCAGTCTGAGGGACTTGGGGTTTCAATTCACGATCACTTAGTGGAGGATTCGATTCAAATTGAGAATAACTTGGACCAGCCTCATTATGAGTCGGCACAGGATTGTGCCTTATCTTTTTGTCCCGTGGCCCTTGAGCCACATGATCTTCATATTGTGCCTCTTAAGGACTCACCTCTGGTGGAGCAAGAGCTCCCTAATACCCTCAATTTCAAACAACCTGATGAGAGTTTGCCTCTCACTATTGTTCCTGATCATCTTGGAAATGATGGAACATCAAACAACTACATTGCTCATGAGGGTATTAGGAGTTCCTTTGAGAATACTTTGGGTATGAGACCCACTTCCTGTTCTCCTGGTGAGTTGGACATGCATAACGAGGTGCTTGACCTGGTTCCGACCCACTAGCCTGTTGGTTGGAGAGTTTGGATTGATGATTATAACTTCAGTTCCGCAACGGGAGATATTTTTCTTCCGTTGCCCCTTATTTCCCAAACTCTCGAGAGGTTCAAGCTCTTTCAGTTTGATCCTTTGAACGAAACGCCTTTGCGTCCAATTCATGAACCTCTCATTTCATCTAGTGCTCTTTGTGAAGGGGTCCCACGCATGCGTATTCTGGCCCCGCGTGGTGTCATGTTCCCTTTCCAAGTGCATTGACCCACTCTTGAGGTTCCCATTTGATGTCTTTTGACAAATGAAGATGGGAACTTATGTTTGTACGTAGTTATATAAAAAAGAAAAAAAGAAGAAAAAAAGAAGAAAAAAAAGAAGGAAAAACAGAAAAAAAGTACAATAAAAGACTCCTTCAGTGAGCATCGATTGTTGTGAGCCCCAACCCTTGTGTATTTGGGCTCCATTTCTTTCACGTATTTGTATCCCTTCTTTAGCATCTCACAGGTTTTGAGGGAATTCGGGTTATGTCCATCAACATGACCTTGCACTTCCCTTTGTACTTCATGTTGGTGAGATATCTCCTTTTTATGAATCAATCCATGTAGTATCTTGCTTGCATTCATTGAGGACAATGCATGAAGTAGGTGTGGGGGGGTGTTTTACGTGTGTACATAGTCGAGTCTTTTCTCTTGATTTTGTTTTCTTTTGTTTGTATTGTTAGGGTCATGTTAGTGTGCTGCATTTAATATCGATATATCTGCTTGCCATGATCCTTGGGTGACTTGTCTTCTTTTGCTTGCCTAGTGCTTCAAAATTTTCACATTTCTTTCAAAATCTTCATGTGTTTGCGAAAGAAAATGTTTTGTGGGTTTTGCGTGTGTTTAGCATGTGCAAAACCGTTGAGAGGCAAAGTAAAAAGAAAGCTCCCAAAATTGTCTTGAACTTGATGCATTAGGATATCTAGTACAGTGGCTTTAGGATTTATCGAGTCGTTAGGATGCACCCCAGTTTTCCTTTGGGGGTGAGTAATCACAGGGTTTCAGTGCTCAAACATTCAAAGAAGTCCACCCTGAACCTAGTGAGTCAATAATTCGTGTTTGTTAATTTAGGAAGTCTGTTGTAGTCAAGGACCCTTTAAATTCTGTTGTGAGACATTAAGTGTAGGGGTTTTGGTTCATGTGTAGATAAAAAATAAGTGAGTAGGTGTTCTCTCTTCTCGCACGGCTCCTATCACTCGGGAAAGTAGGTCTGAGGGGACTTTGTGCCTGGTGCTTTCAAGTCATCTGACTTGGGATGCGCCGACCGAACTCCCGTTACACGGGTGGTAGGGATTGCCCTATGTGGAGATTTGGGGAAAGGTGTACGTGATAGTGTAAGTCCTCATGGGCAATGATGCACGAAACCAGACCCTGGGAGAATGAAGCTCCAACTAATAAAATGAAAAAAAAATATGTGAAAAGAAAAATAAAAAAAGGAAAAAAAATGCAAATAAGAACCTTAATGGACCTTACACTTTGTATTACTTGAGGATCTTGAGGTTGTCCATGTCTTTCACTTAATTCCTTATTTAACTTGCACGAATGGTTCATTAGGTTAGGTGTGTGGACTGATTACCTATATAGAGTCGGCCCGTAGGATTACCGCGTCCATTGATCGACAAAAATTTGTCCAACGAGTCGAGTGTCTAGATTGAATAATGCATCTTGTTCGGATTTTGTGGGTATATCCGCTGAAAACCCTCAGGAGACAACACTCCTCCTCCTTGGCAACAAAGAGGTTTAACGGCTTGTTGTACGTGCTAAGTGCAACCGTGATTCCTACGAAAGTGAGTTATGATTTCTTGTTTCTCGTTTGCTTTTCTCTTTCTTTGTTTTGCTCGGGACTAGCAAAAACTTAGGTGTGGGGTTATTTGATTGACATCATTTCATGCTTATATTTGTACCTTATATCCATTATGTTACACCTAAGCAATGCTACATGACGAGTTTTATGTTTAGTTTTCAGGAATAAAGAGGTTTGAAGAGAAGAGCCATGAAAGGACCCAAAAGCAGGAAAAGGGACTTAATTGTGAGACCTGAGGACCAAGATACAATGGAGAAGGACTTGATCGTAAGACCGAAGGACCTAAGAGCAAAACAGGAAACTCCACACCATCATGAGGAGTATTTTGGCAATTCGATTCGGGTCGGAGCTCCAATAAACAAAGTAGATGCATCAAAGACCAACAAAGACCACCAGGAAGACCCACAACCAAAACCAATTCGATCTGGATTATATAGACCGCCAATTGGTGGTCTTGGACCGCTAATTGGCGGTCCATATGTCTCCAGATCCGCTAAGATTTGTGATGGGCTTGTATTAGTGTATTCTTAGTCTATTTTTGGTATTGGTTTAGTCCCACATCGGGGGATTGTCCCCGATTAGCTTTTTCCATGCTTATAAATAGAACTCTTCACCTTCTATTGTAATTACCCATTGCTTGGTGGCATTCTCTCTACTAAGGAGTGAGCCTTGAAGCAAAGACTCAAGGTGGAGAAGAATGCTACCTTTAATGTGAGTCATTTGTTAATAAAATAATTCTTCTAGTTTCTTTTAATCTTGTTTTGTTATGTTGCTTGTTTTGTGTGGGTTGCTTTACTTTGTTTAATCTCTTGTTTAGTAATTTTAGTATCTTATTTAAATGTTTTCTTTACTTAGTCTAATCAGTAGTGTAATGAGTAGTGAGTAGTTTCATCCCCATTTGGGGGGTGGAGAAATATGTGATATAATCATGTAGTGTATTAAGTGTGTGTTATCTTAATCTCTTGAGCTTTAAATGATTTCCATAACCATCTAATGGGTCTCCACTCTTATCTTTGATATGCTACATTTGGTATCATAGACTTGTTAATTGCATTTAGACAAATTCACATTTGTAGCAATGGCCCAACAAAGAGAGGGATTTCACACCAGAAGACCTCCGTTGTTCGATAGAACAAACTATGCTTATTGGAAGAAACGTATGACCACGTTCATACATTCTTATGATGTTAAATTATGGGTGTTCTTTCAAATACCATATACACAAAACAAACCATTAGAACGCATGAATGATGATGAATTAGCCATGATTCAAATAAATGCTAAACTCATGAACATAATTATGTGTGGTTTGACCGAAGAATAATATAGTAGAATTAATGCTTGTGATTCCGCATTTGAAGCTTGACATATGTTAGAAAGTCACTTTGAAGGTTTATCATCTGTTAAGGAAACTAGGATAGATTAATTTATGTAAAAGTATGAAATGTTTGCTATGAAACTGAATGAATCCATTTGCGAGATGCATACTCGCTTATTACTCTTATTACTAACTCTTTGAAGAACTTTGACAAGTTAGCTTGTGTAGATAACTCCTCTCTTGATGATGATTGCATGTATATCATTAGACATGTTTAAGCACAAGAAGTTCCTCTTGAGTGTAACAAAACCGGCAACATGAAGAAGGATTGCCCCTTGCTTAGGCCAAGGGATCGTGAACGAAGAGAAGAAAAGAAATATCCTCCTAGAAGAGAAAGGGATGAGAGATCAAGAAGAGATAGAGATGAAAGGCCATCCCGAAAAGAAAAAAAGAGAGGCCTAGAAGACGTGACGATTACAAGAGAAGGGATCATCGCTAAAAAAATGGAAAAAAGGCTCTCAAGGCTACATGGAATGACTCAAGTTTATCAAAGGACTCCGACTCGGAATACTCCCAAGAAGAAGAAGCACACATGTGCTTCATGGCATCTAATGTTGATTCTGACTCGAGCCCTTCTCCATCACCAAAGACGAGTGATCAACCTCACGTGGTGGAGATTGACGACGATGAGGTATCCCTAAATGAAACACCTCCTTATGATGAGTTGTTAGATGCTTTTCATGAACTTGCCGAACGTTATGAAATGATTTGTCACAAAAATAAATTAGCTAGAAAAGTAAATTTAGATCAATCTATCAAATTTGACATGCTAACCAAAGAAATTGAGACTCTAAATGATGAGATAACAATTCTGTAATCTACAAAAGATAATCATCCAAATGAAGATCTCATTGCCAAGAATATGCAACTCTCAAAAGATTTAGAGAAATTCACTTTAGGTAGAAAGATGTTTGACATGCTTCTTGGAACACAAACTCAATCTCTAACAAAACATGGTCTAGCCTACAAGGGAGGTAAACAAAAGAAACTCACTTCCTATTTTGTTAAAATGAATAACTCTCTTGTTAATAAAAAAAATTATTCAAATGTTTGGGTACCTAAGACTACTCAAGTTTGGGTTCCAAAAGCTAACCCTCAAGGACCCAAACAAATTTGGGTACCAAAGTCTTCACCTGTCTCTTTGTTTGTAGATAAAGGAAAGGAGAAAAAGGAAGTGGATTCTCGATAGCTGGTGCTCAAGGCACATGACGGGAGACTCCCAAGTACTATCAAGCTTAAAGCCTAAGAAGGGAGGAACTGTCACATTTGGAGATAATGCTAAAGGACACATTGTCGGCATTGCCATTGTTGGTAATTCTACTACTCCAAATATTGAAAAAGTTTTATTAGTAGATGGGTTGAAACATAGCTTGCTTAGTATTAGTCAATTAACTGATAAGAATTTTCTAGTTGTTTTTGATAAACATACTTGCCATATCATTTCTAAACATGACATGAAAATTATTTTTAAGGGGTATAGATCAAATAACATCTACATTGTGCATGTTGATAATCTTAGAAACTCAAATGTTGAAACTTGCTTAGTTGCCTCATATGACGAAGTTTGGTTATGGCAAAACCGTTTGGGACATATTAGTATGTCACAATTGCACAAATTATCCAAACTTGAATTGGTTAGAGGACTACCAAAAATTGATTTCAAAAAGGGCAAACTTTGTGATGCATGCTAATTTGGAAAACAATTTAAATCTTCCTTTAAATCTCTAAATGTGGTGTCAACTTCAAAACCCCTTGAGCTTTTACACTTAGATCTTTTTGGACCCTCAAGGACCGTAAGTCTATGATTGACATCATTTCATGCTTATATTTGTATCTTATATCCATTATCTTTCACCTAAACAATGCTATGTTATGAGTTTTATGTTTAGTTTTCAGGAATAAATAGGTTTGAAGAGATGAAGCATAAAAGAACCCAAAAGCTGGGAAAAAAGGACTGAATTGTGAGATCTGGGGAACAAGATGCAAGGGAGAAGGACCTGAACGCAAGACAGAATGACCTAAGACCAAAACGGAGAACTCCACACCATCATGGGGAGTATTTTGGCAATTCTATTCGGGTCGGAGCTCCAATAAACGAAGTAGATGCATCCAAAACCACCAAATACACCAAGTAAAGCCCAGAACAAGAGTCAACTAGATCTGGACTTTTTAAACCGCCAATTGGCAGTCTGGATCAGCCCAGATCCGCTAAGATTTCTCCTGGACTTGTATTAATGTTTGTTTAGTGTATTTTTGGTATTGGTTTAGTCCCACATCGGGGGATTGTCCCGGATTAGATTTTTCTCTAGCTATAAATAGAACTCTTCACCTTCCATTGTAATCACTCGTCGTACATGTGTCAAGGAGAGTTCTTGGGAAAGGATGAAAGGGAGGCATAAGCTTTCCTAGAAGACCTTGCGGAGAAAACAATGCAATGGGAGAGTGTAAGGGAACCACCAGCATAATCTAGTATAGGAGTGAGGATCGTGAATGCAAACTCGACTAGATCGGGTGCCGTATTTGGTGTCGATACCACTACGGCCACCGAGGCGCACATGGCGGCCTAAATGCGCCGTATGGATTCGATTGAGCTCCAAAACCAACAAGGTGCACCTCACATGTCCACATCTGGTCCAGTTCCCTGTCATTCATGTGGTAGGATAGGTCATGTAGAAAGCGAGTGTGAGTCCATTCCTCCTGAGATGGAGCGTGTCAACGCCATCTATGATAGAGCCAGGAATGACCCATACTCATCATCTTATAATCCTGGATGGAGGAACCACCCCAATTTTTCATGGAACCAAACTAATGCCCCGGGTGGTCCTTCAAACTCCTCTAGACCACATTACCAATCACACCAACCTCCCATGCATGAACATTCCTATCAGCCACCCCAAGCACAAACCACCAATCAATCGGGTCTCCCAAATTCCAATAATATGGAAACCCAATTCAATTCGCTTGAGACCTTGACTCGTGGACTTGAAGACTCAATGAAAAAATTTATGTCAACCACGAGTCAAAGTTCTCACTTCAAATCAGTAGACCATCAAATCTCTAGAGCTTCAGGTGGGCCAATTGGCTCAGTCTGTACATGAGAGAGATGGTCTTTGCCTAGCCAGCCTGAGGCTAACCCCCGTATGTACTAGCAACAACACATAGGAAATAAGAATGTGGTACCTCGGGGGAGGCAAGTGAACCATGTGGAGGAACCTGTTCACCATGTCAATGCCATTGTTACCTTAAGGAATGGAAAACAGGTTGACAATCACATTTCCTTGCCACACCCACCACCATCTATGCAGCCCCTCAGTGGGAATGGTGGTGAAGAAGAGGCTGAGGGTGAGGATAATACACCAATGCTTCTTTCTTCTCAGGCACCGCAGAAAACCTATCTGCCAAAAGCTCCCTATCCAAGTAGGTTAACCAAAAAGCAGAGTGACACCATGGATAAGATATTAGAGGTATTTAAGCAAGTAAAGGTTAACATCCCCTTGTTGGATGTCATCCAACAAATACCTCAATATGCCAAAGTGTTGAAGGATCTCTGCACAACCAAGAGGAAGACCAATATTCCTAAGAAAGCATTCTTGGCTGCAAATATCAGCTCACTTTTGTCCAATCCCACCTACACAAAATACAAGGACCCTGGGTGTCCTACTATTCAGTGTACGATAGGGGACACTAGAATGAGCATTGTTTTGCTTGATTTAGGATCAGCGGTCAACCTCCTCCCATTCTCTGTTTATCAACAGTTGAGCTTGGGAGAATTGAAACCAACTAAGATCACCCTCCAATTAACGGATAGATCCATTCGTATTCCCATGGGGATTATCGAGGACGTGCTTATCAAAGTTGGAGATTTTATATTTCCAGTCGATTTTGTTGTCCTCGATACCAATCCTGTTGCGAACACCCACTCTCAAATACCTTTGATTTTGGGTAGACCATTTCTGGCCACCTCCAATGCCTTGATTAATTGTAGAAATGGTCTCATGAAGCTCTAATTTGGTAACATGAGTGTCGAGTTTCATGTGTTCAACTATGGTAGGCAACAGGAACCCATGGATGAACCTTTAAATCTAAATCTCATCCGCCAATTGGAGAAAGCACCACAAAATCAACGAACACCCCTAACCCCAATGCAACCCGTTGAGAATGTTTGTGGGCCCAGCGAAAACTCATTGCCTGTCTTCGCAATGCAACAGAGTGAGCTGGCCTCGAACATGAATGTCCAAAGGGAGTGTTCGTTGCATGATTCAGTTGAGAGTACTAGTGAGAGTGAGACACCTCATCATATGCCTATACCAGAAGGTGTCTCTACCTCATGTCCCATGGACATTGAGCCATTTGAGCTTCATATTGACTCCAACAAGGACCCACCTATGACCGAGCTTATGCTTGATGATCTAAATGATGGTGGGAGGTCCTTGTTGGATGACTTGGGGAGAAACCCCATTCTTAGTGATGCAGGTCTGCTGCATCCATCGAATGAGCATGAGGAACTCATTCCGATGCACCCGCCTATTGGTTGGAGGGTTTTGTTCGATGAGAAACTAAACCCTAGTGAGGCAACACAACTTCATTCTTTGGTACCCACACCCAACCAATATCATGAGGGGTTCGAGCCGTTCAGCTTTGACCTTTCACCCCTCATGACACCTCCGAGTACCAGTGAAGTTTGCCCATCTCGGCAAGTCTCTGGTCCTCAAAACTTGATGTTCTCATTTGATGTTCCTTGACCAAATGATTATGAGAATATCTTGGTTGATGTATATATCTTATAAAAAAAAAGAAAAAAAAGAAAAAAAGAAGTGTGTCATAAAAGACTCCTTCAGTGAGCATCGATTGTTGTGGGCCCCAACCCTTGTGTACTTGGGCCCAATCTCTTCACGTATTTATCTCCCTTCTTCAGCTTCTCACAGGTTTTGAGGGAAGTTGGGTTTGTGTCCATCAACATGACCCTCAACGTCCCTTTGTACTTCATGTTGGTGAGATCTTTCCTTTTTCATGCATATATCCATGTACTATCTTGTTCACATTCATTAAGGACAATGCATGAAGTAGGTGTGGGGGGGTGCTTTACGTGTGTACATAGTCGAGTCTTTTCTTTTGATTTTTGTTCTCTTTTGTGTGCATTGTTAGGGTCATGTTAGTGTGCTGCATTTAACATTGATATATCTGCTTGCCATGATCCTTAGGTGACTTGTCTTCTTTTGCTTAGCTAATGCTTTAAAATTTTCACATTTCTTTCAAAATCTCCATGTGTTTGAGAAAGAAAATGTTTTGTAGGTTTTGCGTGTGTTTAGCATGTGCAAAACCGTTGAGAGGCAAAGTAAAAAGAAAGCTCCCAAAATTGTCTTGAACTTGATGCATTAGGATTTCTAGTTTACTGACTTTAGGTCTTATGGAGTCGTTAGGATGCACCCTGGTTTTCCCTCGGGGGGCGTGTAATCATAGGGCTTCAGCACTCAAACATTAAAAGAAGTTCACCCTGAACCTAGTGAGTCAAATAATTCGTGTATGTTAGTATAAGGAAGTTTGTCGTAGTCAAGGGCCCTTAATCTCTTTTTGTGAAACTTAAGTGTAGGGGTTTTGGTTCCCATGTAGATAAATAAATAAGTAGTGTTCTCTCTTCTCGCACGGCTCCTATCACTCGGGAAAGTAGGTCTTAGGGGACTTTGTGCCTGGTGCTTTCGAGTCATCTGACTTGAGATGCACCGACCGAACTCCCGTTACACGGGTGGTAGGGATCACCCTATGTGGAGATTTGGGGGAAGGTGTACGTGATAGTGTAAGTCCTCATAGGCAATGATGCACGAAACCTGACCCTGGGAGAATCAAACACCAACCGATAAAATGCTCCAAAGAAAAAGAAAAAAAAGAAAGAAAAAAAAGAGTCAAATAAGAACCAAAATGGACTTTACACATTGTATCACATTCAGAAGTTAAAGTTGCTCATGTCTTTCACTTAGGTCCTTAACTAACTTTCACGAATAACTCATTAGGCTAGGTGTGTGGACCGAATACATATATAGAGTCGACCCGTAGTATTACCGCATCCCATGATCGACAATATGAGTCCAACGAGTCGTGTAGCTAGATTGATTAATGCATCTTATTCGGATTTTGTGGGTATATCCGCTGAAAACCCTCAGGAGACAACACTCCTCCTCCTTGGCAACAAGGAGGTTTAACGGCTTGTTGCACGTGTTAAGTGCAACCGTGATTCTTACGAAAGTGAGTTAGGATTTCTTGTTTTCGTATGCTCTTCTCTTTCTTTGTTTTGCTCGGGACTAGCAAAAGTTAGGTGTGGGGATATTTTATTGACATCATTTCATGCTTATATTTGTATCTTATATCCATTATCTTTCACCTAAACAATGCTATGTTACGAGTTTTATGTTTAGTTTTCAGGAATAAATAGGTTTGAAGAGATGAAGCATAAAAGAACCCAAAAGCTGGGAAAAAGGACTGAATTGTGACATCTGGGAAACAAGATGCAAGGGAGAAGGACCTAAACGCAAGACAGAAGGACCTAAGACCAAAACAGAGAACTCCACACCATCATGGGGAGTATTTTGGCAATTCTATTCGGGTCGGAGCTCCAATAAACGAAGTAGATGCATCCAAAACCACCAAATACACCAAGTAAAGCCCAGAACAAGATTCAACTGGATCCGGACTTTTTAAACCGCCAATTGGCGGTCTGGAACAGCCCAGATCCGCTAAGATTTCACCTGGACTTGTATTAATGTTTGTTTAGCGTATTTTTGGTATTGGTTTAGTCCCACATCGGGGGATTGTCCCGGATTAGCTTTTTCTCTAGCTATAAATAGAACTCTTCGCCTTCCATTGTAATCACTCCATATTTTAAGTGGCTATTCTTCCTACTAGAAGTGAGGCCTTGAAGTACACACTAAAATAGGAGGATGCTACTTTTAATGTGAGTCACTTTAATACAAGTTTTCTTTATTATGTTGTTTGTTTTCTGTTTCTTGTTTTGCTTTGCTTAATCTCATTTCATTAGTTTTATTAGCTTAGTTAATATGCTTTCTTTGTTTAGTTTAATAATTAGTGTAATATTTAGTGAGTAGTTCCATTCCTTTTGGGGGGTGGAGTAGATGTACATACATGCAAATGAGAATGGATTGAATGCTTTAATTCCAATGTGTTGATAAAACATGAATGTATGCTTGCTTGTTTAGGATAGAATTTATAACTTGATGAGTTTTGCCAAAATGATTAGACACCTCTCATGCTTGTTTAGGTTCGGAAATAAACATCTTGCATATGTAAATGTTAATCAACTAAGTTGGTGAATAGATTGATAGGTTTTGCCACAACATTTAGACACTTCCTATGCATGATAACACCACCTTTATTTGTGCTTAAAGAATGTGTTCAACACCCACCTCTTTGCTTGTGTGCACTCACTCCACCCTTTAGGGGTTTTCCCATATCTGTATTCCAGCATTCTTCTTTTGTTCTTAGCTTAGTTGTCATTTCATTGTTTGTTTCTTTCCGTTCGCATTTCATACTTCTTAGCGTAGTTTAGTGTAAAGTAGCATAAACAATCTTTCTCCCCCAATTTTTGTCACTTGATTTCTGATAAACAAGAGGCTGTTCACCTCCCTGAGGATGACCCGTACTTGTCACCGCTTCATCACGGCCGTGCACTTGCAGTTTAATTAAAACGTTCAACAGACTAGGAGGGAAAAGATATGCATTTGTGATAGTTGATGATTTTTCGAGATTCACTTGGATTTTATTTTTAGCAAACAAATATGATGCTTTTGAAAGATTTAAAAGTTTTTGCAAACGTGTTCAAAGGGAAAAAGATTCTAACATAATCACTATTCGTAGTGATCATGGAGGAGAATTTGAAAATAAATCATTTCAAAACTTTTGTGAAAAATATGGAATTGAGCATAACTTTTCTTTTCCTCATACTCTTCAACAAAATGGGGTAGTTGAGAGAAAAAATAGAACTCTTCAAGAAATGGCAAGAACAATTCTTGTGGAAAAATGGCTTCCAAAGTATTTTTGGTGCGAAGCCGTTAATACATCTTCTTATGTTTTGGATCGTGTTCTCATTAGACCTATTTTAAAGAAAACTCCTTTTGAACATTGGCATGACCGGACTCCTAAAATTTCATACTTAAAAGCTTTTGGCTCAAAATGTTTTGTCCTCAATACTAAAGACAAATTGGATAAATTTGATGCAAAATCTGATGATGCCATCTTTTTAGGGTATTCCGATAGGAGTAAAGCATATAGAATCTACAATAAACGAACAAGTTGTGTTGAGGAATCTCTACACGTTAACTTTGACGAGTTAGCTTGTGTAGATAACTCCTCTCTTGATGATGATTGCATGTATATCATTAGACATGTTTCATCACAAGAAGTTCCTCTTGAGTCTCATCAAGAGCCTCCAAGTTTTCCACAAGATGACATGGAGGAACTTCCCAAGGATTGAGCCTATAAAAAGGATCATCCGAAGGACCTTGTGATAGGAGATGTCTCTCAAGGTGTGACTACACGTTCTAGAGCTCATGTAGTTTGCGACTCTTACACTTTTATCTCCAAATTAGAACCCAATAAAGTAGAACAAGCATGTAATGATGAATTTTAGTTAATGGTTATGCATGAAGAGTTAAATTAATTTGTTCGAAATGGCGTTTGGGAACTTGTTGAAAAACCAACTAATCAAACTGTTATTGGAACTAAGTGGATCTTCCGAAAGAAACTTGATGAAGATGGGAATGTAGTTAGAAACAAAGGTAGACTCGTTCCCCAAGGCTACCGCCAAGAGGACGGGACAGACTTTGATGAAACTTATGCCCCCGTCGCTCGAATGGAAGTCATTCGCATGTTATTACCATATGCATCTTACATGGACATAAAACTATTTCAAATGGATGTCAAAAGTGCTTTCCTAAATGGCTTTATAAATGAAGAAGTTTATGTTGCACAACCACCCGGATTTGTAAATGAAACTTACCCAAACCATGTGTTTAAACTTAAGAAGGCTCTTTATGGCCTCAAACAAGCTCCTAGAGCTTGGTACGAGAGGTTGAAGAACTTCTTAATCGACAAAGGTTTTTGCGTGGGTAAAGTGGATACCACTCTTTTTGTTAAAACTTATGATCATGATTTACTAGTGGTACAGATTTATGTTGATGATATAATATTTGGTGCAAGTAACCTGCGTCTTTGCAAAGAATTTTCCAAGTCTATGCAGAGTAAGTTCCCACAAATGATCAACTTACGGACATCTTTACAAAACCTTTAAACATTGATCAATTCTTTCTTATAAGACTAAATCTAGGCATGTGCAATTTGAATGACGTATAACTTGGATATATCATGCCTCTCTTTCGAAATTTGCTACTTTGTTGAGGTTTCCTTTGAAGCTATCGTGGATTTTTTGAGTGTTCTTCAAATATGTGTTCATTCAGACGTTATTCGGTCGAACCGAAATCAAGTTTCGTTTGACCGGATTACTGTACTGCAAGTAAGTTTTAAAAATTTATCTCTTTCGGTCGACCGCAAAATTGTGTTCGTTTGACCGGTTCGTTTGGTGTGTTGATTTTAGTTTTCCCTGGTGTGTTTCGGTCGACCACTTATTTTTGCTCCGTTCGACCGTTTCTCTTCTGGTCTATCTGACTTAAGTTCACTTAAGTGTCCGGTCGAACCAGTTTTGAGTTTCGGTCGAACGTGGTAATGTTTCGGTCGACCGTGCATGTTTTTTATCCAACTGATATCACCCAGCAGCTTTCCTTGTTTCACACTCTTTATTCGGTCGACCGACGGTCTCTTTTTCGTCTGACCGAAAAGCGACAGTACTTCCACGGTTTTTCAAACTCCTCTTTCGGTCAACCGGTTATCTATTGTTTGTCCGACCGAAAAGTGCCAGTAGGTGCCCTGGTCTTTCACACTTTCCTCTCGGTTGACCGACGCTTAATTCGCGTCCGACCATTTTTGACCAGAGGTTGTGCGGTCGTGGATTTTAATTTTTTTTAACCCACCGGTCGACCGGGGCGTCCGAACGGTCAACCGTTTGTATCGTTTCAGCACTTTTTTAGGCAATTACATGTTTTCCTCTTCACTTTTACCCTTCCACTCTTCTAACCCTAAGTGCCGCCCCTCCCCTTTCGGTCGACCACCAGCCCTCTCCAACCATCCTCCTCCACTTCTTCGTCCATTTTTCGACTCCTTTTGTCAACCTTCATCCTTCTCCACCCTCCTCATCTACAATGAACCGCAAAAAAAATGTCTATCTCCAAGAAACGTCCCACCCTGGAGGGGGTTACCGAGCGTCGATCAAAGAAGAAACAAGACGCACAACCCTCATATTCTCGTGCTCCGGCTTCTTCGGTACCACATTTGCTTCACTTTTTCCCTAATGACGATGCCGCTCAAAAAGCTTGGGACGAAAACTTCTCAGTTGCCAACTTCATCCCTTGTCGCAAGGTTAAGGTAGCCGATTTCACTTGATTTTCGTTAAAACCTCTGCTAGATGCAAATAGGCTAACTTACGCACTCACAAAACTTGCATCTAAACCATATTATCCATTCCTCGTACAACAATTCTATTGCAATCTCCGTAAGGTCCCAAATCATCACTATCTAACCACTATGATAAATGGCAAAGAATATAGTGTCACCCCCGCTTTATTGGCCGACACTCTTCATCTAGATCCGGGGGACACCCACATTTATCTTGATTACCCTCTAGATGCTCTTCCAAACACCGAAATTGAGAAAATTGTCACTGATTTATATGCTAGTCCACCACCTATCGTGAATGGTCGCTACAAACATAATGCCTCGCTCTTACATCCCGTTCCACGAATCCTTGCCCAAATCGTTTCATATAACCTTCTTCCTAAATTGGGTCATCACAATGAGATCTCCAATATGGTGCTCATGTGCATCTACGGTCTCTTCAAGAGAATCTTGGTTGATTGGACATCATTTATGGTTATGCATATGACTCGTCGTAGTGGTTCCTACCTTCATTATCCGATGTGGCTCTCTACGGTGTTTGAATATTGGAAGATCTATGTGGAGCCATATCCCTCTTTGGTCTACAAATTTCCCATCTATAAGATCACTCTCTCCAAAATGAAATCCATTCCTCCTCCACCTCATTCCTATGTTGAGGAATCAGCTGACAATTCCGAAGAAGAAGAAGAAGAAGAAGAGGTGTCTGACGATCCGAGGTGGATGCCTCGTCATGTCCCTCGTAATTCTAGCTCTTGGTGGGGTGAGGGAGACTCTGAAGCATGGTCTCAAGGGCAGTGGTCAGCTTTCTCTTCCATTGATCTCCATTGCATTCAGCACCTATCTGATCAGGTTAATGCTTTTGAGGCCTCCACATCTGCTAGGTTTGATGCGCTTGAGACGTCCTCTACTGCTCGTACGGATGCGCTTGAGGCTTCCTCTCTTGCTCGTCATGATACCACTTCTGCTCATCTCAGTCGTATTGAAGCATCTCTTGATTCTCTCTCCTCGCTGCTGCGTCATCAGAGGCTTGGGTGACTTAGCGTTGGTTTTGTGGAGTGTGTGTTGTTTTTCGGTTCCTTTGAAGTTCGGTTTATGATGTTGTTGCATCAAACATTTGCTTATTGATATTTTGCTTTGAACTTATTGTACTATTTTCTTTTGGTTGTTTGTTTTGGATTCTATGTTGAATGCATGGTCTCTTATTGTCTCTCTTTTTTGGCTTAATATTTTCGCTTCCGTTACTCTATCTCATGAGTATGCTTAAATTGAATATCATATTGTCTCATGATGCGTTTGGATTATGTCATAGAGGGAGAAATAAATACATGCTTATAGATAGGGGGAGCTATAAGATAGGGTAGCTTTAGATATTGGTTATTAATGATAAAATTTAAATTTAAACATGTATTTAAATTGATAAGTTGTGATCATCAAAAAAAGGAGATTGTTGGCTCTTTCGCCAATAATCGTTAATCCGTTTTGATAATTAATCAACATATCAATAAACACATGTATCAATTAAAAGATCATTGCTTGCGTATACTTGTATTATCTAACATTTCAGGAATCAAGTTGAGTTGAATTGAAAGATGAAGATTAAAGCGTAGCTAGGTTTAAATTCTACGTATTTAGGTTACAAATGTAACTTGACACTTGAAATCTTTGATTCATTGCATTGCATGACACTTAGAATACCTATAGAAGTCTCACACAACATTCCAACTATCTTAGACTTCAATTGAAAATCATCGAAACTCATTAGAAATGTAGAACAGGAAATCTACACTCAAATGATCGACCGGTAGAACCATTTGGTTCGACCGGATTTCAACAGACCTTCCCAGAAAACTTATTCTGTCCAAAACGGCCGACCAACTTACATTTCCCGTTCGACCATGCCTTCTATTTGGTTTCCTTTCGGAAATCGATCGACCGGCATATACATTTTGTTCGATCGTGTCTTCAGTCCTTTTTGACTGTCTGAAATCGGTCGACCGAAACACTTGTTTTGTTCGACCGTCTTACCTTGTCGAGTAATAGGACTTAGCTCATCGTATACAAATCTTTCAGCCTATCAGTAGTCGACATGTGTCCTGGTTAGTGAGACTTTCGGTCGACTGAAACCTTGTTTTTGTTCGACCAATTGCATTCTGTATTCGTATTAAATATGACAGTTATACTTGTCGTATACTCCAACGGTCGTATACACATTTCTCACCTAACCCCTCTTTTGGATTTCGTCTTCCGGTCGACCGAACTTTCCTTCACGGTCGATCGAATCTCGAAAACTTCCCAGACCCATTCTTACTGGGAGTTTTCGGTCGAACCATAAACTCATTCTGTTCGACTGATTGCATTTGTTTTTATCTTGTCTAAAATCCAACACGTCAACTGGTCGACCGAAATTCTACTCACGGTCGACCAATACTTACATCATTTCCCGTCCAGTCCTACTGGTCAATTTCGGTCGAACTGGTGATCCAAACCGTTCGACCGATCACTAAGTTCTAGCCAAATTGGATCGACTGTTTGCATCTTCGCTCAACCGAACCTTGTACTGTTTCATTCCGATCGACCGTGGTACACGATCCGGTCGACCGTTCGTGTCCTGAAATGTGTCTTGTCACTTCCTGACTTGTGTTTTCTTGCACATCTTTTCACCATTTCAATCCCAATGGCTAGAACTAGTTTAGAGCTTATAAATAGAGCTGAGAACACTCATACTAGTTTCACCAATCTTTCTCTAAGCTCAAATCTCATTACTACTCTCAAATTTGCTCTAAACACTTGTTCTCACATCTTCCCACTTGAAATCACCATCCTTTGATTGCATCATTTATTTCAAGTGCTCAAGATTAGATGCTGACGTAATAGTCTTCAAGAGTTGTACGAAGCATCCGGAGTGAAGCTCTTCTCGGATTGTGAGAAGGTGGTCCAAGCTAGGCGAGGGTGTTCGCAAAGCTTGTGGTGTAAAGGTGTGATCTCGGCCCGCAATGGAGATCAGATTAGTGGATGACGCGAAGTTGCTCGAGTAAGAGCAATTCGTAAGAGAGGACTAGGATCCGGTGGTTGGATCCAAACCTCTATACATTCGGAGTTGTAGTTTGTTGTTCTCTCTTTCACATTTATTGTCTTAGCTTTTAATTTGGCATAGTTCCTTAAACAACCTTAATTAGTCTATTCACCCCCATTTAGACTAAGTTTAGGGGCTAGTAGATCCTACATTATCCTCTCATCGAACATTTTCTTATGATGACTTATTAGATGTATTTCATGAACTTGCTGAGCGATATCAAATAATTTGTCATAAGAACCAATTAGGAAGAAAAGTGCATCTAGATTTATCCATCAAATATGAAGCTTTAGTTAAAGAAAATGAATTCCTTAATGATAAGATAAAAACCTTGAAATCTACCAATGTTTGTAATACTAATGAAGATCTTATTATTAAGAATAAACAACTTACAAAAGATTTATAGAAATTCACATTGGGAAGAAAAATGTTTGACATGCTTCTTGGTAGGGGTGCACATGGGTTGGGTTCAACCCGAAACCCAACCCGAACCCGACTGGTCGGGTCGGGTTGGGTCGGGTTGGGGAGGGGTTCGGGTCGGGTCGGGTTCGGAAAATCAAAAACTCGAATTTTCGGGTCGGGTTCGGGTTGAGGGGGTCGGGTTGACCCAACCGAACCCGAACCCGATTTGTATTTTTATTTTTATTTTTTTTATTTTTTTTATTTTTTTTATTTTTCCCCAAATAAACCGGTCGACCGAACATCACTCGGTCAACCGTTTACAACCCGAAAATTTCGGGTGTTCAAGCCACCGGTCGACCGTTTAAGCACCGGTCGACCGAACCCGACCAAGTTTGGGAAAAAAATTCCGAATTCGGGTTCAACCTGATCCAACCCGACCCAACCCGAAAATTTCGGGTCGGGTTGGGTTGAACCTAAACCGGTTCGGGTTCGTTTTTGGTTGGATTTTTTCCTAACCCGAAAATTTCGGGTTGGGTCGGGTTGAAGCCCAAACCCGACCCAACCCGACCCATGTGCACCCCTACTTCTTGGCACACAAACTCAATCTCTAACAAAGCATGATTAGGATACAAGGGAGGAAACAAAGGAAATTTGCATCATACTTTGTTAAATTGAATAACTCTCTGTCAAGAAAGTTAATTATTCAAATGTTTGGGTACCTAAGACTACTCAAGTTTGGGTACAAAAACCTAACCCTTAAGGACCTAAACAAATTTGGGTACCAAAGTATTCACTTCTTTCTTCGCATGTAGATCAAAGCAAGGAGAAATGGCAAGTGGATACTCGATAGTGGATGTTCTAGACACATGACGGGAGACTCCCAGGTACTATCAAGCCTAAAGCCTAAGAATGGAGGAACCGTCACATTTATAGATAACGCTAAAGGTCATATTGTCGACATTGGTAATGCTGGAAATCGTTCTACTCCATCTATTGAAATTTTTTTGCTAGTGGAAGGTTTGAAACATAGCTTGATTAGTGCTAGTCAATTAATCGATAAAAATTACTTAGTTGTTTTTTGTAAGACTACTTGCTATATCATTTGCAAACTCAAAATGAACAACGTGTTCAAAGGTTATAGATCTAATAACATTTACATCGTACATGTTGATAATCTAAATTATATGGCTCTTGAGACTTGTTTAGTTGCCTCACATGACGAAGTTTGGTTATGACATAACCGTTTGTGACATATTAGTATATCACAATTGCACGAATTATCCAAGCTTGAATTAGTTAGAGTACTTCCGAAAATTAATTCCAAAAATGACAAGCATTGTGATACATGCAAATTTGGAAAACATTTTAAATCATCTTTCAAATCTTTAAATGTGGTATCAACTTCAAAACCTCTTGAGCTTTTGCACCTAGATCTTTTTGGGCCTTCACGGACCGTTAGTCTTGGAGGCAAAAGGTATGCATTTGTGATTGTCGATGATTTTTTTGTGATTTACTTGGGTTTTGTTTTTAGCAAACAAACATGATGCATTTCAAAGTTCAAAATTTTTTGCAAGCGTGTGCAAAGGGAAAAGGATTCCAACGTGATTTCTATTTGTAGTGATCATGGAGGAGAATTTGAAAATGATTCTTTTCAAAAACTTTGCGAAAAATATGGCATTGAGCACATTTTTTCTTTTCCTCGCACTCCTCAACAAAATGGGGTAGTTCAGAGGAAGAAGAACACTACAAGAAATAGCAAGAACTCTGCTTGTGGAGAAAGGACTTCCAAAGTATTTTTGGTATGAACTCGTTAATACCTCTTGCTATGTCTTGAACCGTGTTCTCATTCGACCAATTTTAAAGAAAACATCTTTCGAGCTTTGGTATAACCGCTTTCCAAAGATTTTCTATTTCAAAGTTTTTGGTTCAAAATGTTTTGTCATCAACACTAAACATAACTTGGATAAATTTAATGCTAAATCTGATGATGCCATCCTTTTAGGGTATTCTGATAGGAGTAAGGCTTATAGAGTCTATAATAAAAGAACTAGTTGTGTTGAGGAATCTCTACATGTCAACTTTGATGAATTCGCATGTGTAGATAATTTCTCTCTTGATGATGACTACGTGGATATCATTAGACATGTCTCATTGCAAGCACCCTTGAGTCTCACCAAGATTCTTCAAGTTCTGCATTAGAGGATAGAGAGGAACTTCCCAAGGATTGAGCCTATAAAAAGGATCATCCGAAGGACCTTGTGATAGGAGCTGTCTCTCAAGGTGTGACTACACATTCTAGGGCTCATGTAGTTTCCGACTCTTACTGTAACAACCCCCGATCTCACAGTACGCACACTGAGAACCAACTCAAGTGTCGCGATCAGAGACCTCCGCGATGACCGAAGGAGTTACAAAAGACAGACCAAACAACGCTCGACAATGCCTAGAGAGATCATACATGGATAGACTAACATAAAACATAACTGAAAAGTGAGAGATTATCCATATATGGTAACAAAATCAAATACATTACATCGAGTTCAAAAGGGAAATACATCATAAATAATGCGGAAGCAAAAGACAAACTGGAGAATCTGGTCGACGTGCCCCTCGTGTACAGAATCTTCGAACTACTCGTCTAGTCTGCCCTGTGGAAACCTAAGTACCTGCAAGCACCGCATTAACAAATGCGTGAGTTTTCAATTAAGAAAATCAGTATGCCCCTGGCCCAATCATAGTTATATGGAAGAATACATGCAATCTATCAAAGACAAAAGCATCCGTAATAGAAACAGAAAAGCACATAATGAATCACAAGGCTACAACTCCAACAGTTGTGCCAATCGGGTAACACCCGCAGAAATCCCTCGAGAACATAACAAAAAGCATCAAATGCAACAGAAGGCTACGACTCCATAAGCCGTGCCGGTCGGGCGCACCCGAACCATTCCTCGAAAGGAACCAGAACACCAGCCTCGTTGGTCAAAGGCGGTCACTCGACGGTGACCCACCGCTTGGTACAAATCAATGCGCCAGATAAGTGTCCCAATTCGTGGCAAGTGACCTACATGGTGCCATCGCGAACTTGGGGACACCTACCCTGAGACAGAATGGCAGCGTGCCTGCCCAGGACTTATCTTACGCCTGGCCTCCCAACGTAAAGGTCTTATGCGAATGGCCTCTGGAGCTAGAGGACCCACTCGTGGCCCGTCGGCCCAGAAAATGGAACGTGCCCAGAATTATTAATCAGATTAAATGCAATGCAAGCTACTTAAGCATCTAAAATCTAATGCATCTACAGTGTATGGAACGAGCTCAAGGAGGAGTATCCGGATACCCTCCTATCAGCCCTGAACCAACTCGGAAATCAGACATATCAATCAGGAATCAACCCACACACTCACAATAGCAAGCAATCATAACCAGATTGGCAATCAAGATAACAACTAATCGAGTCATCTACGGGTCATGATAATGATGTTATAAGGTCTGAAATCCTATGCGTCATACATATCCACAAAAACATACTTTATATCAGAAACATACATATGAAATAAGTAATAGAACATGCACCATAGAAGGAGGTATCATAAACCAACATCACAAGCTATCGATATCATGCATCATGGATTTCTGAACACGTGTATATGATAGGAACTTAGTATTCCAGACTAGATCAGAGATTATATGAATCAAATCATGAGACAATGCATGAACATATGGTCTGAAATCAGCATATAATTTATAGGAGAACATCAGGATATAATCCCAAAGCAATGCTAGCACTTATGATATAAAATTGGCAAACCCATTATGGAATATGGTCTAAACATAGACCTCGACTAACGCATGGTTATGTGACTTATGATCAGCACAAAAACATGGAACATTATGTGAATTAAATCGAGAAGTAATGCAATCATACATGACCTAAAATCAGAAATCAAGGCATGGGATATGGTCTGAACATAGTCACAATTTATAGCATGGATACCTGATCTATATCAACCACTATGTCATGAAACACATCTGACTATCGTCACTAAGTAACACATTAATATATGTCTTATAACCAGCAACATGTCATGGGATAATCTCCTGATAATGGCCACCAAACCATGCAATACATATGATGAAACCAAAACAGAACGATTCATGCAATGTTCTTTGGACAAATAGCTAGATCACACATAGATCTAAGATCTGAAATCAAAGGCGATTCACGAGACTAAAACATAACAAGTCACAAGTTCATGCTAGAAAGAGATCTCACAAATCAGTGATGCATAAAGGAGAGGGAGCATGCTCCAACAAAATAAACATGAGACAGATCCCAAGAGATTTCGAGATCAACCACACAAGTAGGGTTGCACCACGCAAGGTGCATGCAACAACCCACCCAACCGTCTCCCTGCAGCCTAGCCTCCTCCCTGCTAAGTTCTCCATCAAACCATCGTGGAAACACATGGAGTGGAGGACGTGCAAGAAGGAGGGAAAACGTGGACAGCCACTGAAGATCCGAGTTGCACCACAGCTCACCCAATCGGTAGAACTCTAGTTGTGCAAACCCTGATCCTCATGACCAACCAGCCACTGGTGTTGTGCAGAACTAAGCCCAACACCCACCCCCACATCCTAATCCAAAGGCTAGAGGCATACCTGAGCAGCAAGGAGGTACCTAAGCACCCGATCGGCCCGATTAAGCCACCGATTGCAAAAACCGCCCGATGGGTCGCACCAGAGCACAAACCACATAAACTCTCCCAAAAAGGAAACTCTACCAAGTCTGAGCATGAAGCCACAAGCATACATCAAGCACGCCAACAAGACAACAAAATTGACCACAAGGATGAATAAGACTTTAAAAATGTGGCAGGAGAGCGGGTCTTACACTTACACTTTTATCTCCAAATTAGAACCCAATAAAGTAGAACAAGCATGTAATGATGAATTTTGGTTAATCGTTATGCATGAAGAGTTAAATCAATTTGTTCAAAATGACGTTTGGGAACTTTTTGAAAAACCAACTAATCAAACTGTTATTGGAACTAAGTGGATCTTCCGAAACAAACTTGATGAAGATGGGAATGTAGTTAGAAACAAAGGTAGACTCGCTCCTCAAGGCTACCGCCAAGAGGACGGGACAGACTATGATGAAACTTATGCTCTCGTTGCTCGTATGGAAGTCATTTGCATGCTTTTAGGTTATGCATCTTTTATGGATATCAAACATTTTCAAATGGATGTTAAAAGTACTTTTCTAAATTACTTTATTTCTGAAAACGTTTATGTTGCACAACCACCCAGATTTGTAAATGAAACTTACCCAAACTATGTGTTTAAACTCAAGAAGGCTATTTATGGACTCAAGCAAGCTCCTAGGGCTTAGAATGAGAGGTTGAAGAACTTTTTGATTAACAAAGATTTCACAATGGGTAAAGTAGATACCACTCTATTTGTAAAATCTCATAATCACGATTTATTAGTTGTACAAATATGTGGATGATGTCATTTTTGGTATAAGTAACCCTTGTCTTTGCGAAGAATTTTCTAAGTATATGAAGGGCGAGTTCGAGATGTGCTTAATTGGGGAACTAAATTTCTTCCTCGGACTCTGAATTCAACAAACTCGAGATGGGAACTTCATACACCAAGCAAAGTACACAAAAAAGCTTCTTAACCGCTTTAATCTTGAAGATTGCAATGCAAGCCCCCACAAGAATCTCATGAGCACAAGCTTAAAATTAGACAATGATGAAAACGGAAAAGATGTGGACATCAAGAAATATCATGGTATGATCGAATCTTTAATTTATCTTATTGCTAGTAGCCCCGATATCACGTTTGTTGAGTGTGTTTATGCGCTCGTTTCAAGCATGTCCTAAAGAATCTCACTTAAATGCTTTGAAAAGGATTTTTTGCTATCTTAAAGGTTCTCCGGTTTTTGGGTTATTTTATCCCACGACTAATGCTTTCGTTCTTGTTGCTTATAGTGACAACGACTATGCAGTTGTATCTTAGATCGTAAGAGCACTAGTGGTACTTGCCATTTTTGGGAAAATCTCTTGTGTCTTGGTTTAGTAAGAAACAACATATTGTTTCATTGTCTACAACCGAGGCTGAGTATATTGCCACCGGTTGTGCTTGTGCACAAGTCTTATGGATGAGGCAAACCCTCAAAGACTTGAAACTTGAGTTTCAAACTACTCCGGCTCTTTGTGATAATACTAGTGTTATCAATCTTTCGAAAAATCCAATTTTGCATTCAAGAAACTAGCATATCGAAGTAAGACATCACTTTCTTAGAGATCATGCAACTAAGGAAGATATTAAACTTGTGTTTGTTCCTACAAATTATCAATTAGCAAATATTTTCACTAAACCTTTAAATGTTGATCAATTCAATCACATACGGCTCAATCTAGGCATGTGTAATTTAAATGACATATAACTCGGTATTGTCTTATACTTTCAAAAATTGCATTTTGGTTGAGTTCTTCTTTGTGTTTCACTTGCGTTTGATGGGTTAGGAGTAGGTTTGAGCTGAAACTTTCATTTCAAACTCCAAATGGTTGACCAAAAAATATGTTTTGTTCAACCAGATAGCCTTCTCACGATCTGGCACAAAAGTTTTCTTAAGTGACCGGTCGAACAGTTATACCCCGTTCGACCGCTGTCGTTCGACCGTGGTTCTCTTTATTTTGACCGATGTTTTCAGGCTCTTTCTACCTCTTGCGTTCGTTCGACCATTGCCTCTTTTTCGTTCGACCAAAAATGACATGTACTTTCTGCCTCATTTCCGTCGATCGTTTCCCCTTCCCGTTCGACCGAAAATAACATGCACTATTTTACCTCTTTTTTTCGTCGACCGTGTCTCATTTCTGGTTGAACCCAAGCTCAAATCGACTTAAATGTTCCCCAAATCTTTTCATTCGATCGACCATTAGTGCGTGTCTGAAAAACCGGTGATGCAATTTTCTGCTACATCTAGGGTTAAAATCGCACATTCAATTCACTTTTACCTCTCTCTTTTACCCTAGTTGTCGCCCCTCTCCTTCCTGTCGACCCTACCTCCCATCTGACCGATGATTTGTTGATTTGAAACTATATTTCGCTCCACTTCTTCCTCCATATCACTTCCACCATCCACTTTTTCCTCCTCTATCATCATGACTGGAAGGAAGAAGATGATATCTCGCCGGCCAAGGCAAGACTCTAACGTAATCGCCACCGAACATCACAAGAAGAGGGCTGAAGATCGTATTTCCACCGACCCAAATGTTCACCATCCGCCGCACCTCTGACAAAACCTTTTTCCCGATCAACGATAATGCCCAAGGCACTTCGTATTCTCGTTACTCGGCCACTTCATACCCTTCGAAAGGTTGAGGTATCGTATTTTTTTGATCATCTTGTACGAGAGCACTTAGATGCAAATAAACTTACATATTGCATGACCAAACTATTACCCAAATCGTATTATCCATTTCTAGTCCAACAATTCTATTGCAATCTTAGAAATGATCCTAAACGACAAATCTATAGGACTATGATTAATGGTATGCATTATGAAGTTGTCCTTAGTCTCATTGCCTCTGCATTAGGTCTAGATTATTCTGGTGTTCATATCTATGTAGAGAATCCACATGTCGTAATAGAGGACATAACCACAACCGATATGATAGAAGTATTGTATGCCACTCCACCACCAACTAAGAATGGGAAAGTTGTGCACAATACCTCACTCATGCATCCACTACCTCGGATATTAGCATATATAATGTCATACAACTTGCTTCCCAAACATGGCCACCACAATGAGATTTCCTTGACCTAACTTATTTCCATCTATTGCCTCTACAAGAAAATCCCGGTCAATTGGTCATTATTCATATTCCTTCACATGTGGTATCACAAAGGGAAGTACCTCCCGTATCTGATGTGGCTCACCTTATGTCTTCGAGCATCTCAAGATCAACTTATATAGCTTTCCTCCAGCGGTCTACAACTTTCCCATCTAAAGACCACCTTGGTAAAGATGAAGACTATTGCCTCCTCATCTCAACAACCTCTTTCGGATGAAGAATCTGAAGAAGAGACTCCCACTGACCCTTGTTGGATGCCAAGTCAAGCTCAGAGGGAGTCGTCAAACTCTTTGGGTGAGGGAGATGAAGATGCTTGGAACTATGGTGGTAGTTGGACAGCCGATCATGCTGGCTCTAGTGACGCTCATTCCATTCAACAGTTTTCTGATCGTTTTGATGTGTTTGAGGCTTCAAATTCTGCTTGGATTGATTGTCTTGAAGCCAACATGGATGCTCGTTTTGATTCTGTGCTGAGGGGGATTGATTCTCTCTCATCTCTTCTTTGTGGTCAGCGTCTCAGTTGATGTATTGGTGTTTGTACTTGGTTGATGTTTTGGTGTTTGTCTTTTGTTTGGACCTTTTGGATGTTTGAAGTATACATGTTTTTTTAATCTTTTGTCATTTCAAATGATGTTTGTTTGTGTTGATCATTATTCTCTATAAATTTGGATATTTAGTTGACATTTCGCTATTGAATGTGTTTGGATGCATGGATGGTTCTCTCTTAATCGTTGTTTCTTTTTGGCATACATGATTACGCTTTCATTCCTCTATGTCATGAGATGCTTTAAACTCAATACTATATTCATGATAATTCTTTTTTATTTTACCAAAGGGGGAGAGAAAACTATATACATGTTTAGTGATATAGCTAGGAGGAGATATTAGATAGGGGGAGCTTTATTGCTAATTTTTTTGAAGATTAACATGTATTTAGATTGATAGGTTGTCGTCATCCAAAAGGGGAAGATTGTTGACTTTTTGACTAATACTCCTTAATCCGGTTTTGATGATTAATTAACATATCAATAAATCCATGTACATCTATCATTACTTCACATGCATATGCACATATATAGTTGGTTTTAATAACCATTTCAGGAGATAAGTGTTGATACAAGACAAGAAATCAAATTGAAGAATAATATAGGATTTATATTTCTGTACATAGGATTTATATGTAACTTGGGCACTTGAAATCTTATTGATTCGCATTGCATGATCCATAGAAAACCTATAGAAGTCTCATACAAAATTCCATATCAAATCGACTCTTTTAGGTGACTGATTACACATAAGAATTCCTCTTGGATCAGAGCTCCTGCAGAAAATGGTTGACCGATAGACCATCTAGTTCGACCGAATTTAACAAACTCTAATTCTTTTCCCAGAACGATCGAATGGTACTTCATCTGGTTCAACTAATTTTAACTCTTACCCTGTCCAAAATAGTTGACAGATTATTTATCCCAGTTCGACTGATACCCGCCTTAAATTTATTCATTTCTTCTTCATCGGTTATTTCTTTGAATACGTCTCGGTTAATGTGCGAACCGGTCGACCGAAACTTGATTTTGGTTCGACCATTTGACACTTCTTATTTGTCTTAAATATGACCGTTATACGTGTCGTATTATACAATGGTCATATATACATACTTTAACTAACCTAATTCATATTTTTGGCCACCGGACGAAATGCCATGATGGAAACCGACCGGATCAAAAACAATTTGAGCTCCAAACTCCTTGTTATTTTTGGTCGGATGAGATTCTCCTTGGAGTCCGACCGTTACCCTGTTTGTTTAATAGTATCCTGACAAAAACCCTCAGAACGGTCCATCGTTCCTAGACTTCGTTCGACCGTTCACTTAAATTCTAGCATAAGTGGTTCGATCGGCGTGTACTTCAGATCGAACGTTTTCTTACTTATAAGAAAACAGTCGAACATTTCTCCCGTACCGGTCGACCATTGGTGCACAGATTTGTGTTCTGAACTTTTATGTTTTGTGTATCTTACACAAATCCTTTCGAAATAAATCTCAACGGCTAGATTAAGTTTAGAGCCTATACATAGAGCTTAGAACAACCTTACAAGGTTACCAATCCTTTCTTTAAAAGTCTCATACTCATACTACTTCAAATTTCTCTCAAAGTTTTCATTGTGCTCAATTTTTCACTTAAATAATTCATTGCTCTCATCAATCATTCAAGTGCTCAGGATTAGAAGTGGTTAGTACAATCCTCAGCAAGGTGTTGTAATAGCTTCCGGAGTGAAGCTCTTCTCGGATTGTGAGAAGGTGGTCCAAGCTTGGCGAGGGTGTTTGCAAGTTTGAAGTGTAAAGACAAGATCTTCCGGCCTGGAACGGGGAGACGAATAGTGGAAAATGTGAAGTTGCTCAAGGATGGGAAATTTGTAAGAGATGACTAGGATCCGGTTGGTGGATCCAAACCTCTATACATCGGGTCATCAATTAGTGGGTTTCAATATTGCAAACCCGTTGTCAGTATGGATGGAACCCACCTCTATAGTAAATGTAGAGGTTTATTGCTAATTGCAAGGAAAGAATGGGACAAATCAAGTTTTCGAAGCAGGTAAAACTCGTTCCTTTATGGAATTTGAAGAGCTAATGAAGGTTATTGCAGAGGAACATAAACCGGTATACGAGTGGATTCAGCATCAAGGTCCTTCGGAAAGATGGACTTGTTATCACGACGGGGGTCGACGTTTCGGATGTATGACAACAAACATGTCAGAAAGCTTCAACAATGTCTTACGAGGGGCACGCGGTATGCCAATTACGACCAATATTTTGATGATTTTCTTCTTTTGAACAAATTGTTTGTTAAAAGAAGGGACATCGCTGAGTCATGGAATGAAACATATCTACCGACAGTCCACACCGAAGTGACGACAAACAGCAATCTGGTCAGAACTCATACAATAACTCGATACCACCAGTTGATGTACCAGGTTGAAGTCAATGACAAGAAAAAATACCTAGTGAAATTTGAAGGAGTTATTACTTGCACTTGTGAATACATAATTGCAATGCACGTCCCATGTTCACATGTACTATCAGTTTGGAGCGGTAGACATGCAAATGTTAGCACTTCACATCTGGTCTCCCCGTATTATGAGGTTCAAATGTACAGACATGCGTACAAACCGATATTCATCCCAATTTCTGATGTGAGGTATTGGCTAGATCGTGGCTACATCACAATGAAGCCTCCACAAACCAAAAGGCCTCCTGGTCGGTCAAAATCAATGTGAATCCGAAATGAGATGGACGAGCACTATGGAAGAAGGGTACGGTGTGGGAGATGCGGCAGTTTGGGGCATAATAGAAAATGATGCAAGGAACTTATATAGTAAGATTGTTTAAAAAATGTCTATGTTACTATTATGTAGGATTTCAGATAAATGTAGGAATTGAATTGATGTGGTGTAAGACTTGGTGGTGTAAGAGTTGAATGTGGTGTAAGAGTTGAATGTTTTTTAAGATTTGATTGTGATGTAAGACTTCAATGAATGTCATTCCCTATTGGTAAAAAACTAGATATTTGATTTTATGACTCCAATTTAATATTACGTTCATTGTTAAGATATGATTTGCAACACTCCAATGTTTTCTAATATTTAACGTGTTATGTACAGATGGAGTTTGGTGGTTCCAGTTCGGTTCGGTTAGAGGCAGCTACGCTACACAGGGTCCGGTAGACAGATCAGTGTTGGTTTTGCAGGCCAACCACAAGTCTGACTTGTTATAAGATTTTGTAAGCATTTTACTACTTTAAGTGAAATATTTGCACATATGTATTAATATTCTAACATTTATCTTAAATTTTGCTGAAGGATGTTGATGACGTAAAATGTGTTGAGCATGGATCAAATCTCAACGAATGACAGATCACTGATGAGAGGATGTTGTTTCTGCTAGATATGGCGGGGTTTCAAACAGTCACTTGGTTGGGCCGAATATAGTTGGACCATACCTTGCTGGGGGCGATGGTTGAGCGTTGGAGATCGGAGACTCATTCATTTCACTTGCGACATGGTGAGATCACTTGCACCTTATGTGACATCTCTATGATTCTCGGCTTGCGCGTAGATGGTTTGCCGGTATGTGAGTCTCAGGAGTACGTTTGGTCAGAGGTCTGCATGGATTTATTAGGTCAGGTCCCCAATGACTTGGGTCGTAAGGGTTCTGTAACTTTGGGTTGGTTGCAAGCTCAGTTTCAGTAGTTGCATTTTGATGCTGACAAGGAGGCGGTTACACGACACACCAGAGCCTTTATTATGTTCCAACTGGGATGCAGTATTTTGGCAGAAAAGAGCGGCACGATGGTTCACTTGAAGTACCTATCTTTGCTCGGAGATTTGGCCATCTCATTGGAGTACAGTTGGGGTAGTGCGGCTCTGGCCCACTTATATCACATGTTAGACGAAGCTTCACTGATTCTGACCAAACATTTGTGTGGATTTCTTACGTTCTTGTAGTTGTGGTGCTGGGAACATCTACACATTGGGAGACCTTTGAAGAGCAGACCATTACTATACCCGGATGACCAAATGGCACCATTAGGTGTCTGTTGGAGACGACCAAGATAATTCAAGGGTAGTGCGAAGACGACGACACTTGATTTTTATCGGAATGAGCTGGACGTGCAGGAATTCGATCAAGTGATTTGGGACTCTTATGCACATTTGGATCTTAGTCAGTTACCACCACTATGTATGGAAGGTTCAGAGATTTGGACGAGTCGTACTTGGCTTATAAATTTTGGTGAGGTGGTTATGCATTGTCCAGACCGAGTGATGAGGCAGTTCGGTCTACAACAACACATTCCAAAGCCGATCGAGAAACATGTAGTGAAATCGGCTCAGGGGAGGTCGGATGTTAATTGGTTGGCGGAAAATCACCAATTCATTCAGCATTGGTCGCACAGAAGAGATCATCTACAGTTTGAGCAACCACTCCTAGGTGTCACTCCTGAAGAGAGCACACATCTGTATATGGAATGGTACTGGAGCATCACTATACGTTGGATTGTTCATCACACGTTAGATCCGACTCATAGATTATACAGAGCTCGAGCAGGTAGAGAGCGGGAGATGGTAAGATCTAAACATTTATTTTAACAATTACCACATTTTAAATTTGTGTTTAGTGTTTGATGAATTGTTTAATTATCTGTAGGTGCACGGAGTTTATGAGTTCCACGAAGAACTCCATTAAATTCACGAGGCAATCAGAGATCACAAGACAGACTCTTCAATGGTTGCAAAATTGAAGGAAAAATGAAGGCTTGGCTTATGTGTTTTGGTGCTAAAGAACCAACATTACATTTGAGTCAGGACCACGTCGTTAAAGAAGAAGATCCACACACTCAAGAAGATGTTGGCGGTCTGACTCGGGATACAGAGAATGCAACACGAGGAGGGGGACGGGGCAGGGGGAGAGGACGTGCTCAAGCACGTCCTAAAAGGAAGAAGAGATTGAGAGGTCACTTAGGATAGATTTTTAGTTGTGTTAAACTTATTTGGTTGTTATTACACTACTTTTGGTTTTATGTTAAAATGTTAAACTCCTTATTGTGTTAAACTTGGATTTTTTTGGTGTGTTGAAATGGTGATATTGGTTGTATTTTGCTACTTGGAAATGGTTGTGTTTGTTGTTGAATTTTTTGTAATTGGAATGATTGTCTTTGTTGTCAAAAGGTATTTAAACAAGAAATCAAGTTGTCGAGTTCCTAAATTAAATGTTCTTCAACAGAACTCGACATCACAAGTGCCGAGTTCACATTAACAGAACTCGGCATGTGTGATGCCGAATTCACATTAACTGTTCTCTTGTCCCTACATCTCATGCATGATCTGAGTTGTCAGGAGAGCAGTTCACATAGAACTTGGCACTTGAGATGCTGAGTTCTATTTGAAATATTGTTCTCCTGACAACTCACATCGAGCGAAATATGTCAAGTGTTGGGCAATAAAAACCAAACTGAACTCGACACTAGTGATACCGAGTTCCCTCAAGCATAACTCGACATCACAAGTGCCGAGTTTTCTAGACACTAAAAAATAAAATCCGTCGCCGCCACGTGTCACCACGTGGTGGCAGCGGTTCTAGTATGAAAAATACTTTTAAATGAGTTCTATTTTTGTAAAAAAAAATTAAAATAATATTATTTTGAAAAAAAAATCTTTTTTTTTATTGGTGATGATCTATTTTTAGGATTTTGGGTCTTGTTTGTAGGGCCATCACTACTTGATTTTGTACGGCATGGAGGAAGAAGCACGTTAAACACTTGTGTTATGCTGGTCCAATTACTAGAACATGTCATAACACAAAAGCATATTTAGTTGTTGCGAACCAAAAGAGACTCTCCTAGCAAATGATTTGTAATTTTATAGCGAACTACAATTAGTAGTAAAGTTAGTGATTTAATAACAAAAAATCGTAGTAAATAAACTACAACTAGTAGCAAATTTTATATGTTTTTGTGTCACGTTAATCATTATTAGTATCAGATCTCTAGTTATCATCAGTAAAGGTCCATTTTTCAGTATCACGTTAATCATCATTAGTATCAAATCTGTAATTATTAGTAGCGAATACAAAGTAATGTTTTCATAGTCAAGCCCAACTTTATTTTTCCACCATTATCGTCTGACTAAGGTCATGACCGACCTCTACCACATCGCCGACAAGGTCAAAGAACAACAACGTGAGAATAACTTGAGTGTTGTTGATGTGCAAAGCCATCACTCTAAACTCTGACAAGCTTTCATGTTCTAGACTCCCAATGAACGTTTGGCAATATAAACCACAACCGTACTTTAGAGAGAGTCATTGAGGAGTTTTTATCACGTGAGACAGTGTCTAGCTCGTGTCGTGGGTTAAAACCAAACACTGGTTTGGTTGGCAGTGTGGTCAGGGAGCAATAACTGATGTTGGATTGGACTTATTAACGTGTGAAAGCGGCATGACGAAGAAGTGTGGTTAATTAGAGTACGTACTCGAAATTGCTTGAATTTGAAAGAAGAAGAAAATCCAACTTGGATTGGATGTTATAGTGAAGTGAGGTCACCAAAATATGTGAGAGCACGAAGTCACAGTAAGTTGTCACAAATCGCAAGAGATACTCTTGGCAAATAAAGTGCAGTAAAAAAAGGAGTTACTATTTGTCGTCGGAAAATTACTTAAATCGCCTTAAAAATTACATTTTTGTCCTTAACAAATCAATTAATACACATTTCGTCCCGTGTCTTTAAACAAGGTTTTTGACTCAGTTTCACTCACATTCCTAGTACCAACACCACGAAAATGTCTCGCGAAGTACCTGGACTCGGCGAGGTAACGAAGGCGGATTTTTTTTTCCGACTCGAGCGTATGGCTAAGACGCTTCCCCCAACGTGGAGGCATCTGGCTAAGACGCCCCATTTTTTTTTGTTTTTTTTAATTATCTGTTAAATTAATTTTTTCCAGGTTCCTTTGCAAGATTTCGGTGGTGATAGAGTAGATTACAGTGAGTTTTTGATAGTAAACAAATATTTACAACAATCGAGGAAGCCTATAATTGGGCGAAACAAGTTGCAATAAGAGTCAGATTTTTTTGGTTATATCATCATACAAACCAAAAGCAGATAACCGGATGGATTGTTACCTGAGATGTGATCGCAGACATGAAATGAGTTCTCGTGAAACGAGTATTGCACTACGAAAGAACACAAAACGAAAAGGTTGTGGTTGTCATTTTTTTGGTAAAAGTAGTTGGGCGACGGGATCGTGATGGATGGGTTTAGTTCAGTTGTTGCACATCCGACTTCAGTTCAGTTCTTGCGTACATACCCTTTCGTAATCTACATGGATTCGACGTATAAAACTAACAAGTACAAGATGTCTTTGTTTGATATGGTTGGGGTTACTCCAACAAACATGAATTTTCTCGTAGAATATGTGATTTTAAAGGATGGGACCGAGTCTAGTTACCGATGGGTGCTGGAAAGGTTGCGAGATCTGTTATTGAATATTATTAGCCCGACTGTAATAATAACGGACCGGGAGATGGGTCTGATGCGACGAGTGACAGAGCTTTTTCCTGAGTCTGCTCATTTACTTTGCACCTGGCATATCAACAAGGACGTGTACAACTACGCATACCACGTATTCGGCAAGAGCAAGCAGCTTGCAGAGAGTTTTAGGCATGGAAAGTGGAGTAGAGTTATGGTTTCTGATTCACAGATGGATTATGATAGATCAGTCCGTAATCTGAAAGAAAAGTTTGTGTTGAATTGGACGAATAAAGTTCTTCATTTCAGAAACACTACGAACTGCAGGGTGGAACGTGCACATACAACTCTGAAAGGGTAGATCACTACATCGACTGCCGCTCTCGACACTCTTTTCGACCGTGTGAACTCAGCCATTGAAATGCAGCTGACGAATATTCGGAACTTTCTTGAAGATTCGAGAAATCGAAATTTGGCAAACTACATAGGTCCTTTGTTTCAGCATATAAATGGCCGAGTTTCGCATCACTGATTGTCGTTATTGACTCAGGAGTTGAAGAGAATGCATGACTTAAGTAATGAAGTTGAATATCGTTGCGGGTGTGCTTTTCTAACATCACATGGGATTCCTTGGGCTTGTACCATGTACGAGTGTTTTGCGTCAGGTGATGGAATTTATTTAGAGCAGATTCATCCATTCTGGAAAACACTTGTCATTGGAGAATGAGTCCAGATGTCAGAGTTTGTGGATCAGTCAGCAGAAGACGTCGAGCATTTTCGGAAGCTCGTTGATGAGATTTCGAAGAGCGACCCTGCAGTAATTCGTAGTGCCTCTCGTATTTATACGAACAGTTACACCCCGATCAGTCGAACTATGGAGAAGCCGCAGAAAATACTAAGGTATGAGGTCGACCTAGGGGAAAGTTGACAGGTCGGGACCCGAGTGCCTTCGAGTATGTTGAGCGAGGTCGTGGTTGGTCTGCCAGTAGTGGGAGCAGGGGTCAAGGTCGGTCTTCCAATTCGTCTCGATCGTCTGTGAACACCCAGCCTCAACAGGAATGTGCAGAATCTGAAAGACGTCATGCAACATGATCGTCATCTCTCCGAACGGCAAGTGGAAAGTGTTGGTGTTAGGCTACCACTGCTCCACGAAAGCCAAAATCAACGGCATGTCAATGCAGGAAAACATGTTGTACGGCAAGTGACCCAATCCACTGTCACTAATGGTCACCGTCATATCATCAGTCATCACTGAACGCCAAGCCTGCAATGTAATACAAGCTCTGTGTCGATTATGGCACTTCAAAACCTTCTGATCCTCGCCATCCCAGATGCGTCTGGCGATGTGAACTCCGAAACTCAGAATGACGCTGCCATCTAGAGGACCACCGGGTCTCATATCCGTCACGATCCGAGACTCGTCCTCACCCCTCTTCTTCTTCTAAGCTCAGACGTCTACAGTGCATGAACTCGAATCACCGGTCACAAACCGACCACCTCGACCCTTCCTAATGACCCACTCAGCCGAAGAACTACAATGTCGCCCCCGTCATCGACCATACTGCTGTATCGCCTCCTCATGTGGCTCCAAGTCATATCGGCCCCCATCGTCATTCTCGTTGTGACTCCTCAACTCATCTAAATCATCCTCATCGTCGAAAGAATCATCAGGTGCCTGACGACGACGTAAAAGATCTCTTTCTCTCCTAACTGAAGCAGAAATACCTCATCTACGTGGATGACGAGGACCTAACTCATCTGTTATACTACGTACCGCGCGTAAGAGAATTGATTTTCCATTTCCTCCACGGTAACCCGATGACTATTAATTCAATTTTAAAAATAAAATTTTGTTAATGGATTTACTAAAATAATTAAAATAATTATTAACTTAATAATCAATTTATGTAGCAATTATCACAAATTATAATCAATAATCTTTTACTAAAATCGTCTACGACTAATTATTAACTTAATAATCAATTTATGTAGCAATTACCACAATTTATAATCAATAATCCTTTACTAAAATCATCTACAACTAATTATTAACTTAATAATCAATCTATTTAGCAATTATCACAATTTATAATCAATAATTCTTTACTAAAACAATTAAACTAATTATTAACTTAATAGTCAATTTATTTAGTAATTATCACAATTTATAATCAATAACGGATTTACTAAACTAATTTAATTAAATATTAACATAATATTCAATTTATTTTGTAATTATCACAATTTATAATCAATTTAAATAATTAAAATAAAAATAAAATTTTGGGGCGTCTACCGGAGACGCCCCATCCATTGGGGAGGCGGCTCCCGCAGACACCTCCCCTTTCGGTCGGGCGTCTTCCGCGGACGTCCGGTCTAAAAAAAACAAAAAAAAACTAAACAAGACAATTTACGAGATTTGAGTAATCTGAGGCGTCCGCTGGTTCTTTTCCCGGCCTCCGAGACATTCTTTCTGGTGAATATAAGAGTAATATGAAGAGAGAGTGGTGTTAGGATAGTAAAATGAAGAGTTATATAACTAGAAATGGTAGAATGGCAAAATGGTAATCTGTACGGGCGATTTAAGTAGTTTTCCGACCATGAATAGCAGTTCAGTAAAAAAAATCTATGTTTTAGCAACAAATTGACAATAATTAGTAGAAGTTTTTATTTAAGGAAAAAATTTCAATATAAATTTTTTAAATTTTTTTGCGAAAATAAACCTCTTTTAAAATCATTTTCACACTACAGCCGAAGTCAGCACGTGATGACATGTGACGACGGTGGGTTTGTTTTTTAGTGTGTACAGAACTCAACATCTGAAACGTCGAGTTATGTAGAATGTTTTCGTGAAACTCTGCATGGCCAACGTTGAGTTCTATAATCCATTCAGGCAATCCAGAATCGTGTCTAGAATCTTTAAGAGAATTCGGCAGCACCTCTTTGGCACTTCGGCTGCCGAGTTTAATGAAACTCGACACTGAGAGTTCAATTTGGTGAAACTCGACACATAATTTAATAGAAATCGGTAACTACAAACATCACAATCATTCCAACTACAAACATTCAAACCACAAACTCAGTCATTCCAACTACAAACATTTCAACAACAAACACACAATTCGAATTATAAAAATTTGAACAAACACAACCAACCGGAAACCCAAACAACTACAGTAAAATGAAAATAACATCGAAAAAACAAGTTTAACATTTTGACATAAACCAAACTTACACTATTGCTATAACAATCAAAATAAGTTTAATACAATAGAATATATATCCTAAGTAACCCCTCAATCTATTCTTCTTTTTAGGACGTGGCTGAGCATGTCCTCTCCCCCGGCCGCATCCCCCTCCTCGTGCTGCATTCTCTGTCTGTTTTGTATCCTAAGTCAGACCGCCACCGTCGACTTGTGTGTGTGGAATAGTAGTATCATCTTCTTCAACGATGTGATCTTGAGTCAATCGTAGTGTGGGTTCTTCAGCACAAAAACACATGAGCCAAGTCTTCATTTTTTCTTCAACTTTCCAACCATTGAAGAGTCTGTCTTGTGATCTCTGATCGCCTCATGGATTTTATGGAGTTCTTCGTGCACCTATAGACAATTTAACCGTTTAACAAACACTAAACACAATTTAAAAACAAAACAATTATTTAATTAAAAATTTAGATATTACCATCTCCCTCTCTCTATCCGCTCGGGGTCTGTACACATTACGTTTCCTAGCCAAAGTGTGGTGAACAATCCAACGTACCGTGATGTTCCAGTATCATTCCATATATAATTGTGTGCTCTCTTCAGGAGTGGTCGCTCAAATTGTAGATGATCACTTCTACTAGACTAATGTTGGATGAATCTGTGATTTTCCACCAACCAATTAACCCCTGCTCTCCCGTGAGCCAATTTCACTTCATGTCTCTCCAACGGCTCTGGAAGTGTTGTTGTAGACCAGAGCCGCACTACCCCAACTATAATCTGATGCGACAACCAAATCTCTGAGTAAAGGAAGGTACTTCAAGTGAACCATTGTGCCGCTCTTATCAGCCAAAATACTACATCCCAACTGGAAAAGAATAAAGGCTCTAGTGTGTCAGGTAATCGTAACCTCATCAGCATCTAAAGGGACCTTCAGAAACTGCATTTGCAACCAACGCAGAGTTACCGAACCCTTACCACCCAAGCCATCAGGACACTGGCCCAATAAATCCATGCAGACATCTGACCAATCGTAATCCTGGGACTCACATACCGGCAAACCGTCTACCCGCAATCTCGTAATCAAGGAAATGTCAAGCAAGCTGCAAGTGATTTCACCAAGTTGCAGGTGAAAGGAATGAGTCTCTAGTCTCCAACGCTCCACCATCACTCCCAACAAGGTATGATCCAATTGTACTCGGCCTAACCGAGTGACTGTGTTGAAGCCCACCAGTTCTAGCAGAAACCACATCCTCTCATTAGTGATCTGTCAATCGTTGAGTTTGGATCCATGCTCAACGCATTCTACTCCCTCGACATCTTTCTGCATAAAATAAGATAAATGTTAGAATATTAATACGTATGTACAAACATTGCTTGAAAGTAGTAAAATGCTTACGAAATTCTTGAAAAGTCGGACTTGTGGTCGGCCTGCAAAACCAATATTGATCTGTCCATCGGACCCTGTGAAGTGTAGTTGCCTCTAACTGAATCAACACTGGATCCACCGAACTCCATATGTACGTAACATGCTAAATATTAGAAAACATTCAAGTGTTGCAAATCAAATGTTGCAAATCAAATATTAGAAAACAAATCTTGCAAATCAAATGTTGCAAATCAAACATTCAAGTGTTGCAAATCTAATATTAGAAAACAAATCAAGTGTTGCAAATCCAGTAATAAAAAATACGAGGGGAATTGAAGTCATAAAAAATTACAGTCAAAAAATACGAGTCATAACAAAATACTTTACATTAATTCAAGCCTTACACCACATCAATTCAACTCTTACATTTAATCAAATCTTAACAACCATTCAAGTCTTACATTCATCTGAAGTCCAACATAATAGTAACATTGACATTTGTGAAACAATTTCACTATATAGGTTCTTGCATCGTTTTCTATTATTCCCCAAACCGCTGCATCTCCCACACCTTAACCTTCTTCCAGAGTGCTCGTCCATCTCGTTTCGGATTCGCATTGATTTTGGCCGACCGGGAGGTCTTTTGGTTTGTGGAGGCTTCATTGTGATGTTGTCATGATCTAGCCAATACCTTGTAGGATCGGGAGGGTCTACAATATTAATCACTTTTACCCTAATTACCTACTCGTTTAACTATCAAAGATATGTGCAACGGAATTTAAATTAAACAAGTAAGTAGGGAAGGAATAAGCAAACCACAATGGAACAGTGGGGTTTTTATAGAGGTTCGGTCACCGCCTACGTCCTCTCTTGCAAGCTCCGCTCGGTTCCTCGAGCGATGCTCGCATCTTCACTATCCACTCCCCGTTCCAGGCCGGGAGAGAACACATTTACAAGTCTTCAAGCTCGCGAACAAGCCTCGCCGAGCTTGGCTCCTCCTCTCACAATCCGAGAGGATCGCTTCGGGCTCTCATCGAAGTCTATACTCGTTGTCTTGGGCTTTCACCAAGACCCTTGCTTCTTTGACAACAATGAGTGGGACAACACTCTCTAATTCTTTAGCACACTTGAGTGAGAATAGGAATTATGACTAAAGAGTGGAAGGTTTGAGGCTCTGAGTGTTTTGGATCTTCTCTCTAATGTATTGGACAAATAGAAGTGGGAGAGTTGTGTTAAAATGTATTTTACAACTCTTTATATAGGCATTAGAGAGAATATAGCCGTTGGGGATGAATTGGGTGAAGATTGTTTAAGATACACCAAACAGAAAAGTGCAGAACCCAATTCTGTATAAAATCGGTCGACCGAAACGGATATAACGGTCGACCGTTTGGTCAAGATTCAGCTTTGATTTAAGTTAACGGTCGAACGGGCTCAGGGGATAGGTCGACCGCTAGTTGGGTTATTTTTGGGGTATCCGGAAATAATACGAATACGACCGTTGGGGTATAATACGACAAAACAAACAGTCTGAAAATATTTGACATCCGGTCGACCGAAAAGGTCTGGACGGTCGACCAAATTTGGGCAGTGAAACACAAACAGGATAAATGATTATCCGGTCGACCGAACGGTCTGTTTCGTTCGACCAAATGTGGGCAGACAGTTCAGGTTAATTGTTTGGTGTTTTCCGGTCTAAGTTTGGGTGATCTATTGAAGTCCAAATTATGTGAAATTTTGTGTGTGACTTCTATAAGGGACCTGGTGTGTGTTTGAGTAGTTTTTAGCTCAAGTATGCTCAATTACACAAAGTTCCTAAAGACATAAAGAAATACAAAATACATGCCTTCAAATGAGCTTCATTACATGTCTTTACTTGATTTCATTTCTTCCTTGAATCTTGATCACCTATAGAGGTTAGCACAAAGCAATATATATATATGCAATTCAATATGTGTGCTACTCTACATGATTATAATTAAGATTAGGTTGATTAAATCATCAAAACATAGATTAATGCCAAATTCCAAACATCTAAATAACGACATATTTCACAACTTCAAACGACATACATTGAAACAACATGCAAATCACCACATATTTAACACACATATTTTCAACTTCAACACAATTCTTCCATTAAAACCCACATACATTCATTACTCTATTTTAAGATTACAATAATCAAACTTAAATTCTCACATACATTCAAACTCACGTACATTTAAACCAAAATAACAACAAATCTAATTTCAATCACAATAATCAAACTTAAATTCAACTAGTTTTAAGATTACTACCGTAAACCTACAATCAACAAAAATGAAATCAATAATCTACTAAGAAACAAAAAAAATAGTTTGGCCTAAAAACCCAAAATCGGAATCGGCTCTGCACCTAAACGGGTTCCTTAACCAACAAATACACTACAATCATACCTAAAATAACAATATATATCATCATAATATATAAATTGGCAAAAATGGTGAAAAACGAAGAAAAATCTAAACCCTAACCTCAAAATTGCGAGAACTCGGTGTGAGGGAGAGGGGGGCGTCAGGCTGTTTTTATAGCCCGACAAAACTCGACGTTGGGGATGTCGAGTTCTTCCTTTTGAAATCGGCATCCTAGATGTCGCATTCACTTAAAAACATGGCTCCACAACCGCCACATACATGATTTCTATGAGTTTAGAAAATGAAAACCAAATTTAACTCGACACTGGTGCTGCCGAGTTTTCTCAAAGAGAACTCGACGTTTCTGCTGCCGAGTTCTCTCAAAGATTTAGGACACGATTCTAGATTGCCTGGACGGATATAGAAATCGGTGTTGGCAACGCCGAGTTTCACAAAATTTCTACAGAACTAGACGTTTCAGAAGTTGAGTTCTGTACACACTAAAAAACAAACTCGTCGTTGCCACATGTCACCACATGGTGGCAACAGGTTTAGTGTGAAAAATATTTTTAAAAGAGGTTTATTTTGACAAATTTATAAAAAAAATATAATTTTGAATTTTTTTTCTTTTATTTAATAGCAAATGAATGATTTAATAGAAGATAAGCTGATAATTTTTCGATTGATAATTTATTGGTTCCCACCGTGAAAATCATTTTTGTTGGTTATCACTGGATGACTTTCCTGCTAGGGGTGTAAACGAGTCGAGTCGAGTGAAATTTCGAGTCATGATTTCTTGCAATGTAAATCTCTAACTAACTCTTGCAGTTTAGGAGTGTATTAGGGATACAACAAAAAAATTAGGAAAAAAAACGTTGAATGTGTGTTAAATAATGAGTTTTTGAAGTTTAAGGGGGCAAAGTGTTACAAAATTAAAACTCAGGGGAGGTAACTGTTAATTTTGAAACTTTAAGGAGACAAAATGATACCAAGCCATAGTTCAAGAAGAACAAACTGTAATTAACCTTTTATTTTATCTACTCAAAATATTTGATCTATTCTACCCGGCCCTCTATTTTAAATCTCAAAAAGCGAATGACATTGTTGAGATCCGTGGCCTTAACTATATGATGGATATCACAACCGAACTAACCCCTATTGGTATCCAACTCTTTTTCAAATTTTTGTTAGGTTTCACAATATATGTAGTACGTACTGTATGTGCTTGTATTGTTCTTAGCTCAGTCTTACGCTGTTATCATTTCTCTTAGGTTGGATTTTTATATTTTGACTTGGCGTGGTAATATTTTTAATAATTTAGAACGAGGGAACTAAGCAACAGGTCTTCGTTGTAAGTTCTAACCACAAACCTATATGCATTATATTTGAATACAACTGTAGTAACATGGCCTTTGAAGAATAGAGAATTATCACCTGTATGCTATGCCACAGTGGCATTACAAGAGATACACATACAATAACGTTGTAGAAAGAAAGTGTGAATAAACTGAACATGCTATATGTTGACATTCCTAGCCTTATTACTCCGGGAAATCACTATCATTAGAGACTACATTTGTATGTACATATGGACAATAAATTTCCTGAGTATATCGGCCCGATGCTCCACAGCATCATGTACAGGCGCAAAGAAATACACTACCAAGTTTGCTCCACAGAGATGTCTCCCTGCGTAAACATTCAACATGAGAATTACAAAAATTCTCAAATAGAATTTTTAAAAACAAAAAGACGCACATCTGGTTATCGGAATCACTCAATTCCTTCCTTGAAATTTATCTTCTCCAATGATCCACCTAGTCAATTGACTAGGATCTTGTGCGAAATCTTTGCATGCAGGACCAATACCGAGGTCAGCACCTATCCCACTGTATCCTTCCATAGCAACCTTCATCTCTTCATGCGCAAGATAATCACTTGTATCATCGACTCCCATACACAAGGCTTCACGATAATGTCTCTCTTTCTCAGGGTCATTCTCGAAAGGCTCTATGGCAGGACCCTGCATGGTTAGAGAAATCACCATTTATCTATTATTAAGAACAAGGCTAAAGCATTGGGTATTATTATCTCCCACATGTGACATGTCAGCTTTGAAGGTACCACAATATTTATTAATCAGATTATAAATATGACTGGGTAATACTTTATCTACTATCCCAATATTTTAAAGCTGACTCAGAATCAACTAGGTATAGAACCAATATCAACACACCTCAAAACCTATTATTGTGGATTATATATCAGTATTTTCCTTCCCTTGCCCTTTTATTGCTCCTACTCCCATTAATCTTTATTGATGTATTAGTTCGGTTCCACTCCAAAGTTGAACATGGTACCAAAAGATAGCAGCATTTTAATATGCTTGCTACTGTTTTCCGAGGTTGGATCAATTCTTATAGGTACAATCCATTACTTGATGGTTAAGCGACACATACCCCATGTGTATTGGGTAGTACTTTTAAAAGATGGATGAGTGCAACACATGAGGTATTGTGTCACTTGCACAAGGTAGAAGCAGCCAAGTATGATTTTTTAACCATAACATCATATCTAGAGGGTTGTTTTCCACGTTTCACTTTTTTGTAATACATCTAAGTTAAGAGTAACAACCACCCAAAAATGAATATTGTGAATACATGTGCCAAATTTGGAAAACATATCATACACATGTAGTTTAAATTCAATTTTAACAAGTTAAATTGTCTTTTATGGTGTCCATTTCTAACAACTCGAAAAACAAAGTATTTTTTGGCATTTTGGATTAAAATGGATAAAATCAAAATGGCTCTTCAAACCATTTACATTTCTTATTTCTTGTGGAATGTCAGACAATTGGTTGTGCATCGAATCAATGAATCAATACCAAGGGACGGGGGTATGCTTGGTATAAATTCCATCTTTACTTGGTATAAATCAACTAGAATATGTGTTCTTCTGTTATTAATAGGCAGCAAAAAAGGGATATAAGCGGATAGAAAAAATAAAAATGGTAACCCAAAGTCCTAGGGAGGAACCAGCCCCATAAAGAAAGGAGCCGAGAATGTATGTGTTATTTAATAAAATGTAGTTTTTTTTAAAGTGTTAATTGATATAATTCATGTGTAGATGTTGAATTTGGATAAGTTTTTCCAAAATAATTTGCTAAATTTGAATGGAAACATGAATTTTATGTGATACCTGTTAGGGGAGAGCATTGACCGGGTCAAACCGGTCAACCGGACCGGTCGGTCCGGGTTCGGTCCGTAAATTTTTTTAAAAATCCGGTCCGGGTTTCGGTCCGGCAAATTTTAAATTTTCCGGTCCGGTCCGGACCGGTCCAATTTTTTTTTTTTAACTTAAAAAATTCGGTTTTTGACCGGACCGGACTGATTCGGTCCGGTCCGGTCCGGTCTTCGGTCCGGACCCCGGATAAAAATCCGGTCCGGTCCGGACCGGATGCACAACCCTAATACCTGTCGTACTCATCATACATGTCTCATACCTCTCCCATAAACAGGTATCGGTCAGGTACGTGTACAACAAAACGAAAATGGGTATAGATTTGTACCCATGCCCGCTTAATGAAATAGTGTTGTTTTGTGACTAATAATATCTTGTAAATTATGTGATATAAAACTTATGTAAATAAACTTAAATTGGAAAAAAATACATAAATATTTTTCCAAACCCGAAGTTTAGGAATTTACCGAACGAGGAAAGGACCAGTAATCGGCCGGCCTGGACCGAGACTCACACTCATAGATATGGTACGCTTGCAAGGGTGTGTGAGAACACGGTTGTTTATGTTGATGCATAGACATGACCCTAAAAGCTTGATGGTGTGCCTTGGGTTATAACGCCTATGAGACTCTCCTTTATATCATTGTTTCTACATGTAAAAAGGGTCCGACTACATGTAAAATTGATTTTGTGCCTTGGGCCATAAGGTGAATGGATCTCTTCCTTAATAAGCAGTAAAGCACACTTTTAGGGTATCGAGCTTCCTATCAACCCCTATATTCTGCATAGAAGAGCCTGATTGTGTGTGTGGGATCCATACACAAACATAGTCTGTGAGCGAGGGTATGTGACCCAACTGTATTTGTGGGATCAACCTAAACTAGATTTGTGTTTCACATGAAAACATGGTAAGCGAGCTGAGTTTGAGATTCGTCTCATACCAGGTAAAATTGATTATGCATCTTAGGTTATAAGAACCATAAGTCTCTCCCTCAACAGGCAAGTTTTGGAGTCCAAGTGGTGGATCCTTGTTTCAACATTTAGATTTCCACACAAAAAAACATTTAGGCTTCCACAAATAGGAGTACGTCATTCATGAATAATCAGATAAGGAACACCTTAGTTTTTTATGAATAAATACAAAATACAACATAACACAACACATGTTCACAAAACTGAAACCACATGACACTTCAACAATCTAATTGGTAGTATCCCAGAATAATAACCAATGAAGCACATAACTTATCGTAATGTAAAAAATAATGTTCCAATTGAATGCATGACAGCATGAGTATAAAAATTTGACACAAAGTTAATGGTAAGTTTTGAAGGATAATTCTTTGGGGTGTAGGACAGCTAATTGAGATATTGCAAAACAAGGGAATGAAGAGCAATAAGTGAAGAGGTCAACTGCAATAAGTAAAGAGTTCAACTTCGAATCAACAGTTCTTTGTGTTTGATTAAATGTGATCTAATATCAATGTTTCCTACTTGTTTCACAAGTGAAAATGTTTTAGTACCTGGCATAGCTGAGCATAATGCTTGTAAACCTCACTGTTTTCATCCTGGCCATAAATTAATGTTCCCCCATACCAACTTTTGTCACCATCCAACGATGTTATCTTCAGATATCTAAATGTCCAAAAAGAAAGTACTTCTCATAGATGGCATTGGCGTTGTGTATTCATCAAGTACGTACAATAACTAAAATTGTGATTATTTCCTTTTTGCAAACTGTCAAACGAGAGATTATTACAATACATTCACAATCATTGAGATACAATACAAATTAAGGATTAAAGGTTTCATTACTGTACTATTTCATGCGTGCATTGAAATAAAGTATGATGAAGGCATAAATATAGTCATTACGTGGGCCCATGTAAGTATGCAAATTATATTTGCAATGCAATGACAAAAATAAGATTTGTAGGTAGTCACATATACCAAAATCTCCAAGAATGGTACATTGCTTTGGTAGGTTATAACCATGACACCACTTCAAACTCATTTGAGTTTATATACACTTCTTGTGTCAAAAGTGCTTTTTTCTGTCGTAGACCATTTCATATGACTATCTTGTTGACTTTGCACTGTATGACTTTTTTTAAAAGGCAAAAGAAATTATGTTTTTTCACTACAGCCATAGAAACATAACAGTTTCATCAAGTTTTAGATCACTACAAATCCAAATCACTGCAAGAAAATAAAAAAAGGGGGAAACAATGATCAATTTGTTTTTCACAATTTCACTACAGCTACAGGGTTCCATTAAGTTGTTTAGATAACTAGAAACCATCGGCCAAACCACTATATAAAATGCGAAAAATAATATCAATTTATTTTCACTACAAAAGTTCAGTTAACAATAGAAACTCGAAACATGACAATCAAATAATTTATAATAAATTCATAACAACAAACATCAACAAAATTACATATGGTGTTAGTAGAGTACCTTTGAAATATGTCCACCTCATTTTTAACCATTGAGAGCAAGCCTGAATCCCAGATTTTGTCCTCTTTCAAATCGGCTTTAGAATGTCCTCCCGTATCATCACTTGAAACAGTTTTGGAGCGAGAAATGTTTTCCTCATACTTTCTGTGACCAAAAAGCCAATTTGGGCTTTTAAGTTGTATTTCACTGCAGTACAATATAGTCAAAGGAGCCTCAGTTAGAGTTGCACAACGATTTATCCCAAAACGGCCCTATACATGAACTGCAGGGTTTCATAGCTTAAACTTTGAAATTCAGCCAGATTGTTGAGATTAAAATACCACAGCAGAGAATGAGAGGATATTGGGATATATAGAACAGCAATTGAGGAAATTTGGCATAAATTTGTACGAGACATCTACTAGGGCTGAATTCCTGTTTATTTTCTGTTAGTGTTCTCGTTGTGGGGATCCCATGTTTTAACTTCATATAGATGGTCGTCTTTTTTGTTTTCTTTGCCATGGAAGAACCTTTCCGGCCATTATCGCTTTTGTTTTGTTCTTGTACCCCTTGTATCCCGTTTTCCCTATCTATTAATGGTAAAAAAAGACTGATTCAACAATGGGATATACAAGACTGGTAGCTCAAGTCAACACCAATTTGCTAGAGTATCGACTATCAAGCGGACTCCTAATAAATAGCAGAAAGTTAGCAGAGAAACACTACATTTCAACTGGCTAGTTATGCTCAACAAATGTCCAATGAACCAGAAACATAATAATGAGATTGGGGCACTTTCTTTAACAATGGAAGTATTGGAAGAAATTATTCAAGCCGCAAAAAAATTGAAAGAACATACGCTGCATCTGGTGCCATCACGGCATTGCTTATGCCACCAATAGTTTTCTGATCTGAATCAATGCAGAGTCTTACATTCTTTGTCGCACTGCCTGTCGTGTCCAATAATTTGTCAAATGATGTCAACTTCTTTCGTGTAAAATCTTGTTTACAAGCTGGAACTGGAGCAAGGCTATTCCTGAACTCTCCAGTTGGTAGAGTATCAGGTTGGCAAGCACTAACTCGGGTCAGATTATTCCCCACAGTGTCCATGTGCACATCATATGAACTGAAATAATTATAAAAAGCACTTAAAAATATTTTACTGGATAGGGCAGCATTAATAAGCAAAGTTGCACTCCACCTTTTGCACAAATCAGAATCTGGTTCAACGCCAACCCCCGTCACATGAAGATAATAATCAGAGTCCAATTCCCAAAGTGCTGGCTTCCCTTCTTGGGGTTTGAAATAGCCCAAAAATCTGGCAAGAAAACAAACAGCTTGTTAAACTAATCTGGAAACCAAATCGGTGTATAAAATCCTAGTGTCTAACAGTAATGTTTAGTTGGATTAAACAAGATAAAGACAAGCACAACGCACAAGTTTATTGCATCTTGTTTTTCTCCATCCGTGTATGTATTGCTATAGTATCTTTTGATAGACTTCAAAAATTCACGTGATTGAGTAGTAGCCTTCCACTTGCCTTGTCTCTCAGGGAAAACCTATAAAAGAACAGTGACATTTTATGACTCCTTAAAAGAAACTTGACAACCATTTACTCATTGATAAAAAAATATCTCACAAGTCACAATTCACAAAAAACAAGCAGGTTATATTTTGGGGAACTGAAGAAAAATGTTCTTAAGCATATCATTTCATTCAAATATTTAATGATTTTCTGTATATATTTTGACATTAGGTGAATTCCCGAAAAATATATATCATTTTCAACCTTGAGAAGAAATGGCTTGGGAGCGAATGTATAAAGACAATCAGATTTCTGTGGGCATTTGACTCTTTGCATCAATATTTTAGGATATGCATATCATATTTTATAATCTATATCCAAATTTGAGTGGATATCAAATCTTAATTTTCTCGTCCGTATTTATTCAAATCAATTTCTTACAACATTTTGTTGTATCTACAACAATTTCAGATAAGTAGTGGATATAGTAGGGGCTTAAAATAGATAAATTAAGCCCCAGGCTGACTAGAGAATTATTGTGTGTACAATAATTCTCCAGTGAGTTCGGGGCTTAATCTAACCATTTTAAGCTCCTACCATATCCATCACTCATCTTAAATTGCAAGGTAGATTAAGACTATGACGGTTATGCAAATAAAATAATCAACGGTAGATATTAACTGTAGATTAACCGTAATTAAATCTAGTGTGTGTATCCAACCATTGCCCATATACATTACATTGTATACTTATTCTGTATTCGTATTCGTTTTATAATTTGTGATGTTTCACTTTCATATGGATAAAATTTGTATGCAGTCCATATCAATATGACTGTCTGTAACCGCAATGTTAATGTTGATATGGATAATACTCATATTGGTACAAACCACATCAGGTATTTTACAGCTCCTGCCACCTAGTTTCTTGATTTAGATATTTCAATTAGTGAAGTTTCAATATTTTATATTAGTTTAGGCCAATTATTATTTTCCAAATCTTCAATGTGTGCCTATGTGAAGTATCGAAGATGTGAAACATAGAGTAATTACAAAGAAGTATTTAATGATAAAAAAGACATTCACATGTAGAGATAGCTGCTTCGAGTTAATAAAAGGCATACAGTATTGTGTGCTGCAGAGCCTCCATACTGATGAGCCAGTGCATCCCCCATATTTGCGTACATGTCCATGAGAAGTGCTGCAATACTACTGTCAGGGTCAACCTTGTTGATATTTGTGAAGCCCATCACATGGAGCTGATGGCCTAAAGCTACTAAACCATAAGCATATTGAGCAACATTTGTTCGATCCAAGCAATCAATGCAGTTAGTGCGCAGAACTCCTCTTTGGAAACAAGATCCCGTGTCTGCTTCTATGTTCAGAATAGAATCCCTTTTTTTCTTCTTTGGAACGTTTGAATTTGGTGTCTGAATACTACCATTAACTCTTGAAAGATCTCCTGAATTCGCTCTATGATCACTGAGTGAGGAATCCCTGTTCCAGCGAGTAGCAAGGAAACATTTTAGTTACATATTTTAAGCATAAAAGTTATGTGCAAATTGAAATTCATTGATTCATTCAGAAGCAAAAGGTGTTGAATTCAAAGATCATCAATTACACAAAAGGTGGTCCGTATGCATCACCCATAGGAAACGGTTGGAAGTGCTAACTGACATGTAAAACAAATGACAAGTGTATTTCAGAATTTTGGAGGATAAGGCAGATCCATAATGTCAGCTTAACAATGGCATAAGCATAGAACTAGAGCTAATAAGGAATAAAGAACTGAGTAAAAAGTAGCCTTAGAAAGAGCTTCCACTTTCCAATCTTCATCCAGAACTGCCCATTTCTTCTAAATTTTGTCAACTTCATTGTTTTGTTTTCCATTGCTTTTGCAGTGGATCCATCTTCCACCTTATATTCGGTGACCTATCGTGACGGTTCTAATATGGCCATATATATGAGATCATTCAACAAATCTTTAGTTATCCACAGCAACATTCAGTGCTACATATACTCTCATTCACTTCAACTGATTGTGATACCAAGTTAGGTACGAGGTCGATGCATTTTGGGTGTGGTTCTTTTTATTTAACTAAGAATTATACATGCCTTATAAATGTATTTTATTCAATGTTTACGCTTATAAGTGTTAAACATGTTACAAAATAGATTAAGAAAATCACTTCTAATTTTCAGTCTTGCTTTCTATGACAAGTATGCAGATTTTTGCAAGTATTAGTCCACTACTTTGTTGATAAATTATCACACATTCAAATTCTATGACTTCACATGCAATCTGATATCATTGTATCAGTATCCAAATCCGAAGTTAGTTTTTTAATTGGACAATAGTTGCAATGCTTGGGTGTATTTCCTACGTAACTTAAATGATGATTTGGTGAATGAGTGGAACTATACAACTACTGAACATGCTCTGTAGAGAGGTGGAAATTAAGCACAAAATGGAAAGGAGAACACCGACTTATGATGCATTTGATAGATTATTACAGTTTCCCTTTGTTTGGGCTGTCACTAAAATGCATTTTCCGTTGGTGTAGGTAAATAACTTCCTGAACAGAAATATAGATTATTAGGAATGGAAATAATAGGTCAGCAGAGACAAACCATCATTAGAGATGAACATTGTCCCACTAGACTTATTCTAGTGCCTCCAAATATACCGTTGGTTAAGAATCAGTAACTCCTTGGAGTGAAATTAAAAAATATCCGAAAAAGGACCAAACAAAACTACAATGACAGCTACATAACAAACATGAACCATGTTTCTTGAACAGGGATGTTCACAATCTGGATCCTGTGAAATGAGCATTCCCATGGAAGATTTGAAGCTTTTTGCACCAGAGCAAGAGATCATGAAATGTCTTTTTTGTTAAAAGGGTAATCTCAAAATAATACAGTTCGAGAAAGGAAAATATGTCACAAAGAAAGTCATTGCCTTTTAACACCAAAGGGTAATGTGTTAAAGGTCAAGAGAACTTGTGAGAAGGCACAAAAAACTACCTTGTGCTTGTCCGGCTGAGTTGTGAGCCAACCTTTTTGACCAAGGCAGGTTTCCCGCTATAGTAGAAGCCAGTCAATTCAAGAGCTTCACTTGCAACAACACCCAGAACTGCCAACACATTGGAAGTTTTGCTTTTTGGATATTGTAACAGAGAGAAAATCAGTATATCACAGATAACAAGAATATTTACCATTTACACAAAACAAGGACATTTTTTTACCTCTTAGAGAATTTATGGAAGTCCCAGTGAATAAATCTTATGTAGTTCTCTTCAGGAAGAATATGATTTAGATATCCAACTGCATTTGCATACTCACGTCTTAGCATCATTTCTCGCGGTCTTTTCTCAACAGTCTGCATCAACAAGCATCACATGAGATAATGACGTCTTCCACGGTGTTGCTTCAAGAGATGTTTATTTATGTGTTGCTTCTGATTGATGTAGTCCTTGTGTAGTGCAAGAAAAATAATGGAGAAATCTTGATGCACATACTAGCTGATTAGGAGATTGTCTTTCAAAAGAGAATAAGAAATGACTAAACCCTCACCTCCCCCACAAAACAAGAACAATATACCATGCTGAATGTTGAAAAATAAATTAGCCTGAACCATAATGACCTCTTTGTACAAGGGGATGCTAGGGTATTAAGTATTGAACATCATACAACACATATACACAAGAAGTTACCAAAGCCATATTCGTTTTCATCTTCCTTCAATTTGTTTGTTGCAGTTTTTCTGATTAGTTGTCTCTAGCGGGACCTACACCTAGTATTTTCGTCCTATTTTGAAAAATGACCTGCTTCCATGCAGGACAATTTTTTCCACCAAAGTGCTGCCAGGAATAGTACCTATACATTTCCTTGATACTGCCAATCTCACCAAAGCCCACTTCTCCCTGAATCATCAGGAACCCTGTGTGAAATATACATCTAGAACCTGCAACATCATTCTAGCAAATTATCAAGGAAATGATAACCCACGTTACAAGGTGGCACAACTCTTTCTTTTGCCCATTACAGAAGCAACACCCGCTTCCAAGCACCCAACTTTTGAATTTCAAGGTGGCTTTGATTTTATTTTATTTTTTGGATCACTCAAGTTGACTTTGATTAGAACCTGACTTTGATAAACTGGCCAAGAAAAACTTAGGTCTTACAAGGCACATTCTTATTCTGAACTAGTGAAGATAAACTCAATGGTGGAATGGTCTAAAAACTACAATATCGAGATTTAACCAAAGTTTTCCACCAAGACTGCAACCCCTAGAGTCCCAAACCGCCCCACCCTGAATAGACTCAAGACAAGTCCAAACCACTCGGGCCATATGATAAGTCCAAACATCAACGGTTTCTCATGCCACTAAAACTGTGATTGGTAGAGTGAATTCATCTCGCTTCGATTTTTTTTATCATTTATAGAGTAAAAGGGATACAAGAGGTGATAAAAACAAACAAAGATAACCGGAAAAAAAAGCAACAAGAAGCCGGAAACAGGATTCCGGCACAGCCAAAACAGAAAACGAAGTGAGCAACAAAAAACCACAAGATGTGGGGAAACAATATATAAAAGCAAACACTTGCAGTCACCTAGCCCAAAACCAATGCAGTTCTAAATCAGAAAATCCACTGTAACTCCCGAAACTGTCATCCACATGTAGACATCCCGAACAGTCTTTCGTTATATCTCCCCAAATACAATTCTCTTGATATCAAACCGTAGTTTACTACGTACGTGCAACCCAAATATTCCACCATAAAGCAAGAGGACCAAGAGATCCAACATCCTTGGCGGGGCCGTTAGGAGCCTTTGAGATCCAGTTGACCTAAAAACCTCTAAAATTTGCACCCACATCTACCACACCCAAGCCAAGCTTAGAAGCAAGTTTTTCCAACATAGCTCTGGTAACCTCATAGTCTCTAAAGAGGTGATCATTATGCTCTTCCACCACCAAACAAAGTGAGCATCTACTAGCCCAACACCATCCCCTGGATTTTAGGGTGATCTCCGTCAGAGTCTTACCGTGAAAAATCAGCCAAGCCAAGAAACAGACTTTCGACGGTGCGTTCTTCTTCCAAATCAGCGATACAAGGTCTAAAGATGACCATGGGCCAAGAAAAATATGATAGAGGGATTTGACCGAGAAAGAAAAGTTAGATCAAAAACTCCAAATAAGGGAGTCAGCGGTAGTATTAGAGATAAACATGATTTTAACAAATCCAAAAAAGAGCAAAAATGAAGGGATTTTCGGTCCGTGAGGGGCTGGGAAAAAGAAAGATTTCAAACTGGTGATGAATCCTGCCATCTCGCTTCGATGCTTGCATCCTTGAGGAGAAATTTCTCACCAAACATCTTCCTAGTAGTGTCTTGATATAGCTATTCACTATATCATATCGCCTTTAGATTGAATCAGTCAGCATGGGATGGGACGTATTTCCTTCCAGGTGTCAATCACCGTTCAACATCTTAAATAGAAACAACATAGATTTACCCCGAAGATCATACATAGTAACGCAATCCACACATATCTACAACCGCTCGGTGTCGTTTTGTGCTTTCAAGGTGACCTTTTGGTTGTGTTCCACATTCTTTCCCTATAACGAAATTCTTTTGCTATTTAGATGGAAATTTGCAATTTCAGAATCCCAATTCATATTTTTTTCCTTCTTTCAGAATACCAATTCAGATTTATATTTTTGAATTATTTAAATAAAGATATTTGAAATTTGTTTACATTCTACAAATAGAATTTACCATTACTAGTCTTCAGAATAGCTTTAAAAACAATTTGATAATGATAAATGTGCCACTCATGGCACCTCAGGTACCTCAAGTACATTTATCTACCTACTCATAGGTAGGGGTGCCACTGGATGTTTGAGATCTAATAGTTTGTCCGCACCTATTTACAAATTGGCTTTTTATCAGGGAAAAAAGTATCAATCTATTTGTATTTTATTTGAGACTAAATATGACTGAGCCTCTATCAATATTGGTGATTTGGTGTATCCGCTCCGTAGAATTGAAAATCTGTGTTGAAATATTTGTATCCACACTTGAGTTTGTACGGAAATAATGTGACTGAATCACTTATATCTTTCTAATGAAACTAAATCACATTTATTCTTATCGACTAATCCAAACATACTAAATTTTTAGGTTAATCCAAGTTAATTTTACCGTTGATCTAAAATGTCTAAATATGAACAACTACCATTACTGAATTTTAAAATGGTTAGATCTAAGTTTATTATAATACAATATGTTTGAAAGTTTTACCACATGTTACTCATGCATGGTAGATGTAATTCAGAAAATTTCATAAAAAACAACTCACCAAAACTAGGTCAAAACAAAGTACCCTAGCCAAGATGGCAATAAGTCACTCAGTCTCAATTCCCTCATATTATATATATATATATATATATATAGAGAGAGAGAGAGATACTTAAACTAAAACATGTGTATTTTATTATCATATTATGATGTCAATACATATATATTAACTTGTGGTTTCATTACTAGGACAACAATTTCTTTGTTTGAGTGGTTAGAGAATGTGCAAGACTCTGTCAAATTACATGTTTGAATCTAATCATGGACATTTTTATTGAAAATAAATTAATTATGTTGTCAGCCATGTGATTAGCAACAACTACAAAATCTTTATCCCAAACTAGCACTCTGGTTTTATATTTTGACATAATTTAGCACAAGTAAGATTGAATTTGGAATTTCAAATAAGAGTACATCAACATTACCCAAGTGCAATTTTAGGCCTAGTTAGGTGAAATACGTCAAAAAGATCGCCCAACTTTTTCAAAAAGGATCACTGTTGCAAAGACCTACTCCAAGAAACAGTATGTAGAATGCCACAAAGCTGAAACAATGCAAAGTACACATAAGAGACTTTCGCTTATTCTCTTCGCTTGTTGGGTATACGAGGATCATAAGACCAACAAGGCTATTCAAATACTTCTCTTTTCTAGGCACTTGGATCCAATAGACGAACATGCCTAAATATCAACCTCTATTTTCACATCACTAGATACATATAATGAGACTATGCACATGACTTGAGGATGGAAGATGGTACGCATCGAAGATATCCAGTAGCTACCTACCTATCTTTCCATGATAATAAAAAATCAAAATCAAAATAACTACAATCTAGCAATACATCCAAATTGATTGAATCCCTGTAAATTCAAGGACATGTTTTACCTATTATATGGAACCAATTTTATGACTATGTTGCATGTGTTTACCGATGATATGTAACCCATATTACATAATGTTCATTTGAATTGGCTATGAACAAGTTCTTATTCATCTTACCACGTTTTTATATGTATTCATTATTTGAAGAGGTATTGATTAATGAGAGTGTTCTTACTACATGACCCACGTTACTTAACATAACCATCAAAAAATATCAAGTTAATTTTGAAGTTTTAAAATGTGAGTTCAATCGAGGTCCGAGGAGCATAAATTAGACCAGTTCCAACCAAACTCTTATTACATGAAGTCATATAAGAAACAGATAAAATATTTAGCAAAGAAGAAAATTGAGTCTTCCTTGGCAGTTTCACGAAGACAATAGCCTAAAACTGAAGGAATCCGAAATTTCCTAAATTTCAAGAGTCCAACTGTTAAAGAAATAGTCTATATAACAGTAAGTCATCATTTCATCAATAAAAGGTAAGAGACTGAGACGAGATGTTGATTCCTTACGCTACATAACATCCACAGATGAGTCACTACTCACTAACAATTTAGTCGTCCTCATTCATCACTAACAATAATTCAATTCATGGAGGTCAAATTTGCAAAACAAGAACATTTACCCCATAATAAATTTGAGGCTAGAATGAAGTGAGAGTGGAATGTAAGAAAGAAATTACAATTCCTTTCTAATGTTCAGTAGGATGCCAGTTGCTAGGTTGTCAATGTTGAAGAGGATTAGTGTCATTCATGTGTACGGTATCACATCTAATAGATGGGAATTAATGGATTCCAAGAGTATTTCCTAATATGCCCTTCCACATACTAGATTTAAAAATAAATTAGCATGCTAGTTGCAACTGTGAAAGGTATAACATTAAATTCAAAACTTAGGTTGAATGATAAGTTAGCCTACCCAACTAGTTCAAGGCTTTGCTGCTGTTTGTGGTGGTGAATGATAAGTCACATAATAAAAAAAATCAATTTCCAAAAATAGATGCAAGATTAAGTTATTGAAAGTGCAAATATTTGGATTTGGAATAACCAAAATGACAATAGAAAGAACATAATAACAACAAGATAATGACTCATTTCTTCTATAAATGATAAATAAATATGTCAATTAAATGTTTAAATGCTGACATTAGTTTGTAAAATGATGGCTGACAATGAAAAAAGATGTGAGAATTACAGTGCACCTTAATCAGAGTGAGAACTATAACAGGATTGCCATATCTCTTGAACAGATCTTGAAAATGCAATATTGTAGCTTGGTATGTAGGATCGTATCTCTGTACTGGGACAAGAAAAAAAACACTCATATCTTCTCAGAGGTTATGCCTAAAGCTGTCCTAAATTGGAAATTGAATAGAATGTTTGCTACTAAATATTGAAGAAACTTACATATAATATCAGGTTTAGGACTAAAACGTGATGCTTCTTGAGACCAAAACAGAGGGATAGAACCCCGCATTTGAACGACAGAACTCATCCTACCCCTGCTAGTTCCGGCTTCTTCATCAAGTACTATTTGCTCAGTTTCAACGTCATTTGCAACCCAACCACAATCATTGACTCCTCTCTTCAAGTAACTACAGAAACAGAGTTACAAATACCAAAAAGGAAATTAAAGATATAAAACTAGGGCAATGACCAGAAAAAACAAACTATAATTGAAATTCCCTGCAGTATTCTTTGAGTTCCTTACTTCCTTTGAGTGTCCTATGATCTTGTAGATGATGATAAGAGACATGATAATACAAGGTTGAAAAGATAGTCTATACAAAGAAATGGCAGCAGTATCGCACAAATCTGTTTTGATATCTTGTATCAAACGCCAAGGACTTGAGATAATAATTCATAAGTGTAAATCAGTCCAAACTCAATAGGGCCGGGGAGGACCATGCCGGTCCAAATAGTCCAATAAAGATTATATTAAGTCTTGGAATGGGATATGCATGAAACACGGACGTAGTCATCACATACATGTTAAATGTGTTTCTTTCTGGCTTTCTGCTCAATATGTAAAAAACCAAAGTTACAAGTTTAGGGACATCCAAAAGTTATATTCCCAACAAGGATATGAGAGAACGCAACTCCAAACAGAAAAAGATGGTGTTTTGCTTTCAAAAGTCACTTATAGTAAATGGCATGCAGTTCAAAATAATCGATTACCAGGTGGGACCCAAGTGGGGGACCAACAAAAGATACATGCAATACTATACCTACCAACCAAGTTGTCTTGTTTTACAACAAAAGGCATTTGAGAAAACAAGGTAACAGTTTTTCTTTATGAGATAGACTAACTTAATGAGTTCAATTTGTTTTGTTAGACGGACCAAAAATTAGGGTGTATGGTTGTGCATGCTTAATGTAAATTGAATGTCAATGTACTCAAACCTTATGAATCAGAGCTGTGTAAGGTCGCCTGCTCAGGTTGGTCAATTTTTTGTGATAAAACATGCGTCATGGAGAAGCTAGGGAGGTGCATTGATTGCACATACAGAAATTGTGAGAAAGAAAGAAAAAAATCTCTATGAACACGATGTGAGATTTTCCTCGTAATATCTTATTATATAAATCATCCCACTAAGCATTGTACACTTGGAGTCCAATAAACAGAAGACAAGCACAAGACAGTCAAGAAATGACATCATAACAGGAAAACTACTGTCGTGTAATATACGACAATGTGGACTATTAAACATACCGTGTCCCAGCAAAATGGCGAGACCTTCTAGAAATGAGAATAATGATGAATTCCCGTCCGTATATCGCCATCCTGCTCTGCGACCACAAGTAGGAGTTACATAGAATCACAACTTTTAGTAAGATGTCTTATAAACAAATAACAGTGACCAAGTATCTCCAAACATGATTCAAGGATGAAAAGTTAGATCTATATTTTAAAACTAGTTGACCGCTTTGATACGTTCATGCTAAAATAACATACAGGATGTCAACATTGTACTTCTAACTAGGGTTGAAAACGGAACGGATACAGAGCAGATATCAACATTTTTATATTTAACCATCTTTGAATTAAAAAAACAAATACTACGATTATTTTTCAATTTTAACTAGACAACCATATTTGGAGTTAAAGGATACAGATAACGATCAAATACTCATACAGTTTGGATATTATAATCTTAGTTTGTAAATCTGTGGAACAAAATTAAATTGAGAAATCAGATATGAACATGAATTGGATATTAGCATATATTCTCTTAACGCTACTGTTACCATATTCATTACCACAATTAAACTGATATTATTTCAGCAATCATATCCTACCAAACAAATTCGGGTATGTCGGTCTGTCAGAGAGGACATTATTTGAACCACTTTCACCCCTACTTCCAAATGTTGTCTGAGACTCTGAGTTAACTTACATTATGTTTTGAAGATTGGTCTTAAAAGGGTTTAGTGTTTAGTGTTTATTGTTTGGTTGAAGTTATGACAGTTTGAAGTGAGCAATTACATAAAAATTGATAAAGAAATGGAAATTTTATGCTACTTAGAAGATAATTACAGGATCTCATGTTTTTACCTGCTGGAAACTTCCATGAACCAGCACAATTGTCCAAAAGGTGTTATTACATCGTGATCGAATAGGCTCTGTGAGAAATGCATTCCATACAAACATATTTTGATATGACATCATGTCCTTCTCATTTCTTTTTTCAGCAACATTTTTCTGCAGACTTTGCATAATAGGGTATGTATAGCTATAGAAAAAATCTTTTGTGAGATCGACAGTTGATAAAAGCTTTTTGTACCTGTGAGAAGGGAAAAATTGTGGAACTTTTCAGAAAACAATCTTCTAGGAAGTTTATCAACACACTACAGAGCCATTATAATACCTAAGCTCTGTCTTAGAATTCGCGATATCGGATTGTACAGATGAGTGTGGTACAGTAATCATTTGGCTCTCCTCAATGTTGTAGATGGGATGCCCACAAATTGCCCCTATTTGTCGACGTTTTGTGACCACAATCAAGTAGTAGGACTCTAAGAACTTGATGCACCCTAAAGAAAAAAAATGCAAGTTTTTTCAAGTTTCAAACTTTTTGATGTAACTTGCATGAAGTTGCAAATACACTAATACAATATAGTTAAATGGGGACATGACTCACGAGCAATAGTATGTTCCCTAGAAAAGTTCAATAAATGACTAAAACACAAATATACATATTTGTCGATTGCTAGTACAAAATCCATAAAAAATGGGAAATGTCATGGGTCTCATTCCGTGTGCAATTCAAACAATTCTAACAGCCTAAAGTGCAAATGTAATACAAACAACAGATGCGCCTGTATCGCAATATTATAACAATAAGTGCAAAGAATCGAATCCAAGAGCTAAAAACCGATTATGTACAAAACATATAGCCTCTAAAGAGGCTCCAACCCAAGGCAGGGTAAGAAGTTTAATTATGCACCCTTACCCCTGCCATAAAAGAGAGACAAGAACGTAATCAAAAGACAAAATCATGGTCAATAACAAATTTCTTTTGACATAAATAGTCCACCACTGCCCCCACCCAAACACACTACAAAAATCAAGTGTAAATTCGTACTGCATATCAGAAGATTCAAAACCAAGAAGCAATCATAACTTTCATTGCGTATTAGGGTTGTAAGTGTATTGGATCTAGGGTGGGTTGGGGCTAGCAGAGATCAAAGCCGTTTTGGGCTTGGCGAGTTACACTGCCTCCCAAAAACCCACCCGCAACCGCCTACTTGGTAAGGTCGGGTCCGTGGGTTCACAAATTGTCTTCTAAAATAAAAACATTACCATTTAACAACAAATTCAAACCCTAATCAATTAACATGATTCCTGATACTAAACAACAATCAGGACACAGTATAAATTTAATCCTAGGTCTCACACGACGTTACAATAATACACACATAATCTAAGGACAATTAGGTATTTAGCTAATTAAATGAGGGACACTAGTCTTATATTGTCAGTAGACTATATGTAATTACACAGATATGCATAATAGGAAATGTTGTAGGTCACTTATAGCCATCTAGGCTATGGTACTTCATTTTTACTTTTTAGCATTTTCAAAATTATAATTTTCTAATCAACTAAATCACCATTCTTATCTACTAATTCCAAACATACAAAAAAATTAGGTTGATTCAAGTAAAATTTACCATTCAGCTAAAATGTCCAAATTTGAACGGCTAGCATTTTCTAAATTTTAAAATGGTTAGATCTAAGTTTGTAATAATCCATTTTCGTTTGAAAACTTTACCACATGTTACCTATGCATGATAGTTGTAATCCGCGAAACAAAATTTCATAAAAAACAAGTCACAAAAAAAGTCAAATCAAAGTATCATACCCACTCATAGCCTCATTTCCCTCTATATAATATATTATAAATACATTAATTATATTGCATTGTGGTGGATTGTTGAGTTCGGGTTTGCCTCAATCCTAATCCAACCTGCTAGGGAAGCGGGTTGACAAATTGGTGGGCTCAAAATTTAAAATGTGTTCAAGAATTTAACATTGACCCAAATCCAAGACCGGTCAGCGGATTCAACTCACCCCATTTACAACCCTATTTCATGTACCAGTCTACCACCACAATCAGTACTGCAGGCCACTGGTCTTGCATTTAAAAGCAGAAACTATCAATTGTGCTCTCATCTCACGAAACTAGCGTAATAGCGTTTCACGACAAAACACGTCCGGATACCAACATCAAAAATCTAATGAACAAAACACGTCCGGATACCAACATCAAAAATCTAATGAACCTCGTATTAAACGTTAATCACAAAAATCACACGACGAGCGAGGTACAAGCAGTAGCACGAACAAAACTCATCCCACAAGAACACCGCAAACGGTACGAATTCCAACAAACATCCACAAAACCTAAGCAACAACAAGGGATTCAAAAACCCAACCTACGATGCCGTAGACCTTCCCGACGGCATTGAGTCCTCCGGTGGCGCGATTCCCCTCGCTGACTCTCTGCAGCAGATTCTTCACCTCCTTCTGCGAGTACACGACGGGATCCTCACTGATGCTGAGATCGCACCGCTCGGAGCGGTCGATCTTCAGCACGTGATAGAACCGCTTCAAGCGGTCGTATCCAATCAGGTAGAACCTCTGCAAACGAAACGCAAATTAGGGATCGGAAGGAAGCCGAGGGAAGGGGAGGGGGATTTGGGGGTTACCGCGCGGGTCTCGTAGAGGCGGAACTTCTCGAGGGTGTAGGAGGTGGAGTCCGGGTCGGGAGGGAGGGTGGAGTGGGACTTCGGAGGGAGCGACGACGGTAGTTTGGTGTCGTCGGGGTTCGACACCATCGGAGGAGTCGATTTTTGGTTTCGGGTTTCGTTTTGTGTTGGGCGTGTTTTGGGGTGTAAACGAGCTCCAACGAGTTTGGTCTTGTGAAAAAAGGGCCCATGTTTGAGTTCGACATTGCGTTAAATTGGGGGTATTTTTCACCCGACTAAGCCGACTTGGTTTTTCTTCTGTGACATCAGCAAAAAAAAATTATCCAACATGCAACCTAACTCAACTTAATTTTCACTTCTTAACCTTAACTCATTTCTATTACATAAATTATTTTCAAAATAATTTAATCTAATTAAATTACAATAATTACAAAATAACCCGTAAAAATTAGATTTAATTAAAATTCGACAATTACATGTTACGATAATTCTAAATTAAAAAATTACAATACATATTACGAACAAAAGTAACTTGCATTTCTTCCAAAACATTGTCATATAACTTACTATCTTTACTAATTTTGATTAATTATTTACATTTATCTTACTAATTTTCATTAATTATTTACATTTATTTTAATTTTCAAGAATTAGTTCTAATTATAATGCACACCCCAACGGGTCGGTTGGGGGTCTCGCACAATTTTTTTGGGCTTGAGATTTATTAGTAATTTTGTACCAAATTTTTGGGTTACTAATGTGTTCTTGGGTGAACATCGGTAAATTTGTGTGTTTTTTTTGCTGGGCAATTTTCTTTAACTATATACATTTCCAATTATTTCCAATTATCTTACTAATTTTCTTTAATTACTTTCATTTTTTTACTAATTTTGATTAATTATTTACATTTATCTTACTAATTTTCATTAATTATTTACATTTATTTATTTTTCAAGAATTAGTTCTAATTATATATTAATTATCAAATATAAAAACATATTTTAAATCATTTATCAAAAAAAATTAACCAACCCGAGTTAGCCACGTGGCCAACCCGGGGGCGCATTCTGGGTCCGGTCCCTGACCCAGGTCAGGACCCGACTTGGGTCTGCCCCCGTTAAGGGGGTCAGGGGTCGGGTTGACCCCTGACTGACCCCAAAGGCCATGTGTTAAGGATGGGCTTATAAGTCATTTTAATTTGGATGAATTTGTTCTGCACATTTTGATTTCGATCATAATTAGCTGTATGTACATGTATTTCTCGTATTTCGTTGTGTGTACTTGGATTTCAAGTTTATTATTTAAGTGCACTTCAGCTGTCCATAAACTTAGGATCGAGTTGGAATTTGTTGTGGGCTTTTCTTGGTATATTTTCTGGTCTTGGATGCATTTACTTGGTTTGTTGGAGCTCCGACCCGAATCGAATTGCTAAAATACTTCCCATGATGGTGTGGAGTATTCTGTTTTGCTCTTAGGTCCTTCTGTCTTACATTCAGATCCTTCTCCCTTGCATCTTAGTCCCTAGATCTCACAATTCAGTCTTTTTCCCAGCTTCTGGGTCCTTTTATGCTTCATCTCTTCAAACCTATTTATTCCTGAAAACTAAACATAAAACTCGTCACGTAGCATTACTTAGGTGTAAAATAATGGATATAAGATACAAATATAAGCATGAAATGATGTCAATCAAATACCCACATACCTAAGTTTTTGCTAGTCTCGAGCAAAACAAAGAAAGAGAAAAACAAACGAGAAACAAAAAATCTTAACTCACTTTCGTAGGAATCACGGTTGCACTTAGCACGTGCAACAAGCCGTTAAACATCCTTGTTGACAAGGAGGTGGAGTGTTGTCTCCTGAGGGTTTTCAGCGGATATACCCACAAAATCCGAACAAGATGCATTATTCAATCTAGACACTCGACTCGTTGGACATATGTTGTCGATCATTGGACGCGGTAATCCTACGGGCCGACTCTATATAGGTAATCAGTCCACGCACCTAACCTAATGAACCATTCGTGCAAGTTAAATAAGGAATTAAGTGAAAGACATGGACATCCTCAACATCCTCAAGTGATTCAAAGTGTAAGGTACATTAAGGTTCTTATTTGCATTACCATTTTTTTCTTTTTTTCTTCTTTTGTTTTTCTTTTTTTTCTTTTCTTTTTATTAGTTGGAGTTTTATTCTCTCGGGGTCAGGTTTCGCGCATTATTGCTCATGAGGACTTACACTATCATGTGTGGGGATTGTATGGGGCCCTCTAGTGATCGTAATTAACTAAAGTGCGGAATTAAAACTTAATTACGAAACTAACAACTAATCATGCAAGGGTTAGATGAGAGTTAGAGAACTTGCAAACCACGTTGTAGTTGACGCCCGATGTAACGAGGTTCGGCACCATCTCCGGGTCTTAGTCCTCACTCACAAGCCCCGCTCGTCCCTCGAGCTCGCTTGTGGTTTCCACTATCCGATCTCCGTTACCGGGACGAGATCAACGCCTTAACAAACAACGAGCCTCGCGAACACCCTCGCCTCGCCCGTGTTTCCTCTCACAACCCGAGAGGGAGCTTCCCCGAAGCTATTACAACTCTTGTGATTTGGATGAAGGAATGAATCACACTTCTTGCTAATGACACTCTAACTTTGAGCACACTTGGATTATGATATGGATCTAGGAATACAAGTGGTAAAGTTTTGGCTTGAGTGTATAGGATTTGAGCTTTGAAGGTTTGGGAAAGATAGCACAAGGATACTTGATGTTTGGAGAGTGTAGTTATTTTTGTTGTGCTTCTAATGAGGTCCTTATATAGGCTTCAAAGCTCTTAGAGCCGTTGGGGAGTGGGTGAGAAAGTTGACCCATGAAATGTGATGATGTGACAAAAAGTTCGGGCAGAATTTGCACGCTCCTCGGTAGACCGTTAACTAAACGGATTACCGAAGAAGGTCATTTCGGTTTACCGAATCCCATTCGGTTAACCGCTCCCTCAACTCCAGTAGCTCTGTAACTAGCAACCCTAATACAATTCGGTTTACCGAAACCTATTCGGTTAATCGTTCCAAACTGGACAGTAAGATTAGTAGGGTTCTGTTAATGCTAGGTTCGGTTGACCGTCTATACTTCGGTATACCGAAGTTAGCGCGGGTTTTGCGCTGACAATGCGTGGGAAATTATTTACCAATAACGGTCAAGTTAAATAGCCGTTGGGCTCCTAAAGCAATATGATTCGGTTGACCGAATGAAGTTCGGTGTACCGAATATGGATAAGTCAATTGGGGTTTAGGTCAAGATTTAAATACGACCGTTGGAGCAAAGTCCAAAACCGGTCCAGGCTAATTCGGTCTACCGAAGGTGGTTCGGTATATCGAGGTGGTTATTCCAGGGAACACCTAAAGGATTCTACACGGTTGACCGCAAGGTGTTCGGTGGACCAAACTCTACATGTTTCGGTTTACCGAGAGGGGTTCGGTTAACCGTGGCGATACGGGACAGAATTCTAATGTGCTCAAGTTTACATTAATCCTTAGGACTCAAATTATACTAAATTACATATTGGTCCAAAGCTTGATTACATGTCTTGAGTCTTTATCTTCTTGTCCCAACGCTCCTTAGCTTGATTCTTCATCAACCTATTAAGAATATCGCAAATACACGAATATATATGCAATGCATGTATTCATGTTTGCTTACTTTGATTGTCTAGGTTGATTGATTAAATGTAGATTAAGATTAGATTACTTAATCATCAAAACTAAATAAAATTAAGGCCAAAAAGCCAACATCACGTACATCTTTCCCCAAATCTCCACATAGGGCAATCCCTACCACCCGTGTAACGAGAGTTCGGTCGGCGCATCCCAAGTCAGATGACTCGAAAGTACCACGCACAAAGTCCCCTCAGACCTACTTTCCCGAGTGATAGGAGCCGTGCGAGAAGAGAGAACACCTACTCACTTATTTCTTAGCTACACATGAACCAAAACCCCTACACTTAATGTCTCACAACAAGATTTCAAGAGTCCTTGACTACAACAAACTTCCTTAAATTAACAGACACAAATTATTGACTCACTAGGTTCATGGTGGACTTCTTAAAATGTTTGAGCACTGAAACCCTATGATTACTCACCCCAAGGGAAAACTGTGGTGCATCTTAACGACTCGATAAATCCTAAAGTCATTGTACTAGATATCCTAATGCATCAAGTTCAAGACAATTTTGGGAGCTTTCTTTTTACTTTGCCTCTCAATGGTTTTGCACATGCTAAACACACACAAAAATCACAAAACATTTGCTTTCGCAAACACATGAAGATTTTGAAAGAAATGTGAAAATTTTGAAGCACTAGGCAAGCAAAAGAAGAAAAAATCACCCAATGATCATGACAAGCAGATATATCGATATTAAATGCAGCACACTAACATGACCCTAATAATGCACACAAAATAAAATAAAATCAAAGGAAAAAAAACTCAACTATGTACGCACGTAAAACACCCCCCACACCTATTTCATGCATTGTCCTCAATGAATGTGAGCAAGATACTACATGGATTTATGCATGAAAAATGAGAGATCTCACCAACATGAAGTACAAAGGGAAGTTCAAGGTCATGTTAATGGACACAAACCCGAATTCCCCTCAAAACCTGTGAGATAATTAAAAAGGGAGACCAAATACGTGAAAGAAAGGGGACCCAAATACTAAAGGCTTGAAGCCCACAACAATCAATGCTCGCACATAGAGTCTTTTTTTATTTTAAACTATGTACAACAATAGGCTTCCATCTTCATATGTCAAGGTAGGGCTGAGCATCGGTCCGGTCCGGACCGGAAAAAAAAATCAGGTCCGGACCGAAAACCGGACCGGACCGGAAAAAATTTGAAAGGTCGGACCGGAGACCGGACCGGACATGTTCGGTCCGGTCCGGTCCAAAAACCCGATTTTTTACCTTAATTTTAAAAAAAATTGGACCAGACCGGACCGGATCCAATTTTTTTGTTTCGGTACGGTCCGGACCGAACCCGGACCGACCGGTACGGTCCGGACCGAACCCGGACCGACCGGTCCGGTCCGGTCCAAACACCCAGACCGGACCGGGTTTTGCTCACCCCTATGTCAAACGACATCAAATGGGAACCCACCATCTCTCGAGCCAGAAATGCACATGCATGGGCTCGCAACATACAAAACAGAATTGCTTGACCACCTGACACCCTTATATATATTGTGGTCGTTTGATGCCTCTTGAGAGTTAGCAAAAGAGGAGGCATGGATTAGAGGTAAACCTCTATCAGGTTGAAGGGTATCAGGTGGTTGATTCTTAACTCACATGGGGTCCTCAGCAAATACAGAATGAAGAGCATGTGGCCCAGAGACCATAAAAATAGTATCTTGTGGCTCAAAAGGATGTGGCTCAAGGGCCACGTGATCAAAAAGAAGTGGCTTAAGGGCCACATGATCAGAAGAATGTGGCTCAAGGGCCATGAGATCAGAAGAATGTGGCTCAAGGTCCACAAGATCAAAAGGAGGTGGCACTGAGGCCACGTGATCAGAACATAAGGCACCTTCTTGTGCTAGCTCAGGTGAAACATCTTCACCACCTTCAGGATTTCCATCGAATAATTCTCTGAAGTACTTGAAGGTGCCCTCAACTTTAATTTCATCCAAACCCTGGGTAAGGTTGACCCCAACAGGGTCATTGAAGGCACCTGGCTTCTTGCAGATGGTGAAGATGTTGAAATCAGCGCATTGACTACCATAAGTCAATTGCATCTGACCATTGCGACAATTGATTAATGCATTGGAAGACGCAAGGAATGGTCACCCCAGAATGACAGGAATTTGTCCAAGTGAGTTTGGCACAGGTTTAGTATCCAAGACAAAGAAGTCGACTGGATAAATGAACTCTCCCACTTTGATCGGCACATCTTCCACCACACCCCTCAGTTTCTTCATAGACCTATCAGCCAATTAAAGAGTGGTCTTTGTTTGTTTGAGGTCTCCAAGACCGAGGTGGACGTAGACAGAATATGACAGAAGATTAACAGATGCACCTAGGTCCAATAAGGCTCGATGTATGGACACATCACCAATCACACAAGAGATAGTAGGACAGTCAGGGTCCTTATACTTGACTTGCGTGGGTTGTGCCAACAAAGAACTCACGTTAGCCGCAAGAAAAGCTTTCTTTGGAACATGAGTTTTTCTCTTATTGGTGCATAAGTCTTTGAGAACCTTGACATAAGTTGGTATTTGCTGAATCACCTCCAACAGAGGGATGTTCACCTTAACTTGCTTAAACATCTTAAGCATCTTGTCATGCTGATCTGAGGTTTTCTTTTTAAGGCGCTCAGGGAATGACGCCTTCGGGGCATAAGGGTGCGAAGGAACATCAGAATTCTGGTCCAAGGAAGCATGAGTGGGGACCTCAGAATCTGATTCCTTTGACACAAAAGGAGACAAGGGGACCTCAGGGTTCGGCCCCATTGTCGAAGGAAATGTAGAAGGAACCTCAGGAGCAGGCTCCTTCCTGGAAGTATTGGTGGAGGGAACCTCAGGATCCGGCTACCTCAGAGATGCAGGTATCACCGCAGGTCTGGTGACACCAAGAGATGGTGATGACAAAGAAGACACCCCAATGTGGTTATCCACCTCCTTACCAGACCTCAAAATATGAATCACTATTAATGTGATGGGTCGATTCAGAGGTAGCATGAGGTACAGGTGGCCTTCCTTGAGAATGGGTACCCCGAGGATTCACCTCAGGTTGACTCGGGAACTGACCCTTCTCGCGTTCATGGAGTTGATGAGCCAACTGGCTAACTTGTATTGCCAAAGCCTTGACTGTACTTTGCAACGCTTGAAGGGTCGGATCACAAGAAAGGTCCTTGGGGTCAACCCGCTGGGGTGGTGGAGTCTGGTTGGAATAACCCGACGATGAGGCATGAGGAGGTTGGTAATTATGGTTCTGAGACCTTTGATGTGGAGGTTGGTAGGTCGCCGATGGGCGTGGAGGTTGATAAGGTGGAGGTTGAGCGTGCGAGCTCTGACCATTACCCCCACTAGGCCCCCAAGAGAAGTTAGGATGGTTACGTCATCCCGGGTTGTAGGAGTGACTGTATGGGTCGTTACGGGGCCTCTGTTGATACATCGCATTTGCATGCTCAGTATCCCTTGGAGCATAAGCACATTCCAAGTCATCATGACCCGTAAGTCCACACCTACCACACCCGGGAGTAGCGACCTGAGCTACAGGAGTTCGGTCCAACTCTAAACTCTCAATCCTACGCATGAAAGCAGCCATTTTTGCCTCAGACGTGATCGATGACTCAACTTGATAAGATCCACCTCGACCAGAAGACTTGGCGGCTGGTGGATCTCTCATGGTATCCCACTCAAAGGTACGTTCAGCCATAGACTCAAAAGTATCTCATGCCTCCTCGATGGGTTTCATTTGGAAGTCACCCTGACACATCGACTCCAACAATGTGCGGGTGTTGTAGTTGATGCCCTTATAAACAATTTGGCACAGCTGCCATAACTCAAATCCATGATGAGGGCACTGTTGGAGAAGGTCCTTGAACCTCTCAAAGAAACCATGAAAAGATTCGGTCTCAGTCTGATACATTTGATGTATCTAGTGCCGTATCTGTTGAGTTTTCCTTTGAGGGAAAAATCTCTTCAGAAATACGGTCACGAAGTCATCCCAAGACCGAATAGAGCTCGCCGGGAGGCTGTACATCCATTTCTTCGAGTTATCCTTCAACGCGAAAGAAATCATCATCAACCGGACTGAATCCTCGTCAAGCTGTTGAAGCTTGAACATGGAGCATACTTCCTCGAATTCACGTATAAAAATATACGGATCCTGCTTATTGGCAGTAAAGGTTGGAAGCATGCTCACATATTGAGGTTTCAGCTCATAGTTGTTCCCGAGAGCAGGGGGAAGAACTATGCAAAAAGGCTGCGCGGCGCGAACAGGATGGGTCCGCTCCCACAAACATGCATCTCATAATTTCGAAAATTATCTAGTGCAAGTCTTATGTAAAAATCCTTTCATATGCATGCATATACATAGCAATATAATTTTGGCTTTTACATATACATAAGCGCTTGTGATTGAATAACATACACATTCATATGCCTTTTTCGTTTTGTCGATTTCTTATAAAATAATCATTTAATAAAAATGAAATTTTCATATATTAGAAATAAGTCTAAAATTTAATTCTAACATTCACATGATTAGGGCTGCAACTCGGATAATATAACTCGGATACCAACTGTATCCGAATTCGAATCCGAATACCATATTCCATTACCAAATTCGAATTCGAATCCGAATTTAGTAGAACTATCCGAATCCGAATCCGAATCCGAATTCAGTAGAACTATCCGAATCCGAATTCGAATCCGAATTCAGTAGAACTATCCGAATCCGAATACTAAATTTTCGTATTAAAATTTTAGAATACTAAATTTTGGAATACTAATTTGTGTATTTGACCATGTATTCGAATAATTCGGATAATTCGGATAATTCGAATATTAAATAGCTTGTATCCGAATTCGTATCCGAATTCTAATTGGTAAATTTTTTTAAACCAAATTCGTATCCGAAATTAAATTGGTAACATTAAACTTACCAAATACCAACTAAATAGAAATTTTCGAATCGGATACTCGGATACTTGGTAACCATTTGCACCCCTACACATGATGTGTTTCAAAACATTTAAAACTATCAAAAGAATCAATTAGAATTAAATCAACAAAACTATCGGAAAACTCGAAAAAGACATCAAACATGAATTGTTTCGATTGTAGATGGTAAACTAAAATTAATTATATAGTCTAATCATTGAAAATATGAACTAAATGATCTGATACCACTATAGAATTTTGTGTCCCTATGTATGTGTATATTTTTAAAATTTAATACAAACATACATGATCGATTTCATATTTTCATTGATTCTATGTACATGTCTATGTTTATTCTAATATCATGCATTCCTACACATATTAAAATAAACAAAAGAGAGAGGATTCATACCCAAAGGTTCTCTAAAACCTTTCAGAAGATCCGGATTTCCGTTGCCCGTCGAATCGTCCACCGATTCACCTCTAAGTGTTCTCCAAACTCTAAACAAGATTAGAGAGAAATGAGCTAGTCAATCAATCTCTAATTAAGCTTAGAATTTAGCTAATAACCCCTCTAAAAGATCCTGAGATTTTTATCTCAGAAACTTAAAATACTAAGAGAATTTTCGGATGGGTTAATTGGATGGTTAGGGAGAGAAAGAATTTTGCATGTATATTAAACAAGTAGGATGATGGTCTTTTTATAGGCTCCAAAACACCCATATCATGAACTATTCTCTAATCATGATCTCTTGTTTTTTCTCTCCTAAAATTAATCATAATTTGCCACATAAGAATCTAAAAAAACATTTGATCAAATCTAGAATTAATGTAACCCATGATCTAATTATTCTCTTAATAATTCAAGCAGAAATCACGATGAACGATTACCGAATTTTTCCAATCGGTCGACTGAACCATTCGCTTTTACGCAAATTCGGAAGACCGTTAGCCAGACGGTCGACCGAATATTCATGAGAAAAATTCCCTAGAAAATTTCGGTCGAACCACGTCTCGCTCTGGTCGACCGTTGACCTACCAAAATTTCTTCAGGTAAATTGCTTCGGACGACCGTGTCTCTATCGGTCGATGTCATATCCCAAGATAGCTCCTGGATATTTTTTTTCGGTCGACCGTTTACGCCCGCTTGAGTGATTCCTATTGTCCAGGCACTCCAGACAATTTCGGTCAACCATTCACGTATCCGATCTTCGTCCAGTCGACCGTTGCTAGGAAACCCGGTTGATTGAACCCAAAACGGTTGACCGTTTTGACCCTGATTTTATCTTCAAATTTTGGTTTTATATCCAACAAAATTTGATATTTTTGGGGGTTTTTAGCAAATTGATATCTTATGTAATATATCTGTTGGCTTTTTGGCTAATAATCGTTAATCCGTTTTGATGATTAATCAACTTCTCAATAAAAACATGTATCAATTAAAATATCATTGCTTGTATATATATGTGTTATCTAACATTTCAGGAGTCAAGTTTGAGTTAAATTAAAGATGAAGATTGAAGAGTAGTCAAGTTTCAATTCCATGTATTTAGGCTCTAAATGTGACTTGGCACTTGAAACTCATGATTCATTGCATTACACATCACTTAGGATACTTATAGAAGTCTCACATTATCTTCCATATATCCTAGACTTCATTAGAAACTCAACCAAACTCATTAGAACCAAAGAACAAGAAAACTGAACTAAAACGGTCAACCAGTAGAACCATTTGGTTCGACCGTTTTTCACCAGACTTTCCCAGGCAACAAAATTTGTCCCAAAATGGTCGACCCAATTCCTTCATCCGGTCGACCGTTCAGCCTATCTATTTTGCCTGTTATAAATCGGTCGACCCAATTTCTTCATCCGTTCGACCGTGTCTTCATATCCTGTGTTACTGTTATATTACGGTCGACCGAAATATTTGTTCTGTTGAACCGTTTGACCTTATCGAGTGAGAAATTATTTTATCATATACAAATCCTTCAGCTTATCTCTTATCGACACGTGTCCTCTGAGTAGGACTTTCGGTCGACCAAAAGTTCTTATCTGATCGACCGATTGGTTTCCGTATTTGTATTTATTATGACCGTTATACATGTCGTATACTTCAACAGTCGTATACACATTTTCCTAACTAACCTAAGTTTGGATTTAGTGTTTTGGTCGACCGGAATCCCTTTACGGTCGACCGAATGTTGATTCTTCCCCGTCTCTTTTCTACTAGGCATATTCGGTCGAACGTTGCCCTTACCTCGTTCGACCGATTACACTTGTTGTTATCGGGTCTTAAATCAAACATGTCCACCAGTCGACCGAAACTCAATTCACGGTCGACCGAAACTTAAGTCTTTTCCAGACCCAGTGCTACTGCCTCTTTTTGGTCGAATTGGTGTTCCAAACCGTTCGACCGATCACTTAAGTTCGAGCCAAGTTGGATCGACCGTTAGCAGCTTCGGTCGTCCGAACCAAGCACCGCTAATGATCGGTCGACCGCGTAACGCGGTCCGGTCGACCGTTTATCGCCAGAAACTTGTCCTATCTTTTCTGATTTGTGTTTTCTTACACATCTCTCCATCTTTTAAGTCCCAACGACTAGAACTTCTTTGGAGCATATAAATAGAGCTTAGAACACTCTTACAAAGCTACCAATCTTTCTCTAAGCTCAAAATCTCATTACTACTTCCAAAGTGCTCTAAACCCTTGTGCTCACAAATCTTCTCACTTGAAACCATCCTCACTAGATTGCATCATCCTTTTCAAGTGCCAAGATTAGTTGCTGAAGTTTTATTCTTCAAGAGTTGTACAAGCTTCCGGAGTGAAGCTCTTCTCGGGTTGTGAGAAGGTGGTCCAAGCTAGGCGAGGGTGTTAGCAAAGCTTGTGGTGTAAAAGCATGATCTCGGCCCGCAACGGAGATTGGATTAGTGGAGGACGCGAAGTTGCTCGAGTAAGAGCAATTCGTAAGAGAGGACTAGGATCCGGTGGTTGGATCGAAACCTCTATACATCCGGAGTAGTGGTTTGTTTGTTCTCTTTTTAATATTATTGTTTTATCTTTGAATTTGGCATAGTTATCCTTATAACCGTAATTAGTCTATTCACCCCCCTTAGACTAAGTTTAGGGGCTAGTAGATCCTACATTTGGTATCAGAGCCTTGTTAATTGCATTTACACAAATTCACGTTTGTAGCAATGACCCAACAAAGAGAGGGATTTCACACCGGAAGACCTCCTTTGTTTGATGGAACAAACTATGCCTATTGGAAGAAACGTATGACCACATTCATACAATCTTATGATGTTAAATTATGAGTGTTCTTCCAAATACCTTATACACAAGACAAACCATTAGAACGTATGGATGATGATGAATTAGCCATGATTCAAATGAATGCTAAACTGATGAACATAATTATGTGTGGCTTGACCGAAGAACAATATAGTAGAATTAATGCATGTGATTCCGCATTTGAAGCTTGGCATATGTTAGAAAGTCACTTTGAAGGTCGATCATTCGTTAAGGAAACTAGAATAGATTCATTTATGCAAAAGTATGAAATGTTTGCTATGAAACTGAATGAATCCATTAGCGAGATGCATACTCGCTTTACTCTTATTTCTAACTCTTTGAAGAACCTTGGTAAGGTTGTGATTGAAAGTGATAGGGTACAAAAGTTTCTTAGGTCTTTGACTTTGGATTGGGAGAAAAAGACTACGGCTATTGAAGAAGCCAAAGATCTCTCAAAGTTGAAGATGGAGGATCTCATTGGAAGCCTCATGGCGTATGAGATCCAAATGGAAGAAAGAAGAGAGAAGGAGAAGGAACGGGAAGGATATAAGCGTAAAGAAAAACAAATTGCCTTAAAAGCAACCTCCGATTCGGACGCAATCGAAGACGAGTACACCGATGAAGATGTTGCTTTCCTAACCCGCAACTTCAAGAAATTCCTCTCCAAGAGAAAATTTGCAAAAGGAAGAGGAGAATCCTCTCGGACATTCACTTGCTATGAGTGCAACAAAACCGGCCACATGAAGAAGGATTGCCCCTTGCTTAGGCCGAGGGATCGTGAACGAAGAGAAGAAAGGAGATATCCTCCTAGAAGAGAAAGGGATGAGAGACCAAGAAAAGATAGAGATGAAAGGCCACTCCGAAAGGAAAAGGAAGAGAGGCCTAAAAGACGTGACGATTACAAGAGAATGGATCGTCGCGAAAAGGATGGGAAAATGGCTCTCAAAGCCACTTGGGATGACTCAAGTTCATCAAAGGACTCTGACTCCGAATACTCCCAAGAAGAAGAAGCACACATGTGTTTCCTGGCATCTAATGTTGATTCCGACTCGAGTCCTCCTCCATCACCAAAGACAAGTGATCAACCTCACGTGGTGGAAATCGACGACGATGAGGTATCCCTAAACGAAACACCCCGTTATGATGATTTATTAGATGCTTTTCAAGAACTTGCCGAGTGTTATGAAATGATTTGTCATAAAAACAAATTAGCTAGAAAAGTTAATCTAGATCAATCTATCAAATGTGATATGCTAACCAAAGAAATTGAGGTTCTAAATGATGAGATTACAATTCTGAAATCTACAAAAGATAATCATTTAAATGAAGATCTCATTGCCAAGAATATGCAACTCACGAAAGACTTAGAGAAATTCACCTTAGGTAGAAAGATGCTTGACATGCTTCTTGGAACTCAAACTCAATCTCTAACGAAACATGGTCTAGGTTATAAGGGCGGTAAACAAAAGAAACTCACTTCCTACTTTGTTAAAATGAATAACTCTCTTGTTAAGAAAACAAATTATTCAAATGTTTGGGTACCTAAGACTACTCAAGTTTGGGTACCAAAAGCTAACCCTCAAGGACCCAAACAAATTTGGGTACCAAAGTCTTCACTTGTTTCTTTGATTGTAGATAAAAGCAAGGAGAAAGGGGAAGTGGATTCTCGATAGCGGGTGCTCGAGGCATATGACGGGAGACTCCCAAGTTCTATCCAACTTAAAGCCTAAGAAGGGAGGAATCGTCACATTTGGAGATAATGTTAAAGGACACATTGTCGGCATCGGCAATGTTGGTAATTCTACTACTCCTAACATTGAAAAAGTTTTATTAGTAGATGGGTTAAAACCTAGCTTGCTTATTGTTAGTCAATTAACCGATAAGAATTTTCTAATTGTATTTGACAAACACACTTGCCATATAATCTCTAAAAATGACATGAAAATTGTTTTTAATGGATATAGATCAAATAACATCTACATTGTGCATGTTGATAATCTTAGAAACCTAGGTGTTGAAACATGCTTAGTTGCCTCACATGATGAAGCTTGCTTATGGCACAACCGGTTGGGACATATTAGTATGTCACAATTACACAAATTATCCAAATTTGAATTGGTCAGAGGAATACCAAAAATTGATTTAAAAAAGGACAAACTTTGTGATGCATGCCAATTTGGAAAACAATGTAAATCTTCTTTTAAATCTCTAAATGTGGTGTCAACTTCAAAACCTCTCGAGCTTTTACACTTAGATCTTTTTGGACCCTCAAGGACCGTAAGTTTAGGAGGGAAAAGATATGCATTTGTGATTGTTGACGACTTTTCGAGATTCACTTGGGTTTTATTTTTAGCTAACAAATATGACGCTTTTGAAAGATTTAAAACTTTTTGCAAACGTGTTCAAAGAGAAAAATATTCTAACATAATCACTATTCGTAGTGATCATGGAGGACAATTTGAAAATGAATCCTTTCAAAAGTTTTGTGAAAAGTATGGAATTAAGCACAATTTTTCGTTTCCTCGCACTCCTCAACAAAATGGGGTAGTTGAGAGGAAAAATAGAACTCTTCAAGAAATGACAAGAACAATGCTTGTGGAAAAGGGACTTCCGAAATATTTTTGGTGCGAAGCCGTTAATACTTCTTGCTATGTGTTGAATCATGTTCTCATTAGACCTATTTTGAAGAAAACTCCGTTTGAACTTTGGCATGACCGGACTCCTAAAATTTCATATTTTAAAGCTTTTGGATCAAAATGTTTTGTCCTCAATACTAAAGACAACTTGGATAAATTTGATGCAAAATCTGATGAGGCTATCTTTTTAGGGTATTCCGATAGGAGTAAAGCATATAGAATCTATAATAAACGAACAAGTTGTGTTGACGAATCTCTACACGTTAACTTTGACGAGTTAGCTTGTGTGGATAACTCCTCTCTTGATAATGATTGCATGGATATAATTAGACATGTATCATCACAAGATGCTCCTCTTGTGTCTCATCAAGAGCCTCCAAGTTTTCCACAAGAGGACGTGGAGGATCTTCCTAAGGATTGGACCTATAGAAAGGATCATCCGAAGGACTTTGTGATTGGAGATGTTTCTCAAGGTGTGACGACACGATCTAAAGCACTTGTAGTTTGTGATTCTTATGCATTTATCTATTCATTAGAACCTAAGAAAGTTGAACAAGCATGTAATGACGAATTTTGGTTAATGGCTATGCATGAAGAGCTAAATCAATTTGTTCGAAATAATGTTTGGGAACTTGTTGGAAAACCTTCTAACCAAACGGTTATTGGAACTAAATGGATATTTCGAAATAAACTTGACGAAGATGGGAATGTAATAAGAAACAAAGCTAGACTCGTCGCTCAAGGCTATCGCCAAGAGGAGGGTATAGACTTTGATGAAACTTATGCCCCCGTCGCTCGAATGGAAGTCATTCGCATGTTATTAGCTTATGCATCTTACATGGACATAAAATTATTTCAAATGGATGTCAAAAGTGCTTTCCTAAATGACTTTATAAATGAAGAAGTCTATGTGGCACAACCCCCCGGATTTGTAAATGAAACTTACCCAAACCATGTGTTTAAACTTAAGAAGGCTCTTTACGGCCTCAAACAAGCTCCTAGAGCTTGGTATGAGCGATTAAAGAACTTCTTAATCAACAAAGGTTTTTGTGTGGGTAAAGTGGATACCACTCTTTTTGTTAAAACATATGATCATGATTTACTAGTGGTACAAATCTATGTTGATGATATAATATTTGGTGCAAGTTACCCGCATCTTTGCAAAGAATTTTCCAAGTCTATGCAGGGGGAGTTCGAGATGAGCTTAATTGGTGAACTAAACTTCTTCCTCGGACTTCAAATTAAGCAAACTAAAGATGGGAACTTCATACACCAAGCAAAGTACACAAGAGAGCTCTTAAAATGCTTTGGTCTTCAAGATAGCAAGCCTCACAACACTCCCATGAGCACTAGCACTAAGTTAGATAAAGATGAAAATGGCAAGGAGGTGGATATCAAGAAATATCGAGGTATGATCGGATCCTTACTTTATCTTACCGCTAGTCGTCTGAATATTATGTTTTCCATGTGTTTGTGTGCACGTTTTCAAGCTTGTCCTAAAGAATCTCATTTCAATGCTTTTAAACGTATTTTTCGCTATCTCAAAGGATCTCAAGAATTTGGTTTGTTTTACCCCAAGACTAGGGTTTTTGATCTTGTTGCCTATAGTGACGCCGACTATGCCGGTTGCATTTTAGACCGTAAAAGTACTAGTGGCACTTGCCAATTCTTGGGAAAATTGCTTGTCTCTTGGTTTAGTAAGAAACAAAATAGTGTTGCATTGTCGACAACCGAGGCCGAATACATTGCTGCCGGTTGTGCATGTGCACAAGTCTTGTGGATGAGGCAAACCCTCAAAGACTTGAAACATGAGTTTCAAAATACTCCTATATTATGTGATAATACTAGTGCAATAAATCTTTCGAAAAGTCTAAAGGGGGGGTGAATAGACTAATTACGGTTATAAGGATAACTATGCCAAATTCAAAGATAAAACAATAATATTAAAGAAAGAACAAACAAACCACTACTCCGGATGTATAGAGGTTTCGATCCAACCACCGGATCCTAGTCCTCTCTTACGAATTGCTCTTACTCGAGCAACTTCGCGTCCTCCACTAATCCGATCTCCGTTGCGGGCCAAGATCACGCCTTTACACCACAAGCTTTGCGAACACCCTCGCCTAGCTTGGACCACCTTCTCACAACCCAAGAAGAGCTTCACTCCGAAAGCTTGTACAACTCTTGAAGAATAAAACTTCAGCAACTAATCTTGGCACTTGAAAAGGATGATGCAATCTAGTGAGGATGGTTTCAAGTGAGAAGATTTGTGAGCACAAGGGTTTAGAGCACTTTGGAAGTAGTAATGAGATTTTGAGCTTAGAGAAAGATTGATACATTTGTAAGAGTGTTCTAAGCTCTATTTATATGCTCCAAACAAGTTCTAGCCGTTGGGAATAAGAGATGGAGAGATGTGTAAGAAAACACAAATCAGAAAAGTCAGGACAAGTTTCTGGCGATAAACGGTCGACCGGATCACGTTATGCGGTCGACCGATCATTAGCGGTGCTTGGTTCGGTCGACCGAAGCTGTTAACGGTCGATCCAATTAATTACGGTCGATCCTATGTAATATTAAATTATTACACCCCATAATATATACACATCATACGAATTTATTCATGATTCTAATTATGTCAATTTTTGTGACATATTGATTTTATTGATTCACCACATGTGTCCATTTTCCTATGAAACCCGACACATCATATGAACTCAAAATCAAGCTTCTTGTTTCCCAGTTTTGTGGTGTGACCTATAGGAGGATCTAAGTCAAATTGACAGCGATATTAAACTCTTAATAAATCAAACTATAAGCGGTATCTAGCATAGATGTCTTGTTCCACTCGAACTAAACACAATCCATTTAGTGATGTTAGTGCACCACTTGTGTCCGTCCATTGCCTCATGATATTATGAATATATACAAAGTAGAAATGTTTCACTTTTGTATTATATTCATTTCTTGATATCTTTAAGCTAATTATTGTAGGATTTCTTGTTTAATTGTACATATTTATTTTCGAAATTTTTATGCAAAATAAGGATCAATTTACAATTTTATATGATTTATTTCATGCATGCCTCAATTTGTTTCAATAACTAGTTTCAAAACTTTTTAAAACAAATATGGGCTCCGAAATTCGTACCTAGAAGTTCTCTAAAACTTCTTGAAGATTCAGAGACGTTGGGGATGCTCCTCGCTGCGCCGGATGCCTTCGAGTATTCACCAAACTCTAAACAAGATCGGAGAGAGAGGGAAGCTAGTCTCTCAATCTCCGATAGGGTTTAGAATCCAATTACTAACCCCTCTTTAATTCCCTTGTGAAGATGATCTCTTAAGAACTAAAACTAAACTTAAGAATTAAGGGATTTTCGTGGAGATTTATGGAGAGAGAATTTTTTGCACAAGTAATGATGAATTAATTTTGGAGGTAATGAGATAAACTTGTATTTATAAGCTCTCTCCAAATTACCTATTCATGTGCAACCCCTTGCCCATGATTTCATGCAAAATTCCATCTAACCATCCATTATTTAATAATAAATAATATTAGCCACGAATTAAATCAATTATGGACCAATTCCATGCATGATCTAATTAATTCTTAAATTAATTCTGCTGAAAACCGTCTGGACCGGTCGACCGTTTGGAGGTTCGGTCGACCGCTCGAACCATGTTTCGGTCGACCGTTCAATAACTCGGTCGACCGTTCGTAACAGGAATTATTCCATCTCGATGTTCGGTCGACCGACCGATTACTTTCGGTCGACCGTTCGAACAGATGAAAATTCCCTATTATCGGTCGAGACATGTCCTGTCGACCGTGCCCGATCGGTCGACCGTTTACTGCTAACCGGTCGACCGTTGGAGCACTGTTTTGCAGACTTGTCAAATTTTGGTTTAACCCCTACAAAATTTTACATTTCGGGATTAGTAGTAAATTCACAAATTATGTAACATATTATCCTATGCAATGATCAATCATTACACCCCATAATATTTACATCACATATGAATTTTATTTAGATTCTAATTATGTTATTAATCACAACATAATTTTGATTTTGCTTGTTCACCCCATGTGTCATATTTTCTACATAAAACCCGACACATCTTATGAACTCAAAATCCCCATTTCTTGTTTCCCAGTTTTGCGGTGTGACCTATGGGAGGATCTAAACTAAGTTGGCAGTGATATTAAGAGCTTAATATCACAAGCTATAAGCGGTCTCTAGCTACACATTATAGCTCCCAATTAGTTAGATGTCTTAATTCCACTCGAACCAAAACCCGATCCATTTAGTGATGGAGTGCACCACTTGTGTCCGTCCCTTGCCTCATGATATTAAGAATACACACAAAGTAGTATTGTGTCATCTTTGTATTAGTATTCATTTCTTGATCTCTTTAAGCTAGTTATAAATATGTGACTTAACTCAAATCACATTGTGCACATTATAACTTTGCTTTATCAAAGGGCCCACTAATATCATCACTCAATTAAGAGGGGCAATGATAGTCTTTTGACTAACTATCTTCTCCAACAAAAGTTGTACTTAACCAACCAATGCCTTTACACTACACTTATCGATAGTTCAAGACACTGATCTAATTAAGTATTCCTTAAGTGATCAGATATAAGTCTCATATCAAAGGACCAAAGGCACAGTAAAATATTAATGAGACAGAAACACATTTCTATAATATTTTACTTATTAGGTCTATTCAGTATACAAAAGTAATATTTTTTCCTCTTTTGCATACCCGTGTTGTCACTCACTTGTAGAGCTACAATGATCTATGACCAAACACGACAATCTTAACCTCGTAATTAATGTCCCATGTTAATTACCATGATTGCGAATATGTTTTGTTTTATGTAAACCAATATCTTTTAGAGCTCTACGGTTAAGGACCAAGAGTCTCTTCCTTAACACTTCTAAAAGACGAATAACATAAACAAGGAACAAAATGATTTCTCATTCAATTCATAATAATTGACATTTAAAAGTAAAACTTTTAGAACACATTCCCTTCAATCTCCCACTTGTTATCAAAGTTTTCTTTCACATACATTCTCAATGTATAAAACATTAATAACTAGGGTAACCTTCCCAAATCACCTATCAAGCCAATCCACATGGATCCTCAGATCCATGGACTCGAAATATATTTCGTCTCTTAGCTTGGTATGAAGGTTTGTTGAATGGATCAGTTGTGTCACTGTTTTGTCCACCTATTTATTTATTTTGTCTTTCGTTGGTGGTTGAGTTAGCTGTAGTGATATTACTCCTAACTACACTAGCTCATACCTCCACCTTCGATAATGATGACGCATCATCACTCCAACCTCTTATTGTCTAGAATTCCTATAAGAATTGCATCAAAACATCTCTCGGGTATTTTTTCCTTTGTCTTCCATAAACAAGAACCTTATCTTTAGTCCGGTTAAGGTACTTCAGAATATTCTTGACCGCAATCCTATGATTAGGACTTGCGTTGGATTGGTGACCTCTTGTCACGTTTAGAGCATACGAGATATTGGGTCTTGTGCAAGTCATCGTGTACATGGTCCTTCCTTTTGCCGAAGCATAAGGGATACCTTCATGTACTCCAAGTCTTTGTGTGATTGAGCACATTGAGACTTCTTGAGTTTCACACCTATACTCATACTTATTGGCATATTGTCCATATCGGAATTGTTCACCCTGAACATTTCAAAGATCTTGTCAATGTATGCACATTGACTGAAGCCAATGAGTCTACGGGATGTATCTCAATGTATCTTGATTCTCAAGATGTGTTGAGCCTCATCCTTTTCTTTTCATTGAAATGCCGATTTTAATGAAATTTCTCGTTTGCTAATGCTAAGGTATATGAGTGCTCATGAGCAATATGTCATCGACATATAAGATCAGAAGTACTACATGGCTCCCACCAATCTCCTTGTATCAACAAGGTTTTCCTTTACTTTGAATGAAGTGAATCTTCTTCAAAGCGTTTGTTCCAATCTCCTCGATGCTTGCTTCAATGGATTCTCGAAACTTGCATTTCTTCTCGCTATTATTTGGATCATCAAAACCTTGAGGTTGTACATGTAGGATCGTGTGGGTTATGGGTCCACTAATCACTTTTAATCTAATCCCTAACTAATCAAACAATAAACGCAGCGGAAACAAATTTAAAAACAAGTAGGGAAATTAACAGAAAAATGCAAACCACAAAAGACGCGTCGGTTTTTATAGAGGTTCGGCACCCCACCCGGGTCCTAGTCCTCTCTTGTAAGCTCCGCTCGACTCCGCGAGCTCCGCCTACGTCTTCACTAACCACTCCCCGTTCCGGGCCGGGAGAGAACGCCTTTACACCACAAGCAACGCGAACAACCCTCGCTTGCTTGAATTCTTCCTCTCACAATCCGAGAGGGACACTTCGGGCTTTCACCGAAGTCCTTGCTTCTTTTGACAACACTTGTAACTGAGTGGGATTCACTCTCTAATTGAGCACACTTTGAGTAGGATGAGTATATGATCAAGTGTGTGAAGTTTAGGCTTAAAGAGTGTAGAATTGGGAGCTTTGAGGATTGAGGTTTCTCTCTAATGTATTTGGACAATTGGAGTTGGAGAGTTGTGTTAACAACAAGTCTTGATCCTCTATTTATAAGCTCCTAAGGTTTTCTAGCCGTTGGGGATAGATTTGATTGGGTTTTGTGCAAGATACACAAAGCAGAAAATCGGGCTGCAAATCTGTCCAGAACCGGTCGACCGAAACTACTAAACCGGTCGACCGTTCACTTGATTTCAAGGAGAACGGTCGAACAAAAGAATATTCGGTCGGACAAACGAGCTAGAACTTAACTCTACTTAAGTGAATCGGTCGAACCAAAGTATGGAGCGGTCGACCGAAAAGGGGATTCGGTTGAGACAAAGGTCAATCGGTCGAACGAGAAATGTGTCGACCGATAGCAGGGAATTTTGTTTCTTGAAGAAATGTTCAACCGGTCGACCGAAACAAGGTCGTCGTTCGACCGGTTACCGAATGTATTTTGGGGTTAAGTTTGTTTTATACGAATACGACCGTTATAGGAATACGACAAGAAAAACGGTCATATTAAAATCCGGGATCGGTCGACCGAAAATGTAGAACCGGTCGACCGGTAGAGTTCGGTAAAATCACTGTGGAGAGTCTGTTATAAACCGGTCGAACTGAGAACTGGTTCGGTCGACCGGTTCACACAGGAAATCTGGGTTTAAGTTTATAAGTGATTTCCGACTAAGGTTTGGGTGATCTAATGAAGTCCAAATAATGTGAAATTTCGTGTGTGACTTCTATAGGGAACCTATTGTGTATGTGATTGGTTTTTAACTCTTGTATGCTCAATTTACACATGTTCCTAAGACTCAAAATAAAATCAAGATTACAAGTCTTCATTTAGCTTTATTACAAATCTTGACTTGATTTCCTTCCTTCCATGAGTCTTGATCACCTGTAGAGGTTAGCACATGCAATATATATGCAATGCAATATGTGTGCTACTCTACATCATCATAATTAAGATTAGGTTAATTAAATCATCAAAACATAGATTAAGGCCAAAAAGCCAACAATCTCCCCCTTTTTGATGATGGCAACCTATATCTTAATTCTATCTAAATACATGGAATTTGTATATGTAAACTATGCATATTAATGCTCCCCCTATGGATGTGCATAGTTTTTGTTCAATTTTATGCCAAATTCCAAGTTACCCCCTTAATTATCTCTCCCCCTTTGACATCCATCAAAATTAATAATTATTTAAGACTTTAAGCTTAGAATTTGGATGTCTTGTAATGAAGTTGCTCCCCCTAAATTTTGCACTTCATTACTCTAATAAAAGATATAACATTTAAGCTCCCCCTATCAATAAGGCTAAATGGAAACAATGAGTATGATTCAAGTTAAGTTCATTTAAGTTTCAACTTAAGCCTTATTCTAACATCCATTTAAAATTTGACATTTAGAATCAATGGATGTGATAAATGATTTGCAATGAATAGGGATAATGATTTTCAATGAATTGAACTATATGATATGTCAATTAAGCATATGAAGCTAGATTAGAGCTAATTTAACATGAATTGTATAGATAGGAATTTATACCAATGTTGAATTCGAATTTAGCTCCAATCTCATTTGGTGATGCAACCGGATTTGAATTTGACTCTTGAGCTCACCCGGTCACCACCAATTTCCTCCTCAAGCTCCTACAAGTGTAGACTTAGGTACCCAAACAACTTTGGGTCCTTGAACATTAGCTTTTGGGATCCAAACCATTTTGGTTTTGGGAGCCCACACACTTGAGGAACTATGGTTAATGAACATATGCTTACCATTTAGAGTAGTGTGAGATACATGGTTTTTCAATTTAAAATTGTAACCTAAACCATGTTTAGCTAAGGATTGTCTTTGACTACCTAAAAGCATATCAAGCATTTTTGTTCCTTTAGTGAACATTTCAAGATCTTTTCTTAATTGCATATTTGAGGCTTTAAGATCTACATGTTCATCAATAATGGGTGTTTTACTTAGACTAGCAAGTGATGATTCATTTGATTCAAGTCTAGCAATCACCTCATTCTTTTCATTCATGATTAATTCAATTTGACATTTGAGATCATTTATAGTTTTTCTAGCATTTTTGTTCTTTTCACAAATGATCTCATATTGTTTAACTAAATCATGAAATGCATTTTGTAGCTCATCATGTGTATATGATTCATCATTAGCATTAGAGTTAGAGCTAGCACTAGAATATGATTTACTTGACCATGAATTACTTATAGTGGAATAAGATTTAGAGGAGTTAGAAGCTACCTCACTTTGTTCATCTTCAATGGCCATGAAGCATGAATGTGCAACCTCTCTTCTACTTTGTAAGGAAGAGGATGATAATGATGGAGATGAAGAGTCATCCCAAGTGGCTTTGTGAGCTTCCTCCTTCCTTTCTTTCCTCTTACTCTTCTCCTTTTCTCTTCTCCTCTCTCTTCTCTCATTTTTCTTCTCCCTCTCTTTTCTCTCATTTTCGCTCTCCTCCCTCTCTTTTTCTTTTTCTCTTTTCTCACTTCTTCTACCTCTTCTTTCATTCTTTTCTCCCTTATCCCTCTTGAGATATTTGAAGAAGTCTTGGGCAAGGACCTCAATGTCCTCTTCTTCCACCCTCCTTGGCTCATCAAAATTTGCATGCAATGCCACCATGGAGTTTTTCTTTGAAGCTTCCTTCTCTCTTCGATGACTCAATTGGAGCTCATAGGCCATGAGATTTCCAATGAGTTCCTCCATCTTCAATTTTGAAAGATCATGTGCCTCTTCAATTGCGACGACTTTATCTTCCCAATCGATGCTAAGTGACCGGAGGAACTTCCTTGTCATCTCTCCTTCATTGATTTTTCTTCCAAGAACCAAAAGAGAGTTAGTGATATCGGTGAAGCGAGTGTTCATTTCGCTTATGTTTTCACCGATTTGCATAGAAAAAATCTCATATTTATGCATGAGGAGACTAATGCGGGTTTCCTTAGTTTTACTATCCCCCTCATGATGCATTTGTAGTCTATGCCATATTTCATGTGCACTAACACACCCTCTAATCCTATTATATTCACCCTCATTTAGCCCACAATATAGAATGTTCATGATTTTTGAGTTCATCTCAATTTCTTTCATTTTGGGCCTAGTGAGTGAATCTAATTCATCTTCATTTGGTGGTGTGTATGGATTTTGGAGAAACATCCAATACTTAAGGTCATTAGAAATTAGGAAAATCTTCATCCTATTCTTCCAATAATCATAATTTGACCCATTAAGCAAAGGAGGTCTAGTGGTGCATAATCCCTCTACATGATTAGATGTGCTAGCCATGCTAAAAATACGATTAAGTATAGAATTTAGCTAACAAGGCTCTGATACCAAATGTAGGATCGTGTGGGTTATGGGTCCACTAATCACTTTTAATCTAATCCCTAACTAATCAAACAATAAACGCAGCGGAAACAAATTTAAAAACAAGTAGGGAAATTAACAGAAAAATGCAAACCACAAAAGACGCGTCGGTTTTTATAGAGGTTCGGCACCCCACCCGGGTCCTAGTCCTCTCTTGTAAGCTCCGCTCGACTCCGCGAGCTCCGCCTACGTCTTCACTAACCACTCCCCGTTCCGGGCCGGGAGAGAACGCCTTTACACCACAAGCAACGCGAACAACCCTCGCTTGCTTGAATTCTTCCTCTCACAATCCGAGAGGGACACTTCGGGCTTTCACCGAAGTCCTTGCTTCTTTTGACAACACTTGTAACTGAGTGGGATTCACTCTCTAATTGAGCACACTTTGAGTAGGATGAGTATATGATCAAGTGTGTGAAGTTTAGGCTTAAAGAGTGTAGAATTGGGAGCTTTGAGGATTGAGGTTTCTCTCTAATGTATTTGGACAATTGGAGTTGGAGAGTTGTGTTAACAACAAGTCTTGATCCTCTATTTATAAGCTCCTAAGGTTTTCTAGCCGTTGGGGATAGATTTGATTGGGTTTTGTGCAAGATACACAAAGCAGAAAATCGGGCTGCAAATCTGTCCAGAACCGGTCGACCGAAACTACTAAACCGGTCGACCGTTCACTTGATTTCAAGGAGAACGGTCGAACAAAAGAATATTCGGTCGGACAAACGAGCTAGAACTTAACTCTACTTAAGTGAATCGGTCGAACCAAAGTATGGAGCGGTCGACCGAACAGGGGATTCGGTTGAGACAAAGGTCAATCGGTCGAACGAGAAATGTGTCGACCGATAGCAGGGAATTTTGTTTCTTGAAGAAATGTTCAACCGGTCGACCGAAACAAGGTCGTCGTTCGACCGGTTACCGAATGTATTTTGGGGTTAAGTTTGTTTTATACGAATACGACCGTTATAGGAATACGACAAGAAAAACGGTCATATTAAAATCCGGGATCGGTCGACCGAAAATGTAGAACCGGTCGACCGGTAGAGTTCGGTAAAATCACTGTGGAGAGTCTGTTATAAACCGGTCGAACTGAGAACTGGTTCGGTCGACCGGTTCACACAGGAAATCTGGGTTTAAGTTTATAAGTGATTTCCGACTAAGGTTTGGGTGATCTAATGAAGTCCAAATAATGTGAAATTTCGTGTGTGACTTCTATAGGGAACCTATTGTGTATGTGATTGGTTTTTAACTCTTGTATGCTCAATTTACACATGTTCCTAAGACTCAAAATAAAATCAAGATTACAAGTCTTCATTTAGCTTTATTACAAATCTTGACTTGATTTCCTTCCTTCCATGAGTCTTGATCACCTGTAGAGGTTAGCACATGCAATATATATGCAATGCAATATGTGTGCTACTCTACATCATCATAATTAAGATTAGGTTAATTAAATCATCAAAACATAGATTAAGGCCAAAAAGCCAACAGTACAATGTACATATCCTCCTCCAAGTTCCTTTTTAAGGAACACTATTTTGACATCCATATTCCATATCCCACAATTGTGAAATGCGGTAATATTGAGCATAATCCGAATAGATTTTAATATGGCAACTTCTCAAAAATTTCATCAAAGTCAATTTCTTGAATTTGAGTATAACTTTTGTTACAAGCCTCGCTTTGTAGGTTGTCAAGTTACTATCCATGTCTATCTTCCTCCTAAAAGCTCATTCATACCAAATGATATTTTCTCTTGAGGAAGGTAGATCAAGTTCCATACTTGATTACTATACATGGATTCTACTTCGGATTCCATGGCTTTTAACCATAGTTTGGAGTCTTTTCTTTCCATTGCTTGTTGGAAGGTCGAGGGATCTTTGGTATCTAGTACAATGATCTCATGAAGTCCCACATACTTATTGGGTTTCTTCCTTTCCCTCATTGACCTTCTTAGTTCTTTTGGTTCTTCGCGTGTCTCTCGAACTTCTTCCACAATTTCTTGAGGAATAGGTTCATGTTCGACTCTTGAACGCACACTAGGTGAGGATGATTGAGATTCTCTCACAATTTCTTGTAAGGATCTCTCGCTCATGCTCCCACTAACCAAATGAATCTCGGCTGGGCCTTCATGATTTTGAATGTCATCACTCATGTCATGATCTTGTAGAGTATCTTGAGTTTCCTCAAGCTCAACTCTACTCCTACTACTTTTCTCTCTTTTCCAGAAATTCTAGAAAAACCATATCTCTCTCTGCAATCTTTCGATTGGAGGTGATACACCAAAAGTAGTATCCTCTTGTCACACGAGGACAACCTATAAAGAAGCACTTATCTGCTTTTGGTTGAGGCTTGGTTGACATCAATTTCTTGATGTATAGCTCACAACCCCAAATCTTGAGAAAGTCGAGCTTAGGTGTCCTTCAAATCCATAGCTCACAAGACATTTTCTCCACGGATTTGGACGGAACATTATTTAGTGAGTTTGTCATTATTTGTAGTGCATAATTCCAAAAGTAAATAGGCAATTTAGATTGACTTATTATTGATCGAACCATGTCGAGCAATATCATGTTCCTACTTTAGGAATAAGTCAAATTAGGTATCCTAAGCACTCACCCCTACGAACCTTTCGTAGAGACTCGATATTCTTGTTGAGTCGGTTCACTACTTCATCCTCGAATTCCTTGAACTTGTCAAAGAATTCACTTTTGCTTCCCATTAGATAAATATAGCCATAATGACTATAGTTGTCTGTGAACAAAATGAAGTACCTTAAACTGTCTCTTGCACTTGTACTTATCAGACCATATACATTAGAATGTATCATATCCAATTAGTTATTCATTTTCGTTCCTTTCTTCTTGAAAGGTCTCTTGGTCATTTATTTGACCAATCCGATAGTGCTACAAGATTGTATCATTCACGTGAGTTATCTTAGTTCCTTTTGTTATTGTTTGTTTGAGTTTGTTTATTATTTATTTCAAGCAAATAGAAACCATTCTATGCGAATGTATTTGCATAGAAAATTCCATTCTTCGATATAGACAAGCAAGAATTAGAAATATATATTAAGTTATCCATATCCAAAACATGATACAGAATAGTTCTTGCTAATCGAAGGTACATAACAAACATTCTTCAAAGCATAAATTTAAATCACTAGACTATTGAAGTTCCATAGAATCTTGTACAATTGCAGCGTTGCTTGTACTATTTCCAATCTTCAATATCATCTCGTTCTCCACGAGTTCCTTCATATCCTTCAATAGCTGCAAATCAAAATTATGTGAGCATAAGATCCGGTAACCATTACCAAATCAAGGACAGAGGTGATTAAATTTATCTCAATAACAAACATACCTATGGCGTTTCTCGGGCGCCTACGTTCAATCATCCCATTTTCAAGGTCTTCCTTGTACTTGGGGCAATTAGGTCGGATGTGTCCCTTTTCACCGCAGTGAAAGCACTCCGTGTTGGGAGTTGGAGATTTGAAAGATTTCCCCCTTGAGGCACTCCCATGAGCACCTCCTACTCCCTTGTTCTTGATTGACGTATCTTTGGTAAATTTGCCTTTACCTTTGTTGATCTTTTTGCTCCTCTCATGGACGGCTAGGACGTGATTGTCCTGACCCTTGCCCATGTCAACTTCTGCCGTTTTGAGAGCGTTGTGAAGCTCCTCAAGACTCACCCCTTTTTCACGCACATGATAGTGCATCACAAAGTCCTTGAAGGACGGTGCTAGAGAGCCAAGAATCAGATCTTCGGCAATGTCCTTGGGCATTGGAGAAGAGAGCTTCGACAATTTCTCAAGGTATCCTTGCATCGTGAGAAAATGCATGGACACCGATGTTCCCTCCGCCATATGGCACCTTGTGAGTGCGATGGTGGTCTTATAGCGCTCCTTTCGGGCATTATCCATGAACATCTTTGTTAAAGCTTCCATGGTCTTCTTGGGTTTTGAATCCAAGTATTTCGTTTGAAGCGAGTCACCCATGGATGCCAACATTAGACCGTGAACTTGGTTCTCTTGGTCTTCCCACTTGGCTATCGCCTCTTTCTCATTACCGGTTGTCTTCTCATTCAATTTTGGGATTTCACCATCCAAAATATGAGATAGTTTTTCAAACCTCAACATGATATTAAGATTGAGTTGCCATTTCATGAAGTTTGAGCCATCATTTTGCAAAGGATTCTTTTCGATCATAGATCGCACAATTGGTTGGATATTAGACATTTCTACAAAATAAATTATACAGGATTTTAATGTCAATTTTATGTTTTAAAATACATACATACAAATGTAAATGTTGCAAATAAAAATTTTGCCCATAAATACAACAATCCAAGATCCCATTAATTGTAATATAGACTAGCTAAGGGCTATCGAATACATTACAACATCAAGGTAAGAAAAACATTTTCTAATCACAACCTTTTTGAATTTTAGCAATATTAGCACCTTCAAACTCTTGTGATTCTTGTCGTTTTAATTATGAGGGAATGCAACCCATCCTCGTAAGAAAAACTTTTCCCAAAACCGAGCGAGGGCTCTAGGTAATGTTAAGAAAACTTATTTTCATTTGATACGAGATACGTTTATCCATTGTATTCACAACTAAACATACTTGGGGTTCACTAGGGTGAAACACACCTCATACATTCAATCGTGGCACAACAACAGACAACCATTATATCTCCCACTATTCCCAATGATGGAAGGAGCTATCTCCCGCTAAGGGCTAGCAGAGTATCCCTCAATCAATGACTGCTATTGGATGAAATAAGAAGGAAATTATTCTTAATTTTTGTTGGACAATTTCATATATTTACATGTGATTTGGAATTTTAGGTTATCATGCATATTAATATTCATACACATCCTAACATCGTGTGAGTTTATATGTTCCCTTCGATCCTCGATCCTCGATCGATGCACTACAGCGGCGACTTCCTCTTGCACCGGAGATGTAGATTTTACAGAAAATAAACATGCTCCTCACATCCGATAAAAAACCAACTAGTGCAAGTCCTATGTAAAACCTCTCATATGCATATGCAATTATCTAAAAGATGGAAATAGAGAATTTGGCTTTTACATACATAAGCCCCTGTATTATTACAATTATAAACATTCATAGCCGCTGATTTGGAACATATAAACTAACAATTCCTGCAAAAAAACTCGAGCACCCATGCATGCAATATTGCTATAAACTATCCAACCTAGTTTATCAAGCATCTAGAATCCCAAACAATTCTTTGAAAAACATTTTAAAATCCATTAAAAACGTTTTTCATGCATCCATAGTTCTAAAATTAATTATGAACCGTTGTCCATCCAATTTCCAATGGAAAGATGAACCGCAGTTTTTCGGTTTTGTTGATTCTCTTACAAAATAATCGTTTATACTTAAAACGAAATTATTGCAAGTTAGACAAATGTCTAAATCTTAATTCTAATAATTACATGACATGTTTTAAAACACTTAAAACATTCAGAACGAATTATTATGGAGAATTACATCAACAAACATTCATAAACCGAAAAAACCGGTAAATTGAATTGTTTAAATCATAGATGGTAAACTAAATTCGTTTACAGCCATAAATCATGAGAAAATTGAACCCTATGCTCTGATACCACTGTAGGATTTCATGTTTAATTGTACATATTTATTTTCGAAATTTTTATGCACAATAAGGATCAATTTACAATTTTCTATGATTTATTTCATGCATGCATCAATTTGTTTCAATAACTAGTTTCAAAACTTTATTAAAACAAATATGGGCTCCGAAATTCATACCTAGAAGTTCTCTAAAACTTCTTGAAGATTCGGAGACGTTGGGGATGCTCCTCGCTGCGCCGGATGCCTCCGAGTATTCACCAAACTCTAAACAAGATCGGAGAGAGAGGGAAGCTAGTCTCTCAATCTCCGATAGGGTTTAGAATCCAATTACTAACCCCTCTTTAATTCCCTTGTGAAGATGATCTCTTAAGAACTAAAACTAAACTTAAGAATTAAGGGATTTTCGTGGAGATTTATGGAGAGAGAATTTTTTGCACAAGTAATAATGAATTAATTTTGGAGGTAATGAGATAAACTTGTATTTATAAGCTCTCTCCAAATTACCTATTCATGTGCAACCCCTTGCCCATGATTTCATGCAAAATTCCATCTAACCATCCATTATTTAATAATAAATAATATTAGCCACGAATTAAATCAATTATGGACCAATTCCATGCATGATCTAATTAATTCTTAAATTAATTCTGCTGAAAACCGTCTGGACCGGTCGACCGTTTGGAGGTTCGGTCGACCGCTCGAACCATGTTTCGGTCGACCGTTCAATAACTCGGTCGACCGTTCGTAACAGGAATTATTCCATCTCGATGTTCGGTCGACCGACCGATTACTTTCGGTCGACCGTTCGAACAGATGAAAATTCCCTATTATCGGTCGAGACATGTCCTGTCGACCGTGCCCGATCGGTCGACCGTTTACTGCTAACCGGTCGACCGTTGGAGCACTGTTTTGCAGACTTGTCAAATTTTGGTTTAACCCCTACAAAATTTTACATTTCGGGATTAGTAGTAAATTCACAACTTATGTAACATATTATCCTATGCAATGATCAATCATTACACCCCATAATATTTACATCACATATGAATTTTATTTAGATTCTAATTATGTTATTAATCACAACATAATTTTGATTTTGCTTGTTCACCCCATGTGTCATATTTTCTACATAAAACCCGACACATCTTATGAACTCAAAATCTCCATTTCTTGTTTCCCAGTTTTGCGGTGTGACCTATGGGAGGATCTAAACTAAGTTGGCAGTGATATTAAGAGCTTAATATCACAAGCTATAAGCGGTCTCTAGCTACACATTATAGCTCCCAATTAGTTAGATGTCTTAATTCCACTCGAACCAAAACCCGATCCATTTAGTGATGGAGTGCACCACTTGTGTCCGTCCCTTGCCTCATGATATTAAGAATACACACAAAGTAGTATTGTGTCATCTTTGTATTAGTATTCATTTCTTGATCTCTTTAAGCTAGTTATAAATATGTGACTTAACTCAAATCACATTGTGCACATTATAACTTTGCTTTATCAAAGGGCCCACTAATATCATCACTCAATTAAGAGGGGCAATGATAGTCTTTTGACTAACTATCTTCTCCAACAAAAGTTGTACTTAACCAACCAATGCCTTTACACTACACTTATCGATAGTTCAAGACACTGATCTAATTAAGTATTCCTTAAGTGATCAGATATAAGTCTCATATCAAAGGACCAAAGGCACAGTAAAATATTAATGAGACAGAAACACATTTCTATAATATTTTACTTATTAGGTCTATTCAGTATACAAAAGTAATATTTTTTCCTCTTTTGCATACCCGTGTTGTCACTCACTTGTAGAGCTACAATGATCTATGACCAAACACGACAATCTTAACCTCGTAATTAATGTCCCATGTTAATTACCATGATTGCGAATATCTTTTGTTTTATGTAAACCAATATCTTTTAGAGCTCTACGGTTAAGGACCAAGAGCCTCTTCCTTAACACTTCTAAAAGACGAATAACATAAACAAGGAACAAAATGATTTCTCATTCAATTCATAATAATTGACATTTAAAAGTAAAACTTTTAGAACACATTCCCTTCAATTATAACTATGTAACTTAATCAAGTTACATTGTGCACATTATAATTTTGTTTTATCAAGGGGCCTACTAATATCATTACTCAATTAAGAGGTGCAATGATAATATTTTGACTAGCTATCTTTTCCAGCACAAGTCATGTTCAACAAACTATTGTCTTTATCACTATACTCATTGATAGCTTTTGACAATAAACAAATCAAACACTTCTTGAGTGAAAAGATATAAGTCTCATATCTTAGGATCCAAGACACAGTAAAATCTTAATGACACGAAACATAATTCCATAATGTTTTAATTATTAGGTCTATTCAATATATAAAAGTAACCATTTTCCTCTTTTATGTACTCGTGTCGTCAAATATTTGTAGAGCTACAATAATCGATGACCAATACGACAATCTTATCTCGGTAATCAATATTTCATGTTAATTTCCATGATTATAAATAACTTTTGATTTATGTAAACTATTATCTTTTAGATCTCTACGGTTAAGGATCAAACGCCTCTTCTTTAACACTTCCAAAAGACAAATACAATAATCAATGAACAAAATGTTTGCACATCCAATTTATAGTAATTGGCATATAAAAGTAAAACTTTTAGAACACATTCCTTCCAATTCAAAGTAATTGACACATTCCTTTCATTTCATATATTTAATTGTATTTTAGCATGACATCAACTTCATCTAATAATGTAGAAGGACTTTGCACCACTAGACCTCCTTTGCTTAATGACTTAAAGTATGATTATTGGAAGACTAGAATGAAAATCTTTTTGATTTATAATGACCTTAAGTATTGGATCTTCCTTCAAAATCCTTACACCCCCAAGTGAAGAAGAATTAACCACCTAGACTAAATCTAAAATGAAGGAATATGAAATGAATGCTACAATTATGAATATCCTCTATTGTGGCTTAAATGAACGTGAATACAATAGAATTAGGGGTTGTGAAAGTACATATGAAATATGACATAGATTATAAATGCATCATGAGGGTGATAGTAAAACAAAAAAACAAGAATTAGTCTCCTCATGCATAAATATGAAATTTTCACTATGCAACCTGGTGAGAACATAAGCGAAATGAACACCCGCTTCACTAATATCACTAACTCTTTTTGTGTTCCTTGAAGAAAAATTAGTGAAGGAGAAATGATAAGAAAGTTCCTCCGATCTCTCATCAACGATTGGGAAGACAAGGTCGTTGCAATTGAGGAAGCACATGACCTTTCCAAACTAAAGATGGAGGAGCTAATTGGAAATCTCATGGCTTTTGAACTCCAAATAAATCATCGAAAAGGGAAAGAGCCTCCAAGATGAAATCAACCGTGACATTACATGTGAATTTCGATGAACCAAGGATGAGAGTATAAGATGAGGATGTTGAGGTCCTTTCCAAAGACTTCTTCAAATACCTCAAGAAAGATAAGGGAGAATGAGAGAAAGAAGAGGAAGAAGAAGTGACAATAAGAAAAAAAGAAAAGGAGAAGGAGAAGAGTGAAGATGAGAAGAAAAAGGAGAGAATGGAGAGGAGAAGAGAAAAGGAGAAAAGCAAGAGAAAAGAGAAGAAGATGGAACCTCATAAAGCTACTTGGGATGATTCTTCATCACCTTCATCATCATCATCATCATCATCATCATCATCATCTTCTCTACAACGTAGAAGGGAGGTTGCCCACACATGCTTCATGGCTATACAAGATGAAGAAAGTGAGGTAACTTCTAACTCTTGTTCTAGTAGATCAAATTCTTGTTCTACTAAATCATATTCTATTGATAGCTTGTGCTCTAAACAAGAAACATATAATTTGAATGAGCTTCAAAATGCCTTTCATGATTTACTTAATCAATATGAGATCATTTGTGAAAAGAACAACAATGCTAGAAAGTAAATAAATGATCTCCAATGTCAAATTGAAATAATCATGAATGAAAAAAATGAGGTGATTGCTAGACATAAAAAACATGCAAGAGAACTTGGTAGTCTAAATGCAACACCTATTGATGTTGAACAACTAGATCTTAGAACTTGTAATGTGCAATTAAGAAAAAATCTAGAAAGGTTAAGAAATGGAACAAAAATGCTTGACATGCTTTTAGGTAATCAAAAACAATCTTTGGATAAACATGCTATAGGTTGCATCTCATACTAAACACCATGTTTCTTACACTACTTTGAATAGAAAGCAATTTGTTGTTAACCAAAGTCCTCAAGTGTGTGGACTCCCAAAGTCAAAATGGTTTGGGTTCCTAAAGCTAACATTCAAGGACCTAAAGTTGTTTGGGTATCTAAATCTACACTTGTAGGTACTTTAAGGAGGATGGGAGATCAGTAGTGATCAGCCAAGCATGAAAGTCGAATATCGAGTCGGCTGCACTATCGAAAGGAGAATCAGAACCACAATTGAGAAATGCAAATAAGGTAACAAACATTAATCCTCCTAGGCTTACAGAATTGGTTCCAATAGAATTATGAATGCTTAATTGTCATATCTTTAGTTTCATACAATTGCATCACATTAAGAGGAGAAAAACATCACATGATTTTATATCCATATTTGATTGATGTTAAAAAGAGAGAAAAATTAAGCTTATTGTTAGACCTATTTATATTGATAGGGGGAGCTTAATGAATACCATTTACATGAAGTAATGAATTGCAAAATTAAGGGGGAGCAAATTCATTACATTAGATAAGGGGTGAAGAATTTAGACATCTCATGATCATATCGTTTGATTTTTTGATGTCAAAGGGGGAGAAGAAACTTGAAATCAAAATTAATTGAACCAAAACTATGCACATCCATAGAGGAAACATCATATATGTATAGTTTACATCTTAAAATTTCAAGTATTAATATATAGATTGTCAGCATAAAAAAGGAGAAGATTATTGGTTTTTTGGCATTAATATGTGTTTTGATGATTTAATCAACCTAATCTTAATCACAATCAAATATAGTGTAGCACACATAATGCATGGAAGATATATTGTATTGTGCTAACATCTACAGGTGATCAAGACTCAAGGAAGAATGGAATTGAAGTCAAGACATGTAATCAAGGTTTTGAAGACATGTAGTTTGCCTTTAGTTTGAGTCATAGGAACGTGTGTAAACTTGAGCATACAAGAGGTAAAACTCACTCACATATACACTAGGTTACTTGTAGAAGTCACACAGAAAATTTTACATGAATTGGACTTCAATATTTCACAAACCATAGCCGAAAAATTACTTAAAACCAAGCCTAGATTTCCTGTGCCAATCGGTCGACCGAACCAGTTCTCTGTTCGATCGATTATAACAGACTCTCTAAGTTCATTTTCCTAGTTCCACCGGTCAACCACCCTTGAACTTTCAATCGACCGTTAACCTTGTCGTATTATACAACAGTCGTATTTGCATAAATTTACCCAACACCTAAAATATAAATGGCAACCGGTCAAATGTTGACCTATAAACGGTCGACCTGATGAACACATTTCTTGAGCCCAAAGTGCATGTTCTTTTTGGTCGAACGTAACCAACCTTTTTGTTCAACCATTACACCATTGCCCTAGCCAAAACCCTGAGATGGTTGACCGCCCAATTTTTGGGTTTGACCAATGACTTAACTTACAACCTTTTTGGTTTGACCGTTCACTAGTTCGTTCGAACGTTTCTTTATTCTAAAAGAAACGGTCAACCGTTCTTCCCGATTTGGTCGACCGTTGAGGGACAAAATTGTTGATCCTGTGTTTCTGATTTGTGTATCTTACACACAACTCACCCAATTCTTCCCCAACAACTATATCTCTCTACAAACTTATTAATAGAGGTCCCACACAACTCTCACACTTCCAATTGCTTCATATACTAGAGAGACTTCTCCCAATCAAGAAATCTCAAATCCTACACTCAAAGCTTAAACCTCCACATCTTTGATCAATTTGAGATCATACTCAAAGTGTGCTCAAGTTAGAGAGTGTTGATCCACTCACATTTTCTTTCAAAAAGAAGTAGAGGTTTCAGTGAAAGTCCGAAGTATCCCTCTCAGATTGTGAGAGGAGGAAACCAAGCATGCAAGGGTGTTCGTGGAGTTTGCTTTGTAAAAGCTTAATCTCAGACCAGAACGAGATTAGATAGTGAAGACGTAGGCGGAGCATGCAGAGTCGAGTGGAGCTTGCAAGAGAGGAAGTAGGTGGGAGGCTGAACCTCTATAAAAATCGTCGTGTTCACTTGTGGTTTGTATTGTTTTCTCTACTTGTTTTTAAATTGTTTTCTGCTGCATTTGTAGTAGAGAATTAGGTTTTTGATTAGATTAATTAGGGCCATTACGATCATACATATGGGACTTCGTCACTCCTTTGTGATCAGTAAATACTTCTAGCAATTTACTTGCTAAATTTTGTAAGTTAATAATCTTCTGAACTTCAAGTTTAGTCACACTTGTACGAGTATCAAGATAATTCACTTGGTTTTCCTTCCAGGAAATTTCTCGGCACTCTTTGAGCTTTTGGCTCTCTCCCGTTAATGCTGGGCAATGTGTCTCACTCAATATAGAATCGAGTAGTAAACAAGTCGCTCGTTAGCGGCTCCAAGTAATTGATTGTAGATGGGGATTCAAATCCCACATAAATGTCCAACCACCTTTGAGGTCCCATTCTTGAATGTTGTGGAGGTTGTATAGGCACATATATAGCACAACAAAAAATCACGGATGAGAAACATCTAGTTTAGAATCTTGTACAAGTTGAATTGGGGAGTATTTTGTGCCATATACTTGTGTATATTTAAAAAAAGTTAATTACAGTTTGCGCCCTGAATTATGTCTTGGTATCACTTTGCACCCCTGAACTTTCAAAGTTAACATTTACTCCCCTGAACTTTCATTTTGTAACACTTTGCCACCCTGAACTTCAAAAATTCATTATTTAACACACACTCGACAATCCGACCCAAATTCCAAACATATCCGACTTCCGTTTCGATCCAAAACTTTCACGTAAATATAGGTTTAGGAGTGTATTAGGGATACAACAAAAACAATTGGGAGAAAAACGTCGAGTGTGTGTTAAATAATGAATTTTTGAAGTTCATGGCGGCAAAGTGTTACAAAATGAAAGTTCAGGGGTGCAAAGTGATACCAAGACAGAGTTCAGGGGACATACTAGAACCCGATTCGGTCGACCGATTTTATTCTAAACTTTGTCCTGCACTTAATTGTTTTGTGTTTCTTACACAACCACTTACCTCTTCGCTCACAACGACTATAACACCTTAGGAGCTTATAAATAGATGTTACCAAGACACAATTTGACAACTCTTACACTCCAATTTGTCCAATACATCTAAGGGAAAGTCTCAAGCTCCAAATTCCCCAATCCTACTCTCCAAGCCAAACTTCCACACTTTAGGTCATTGCCCTATCATACTCTAAGTGTGCTCAAGTTAGAGAGTGATTGTTCCATTCATTTGTCTGTCAAGAAGCAAGGATTTCTATGAAAGCCTGAAGTGTTCCCTCTCGGATTGTGAGAGGAAGAAATCAAGCTAGCGAGGGTTGTTCACGGAGTTTGTGTTGTAAAAGGCTTAATCTCAGCCTGAAACGAGATTGATAGTGAAGACGTAGGTGGAGCTCGAGGGAGATCGAGCGGAGCTTGCAAGAGAGGAAGTAGGCGGGGGCCAAACCTCTATAAAATCTACCGAGTCATCTTTTGGTTTGCATTATCTTCTTTACTTGCTTTTGTTTTTATTCCACTACATCTTTGATTGATTAAGCAAGTAGGAAATTAGTTTAAAAGTGATTAGAAGTAAGCCATACACGATCCTATAGATGTAAGCTGGAAGGACCAAATAGAAAATCGAGAAACTCCACACCATCTTGATGAGTATTTTGGCAATTAGATTCGGACCCATACTCCAATAACCGATCCGAGTGCACCCCACGTAAAGAATTGAAGCACTAAAGAAGATATGTGAAATCATATCACATCAGACAAAATGTGATCGTCCATTGGCGAATCATGTCGGTCAGAATCCGACCCAATTTTGCATGGTTGTGGATTATGTAGTTTGTGGCCATTATATGTATTTCATTAGTCCTACACCGGGGGATTGTCCTCAGTTGCCTTTTTCATATCTATAAATAGAACTTATCTTCCTCATTTGTAAACTACCCATTGCATGGTGGCCATTAGGACGTCATTTTCTAATGTGTCATATAAATAAAATATTCTCTTTTTAGTTAGATATTGTTTCCTTTAGCCTTACATGCTTTGTTTCCTTCAATCTTAGCATAATTAGTTAGATGTATGAGTAGAGAGTAGATCTACCACCATTTAGGGTGGAGGTGATGTAGATTATGTGATGTGTTGGTGATGGGTTCTTTTTATTTGTGTCATTTCATGTGCTTGATGTAGATATATTCATGTAACTTGCTTACACTTGTATTAGATGGGATAATAGCCACACTAGGTATTTGTCGTTTGCTTAGTTGCATTGAGACTTTTGGGACCTTTGGGTCTTGACTTTATCATTCAGCTCTGTGACCTTTGACCGAGGGAGGTAAGGCATTCGGGAGTGTGGAGAGATGCGGTTAGGTGTCGTCTAGTCTAAGGACTCATATCCAACCTAAGCTTGTCTGAGCCATGTCTGCTAGATTAGGCTTTTATACTCACCCTTACCCACGCTAGTTTTTAAGGGTTCTTCTCTTCTAACCCGAGTCATCTTCTCCTCTACTTCTATTGTTTAATCACCTCCCTTTTACACCATTTCTCTTAGTGTTTTAGGGTCGAGTCGAGCACTTTTTTTGTGAGGTTGACCTCGTGGTGGTGAGAGTAGTCCATTTGAGAGTGTTATTGTTATGATGGATGGTTACATGGGTGATCATCCATCTAATTATTGGGACTAAGACCACTCTCCCTGGTATACCCAACCCATGTATTCTGGGGTGCCTCAGACTAACACCCAACATTGTTGGGACAATTTTAATTGTGGTTGTGCAATCTTCAAATTGGGGTAATATGAGAAAGGTACCGGTTTCTAGACCATCATCTAGTTGTGTCGGATCATATGTTGGTGCACAAACTGAGATATTACAAGAAACTTTGGCCTCTTTCATGCGTACGGTAGAGAATATGAGTGCACCGGTGGCTCCAGTAGCCATATCGTGTGACTGTTGCGGGTTGAGTGGTCATGTTATCGAGGAATGTCCTTATGTTCCCTCAAAGCCTGGGTATGAGCATACCTTTTCCCAAAATGCTCAATGTGACATTTACACATCCGTGTACAACCGAAGAGGGATGGATTCCTGGGGAGACAACATTGATTCAAATTTTTATACATCATACCCACCCCATTATTCTCCTCCCGAATACCCACATTCCTACCAGCCACCACCCATGACCACATGGACTAATTCTCAGCCTATTAACACCCAACCTACAAACTGTAACAATCAAAATGTGAACTTCAATGTTGCCCCCAAACTTGATTTCTTAAAACAAACCTTCCAAACGTTCATGAAAACCACTCAAAATTTATTGAAGTCCAACTTGAATTCCGTGCAAACGATGGAAATAAAAGTGAGTCAAATGGCACAACAATTAAGTGAACGTGAGGAGGGTGATCTTTCTTGTCAACATGAGGATTCATCTTTTGACATCGACCCCCACCACATTCACAAATTCAAAGCACAATCTTTCAAAGTCAAACTCCTAGTCAGTCTGAGGGACTTGGAGTTTCAATTCACGATGACTTAGTGGGGGATTCGATTCAAATTGAGAATAGTATGAACTAGTTTCATTATGAGTCGACACATGATTGTGCCCTATCTTTTTGTCCCGTGGTCCTTTTGCCACATGATCTTAATGTTGTGCCTTTTAAGGACTCATCTTTGGTGGAACAAGAACTCCCTAATACCCCTAATTTCATATGACATGGTGAGAGTTTGTCTCTCACTATTGTTCCTGATCATCTTAAAAATGAAGGAACACCAAACAACTACATTACCAATGAGGGTATTGAGAGTTCCTTAAAGGATACCTTGGGTAAGAGACCCACTTTCTGTTCGCCTGGTGCGTCAGACAAGGATAATGAGGTTGTTGGCCTTATTCTGGCGCATCAGCCTGTTGGTTGGAGAGTTTTGATTGACGATCATAACTTAAATACCGCAACAACAAAAACTCTACTTACGTTGCTCAATTACGACCAAACTCTTGAGGGGTTCGAGCTCTTTCAGTTTGATCCTTTGAATCAGATGCCTCTGCTTCCAATTATTGAACCTCTCCCAATATGTGATACACATTGCAAGGGGGCCCGTACATGAGTATTTTGGCCCCGCGTGTTGTCATGTTTCCATTCCAGGTACATTGATCCACTTTGAGGTATCATTTTGTTGTCCTTTGACAAAGGATGATGAATACTTCTTTTTGTATATTGTTATATGTAAAAAACATTGATTGTCGTGGGCCCCAACCAGTGTGTATATGGGCCTCATTTGTTTCAAATTTTTGTCTCCCTTCTTAAGTATCTCATAAGTTTTCAGGATTTTGGGTATATGTCTATCCACATAACCACGAACTTCCTATTACATTTCACGTTGGTGATATAATATTTTCTTTTTCATGCATAAATCCATGTAGTATCATACTCACATTCATTGAGGACAATGCATGAAGTAAGTGTGGGGGTGCTTTATGTGTGTATATAGTCGAGTCTTTATCTTTTTCTTTTGTTTGCATTGTTAGGGTCATGATAGTGTGTTGGAATTTACATTGATATATATGTTATACAATGATCCTTGGGTGATTTGTCTTCTTTTGCTTTGTTAGTTCTTTAATTTTTCCATTTCTTTCAAAACCTTCATGTGTTTGCGAAAGAAAAATGTTTTGTGGGTTTTGCGTGTGTTTAGCATGTGTAAAACCGTTGAGAGGCAAAGTAAAAGGAAGCTCCCAAAATTGATGTGAATATGATGTATTAGAATATCTAGTCCAAGACCACCAATTGGCGGTCTATTGGTTCTGGATTGGTCTGGAATTTGTTGTGGGCTTTTCTGGATATCTTTGTTGGTCTTTGATGCATATACTTTGTTTATTGGAGCTCCGACCCGAATCGAATTGCCAAAATACTCCCCATGATGGTGTGGAGTTTTCTGTTTTGCTCTTTGGTCGTTCGGTCTTACGTTCAGGTCCTTCTCCCTTGCATCTTAGTCCCCAGGTCTCACAATTCAGTCCTTTCCTTGCTATTTATAGTCTCTCCTTCTCAAACCTACTTATTCCTAAAAACTAAACATAAAACTCATTACATAGCATTGTTTAGGGTGAAAGATAATGGATATAAGACACAAAGATATGCATGAAATAATGCCAATCATAATGCATACTTTCTCAAATGTGTGGGCTCCTAAAACCAAAATGGTTTGGGTTCCCAAAGCTAACATTCAAGGACCTAAAGTTGTTCGGGTAGCTAAATCTACACTTGTAGGTGCTTGAGGAAGAAATCGGTGGTGACCGGGCGAGCTTAAGAGTCGAATTGAAAGCCGGTTGCATCACCGAATGAAGGGTAGAACCAATTCAAGCTTCAAGTTGGTATAATTTCATATCCTCTAAATTTTTTGATAAAATTGGTTCTAGTCTAGGTTTATATGCTTAATTGACATATCATTTATTCATTCATTGCAAATGTTAAATGCTTGAATAACATTCATAGTTTTTAAGAGTCAAATTGTCTAAATGGATGTAAATAGGGGAAATGAAAACATCACATGCTTAATTGTAGTATTTACTTGATGTTAACAGGGGAGAAATAGAAATGAACTTAATTAACAAATCATATTCATATCGATAGGGGGAGCTTATTGAATATCATTTTCTTAGAGTAATGAAGTGCAAAATTTAGGGGGAGCCACTTCATTACAAGACATCCACATTGAACTTCAATTGTATATATTTTCTTATATTAAATATCATTTTTGATGGATGTCAAAGGGGGAGAGATAATTAAAGGGGTAAAACTTGGAAATTTGAGTTAAATTGAACAAAAACTATGCACATCCATAGGGGGAGCATTTATATGCATAGTTTACTTATAAAAATTCCATGTATTAAGATATAGTTAACATATAGTTGCCATCATCAAAAAGAGGGGAGATTGTTGGCTTTTGGCCTTAATCTATGTTTTGATGATTTAATCAACCTAATCTTAATTATAAACATGTAGAGTAGTACACATATTGCATTGCATATATATTGCTTTGTGCTAACTTCTACAGGTGATCAAGACTCAAGGAAGAAAGGAAAATCAAGTCAAGACATGTAATCAAGCTCTTTTGAAGACATGTATTTTGTATTTTCTTTGAGTCTTAGGAACTTGTGTAAATTGAGCATACTTGAGCTAAAATCAACTCAAACACACACTAGGTTCCCTATAGAAGTCACACACGAAATTTCACATAATTTGGAATTCAATAGATCACCCAAACTTAGACCGGAAAACACTAAACCTGAATCTGAACTGCCTGCCCACTTTTGGTCGACCGATATAGACTGTTCGGTCGACCGGAGGATCAATTATCCTGTTTGTGTTTTCACTGCCCAGTTTCGGTCGACCGTATGAACTTATTTTTCAGACCGTTTGTTTTGTCGTATTATACCCAACGGTCGTATTCATATTAACAAAAAATACCCCAAATACATTTCATGTATCGGTCGACCGAGGACCTTGTTCGGTTGACCGAATATCTGTCTCTTGACAAACCCGAATCTCCTGGACAAAATCGGTCGACCGAATAGATCATTGTTTGTCAACCCCAAAGTGCCTGGTGTCGACCGAACCTCATTCGGTGTTCGACCGATCACTTAAGTGTACCTGAGTCTTAGCGTTGGGCGGTCGACCGTTACCTAACCAGTCGACCGAACTGAGTTCAAAACTGCCAAACGGTCGACCGTTCATCCCGATCCGGTCGACCGAATTAACTCAGAATTGGGTCCTGCGAGTTTCTGCTTTGTGTATCCTACACCAACATGTTGGATTTCGTGCCCTATTATATGTATATATTTTTCGAAATTTTATAAACATATAGGATCGAAACATTCATATTTTCTTCGATTTTCATATAGACGTGCATTTGTTTGTCCTAATTATTTAACATGCATTAGAACAAACAAATAATTGCAAAGAAGATCATACCTAGAGGTTCTCTAAAACCTCTTAAAGATCCGGAGTCGCGTTGCCGGTCGAATCACCTGGTGGATTGCCTCCGAGTGTTCACCAAACTCTAAACAAGGTTGGAGTGAAAATAGCTAGCCAATCAATCTCCAAACGGGTTTAGAATCTAGCTAATAACCCCCTTTTCTTTCCTGAGATTTTACTCTCCAAAAATTCAAATTAACTATGGAATTTCGGATGGATTAATTGGGGTAGTTAGAGAGAGAGAGAGAGAGAATTTTGCAAATATTTATTTTTAATGAAGGAAATTAGGTCTATTTATAGGCTCCTTTAATTTCCACATCATGGGCTATGCATTGACCAATTCTTCCATGTTTTTCTCTCTTAAGACCAATTCCCAATATTAAATTTATTAATCCACATCCAAATTTAATCATAATTGACCAAGTCAAAACCATGATCAATAATTCCTTAATTAATTTGCCTTTATCGAATTTTGGATTAATTCCCAACAAAATTCGTTTTTTTTGTTTTAGGAAATTTAATTAATTTGCCTTTATCGAATTTTGGTTTAATTCCCAACAAAATTCGTATTTGGGGTTTTAGCAAATTTAATTAGTTAATTTGCCTTATCGAATTTTGGATTAATTCCCAACAAAATTCGATCTTTGGGGTTATAGCTAATTTATATATCTTATGCAATATATCATCATATGTAATATCAAACAATCACACCCCATGATATATTTACATCTCATATATAAATTCATGATTCTAAATATGTCATTTTCTTGACATAATGATTTTATCGATTCACCACATGTATACGAAACTCGATACATCATATGAACATAAATTCACCTTCTTGTTTCCCAGTTTTATGGTGTGACCTATGAGAGGATCTAAGCTAAATTGGCAGTGATATTAATAGCTTAACATCACAAACTATAAGGGGTATCTAGCTACACATTATAGTTCCCAATTAGCTAGACGTCTTAATTCAGCTCGAACCAAAACCCGGTCCAATTAGTGATGGAGTGCACCACTTGTGTCCGTCCCTTGCCTCATGATATTAAGAATACATACAAAATAGTATTGTGTCATCTTTGTATTAATATTCAGTTCTTGATCTCTTTAAGCTAGTTATAAATATGTGACTTAACTCAAATCACATTGTGCACATTATAACTTTGCTTTATCTAGGGGCCCATTAATATCATTACTCAATTAAGAGGGGCAATGATAAGCTTTTGACTAATTATCTTCTCCAATGCCCATTAATATCATTAAGGACCAAGAGCATCTTCCTTAACACTTCTAAAAGACGAATAACATAAACAAGGAAAAAAATGATTTCTCATTCAATTCATAATAATTGACATTTAAAAGTAAAACTTTTAGAACACATTCCCTTCAATCTCTCACTTGTTATCAAAGTTTTCTTTCACATACATTCTCAATGCATAAAACATTAATAACTAGGGTAACCTTCTCAAATCACCTATCAAGCCAATCCACATAGATCCTTGGATCCATGGACTCGAAATATATTTCGTCTCTTAGCTTGGTATGAAGGTTTGTTGAATGGATCAGTTGTGTCATTGTTGTGTCCACCCATTTATTTATTTTGTCTTTCATTGGTGGTTGAGTTAGTCGTAGTGATATTACTCCTAACTACACTACCTCATGCCTTCACCTTTGATAATGATGACACATCATCATCCCAACCTCCTATTGTCAAGAATCCTTATGAGAATTGCATCAAAACAGCCCTCAGCTATTTTCTCCTTTGTCTTCCATAAACAAGAACCTTATCTTTAGTCCGGTTAAGGTACTTCAGAATATTCTTGACCGCAATCCTATGCTTAGGACTTACGTCGGATTGGTGACTACCTGTCACGCTTTGAACATACGAGATTTCGAGTCTTGTGCAAGTCATTGTGTACATGGTCCTTCCTTTTACCGAAGCATAGGGGCTACCTTCATGTACTCCAAGTTTCTGCGTGATTGAGCACGTTGAGACTCCTTGAGTTGCACACTTATACTCATATTTATTGGCACATTGTCTATATTGAAATTGTTCACCTTGAACCTTTCCAAGACCTTATCAATGTATGCACGTTGACTTAGGCCAATGTATCTATGGGATGTATCTCAATGTATCTTGATTCTCAAGATGTGTTGAGCCTCATCCATTTCTTTTCATTGAACATACAGATTTCAATGAAATTTCTCGTTTGCTAATGCAAAGGTATATGATTGCTCATGAGCAATATGTCATCGACATATAAGATCAGAAGTATTGCATGGCTCCCACAAATATCCTTGTATCAACAAGGTTTTCCTTTACTTTGAATGAAGTGAATCTTCTTTACCTTTTCGTCAAAGCGTTTGTTCCAACTCCTCGATGCTTGCTTCAATCCATAAATGGATCCCCGAAACTTGCATTTCTTCTCGCTATTATTTGGATTATCAAAACCTTGAGGTTGTACCATGTACAAATCCTCCTCCAAGTTCCCGTTTAGGGAACGCCATTTTGATATCCATCTTCCATATCTCACAATTGTGAAATGTGGTAATAGTGAGCATAATCCGAATAGATTTTAACATGGCAACCTCCTAAAAGCTCATTTATACCAAATGATATTTTCTCTTGAGGAAGGTAAATCAAGTTCCATACTTGATTATCATACATGGATTCTACTTCGGATTCCATGGCCTTTCACCATAGTTTGGAGTCTTTTCTTTCCATTGCTTCTTGGAAGGTCGAGGGATCTTTGGTATCTCGTACCATGATCTCATGAAGTCCCACATACTTATTGGGTTTCTTCCTTTCCCTCGTCAACCTTCTCTCTTCTTTTGGTTCTTCTCGTGTCTCTTGAACTTCTTCCACAATTTTTCTTGAGGAATGGGTTCATGTTCGACTCTCGAACACACACTTGGTGGGGATGATTGAGATTCTCTCACAATTTCTTGTAAGGATCTCTCGCTCATGCTCCCACTAACCAAATGAATCTCGGTTGGGCCTTCATGATTTTGAATGCAACATTCACATCATGATCTTGTAGAGTATCTTGAGTTTCCCCAAGCTTAACTCTACTCCCACTACTTTTCTCTCTTTTCAGAAATTCCAGAAAAACATATCTCTCTCTACAATCTTTCGATTGGAGATGATACACTAAAAGTAGTATTCTGTTGTCATACGAGGACAACCTATAAAGAAACACTTATCCGCTTTTGGTTGAAGCTTGGTTGACATGAATTTCTTGATGTATACCTCACAACCCCAAATCTTGAGAAAGTCGAGCTTAGGTGTCTTTAAACTCCATAGCTCACAAGACATCTTCTCTACGGATTTGGATGGAACATTATTTAGTGAGTTTGTCATTATTTGTAGTGCATAATTCCAAAAGTAAATAGGCAATTTAAATTGACTTATTATTGATCGAACCATGTCGAGCAATATCTTGTTCCTACTTTAGGAATGAGTCAAATTAGGTATCCTAAGCACTCACCCCTACGAACCTTTCATAGAGACTCGATATTCTTGTTGAGTCGGTTCACTACTTCATCCTCGAATTCCTTGAACTTGTCAAAAAATTCACTTTTGTTTCCCATTAGACAAATATAGCATAATGACTATAGTTGTCCGTAAACAAAATGAAGTACATTAAACTGTCTTTTGCACTTGTACTTATTGGACCACATACATTGGAATGCATCATATCCAATAAGGCACTCGTTTTCGTTCCTTTCTTCTTGAAAGGTCTCTTGGTCATTTATTTGACCAATCCGATAGTGCTACAAGAATCAATCATTCACGTGAGTTATCTTAGTTTCCTTTTTGTTATTGTTTGCTTGAGTTTGTTTATTATTCATTTCAAGCAAATAGAAGTCATTCCATACGAATGTATTTGCATAGCGAATTCCATTCTTCGATATAGACAAGCAAGAATTAAAATATTTATTAAAATTTATCCATATCTAAAACTTGATACAGAAATGTTCTTGCTAATCGAAGACACATAATAAATATTCTTCAAGGCATAAATTTAAATCACTAGACTATTGAAGTTCCATAGAATTTTGTACAGTCGCAGCGATGCTTGTACTATTTCCAATCTTCAATATCATCTCGTTCTTCACGAGTTCCTTTCCTATCCTTGAATAGCTGCACATCAAAATTATGTGAGCACAAGATCCGGTAACCATTACCAAATCAAGGATAAAGGTGATTAAATTTATCTAAATAACAAACATACCTATAGCGTTTCTCGGGCGCCTACGTTCAATCATCCAATTTTCAAGGTCTTCCTTGTATTTGGGGCAATTAGGTCGGATGTGTCCCTTTTCACCGCAGTGAAAGCACTCCGTGTTGGGAGTTGGAGATTTGAAAGATTTTCCCCTTGAGGCACTCTCATAAGCACCTCCTACTCCCTTGCTCTTGATTGACGTATCTTTGGTAAATTTGCCTTTACCTTTGTTGATCTTTTTGCTCCTCTCATGGACGGCTTGGACTTGATTGTCCCGACCCTTGCCCATGTCAACTTCTGCCGTTTTGAGAGCGTTGTGAAGCTCCTCAAGACTCACCCCTTTTTCACGCACATGATAGTGCATCACAAAGTCCTTAAAGGACGGGGCTAGAGAGCCAAGAATCAAATCTTCGGCAATGTCCTCGGGCATTGGAGAAGAGAGCTTCGACAACTTCTCAAGGTATCCTTGCATCGTGAGAAAATGCACGGATACCGATGTTCCCTCCGCTATATGGCACCTTGTGAGTGCGATGGTGGTCTTATAGCGCTCCTTTCGGGCACTATCCATGAACATCTTTGTTAAAGCTTCCATGGTCTTCTTGGGTTTTGAATCCAAGTATTTCGCTTGAAGCGAGTCACCCATGGATGCCAACATTAGACCGTGAACTTGATTCTCTTGGTCTTCCCACTTGGCTATCGCCTCTTTCTCATTACCGGTTGCCTTCTCATTCAATTTTGGGATTTCACCATCCAAAATATGAGATAGTTTTTCAAACCTCAACACGATATTAAGATTGAGTTGCCATCTGATGAAGTTTGAGCCATCATTTTGCAAAGGATTCTTTTCGATCATAGATCGCGCAATTGGTTGGATATTAGACATTTCTACAAAATAAATTATATAGGATTTTATGTCAATTTTATGTTTAAAAATACATACATCTATATCGAATATAAATGTAAATACTGCAAATAAAATTTTGCCCGTAAATGCAGCAATCCAAGATCCTATCAATTGTAATATAGACTAGCTAAGGGCTATCGAATATATCACAATATCAAGGTAAGAAAAACTCTTTCTAATCACAACCTTTTTGAATTTTAGCATTAGCATCTTCAAACTTTTGTGATTCTTGTCGTTTTAATTATGAGGGAATGCGACCTAGCCTCGTAAGAAAAACTTTTTCCCAAAACTGAGCGAGGGCTCTAGGTAATGTTAAGAAAACTTATTTTCATTTGATACGAGATACGTTTATCCATTGTATTCACAATTAAACATACTTGGGGTTCACTAGGGTGAAACACACCTCATATATTTAATCGTGGCACAACAATAGACAACCATTATATCTCCCACTATTCCCAAAGATGGAGGGATCTATCTCCCGCTAAGGGCGAGCAGAGTATCCCTCGATCGATGGCTGCTAGTGGATGAAATAAGAAGGAAAATTACTCTTAATTTTGTTGGACAATTTCATATATTAACATGTGATTCAGAATTTTAGGTTATCATGCATATTTCCATTCATACACATCCTAACATTCAATCACATTCATCACATGCATAGCAGAAATTAAAAAAAAACAGAAATTAAACATTCACACAATCCACATCGTGTGAGTTTATATGTTCCCTTTGATCCTTGATCTTCGATCCCTGATCTTCGATCCTCGATCGATGCGCTACAACGTCGACTTCCTCTTGCACCGGAGATGTAGATTTTACAGAAAATAAACATGCTCCTCACATTCGATAAAAACCGACTACTGCAAGTCCTATGAAAAACCTCTCATATGCAATGCAATTATCTAAAGATAGAAAGAGAGATTTTGGCTTTTACATATAAATAAGCCGCTGTATAATAATAATTCCATACATTCATAGTTGCTGATTTGGAACATATAAACCCACAATTTCTGCAAAAACAACTCGAGCAACGCATACACACATGTCCAATCTAAACTATTTAATCTAGATTATCAAGCATCTAAACTCAAACAATTCTAGAAAAATCATTTGAAATCCATTAAAATGATTTTCATGCATCCATAGTTCAAAATTAATTATTTTGAACCGCCGTTCATCCAATTTCCAAAAGGAAAGATGAACATTAGTCCTTTTCGGCTTTGTTGATTCCTTTATAAAATAATCATTTAAAATAAAACGAAAATTCTATAAATTAGACAAATGTCTAAATTTCAATTCTAACAATCATGTGTGAAGTTTTAAAACATATAAAACCATCAAAACGAATTTATTAGAATTTTATCAACAAAACATCGAAAAACTCGAAAAAGACACAAAACCGAATTGTTTTGATTCTAGATGGTAGCCTAGATTGATTTTATAGTCTAAATCAAAGATAATATGAATAAAAAAATCTGATACCACTGTTGGATTTCGTGCCCTATTATATGTATATATTTTTCGAAATTTTATAAACATATAGGATCGAAACATTCATATTTTCTTCGATTTTCATATAGACGTGCATTTGTTTGTCGTAATTATTTAACATGCATTAGAACAAACAAATAATTGCAAAGAAGATCATACCTAGAGGTTCTCTAAAACCTCTTGAAGATCCGGAGTCGCGTTGCCGGTCGAATCGCCTGGTGGATTGCCTTCGAGTGTTCACCAAACTCTAAACAAGGTTGGAGAGAAAAGAGCTAGCCAATCAATCTCCAAACGGGTTTAGAATCTAGCTAATAACCCCCTTTTCTTTCCTGAGATTTTACTCTCCAAAAACTCAAATTAACTAAGGAATTTCGGATGGATTAATTGGGGTGGTTAGAGAGAGAGAGAATTTTGCATATATTTATTTTTAATGAAGGAAATTAGGTCTATTTATAGGCTCCTTTAATTTCCACATCATGGGCTATGCATTGACCAATTCTTCCATGTTTTTCTCTCTTAAGACCAATTCCCAATATTAAATTTATTAATCCACATCCAAATTTAGTCATAATTGACCAAGTCAAAACCATGATCAATAATTCCTTAATTAATTTGCCTTTATCGAATTTTGGATTAATTCCCAACAAAATTCGTTTTTTTTTGTTTTAGGAAATTTAATTAATTTGCCTTTATCGAATTTTGGTTTAATTCCCAACAAAATTCGTATTTGGGGTTTTAGCAAATTTAATTAATTAATTTGCCTTATCGAATTTTGGATTAATTCCCAACAAAATTCGATCTTTGGGGTTATAGCTAATTTATATATCTTATGCAATATATCATCATATGTAATATCAAACAATCACACCCCATGATATATTTACATCTCATATATAAATTCATGATTCTAAATATGTCATTTTCATGACATAATGATTTTATTGATTCACCACATGTATACGAAACTCGATACATCATATGAACATAAATTCACCTTCTTGTTTCCCAGTTTTATGGTGTGACCTATGGGAGGATCTAAGCTAAATTGACAGTGATATTAATAGCTTAACATCACAAACTATAAGCGGTATCTAGCTACACATTATAGTTCCCAATTAGCTAGACGTCTTGATTCAGCTCGAACCAAAACCCGATCCAATTAGTGATGGAGTGCACCACTTGTGTCCGTCCCTTGCCTCATGATATTAAAAATACATACAAAGTAGTATTGTGTCATCTTTGTATTAGTATTCATTTCTTGATCTCTTTAAGCTAGTTATAAATATGTGACTTAACTCAAATCACATTGTGCACATTATAACTTTGCTTTATCAAGGGGCCCATTAATATCATTACTCAATTAAGAGGGGCAATGATAAGCTTTTGACTAATTATCTTCTCCAACAAAAGTCATACTTAACCAACCAATGCCTTTACACTACAACACATTCCCTTCACAACACTCACCCAATCAACCCCAACGGATCTATTCTCTCTATTGCCTATATAAAGAGTTGTAAAACATATTTTAACACAACTCTCTCACTACTACTTGTCCTATACATTAGAGAGAAACTCCCAAGCTTATTTTCCCCCAATCCAACACTCCAAGCTTACATTTCCACACCTTAGCATCAATTCCACATCCTAAGCTAAGTGTGCTCAAGTTAGAGAGTGTGTTCCACTCAAGTTCTCATTGTTGTAAAAGAAGCAAGGACTTCAGTGAAAGCCCGAAGTGTTCCTCTCGGATTGTGAGAGAAGAAAGTCAAGCAAGCGAGGGTGTTCGCGGTGCTTGTTTTGTAAAAGGCGTTCTCTCCCGGCCCGGAACGGCGGGGAGTGGATAGTGAAGTCGTGAGCGGAGCTCGAAGTGTCGAGCGGAGCTTGCAAGAGAGGACGTAGGCGGTGGCCGAACCTCTGTAAAACCCCCATGTCCATCGTGGTTTGCATTTTCCTTGCTTTACTTGCTTGTTTGTTTGTTTAATTATGCTGAATATCTTTGAATGTTCAAACAAGTAGGTAATTAGGATTAATTGTGATTAGTATTGTGGACCCATAACCCACACGATCCAACAGTGTTTTCATGTATGGGAGGTGTCTACTTATCATGGCAAAACCCATCAATTAAATCGCTAACCTATTTCGTTAACATTCATAAACACAAGCTGGTTATTTCAGAACCTAAACAAGCGTAGGATGTGTCTTAAAACTTGTGGCAAAACCCATCTAGTGAAGTGTTTATTCTAACAACCAAGCATGCATTCATATTAATCAACACATTTCAAAATAAAACATTCTTCCTTTCTTAATTGCATATATAAGTGTCATCTCCACCCCCAAAAGGGGAGTAGTTTTACTCAATAAACATTAAACTAACTATTACACTAAGATAAGAAGACATATTAACTAAGTTAGATTTAATAAAAGACAATTAAACAAAATATGCAAGAACTATAGAAGAATCACAAAACATAGAAAACTTTATTGATTTAAGACTGACAATACTAGTAGTATCTCCCCACATGAGTTTCTTGCTTCAAGGCTTTCACTTCAATTAGGGAGAATGGCCACAAAGTATGGAGTGATTACAATAGAAGGTGAAGAGTTCTATTTATAGCCATAGGAAAAGGTAATCCGGGACAATCCCCCGGTATTGGACTAAACAAATACCAAAAATAGACTAAATACGGTCTAATACACAACCCACAAAAATCTCCGCAGATCCGGAGCAACCCGGACCGCCAATCAGCGGTCCCAGACAATCAATTGGCGGTCTACAGGATCCGGATTGGCCTGGGCTTTGATATGGGCTTTCCATGATGGTATTATTTGTCTTTGATGCATTTACTTGACTTGTTGGAGCTCCGACCCGAATAGAATTGCCAAAATACTCCCCATGATGGTGTGGAGTATTTTTGTTTGCTCATTGGTCCTTTGATCTTGCATCTTTGTCCTCGAGTCTTTCAATTCAGTCTTTTTTCCTCCTTTTGGGTCCTTTTCTGCATCTTCTCCTCAAACCTATTTATTTCTGCATTGTTTTGGTGAAATATAATGGATATAAGATACAAATGTAAGCATGAAATGATGTCAATCAAATACCCCCACACCTAACTTTTGCTAGTCCCGAGCAAAACAAAGAAAGAGAAAAGCATACGAAAAACATGAAATCCTAACTCACTTGCGTAGGAATCACGGTTGCACTTAGCACGTGCAACAAGCCGTTAAACCTCATTGTCGCCAAGGAGGAGGAGTGTTGTCTCCTAAGGGTTTTCAACGGATACACCCACAAAATCCGAACAATGATGCATTGTTCTACCTAGCTACACGACTCGTTGGCTCATTTTTGTCGATCATTGGACGCGGTAATACTACGGGCCGACTCTATATATGTAATCAGTCCACACACCTAGCCTAATGAATCATTCGTGAAAGTTAATTAAGGACTTGAGTGCAAGACATGGGCAACCTCAACATCCTCAAGTGATACAAAGTGTAAGGTCCATTAAGGTTCTTATTTGACTCTTTTTCTTCCTTTTTTTCTTTTTCCTTGGAGCATTATATTGGTTGGTGTTTGATTCTCCGAGGGTTAGGTTTTGTGCATCATTTCCTGTGAGGACTTACACTATCACGTACAGCTTCCCCCAAATCTCCACATATGGCGATCCCTACCACCCGTGTAACGGGAGTTCGGTCGGTGCATCACAAGTAAGATGACTCGAAAGCACTAGGCACTAAGTCCTCTCGGACCTAATTTCCCGAGTGATAGGAGTCGTGCGAGAAGAGAGAGCACCACTTATTCACTTATCTACATGGGAACCAAAACCCCTACACTTACAATTTCACCAAAAGAGTTTAAGGGCCATTGACTACGACAAACTTCCTTATACTAACATACACGAATTATTTGACTCACTAGGTTCAGGGTGGACTTCTTTATTTGTTTGAGTACTGAAACCCTATGATTACTCGCCCCCGAGGGAAAACCGGGGTGCATCCTAACGACTCGATAAGACCTAAAGCCGATATACTAGGTATCCTAATGCATCAAGTTCAAGACAATTTTGGGAGCTTTCTTTTTTACTTTGCCTCTAAACGGTTCTGCATATGCTAAACACACGCAAAACCCACAAAAACATTTTCTTTCGCAAACACATGAAGGTTTTGAAAGAAATGTGAAAATGTTAAAGCACTAGGCAAGCAAAAGAAGACAAGTCACCCAAGGATCATGGCAAGTAGATATATCAATGTTAAATGCAGCACACTAACATGACCCTAGCAATACAACCAAAAGAAAATGAAATAAAAACAAAAAGACACAAACTATATACAAACGTGAAAACACCCCCCCACACACCTAATCCATGCATTGTCCTAAATGTATAAAAAAAATGGTGTCAATGCATGGATAGGGTGTACCAGACTAATGACGGCGGACAGAGGTGCCCGAAGAGGCACCTCTCTCAAGAGCCGACAATTTCCTATAGATCTTCCGGTTTTGTTTGGCTAAGATGACGTTTTGCTGCTCGACCGCCATCTTAGAAATGTCAGTGTTAAAGAGTGTTCCTGAGCTAACAGACGAGCTTGAGAAATTGGCTCTAACATCCTGCTCCATGTAGTCAGGCACCCATGCCTCAGGAAGGCAATGGCGAAATGACGAGGTCATCTTCGCTACCGCGAGGTCGGTGCCTTGGCGCCTCAAAATGCGCTCAAATCGTGGGATGTCCAATATGCCACACAATTTGGTAACCAGAGTAGGCAAACAATGTATTTCTTTGATCGTAGCGTTCAACAAAATGTCGAACAATGTTCGACAAATGCAGTGAGGTGAACTGATTGGCATCATTTCATGTTTATATTTGTATCTTATATCCATTATCTTTCACCTAAACAATGTTATGTTACGAGTTTTATGTTCAGTTTTCAGGAATAAATAGGTTTGAAGAGATGAAGCATAAAAGGACCCAAAAGCTGGGAAAAATGACTGAATTGTGAGATCTGGGGACTAAGATGCAAGGGAGAAGGACCTGAATGTAAGACAGAAGGACCTAAGGGCCAAACAGAATACTCCACACCATCATGGGGAGTATTTTACCAATTCGATTCGGGTCGGAGGTCCAACAAGTCAAGTAACCACATCAAAGACCAACAATACCAGAAAGAAAAGCCCACAACAAATTCCAACGCGATCCGAAGTGTTTGGACCGCTAATTGGCGGTCCATATTACTCAGGATCCGCCCAAATTTCTCCTGGACTTGTATTAATGTCCGTTTAGGCTATTTTTGGTATTGGTTTAGTCCCACATCGGGGGATTGTCCCCGATTAGCTTTTTCCATGCTTATAAATAGAACTCTTCACCTTCCATTGTAATTACCCATTGCTTGGTGGCATTCTCTCTACTAAGGAGTGAGCCTTGAAGCAAAAACTCAAGGTGGAGAAGAATGCTACCTTCAATGTGAGTCATTTGTTAATAAAATAAATCTTCTAGTTTCTTTTAATCTTGTCTTTTAATTTGTGCATGTTTGTTTAGTCATTCCTTTCATTTTATGTTTCTTTAATACTTCTTGCCTTCTTAGTTAACTTTCATTTCAGTATTATGCTTTCTTTTGTTAATATAGTTAGTGTAATGAGTAGTGAGTAGTTCCATCCACTTCGGGGGTGGAGTAGGTGTGTGTACATGTTATGTAGATGGTTTGAATGCTTAATATGAATGTTTTGTGTTGATATTAGTATGCTTGCTTGAATTATTAAGAACCTTACTTGATGGTTTCTGCCATAGCTTAGGTACATTCCATGCTTGTCTAAGTGTCTTAATAACAACCTTGCATTGCTCATATTATGCACATAAGTTAGTGTTGTAATGATAGGTCTTGCCATAGTTAGGTACTTCTTATGCATTAACAACACTAACTACTTGAGCTTCTTGTATGCATTTCATATCACACTTATTTCATGTGCACATACACACTCCACCCCTGAGAGGTTTTCATTCCTGTGATTTTATCTTTTGCATTAGTTGATTAGCTTAGTTGTTTAGTTCATTTCAGCTTGTTTGTTTACTAGTTTAGCTTAGTGTAGTGTAGTGTAATACATCTTTCTTGCCTTTCTTTACCTCTCGCCTTCGCACAAACCAAGTGTCGACACACCTCCCAGTGGACGACCTGTATTTGCCACCGCTTCAACGCGGCCGTGCACTTGCGGTTAATATAAAACGATCAATCAAGTTTTTGGCGCCGTTGCCGGGGAGGTGCTCTGTCCAGACGTTGGTTTGGACGATTTGAGAGGTTTTTAATTTTTTGTTTTCAGTTTTTCTTAGTTTCAGGGATCCTAGAGCTCACGGGGAGGCTACTGGAGGAGTTGGAGCACCTAAGCTTCAAAAAGGACCGCCAATCAGCGGTCTCAGACCAACAATTGGCGGCCTGGTGAGGGTTTCTGACTCTCAGTTTTCTTCTGGTAGTTGATTAGTCCATTATTGTTATCTGGGAGCCATATTTTGCATGCTATGACCTCTAGTTTGCTCCCAGATCATTAAACCAATCCCCTTTAATCAACTTGGACCATAAAACTCAAAGCAAAAGATTAGACTTCTTGCCATCTAGGTCATGCATCATGTGTAGACCTTACATGCATTTGTCTTTTCTTTGCTTTACATTTTGTTGTTGATTGCTGGCGTGAGGTACGTGCACCCAAATCTCTCATTCATGCATGTTTCGATCATGCATTAGTTAGTAAGGTGCATCAGGACAAGAGTGAGTTGAGTGTTTTATTGGAGTGATTGATTGCTAGATTTAAGCTCAAAACGCTACTAAGGAGGGGTTGTCCCATAAAAGATAAGGTGGGGGATTTAATCACCCTTTCCTTGGCCCCAAAAATCACGCTTAATCAAAGCCTTAATTCTAAAAGCAAGTAGACATTGGCCCTAGGATTGCGGGCGCACTAGGAGAGTAATCTAGTTAAGACCGTCATGACCTGATCGGCGTTGCCTACCTTGTCGATAGTAGGAGGTACTGGATCTCCGGATCTGGTATCACTTGCTGGGCATTGTGGTCCTCGTTGTAGGGAGGTGAGGCGTGTCGAGGCTAGTGACCTCGAAGTTAGGCGTCGTCTAGCCTAAGGACCCATTGTCTTACATTGTTTGAGCCGTGCTTGCTAGATTAGGCTTCTACCCTCTCCCGTTACCCACGCTAGCTTTAGGGATTCTTCTCTTCTCCTCTTAGTCATCTTCTTCTAACCTTCTTCTACGTTATAGCCTCCTCCCCTTTACACTCTCTGGTAGCGTTTTAGGGTCGAGTCGAGCACTTTTTGCGAGTTTAGCCTCGTGGTGGTGAGAGTGGTCGACTCTAGAGTTCTCTGTTGCGATGGATGGTTACATGGGCAACCATCCATATCATTGTTGGGACCAGGACGATTCTCCCTGGTACTCCCAACCCATGCATCCTGGGGTGGCTCAGACTAACACCCGTATGGTTGGGACAATCTTCATTGTGTGACTGAGCAATCTTCATATTGGGGTAGTATGAGAGAGGCACCGACTGCCAGACCAACATCTAGTTACGTCGGATCATATGTTGGTCATCAATCTGAGACATTACAAGAACCTTTGGCCTCTTTCATGCATGTGGTAGATGACATGGGTGCACCGGTGGGTCCAGTAGCCGTACCATGTGACTGTTGTGGGTTGAGTGGTCATGTTATAGGGGAATGTCCTTATATTGCCCCTGAGCTTGAGTATGAGCACACATTTTCCCAAAATGCTCATTATGACCATTACGCATCCACGTACAACCCGAGAGGGATGAATTCGTGGGGAGACAATTCGTATTCAAATTCTTATACATCATTTCCACCCCAGTATCCTCCTCCCGAATACCCAGAATTCTACCAACACCCCACTTCAAATCATTGGACTCATTCTCAGCCCATCAACACCCAACCCCAAAATTTCCCAAACTCTGACTTGGACCTCATAGTTGACCGCCTTGAAACAAACTTTCCTTACGTTCATGGAAACCACTCAACAGTCCATAAAAAATATGGCACTGCAAGTGAGTCAAATGTCGCAGCAATTACGTGAACGTGAGGAAAGTAACTTTTCTTGTCAACATGAGGATTCATCTTTTGATATCGAACCGCCACCATCACATCCACAAATTCAAAGCACAATCTTTCAAAGTCAAACTCCTAGTCAGTCTGAGGGACTTGGGGTTTCAATTCACGATCACTTGGTGGACGATTCGATCCCAATTGAGAATAACATGGACCAGCTTCATTACGAGTCGGCACATGATTGTGCCTTATCTTCTTGTCCCGTGGCCCTTGAGCCACATGACTATTGTTTTACCTCCTAAGGACTCTCCTCTAGTGGAGCAAGAGCTCCCTAGTCCCCTCAATTTCAAACAACCTGATGAGAGTTTGCCTCTCACTATTGTTCCTGATCATCTTGGAAATGATGGAACATCAAACAACTACATTGCTCATGAGGGTATTAGGAGTTCCTTGGAGGATACCTTGGGTATGAGACCCACTTTTTATTCGCCGGGTGTGTCAGACATGCCTAACGAGGTTCTTGACCTTATTCCGACGCACCAGCATGTTGGTTGGAGAGTTTGGATTGACGATCATAACTTCAGCAGCGCAACGAGAGAAACTCTTCTTCCGTTGCCCCTCATTTCCCAAACTCTTGAGAGGTTCAAGCTCTTTCAGTTTGATCCTTTGAATGAGACGCCTTTGCGTCCAATTCATGAACCTCTCATTTCATCTGGTGCTCTTTGTGAAGGGGGCCCACACATGCATATTCTGGCCCCGCGTGGTGTCATGTTCCCTTTCCAAGTGCATTGACCACTCTTGAGGTTCCCATTTGATGTCTTTTGACAAATGAAGATGGGAACTTATGTTTGTACATAGTTATATAAAAAAAGAAAAAAAAGAAAAAAGAAAAAAAAGTACAATAAAAGACTCCTTCAGTGAGCATCGATTGTTGTGAGCCCCAACCCTTGTGTATTTAAGCACCATTTCTTTCACGTATTTGTATCCTTTCTTTAGCATCTCACAGGTTTTGAGGGAATTCGGGTTTGTGTCCATCAACATGACCTTGAACTTCCCTTTGTACTTCATGTTGGTAAGATCTCTCCTTTTTCATGCATAAATCCATGTAGTATCTTGCTCACATTCATTGAGGACAATGCATGAAGTAGGTGTGGGGGGTGTTTTACGTGTGTACATAGTCGAGTCTTTTCTTTTGATTTTGTTTTCTTTTGTTTGCATTTTTAGGGTCATGTTAGTGTGCTGCATTTAATATCGATATATCTGCTTGCCGTGATCCTTGGGTGACTTGTCTTCTTTTGCTTGCCTAGTGCTTCAAAATTTTCACATTTCTTTCAAAATCTTCATGTGTTTGCGAAAGAAAATGTTTTGTGGGGTTTGCGTGTGTTTAGCATGTGCAAAACGGTTGAGAGGCAAAGTAAAAAGAAAGCTCCCAAAATTGTCTTGAACTTGATGCATTAGGATATCTAGTACTGTGGCTTTAGGATTTATCGAGTCGTTAGGATGCACCCCAATTTTCCCTTGGGGGTGAGTAATCATAGGGTTTCAGTGCTCAAACATTTAATGAAGTCCACCCTGAACCTAGTGAGTCAATAATTCGTGTCTGTTAACTTAAGGAAGTTTGTTGTAGTCAAGGACCCTCTAAATCCTGTTGTGAGACATTAGTGTAGGGGTTTTGGTTCATGTGTAGATAAGAAATAAGTGAGTAGGTGTTCTCTCTTCTCGCACGGCTCCTATCACTCGGGAAAGTAGGTCTGAGGGGACTTTGTGCCTGGCGCTTTCGAGTCATCTGACTTGGGATGCGCCGACCGAACTCCCGTTACACGGGTGGTAGGGATTGCCCTATGTGGAGATTTGGGGAAAGGTGTACGTGATAGTGTAAGTCCTCATGGGCAATGATGCACGAAACCTGACCCTGGGAGAATGAAGCTCCCACTAATAAAAAGAAAAAGAAAAAAAATGAGAAAAGAAACAAAAAGAAAAAAAAGGTAATAAGAACCTTAATGGACTTTACACTTTGTAGCACTTGACGATGTTGAGGTTGTCCATGTCTTTCACTTAATTCCTTATTTAACTTGCACGAATGGTTTATTAGGTTAGGTGTGGACTGATTACCTATATAGAGTCGGCCCGTAGGATTACCGCGTCCATTGATCGACAAAATATTTCCAACGAGTCGAGTGTCTAGATTGAATAATGCATCTTGTTCGGATTTTGTGGGTATATCCGCTGAAAACCCTCAGGAGACAGTACTCCTCCTCCTTGGAAACAAAGAGGTTTAATGGCTTGTTGCACGTGCTAAGTGCAACCGTGATTCCTACGAAAGTGAGTTAGGATTTCTTGTTTTTCGTATGCTTTTTCCTTTCTTTGTTTTGCTCAGGACTAGCAAAAGTTAGGTGTGCGGGTTTTTGATTGGCATCATTTCATGTTTATATTTGTATCTTATATCCATTATCTTTCACCTAAACAATGTTATGTTACGAGTTTTATGTTCAGTCTTTAGGAATAAATAGGTTTGAAGAGATGAAGCATAAAAGGACCCAAAAGCTGGGAAAAATGACTGAATTGTGAGATCTGGGGACTAAGATGCAAGGGAGAAGGACCTGAATGTAAGACAGAAGGACCTAAGGGCCAAACAGAATACTCCACACCATCATGGGGAGTATTTTACCAATTCGATTCGGGTCGGAGGTCCAACAAGTCAAGTAACCGCATCAAAGACCAACAATACCAGAAAGAAAAGCCCACAACAAATTCCAACGCGATCCGAAGTGTTTGGACCGCTAATTGGCGGTCCATATTACTCAGGATCTGCCCAAATTTCTCCTGGACTTGTATTAATGTCCGTTTAGGCTATTTTTGGTATTGGTTTAGTCCCACATCGGGGGATTGTCCCCGATTAGCTTTTTCCATGCTTATAAATAGAACTCTTCACCTTCCATTGTAATTACCCATTGCTTGGTGGCATTCTCTCTACTAAGGAGTGAGCCTTGAAGCAAAAACTCAAGGTGGAGAAGAATGCTACCTTCAATGTGAGTCATTTGTTAATAAAATAATTCTTCTAGTTTCTTTTAATCTTGTCTTTTAATTTGTGCATGTTTGTTTAGTCTTTACTTTCATTTTATGTTTCTTTAATACTTCTTGCCTTCTTAGTTAGCTTTCATTTCAGTATTATGCTTTCTTTTGTTAATATAGTTAGTGTAATGAGTAGTGAGTAGTTCCATCCACTTCGGGGGTGGAGTAGGTGTGTGTACATGTTATGTAGATGGTTTGAATGTTTAATATGAATGTTTTGTGTTGATATTAGTATGCTTGCTTGAATTATTAAGAACCTTACTTGATGGTTTCTGCCATAGCTTAGGTACATTCCATGCTTGTCTAAGTGTCTTAATAACAACCTTGCATTGCTCATATTATGCACATAAGTTAGTGTTGTAATGATAGGTCTTGCCATAGTTAGGTACTTCTTATGCATTAACAACACTAACTACTTGAGCTTCTTGTATGCATTTCATATCACACTTATTTCATGTGCACACACACACTCCACCCCTGAGGGGTTTTCATTCCTGTGATTTTATCTTTTGCATTAGTTGATTAGCTTAGTTGTTTAGTTCATTTCAGCTTGTTTGTTTACTAGTTTAGCTTAGTGTAGTGTAGTGTAATACATCTTTCTTCCCTTTCTTTACCTCTCGCCTTCGCACAAACCAAGTGTCGACACACCTCCCAGTGGACGACCCGTATTTGCCACCGCTTCAACGCGGCCGTGCACTTGCGGTTAATATAAAACGATCAATCATGAACCATCCATCAGACTATACACGATTCGCAAACTAGGTGTGAAAAATGTGGAGGTCCGCTCTTGGCCCAACACATTTCTACACACCCACCTGGATACAATGTGCACATTGGAGTAAATGTGTGCATTAGGTACTCCCCCATGTGATGATATAGGTTGCCCGCACCCAAGCATAGATCGGTAAAAAATAATGTCGTGGGTAGGCGCGAGCTCATCGACTAATGGGATCCCAGTCGCGTCGGAAATAAATTGGGGTGTCACGGTGTGCTTCACCCCTCTAAGAGTGACACTAAACTCGAGTGGTCTGGTCTGGTCACACTCGAGTTTAGTGAAGAACTCTTGTACGAGAGGCTCTACGTACATGGTTTTGTAGCCCTCATACAACAAATGGTACCACTCTTTAGCTACGATTCGATTGTAGAAGGGTTCTCCAAATTCACGATTCAGGGAGGCAAAATTGAGTTCTGGAATTAAATGGTGGCTGGCCATACCTGCACCTACCTTGGCGAGCTTTAACGGTGGAGCACACGACGACGAAGATGAACACGGCGCGAGAGGAATGGAGACCACCACACGCCGACCCCAGCAGCAAAAAAGAAATCCACCAACGAAACCAACAGAACACCTAAAATCAAGCACCCCAGACGAAGAACGAACGAAAATAGAGTACAACAGACCGCTGATTAGCGGTTTGTTCGTGCGAGTTGGGGGTGGGATTTGGGTGGTGGTGCAAAAAAAGGTAAAGACGCGTTTTCTTCTGCTGGCGAAAGCGTAGGGTAAGGGAATCACTGTTGTCCAGAATGACAACAATGAGCTTGTACCCACACGACTTCAAACTGGGTTGTGAGTTTGTATTGACTATAGGAAGTTCAACACGGTCACGCATAAGGACCACTTCCATCTACCTTTCATCGACCAGATGTTGGAGAGACTCGCCGGGCACGTACTGTTTCCTTGATGGTTATTCGGGGTACAATCAAATCTCAGTCTCCCACGAAGACCAGGAGAAAACCACGTTCACTTGTCCTTTTGGGACGTTTGCTTATAGACGGATGCGTTTTGGACTATGCAATGCACCAGCAACATTCCAACGTTGCATGTTAAGTATCATTTCCGATATGGTTGAGAACTTCCTTGAGATCTTCATGGATGATTTCTCGGTTCATGGCACCTCCTTTGATGAGTGCTTGCACCACCTGAGCCTTGTTCTCAAAAAGTGTTCGGAAACGAACTTAGCCCTTAATTGGGAAAAGTGTCATTTAATGGTTACAAAAGGCATCATCTTGGGTCATGTGGTATCTCGTGATGGTATCAAGGTGGATATGGCAAAAATTGAGCTTATTTCTAAGCTTCCGCCACCCACTTCGGTAAAAGAAATCCGTTCATTCCTTGGACGCCGGTTTTTACCGGCGATTTATTAAGGATTTCAGCAAAATAGCTCGCCCCTTGACAAGCTTGCTTGCTAAAGGTACCTCTTTTGAGTTAACACCTGAGTGCATGACTGCGTATGAGTTTCTGAAGCGTGAGTTGACCTCCGCTCCTATTATTAAGGCACCGATGTGGACTCTACCTTTCGAGCTGATGTGTGATGCATCTGATTACGCGATAGGAGCGGTTTTGGGTCAGAAGTCGACAAATTGCCTCATGTGGTCTACTATGCAAGTCGTACTCTCAATGACGCCCATCTAAACTACTCTGTTACTGAGAAAGAGTTCCTCGTGATCACATTTGCGTTGGAAAAATTTTGCCAGTACCTCATTGGATCGCATGTCATCATCTACACTGATCACTCAACTCTCCGCTACCTTTTGTCTAAAAAGGATGCGAAACACCGTCTCCTGCATTGGATCTTGTTGTAAAAAGAGTTCGACCTTGAAATACGGGACAAGAAGGGATGCGAGAATGTCGTGGCTGATCACGTCTCTCGCATCCTAGTTGATCTTTCACCGGATCCACCGGTGAACGAGTTCTTCCCTGATGAGAACCTTATGGCAATAGCCTCACCCCCCAGGTTCACTGACATTGTGAACTATTTAGCAACCGGGGAGGTGCCGGCTCATTGGAGACACAGTGAGACAGCGAAATTCAAGTCGTTAGTCAAGTACTTCTATTGGGATGATCCCTACTTATTTAAGTATTGTGTCGATCAAATCATAAGGAGGTGCATTCCTAACAACGAGATTCAGAGCATTTTGTCCTTTTGCCATAAGGAGGCATGTGGTGGGCACGTCGGTGCCAAGAAAACCGCTGCCAAAGTACTCCAATGCGATTTTTACTGGCCCACGTTGTTCTAAGATGCTTTTGCATTTTGCAAAGCATGCGATAGGTGCCAACGTATGGGCCGCATTGGCAGACGTGATTTGATGCCACTCAATCCTATCTTAGTGGTCAACATCTTTGATGTTTGGGGAATTGACTTCATGGGTCCTTTCCCCGTGTCCCATGGTCACACTTACATCCTTGTGGTGGTCGATTATGTGTCAAAGTGGGTTGAAGCAATCCCCACTCGCACTAACGATTGCAAGGTTGTGATCAAATTTCTTAAAGAACACATCTTTGCGAGGTTTGGGACACCTCGTTGTATCATAAGTGATCGGGGGACACACTTTGTGAACCGATCCCTTGAGGCAGTGCTGAGGAAATACTCCATCACGCACAAGTTGGACACACCTTATCATCCTCAAACCTATGGCCAGGTGGAAATTTCCAACCATCAACTCAGCAAATTCTTGAGAAAACAGTTAATACTTCAAGGAAAGATTGGTTGGTCAAGCTTAATGATGCATTGTGGGCTTTCCGCACTGCATTTAAAACCGACATTGGCATGTCCCCCTACCGGCTAGTTTATGGCAAAGCTTTCCACCTTCCGATTGAGCTTGAGCTCCGGGCATTATAGGCAATCAAACATCTTAACATGAGTCTTGATGTTTCCGGTTCCAATCGGAAGTTAGACCTCAACGAGTTGGAGGAGTTGAGAAATGAAGCATATGAGAATGCCAAGATCTGCAAGTCCTGCACTAAAAAAATTCACGACCGCTTGATGTGAATCAAAACCTTCGAGGTGGGACAAAAGGTCTTGTTGTATAATTCTCACCTCCACTTGTTTCCGGGGAAACTTCGGAGTCGTTGGTCAGGGCCCTTTATTGTTTTAACCATCTCCCCTCATGGGGCGGTTGAGATTCAAAATCCAAGGAATGGGGACGTATTCAAAGTTAATGGACAACGCCTCAAACAATACTTGGAAGGGACCACAACAGAGGTCGAGGAGGAAGTCATGTCTTTACACGAACTCCCCATGGATGTGGTTACTTAATGTGATACATCCCTTCATTTGTTTGTACATATCCTTGTTTTGTCATGGCTGAATTTAAACGCCTCTGTCGGTCGCGACGGGGTCGTGCCTCATCCTCCATAAAGATGTGGTGCTGCACGACGTCAGGACTTATCCCTTTGATGTCCCTCAAGGACCACCCAAGGAGACACCTCATCATACGCCTATACCAGAAGATGTCTCTACCTCAAGTCCCATGGCCATTGAGCCATTTGAGCTTCATATTGACTCCAACAAGGACCCACCTATGACCGAGCTTATGCTTGATGATCTAAATGATGGTGGGAGATCCTTGTTGGATGACTTGGGGAGAAGCCCCATTCTTAGTGATGCAGGTCTGCTGCATCCATCGAATGAGCTTGAGGAACTCATCCCGATGCACCCGCCTATTGGTTGGAGGGTTTTGTTCGATGAGCAACTAAACCCTAGTGAGGCAACACAACTTCATTCTTTGTTGCCCACACCCAACCAATATCATGAGGGATTCGAGCCTTTCAGCTTTGACCTTTCACCCCTCATGACTCCTCAGAGTACCAGTGAAGTTTACCCATCTCGGCAAGTCTCTGGTCCTCATGACTTGATGTTCTCATTTGATGTTCCTTGACCAAATGATTATGAGAATATCATTGCTGCTGTATATATCATGTTAAAAATAAAAAAAAGAGTAATAAAAGACTCCTTCAGTGAGCATCGATTGTTGTAGGCCCAAACCCTTGTCTACTTGGGCCCAATTTCTTCACGTATTTAGCTCCCATCTTCAGCGTCTCACAGGTTTTGAGGGAATTTGGGTTTGTGTCCATCAACATGACCCTGAACGTCCCTTTGTACTTCATGTTGGTGAGATCTTTCCTTTTTCATGCATATATCCATGTAGTATCTTGTTCACATTCATTGAGGACAATGCATGAAGTAGGTGTGGGGGGGTGTTTTACGTGTGTACATAGTCGAGTCTTTTCTTTTGATTTTTGTTTTCTTTTGTGTGCATTGTTAGGGTCATGTTAGTGTGCCGCATTTAATATCGATATATCTGTTTGCCATGATCCTTGGGTGACTTGTCTTCTTTTGCTTGCCTAGTGCTTTAAAATTTTCACATTTCTTTCAAAATCTTCATGTGCTTGCGAAAGAAAATGTTTTTGTAGGTTTTGCTAGTGTTTAGCATGTGCAAAACCGTTGAGAGGCAAAGTAAAAAGAAAGCTCCCAAAATTGTCTTGAAAGAAATGCATTAGGATTTCTAGTTTATTGGCTTTTGGTCTTATCGAGTCGTTAGGATGCACCCCAGTTTCCCTCGAGGGGCGTGTAATCATAGGGTTTTAGCACTCAAACATTTAAAGAAGTCCACCCTGAACCTAGTGAGTCAAATAATTCGTGTCTTTTAGTATAAGGAAGTTTGTCGTGGTCAAGGGCCCTTAATCTCTTTTTGTGAAACTTAAGTGTAGGGGTTTTGGTTCCCATGTAGATAAATAAATAAGTGGTGTTCTCTCTTCTCGCACGACTCCTATCACTCGGGAAAGTAGGTCTAAGGGGCCTTTGTGCCTGGTGCTTTCGAGTCATCTGACTTGAGATGCACCGACCGAACTCCCGTTACACGGGTGGTAGGGATCGCCCTATGTGGAGATTTGGGGGAAGGTGTACGTGATAGTGTAAGTCCTCATAGGCAATGATGCACGAGACCCGACCCTGGGAGAATCAAACACCAACCAATAAAATGCTCTAAAGAAGAAAAAAAAGAAAGAAAAAAAGAGTCAAATAAGATCCAAAATGGACTTTAGACATTGTATCACATTCCGAAGTTAAGGTTGCCCATGTCTTTCACTTAAGTCCATAACTAACTTTCACGAATAACTCATTAGGCTAGGTGTGTGGACCGATTACATATATAGAGTCGACCCGTAGTATTACCGCATCTCATGATCGACAATATAAGTCCAACGAGTCGTGTAGCTAGATTGATTAATGCATCTTGTTCGGATTTTGTGGGTATATCCGCTGAAAACCCTCAGGAGACAACACTCCTCCTCCTTGGCGACAAGGAGGTTTAACGGCTTGTTGCACGTGCTAAGTGCAACCGTGATTCCTACGAAAGTGAGTTAGGATTTCTTGTTTTCGTATGCTTTTTCCTTTCTTTGTTTTGCTCGGGACTAGCAAAAGTTAGGTGTGCGGGTTTTTGATTGGCATCATTTCATGTTTATATTTGTATCTTATATCCATTATCTTTCACCTAAACAATGTTATGTTACGAGTTTTATGTTCAGTCTTTAGGAATAAATAGGTTTGAAGAGATGAAGCATAAAAGGACCCAAAAGCTGGGAAAAATGACTGAATTGTGAGATCTAGGGACCAAGATGCTTGGGAGAAGGACCTGAATGTAAGACAGAAGGACCTAAAAGCAAAACAGAATACTCCACACCATCATGGGGAGTATTTTACCAATTCGATTCGGGTAGGAGCTCCAACAAGCAAAGTAGATGCATCCAAGACCAACATATCCATCAAGAAAAGCCCACAACCAAAACCAACTCGATTTGGATCATATAGACCGCCAATTGGCGGTCTTGGACCGCTAAATGGCGGTCCATATTGCTCTGGATCCGCTAAGATTTGTGGAGCACGTGTATTAGTGTATTCTTAGTCTATTTTTGGTATTGGTTTAGTCCCACATCGGGGGATTGTCCCGGATTAGCTTTTTCCATGCCTATAAATAGAACTCTTCACCTTCTATTGTAATCACCCATTGCTTGGTGGCATTCTCTCTACTAAGGAGTGAGCCTTGAAGCAAAAACTCAAGGTGGAGAAGAATGCTACCTTCAATGTGAGTCATTTGTTAATAAAATAATTCTTCTAGTTTCTTTTAATCTTGTCTTTTAATTTGTGCATGTTTGTTTAGTCTTTCCTTTCCTTTTATGCTTCTTTAGTATTTCTTGCTTGATTAGTGTAGTTTTATTTCAGTATAATGCTTCATTTTGTTAGAGTAGTTAGTTTAAATATGTGTGAGTAGTTCCTTCCCCTTTGGGGGTGGAGTAGATGTATGTACATGTTATGTAGGTGGTATGAATGCTAGATTTTATTGTTTGTGAGAGATATTAGTATGCTTGCTTGAATTAATAAGAACTTTACTTGATGGTTTCTGCCATAGTTAGGTACACTCCATGCTCGTTATGTTCTTAATAACAACCTTGCATTGCTCATATTAATCACCTAGGTTAGTGTTGTAAATGATAGGTCTTGCCATGAGGTACTTCTTATGCATGAACAAACACTAATCACACTTGAGCTTATAGTATGCATTCAACACCACACTTATTTCATGTGCACACACACACACTCCACCCCTTAGGGGTTTCCATTCCTGTCTTTTTATCTTCTTCATTAGTTGTTTAGCTTAGTTGTTTAGTTATTTCATTTCAGCTTGCTTGTTTACTAGTTTAGATTAGTGTAGTGTAGTGTAATACATCTTTCTCTCCTTCTTTTACCTCTCGCCTTCGAACAAACCAATTGTCAACACACCTCCAGTGGATGACCCGTATTTGCCACCACTTCAACGCGGTCGTGCACTTGCGGTTAATATAAAACGATCAATCAGTATGTAGGGTTCGAAATGATCGAGCTCACATTAACTGCCAAAAAGGCTTTGCTAGGGACATTGGTTTTCCTCTTAGTTGTACAGAGATCCATCAGGAATGTTTCATAGGGAGGTATTTGTTGAATCATGACTAACAAAGGAATGTTGACATCCACTTTCTTAAATATCTCGAGCATTTTATCCACACTGTCACTCTGTTTCTTAGACAACCTACTAAGATAAGGAGCTTTTGGTAGGTATGTTTTGGGCGGAGCCGGAGAAGGAGGCGTTGGTGTATTACTCTCACCCTCGGCCTTTTTCTCACCATCATTCCCACAAGGGGGTTGCACATATGGATTTTCTGGCAAGGACACGTGTTTGTTGACCTGCTTCCCATTTCTCATGGTCACAATGGCATTAACATGGTCCACAGGTTCTTCCACGTAGTTCACTTGCCCCCCTATGGTCTTGAACTTGCATTTTGCATGTTCGAGTGTTGTTGAGCATGGGGGTTAGCCACAGGTTGGCTAGGCAGACTCCCTCTCTCTCTCTCATGTACAGACTGAGCCAACTGACCCATCTGAAGCTCGAGAGATTTGATGGTATGCTGATTCGAAGTGAGGACTTGACTCGTGGACGACATAAAGTTTTTACAGAGTTCTCAAGTCCACGAGTTAAATTCTGAAGCGAATTAAACTGGGTTTCCAAGTTGTTAGAATTTGGGAAACCTGGTGGGTTGGTGTTCTGACTTTGGGGTGGCTGATGAGACTGTGAATGCATGGGAGGGTAGTGTGGTCGGTTAGGTGGTCGAGAAAAGTTTGAAGGACCACCTGGGGCATTGTTATGGTTCCATGAAAAATTAGGGTGGTTCCTCCATCCAGGGTTATATGATGACGAATATGGGTCATTCCTGGATCTATCATAGATGGCATTTACATGTTCCATCTCAGGAGGAATGGATGCACACTCACCCCCTATATGACCTATCCTACCACATAAATGACATGGAACTGAACTAGATGTAGACACATGAGACACATCGTGCTGGTTTTGGAGCTCAATCGAATCCATACGGCGCATTAAGGCCGCCATGCGTGCCTCGGTGGCCGTAGTGGTATCGACGATAAATGCGGCACCCGATCTAGTCGAGTTTGCATTTGCGATCTGATTGATTCATTTTATATTAAACCACAAGTACACGGCCGCGTTGAAGCGGTGGCAAATACGGGTCAATCCATAGGGAGGTGTGTCGACTTTTGGTTTGTGCGAAGGTGAGTGGGAAAGAAAGGAGAGAAAGATTGATTACACTAACTACACTAATCTAATCTAAACTAGTAAACTTGGAAAGCTGAAATGAAATCACAAAACAAACTAAACTAAGCAACTAATGAAAGGAGATAAAACTCAGGAATGGAAAACCCCTAAGGGGTGGAGTGTTTGTGTGCACATGAAATAAGTGTGGTGAATGCATACAATAAGCTCAAGTGTGGTTAGTGTTTGTTAATGCATAAGAAGTACCTCATGGCAAGACCTATCATTTACAACACTAACCTAGGTGATTAATATGAGCAATGCAAAGTTCTTATTAAGAACATAACGAGCATGGAGTGTACCTAACTATGGCAGAAACCATAAAGTAAAGTTCTTATTAATTCAAGCAAGCATACTAATATCTCTCACAAACAATAATATCTAGCATTCAAACCACCTACATAACATGTACATACATCTACTCCACCCCCAAAAGGGATGGAACTACTCACTAATCATTACACTACCTACATTAACAAAATGAGACATTATGCTGAAAGGAAATTTAACTAAGCAAGAAAGGAACATTAAAGACGCTAATTGAAAGAAACATAAACTAAAGAAACATGCAAGAATTAAAAGACAAGATTAAAAGAAACTAAGAACAATTATTTTATTAACAATGACTCACATTGAAGGTAGCATTCTTCTCCACCTTCAGTTTTGCTTCATGGCTTACTCCTTAGTAGAGAGAATTCCACCAAGCAATGGGTAGTTTACAATAGAAGGTGAAGAGTTCTATTTATAGCCATAGAAAAAGGTAATCCGGGACAATCCCCCGACGTGGGACTAAACAAATATCAAAAATAGCCTAAACAAACACTAATACATACGCTCTAGAAATCTTAGCGGATCCGGGAAGATCCGGACCGCCAATTGGCGATCTACAGGATCCAGATAGAGCTAAATTTTGTTGTGGGCTTTCTGTGATATATTTGTTGGTCTTGGATGCATCTACTTCGCTTGTTGGAGCTCCAACCCGAATCGAATTGCCAAAATACTCCCCATGATGGTGTGGAGGTTTCTGTTTTGCTCTTAGGTCCTTCAGTCTTACGTTCAGGTCCTTCTCCCTTGCATCTTAGTCCCCAGGTCTCACAATTAAGTCCTTTTTCCCTGCTTTTGGGTCCTTTCATGTCTCTTCTCTTCAAACCTCTTTATGTCTGAAATTCAAACATAAAACTCGTCACGTACCATTGCTTAGGTGTAAGATAATGGATATAAGATACAAATATAAGCATGAAATGATGTCATAAAATGACCTAAAAGCACGAAAAAGGACTGAGTTGAGAGACTCAAGGACTAAGATGCAAGATCGAAGGACCTAAACGTAAGATCGAAGGACCAATGAGCAAACAAGAATACTTCACACCATCATGGGGAGTATTTCGGCAATTCTATTCGGGTCGGAGCTCCAACAAGCAAAGTAGATGCATCAAAGACAAACAAAGCCTTCCAGAAAAGCCACAAGCAAATCCAGAGTGATCCGAACACTGTAGACCACTAATTAGCGGTCCAAGACCGCTAATTGGCGGTCACTTTTGGTCCGGATCCGCTAAGATTTATGTGGAGCGTGTATTAGTGTATATTTAGTCTATTTCTAGTATTTTTTAGTCCCATACCGGGGGATTGTCCCGGATTACCTTTTTCTATGAGTATAACTAGAACTCTTCACCTTCTATTGTAATCACCCATTGCTTGGTGGCATTCTCTCTAGTTGGAGTAAACCTTTGAGCAAAATCTCAAGGTGGAGAAGAATGCTACCTTCAATTTGAGTCATCTAATAAAATAATTTTCCCATTGTTTTGTTCTTATGTTGTTTCTTTATGCATGCTTAGCTTAGTTTTATTTCTTTGATTCTAGGCTAAAGTAGTTAGAATGTTTCTTTTCTTCTTTCGTTTAATTGTTAGAGTAATGTGTAGTGAGTAGATCCATCTCCCTTTGGGGGTGGAGATGATGTTCATACATGCATTAAAGAATGGGTATGAATGCTTTATATTTTGATAGGTTGATAAATGTGAATGTATGCTTGCTTATTATAGTAGAATACTACACTTGATGGGTTTTGCCACACATCTTAGACACCTCCCATGCTTGTTTAGGTTCTGAAATAACCAGCTTGTGTATATGAATGTTAATGAACTATGTTAGTGAATGGATTGATAGGATTTGCCATAACCTTTAGACACTTCCTATGCATGAAAACACTACCTACATTTGTGCATATAGAATGCATTCTTCATTATCTTTTTACATGTGTGCACACACTTCACCCCTTATGGGTTTTCAAATTTCTGATTTCCAGCTTTCAATTTCCCTCGCTTTCGTTTACCTTGTTTGATGCTTACTTGTTTGAAGAGAAGAGTCATAAAAAGACCTAAAAGCATGAAAAAAGACTGAGTTGAGAGACTCAAGGACTAAGATGCAAGATCGAAGGACCTGAACGTAAGATCGAAGGACCAATGAGCAAACAATAATACTTCACACCATCATAGGGAGTATTTTGGCAATTCTATTCGGGTCGGAGCTCCAACATGCAAAGTAGATGCATCAAAGACAAACAAAGCCTTCCCGAAAAGCCCACAAGACAATCCAGAGCGATCTGAACACTGTAGACCGCGAATTAGCGGTCCAAGACCGCTAATTGGCGGTCACTTTTGTCCGGATCCGCTAAGAGTTATGTGGAGCGTGTATTAGTGTATATTTAGTCTATTTCTGGTATTTTTTTAGTCTCATACCAGGGGATTGTCCCGGATTACCTTTTTCTATGACTATAAATAGAACTTTTCACCTTCTATTGTAATCACCCATTGCTTGGTGGCATTCTCTCTACTTGAAGTAAGCCTTGGAGCAAAATCTCAAGTTGGAGAAGAATGCTACCTTCAATGTGAGTAATCTAATAAAATAATTTTCCCATTGTTTTGTTCTTATGTTGTTTCTTTATGCATGCTTCGCTTAGTTTTATTTCTTTGATTCTAGGCTAAAGTAGTTAGAATGTTTCTTTTCTTCTTTCGTTTAATTGTTAGAGTAATGTGTAGTGAGTAGATCCATCTCCCTTTGGGGGTGGAGATGATGTTCATACATGCATTAAAGAATGGGTATGAATGCTTTATATCTTGATAGGTTGATAAATATGAATGTATGCTTGCTTGTTATAGTAGAATACTACACTTGATGGGTTTTGCCACACATCTTAGACACCTCCCATAGTTGTTTAGGTTCTGAAATATCCAGCTTGTGTATATGAATGTTAATCAACTAGGTTAGTGAATGGATTGATAGGTTTTGCCATAACCTTTAGACACTTCCTATGCATGAAAACACTACCTACATTTGTGCCTATAGAATGCATTCTTCATTATCTTTTTACATGTGTGCACACACTTCACCCCTTAGGGGTTTTCTGTTGGCTTTTTGGCCTTAATCTTATGTTTTGATGATTTAATCAACCTAATCTTAATTAATTAGAGTAGCACACACTATGCATTGCATATATATTGTATTGTGCTAACCTCTACAGGTGATCAAGACTCAAGAAACAAGGAAATGAAGTCAAGACATGTAATTAAAGCTAAATCGAAGACATGTAATCTTAATTTCTTTTGAGTCTTAGGAACAAAGTGTAATTGAGCATACTTGATCTAAAATCAACTTAAGCACACACTAGGTTCCCTATAGAAGTCACACATAAAATTTCACATTATTTGGACTTCAATAGATCACCCAAACTTAGACCGGAAAATACCAAAACCTGAATTGCAAAAGTCTGCCCACATTCGGTCGACCGCAACGTGCCGTTCGGTCGACCGGATGATCAATTAATCCTGTTTGTGTTTCCCTGTCTAGTTTCGGTCGACCGCACCATATCTTTCGGTCGACCGTCAGATCATATTTTCTCGACCGTTACTTTTGTCGTATATACCCAACGGTCGTATTCGTATTAAACCAAAAATACCCCAAATGTATTTCATGTATCGGTCGACCGAGGACCACGATCGGTCGACCGTTGGTTCATCACTTGACAAACCCAAAGTGCCTGTCCATAATCGGTCGACCGCCAAAACCAGTTTCGATCGACCGTTTAACCTTGTCAAGAATTCCCTGCTATCGGTCGATACGATTTCGTTCGACTGATCCAATTTTCCCTCTACCGAAACGCTTGTTCGGTCGACCGGTAATCTTGTTCGGTCGACCGTTTTCTTAATTGACTTAAGTGTTCAGTCGACCGATTCATATTTCGGTCGACCGTATCCCTATCGAACCCAAGCGTTCGGTCGACCGTTGCACCTTTTCGGTCGACCGTTTCTGGACAGATTTGCAGCCCGATTTTCTGCTTTGTGTTCTTTGCACAATATCCAACCAAATCTTGTCCCAATGGATCTATTCTCTCTAATGCTTATAAATAGAGTTGTAAAACACATTTTAACACAACTCTCCCACTACAAACTTGTCCCAAACTTTAGAGAGAATTCCATACACTCCAAACCTCAAATCTCCACACTTAATCATATTTCCAATCTCATTCAAGTGTGCTCAAAGTTTAGAGAGTGTGTTCCACTCAAGTTACATTTGCTGTCAAGAAAGTAAAGGCTCCGGTGAAAGCCCGAAGCATCCTTCTCGGATTGTGAGAAGAGGATTCCAAGCTCGGCGAGAGTTGTTCGCGAGTTTGACGGTTGTAAGGCGTTGTCTCCCGGCCCGGAACGGGGAGCGGATAGTGAAGTCGTAGGCGGAGCTCGGTGATCCGAGCGGAGCTTGCAAGAGAGGATTAGGACCCGGGTGGGGTGCCGAACCTCTATAAAAATCGACCCGACTTCTTGTGGTTTGCATATTTCCTACACTTGCTTGTTTTGTTTAAATTTCCGCTGCGCATATCGATTGCTTAAACAAGTAGGTGATTAGATTAAAAAGTGATTAGTGAACCCATAACCCACACGATCCTACATTTTCCATTTCCGATTTCCAGCACACTTATTTCGTTCTTAGTTAAGTTTTAATTCATCGTTTGTTGTTTGCTTGTGCATGCGTTACTTCGTAGTGTAGTGTAGCGTAGATTAGTATAATCAACTATCTTCCCTCTTAGTTGCCACTTGATTTCTGACAAACAAGATGCTGCTCACCTCCCTGTGGACGACCCGTATTTGTCACTTCTTTACCGACGTCGTGCACTTGCAGTTTAATTAAAACGTTCAACAAGTTTTTGGCGCCGTTGCCGGGGAGGTGCGAGTCCAGACTCTGGTTTGGACGATTCGAGTGGCTTTGATTTGTGTTTTGTAGTTTTCTTTGTTTCAGGAGACTTACATTGGGAAGGGGAAGTATCTGGTGAAGTTTGGAGACGATCTGAGACTCCAAGACTGCCAATCAGCGGCCTGAGACCGCCAACTGGCGGTCTGGTAATCTCTTTTCATCTCTTTATTTCTGTGGAGTGTTGCTATTACTGAATTAGAAATATGGGACTCGATTTTGCATGTTCTGACTATTATATTGCTCCCAGATCAATAATCAATCTCCATTTAAGCAACTTGGACCTTAAAACCCAAAGCAAAAGATTAGGCATTATTTCTTGTTTTGGTCATGCATCATGTGCTCGACTTAGGCACGTAGATTGTCTTTTCTTTTAGCTTTACTTTCAGTTTCTGAGTGCTGGCGTGAGCTACGCATTTCCTTCTCTCATTCATGCTTTTCGTATGAACATGCATTAGTTAGTAGGAATTGCATTGCAACAAGTGTGAGTTGAGCGTTTGTTTGGAGAGTTGATTGTTAGATTAAGACTCCAAAACGCTACTAAGGAGGGGTTGTCCCATATAAGATAAGGTGGGGGATTTCATCACCCTTTCCTTCGCTCTAAAAACCACACAAATCAAGAGCCTAATTTTAAAATCAAGTAGACATTGGCCATAAGGATTTCAGGCGCATTAGGAGAGTGATCCGGTCCTGACCGTCATGGCCTGATCGGCGTTGCCCACTCTGTCGATAGTAGGAGAGACGAGATCTCCAGATCTTGACTCACTTGCTGGGCATTGTGGTCCTCGTCGTAGGTAGGTGAGGCGTGTTGAGTCCGTGTGACCTCGCAGTTAGGCGTCGTCTAGCTGTAAGGACCTATAGCGACCTTAGGACTGTTTGAGCAATGTCAATTATGATATTAATAATAATAATAATAATAAATGGAAGTTAAATAATAACAATAATGATGTTAATTATGAAGGTACATACCAGATCCACAATTCACATTTACGGATGACCGAAACGAACTAGAAGATTGACCACGACCCTGACTCTGATTATGACCACGACCACGACCTTGCTCATCATACTCAAATCCGCTCGGATCCCGTCGTGTCGACGACCCCCTTTTGTCGACCTCTGACTGTAGTGTTCTCTGCGGGCTCAATATAGCGCAACTGATCGGGGTGTAGTTGCGCATGTATGAGACGAGAAACATTACGAATTATTGTAGGGTCGCTGCTAGAAACCTCGTTAACGAGGTTCCAAAAATGTTGGACGTCTTGTGATGACTGATCGACGAACTCTGGCGTGTCCACTCCGTCTCCAATGACAAGTGTTCTCCAAAATGGATGAATTTGCTGTAGATAAAGTCCCTCGCCTGACTGAATACAACGGTGAATGGTACATGCACTAAGAATCCCATGGGAAGTCGGAAAAAGCACATCCACACCAAGTTCCAAGCTGATCACTTAACTCTCTCATTCTCTTCTACTCCTGACACAATAATTTCAAGCAGTAATTGGAAGTTCGACCAATTAGATGTTGAAATAGAATCCAATCAAACATTGTGCCATGTCGATGCCTCGAATCCTCAAGAAAGTTTTGAATATTTGTAATTTGCATTTCGATAGCTGCGTTGACATGGTCGAAAAGAGTGTCGAGAGTCGACGTCGATGAAGTGATCCAATCTTTCAAGGCCGAATGAGCGCTCTCGACTCTACTGTTCGTAGTGTTGCCGAAGTGAATGACTTTTTTGTCGAATTCAACACAAACTTTTCTTTATGCAATAACCATGTCCCCTCCACATAGTTCGTGATAGCCGAATTCCAACTGTACACATCTTTCAAAGCAGACACAACTCTATTATACTATTCTAGTGAAGTAGAAAGCATGACTTTCTCCACTTTCCATACTTAAATTTCTCGGCTAACACCTTACCATTTCCGCATGCGTTGTTTACATAACTACATACGACCTGTTGATATGCCACGTGCAAAGTAAATGAGCGGAGTTAGGAAATACCTCTCTCACTGGTCGCATAAGGCCTAACTCGCGATCCGTTATGATTACGGTAGGGCTGATAGCACTGCATAATAAATCCCTTAACTTCTCCAACACCCACTTGTAACTACGCTAGGTCTCATCCTTTATAATTGCATAACCAATGAGAAAGTTCATGTTTGTTGGTGTCACACCAACCATCTCGAACAAAGACATTTTGTACATGTTTGTTTTGTATGTCGAATCCATGCAAATGACTGAAGGTTATGTACATAACAGGTTAACGGACCTTGTATGTGCCAAGAGTGTGAGTGACAGCACTAGTCTCTTCTTTGGCCAAAATCCAATGCATGTACCGATGCTGGACTGCATGATGCAGAAACTATTGAGCGGGGTTCCTGCCTTCAGAGTTGACCCTCCTTTTGTAATCTCTACAGTTATAAATGTGTCTCTGATTTGGATTGTCCTCCAGAAATTTCTCATTTATGGCCACCAAGATGTTATGCGGTTTTGCATGTGCCTTAGTCATATTACTAACAATTTTATTAGCCCCAGGACTAAGACTGCTGATTTTCCAGTGGCCCTCTAGATACACAACAAGGCTATGGTTGTGCTGACCATGTGAACTATCACTAATTAGGAACCACCCATCATGCTCCAGTTGCTCGACCGCCTTAATCAGAAATCGACATCCACAACCCTTCCTTTTCGTGTTTTTTCGTACCGCGATTTCCATATCTCGTGGTTCTTTTTCCTTACAGCGATCGCATCTATGATAACAAATTGTTCGACCATCTCGTTGTGGTTTATATGATGATATCACCAAAAAGAATCTGACTTCTATCACAACTTGTTTCGCCCATTTAATTGCTTGGTCACATGTTGGAAATACTTCTGGAGTTACGAAAATCCCACTATAATGTACCCCGTCACCACCAAAATCTTGCAATAGAACCTGTAATAGACGCCCTGCCTTAATGTTTCCTTTTTAAAAACGTACCTCGCCGATGGTGTTTGTCGTTGATGGTTCACCAGACATTTCCATTGCCGTTGGTGGTGGTGGGGGAAGGTAAGTGAAGAGAGAAAGTTATTTTGATAGGGGATGACGAAATGGGAAATATATTGAAAGGGGAGGGCAAAATGGTCAAAGGCGCGGGCGACGTTTAGTAACTACCTAGAACAAACTGTCCAAACGTTCATGCAAACCACTCAAAATTTGATGAATTCCAACTTTAGTTCCTTGCACACTCTGGAAATGCAAGTGAGTCACATGACACAACAATTAAGTGAATGTGAGGAGGGTGGCCTTTCTTGTCAACATGAGTATTCATCTTCTGATATCGAACCACCACCACAGCCACAAATTCAAAACACAATTTTTCATTTCTCAAAGTCTAACTCCTAGTCAGTCTGAGGGACTTGGGGTTTCAATTCACGATCACTTGGTGGAGGATTCAATCCAAATTGAGAATAACATGGATCAACTTGATTTTGAGTTGCCACATGACTGTGCCATGGTCCTTGAGCCACACGATTTTAATGTTGTGCCCCTCAAGGACCCACATTTGGTGGAGTAGCAACTCCCCAATACTATTATTTCCATTAGACCTAACGAGGGTATTGGAAGGTTCTTGAATGATATCTTGGGTGAAAGACTCACTTTTTGTTTGCCTAGTGTGTTGGGAAAGCATAACAAGGTTCTTGACCACGATCCGACACACCAGTTTGTTGGGTGTAGAGTTTGGATTGATGATCATGATTTTACTATTGCAACGGGGAAATCTCTTCTTTCGTTGCGTAATTGTTGTCAAACTCATAAGAGATCCGAGCTTTTTAAGTTTGATCCTTTGAATAAGATGCCCTTGCGTTTAATTAATGAACATCTCCCGATACCTGATGCACTTTGGGGGGGCACACATGAGTATTTTGGCCCCACGTGGTGTCATGTTCCCATTACAGGTACATTGATCCAGGTCTTCTGTGCCGCCCTTGGTTGTTTCGCCTACCATTTCTTTCGGCATAACACATTTTATTATAAAATCTACAAATCTATCATTTATAAGAATGTACAACATTTTGCAATTCGAAGGCAATTGCCTCACGTCACACAACTCCTAAGGAGAAGATACTTTTGACGATGGAAGACTATCGTGAGGAGAACAAAATACATGAGCTGCATTAGCCAATATTTCCACACCTATTCCGACACCATGAAGTACAACGTGAAGTCTGTGTCGTGAAGAAGAACGCCCAATTCGATTCCACAAATGTAGAAATAATAAAGAAGGAAATTGACTCTCATCACACAACTCCTGTGGATTAGAATTGGGCGTTCTTCTTCAGGATACACTTCCCGCTTACTTTGTGGTGTCAGAATAGGTGTGGCCATATTGGCTATTGCACTTTCTTTATTAAGTATCATAGCCATTTCTTCTTGCAGCTTATGGATCTTTTCTTCGCAATCCGTGTGAATTCCTTTCCTACTACGCTTCGAAGAGGATGACCCAAGGAATTGTCGTAATCGTATTCGACTACCGACATCACACACTCGTCTGACATGCTCCTCTTTACCCAGGGCTACAATCAAAATATATTTTTCTACCCTTTGAAATAAATTCGCCTTTGAAAGCTTGTAGTGTAAGATCATCATATTATGTATTAAACAAAAGAATCTTAGAAACTATATCATTGCCTAACGTTATACACTATTTTATTAATTAATTAGGCAGTATACAAAACACAAGAATTAAATGTAACCACTTACAATCTTCATTGCAACCTCAGCCGACTCAGCCGACTTAGAGTTAATGTAACACCCATCCGGTGTAACACGTGCTCTCTTCCACTTATCTTGTCTAGCTAGGGGAGACAGAGGAACCAAATTACTGGATTGCTCTTCGCTCAAACTAGCATCTAAAGCTTTTTTCCTTTTCTTGGCAACATTTTCGGCCATCATTGTCTTCTCCAGTTTATGGTACCCCTGGTGACAATTTGTGTGAAAACTTGTTTTTTGATTGTCGTCCTTGGTTGAGCGCTCGTAGTTCGTTACAAACCAAAAAGAGAGCTTAGTTATTACCAAAAAAATTGGAGTTAGCATTGAGCTTTTGAATTCAGGCTGTCATCTGAGTAATAAAATTGTAAATTTTCCATGGATCTTGATCCTTATACTTTCCAAAAATAAAATTGGACGTCAACTTTGTTTTTAAATCCTTCCATCGAGTACCCACAAACGATATCCACTTCTTTTTGAACTCTTAAGTTGATTGGAAAATAATTTTTTCCTGCAACACGAAATAAAGAAAAGTAGTATTAATTAGATAAAAAACTGTAAAGAAAGGAATCAACTTAAATAATAATGAACTAACCACATTGCATTCTTCCAAATTTGCTCTTTCAATGAATCATCCACCATTGACCATTGGCAATACAAATACACACTTTGCTTCTTGCCAGAGTACCTATATAACTAATCCAATAATCTTTGTTTTCTCCGGTGAGCTCAAAGTAAGAATCAAACTCTAGGGGCAATGGACCTTGTTGATGATTTTTTTGTTGAAATTCCAACATAACAGTAGCCTCGCGAGCATGACTCTATCATGTACGTGTCACTTGAATCGACGCCATTTTTTCTTAATGTTTGCCTTTGGCTATTTGGTATGCTTGTTGCAAGCCATTTAACCAATTACGAATGGTCAGGACCGGTCGGAGGGGATGGGTTGAGGGTTTAGGGTTTGGGTGGTTGATGCCCGTTCTGTAGAGTCTGGGTCGGTGTGCGTGATAAGGGATGATCATGGCAGGTCGGGAATGCTTGGGGCAAAGTAGAAAACTGGGAGGCACAACTTGGACGATTCTAATGGCGAAAATTCATGGTGCGCAAATGAAAATTAATTACTGGTGGTGAAAAGTTAAAGCTTAAAGTGAAAATGATTTACAAGTTACAAATGTTGTCCTTTTAAACCCAAAATATGTCATGTACACGCCATGTCTGTCCTTTAAAAATCAACCGTGTCTTCCAAATAATAGACCCCTATTTTAAAGGACACGTGTGTCCTTTAATATCAAATGTGTCCTACAAAAATTCTTTCCTAACAAACACAACTTATGTCATGTAAAGATCAAATATTCAAATGTCGTTTAAACCCTAAGTTTGTCCACTAAAATTGAGTGTGTTCTTTATTCCTTTAAAGCACAACCTCACCATATATAACTTCTTATAAAAAAGGACATCTCCCGTCGGTTGTGACCTAATATTCGGTGTGTTATACATATTTCATGGCTACGGATGCTAAACCAATTAAAATTATATATTTATTTAATATTCAATTTCCATATATCCAAAAACCAACAAAAAAATTCCATAGATCTCTAATATGATTTGTAATAATCTGAATTATATTTTTGGTTGTATGGAAATTTAATATTAAATAACATATGTAACAATATAACTTTATTGGTTTATGCAAGAAATCCATTAAAAAGTCATATCACATCTAGAAGTATGAACTTGTGGACAACCATACATTCAACACCTTCATATCACATATATAAACAAGAAAAATATCGAATAATTTTATCCTTCCAAATAAAAAGGATATATCACGTTGGATTTAACCGAAACTCTGACGTGGTATTAAGAAACTGAACCTTTAATGTCTCTCCTTGGAACTTGGATACTCGAAAGTTCCCTTTAAACCACAACCTGCCCTTTGAAGGACGAGTCTGTTGTATAAACCATGAATGTCATTTGAAAATCAAATCAATCTTTTAAAACCTAACGTGTCCTTTTAGCCGTCTGCTGGTACATTTTTCTCAAGTGTCGTTGATTTCATTTTCCAATCGTAAATTCAGCTGCTTCATGATAGTTTTCAGGCATATCAAATTTGTCCAAGAACTCAATTTAGTTAATCTTATTTTTGACGCATCTCAACTTTTATTTGAAGATCGATGTTATGTAAATACCTTGGTTTCTTACATTAATGTGGATTGATGTTATTTTTTCTGCCTTGCAATTGTGGTCAATTACATAGGTATTAATGGTTGATCTTTCTATTTTTGAATGTAAACTATGCATTGTAGATTCCAAAATGATGCAATAGGGTTGCAAATTAAATACATGGATCTCAGTATCATAGACAAATGGTAGGCAACATTACATTGTGCACTAGCAATTCACCAACATAGAGATTCGAGGCAACTATGCATAACATTCAAACTCAATGCATTAATTACATTATGCACTAGGCATGCTTAACTTTGCATAAGACTATGCACACCATTAGATTAATTAACCTCACCCAATCGACAATTCACCACCAGAAAGATGTGAGACAACTCTGCATAACATTCAAACTCAATGCATCAATTGATCGTTATCTGCACTGGACTAGTTGGAAGGTGCATCCAGATCAGCTAACCACCAACTTGGTAGGCTGGAGTTGTGGGTAGGTGCTTCAGGATCCATTGACGACCAACTTGGGAGCTATGAGCTCCTGCAGACTCCTTCTCCAAGATGACGTCCAATTGGTAGGCAGGAGTTCTCGCCAACTCCTTCTATAGTTGGGAATCTGATGCTCTCGTGTACTACCTCTTCAAGATGACTACCAACTTGGGAGGCTGCACAGGTGGGCTGGACTCTGGTGGTAGGAGTGTGGTCGAGTATGGAGACGCCTACGGTCGGTCTCTCGTGCATGCAAAAGACCCGACAGTTACAACTGTGGAGCTCTAGAAAATCATTGATTGGAGGGGGTGTCAAGAGCTTGAAAGTTGGCGAACCTCCTAGCCTAGTGATACCAACCTCTCCTAAAATCGTTCTAGGTCATTCATGTGGAGTTGCATATTGTCCAACCATTGGAAAATTAAGCGGGGCACAGTCACTGGGTTTTCGTAAACAAAAAAGACACAAAGGGGGACCCCCTACAAAAAATTAAACTTAAATAAACATTAGGGACAACAAAAATATAAAAAAACATATGATGAAGGACGCACAAAAATGTCACCGTATTTGGAGTGGGGCAAGCAAGGAACCGGGGACCTCTGATGCCCGCACTTGGTCGGACTTCACCAACAAACCACAAAAGCATTTGGGCGTGTAGTGGCAGATGGAGGCCATTTCAAGAAGTGGGCTTTTGGGGGGGAAAAGACATATCACACCAAAAATTTAGGAAGTATGAATGGAATACACTACAACTGATGATTTTACAGAAGGACTGGAATGTTGAGTCTATTGTCATACCATGAACTGTAATGTGGTCTCCTATCGTAACGACTCCCAATGCAATAAACCACCAAAACATGTATCATCATATTAGCAGCTGTGTTTTTTTATCGTGAGATGTCCTTTTTATTAAAATTTATTACGACATTGTGTTTCTTAATAATCATAAATTGTTTCTTTGTCATAACATATTCACAGTTAAGATTAGGAACATAATAATTCATCATAAAACATATCAATAAATTGTCTATTAGTGACGACAATGATTCATTTGACTTAACTTATCACTTAGGAATATTGAATAAGTTTCGAACTAAGTGACACTCACGTAGGATTCTCATCTCCTCACTTCATATTACAAACTGAAATAAACCGCCTATAACTCTGTTAAAAATAGGCCATTATTCATTATCAAAAAAACAAAAAAACAAGTTAAGGCCATTAAAAGTCGGCCTTACCATATTACCACATCGTACTATGATACTCACTGACGTGTGATGTCCTTTCTAGCTTTATCTATGAATTAAACACCCTACAACCTATGATTTTGTAGGCCGAATAATGAAAGGTTGTGTCTTGTCACTACTGTCATAAACGTATGAGATTGGAGAGAGTAGTCTGATTTGGTGTCCTTTTCATTATGCTTATGTTTTGTTCCTTAATAATGACTCAAACCACGACCGATTATATGGTAATGGCTAGGGCTGTCAATTTTACACGAAACACGATAACACGACACGAAAACGACACGAAGTTAGCGGATATGGATTGAGAATTTGAACACGATTAATAAATGGGTTGGATACGGCAACACGATTATTAAATGGGTTGGATATGAATTTCTGCTGCAAAAACGATTAACACGATTAAGACACGATAAATAATTGGGTAATTAGGCACACGATTACGAATATGACACGATTAATACCGACAAGTCTATAAGTAATATATAAGTTATAAATTATAATAAACAAATTCTAAGAACTGAATGTCATATTTATAATTTTACCAATTATATATATATAAGTGGTTTGAAACTTTGAAGTTTGAACTCTGAACGAGTGGATAATCGTGTGTTAATTGTGTGTTAAATGGTGTAAACAGTAGCGGTGTTAAACGTGTACACGAAGTAACCCATTTAATAATTGGGTATAAACGGGTTGGATATGGCAACACGATTATAAATGGGTTGGATACGGCAGAAATTTAGCAACATGATTATTAAATGGGTCGGATACGGTGCAACACCTAGAGCTTATATATAGGAGTTGACACGACACGATTAGCACACGACACGACACGATTGACAGCCCTAGTAATGGCCGACGTGCGATCTCCTTTCTTTGGTAGTACCATGTACCTGCCCCATCTACAACCCAACTTGGGTATAACACGATGCTCACCTTTAAACCTCAATTGTGTCCTATAAAAATATCTTGTTGTCAAAACAACTGCTCTCTTTCCTCCAACTCATTACTAACATTTTACAATAACTAAATAAATTTATATATCGTCATTTATATAATTGTATGTATGAATTATTACTAAAACTCGATTCCAATTTTTTTCATTTTCAAAATTTTAAAAATAATTGTTAGAAATGATTAAAATTTTATTAAATTTCACTTCAATCACAGAAATCCCACTGGATATTCTTGTGTGACTTGTTAATTCTATTTATTCCAATTCTCTTCATTCATGAAATTTTGTTGATAAGCATCTCAGAATAGAAGACAAATAACATTCCAAAAGTACAATTTCAATTAATTTAAATCTTCAGGTTACATACACCTGATAACAAAAATAGAGAGATGACAACAACTTGTGCAAAAAACAGAAAGATGACAACAACTTGTGCAAAAGAGCCCATGTGTTGATTGTCTTCATTAGAAGGGCATCAGTAGATTTGTTTGCAAGTCAGAGTTCTCGAAGATGGTTTTGAACCCTTTCAAGCAGACAAATCTAATAAATGCAGATTGATTCGCTAGTTCTACCAAACCAATCGAACGTAAAAAGGGTTTTCTAGCAACGCAATAAAATATCAAAATGATTTTCTAGCAAACTAAACTAACGTCGAATCCATTGAAAGTGAGTGATCAAATGAAATGTTGCCTGCAAGCGCACCAGATAATACGGTTAAGCTCCATAGTTTGTCTGATTCTCGCTAGCGCAGGGTGGATTTGATAGGATCTATGACCCTCTAAGCACTAGATAATTGTGGAATTGAAAATACTAATTGAAGGATTAAGGGAAGAGACAATTGCAAACCACAAATTCGTCGACACCAGAGTTTAGAGAGGTTCGGCACCGCACCGTGGTACTAGTCCTGCTTGCAAGGCTTGCTTGATCCCCCGAGCCTCGCTTACGGTTCCACTAAACGATCTCCAATCCGGGCCGAGATCAACGTTGTTTACAACAACCGAGCCTCGTGAACAACCGAGCCTCGCTCGTGTCTCCTCTCAGAACCCGAGAGGGAACTTCCTCGAAGCTTTACACATCTTTGGTGATTCTTGAATATTGAGATGGAATCACAATCTAACTAACACTCTATAATTGAGCACACTTGGATATTGATATGGAATTTGATATGCAAGTGGTGAATTTTTGGCTTGAGTGTTGAGGATTGAGAGCTTGGAGATGAAGATGATTTGGCTTTGAGTATGAGATAGTTAGGGAGTATTCAAGAAGCTCAAAACCATCAAATGGGATCCTATTTATAAGTCTTCAAGCTCTACTAACTGTTTGGGAGTTGGTGGGAAAATGGACCAATGAGAAGCAAGATGGAACTTAAGCTCGGGCAGATTTTAGACCATGTTCGGTCGACCGTTTAAGTAACGGTAGTCTGAGACACAAGGGTTTGATTGGTCTGAACAAAGCATAAGGTTGACCGAATAGGGTTTGGATCACCGTTCACCAACTTTCAGTAACTCTTATCAATTTAGCTCTAATTAAGTTTGGTTAACCGAATTCTATTGGGTTCACCGTTCCAAGGTGGACAGTAGGATTGATTGGACTCTGATCTACTCATGTTCGGTTGACCATGTATACTTTGGTAGACCGAAGTTAGCACAGTTTTTGCACTGAAAGTTAAGGCTCAAATAACCGTTCGCACAACGGTCAAGTGCCACGTGTAAAAAGTCGTTGGGCTCCTAAAGCCAATAAGGGCTCGATTGATCGATAGGTTTTCGGTCGTCTGAAGTTGGACAAATCAATTGGGCTCTAGGGACTTGATTCAAATGCGACTGTTGGATCAAAGTCTAAAACCGGTCCAGGACTATACAGTCAACCAAAGGTGGTTCAGTCTTCCGACAGGGCAATTCCAAAGAACAACCTAATATTTACTGGTGGGAAGTATTTAGATAACTGATAGGTGTTCGATGGACAAAACTAGAAGGGTTTTGGTGGACCGTGAGGGGTTCGGTTTACCGAATCTTGACGAGACAGAATCCTAGTGCTCAAGTTTACATTAAACCTTATGGACTCAATAAATACTAAATTACATGTCTTGGTCCAAAGGTTTGATTACAAGTCTTGAGTCTTGATATCTTTGTCGTAATGATCCTTTCCTTGATTGTCTTGATCAACCTATTAAGATGATTGCAAGTATACAAGTATGTATGCAATGCATGTAATCGTGTTTCCTCACTTTGATTGATTTTGTTGATTCATTAAGATTAGTTTGATTAATCATCAAAATTAATATATATTAAGGTCAAAAAGTCAATAAGATTATGTCTACCAAAGGTCCTCCGATTATATAATCCTCATCTTTGTTTGAGTAGTGATCGTTGTAGTGTTGGAAGGCCATTTGTTCAAGATCGATATGAATTGTAACAAGGTCAGGGAAACACCGAAATATGACAAATGATGGGAGGAATTTATAAACCCATAACTGAAAGAGTGAAAGGTCACGTCAAATCACGTTTTATTAATAAGATTTCCTCAAGTGATATGTCAGTTATATTCATCTTCGGTGTGACTTTCTATTTCTTGGATATTTCTGCGATGTTTCGTTTCTTAGGATTTAAAGCACGACTCTGTCCTTTAAATATATGTATGTCCATTAAAAGGCGGGCATGTCCTTTACAAGACTGATGTGTAACGCCCTCGATCTCGTAGGTACACACACTGGGAAATCCAAATGAGTGTCGCAATCAGAGTCATCCGCGACGACCGATGGAGTTACAAAGAATAGACAAACAGACCAACTCGATGAGACATAAAGGACATACATGGATAACTGACATATAAAAATAACAGAACGTTTGAATATCCATATATGAAAAGAGTCAATAATAATATTTGAGTTTCAAAGGAAATACATTAACATAAAACGGAAGTAAAGATAACTGAAGACTTTGGTCACTGTGTCCCTGCGTGTACAGAATCATCAACTACTCGTCAAGTCTGCCCTGTAGGAACCAAAGTACCTGCAAGCACCGTATTAACATATGCGTGAGTTTTCAATATAGAAAACCCAGTATGCCCCAGCCCAATCAGAGTTTTACAGAAGAATACATGCAGTCGAACTAAGACAAAAGCATAAGAACAGAAAATCACAAATGCAACAGAAGGCTACGACTCCAATAGTCGTGTCAGTCAGGTAACACCCGCAGAACTCCCTCTCAATGGAACAGAACACCAATTATGTTGGTCAGAAATAGAGCGGGTTACTCGACAGTGACTCACCGCTCGGCACAAAGCGGTACGCCGGATAGATGCCCCAAGTCGCGGAAATAAACATACATGGTGTCATCACAAACTTGGGAACACCTAACCTGAGACAAAATGACAGAACACCTGCCTATGACTTATCTGACGTCTGGCCTCCACAGAGGTCTTATGCGAATGACCCCTAAAGCTAAAGGACCCACTCATGGCCATAAGGCTGCAAACGGGGCGAGGCGGGGTAGGTTTCGCTTCGCCCGCCTCGCCAAAGTTAGGCGGGCAAACAAGGCGGGGTGGGTAAAAAAAATTGAACCGCTACCCGCCCCACTTAAGGGCGGGTTAGGTGGGGCAGGTTAAGCGGGCGGAACGTGCAAATTCCTGTAAGTACTCATTCTAACGTATTACATTGACACATACATACATAAACATATTTCTCCAAGTCTATAATTAAGCTTACATGCATAAACCACTCATACAAGTCCATAAAATTACAAGTTTACGATTTAAAGTGCTTAAATGAACAATTAACAATTTAAGTTTATCAAATGAAATTCCAAATATCCTAACTACAATGTGCAGTGTTGAAGAACAATAACATGTCTGGAAAAAAAATTGTCATCTTTTCTCGGCCATTCAATCTACTACTCATATCTGACAATGTTTAGATTGCAAAATATACTTCATCTCCATGAAGAGATGAAGAACAAACAACCACATTATCTGTTATAACTTTTCCTTGCAAGTAATAGAGGCTTCTTGATCCAACATTTTACCACTCATGATCACGAGTGCTTCATTAAAGATGGTTGTTAAAGTACCCACAAAAACAAGGCTCACATCAGAATGTGGAAAATGTTGAACATCTGTTAAAAATTTCACAAAACAGTCGTGAATAAAAAAAGAACGATAATCCTAGTGACATTGCAATAATTATCGTTCCCATCACAACACACCTTCCACTGATCTATAAGAGGAAAACCACTCTCGATTCAAAGTCAAATAGATAATAAACCCTGTATAAACAATCCAACCATCAACAAACGGGCTTGTGTCAGAAATTGCCAAAACATAATCTGGTTTATCTTCTGGCAAACTGAACTATCTCAACAAGAGTATTTATCATGATTATGGGTTAGGGAAAACAAACATTACCAATCTTAATTATTAATCGAAGGCCATACTTTTCCAAAACAAATTAAACAAAAAACTTGGGAAGAAATAAAACCTCGGGCTTTCCCCGAATCCAATCCTCCATCAAAACTCATACCCCTCGTCCTATTCTAATTTTTGTAGAACATGTTCGTAGGATGTTTCAATTTAGTCTCCATAACACTATTACTCATGGAATTGTCGAACAACTTCAACGAAACGAGATCAAAACGGAAGCTCCGAAGGTAGAAATCATTAGAAGGTAAGGTTTGGGATCGGAATGGGAGGAGTTGGTGTGGGGAAGACGAGACAGATATGGAATAACCCCTAAAATTGTAACATCCTCAAAACAGCGGAAAATTTTAAAATTTCTAAACACTCAATCAACAGAGGATATTACGCAAATACGGGAACACAGGTGCACCAACATATATATAATATATATCTGAACATCAGAGTTTACAAAAGTTGTGATTACATCAAAAGTATAAACAAAGGAAGCAGTAATCACACGACCTCAACCGAGAGAAAGCTGGATCCGGTAGCAGCGCTCCTCTCCTCGGTCACCACCCCCTAACGCCTATCACGACTTGAAAGTAAACGTGCAACAATGCCTGAGTTTCCAGAAGGAAACCCCGTATGCCAAACTCTAAATGTATAAATAAAATCATCCTAGCATGCAGTTCTACTCAACAAGAAAATGCATCACAACAGGCTGGGCTCCGGGGCTCTCTCACCCAACCACAGCACACACCACAGGTACGGGGCTCCAGGTCTAATCTCAACCAACCGCCGCACCCACCACAGTCACGGGGCTCCAGGTCTAATCTCAACCAACCGCCGCGACTCACACTCGTCGCCAAGCTGGGCTCCAGGTCTAATTTCAACCAACCACAGCTACCACGACACGACCAAGGGCTCCAGGTCTAATTTCAACCAACCCAAATGTATAATGGCTCCAGGTCTAATTTCAACCAACCCCTACACGCGGTCCTTGCTCAGGTTCCAGGTCTAATTTCAACCAACCCGAACGCACTACGGAGCTCCATGTCTAATTTCAACCAACTCCGTACAGACGAGCTGGGCTCCAGGTCTAATTTCAACCAACCGCAGCTCTCACACAGTTACGGGGCTCCAGGTCTAATTTCAACCAACCACCGCAATACCACAATTCTAAGCTGGGCCTCAGGCCTATTTCAGCCAATCCCAAGCTCACACACGGTTACGGGGCTCCAGGTCTAATCTCAACCAACCACCGCAACCCTCGTGCACCTAGCACACTTGCCGGAAGAACATCGGCACCACAACTCGCCCCACCCGAACGACCACGACAACAGCACCTCCATAGTGCAAAACAGGACACAAATAGTTGACCGAACCAAAAGTCCTGGTCGACCGAATCAAGCAAATACAGGGCAATCCACTTCGACCGGCACTCCATCGGTCGACCGATTCCCAACACCACACTCGTTCGGTCAAACCCAAATCAAGGGACGGTCGACCGTTTAGATGGTCAACTCCCGGTTCAACGAACAAAACGACCAATCGGTCGACCGACAAAGGGGTCCCGGTCGACCGACAATCACCAGGGAACAAAATCCCACAACTCCACAACGAATTCGGTCGAGTGCCGAGCACATCTCGGTCGACCGAATCCGTCCAGGGAAATATCCCTCACACGCACCACGAATCCGGTCGGACGCCGAGCTCACCTCGGTCGACCGAATTCCACTAGAGCGTTCCCCACGCTCAGCGCACAAGTCCGGTCGACCGAAACCACATTCGGTCGAACCGACCACTCAGTCCACTTAAGTCACGGTCGGACGAGATCAAAGAGTGGTCGACCGTTTATATAGTCTACGCCCCCCCAACCGACTTAAGACAGTGCACACGGTCGACCGGCAAAGGGGACCCGATCGACCGAAACTCACCAGGCTTGCCTCCAATGCACAATCGGTCGACCGCCCCACAGGCATCGTTCGACCGATTTGAGGCAGAGCCCGAATTCTCTTCATGAACGGTCGACCGTTTGCACCAACCGGTCGACCGATCAGGCAGTGAAATCTGCTGCACATTTACTCGCGACGAGCCAAACGGCCTACCGTCGACTTCCAAATACTCATGGTAATTAAGTGAGCGAGCTTGACATACCTAAAGGTCTGAAGAGACCTTAGAAGAACCACGACGACGCCTCCATGAGCGCGCCTCCCCAAATCACGATCCGTCGACGAACCTCGCCTCCAAACGACGATCAATCGTCTCCTCGACGATCCAAAGCCACACACCACCTCTTCCAACCTCAACAACCCAACCACGACCCCAGAAAACACGGGTTAGGTAGAGGGAGAGAGAACCAATACAAAGGAGCGAGTAAAACCAATAACTCACCTCCAACCACCACCTTCGCCGGGGATCACCAACTCGCCGGAGCACAAACCTCTCGCTGGAGCTCACCATAGCAGATGAGGGAGAGAATCGCGAGTGAGAGAGAGAGAGAGAGCAACGAGTGAGAGAGAGAGAGGGAGATTTCCCCCCAAATTTCTCCTCCCCTCAATCCACACCATCCAATCCAATCCAATCCAATCCATCTCCACCACTCATCTCATCCCCTCTACATCTCAACCCTCCATCCATCCATCTTCAATCCAAGCCATCCATTCCATCTCCTCTCAATCCCAGCCGTCCATCTCTAACCCTCTCTAACCACCACCTAATCAACCACAAAGCACAATTAGGAATAGGATTAGGCTAGAATCCTACAAAAATCACAACAACAAAAATGATTTTGTTGGGCTTAACCGTTCCAGAATAAGGACGTGAGAGAGGAGGTGAGAGAGGACCTACCTGAGGTTCCGGAATCAGGTGAGGTGAGATCGGCGCCTCGGCGAAATCAGGTCGGCGAAATCAGGTTAGTCTTCGACGGAATCAAAAAAGATAAGAAGAAAGAGTAGATTAAGGTTTGCGATGAAAGGGAGTCGGGGGATATGAAAGTAAAAATACGAATATGTTTATTTTATAATTATATTGTAACGGGTAAAGCGGGGTAACGGGCGGGTTACACTTCAACCGCAAACCGCACGTTTAGTCTGACGGGTAGGCGGGTGACGGGTTAACGGGTCACGGGTAGAGAAAAAATATACCACAACCCGCCCCACATAGGGTGGGGCAGGTTGGCGGGTCAAACCCGTCCCACGAACAACCCTACGTGGCCCATCGGCCGAGAAAATAGAACGTGCACATAATTACTTATCAGATTAAATGCAATGCAAGCTACGTAAGCATCTAAAATCTAATGTAGCTACAGATCCAGAACAAGCTCAAGGAAGGGTATAAGAATACCCTCCTCACAGCGCCAAACAATAATCAGAAACAAGTGATCCTATCCGGATGAAATTGCATCCAAAACAAGTGATCCTATTCGGATCGGTAAAACCGTCTAACCACTAAACGGGTCATCTACGGGTCATGATAAAGATGTTATGAGGTCTGATTTCCCAAGGGTCAAACCCAACCATAATCTAACATATCAAATCAGAAACATGTAGACATGAAAGGAGCAATAAACTGATGTATTACAACAAGAGACATCATATCCAAACTTCACAACAATAGATAACACGCATCATCTGATTCAGAGCATATATGCGAATATAATTAACATCTTAGAACATGATCAGAGGGGATTTAAGTATAAAATAACACACATATTAGTAGGCTAACATGATGAGCATGCGCATGATAATCAATAGTCAATATATATATATTTAAATTAGACAACATGCATGCATCCGAGTTAACATATTGCATTAAGATGTAACATGAATAGCATATGATATGAAGGAGCTAGATTACTTTCAGATATGCATGCATGACGTCAGCATCAGGAAATACACATATAATCAGAGCATATAGATATGTAATATCACTACTGAAACACAACAACTCGTATATAGAAATACAACAATCAACACATAGAACATGATAACTTACAACAAACGAGCTAATCAAAGCCACCTGACTCACAACCAGACACGTGAGCCTTTGACCCATCCAACCCAAGTGCTTAGAGTATAATTCTCAGGAGATATGAAGTGGGAGGAGGTCAGTAGGGATCCATCTAGGCCGCTCAGTCCATAACCGAGCAAGATTACACGCATGGTGCACTAACTGCATGGTTAGCCCACCATAACGCACCCCGCTCAGACCAGGCAAGTCTGTCCATACCCCTCTCACCCCTAGCCTCCCTAGGGTCTGTCCCCACCCATCCTGATCCAAGCCATCTTCTGAGAAGGATCACCAGCCAGCCGATCCAAACAAAGAGTCAAGCAGTTTGAAGACAAACCCTAGTGGGATCTTGTGTGCGCCAGCCACACCCCACTAGATTCGTGTCCACTCCAAATATCCACCAAGAAGAAACCTCATCACCCCTGGTCGGACCTCACCGGAGCTCGCTGGAGCTCTGGTCCCTCTGGCTGCCCTATAGCCAACCCATCTAGCGCATGCACCATACCATGCACGCGCTAGAAGGGTCCCGATTGGTGGTGCAACCGTTGCACCAACCACCACATGATGTTGGTTGGCCCCTCCAGCCAACACCCTCTCCCATAAAACTCATCTGAGGATAGGAGCATACCTGAGTCGCCAGATAATAGCCTGAGTTCGCCGAGGATCAACCAACAAACTCCTTCTAGATGCACAAAAGGATGCCCACTAGCTTGCTCTACCAACACTTGCCGGAGATCCGCCCAGCAGCACGCCAGAGATGGAGGTGGAGGTGGTCTGAGGTGGGTGGCGTGGAGAAGAGGAGGGGTGGAGGAAGGGGACAACTATAGGGTTTGGGGTTTGTGTTTTCTCTCGAAGAAACAAGCACAAAAGGAAGAGAGTGATTGCAAAATAACTCCTCGTCATGACTTACCAAAATGTGCACAATTCAAATATTTGCAATCTCCTCCAGATCTCTTCTTGCTGACATGGCAGCCACGTCACCCAGCCTTCACACCTCAGCCCTACATGCCTACTCAAAGCCCAAGCCAATCCACACACGCGACTTGCACCCGATCGACCCGATTAAGTCAAACGATTGAAAAATCGCCCGACGGGTCGCACCCGCCTACAAGTCGATTTAATTAGCCCAAAAAGGAAACTCTTCCCTGAAAGAAAACTTTTTCCAAACCCAAGCATAAAGTCACAAACATACATCATACATCAAGAAAACACAAAAATCGATCACAAGGATGAATAAGACTTAATAATGTAGCAGTAGAGTGGGTCTTGCATGATGTGTCCTTTAAAGCACACGTATGTCCTTGAAAGTTATTGAAACTTGAAAGGGTCCTTAAACAACAAACTGCTCCCAAATGGACAAGTATGTCCTTTAAAAATGATGCTAAACCTTAAACCTCATGTTTGTCCTTCAAACCTCAAGTCTTCCCTTTAAAGCACGAGTCTGTTGGTAAATGAGGGATTTCAGAGGCCAAGATGTACGCACATGTTCAGTTGTCTGTAAAGCATGTTTGGATGACCAAAATGGGTTCGGTCGACCTCTCAGAATTCAGATTCCGACCTCAAACGTTAAGAAGGAAAATGAAAAGTGTACAAGGATAATGGATTCCAAATTTCCAAGGAGTGACATAAATCTTGTTCTTTTAAATGACACTTACATACTTTAAAGGACAGTAAAATTCTTTCTCAAGGAAACTGGAAAAGTGGATATGGAGTCCCACTTATATCACCAGGGTAAGACGTCCCTTCTAGCCTCTAGGGTAAGATCTATGAATTAAACACAATACAACCAACGATGTTGTAGGCTGTGAAATGACTAATTAATGAAAGGCTATGTCCTGTCAGAATAAAACCCTAAAATGTTATGCTATAGTTTTTTGACACTAATTGATAACTCGCCAAATCCATGAGCTTTGATATCATTTTTTGATCTTTTTCCTTTCTCAACATTTGTGGTCGAAAACGAAAAGCAATGGAAACCTTTTCAGGTATGCAGTCGACCGAACCGCGTTCGGTGCATTGGCTGTCCTAAATAGTGTAGGATCTACTGGCCCCTAAACTTAGTCTAAAGGGGGTGAATAGACTAATTACGGTTTTTAAGATAATATTAAAGAGAGAACAAACAAACCACTACTCCGGATGTATAGAGGTTTGGATCCAACCACCGGATCCTAGTCCTCTCTTACGAATTGCTCTTACTCGAGCAACTTTGCATCCTCCACTAATCTGATCTCCGTTGCGGGCCGAGATCACGCCTTTACACCACAAGCTTTGCGAACACCCTCTCACAATCCGAGAAGAGCTTCACTCCGGAAACTTGTACAACTCTTAAAGAATAATACTTCAGCAACTAATCTTGGGCACTTGAAATGAATGATGCAATCTAGTGAAGATGATTTCAAGTGAGAAGATATGAGCACAAGGGTTTAGAGCAATTTGGGAGTAGTAATGAGATTTTGAGCTTAGAGAAAGATTGGTGATTTTGTATGAGTGTTCTAAACTCTATTTATATGCTCTAAACAAGTTCTAGCCGTTGCGATTGAAGTGATGATGAGATGTGCAAGAAAACATAATTCAGAAATGACAGGACAGGTTTCTGGTGACAAACGGTCGACCGGATCGTGTTACACGGTCAACCGAAATTAAGTAGTGCTCGGTTCGGTCGAGCGAAGACGCTAACGGTCGATCCTATTTGGCTAGAACTTAAGTGATCGGTAGAACGGTTTGGAATAACAGTTCGACCGAAACGAGACAGTAGGACAGGGTCTGGAAAAGACTTAAGTATCGGTCGACCGTCAGTAGAGTTTCAGTCGACCGGTTGACATGTTTCATTTGAGACCCGATAACAACAAGTGTAATCGGTCGAACGAGGTGAGTGCATAGTTCGACCGAAAATGCCCAGTAAGAATGAGACAGGGAAGAATCAAGATTCGGTCGACCGTAAAGGGAAATCCGGTCGACCGGAAGACTAAATCCAAACTGGTTAGTTAGGAAAATGTGTATACGACCGTTGGAGTATACGACAAGTATAACGGTCATATTAAATACAAATACGGAAAACATTCGATCGAACATATATCAAGTTTTAGTCGACCGAAAGTCTCACTAACTGGACACGTGTCGACAAATGATAGGCTGAAAGATTTGTATTGGGCAAACTAATTTCTATCACTCGACAAGGTGAGACGGTCGAACATATATGAAGTTTCGGTCGACCGACATCTAACAGTCAAACAGGATTTTAGGAAACGGTCGAACAAAATGTATATGTCGGTCGACCGATTTAAGACAGACAAACCAGATGGAATGCACGGTCGAACAGTTGAAGAAAATTAGTCGACCGTGTGTGACAAATTTCGTTGCCTGGGAAGGTCTGGTGAAAATCGGTCGAACCAAAAGGTTCTACCGGTCGACCGATTTAGTGCAGATTTCATGTTCTACGATTCTAATGAGTTTGGTTGAATTTATAATGAAGTCTAGGATATTTGGAAAATAATGTGAGAATTCTATAGGTATTCTAAGTGATTTGTAATGCAATGAATCATGGATTTCAAGTGCCAAGTTACATTTGAGGCCTAAATACATCGAATTTAAACCTAGCTACTCTTCAATCTTCATCTTTAATTTAACTCAAACTTGAATCCTGAAATGTTAGATAACACACATATATGCAAGCAATGATATTTCAATTTGATACATGTTTTTATTGAGATGTTGATTAATCATCAAAACGGATTAACGATTATTAGCCAAAAAGCCAACAAATAGAATCACCTGTTTGGACAACCAAAATGAATTCGGTCACTAAGGGCTGCCCTTGGAAACTCAAGTTTGTCCTTAAAATTTGAAGGAATGTGTCCTTTAAACTCGAAAAAATCCTCAAATAAGAAGCCCAATATTTTAAAGGATACTTCGTTTATCATGTACTAATGTACATCCCCTCATCGCACGAGAAGAAGTATGAATGAAACACACTACATATATGGTATAGTTTTTTGACGCTAAAAGTTATTTGAGTATCACACGATCTCTTTCTCTTTCATCTTCTCAAACATGATCTTTAGAAATGATTAAATTTTATTGTAGAAATTTAATCTAACAAGATCTATTCTCATGGTTAATTCATTATAGTTTTATGGTATAATTTTGTAACATATTGTCATGGTATTTGAAGGCACTCATATAGATTAATATTATAAAATATGATTTACTATTTTGTTAATTATTTTTTGTAATTAGGGATGGTAGAGGGAAATTGAGGGAATTTTTCCCTTTTCTTTGGATGACACAAAAACACGGAAAATTCCGACGTAAGATGGGCTTCAGTTTGGATTTGTGGTGACATTTTTACTTGAATCACAGAAATTTCACTGGATATTCTTGTGTGACTTGTTAATTTTATTTATTTTGATCTCTTCAATCATAAAATTGTCTTCATAAACAATTTAGAGTAGAAGATAAATAACATTTAAAAAGTACAATTTCAATTAATTTTAATCTTCAGGTTACATACACCCAACAACAAAAACAGAGAGATGACAACAAATTGTGCAAAAGAACGAGACTGAATTCCATGTCCAGGAGCCCATGTCTTGATTGAGTTCTTTAAAAGGGTTTGGATAGAATTAGTAGGGTTTTGAACAACAGAAACATTGTCTTCATCTCGGTAGATTGGCATGAAGGAATGTCCTTTTGGATTGAAACAGAAAGAAGACAACAAATTTTCATTGTACAAAAAATAATACTGAATTCCATGTCCAGGACCCATGTATTTATTTTCTCCATCAGAAGGGGCTCCGTGTGATTGACTTGAAGGAAACTGGTTTTGGACAACAAATAGTTATATGGCAAACAAATTGTCACTTGTGCAAAACAATCATGTCCAGAAGCCCTTCACAAAAAGGGGCTCGATAGATTGGTATGCAGGAAGATGGTTTTGAGTTTTGACCAAACTATTCCAGCAAACCAATCTAATTAACACATATTTGTTTTCTAGAAAAACCAAACTAACGTCAAAAGGGTTTTCTAGCAACCCAATATAACGTCAAAAATATTTTCTAGCAAACCAAACTAACGCTGAATCCATTGGAAGTAAGTGTTCCAATGATATGTCGCCTGCAAGTGCACTAGATAATACAGTTAAGCTTCATAGTCTGCCGGCTTCTCGCCAACAAAAGGTGGATTATGTCTACCCAGGGTCCTTGGATTATATAACCCTCATCATCGTTGGAGTAGTGATCGTTGTAGTGTTGGAAGGTCATTTGTTCGTGATGGAAACAAACTGTAAGAAGGTCAGTGAATACCAAAATATGATCAACGACGGGAGCAATTTATAGACCCCATAACTAAAAGACTGAAAGGTCGCGTCGAATCACATTTTATTAATAAGATGTCCTCAAGTGATATGTCGGTTTTATTCGCCTTCGGTGTGATTTCTATTTCTTGGATATTTTTGCGACGTTGAAAATATAGTATATCGAAAATACAATATTTATATAACATTAATGGTTGTCTATCCAGAGAACATGAGGGGATAAGAATTACGATGATTTTTTTTAAAATTTTCTTACTTTTTTTCTAAGATCTCCATTTTAAAACAATACAATTATCTCTCTTTATTTTAATTTAATTCAAATATGAGTGGGTCCCATCACTATTAAACAAATATTAAAAAAATAAAAAATCACACGATCCACGTGTCTGACCACGCGGATCGTATGCACCTCCGATTAAAATAATAGTTTTTAACCCTAAAGATCGTGGGATGGAGCACCGTTGAGGGTGCTAGGTATGCAGTCGACCGAACCGCATTCGGTGCAACTTCAACCACCCAATAGATTCTACCTGCCTATAGGCCAATCCTAACGGTTAACCAAATAACGTTCTCCACTAGCAACAATGTTAGGACATGTTCTGTCTGTTAGGTGTGGAATGGATGGAGCCCATCAGAATCCATACCCATTTTTACTTTTCCTTTCTCAAACGCATGTGCATGACCGAACAAATATCGTTTCACTGAATGAACAAATGTGCTAGTTGTCTGTTGTTCATATTGTGAATGAAATCCATGATCTCATTTTGAGAATTGATGAATGATTGATGAGAACTCCAACCACACAAATTTGGTTGTTGATTTCATTGTGTGAATTTGATGACGATTCGGGATTGGTCATCACTGGTGGTGTCATCTTCTTCATTTTCGGGAGGTGCTTCACCAGTTGCCTTTTGCTCCTTAATTTTCATCCATTTGAGAGTGTATTTGTCGATGTCTATTCGGGATGATTTGAACAAATCATAGAAAGAGCCTACTTTGAAGTGTTCACCAATGAGGGAGATGATCATTGGAAAAGGAAGAAAATTAAGCTTACGGCGAGAGACATAGCACATGTGATTGCTGATGAAGAGAGTCCAATTTGTGTGAGTCCTGATGCAAACATTGAATAAGCATTTCATCATTTCATGACCGAGTTCATCGTGATGACCTTTGCGAACATAAAGATTGTACGAGATGAATCAGCAAAGTACTTTACCAATGATTTGTAGATGAGTGAATCGGCAAAGGACTTTACCAATGATTGGTAGATGAGATATTGTTCTTGTGGCACCCTTGGTTTGGTAACATCGACGAGTTGATCGATGGAGTCACATATCTCCTCCCAAGCCACGTTGTAGATGTTGTCTCCGGCGCTTGGAGACTGGTGATCTCCCCAATTGGTGAGGCAGTGAGACTGAAAGAAACACCGTTGATTTTGGAAGTGAGGGTCTTTTGAGTGCTATCTTGAGCGGTGATTTCAATAAGGTTAGCATAAAATTGCTGGCCATTTTTGGCTAAAAATTTCAGCAGAAGCTTATTTTCGAAGAAATCACCCAGATGATCTTTGGCGAGAAAAGTTAGAGGTTGATTTCCTTGAGATCGTTAATTATGATCTTCCGCTCCAGAATATGGTTGGGACTGCTAATCGATAGGAAGTGTCGCTCTGCCATTTGGTGGATGAAGATGTAGGATGGCGTTTAAGGGAAGGGCTCTTTGGGAATTTTTTACGCTAGTGCCGTCGAGGTGGACGGGATGTCGGGATTAAGACGACTTTTTTTTCTGGAGAGACCAACTTTTTGCCTTTCTTCTCAGTTGATTTCTTAGTCGGGGCTGCTACTTTCTGTGATGCAAGAACCTTCATAGGATCCATTGAAAAGTGATTTAGATAGTAGGGATTGGAAGAATTTGAGTAGAAGAAAGAGTTTATAATGTTTATAGAAAAGATTGATGAAAAAGAAAGAGTGAATGGGAACTTATTTATATAGAAAACATGAAGGGTGAATTGGGAACTCATGTCCAACGATCGTCCATTAATGGTGCGGATAACCGTTGGCGAGCTCTAACAGCTAAATTCTGCATCGCCTCGATATACCGCAACCAGTTCGGTCCTCCAAATGTGTGGATAGTTAATTCAAAATTCACTTTTTTGAACGGACGTCCATGGAGGGGTTGTTTCACTTGTTTGTGCATTGAATCCATGCCCAATTTTCCTTTTCGTATGCGGTCACCCAAACACATTTCGGTCACCCGAAACCCCTAATTAGAATCACAAGTTTGGACAACCAAAACACATTAAGCCTATATAAGACAAATGCTTGGGAAATATTGTGTTATATGAATGGTCAATTGAAGACAAGACAAGATTATATGCAACAAGAAGTTAAAGAATATTATGGATTTTTAGCGAAGGATGGAAGGAATATCGATTGGAAAATTTCTACACAGTTAATGTTGCAACTTGTAACACAATTAATAAACGGTTGTTTGATATATACAGATGTAATGGACAAACACGACTAACACTATAAAGATACGTATGTCGTTTAAAGCACACAAGTCTATTATTTAAAACTCGAAAGGGTCCTTAAATGGTTAAACCACAAGCCAGCCCTATACATGGACTGATACAAATGAATGTTTGTAAGAGGACTGTACATGGACACCGTGCATGTATTACCACTCACCATCAATGTCATTTTGAGGATTTGTTTTGGATTTTTTAACCAAATTTCTCCTCTGATAGAGTGGTAAATAGTTCTCTGATAGACTGTGTAGGATCTAATAGGCTCTAATATTAGTCTAAAGGGGGGTGAATAGACTAATTAAGAATGCTCAACAAACTATGCCAAATTAAAAACTAAAGAGATTTAATGTGAAGAAGAGAAATGCAAACCAAAACACCGGATGTATAGAGGTTTGGATCCAACCACCGGATCCTAGTCCTCTCTTACGAATTGCTCTTACTCGAGTAACTTCGTGTCCTCCACTAATCTGATCTCCATTGCGGGCCGCGATCACACCTTTACACCACAAGCTTCACGAACACCCTCGCCTAGCTTGGACTACCTTCTCACAATCCGAGAAGAGCTTCACACCGGAAGCTTAGTACAACTCTTGAAGACTATACTTCAGCAACTAATCTTGAGCACTTGAAATGAATGATGCAATCAAAGATGTTGATTTCAAGTGAGAAGATGTCAGCACAAGATGTTTAGAGCAAGTTTGAGAGTAGTAGTGAGATTTCAGGTTGGAGAAAGATTGGTGACCTTAGAAGTGTGTTCTCAGCTCTTATATAAGCTTTAAACTAATTCTAGCTATTGGGATCAAATTGGTATTATGTTATGTAAGAAAACACAAGACAGGAAGTGACAGGACACATTTCTGAACGTCAATGGTCGACCGGATCGGGTCAATCGGTCGACGGGTATGTAAAAATAAATATTTCGGTCGAGCAAAGGTGGAGACGGTTGGACTAACGAGGCTAGAACTTAAGTGATCCGTCGAACAAAATTAATATAGTGTTTGACTGGAAACATCCAGTAAGACTGGAGCTGGAAAAGAATCAAGAATCGGTCGACCGTTAATAGAGTTTCGGTCGACCGTTTGGAGTATTTGATTTTAGACAGGACTAAGCAAGGGATAATCGGTCGAACAAAATAAGTTGAGGGTTCGACCGAAAACTTCCAGTAAAACTTGGAGCTGGGAAATTTCAAGCATTGGTTGACCGGAAGACCAAATCTAAGAAGTGGGGTTAGGTGAGTATGTGTATACGACCGTTGGTATATACGACAAGTTTTAACGGTCATATTTAAGACGAATACGGAAATGCAATCGGTCGAACAAACTAAAGTTTTGGTCGACCAGATTAACACACTAACCAGGACATGTGTCAAGAAATGATAGGCTAGAAAAGTGTGTAACGGTCGAACGAAGTCCTATCGGTTGACAAAGGAGAAACGATCGAACGGAAGAGGTAATTTTTTCGACCTATTTAGACTGGGAAATCAGATAAAGAATCGGTGAACAAAAGTAAGAATTGGGTGAACCGTTTAAGATATAAAATGGTGTCTGAGGCTCTCTGATGAAATTCGGTCGAACCAGATGGTTTTACCGGTCGACCGGTTTGCATAGAGTTCCTGTTCTAAGGATTATAATGTGATTCGACGATATTCTATTGAAGTCTAAAATGAATGGATTTGAATGTGAGACTTCTATAGGTTTCGTAAGGGTTATGCAATGCAATTAAACATCGATTTCAAGTGCCAAGTTACATTGTAGCCTATATACAAGAAATGTACAAACCTATCTACTCTTCATTTTTCATTTCTTGTGTTAAGTCAAACTTGGTTCCTGAAACGTTAGAGAATACAATATATGCAAGTGATGATATTAAGACATGTGTTTATTGATATGTTGGTTAATCATCAAAATGGATTAACGATTATTAGCCAAAAAGACAACAATCTCCCTTTTTTTATGATGACAACCTATCAATCTAAATACATGTTCAATTTCAAAATTTATCATCAATAAACAAATTCTAATGCTCCCCCTATCTTATTGCTCCCCATATCTATAAGCATGTATTTATTTCTCCCCCTTTGGCATAATCAAAAAAATAATACTCATGAAACAAAAAATGATATTCAATTAAGCTTTATCATGAGATAGAATAACGGAAGCGATTTTTTTTGCCAAAAAGAAACAATAATGGGAAACATAACCATGCATTCAAAATAAGATCCATAGCATACAACCAAATGACAAAGTTGAAATCAAATACAACAATGAGTTCAAATCAAAAGTGACAACATTAAGCAACTTTCAAAACAAGAAGACACGTGACAAAGTTCAAACGAAACGACACGCAACACAAGACAAAAACTACACGAAATCAGCCAAGCCTTTGATCACGAAGCAACGATGAGATGGAGTCAAGTGAGGCTTCTATGCGATTAAGATGAGCAGAGGAGGCAGAAGCGATTGACTTGAGTTCATCATATCTAGCAGTGGAGGAAGCCTCAAATGCATCAAGACGAGTAGAGGTAGAGGCTTCAAGTGCATCCACTTGGTCAGATAGATGTTGAAAACGATGGAGATCAATAGACCTGGAAGCCGACCATTGTCCTTGAGACCAAGCCTCGTTGTCTCCCTCACCCCACCAGGAGCTCGATTCACGAGGCGCCTGACGAGGCATCCACCTAGGATCTTCAATCTCTTCTTCTTCTTCAGATTCCCCATATGATCCCTCGTCAGAGTAATGTCGTGGAGAAGGGATGGCAATAGACTTAATCTTTGACAGAGTGGTCTTACAAATAGGAAACTTGTAGACCAATGAAGGAAATGCATTGACATTAATCTTCCAATGAGTAAACAAAGCAGAGAGCCACATAGGGTATGGAAGATAAGACCCACTCCGATGACACATATGCAAGATCATGAAACGAGGCCAATCCACCAAAATTTTCTTAAATATACAATAGGTGCATATAAGCTCCATATTAGAAATTTCATTGTGGTGACCAAATTTGGGATAGAGGTTGTATGAGACTATTTGAGCTAGGATTTGGGGTACGGGATATGAAAGAGATGCATTATGTTTATAGCGTCCGTTTACCCGTGGTGGTGGAATGGCATACAACTCATCGACCATTTTCTCAACTTTGGTACCGGGGAGAGCACCTTGAGGATAGTCTAAATAAATGTGAGTACCCCTCGACTATAGACCTAGAGTGTCACCCAACAATTCGAGCGAAATCCTATATTCAATCCCATTAATCATGGTAGTTAAGATGTGTTGATTTGGGACTTTTCTAAGATTGCAATAGAATTGTTGCACTAAGAAGGGATAATAAGGTTTGGATGCAAGTGTCGTGTGAGAAAAGGTGAGCTTATTTGCATCTAAGTATCATTTTAAGCGAAAAATTGTGAAAACCGCTATCTCAACTTTGCGGCAAGGGATGAAAGAGGTAACCGAGAAAACGTCATCCCAAGCCTCTTTGAGCGTCATCGTCTACCGGAAAGAAGTGAAACAAAGGTTGAACCGGAGGAGCCGGAGCACGAGAAGACGAGGGTTGGGAGTCTTGTCTCCTTTTAGTTCGGCGTTCGATGACCACCTCCGGAGTACCACGTTTCTTGGTGATGGACATCTTTGAGCGACCCATTTGAGGAGGATGATGGAGAACAGAAAAATGAGGGTGGAGATGGGTGGAGGAAGGCAAGAGGAGTCGAATGATGGAGGAAATAAGGGTGTTGGAAAACTGAAATGGATGGGCGGTCGACCGGAGGGAGAGGGGTGGCAACTAGGGTTTGAAAATGGGAGAGTAAAAAATGAAGAGTAACCCCACGATTTTACCCTAACATGTGCTGAAACGACATAAACAATCGACCGATCGGGTGCACCGGTTGACCAAACAATTAAGAGAAATTAAAAACAACCGATCTCACAGCGTCTGGATAAAAACGGTCGGACGACGCGAGCAAGTTGGTCGACTGAAGAGGTAAAAGAGAAGAACCTGGGCACGTACTGGAGAAATCTGGTCAGACGAAACACGCCAGTTGGTCGACCGAACGATTAATGAGAAGAAACTGGCTCGTACTGGACATATCCGGTTAGACCAAAGAGATCATATGGTCGACTGAACCAGTAAGGAGAGAAAGATAGACATGGCATGGTGATTTTTGGTCGGACAAGAAATGAATAACGGTCGACCGACAAACCACCACGGTTGACCGAAACACATTTATTCTGACCGATCACTTAAGTGAACTTAAGGATCAGATCGATCAGAAGGCCATCGGTCGAACGACGCATATCATGGGGTCGACCGACAAAAAATAGAAAGAATAAAAGCATCACAACAAAACAAGTCAATCGAACGGAAGGCACAATTTGGTCGAGCGACAGAGATAGAAATTAAACACAAAATTGCAACACAACAATCCGGTCGAACGAAACACCTTGTCTGGTCGACCAAACAGTGTCATAAGGGGAAATACAGATTAAAAACACAACAAAAATCAACAAAACTCAAATATAAACTCAATCAAGTTGCAAATTTCGAAAATATGGCATGATATATCCAAGTTATAAGTCATTTAAGTTGCACATGCCTAGATTTAGTCTTATATGATAGAAGGATCAACATTTAAGGGTTTTGTGAAGATATCCGCAAGTTGATCATTTGTGGGAACAAATATAAGTTTATTGCCTTGTTTTGTTGCATGATCTCAAAGAAAATGGTGTCTTACTTCAATGTGTTTAGTTCATGAATGCAATATGGGATTTTTCGAATGATTAATAGCACTTGTATTGTCACAAAAAATATAGGAGTAGTTTGAAACTCAAGTTTCAAGTCTTTGAGGGTTTTGCCTCATCCACAAGACTTGTGCACATGCACAACCGGAGGCAATATATTCGGCCTCGGTTGTCGACAATGCTACACTATTTTGTTTCTTACTAAACTAAGAGAAGCGATTTTCCCAAAATTTGGCAAGTGTCACTTGTACTTTTACGATCTAAGATGCAACCGGCATAGTCAGAGTCGCTATAAGCAACAAGATCAAAAGCCCTATTCATGGGGTAAAACAAACCAAAATCTTGAGATCCTTTGAGATAACGAAAAATATGTTTTAAGGCATTGAAATGAGATTCTTTTGGACAAGCTTGAAAATGAGCACATAAACACACGGAAATCATAATATCCGGACGACTAGCGGTAAGATAAAGCAAGGATCCTATCAAACCTAGATATTTCTTGATATCCACGTCCTTGCCATTTTCATCTTTGTCCAATTTAGTGCTAGTGCTCATAGGAGTGTTGTGTGGCTTGCTATCTTCAAGACCAAAGTGTTTTAGAAGTTCTTTTGTGTACTTTGTTTGGTGTATGAAGTTCCCATCTTGAGTTTGCTTAATTTGGAGTCCGAGGAAGAAATTGAGTTCACCAATTAAGCTCATCTCGAACTCCCCCTGCATAGACTTAGAAAATTCTTGGCAAAGACGAGGGTTACTTGCACCAAATATTATATCAACAACATAAATTTGTACCACTAGTAAATCATGATCATAAGATTTAACAAAAAGAGTGGTATCCACATTACCCACACAAAAACCTTTGTTGATTACGAAGTTCTAAAAACCTCACATACCAAGCTCTAGGAGCTTGTTTGAGGCCATAAAGAGCTTTCTTAAGTTTGAACACAGTTTGGGTAAGTTTCATTTATAAATCTGAGGGGTTGTGCAACATAAATTTCTTCATTTATAAAGCCATTTAAGAAAACACTTTTAACATCCATTTGAAATAATTTTATGTCCTTATAGGATGATATGCTAACAACATGCGAATGACTTCCATTCAAGCAACGGGGGCATAATTTTCATCAAAGTCTATACCCTCCTCTTGGCAATAACCTTGAGCAACGAGTCTAGCTTTGCCATCTTCATCAAGTTTGTTTTGAAAGATCCATTTGGTTCCAATAACCGTTTGGTTGATAGGTTTTCAACTAGTTCCCAAACATCATTTCGAACAAATTGATTTAGCTCTTCATGCATAGCCATTAGCCAAAATTCGTCATTACATGTTTGTTCTACTTTCTTGGGTTCTAATGTAGAGATAAATGCATAAGAGTCACAAACTACATGAGCTCTAGAGCGTGTTGTCACGCCTTGTGAGACATCTCCTATCACAAAGTCCTTCGGATGATCCTTTCTATAGGTCCAATCCTTAGGAAGATCCGCTTTGTCCTCTTGTAGAGAACTTGGAGGTTCTTGATGAGACTCAAGAGGGGCATCTTGTGATGATACATGTCTAATGATATCCATGCAATCATCATCAAGAGAGGATTTATCTACACAAGCTAACTCGTCAAAGTTGACGTGCAGAGACTCCTCGACACAACTAGTTCGTTTATTGTAGATTCTATATGCTTTACTCCTTTCGGAATACCCTAAAAGATGGCCTCATCAGATTTTGCATCACATTTATCTAAGTTGTCTTTAGTATTGAGGACAAAGCATTTTGAACCAAAGGCTTTAAAGTAAGAAATTTTGGGAGTCTGGTCATGCCAAAGTTGAAAAGGAGTTTTCTTTAAAATAGATCTAATGAGAACACGATTTAAAACAAAGCAAGATGTATTAACGACTTCGCACCAAAAATAATTTGGAAGCCCTTTTTCCACAAGCATAGTTCTTGCCATTTCTTGAAGTGTTCTATTTTTCCTCTCAACTACCCCATTTTGTTGAGGAGTGCGAGGAAAAGAGAAGTTATGCTCAATTCCATATTTTTCACAAAATTTTTGAAACGATTCATTTTTAAATTCTCCTCCATGATCACTACGAATAACGATTATGTTAGAATTTTTTCCCTTTGAGCACGTTTGCAAAAACCTTTAAATCTTTCAAATGCATCATATTTGTTTGCTAAAAAACAAAACCTAAGTAAATCTTGAAAAATCATCAACGATCACAAACACATATATTTTCCCTCCTAGACTCACGGTCCTTGAGGGCCAAAAAGATCTAAGTGTAAAAGTTCAAGAGGTTTTGAAGTTGACACCACATTTAAAGATTTGAAAGAAGATTTAAATTATTTTCCAAATTGGCATGCATCAAAAAGTTTGTCCTTTTTTAAATCAATTTTTGGTAGTCTTCCAATCAATTCAAGTTTGGATAATTTGCGCAATGGCAACATACTTATATGTCCCAAACAGTTATGCCTTTACCAAGCTTTGTCATGTGAGGCAACTAAACAAGTTTCAACATTTAAATTTTTAAGGTTATCAACATGCACAATGTAAATGTTATTTGACCTATAACTCTTTAAAACAATTTTCATGTCATGTTTAGAAAGGATATGGTAAGTATATTTATCAAACACAAATAGTAAATTCTTATCGGTTAATTGACTAACACTAAGCAAGCAATGTTTCAACCCATCTACTAATAAAACTGTTTCAATATTTGGAGTAGAAGAATTACCAACATTACCAATACCGACAATGTGACCTTTAGCATTATCTCTAAATGTGACGGTTTCTCCCTTCTTAGGTTTTAAGCTTGATAGAACTTGGGAGTCTCCCGTCATGTGCCTTGAGCACCCGCTATCGAGAATTCACTTCCCTTTTCTCCTTGCTTTTATCTACAAACAAAGAGACAAGTGAAGACTTTGGTACACAAATTTGTTTGGGTCCTTGAGGGTTAGCTTTTGGTACCCAAATATTTGAATAATTTATTTTCTTAACAAGTGAGTTGTTCATTTTACCAAAATAAGATGTGGGTTTCTTTTGTTTCCCTCTCTTATAACCTATACCATGTTCTGTTAGAGATTGAGTTTGTGTCCCAAGAAGCATGTCAAACATTTTTTTCCTAAAGTGAATTTTTCTAAATCTTTTGTGAGTTGTTTATTCTTGGCAATGAGATCTTCATTTGTATGACTCTCTTTTGTAGTTTTCAAAGTTTTTTATCTCATCATTTAGAGTTTCAATTTCTTTGGCTAGCATGTCACATTTGATAGATAAATCTAGATTCACCTTTCTTCCTAATTTGTTTTTATGACAAATCATTTCATAATACTCAGCAACTTCATGAAAAGCATCTAATAAATCATCATAAGGAGGTGTTTCATTAAGGGATACCTCATCGTCGTCAATCTCCACCACGTGAGGTTGGTCACTCGTCTTTGGTGATGGAGGTAGGCATGAGTCGGAATCAACATTAGTAGCCATGAAACACATGTGTGCTTCTTCTTCTTGGGAGTATTCGGAGTCGGAGTCCTCCCATGAGCTTGAGTCATCCCAAGTGGCCTTGAGGGCTTTTTTCCCATCTTTCTCGTAATGATCCCTTCTCTTGTAATCATCATGTCTTCTAGGCCTCTCTTCTTTGTCTTTTCGTGAGGGCCTTTCTTCTCTATCTCTTCTTGGTCTCTCATCCCTTTCTCTTCTAGGAGGATATTTCTTTTCTTTTCTTCGTTCACGATCTCTCGGCCTAAGCAATGGGCAATCCTTATTCATGTGGCCGGTTTTGTTGCATTCTTAGCAAGTGAATGTCCAAGAAGATTCTCCTCTTCCTTTTGCAAATTTTCTTTTCGAGAGGAACTTCTTGAAGTTGCGGGTTAGGAAAGCAACATCTTCATCGGTGTCCTCATCTTCGATTGCTTCCGAATCCGAGGTTGCTTTTAAGACGATTTGCTTCTCTTTCTGTCTACACCCTTCTCGTTCCTTCTCCTTCTCTCTTCTTTCTTCCATTTGAATCTCATAAGTCATGATGCTTCCAATGAGATCCTCTATCTTCAACTTTGAGAGATCTTTGGCTTCTTCAATTGTCATAGTCTTTTTCTCCCAATCCAAGGTCAAAGGCCTAAGAAACTTTCGTACCCTATCACTTTCAACCAAAACCTTACCAAGGTTCTTCAAGGAGTTAGTAATAAGAGTAAAGCGAGTATGCATCTTGCTAATGGATTCATTTGGTTTCATAGCAAACATTTCATACTTTTGCATAATTGAATCTATCCTAGTTTCCTTAACCGATGATCGACCTTCAAAGTGACTTTCTAACATATTCCAAGCCTCAAATCCGGAATCACATGCATTAATTCTACTATATTGTTCTTCGGTTAAACCACACATAAATATGTGCATGAGTTTAGCATTCATTTGAATTATGGCTAATTCGTCATCATCCATGCGTTCTAATGGTTTGTTTTGAATGTATGGTATTTGAAAGAACACTCATAGTTTAACATCATAAGATTGTATGAACGTGGTCATACATTTCTTCCAATAGGTATAGTTGGTTCCATCAAACAGCGGAGATCTCCCGATGTGAAATCCCTTGTGTTGTTGGGCCATTGCTACAAATGTGAATTTGTCTAAATGCAATTAACAAGGCTCTGATACCAAATGTATGATCTAATAGGCCTTAATATTAGTCTAAAGGGGGGTGAATAGATTAATTAAGAATGTTCAACAACTATGCCAAATTAAAAACTAAAGCGATTTAATGTGAAGAAGAGAAATGCAAACCACAACACGGGATGTATAGAGGTTTGGATCCAACCACCGGATCCTAGTCCTCTCTTACGAATTGCTCTTACTCGAGTAACTTCGTGTCCTCCACTAATCTGATCTCCATTGCGGGCCGCGATCACACCTTTACACCACAAGCTTCACGAACACCCTCGCCTAGCTGGGACTACCTTCTCACAATCCGAGAAGAGCTTCACACCGGAAGCTTAGTACAACTCTTGAAGACTATACTTCAGCAACTAATCTTGAGCACTTGAAATGAATGATGCAATCAAAGATGTTGATTTCAAGTGAGAAGATGTGAGCACAAGATGTTTAGAGCAAGTTTGAGAGTAGTAGTGAGATTTTAGGTTGGAGAAAGATTGGTGACCTTAGAAGTGTGTTCTCAGCTCTTATATAAGCTTTAAACTAATTCTAGCTATTGGGATCAAATTGGTATTATGTTATGTAAGAAAACACAAGACAGGAAGTGACAGGACACATTTCTGAACGTCAATGGTCGACCGGATCGGGTCAATCGGTCGACGGGTATGTAAAAATAAATATTTCGGTCGAGCAAAGGTGCAGACGGTTGGACTAACGAGGCTAGAACTTAAGTGATCCGTCGAACAAAATTAATATAGTGTTTGACTGGAAACATCCAGTAAGACTGGAGCTGGAAAAGAATCAAGAATCGGTCGACCGTTAATAGAGTTTCGGTCGACCGTTTGGAGTATTTGATTTTAGATAGGACTAAGCAAGGGATAATCGGTCGAACAAAATAAGTTGAGGGTTCGACCGGAAACTTCCAGTAAAACTTGGAGCTGGGAAGTTTCAAGCATTGGTTGACCGGGAGACCAAATCTAAGAAGTGGGGTTAGGTGAGTATGTGTATACGACTGTTGATATATACGACAAGTTTAACGGTCATACAATTAGGATAATGTATTAATTAGGTAAATGAAATTCGTCCGTGTTTTTTTTTTGTTTTAAAAATAAATATTATTTATATATAATTAGGATAATGTATTAATTAGGTAAATGAAATTTAATTAATTAGGTATTACAAAATAATTGAAAAATATATTTTATAATTAATCATCAATTTTTTGATTTACTTAAAAATAAAAAAAATCAAAAAAATCAAAAACAAATTAAGCCTCGATCCAATCGTCTCGTCTTTAGTGAATCACGCGCGTAGTGTAGGTGCTCGATGTTTGAGAAGTCGAAGCCTCAATCCAAGTGTCTCGTCTTTAGTGAATCACGCGCGTACTGTAGGTCCTCGATGCTTGAGAAGTCCAAGCCTCGATCCAATTGTCTCGTCTTTAGTGAATCACGCGCGTACTGTAGGTCCTCGATGCTTGAGAAGTCCAAGCATCGATCCAATCGTCTCGTCTTTAGTGAATCACGCGCGTACTGTAGGTCCTCGATGCTTGAGAAGTCCAAGTCTCGAACCAATCGTCTCGTCTTTTGTGAGTCACGCGCGTACTGTAGGTTACTTCTCAGAATATATGACAACGCTTTGGAGGAAATGTGTCTTGATGTATTTGAAGTTTAGTATTTAAAAATGTATTTTTAGTTTTAGTTTCTAAATTTCCGGTTAATGTACTATGTAATGTGGTTTTCTAAATTTTAATAATATTTTCGTATTTATTAATTAAATGTTAATTAAAAACGAATGAATTGTTGATATTAAATAATTACGATAATGATTATTAATATATTTTGTTGATTGTTGAAAGAGTTTTGGAGAGAAGAATAAAAATAATGACGTGGCAACAAATACTGTAGCGTGACTTGGTGGATTGGGTAATGGTTAAGGATTTTGTAGAGGGATTTGTTTGTGCTGACGTGGCAGAGAGAGAAGCTGACGTGGCTAGGAGAGAAAGCAGGGCGCCCGGGAACTGCCTGGGCGCCGTTAATGATGCTTAAGTATGGAAGGATGAGATTGCTTTTGAAAATTGAATTTTTATTTACACAAAATATTTGATTTTTCCAAATGATAATTTTGATGATCAGAAAGTGAACGGTTGACATTCTGTGTATTTCAATAGAAAATAAAGAACTGACTGATAAAATTAATTTGAGGGGGTAAACAACGAGAGATTAAGATTAAAATTCAAAAAATCATTTTCTTATCCTATAGATGGCTAAGATGATTTAAGAAAACAAAAACAAAAAAAACACCATTAACGAACAGCTAAGATCAAATTGAGAGACCACAAATTAGTGGTGTCTAAATAGACGGTTAAGAAGAATTTGAAGGACCAAAAAATTTAATCAAGACTGGTTAAGTTAGAAGAATCAAAACTTAGTGGACTTAATGGAATCTTAATAGATGGCCAAGATCAATCTGAGGGAATAAAAAAAGTAAGAAATAAATGGTTAAGATCGATTTGAGAACCAGATAAAATAAAATAATCCACGAACGATGATATCGATTTGAAAGACCTAAATTAGTAGACGATCAAGATTGACAGGGGGACCAAAAAATTAACCAACGAATGTTTAGATCGATTTGAATGACCAAAAATTAGATGGACCGTACTACTATATATTTCATATTTGGTTTACAATTGTAGCTTAGATTATTTGTGTCTAAGGCTCTCCCTTGTTTATTTGGATTCAATGAAATTCAATTTCATGTAATCATATATATTCACATTCCCATGAATAGTATTCATTGTAATCAAATTATTTTGTTTGGTGACGTTAGATTTGTCACGTAAGAATCTTAATGTTAGTAAAAATCGAAGTCGTATTTTAATTTAAAAAAGTCCGGTGAGATTGCAGAAGCTCTAATGGAAATCTGGCATGATTATGAACAAGTTTTATGATGCGACTTGTTTTGAGTAATCTGAAATGAGTTGATTACATTGTATTGTAACGACATTACAACCTCAAATGGATAATCTAATTATATTAGTGTAATTGGATTAAAGAATAGTTACATCCTTCAATTTTTTCAATCAAATAATGAAATATAATAAAAGGTATAATCATATTACATTGAACTCTTGATCACAACCAATCAAACATGACCTAATAATTGTTATATATGGTTTAATTAGTGTAAGTTGTTTTTTTTTGTTTTTCTTGCAATATTGTATTTAAAAAAAGGGGATCTTTTAGAACCTTTTTGCCGCAGAATATTGGTGATTTGTAGTCATTTTTGCAGCGGAATATCTCCGCAGCGTGACCTCTTGATAGCTAAATTTATTTTTCATTTTTTTGCGTGATATTCATTTTTCTCTAATGTAGTCATTTATTACTTAATTACTTTGAATTCAATTTAGGCGAGAGTCAAGGACTTAGAAATCCACAAGAGAAGGAAGGCGTAGCAATTTGAATGTGTTCCTGTTGCATTTGCGAATTTTTCGATACAATCCGACAGCCATGTCCATATACCTCCATTAACAAATGAATCACTCAACGTTAACCAAATCCAATAACCTACCTTAAATTCTTACCTATCACCCCAATTATAAGAAACCACAAGTATTACTGAATCCTAGTTAACTTTGTGCACATCAAAATGCAACCGTTTCTTTCCTAAGCCTCCTTTCCTCCGAAAGAAGAACGGCGAACTGAGCGAGCACCTCTTCGTTTGTTCCCTCTCCTTTCACCTCCTCGACCGCCCCGGTGTCTAGGTTTACTCTGGACACCGGCTTTCTCAAGAGATTCTTCCCAATCTGGATGAGTTTGTGGAGGTTCTTCTTGCTCGACATGTCGACGGAGGATGTGTCCCCAACTAGAGTGTCATCCTACATAATTCATGGTTAGGATTGTTATGTTGAGATGGTAAGGTGGAATAACTAATCAAATATTTTTATTTGAGTTTATATATCTATTACCTATATCCTCTAGTAAAAAGTATCAATAACCCTCGAATTTGACCAAAATATATGTCCTTAATTTGATCTTTTGTGTGGTATTAAAATGGTGAATTGAAGCTTCTAATGTTTACTTAAATGGCTTATATATAGAAGAATTATGTACTCAATTGTACTTAGTAGATTTTTATTTATTGTGATTAAAGAATAGTTTTACCTGGATTCTGAGATAATTTTTCTCACTTCCAAGTGCTTGGAAGAGCACGGAGGCATGGATGTCTACCATATCTGAACTAGCTTGAGTGAAACTATCAATTAAAGGCGTCCCACCGCCGTTGTAAAGCCATTTAAGAACTCCCCATTTTGAAGCAGCTCGAGCACTATACTTCGACTCCAACTTTGCGGAGCCTGTGCCAATCGAGATGACAATATACTTGGTGTAATCTGTAGGGTGGAATGACCCTTGATCCTTGTTTTCACGCACCATTTCTTTAGTAACGTGATTCATGGCTATCAATGTCTGGTAAAATAATGATAATCGAAATTGATTAAACAAACCACAAGTATGGATACGTAGGCTTAATTGAACTTCTTGTTCAGATAGATCGAATAGTGAGACTCACTGGATTATTTGCAGCGATACCTCCATCTATGAGGTTGTAATTTCGAATTTTGCCATGACCCCCAATGACATTGAAGTTGTGCGCTGGTAAATACGTTGGAGCGGCCGACGTGCCGATGCAAACATCTGAAAGGAGAGCATTCTTCGATGGATCATTCTTTGCCTACAAGGTAATTAGTGCCATACTTGTTACACATAACTGAAAGAAAAAAAATCGTTTTTATTGGAAATGTGGTTTGCATTTTGGAGGTGGTTATTAGATGTGGAAATAATCACCTCAAATGTAGAGAAAATCATGGGCTGGAGAAGCTTGATGTCAAACGTGGGAATGACAACGTTTGTTAGGGTTTGTTGGAGTCTGGTTTCACCGAGGATTTCTTTGACTTTGGAGTGAAGGTGTCTGCCGCTATATCTTGGTCCCCTCAATGCTCTAAACAACTTTCTAAGCGTCCCCCTAAACAAAATTAGAAAAAACAACAATCAAGTCGAATCTGTCGAAATAGTTTCACCACTAGCTTATGCATCTTTCATAAACCATTCGTAGCATGAGCATGATTTACGATGAGAAAGTATTCATATTCATCAAAAAATGTTCTTCTGTTGTAATTCTTAAAGGTATTATCAATATGATTGAATATTTTTGCATGCTAGTCCACACACTTTAGAAGTTGTCAATGTAATTATTCGTTGATAAAAGTATGTACACTCCATCTATTTTGCTTCTAGATATATATAATGGAGTCTAATTGTTTGAAGAACACAAAAAGGATCCTAATGCACAAATGATGAAACTTTAGATAAATGATATTATCACTTACCTCTGAGGAAAGATTTTCGGGGAATTTTCTACGTAAAAATTGTTAATCTCCTTGGCGGCGTAAAGCGGCCGTCCGTCCTTCCCAGGAGCAGTTATCATTGTAGTCACCAACCCTCCGGTGCTTGTGCCGGCGACCACGTCGAAGTAGTCCGCCAACCTTGCACCAGCTCCGTCCAATTCCTGGATACACAAATTAACAAATACTCACGACCTACCTACTAGGTATTTCACGAAGCTCCAGCTGATTTGCGAAGTTCATAATGACTATTTTACAGGTCGTTGGCTTGTATATTTTTTGGATGCTACCTCATATTTTGTATATGCCTTTGAGTTTGATCGATACCCTTATGGCAATTATTTTTTTCTTTGTCAGGTAACAAATATATGTTATTTCACCTTATGTTCGTCTCCGAAAATAATTTTCTTACCCAGAGGACAAAGATAGAGTTACTTTATATAATATTTTTTAAGCTACCGGCTAGACCTTGGTACAAGGCCGGCCTAAACCAGACCCGGCCCCCCAGGGTTGGACCTGGTAATTTTATATTTATTTAATTTTTTAGGTATTTTTAAAAATATTTTAGTATGTTTGGAGGTATTTTAAAAATAAAAAAACAATTTTTTATTGGGCCAGATGGCCCGCCGTGCCGGGACCCAGCTCTACTGTCTCTTTGCTTTGTAAGCAGCTCACCTATCGAAGTGTTGCAGAATTCACCTTCATACAAACACAGGCTACAATTAGAAACTAATTTCAATGATTAAGTTCCACAAAATCGGTATTTCTATGGGTCTGTTTTAAATCACGTTTGGACAATAAGAATCCCAAAAAACCTAGCTAAAAATCTATCTGTGAATATTTCTAACGCATAAATTGGTTTGTAACTTTTATGTTGCATTTAGATACAGTATTTTTAAGTCACATGAAACTTGAAATTGACGGGATTTACAACAACAACAAAATTGAATTTCCAAATGACGTAATTTTTTTACTATGTTTGGATAAGTATGTTATTTTTCAATGAAAACTAAAAATTTATATGTATTTTATTAGTTTTGCAATTTAGAAATACATCCAAACCGTATAAACTGCATACTATTGTGCATAAAATCATATATATAACATAACATTAATGTTTTACACTCATTTTAATGACTGAAGTGAAATACGCTGTGAATAATTTTGAAATTTCACCATTCAACATGAAAATTTGTTTCGACTGATTTTGTATAGTTGTATTTTCAAATGTGACACTTCGAAATTCTATTTCAAGTGAAATTGCAGGTTGACGTAACACATCTCTCATCTTGTTTTTTATTTTGAAAAAGTGTTGGGGAACAATATAATCATACTTAGAAAACAATATGTGTAGAGTTGGAATATTGCTAAAACTTTCTTTTACCGAGTTAATTCTCAAACGCACCCTCAAAAAATATAAGACCTTCCACTACCTGAAGCTTGGATTCGAGGAAGGCGAGGACGGTCCCAGGAATAAGCCCCCTAACACCTCCACCATCGATGCTAAGGACCGTGACCATCCTCCTGGCGACATTGTTCTCACATCGTTCACCGGTAGCCATCGAGCCAATTTAGACGTTCCTTCCCCGAATCAGCACTTGATGTTGCACCACAAAGCCTTGATTGTCTTGGGTCGATGATGCAATGCCAATTAGGATTCAATGGTTCGTTTCTCACCTGGAGGTGTGGGAGAGTTTATAGGGCATGTCTGTTATTGTTACATGGCTTTGGTTTGGGAAAGATCTGTCTATAAGGTATGAGGGGTTGGATGTTAACCGTAATAACTGATACAATGGTGGGGTGTCTGTTCTCCCTAACAACTACGAATATATGTGGTATGTGGAAGCTTATTGATAGAGGAAATGGTTTAAAATATTTCTTTAGTTGGCTTGTGAAATTTTAAGTTGTGAGGGATAACAAACCGTGTGTAATTTGAAGAATTGATTCTAATATTTTCCAAGGTTCTTGGAATGTATGCATACTATGGTAAATATAACTATGTACACTATTAAATTGTTGAAATTTATAAGCAAACATATTGTTTTAATATAGTGCTTCTACGGTGAAAGCCAATTTGGCATTTTGTAATATATATATATATATATATATATATATATATATATATATATATGGTCAAGCTCTAGTGAGCCCAGGGCTCATCAAATTTAGTTTAAGCCCCCTACAATCTCACCATTGGATCTTATTTACAGTTAATCTCACCATTCATTAGCATAACCGTTTTTTTCTTAATCTACCTTACATTTTGAAATGAGTGGTGGATATTGTGGGGGCTTAATTTAGTTTGATTAAACCCTGGGCTCACTTGACAATTCCTGTATATATATATATATATATACAAAAATATTACAATGAGACCAGGTCTCATTCTAAAAAAATGAGACCCTATATTTTCCTCTCTTAGATCTAGATCCAACGGTTGGTTTATCCAACATACAATTTATACAATCAAAGGATAATATGGTAATCTTCATCTCAAGATGCCAACACATCTCGTCTCCTCACCTCTGATCCATTCCTACTCCCTCCACCAACACATCTCCTCCTTCTCAACCTTCCTCCTCCTTATCCTCCGTTGATGTCATCCCGCCTCCGCAGTAGCCCAAGCGCTGCTCCACCTGCCGGAAGAAGGTGGGGCTCGTCGGCTTCCGTTGCCGGGAGACTTTCTGCGGAACCCACTACTATCCCAAGCACCACCGCTACAGCTTTGACTTCAAGATGGAGGGGAAGGAGTCCAACAAACTTGATAAGATCTGATCGGAATATGGGAATGGGATTGCTGCTGCTGGTATGAATGGAAATGGATTGTGATGTTTGGTTTGGTTGGTGGTTGTTTTCTGTATTAATTATTTTAAAAAAAATTGTTGCTATTTTAATATATAAATTTGTGTCTTCCGTCTAGTGTTTGTATAACTCAATCCACTTGACCCATTTCCTTTGTCAAAGAGGGAGAAGATTTGGGATCCCTTTCTTTCTTTCTAATACTGCTTGCATTTTTTCTCCATCATTTATTTTCTTTGAGATGTAATATTTGGATAATTGTTTTGATGATTTGGTTTTATTTTGTTTGGAATGTATTAATCTAGTGATGGTTCATAACATTCAAGGTACTGAGATATGATTTTTGCTTCGAGTCCTGTTATGCAGGATGAACCTACTTGGAGTGACCATTTTCCATGAAACCACAACTATTATCCGAGGATTATTACATCTCACACTTATTTCATTTCAATATCTTTTGATCATAATCGGGGTTTTTAAATGATAAGGTTACCTTATCCTCTTTGTAGTGCAAATCGAGCCAATTGCATGTTTTTGAAGATTTCTGAAGAGATTAAAGAAAAAAGTAAGGGATTAAAGAACAAGGTCTCAGCATATATCAATGGATGCATTGTCTGCTTAATGGTTAGTATTGAACTCTTGTAGTTATGTATTGTAGTAATGTAGTTGTGTATTGTTATATCATTGTTGTGTATGGAACTTGTGTAGTTATGTATTTCACCGAACATGAAGTGAAAATCTCAAAGATTTCTACATTTGCATTAAATATTATGTATTTCTGCTTTCTGTGCTTTTGAATGTTGCATATCAACTTATTAAATATGCACATCTGCATCCCAGTTTCTAAACTTCTATATGATATTAGATTACATGTCTAGATCCTTAGTAGTTGTTATTTAATGTTGTCTTATTATAAAGTAATACTCAGTAGGTCTTCACTTCCAAAATAAATTATTCACTTCCAAGAATAAAATATTGTTTGGTGCCTAATTTAGAATGATATTTTGTCAGATCATCAACAAGGAGATTCATGCGTCCCAGAGTTTGAACTGAGACTCATATTACATGTTGATTATTCTTGACAGTGTTCTGGAGTTTCTGCTTTGTTTGGATTGCTGGAGTTTCTCTTTGTTTGGACTGCTGGAGTTTCTGACTTATTTAGACATATGGAGTTTCTATCTTTGTTGTAAGGAGTTTTGTCTTTTGTGAAAGTAGTAATTGTGTCTACTAGAGTTCCTTGTTAGGACTGCCATGGTGGTTGTTGAAGTATTGATGATATATACTGACTTAATTTGTGGAAGTTGTGGAAGTAGTGACCAAAAAGTAGTGATGCTATCTGAGTTAAGTAGGATTGTAGTAGATATCATCTTTTTTGTTGTTGTTATATACTTGCAACCAATGTGACTACATTTTGTATATAGTAGGAGTCACAACTATGTACTCACTTAACACATTTGATACGCCAATCCAACAGGTTACGATACATATTTTTGGTAATTTTGATGTGGAGTGTCGACGATGTTTGTGTTAGTAACTTTTTCCAGGAAATGAGACCAAATATTTGGTTTGTTTCGTAGTTCCTCTAGTATAACATGTTCTACACCTACAGTTATTCTGTCGGATCGGTTAGATACAATTGTTTAGATTTATGTGGACCTGCCTAATGCATTTTAGTTTCGCTTAAATGGAGAAGTCGTGTGATTTTGATGTTTGCGTTGGGTGTCATTCCCTATAGGAAAGAGAGAGAGAGGAAAAAGAGAAGTTGGAGATAGAAATGACATGGAATACTCTACAAAACTGCATCACTTTCTTAAATAAAACTTCCATTGAATATACATCTATATGCGTTCAATACACAATAGTATATGTTTAATACACAAATATATCATTTCAATACACAACAATAACATTTTATTACACAAGTTCAAACCCTAGTGTGTATTCCTGACACATTTCTAAATTCAGACACTAGTGTATATTCCCTATTGCTCCAAATTGTTTATTCCGAGTTTGTGACATATGTCAATTTTAATTTAACTCAAACTCCTATAATCACAAGAAAAGAAAACAAAAGAAAATCCATAATCCACAACAAACATGTCAAGCAATCTGTCACATAGGACTAAATTACTATATTAGGGGATGACTAGGTGAGAGAAATGTGTAGAGAATGGTACTTCTTAAAATGTGGTCTTTTGTTTTAGAGATATGATGAATAGCATTATGTGAAGTGAATTCATATCATATAAATAAATTTCCCTTCCCATGTTATGGTACTTCTTAGTTATTATGTTGGGTTGTTTATTTATATTGGATTGTGTAGGTTCAATACACAACATTATAAGTTTAATACATAATTGTATCATTTTATTACATAAGTACAAGAATTCTTTAATTTATATAAATTATCATTAAAATACACAATTGCATTATAAGTTGAATATAATGTTGTTTAATATGGTTTAGTTTGTCTATTGGATATTTTGGTTATAGAACATTTTGGAAAAATTATTATTAAAATACACAATTGCATTATGAGTTTAATATACACAACTCTAAAAGTTTAATATACAATTACATCATTACAATACACAACCGCATCACTTTCGTAAATAAAACTTCCAGTGAATACACATATATATGCGTTCGATACATAACAGTATATGTATAATTCAGTTGGTTGTCGTCGGAGAGGAAGAAGTGAGCAACATATGATTCTAAAAGAGATACGTACATAAACATGAATTGTTGATCATTGTGAAGGAAATGAAGTAGATGGAGGGTTCATGTTGTTGTACATGGTATGGGAGTTAAGACATTGATTGGTGTTGGGGAGAGGGTGTTTGATTTTGTATATTTTTGTGATCAAACATATAGATGATTAATTGAAATCAATTTAAGAAGCTTGTGGACATCCCCACTTAAGCCTACCATAAATGCTAACAGACTCACATAAGACTAAATTACTATAATATGATATTTTTTATATTGGAAAGAGAGATGTTGGAGATAGAAATGACATGGAACACTCTACAAAACTACATCACTTTCTTAAATCTCTACAAATCTCTATAAAACTTAAAGTGAATACACATCTATATGCGTTCAATACACAATAGTATATGTTTAATACACCAATATATCATTTCAATACACAATTGTATCATTTTATTACACAAGTTCAACAACTTCTTCACAAAAAACTCATTCACAAGATCTGTCAAGCAACAAAAACATTTTAAAAAAATTGTCGAACAATCTGTCATTATCAAACCATACAAGTCTACACATATAAGGAATTTCTAAGTAAAAAAGATATCATATGGGATCATATTACACATTCATTAATCAAAAACTCATGAATGAAGAATGACAATCACTTTCAACACAATGACTTCCATAAATCGTCATCCAACAAATCAGATTCATATAAGAATCTAAAATACATAGGATTGTCGATCCTCTAAAACTCAACTTTCAAACACAACCACACACAAAATACCCATTGCTAGTCAATTCCCTAAGCCTTACAATGCATCTCATATCAAAATTTGTAATTTTATTATCCTACATGTTACCAACTCAATGATCACATCACAAATTTGGTTACTGAGTCAATATTTAAAAAACAAGACTTTGAGCACTACAATCTCCTCCCAACTAAAACTAAAAATACATCCAACCAAAAGTATCCAACATGCTCATTTCTTCAACTAAAACTAAAAATTGTACCTTTAAACTCAAACTCGCACCTCAAGTCCTTTCCCATCAGCACCATACCATGTTGTTGTATATGGTATGAGAGTTAAAACATTGATTTGTGTTGGGGAGAGGGGAAATGTTTGATTTTGTATATTTTTGTGATCAGACATATAAATGATTATTTGAAGTCAACTTAGGAAACTTGTGGACATTCCCACTTAAGTCTATCATAGATGCTAACGGGCTCACATAAGACTAAATTATTATAATAGGACATATTTTTCTACAGGAAAGAGAGAAAAATGAAAGAGAGATGTTCGAGATAGAAATAACACGGAGCACTCTACAAAACTGCATCACTTTCTTAAATAAAACTTCTAGTGAATACACATTTATATGTGTTCAATACACAACAATATATGTTTAATACACCAATATTTCAATTCAATACACAACGATATCATTTTATTACACAAGTTCTCCGGAACGTATAACTGGATTTGAACATTACACCTAACAGAAATAAGTAGTAGAAAAAAAATGATATTTTGCAGAATCATGCAAGTTCAATCCAAATCCCATTTTGAGCAGACAAAAGAGAAAATAAACAGAAACTCAATCAAATCTTTCAAATGCAACCAAAACCTCGAGAAATCTCGCGAAACTTACAACGAATACATGACTCGAAAAAACATTGTTTTGAAACACTAAACCGAATTTCAGCAAAATTTTCCAATTTAACCTCATTTCCAGCAGACACAAGATCTAAGCACCCTCAACATCTCGTACGAATCTCGTACGAATCTCCAAATCCAAACTCGATTAACTCCCTCGTGGTTGTCGATGGTTTGGTAAGATGGGGAAGGAGGGGAGGAGAGTGGAGGTCAATCTTCCATCGTCTTTTGGAAGGTTGTTGGAGGGGAGGAAGGAGGATGGGATGGGTGTGATTGGGAAGGAACGAAATAGGGAGGAAGAAAGAAGACATAATGGATGCGTATGGGAAGGAGGGGAGGTAAAAGAAGGATGTGGTGATTATAAAACTACCCTTTTTCATTTTCACCGTTAGATTAGATCTTGATGGTGTATGTTTGGGGTCTCATTATATTAAATTGAGACCTGATCTCATTCTAATACCACCATATATATATATATGGTATTAGAATGAGACCAGGTCTCAATTTAATATATATATATATATATATATATATATATACATATACATACATATATGTATATATACATACATATATAGATATATATATGTATGTATGTATATGTATACATATACATACATATATATATCTATATATGTATGTATATGTATATATATATATATATTTCATCAATACATGTATAGTTATATGTATGTATATGTATATGTATATTTCATCAATACATGTATAGTTATATATAGAGGAGCAAAAATAACTAGTCAATTGTATACATATACATACATATACATACATATATAGATATATATATATATATACATATACATACATATAACTATACATGTATTGATGAAATATATATATATATACATATACATACATATACATACATATATAGATATATATATGTATGTATATGTATGTATATGTATATATATATATATTTCATCAATACATGTATAGTTATATGTATGTATATGTATATATATATTTCATCAATACATGTATAGTTATATATAGAGGAGCAAAAATAACTAGTCAATTGCGAGAAGATTACGAACAATAGTGGAGGAAAAATGGTTATGGATACATAAATACCTCAATATCATTCAAGTTATATTTGTCCACTACTACATTTAGGACGATGCATTAACAGCTTTCCTTTTGTTAACCACAGTATATAAAGCAGTCGTGAAAGCAAAGGTGATACACGGTTGAAAAATTTGTTAGTGCAGTTACCCTGCAACTGCTTTGTTAAATTCGAATCTAGAATCTAAATTTGCATCTACCTAGGCAAAATGGTGTCGAGTAGGAATTAATTTAAACCAGTTTCAAAACGTGCCCAAAACCTATGAGTTTGACAGACAAAACTGGTTTAACACACTCTTTCGTCATGTTAAGGAGAGCCCTTGATCCACCCAAACCTTGTTTAATACTTGCTCTAGAAGCGTTTTTCATGCTTTTGAGCGCAAAATAGGCTTCAGAAAAAGAAAGATGGACCTAACGAACCTATGCTACAACCCACAATCAGCAAATTATACAACTTGGATCCAGTGAGGTTAATCTTAAGAGTAGCAACAGACAAAAAATAAGTTAAACTAACACGTTAAGAAGTTACATGAACATAAAATGCAGACCTCATATCCACCTTAATGTAGTTAATCACCCAATTATACAATGGCAAACCAAATTATGTGACACCTCTCTTTCTCTCTCCTACTATAACCCTGATAAATATGATATACCCAATCAAAAAGGTTGATTTTCACCCACCCAAACTAATGTCTATTCATTGCCTTGACTCACATATGCTCATCTTCATCGTCGTCAGGTAAAATCGGTGTCAGGTGAGAGAATTTTACGCGAAGAGAAATCTTGCCCCTCAATAGATGTAGCTTTGCCCCCGAGACCATCCAACACCCTGGTGGGTCTTGTGGACCTCTGGCCATCTCAGTGGTGTCGATCAATCCAAGTAGTCTCGGATTCTGTACCGCTGCAGGTGGACCCCCGGGGTACACTGCCGAGTTGATGTTTACTTCTTCTTGACGTGGGGGTGGCTTCTGCATAGCTGTGCTAAAATGCGTGCTGATAAGGGTCGAGAGTAGACCAGATTTCTGGTCTAGCTTGGGGGATTGCTGCCAGTCTGACCTGACAAATATTGCATCACATACCCTTGAAAAGTGGAGACGAAGGAAAAGGACTTTCTTGAATCCAATGTATCCCACATGTAGCTGAGCCCCAGTGACAATCGAGTTATCATCATCAGACTCGATTGGAGCAGTGCATACATGGGATAGGTGCCTCCATTTAATCGGCTCAAAGAATTTATAGTTATAATCTTCAGGCTGAATGCTAGTGATGTGATCATCTTCAAGCTTTAAAATCTGCGGTAGCGATGAAAGGTGCTGGAGATGGATTGATAATCTGTTGCCCTTTTTCCCTTCCAAGTACAGCCTAAGACCAGTAACTGGTCTTTGACCCACGTCTACCTGCAAAACAGATTGTTCGCGAGACAAAATATTAAACCACTCTTCAATTTTAGGACAGGTGTATACCAAACTTAAAAGCTACAAACTAAAACACAATAAAAGTCAAAAGTGCTAATGGAAATGGTGGATATTCCTATATCATGAGAATGTAACAGAATGTGGATACTACAACTCTAAAATTGAAGGATCACTCTTTTGCATGCGTCAGCTCAATGTTGGCATCAAATACAAGAAACTTCCTCCAAATCTACAATCAAATAGGATGAAGCTGTACTGCATTGGATAATTGAGCAACTTAATTGGGTAATGGAGATAATACACAGTATCATTTTCTTCTTCTGATAATACATGAATGATGTAAAAGAAACACCCATATAACTTCTTCAAGCAAGAGCAATGATGCATTGAAGCAGCGGTATATGATAAAAAACAGAACGAAAATGACAAAACAAAATAAAAGGACCAATTTCCAAAAGGTTGAAGCATATAAAAAATGTGAACAGTATCAACCATCAAAATAACAATGGATCTGCTGTCATAACCGTATACATTTTTAGGATATGGACTTGTTTTCATCATTAAGATGGAAACAACTGTTGAATTTCAACTTGCTGCATTCCGGATATGGATATCAACCAAATAACTTCATTACGTAAAAATATGGACATGGGTAGTCTTACATGTGGACATGGGTTATATGTTTTTTTCTTCTATGGTGAATACTAGTTCTGGACACCTTGCAGTTTTTTCACTTGAGCTTTTAGAACAGCAAATCAAACAATCTCCCTGAAATAATTATTTCCATTATATAACTATAAATGGCTGGATGTATTACATAAATTACGTATTGTTTTGAATTTTCAAGAACTAAATCAAAATGCCAATTTGAACTGTTCGCATTTCTAGTTATTTTGAAATGGTAGATGGTAAAATGTGATTAGTAATGTTGAATAACTTTCATGATATAAACTATATTTGGTACATTAAGCCTTGGAATTATTTTTTATCCTAAAACTTGATTGAACAGTGGCACATTCACACCTGTTTGCACCAAATTTGTTTTTGGTCCATCTCCATCTTTGACTGGTATGATCCTATCCCAATTTTAGAACATGGATATTCCATTTTGTTACCTAAGTAAATATAGATAATTGGATATGCAAATGTGTTGCACCCATAAGTTTCAACACGTATTAGAGGCTTGTTACTAAGAAGAAAAAAAAAATTATTGATATTGTTTCGCTCGAACTTGAACCTCAAAAGGATTCGGATTATGGAACTCAAACACAAATCTAACGAATAATCAAGTTATTCAACACAAATTGTGGAACAAAATATATGACAAAATATAACATAATATGCTTTACCAGACTTGTGTTGACAAGAAGTTTGGGACCCATGAAATTGAACGGCAAAGATGTGCTGCCTCGTGATTTTCTCTGGGGACCAAGGGGAAGGTCACTAAATATGGGTGCCCATTGTCTTGGCAATTGAAACTCCAAAAATTGATGAAGTTCTTCAATTCGTGGCTTGTCTGCATTACAGACATAATCAGCTCAAATGACCGAAAGCTCAGTGGAATGATACATCATTTTAGAATCCCATAGTGGCAGATACAAAAAATTGACCGCAGATATAGAAAGTCTAAACAAAATTAATCAGGTACAAGTCCTGATATTTTCATTTGTATAGAAGTTTCCCAAAAGTCCTCACGTAGCAACCATGTGCTCATTAAAATTACTAGTGTTTGGTGACAACTGACAAACGTCTTATACCTACAATAACCATGTTTTTAGATTTTATTTATACATAAGAAATCATTAACTCAAGATCTGAAGATAATAATATTAGGATACTGGAGGTAGCAGTAATACAATACTAATTATTCCTACAAATTCCTGAAAGATACTTACACCGCAGGTATAGATTGATGGCATGACTCAAAAATCCACTTCCAGGAACACCACTTAATAGAGATGTAATTGGGACAAAAGACATAGAGATAACATCAGGCTGAAACTGAACGGTTTGTAACCATGCAGAGTGTGAGAGGGTGCTATCATCTCTGCCTCCTCTCCGTTTGAAAATTCGCATTATATCCTGGAAAGGTAAAATAATTCATTACTATAGAAAATGTGAGGTAGTGTTACTAAATTATACAATATATGCATAAAAGTAGCCAATTGTTTTTTGTATATTAGTACCTCTTTGCTGGAGTATGTGCTTGATGGGCTAGCATCTGCAAACCTTAACCGCTGATCCCTGTTATTAAACTGCAATGAACAATATTAGGATATAAATTAAGAGAACTCATTATTTGCATCATATAATACTACAATACCTACTCATCCTGTATTTTTAAATACAACAGGAAACATTCACAAGGGGAACAATATCCATGGGTACCATTCTTTTCCCAATAAAAGACGGGTATATCAGGCATATACTGGAATGCTTAATACTCATACCATGAATTATGATGAACTAATTAGATAGAGCAGCCGTAATTCTGTGAAGTCAAATGATCCATGTTATGTAAGACCATCTCATGATATTAAACTATTATGCTCACATCCACAAAAGCTTACAACATGGAGAATAACTAAGAAAACACAACAAAGCTACCTTGTCCACTCCGTGAGACTCAATATACATTTCATTAGCATCTAGAAATCTCTTGTCTGCTAAGTCCTTCAACCTTTTCTGAAATTCAGCTGGTTGGAGAGATGAAGAATATTGTTGTCTCATATATATCACATCTTTCCCACCCATCTTTAATCCTACTATAACATGGGTGCCAAATTTATCTATAAACCTGCAAGTAGGGAATTAGTGTTTTTATTGGCAAGAAGTTTTTTTATGTCAAAAACTCAAGGAATAGTTTAAATTGATACAATATGAATGGAAATGACGTGACACTCCAAAAACCAAGCCTATAAAACATGCAAATTCTAAGACCATGCATTGGGTCTTGGATACAAAAGAAATCAGAACCTAAAAACTAGTTTGGACCCCATCGCTTAGTAGAATAAGAAATGAAATAATAGAAACCACAAAAGGAAACACTGTCCACAAAAAGATAACACCTAATCCGCCCGGTCAAAGTAAAATCTAGTAAATGAGGCACGAAACAAAACCTCGTAAGTTATAATAAACCAACATGCATTTAGATGTGCTTGCAAGTGATGATCTTCAACACAAGTAATGTGTGGAATAAGATTAGCTTATTCAAACTGAGATATAAGTAATCAATGTTCAAACTGATATACAAGCTGGGAAGCACGGATACTTCAAAACACCTTCCGTACCCGTACTGTACTTGCATCGGATACCGATATGCGTCAGATACGCATGGATACGTGTCCGATAAGTCACGTGGTGTATCCAGGGTAGTATGTGAAATTCAAATTATCGGATACGCCCGGATACTTCACGGACACGCATATTCTGTGATGGACAGCTGGTTGTGTAGTATTTTAAATGTTTAAGGATTTTTCTTTAAATATTTAAGGGCCTTTTGGTTGATGATCCAGATATGGAAGTTCTTTTTGCTAATGACAATGTTTCACTTGAAGAAGATCTCTTGGATGTCGAACATTGATGGAGAAATACGTACGTGTCACATTTATCTTGTATTAGTGACGACATTGTTTACTTATATCAATGAATTATGAATGTTTTGTTTGGAATAACAATTGCTAATTTGGTAATATTTGTGCATTTTAACTATAGGAACTAAGTTATAAAATTTTAAATGTATTAATTATATTTTAATTAATATTTCAATCGCTATATTTGTATCCTACTTTTTTAAAAAGTGTGGTATCCCCATGTCCGTGTCGTGTCGTATCTGTGTTTCCTAGTATATAAGTAATCCAAGGTGTACAATTTTATTGATGAGATTATGTACATAATTGAGTTGACCCAACCCTTATCGATGCATTAGAATCTCCTATCTTACAGATTGACAAAATACATTTGAAATTGTATGTTTCAATAAATATTGATAGTTTCCATTCACAAGAAATATGTTTGTTAGACAAGAATAGACTATGTAGATGATTAAAGTCCATTGAAAAAACTAAATACATAAATAGTGTGACTTATTTTCATCACAATATAGAAAAACATTTCAAATGTTTTGCAATAGATCCACTTGCCATCCATTTCACTAATCATAAATCAAGTTAAGTGCCTTGTTGGATTATAATTCCTTCCATTTTCAACTTCATATTCATTTGGAGAGGGATAGTTTTGAACTTTTAAGTTAAAAGTTTGAATAGGTGTAGGTAAAAATAAACAAATTCAAAAGTTCCCCAAATTCAATGGAAATTGACAAAAATGATTGCTTCCGGCTCAAATTCCCATATTGCGACCACTCACCAACTATTCAAAATGTTGGCTGGAATGTAGGATTGCTCAAAATCTGAAGCACTATCATCATTAGAAATTTTGAAAATTCTACTAGTTGAGTTGAACCAGGGAAATTTTGGCAATGTGAGACAATTTCTACTTTTTTGGCACCAATGTGAAGCAATAGGTTGACCAAGAGCCATTTGAAAAGGAGACTTGAAAAATAAAAAAAACCTAACAGTTACTAATAACAATGGAGGAGTAGTTGAATGTATGAAGAAGAATGTAGTGTACATCAAATTTGTGCAGCTCATAACAGTATACATACAAGGGAATAGATGTAATAACACTTCTACTGAATAATCATTTTTCGTATCTTAACATTCTAATTGTTCTACTTTTTATATATTAATGTTTTTGTTTTTGTTTTTGTTTTTGTTTTTGTTTTTGTTTTAGGGAAAAACATCAAACTTGTACAAAATTAACATCTCTAGTCATGTGTTGATGTCGTAAAATATTTTACATGTATCTTATATTTCTGTTCATGTGTTCTAGGCTCATAGCAACTGCCGTCTCAACTAATTTTGTAAATTTAAATGGTAATATTAAAGCATGCCCTTATTGTGTCTACATAACCACTAAAATATATATGATCTTCACACATGAATGTAAACAAGTTGCTCATTTGAGATTTAAAAGCCCAGTAGAAAAAAGAAAGGGAAAGAGCAAGAGAACTACTTAGTGAACGACAGAATGAGGCCCACAAACTCTAGTTTATGTGGGAGAGCATCATTGGTCCCGAATAACACAAGTATCATCAATATTCATTGTCCAAATAGAGTATAAAGTAGAAAAAGAATACTTAATGCTTATTTTTTTTCTTAATTTCTTTAGAGAAGTACTGTTATTTACTAATTAGGGTGGTGTTTGCAAATCAATAAGCAATTACAACGAAAAATCACCTTAACGATCATCTATTGGCCAACACATCAATATAATGTGCTATGTTATTTCATATACTGGGGAAATCTGTATTTAGAAAGCTTTCAAGGCTTCACTACATGCATATTTAAACTGTTATAGTTCAACATAATCATATCCAATTGTGAGAGTTTAGGAAATCAATATTTGATCAAAAGAAGTAATTAATTAGCATAGTAATTAATAATTTTCTGTCAAGTAGCATAAAAATAATGTTACCTTGCTAATGCAGCGGGATCCCAAGAAGATGGGACAGCTTCTTTAACATGCTCACGAAGCACAATCTGGGACTTTGACATTGCTACAGTATAAAGCGTAATGAACCAACCATCAAATGCAAGAGATTTGGTGACTGATGCATCTTTTTGCCAGTTACCAGAGAATTCAAACATGTGGTTGAATAGGCCACAGGGGATTTTCCCAGAAACTGATAACTCCTGATTGAATTGTTCTGCCATCTTCATAAGAAACCATCATTAATGTAACAGGTGCAGGGATAATAAGCTACAGAAGTAACATTATTCCATCTTGCATCACCCAACCAAGCCAAAAGTACAACCAAACATATTCACTAACACAAAAATGTACTGTCAACCAAGCCAAAAACACACAACTTTCCAATTAGGAAATTCAAGAGTTTACTAGTTCGTAGTATTAAAGAAACCACAGTGATAGATGACTGACATTAGTCAATATGGGAATAGAAAATTGATTTCTGAAAGCACTGACAGTCATGGGCCAGGCAAATTGAATAACTAGGCTCTTTGCCTCTTTTATTTGTCCTGAGTTTCCAATTTTTCCATACGACCACGACTAGAATCCGATCACTGCCTTCTGTTTTATTCTTAATAGGGATACCTAGTGCCGAGTGGCCGACACATGACTTTTCATAATTGGGGCCCAAAATGCAAACAACAGGAGCTGAAATGTGTATAAGATGCACTAGTCCCATTGAGAAATGATGAACTATGTTTCGTCCTATGACATTTGACAACATTCACAATGATATTCATCCAAAGTTTTAGGCTGGTTTCTCAAAGTTAACACTTCCCTATTAGCAACTAAAAATTACTCTTTTTTCATTTGATTGTAGATAAGTTGTAGAAGAATCCTTTCCAAAAGCAGTGGTAGTTAAGATGAGTTCTTATAACTCCATGCTATACTGGGAAAAACTAGTATTACATTATCAATAACAAAAGCTAGCTTCCAAAAGTTAAATTGTATCAGGTTTGTTTAAGGAAATAAATGCAGAGCTATTTAAGTTTGTCAATGACGTCTGTTTACCACTTAACACACATCAATGCTTGACATGTACATTGTGCCAAAATTTTAAATTATGGGACTGAAAAGGAATATATCTGAATGTCAAATATAAAAAAATCAGTGTAAATGTACCTTTTTATTTCATTTTAGTTAGCACTACATGTCTTAGCTGAAAATCAACATTTATCTGAATGTCAAATAAAGAATTTCAATGAGTAAGAGAAAATCTGGAGAAGCTATATGGGTTAAGAACTGGAACTGAATAAGCATCCAGCAACAAAATATGATCTGACGGGAATTTTTCAAACAACGATTTAGCATTTCATAGAACAGTGTAAACATGGTTACATCCATCTCAATTTTAACAATAAGAGCGTTGTACCTGCTGAAAAGAAAGAACATCGGAAGTAAACCGCATCCGCTCCCCTTTATCAACCTTTATGAACTTAGGAACATTACTAACTGATGCACTACCAGGAACAACAACAGTCTCACCGACACCTTGTCCAAGGTCAATCAGACAGGAGTCGCGCTTGCAGAACTTCAGCCGTATATCATTGGAGAGATCATATCCCAAACCAATTGATCTTATCGCGATTTCAGCAGCTGCTTGTGGCGGAACCTTAAGCGCCATAGTTAAGCCACCACCCGACTAATCACCCCCAAGTATTCTCCTCACCCTTTCCAAATGGCGTGAAGCGAAGAAACCCAAAATCCGCCTCGCGAGACCCTCAATTTCGACAAAAAAGCTCTCTATTCCGAATCCCCAAAACCCCCAAAAATTCACTAAAGCAACACAAAATCAACTATGTAAGTAACCAAATTCCAGATTTCGACGGAAAAAGTCAGAACCTTTAAGATTCCACAGCTTCTGCAACCAACAAAAGTCCACAGTTTTATATATTATTATAAAGTCCAAAAAAGATCCAGGAAAGACGAGAAAAGAAGCAACTCAGCAAGCATGTGGATTCCAGCTAAAATCCACTGGAACCACCAAATCCTCAGCATCCCAAACTTGCCCTGGAAACTAGAAATAAAAGGAGTATACCTTAGAAGTGAAGAATTTCTTTGTCGGAAACCCTAGTTTTTTTTTCTCTTCCGAAAACACGCTAACAGTGGGGGGAGATCCCTTCTTTCTTAATTGGGCTGTGAATATCTCTCTAACACACACTTTTGGTTTTCGTTTTAGTTGTGTTTGGTTTTTGGGCATTAGTCTGGAATTGGGACAAAAGGTAACGTGGGGACTGGGAGTAGAGACATCTGCCTGCTGCCCTACAAAGTTGACTGGAAGGTCAAACATTTGTCACCGATATTCTCATGGCGTAGACTAGAGATCAGAGAAATATTATTATGATGCTCACTAACTATAGGATTTTTTTTATATGATCAGATTTTCCAGCACCCCAATTTGTGAGGCGAGCTGTAATTCCAATCTAGAAATTACCGGTGGAAACATTACAAGTACAGTATGAATATAAGTATTTTCATATCTATATCTATTTTCGTTAATCAGATACAAATACGGATCATCATGGATATAAAAAAAATCATATCCTTAAAAATAGATACGGACACAACCCAGATATTGAACATTCGGAAACGGAAAAATATAGATAGTTCAGGATTGTTTTACAAAAATTCAAATAATAACAATATAGTTAAGGGTCCTTATACACGGGCGCGTGTCCCGGACGCGGCTGACGTGGTCAGTTGAGTCAGCAATCCAGTCAGCAGAGAAATTCATTTAATAACATGTTGGTGTCACATGCAACCTTTAGTTTCCCAATGCAACATTACTTTCTCACTGCAACGTTTGGTTTCCCCATGCAACTTTTACTTTCTCACTGCAACGTTTGTTTTCCCATGCAACTTTTACTTTTCCCAACGCAACTTTTGGTTTCCCCAAACAACAACTTAAAAATGAAAAACATGTTCTTTTTTAACATTTATGTCTATCCTTTTTAAGATTGCGGTTCACCTTTTTAAGTGTGAGTTGTACTTTTTTAAGTGTGAAGTTTTCCTTTTTAGTGTTTTTTGTTCCTTTTTAAGTTTGTGGTTCTCCTTTTTAACTGTGAGTTGTACCTTTTTAAGTGATGTATGTTCCTTTTTAAGAATTGTTTGTTCATTTTTATGTTTGAGGTTCATCTTTTTAACTGTGAGTTGTACCTTTTTAAGTGTAGTCTTTTCCTTTTTAAGTGAGGCTTGTTCTTATTTATGTTTGAGGTTCTCCTTTTTAACTATGAGTTGTACATTTTTAAGTATAGTTTGTTCTTTTTTAAGTGAGTGTATTTTTTTAGTGTGATTTTTTCTTTTTAATTTTTGTTTCGTCCTTTTTAAGATATGTTGTTCCTTTTTAGGTACTACTTCATCCTTTTTAAGTTCCTGTTTTTCCTTTTTAAGTATTGCTTCATCCTTTTTAATTTTCTGTTGTTTCTTTTTAAGTTGATGTTTTTCCTTTTTAATTTTCTATTTTTCCTTTTTAATTTTATGTTGTTCTTTTTTAAGTTATGCTTGTTCCTTTTTAAGTTGTTGTTTTTCCTTTTTAACAAAACAAAAAACTTTAAATCAACCACAAAGAAACAAACTTTTCCTAAAAAACTCAACACAAAAAAACCCAAATCAGCTACAAAGAACCACACTTCCAAAAAAAATAAAGATCAATCAATCATAAAACAAAACAAAAAACTTCAAATCAGCCACGAAAACCAAACTCCCCAAAAACCACCACACAGAAAACTCAAATCAGTTACAAAAAACCACATTCCTCCTCATCCGCAAAAACTCAACACAAAAAACTCAAATCAGCTACAAAAAACCACGTTTCCGAAAAACTCAAGATCAATCCATCACATAACAAAACTCCAAAACTTCAAATCGGTCACGAAAACCAAACTTTCCCCCAAAAACATCATACAAAAAACTAAAATCAGTTACAAAAAATCACATTCCTCCTCCTCCTCGCCTCGAGAAAGACTCCAACGCCGACCATTTATTCCTCTTCCTCGCCGACCAACTACATCGTGACGTCCTAACGAACGACGTCGACGTCCCAACCTCCTTAAGACTCACTCCCGCGTCATCTCCTCGGCATCCCTCTTACCGATCTCGTCTTCCATCGGGAGAAAATGATGGAGAATGAAAGGTTCGGGGGGATAATGGAAGATTTTGAAAATATATGTATGTTGGAAACCAAAGGTGACATAGTTCCGCGTGCGTGTGATGTGACACAAAATAAATAAATAATATGTGATTTAATAATCTTTGGTATTTGCAGACTGGATTGTCCACGTCAGACGACATCCCGGACGCACCGCGGTCATAAAACATTTCCGTGTAGTTAATGGTGTTATTAACGATATTAACGGAAAGTTAGCATAGTTACATGAATTTTGGGTCAAATGGCATTCAAGCAAACAATGAGTTTACTTGTAGTATTCAAGAAAATATGTGTTTTCGAGTGACATTTTAGTAATTTTGATGTTTCGAGGTAACACGCAAGCAAAATGGCTCAATAGATATATGTATCTATATAATATCATATAAAACAATATATTTATTATTCATTCGAGAAAATATAACATATTAAGAAATTGAATAACTTTCATAAATGTTATAGCTAAATGTTTTAAAAATAAATTAAGTTTATCAATAATGGAGAAACTTAGAGAAAATTCGTTTGAAAAGGTTTTAGATTGGAGTTACTGTAACGTCCTCAAACAACGGAAAATTTAAATTTTAAACATACTATCGACTCGAGGACATTACGGCAAGACACAAGAATCCAGGTGCACCAACATATAATATATATATGTAAAAGAGTTTACAAAAGGGTGATTACATCAAAAGCTCATAAAAGGAAATATACATACGTAATCGCAACCACCTCAAAAGAAATGAAAACAGGATCCGGCCCCCGAGAGCTCTCATCTGCAGTCACCACCCTCCTACTGCCAAACCCGGCCTGAAAAACAAACATGAAACTATGTCCGAGTTTTCATAAGGAAACCTCGTATGTCAAACTTTAACACATGAATGAAACCACTTAACAAATTGCAAATGGCATAAGCCCAACAACTGTAAAACACCACAATTGCCTCTTTCACCGGAGCCACGGTTTTGCCTCAATTGCCGGAGCCACGGCGACAACAACCACATGCCTCAATTCCCAGAGTCACGACGACAACAACCACATGCCTCATTCACCGGAGCCACGGCAACAACAAACACATCTGCTCCGTAGAGCCACAATCAATCGCTATTAGGCTGGCATGTCCGTATGTTGCCCCCAAAAGGGCCGATGAACCCGTTGCCCTCTAGCCGATCCAAACCAACATAAAATGTACAAAACTGTGCAGAAACGGTCGACCAAACAAGCCTACCAGTCGACCGGTTCCTCCCTGGAACGTACAGACGTTTGACCGTCTTAGCGACCGGTCGAACCACAAAACTAATAAAACGACCAAACAGTCGAACAAAAGGTCATAGTGTAGGATTTCATGTTTAATTATACATATATATTTTCGAATTTTTATGTATAATAAGGATCATCTACAATTTTCTACGATTTATTTCATGCATGTATTGGTTTGTTTCAATAACTAGTTTTAAAAACTTATTAAAACAAACATGAGTCTCCGAAATTCATACCTAGAAGTTCTCTAAAACTTCTTGAAGATTCGGAGACGTTGGGGATACTCCTCGCTGCGCCGGATGCCTCCGAGTATTCACCAAACTCTAAACAAGATCGGAGAGAGGGAAGCTAGTCTCTCAATCTCCGATAGGGTTTAGAATCCAATTACTAACCCCTCTTTAATTCTCTTGAGAAGATGATCTCTTAAGAACTAAAACTAAACTTAAGAATTGAGGGATTTTCGTGGAGAATTATGGAGAGAGAATTTTGCACAAGAAATAATGAATTCAATTAATTGGGTAATGAAACAAGCTTGTATTTATAAGCTCTCTCCAAATTACCTATTCATGTGCAACCCCTTGCCCATGATCTCATGCAAAATTCCATCTAACCATCCATTATTTAATAATAAATAATATTAGCCACGAATTAAATCAATTATGGACAAATTCCATGCATCATCTAATTAATTCTTAAATTAATTCTGCACAAAACCGTCTGGACCGGTCGACCGTTTCAAGGTTCGGTCGACCGCTCGAACCTAGTTTCGGTCGACTGTTCTATAACTCGGTCGACCGTTTCAATGTTCGGTCGACCGACCGATCACATTCGGTCGACCGTTCGAACAGATGAAAATTCCCTGTTATCGGTCGAGACACGTCCGGTCGACCGTGCCCTATCTGTCGACCGTTTACTGCTATCCGGTCGACCGTTTGAGCACTGTTCTGCAGACTTGTCAAATTTCGGTTTAACCCCTACAAAATTTGACATTTCGGGATTAGTAGTAAATTCACAACTTATGTAACATATTATCCTATGTAATGATCAATCATTACACCCCATAATATTTACATCACATATGAATTTAATTTAGATTCTAATTCTGTTATTAATCACAACATAATTTTGATTTTGCTTGTTCACCCCATGTGTCATATTTTCTACATGAAACCCGACACATCTTATGAACTCAAAATCCCCATTTCTTGTTTCCCAGTTTTGTGGTGTGACCTATGGGAGGATCTAAACTAAGTTGGCAGTGATATTAAGAGCTTAATATCACAAGCTATAAGCGGTATCTAGCTACACATTATAGCTCCCAATTAGTTAGATGTCTTAATTCCACTCGAACCAAAACCCGATCCAATTAGTGATGGAGTGCACCACTTGTGTCCGTCCCTTGCCTCATGATATTAAGAATACACACAAAGTAGTATTGTGTCATCTTTGTATTAGTATTCATTTCTTGATCTCTTTAAGCTAGTTATAAATATGTGACTTAACTCAAATCACATTGTGCACATTACAACTTTGCTTTATCAAGGGACCCACTAATATCATCACTCAATTAAGAGGGGCAATGATAATCTTTTGACTAACTATCTTCCCCAACGAAAGTTATACTTAACCAACTAATGCCTTTACACTACACTCATCGATAGCTCAAGACACTAGTCTAATTAAGAACTCCTTAAGCGATCGGATATAAGTCTCATATCAAAGGACCAAGGACACAGTAAAATATTAATGACACAGAAACACATTCCTATAATATTTTACTTGTTAGGTCAATTCGGTATACAAAAGTACTATTTTCCTCTTTTGTGTACCCGTGTTGTCACTCACTTGTAGAGCTACAATGATCTATGACCAACACGACAATCTTAACTCGGTAATTAATGTCCCATGTTAATTACCATGATTGCGAATATCTTTTGTTTTATGTAAACCAATATCTTTTAGAGCTCTACGGTTAAGAACCAAGAACCTCTTCCTTAACACTTCTAAAATACAAATAACATAAACAAGGAACAAAATGATTTCTCATTCAATTCATAATAATTGACATTTAAAAGTAAAACTTTTAGAACACATTCCCTTCACACAGACGGTCGACCGTTTGGATGGTCTACGCCACAAATAATATTAAATTCAAACGTCACATCGGTCGAATGGCAAAGGGGACCTGGTAAACCGGAAAATCACAGGGGTTCCACCATTTCTCAAGGTCCACGACCGGTCGATCAAGGTACACACTGGTCGGACGGACTTTAAGTTAACTTAAGTAATCGATCGAACGATTTGAAAGAACGGTCGATCGTTTAGATAGTCTAAGCTCCCAACCGACTTACAACAGTGCAATCGGTCGAACTGGTCGACTAGACGGTCGACCGTTTTGATGGTCAACGCCCCCAACCGACTCACTACAATGTATTTGGTCGAACGACAAAGGGGACCCATCAACCAAAAATACCCAGAGCTTGCCTAACATGCTTGACCGGTCGACCACACGAAGCATCGTTCGACCGGTGTAAGGAATAACTCCCTAAAATCACACTAACAACGGTCGACCGAAACACCATCCGGTCAACCGAATTCAACAGAAATTTGCTGAATCGATGGTCTGACGAGTCTTTCGGCCTACCGTCGACCGCTCCAACACCCACACGAACTTAGGTGAGCGTAAAAGCAAGCTTGACATACCTTCAAGGCTTGAAGAAGCCTTTGAGAATCCAACAACGAGTTTTCCCTTGAGAAATCAAATCTCCGACAAAACCCAACCGACTCACCGATCACCGCAACTCCGGCAGCCGTGACCACAACCCTGCACTCGCCGACCACCACACGTCGTCGACTCTCCAACTGCTTAGGAAGAGATGGGTTGAGGGAGAAATGAGTAGGAGAGAAAGAGAAGCTGAGTGAGAAGAGAGAGAATAACAGTTACACTCATCGAATAACAAGAATAATGTTAGATTCGTGGTTGAACCTTGGTTTTGAAATATTTTTGCTTTTAACGTATGCATGCATGATTTACATGGTAGAAAAAACATATAAACTTGAAGAAACTGAAGACTACATGATAGTTTTAGTACATTTATATCTATGATCTTATAAAGTTAATTAAAAAGTACTTAATCAATACATTACGAGTAATAATTAACTACAAGAAATAGAAAAATGGTGTAATTAGGTGTGTAGCTAATATATACTGTAGTTTTTTGAACCTACGGATTATCTATATCTGTATCCGTGGAAAAATGATATATCCGTATTCGCTTGCTTTTTGAACTTGATATCTGTATCCGGTTTTTTCTTCAAAAACCCATATATGTATCGGTAATTGCTGAATATGAAATTTTGATATCCATATCTCAAAAAGTCTGGTACAAATACGTATATGAACGGATAAATTGTATCCATTTGCTCCATAGTGGAGATGGCATTGTTTCCCATGCCCGAGGGGTATATATCTGATGTATATTTTTGTCCATACCGAGGGTTAGATCCGAAAACCCGATGGTATGATTCCAAAAACTGCAACAAACATTTAATGATTAATCAACTCCGTTCTGCATTTCTACAGCACAAGCAACCATAACATCAATTTTGCAGCAAACCTAACCTATGCCATCCATTTCTCCTTCTCTCTTTCAAAAACAATCAATTACCAATGAATAATGCCTTTGTCCTACTGGGAACTACTCACAAATATGTTGGACAATCAATCTCAACTAAGAACTATTGAGAACTTTGTACGAAATTATAACTTGTTTCATTTTTATGGAACGTTTAGATAAATTTAGTTTTGAAATGGGTAACTTGGAGTAAACATCTAAAAACAAAGTCGGATTCATTCTGCATTTCTGCAACCCAACTAACCAATAAAACCTATTCTGCTTTTTCTGCAGCAAAAATAACCACTGACATACAATCTTCTCCTTCCCTTTCTGTCAGAAACTCTTAAAAACCAATGAATAATGTCTTCTCGTACACAGAACCAATCACAAATCTATTGGGCAATCGATCTAATACTCAGAACCAATCAAAATGTTTTATGCAAGAACTATCTTCATTTTGAAATTTTGAAATGAAACTTCCATAACCCATCAACCATACCCGGAATATTACATCCACATCACCCCTCTCACGTCGTATCTTCTCCTAGCTTGCAATGTCGTCCGGTAAATGTAAGTTAATCACATTTTCTTCCTTGTTTTTAGTTTGACCATCTTTCATGCATATTTCAGTGCTGAAAAATGTAACAAATCTCCTCATGGTTACATTTTGCACCTTGCTTTTTTGTCGCCCTTTTAGGTAACCTATTTACATTCAATGTGCTCATATTTGAAGCAACAGAATGTCAATTAATTTGTTCAATAAATGAGTTAGACAAACATGCATTCTACGATACATACTATATTCATTTTGGTCATCAGACCTCATTTATTGATGGATTTTAATATAAAAAATTTACAATTCCAATCGAACTTGACTCTGAATCTAGTATGGACTGGTGACCCGGAAAAAGGCTTCACTCCTCAACTTGCAATAAATCTACTCATGATACCATTTTAAAGTTGTCATACTACCTATTCAAAAGGTGTATTGCTTTAACTTTATATAGTTATTCTAACAACACAAACTTACCCTCCAGAACATTCATTTTTACCTCGTCCTACAAGCGTCTTACTAAACATACTTTAATATGCATTTATTAATCATGCTTAATTTCCAAACTCTAAACACTAACGAAGTTACTCACTTGTACATTAGGTTTTACCCCAGGGTATCCACTGACAAAGTTACTCATTAGCACAATTGGTTGTACCCCATATTTCTATGAACTTATCCTTCAGTGTATTTTAAATTACCTTAGGGCCCATCGAGCTACAAGATGAACACTGAATGTTCCAGTAAGGAAACAGTAGATCCAGCCAGAAGGTATGTCACCAAATCAAATCTTGTAGGTAATATTCCATTTGCTAAAATTCAAGTTACCTAAACGCAATACGGGAACATGTACTTCTTGAATTCCATCTTTCTTATTAGTTGGTTGCTTAGTTTAGTTTTAGTTCCTCTCGTGCTTTCAACTCCTTGTTTGTTGCTTGCTAGTGTAGAGTAGTTTAGTTTACTTTGATCAACTTCTTCTCCTTTATTTTCCCACTTGCCTTTGAAAGAATCAGAGTCGACACACCTCTCTGTGAATTGATCCGTATTTTCCCCGTCTTCACCGATAGTCGTGCACTTGCGGTTAAACTTAATATTCACATCGGATCCGGAGCAACCTGTACTTTCCCCGTCTTCACCGAGAATCAATGGAGGAGGAAGAATTATATTTATAGTCATAGGAAAAGGTAATCCGGGACAATCCCCCAATATGAGACTAATACAATACCAAAAATAGACATAACACACAATCATACAAGACCTGACTAAACCACATCGGATCCGGAGCAACCCGGACCGCCAATTCGTGGTCCCAGACCGCCAATTCGCGGTCTATAGGGTTTTGATCCGCTCTGGAATTTTTGTGGGCTTTTCTGGATAGCTTTCTTCATGTGTGATGTATCCAAGTTGGTTGTTGGAGCTCCGACCCGAATCGAATTGCCAAAATACTCCCCATGATGGTGTGGAGATTCCTGATTTGCTCATTGATCCTTTGGGCTTACATTCAGATCCTTCTCCTTTGCATCTTAGTCCTTACGTCTCTCAAATCAGACCTTTTTCCTGCTCTTAGGTCCTTTTATGTCTATTCTCCTCAATCTTGTTTATTGTTGAAACTAAAACATAAAACTTGTTACACAACATTAGTTAGGTGAAAGATAACGAGTATAAGACCCAAATGTATGCATGGTATGATGTCAATCACTAGACAATGTATAACAAGCTAGAGGTAAGTAGCTACTGTCTCCCTTCTTCTCTGGTGTCAGCCTTCGCGTATACCAAGGTCAACAAGATCAAGTCTAGCATTATATCCATCTTTTGTGTTACTAGGTATGTTCAATAGAGTGCCAACAAGACTATCACAAATGTTTTTCTTTACATGCATCACATCAATACAATGTTTAACTTCTAAAGTTTTCCAGTAAGGAAGATAAAAAAAATATGAACCTTTTTTCCAAGAACTTTTGTCATTTTCTGATTTGTACGGTTTTCCAAATTCATATTCAACGTTCATTGCACGTTCATACACATTTTCGACATTGATTTCAAGCTGAAGGATTCTGAAACTCTTATGTTCCATTAAATGCCTTCTTTAATCTACGATAAGGAGGGGAGTTTGGCACAAATACGTGAAAGAAATGGGGCCTAAATACTCAAGTGTTGGAGCCCACAACAATCAATGCTCACTTAGGTAGTCTTTTGTTTCTTTTCTCTTTTGTTTTTTGTTTTGTTTTTTGTTGTTGAAGAATTTAACTTTATACAAACATGAAAGCTCAACCATTCATGCAGGAACATGAACGGTTGAGTGCGAGAGAGGTTCATGAAGGAACACGACCTCATCGACTTCAGCTGGTGCCCCCTCCAAGTAGGGTTTGAGGCGTTGTCCATTAACTTTGAACACATATCCATTCCCTGGGTTCAGGATGTCAACCGCTCCATGAGGAAATACGGTTTGGACAATAAAAGTGTCAGACCAGCGACTGCGGAGCTTACCCGCAAACAGAGTAAATATGAGTCTTAAATACACATATATATCGTTTCTAGGTTGCTTCAGACCAGAAATTATTTAGGACAACATAATATATTTGTGTTTCATGCATAATCACGGTGGCAGAATGTAAATAACAAGAAGAACATGCGAAAAACTATGAATTCTACTCAAACTACCAAAATGATTCATCCCGTTGGTACAAAGTTCAAGTCGTACATTCCTGGATTCTTCACCAAACAAAGGAAAGTCGTAATCTACTTTTTTCCACTGAGGTGAATCTGCAGGATGATGTAGCAACTGATCATTTGGTTTCTCATGATCAACATGCTATGTCAAGTTTTTGGAGCCATTCTTACGTGCAAACAAACGTTTAAACCTTAGTATTATCGGAAGATACCACAAAACTTTAGCATGAGGTCTTTTGATTTTCAAATCATCACCATCTACATTGTGTTTTGGTCCACTACCTTTCATTATGTATCGTGAAAATTACACCTAGGGCAGGAATGTAAGTTTTCAAACTCACCCTGTACAATATACAATCATTCGGACATGCATGTTTCTTCCTATATTCCATTCCCTTAGGACACAACACTTTCTTAGCATCATAAGTTTTATTCGGTAGTTCATTATCATCTGGTAGCATCTCTTTCAATATCTTTAGCAATGATGTGAAACTGACATCGGTCCAACCATTACAAACTTTTAAATTGTACAATTTCAATACCGCCGACAATCTAGTAAATTTGGTGCAACCCTTATACAACATCTTCTCATTGTCACTCAACAAACTACCAAGTAAATCGGGGTGGGACGAAAAGTTTTCAGCTATAACCTAAACCATGTTCTCTAACTGATCTCCCACACTTACATTGTCCCCATCATTTTTGGAACAACTAAATGATTCATTTTCGCAGTGTCATATCCACCGTCTGTAACTTGTGTCGAAATCTTTCTCAAACAAATGATCTTTTATTTTCTGAAAAGTTAGCACTGACATATTATGACACTTACTGCATGGACAATACGCCATGCCTCTGTTATTCCTATTCTTTGAATGATATTCACTTCGTTCTCATACTCATCACTCATTCAGTTTGAAAGAATCCAATCCCGATCCATTTCAATATAAACATTAAGAAAAATGATAGTTATTATTGAAGTCAAGAAATAAAACTTCAATTTAAAAGAAGGTGTTCGTAGATGAGAAGATTTGGAGACATGAAGATGAGAAAAGAATGACTCTGGATAGAGGAGATGAAGTCCTTAATCTAGTGTGGGAATAAGGAAGGTTAGAAACCTAACTAAGCAATCAAGGCAAAAGCCAGCCTAAAGTCCACTATATGCCCTTTGCATTAGATGACGCCTAACTTCGAGGTCCCACCGAGAACCATTAGTCTGTAGTAAATCAAGAACCCAGAGGTTCCTAAAATCTCTACGAGACTAGATGGGCAACGACGTTCAGGCCATAACGGTCTTAAACGGTGAGGACCACTAGTCTGTAGGAAATCAAGAACACAGAGGTTCCTAAAATCTCAGGAAGACTCGATGGGCAGCGACTTCAAGCCATAATGGTCTTAAACGGTTTCCTCTCCTTAATGCATTCGGAAATCTCTAGGGGGCAATGTTTAAATTGATTTTATTAAGCCTTTTTACTATATGGTTTTTGGGCCAATGAAAGGGTGATGAAATCCTCCACCTCATCTCCTATAGGTGACTGCCCCTAAGTGTTTTTCATACATTAATCTAACAAACATCACACCAAACAATGACTCACTCTATTGTTTCAATGCAAACCTACTAACTAAAGCGTGCTTTCTAATGAATGATGAGTGAAAGAGATTATGTACCTCATGGCAGCAATCTATGACAGAAATCGTAAAAGAAAAAATAAATACGATGATTACATGCATGGAAAGTCCTATATGATGAACGACTTATCAAATATTATCTAATCTTTTGTTATAGGTAATTAAAATCCAAGTTGCTTAAGGATCGACGAGTTACTAGAAACTAAACATAAATAAACATTAATTAAACAAAATAAGTTTTTTTCAGCAAAAATAAACCTAAATAAACATCTAACTAAACATAAATAAACATTAACTAAACAAAAATAAAAATTAAACATAAATAAACATTTAACTAAACTAAATCATAAACTAAATTGAATTGTTTATGTTTATCAAGTTTTCAATTGTTTATGTCCTAAACATGTTGGTCTTTATTAAACAAGTATTGAATATTGATGAATGACATCCACTAGCTACTTCAGAATTAAGCTACCTTTGAAGTTAGTAGTTCCTACCTTTGAAGTTTCACAAGTCATCCGAACTCAAACTTCACTTCAAAACTACTTCCCTCGACCATACAACACTAAATAGAATTAATTTTTCTCCTTATTTCAAAAATGTTTTCCCATGTACGACAAGTTAGCAACACATCATAGCTCACTAAGCCTAAACCCCACCGAACTCCAACCTTACATACACAACAAATTTCTCTACAATTACCAAACCACACCACCAATCACAACCAGGAAACTCACCCAAACTCTGATATCACTTAAGTATCACATACTTAACCATAGACAACCAAAGGCAAATAATCATCCCTACTCTCTAATTTTCCACAAAACGGTTTCCCACATATACATTCACCACTCACTAACCCTAAACCCAAAAATCTAAATTCCACACCACAAAACGACAAACAGAGCACAAACCAGGAAGGGAGAGGTGATCCTCATCTTAACAGCAAGCACGATGCCC